>JARKIP010000053.1:5000000-6250000 GCA_029990175.1 Petunia secreta
GAGCTTGAAAGAAAATACCTGCATTTGTAGGTGGGCGCCTGAACTTGAAAAGAAATACACGCATTGGAAGGTGGCCGCCTAAACTTGAAAGGAAATACCTGCATTCGTAGGTGGATGCATGACTTGAAAGGAAAATACCTGCATTTGTAGGTGAGTGCCTGAACTTGAATGGAAATACCCGCATTAGAAGGTGGGCGCCTGAACATCAAAGAAAATACCCGCATTCGTAGATGCGCACCTGACTTGAATGGAAAATACCCGCATTTGTAGGTTGGCGCCAGAACTTGAAAGGAAATACCCGAATTTGTAGGTGGGCGCCAGTACTTGAGAAAAAATACCCGCATATGAAGGTGTGTGCCTGAACTTGCAAATAAATACTCGCATTTGAAGATGGGTGCCTGAACTTGGAAGATAATACCTGCATTTGAACGTGGGTGCCTGCATTTGTGATAAAATGCCCGCATTTGAAGGTGGGTGCCATAACTTAAGAGAAAATACCGACATTTGAAGGTGGGTGCCTGAACTTGAGAGAAAATACCCGCATTTGAAGGTGTGTGCCTAAACTTGTAAATAAATACTCGCATTTGAAGATGGGTGCCTTAACTTGTAAGATAATACCGGCGTTTGAAGGTGGGTGCCTAAACTTGGAAGATAATACCTGCATTTGAAGGTGAGTGCCTGGACTTGAATGAAAATACCCGCATTTGAAGGTGGGTGCCTGAACTTAAGAGAAAGTCCCGCGTTTGAAGATGGGTGCCTGAACTTTGAATATAATACCCGCATTTGAAGGTGGTTGCCTGCATTTGAGAGAAAATACCCGCATTAAAAGGTTGGTGCCTGACTTGAAAAGAAATACACGCATTTGTGGGTGGACTACTGAACTTGAGAGAAAATATCCGCATTTGAAGGTGTGTGCCTGAACTTGCAAATAAATACTCGCATTTGAAGATGGGTGCCTGAACTTGGAAGATAATACCCGCATTTGAAGGTGGGTGCTTGCATTTGAGATAAAAGACCCGCATTTGAAGGTGGGTTCCATAACTTAAGAGAAAATACCGACCTTTGAAGGTGGGCGCCCGAACTTAAGAGAAAATACTCGCATTTGAAGGTGGGCGCCTGAACTTGGAAGAAAATACCCGCATTTGAAGTTAGGTGCCTGAACTTAGAAGATAATACCCGCATTTGAAGGAATGCGGGTTCCTGAACTTGGAAGATAAGACCCGCATTTGAAGGTGGGTGCCTCCATTAGAGAAAAAATACCCGCATTTGAAAGTGGGTGCCTGGACTTGAATGAAAATACCCGCATTTGAAGGTGGGTGCCTGAACTTGGAAGATAATACCCGCATTTGAAGGTGGGTGCTTGAACTTGAACGAAAATACCCGCATTTGTAGGTGGCCGCCTGAACTTGAAAGGAAATACCCGATTTGTAGGTGGGCGCCTGAACTTGAAAGGAAATACCTGCATTTGTAGGTGGGCACCCAAACTTGAAAAGAAATACGCGCATTTGAAGGTGGGCGCCTGAACTTGAAAGGAAATATCCGAATTGGAAGGTGGGTGCCTGACTGGAAAATAAATACCTGCATTTGTAGGTGGACGCCTGAACTTGAAAAAAGAATACCCGCATTCTTAAGTTGGCGCCTGAACTTGAAAAGAAATACCCGCATTTGAAGGTGGGTGCCTGAACTTGTAAGCAAATACCCGCATTGGTAAGTGGGTACCTGACATGAAAAAAATACCCGCATTTGTAGGTGGACGACTGAACTTGAGAGAAAATACCCGCATTTGAATGTGGGTGTGTGAAGTTGCAAATAAATACGAGTATTTGAAGATGGGTGCCTTAACGTGAAGATAATACCCGCATTTGAAGGTGGGCACCTGCATTTGAGAGAAAATACCCGCATTGAAAGGTTGTTGCCTGACTTGAAAAGAAATACCCACATTTGTAGGTGCACTACTGAACTTGAGAGAAAATACCCGAATTTGAAGGTGTGCGCCTCAACTTGAAAATAAATACTCGCATTTGAAGATGGGTGCCTGAACTTGGAAGATAATACCCGCATTTGAAGGTGGGTGCCTGTATTTGAGAGGAAATACCCGCATTTGAAAGAGGGTGCCTAAACTTAAGAAAAAATACTTTCATTTGAAAGTGGGTGCCTGAACCTAATAGAAAATACCCGCATTTAAAGGTGGTTGCCTGCATTTGAGAGAAAATACCCGCATTTGAAGGTGGGTGCCTGAACATAAGAAAAAATACCGACATTTGAAGGTGGGTGCCTGAACTTAAGAGAAAATACCCGCATTTGAAGGTGGGCGCCTGAACTTGGAAGATATACCCGCATTTGAAGGTGGATGCCTGAACTTGAGAAAAATACCCGCATTTGAAGGTGGGTGCCTTAACTTGGAAGATAATACCCGCATTTTTAGGTGGGCGGCTGATTTGAGTAGAAAATATGCGCATTTATAGGTGAGCGCCTGAAGAATACCCTCATTTGTAGGTGGGCACCCAAACTCTAAAATAAAGGTGGGCGTCTGAACTTGAAAGAGAATACCCACATTAGAAGGTGGGTGCCTGATTTGAAAAGAAATACCCACATTTGTAGGTGGGTGCCTGAACTTTAAAAGAATACTCGCATTCTTAAGTGGGCTCTGGAACATGAAAAGAACTATCCGCATTTGAAGGTGGGTACCTGTACTTGAAAGTAAATACCCGTATTGGAAGGTGGGTGCCTTATTTGAAAATAAATACCCGCATTTGTAGGTGGACGACTGAACTTGAGAGAAAATACCCGCATTTGAAGGTGGGTGCCTGAACTTGAAAATAAATACCCGTATTTGAAGATGGATGCCTGAACGTGGATGATAATACCCGCATTTGAAGGTGGGTGCCTGCATTTGTGAGAAAATACCCGCATTGAAAGGTTGCTACCTGATTAGAAAAGAAATACCCGCATTTGAGAGAAGGTTCCTGAACTTGGAAGATAATACTCGCATTTGAAGGTGGGTGCCTGAGCATGAAAGAAAATTCATGCATTTGTAGGTGGGCGCCTGAACTTGAAAGGAAATACCAGCATTTGTAGGTGGACACCCGAACTTGAAAAGAAATACCCGCTTTTGAAGGTGGGCGCCTGAACTTGAAAGGTATACCCGCATATCAAGGTAGGTGCCAGAAGTTGAGAGAAAATACCTGCATTTAAAGGTGGGTGCCTGAACTTGGAATATAATACCCGCATTTGAAGGTTACTGCCTGATCTTGAAAGAAAATACCCGCATTTGTAGGTGGACGCGTGAACTTGAAAGAAAATACCCGCATTGGAAGATAGGTGCTTGAACTTGAAAGGAAATACCCGCATTTGTTGTGGGCGCTTGAACTTGAAAGGAAATACCCGCATTTGTAGGTGGGCACCCAAACATGAAAAGAAATACGCGCATTTGAAGGTGGGCGCCTGAACTTGAAAGGAAATATCCGAATTGGACGGTGGGTGCCTAACTGGAAAAGAAATACCCGCATTTGTAGGTGGACGCTTGAACTTGAAAAAAGAATACCCGCATTCTTAAGTGGGCGCCTGAACTTGAAAAGAAATACCCGCATTTGAAGGTGGGTGCCTGAACTTGTAAGCAAATACCCGCATTGGTAGGTGGGTGCCTGACATGAAAAAAATACCCGCATTTGTAGGTGGACGACTGAACTTGAGAGAAAATACCCGCATTTGAATGTGGGTGTGTGAACTTGCAAATAAATACCAGTATTTGAAGATGGGTGCCTGAACTTGGAAGATAATACCCGCATTTGAAGGTGGGCGCCTGCATTTGAGAGAAAATACCCGCATTGAAAGGTTGTTGCCTGACTTGAAAAGAAATAGCCGTATTTGTAGGTGCACTATTGAACTTGAGAGAAAATACCCGCATTTGAAGGTGTGTGAAACGACCTCGGTCAGCCGTTTTGGAAGTTAGGACACCGATTAGCGTGCCGATAATTTTAAAATATTCGTAAGATCCATTAGAACCTGTCTGTAAAATTTGAGCTAAATCAGACCTCGTTTGGTAGGCATCGGAAAAAGGTTTCAGTTTTTATTGTCAATATATATTAAAAGAGATTTTTGAGCTCGGGTTGGGCGAATGAGCTCCGCTTCGAAATCCGAAAGTACCGTTAGGTTCGTATGATTATTTGTGATTTTTCGAAAGTGAATTTCGATGTTGTTCGGCTAGTTTCCGCTAAAATGCCGAAAGTTAAATAATTTGACCTTTTTCCTTTAAATTCGCATCTTGAGTTTCGGGAGTCCGATTTGAGATCCGTCTTCGCGAGTAGGTTATATATATTTTGTATAACTTACTTGAAAATTTTGGGATCATTTCGACTTCTCTAGGGTTCCATTTTAATTTTAATCGTCGTAGCGAAATTATTATAAAAAAAAATAAAAAAATAAAGAGAGAAAAAGTCAAAGTGATTAGTTGGTTAGCAAGGGATTAAATCCCTTATAGGCAGTAGATGTAATATACATCAGAAACATTACAAAAAATGCAGAAAGAAAAAATTAGAAAAAGATAGAGGAAAAAAGGGAAAAAGGAGTAAAAAATAGTGGAATTTCTACCCCAAAATCTCCAGGTAATGATATTAACTCATTATCTTAGCTTATTACGTGTGTTTGAATATATTTTTACGGTAAAAATAGAGATATTAGACATCGCCCTAATGACGTAAATTGATAGTTTAAAGGGTCAATTGGACCCCGATGATGGAAATGATTATATATTCGTACTCAGTGAGTTATGGGTAACATATAAATATAATTTATTTAGAGTTTGGTTATGGGACTTTGAACCCTGTATATAGCCATGGCCTGCATATTGCGTATACGAATAGGGTATCAGGTTCCTAACTGGATTGCCCTAAAACATAAGGGATGAAGCCTTTAGCTTTATTTGATATAATTTTTCTGCTTATTGAATAGAAAGAGATCGTTTGGAAACTAATACAAAGGAAAAAACAGTGGTTGAGTAACAGGACTAGCTTTGGAATACGGTAAGTGTTTATATCCATTTCTTTGGAGGCACCTGGCCTCGTGGATTTTCTACCACGTGTTCTTTACGTGTGGAGCTGCCGATAGGCGTACTCATTACGCCTTAGCTTGGATTTACATTATATATTATATGCTATGTCCTGTTGTTGGTATTGCATTGAGGATCTGAGGATTGTACTCTGGCTGTCAGTTGACATATACTTCCCGGCAGTCGATGAGAGTCCCGCGCTGGTGAAGGGTTATCATTGCATCATATTGAGGGTAGGAGGATTCCGCCCTCGGAGCAGGAGGATTCAGCTCCATCGCATTATATTGAGGGTAGGAGGATTCCGCCCTCGGAGCAGGAGGATTCTGCTCCATTTCATCATATTGAGGGCAGGAGGATTCCGCCCTCCGAGCAGGAGGATTCCGCTCCATCGCATCATATTGAGGGTAGGAGGATTCCGCCATCGGAGCAGGAGGATTCCGCTCCATGCATTTGGCACATGTGACCCTTTGCATATCATTTCATTTCATCTCATTTCATATCATTTCATTTCATCTCATTCCATTTCATTTCATATTATTGTGTAAATTTTCTGTACATGACTACTGTTCTGCTTATATGTGCATTGCTTATTTGTTGATTGTTGTCTGCTTCCGTTTCCCTGACTAGCGTATCTATTTTTCGAGGTTGTTAGTTTGTTTGCACTTATTGAGTCCTCATGACTCACCCCCCCCCCTATTTGTCCTTGTGTTTTTTTTACGTTCGGCAGATTCTGCTCCAGGATCCAGCCAGTCGCGCCGTGATTGAGGAGTAGTACGTTCTCAGCTTTCTACGGTGAGCCATCCTGTTCATTGCGGCCACCAACTTTAGATATTACAGTTTTCCTTACTTTTGCTCCCTTCGGGAGATGTGCATATCTTTTGGCCTTCTTAGATGTCTAATCTGGAAACCTTTAAAATTGTGTATTCTGGGTAGCTAGTTGTATTATTCAGACAACTTGTATGTTTGTCTATCCTTAAGAGTTATCTTATGTTATTAAAATTCGGTTCATT
Source organism: Petunia secreta (assembly GCA_029990175.1). Taxonomy (NCBI): domain Eukaryota; kingdom Viridiplantae; phylum Streptophyta; class Magnoliopsida; order Solanales; family Solanaceae; genus Petunia; species Petunia secreta. The sequence goes on from JARKIP010000053.1 coordinate 5,006,058, forward strand.
TTCATTTCAAGGTAATTCTTCGCAATTTATATCGATTCAGCCAATAGGGTTCGCCCGACAGGTTTAGGAGGAGATAGTCGGGTGCCCGCACGGCCTAACCGAGAATTCGGGTCGTGTCAGTTGGTATCAGAGCGAGGTTTAGAGTCTTTCCAGATCATGACAGTGTCTAATAGAGTCTCGCTGATCGGGGGGAGACGTCCGTACCTATCTACGAGAGGCTATGATGGCATTTAGGCAGTTTCCCTTTTTTTTTCCCTGTCGTGCGTGAGTCTTCTTATCTGAAGTTAAATATTTTTAATTTTCCGCAGTAAATGGTGAGAACGCGCGCAAATGTTCGGCGAGAGGCGGAGGAGCCAGCGGCCGCCCCTATGCCTGCTGCTCCGCGAGGTGGTGGTGTAGTGGTAGAGGTCGTGGTCGAGGCAGAGGTAGAGTTGCCCAGGCCGCGAGGACGGTGGATCGTGTTGATCCTGCTGCAGAGGTTCCGGTAGTGCCAGCTTTTGCTGGGCAGGGGGAGCAGGGCTTATTCGTTCCCCCCGCACTTCATGACGCTTTTATGAGATTCTTAGCGATGCAGATGCCCCAGGGACCTCCTATTCCTCAGGCTGTCGTAGATGCTCATATTCCTCAGGCTGCTGTGGATGCTCCTATTCCTCAGGCTGCTGTAGATGCTCCTATCTCTCAGGTAGCTCCTCAGGCCGCGGTAGATATTGGTTCTCAGGTTCAGGAAGCCCCTATTCCAGCTCCACAGGTAGCCCCAGCAGTTCATGTTCCAGATGGTCATGTTCTAGAGGTAGTGGGTGTTGTACCTCCGGTTATTCAGGCTAGTCAGCCAGTCCAGGTAGCAGGTCAGGTTGATGATCCGGTAAGGTTGCATTATTTTACCCGACTTAGTCCTCTGATATTCTCTGGTCAGAAATCAGATAAGCTTAAGCCTCGTGAGTTTCTTGATCAATGTCAGCGTATCTTAGAGGCCCTTAGATATCTTGAGCAGTATGGAGCTGATTATACTGCTTTCCAGCTTGAGGGTCCAGCTTTAGCTTGGTCGACCGCACTCCGATCAACTAGGCAAGGCTTACCTAAGCTGACCTGGAGTGAGTTCTCTCGTGGATTCATGGAGAATTTTTTCCCTCGCTGTTAGTTACGGAGTATGAGCTTTTGTTTTCAGAGATGTCCAGCTATGCTCCAGATCTTGTGCAGGAGCCCTCTGAGAGGGTCAGACGTTTTATTGATGGGCTTTCTCCTCATTTGCGGTCCCAGAAGGCTCGTGAGATTGAAGCTGGTACTCTATTAGATGTCGCTGTCGATACTGCTAGGAGGTATGAGGCCTATCACAGATTGGAGATGGAGGAGTTCGAGCGGGAGAGTAAGAGATCTCGTGGTCCAGGGCATTCTAGTACATCGTATGGAGGTAGGAGTTATCAGCAGCAGAGTAGGTCTCCTGTCAGACCAGCTCAGTTTCCAGCGAGTGGTTCTCAGAACGCGCCTACTTCTTCTCAGGGTCAGTTTGGGTTTCGCCCGCGAGATCATCTCAGTTTGATCAGCATAGATTTTCTCCAGGGTGCTTTATCTGTCAGGATCTAGGGCATCATAAGAAGGATTTCCTATCTCCTTCAACAGGGTAGTAGCCGCCCTTTCCCTCGCCTTCCAGCGCCTATGCAGCAGCAGCCTCAGGGTGCCCCTCCAGGGTCTCAGCCAGCTAGAGGTGCACCGCCACCCATTAGAGGTCGTGGACGTGGTCCTAGTGGTCCCACTAGAGGTGGTCGTCAGGGTAACGGCTCAGCTCAGCCGCAGAGACAGCTATATGCATTGCCGGCCAGGCAGGATGTCGAGGCATCCCCAGCTGTTGTTACAGGTATTTTATCTGTTTGTGGTCGAGATGCATATTCTTTGGTGGATCAAGGATCTACATATTCATATGTATCTCCTTATTTTGCTTCGGGTTTTCATGTTGATTATATGTGTCTTCGTGATCCATTCTGTGTTTCTACTCCTATTGGAGACATTATCATCGTGGATCAAGTTTATCCAGCTTGTACCATATCTTTTGGGGGTCGTGAGACACTGGTAGATCTTCTAATCCTAGATATGGTTGATTTTGATGTTATTATTGGCATGGATTGGCTGGCGTCATGTCATGCCACATTAGATTGTCATGCCAAGTCTCTTCAGTTGTCTCTTCCTTGTTCAGCACCGGTGGTGTGGCAGGGCTCTTATTTGCCACCCATGGGGCATGTTATTTCTTTCCTGAAGGCAAAGCGGATGATGGATGAAGGGTGTTTAGCGTATCTTGCCATGGTTCGAGATACCACCGTGGAGATTCCATCTCTTGATTCTATTCCTGTCGTTAGGGAGTTCCCTGATGTGTTTCTTGATGATTTGCCAGGACTTCCTCCTGATCGAGAGATCGAGTTTGACATTGATACAGTGCCAGGGACTCAGCCTATTTTTATCCCTCCTTATCGTATGGCCCCATCAGAGTTGAAGGAGGTGATGGAGCAGTTGCAAGATTTGCTTGATAAGGGGTTCATCAGGCCGAGTATTTCTCCGTGGGGTGCTCCTGTTCTATTCGTGAAAAAGAAAGACGGGACTATGCGGATGTGTATTGATTATCGTCAGCTAAATAAGGTCACCATCAAGAATAAGTATCCCTTGCCTCGCATTGATGATTTGTTTGATCAGTTACAGGGTGCCAAATTCTTTTCTAAGATCGATCTGCGATCTAGTTATCATCAGCTAAAGATTCGCGAGTCAGATATCTCGAAGTCTGCTTTTAGGACTCGTTACGGCCATCATGAGTTCCTAGTTATGTCTTTTGGGCTGACTAATGCCCCTGCAGCCTTTATGGATCTCATGAATCGGGTGTTTAAGCCATTCCTTGATTCCTTTGTCATTATCTTCATTGATGATATTCTTATTTATTCTCGTAGCCGCGAGGAGCATGATTATCATATGAGGATGGTTCTTCAGACCCTCCGTGATCGTAAGTTATTATGCCAAGTTCTCAAAATGTGAGTTTTGACTTGATTCTGTAGCATTTTTGGGTCACGTAGTATCTAGTGAAGGTATCAAGGTTGATCCGAAGAAGATTGAAGCAGTGCAATAATGGCCTCGTCCTACTACTCCGACGGAGATTCACAGCTTCCTTGGATTGGCAGGTTATTATTGGAGGTTTGTGGAGAAGTTCTCTACTATTGCAGCTCCCCTGACTCGCCTGACGCAGAAGGCGGTTCAGTTTCGATGGTCCGATGAGTGTGAGGCCAGCTTCCAGAAGCTTAAGGCCTTATTGACTTCAGCTCCAGTGCTATCCCTTCCTTCGGGCACCGGTGGATTCGTAGTTTATTGTGATGCATCTCGTGTGGGCCTTGACTGTGTTCTTATGCAGCACAGAAAGGTAAATGCTTATGCTTCCAGACAGTTAAAGCCGAATGAGAAGAATTATCCGAGTCACGATTTAGAATTGGCAGCTGTGGTCTTTGCTTTGAAGATATGGAGGCATTACCTTTATGACGAGCCGTGTGAGGTGTATACGGATCATAAGAGTCTGCAGTATCTTCTCTCTCAGAAAGATCTTAACGGCCGACAGCGGAGATGGCTTGAATTGATTAAAGATTATGATCTCACTATCCATTATCATCCTGAGAAGGCAAACGTGGTAGCAGATGCTTTGAGCAGGAAGTCCATGGGCAGCATGGCTTTTCTTTATGCTGACATGAGACCATTGGCCCGAGAATTGCAGTCCCTTGGCGACTTTGGCGTGAAATTTCTTCTTCCAGACTCCAGTAGAGTCTTAGCGCGTATTGCAGCTCAGTCTTCCTTAGTCAGTCAGATTAAGGGAAGACAGTTCGAGGATCCTCATCTGCAGGAGTTGCGTGGTCGTGTCCTAAGTGGAGGAGTTCCCTCCTTCGAGCTTGATTCAGATGGAATTCTTTGGTTTAATGGTCGACTCTGTGTTCCTGATGTTGGGGATTTGAGGCAGTCAGTGCTCGATGAAGCTCATAGCTCGCGTTATTCCATTCATCCTGGTATTACAAAAATGTATCAGGACCTCCGAGAGCTATACTTGATGCCGGGCAAACCACGAGACCCTTCACTCGGAGCCAAGCTAGGGAGATCCAAGGAGTACACCTACACTTGGTGAGGAAGGGCCTAGAAGAAGGAAGCGATTGGAGGCCGTACCGGGTGATTAGAGCACAAGAGGCGCAGCCCAGTGCTTTGGGCGCCCCGCCTGGCATTCCAGGCGCTCCGCCTGAAGAAGCCTAGGCTGAGGCACTCCGCCCCAACTCTGGGCGCCCTGCCTAGGCCACCCCACTGACCAATTGGCCGGGCGCTCCGCCTGGAATGCTGAAGAACGAGATTCCTAGTTATGTTAAGACTATTTTGACCCTACGTGGTCCTATGTTCCTAAGCCTAAGTGTGGGCATATTAGACCTTTCATATGGTGTCTAAAAACACCTATAAATAGCTAGATTGCTTGTTATTTTCATTAGCTTACCTTTGATGATAAACAAACACTTGTGTTGAAGAGTTGAACTCTTATTGAATGAAAAACCTTGAATTGGGACTTGTTCTTCCTCTAGCGGATCTAGATGAATTCCAATCCCCCCCGACCATTCTACTTGCGAGCTCACGTTAGCTCGAGGGTAGTTGCCTAGCGTAGGTGTTCTTGACCTCCTCTCGGGGTGTAACGGAACAAGTTCTCCGTTGCTACTTGAGATTTGTGATCGAGATATGTCTCGTTCCTATCTTTTACTTTCCGCGTTTGATTTCCAACATCATTTGGTATCAGAGCAAGGTTCGGGTATCGTTCCTACGAACCCCGACCCTTGATTCTTCGTGCTTAGGTTAGTTTGTTTAGATTTCTTGTTGTTGAAGTTATTGCAAAAAGAAAATTACAAAAAAATTCAAAAACTCAAAAATTGGTGTAGCTTTTTGGTGTTTGTGATTCTTGAAGTGGGTGTTATAGATTATCGATCCTTGTTGAAAACTTGACGATTGGGTACCAAATTTGTTGGGATTGGATTGAATTGAAAATTGAAAACCCCAATTGTTGTTAAACCCTACCAAACCCTTGTTCTTGAGAAAATTGATTGATTTTGGGTTGTGTGTTAATGGGGTTTTGTAATTGATTATTGGGGATTGATCTCTATTGAAAATCGAACAATTTGCAACAAGAATCGTGTGATTCGGTGTTCGGTAACATAGTTTTTGAAGAATCGAAACCCACTTTTGAACCTTGAAACCCATGTTGAAACCCCAAACTTGAAAACTTTGAATCTTGATTGAGCATTATTTGTTGGTTGTTTGGGTGTGAAATTGATTGGAGATTGTAGGTTGTATCAAGGAGCAACTTTGGGTACCTTGGATTTGGCCAAAACACCTTGGAATCGGCCTAGAAATTAGATTGAAAACGAAGAACAAGGAGTGAAAAACCCAGGTGTTCTTCGTCCAGGCGCTCCGCCTAAAGTTTGGGCGCCCCGCCTGACTTGTTCTTGCCCCAGGCGCTCCGCCTAAACACCAGGCGCTCCGCCTGCCCGACCTCACTGCACCAAATTGTCAGGCGCTCTGCCCCATGCCTTGGGCGCTCCGTCTAACATCCTGAAGGGTTGTTTTTGGGTAGTTTCTTCTACGTTTGCTTGTTCTTTGTTGCCTAACCTCTTATTAGTGCCTATCTAAGTAATCTTTCTACTTAATTAGCACTAATCTTTCATTGCTTTTAGGTTGATTCGTGCATTAGTTGGAGAGTAGAATTCCAAGAAGAATCCTAGACTCTTTTTGATTCAAGTCCTCACTCAAAGTGCCTAGCTTTCATTGAGTCCTATTAAATCCACTCACCCCGGAGTGTGCTTGACTCGTGAATAGTTTGGTTGAGTTGAGGAATTGCTACTCATCTACGTGAAGCTTTGGAACCACAAGTCGAGTGAAATACCCACAGTCACTAAACGAGAGAGCCGAGTGATCTCAAGTGAGGGAGTGTGTGAGGTTGTTTACTAACGTTTGCTACTTGTGTAGGTACAATGTCTTCCGAAGGAGATGATTTTGCAAAGAGTGCCCTTGCTACTATCCTCGCCAAATTGGAAAGTATGCACTTGAGGATTGAAGCCTCGAGAGGGTGAACTCTAGTGCTCTAGTTGAGCAAGGGACTTCTAATGTACCATCGGAGAAAGGGACCCCGAGTGTCCAAGTCGAGAAAGGGGCCCCAAGTGTCCAAGTCGAAGTCTCAAGTACTCCTAACTTTACCCCGGAGCAAGTTAGCCATGTCATTGAATTGCTCAATCAACAACGGGTAAAGGATGATCGAGAGAGACTTGATCAAGTGTTGGGCAATACCCAACGAACGGGCATTCCCCGTCTCTTGGATAACCCCCCAAGAAAAATTCCACTACCGAGACCCGTCCGAAATGTGCAACCTCTTGAGCAAGTAGATGAAGCTCAAGAAGGGGAGAAAGCCGATTATGGTGATGATATGTATGGGTTTGATGATCACTTTCAACAAAGGCGAGGTATGAATTAGGGTCGAAATGTGGATAGAGGTAGGGGCCGAGGTCGAGGGCCACCTATGGGTTATGTTGGAGGGAATGCTAGAAGGGAGTATGGTGTGAATGAAGATCACTATGGGGGCCAACCGGAGCCTTTCTGTGGGGGTCGTGACAACACCAACATCAATAGTGTGAAGCTTAATCTCCCAACCTTTAAAGGGAATTGTGATCCGGCGGCTTATATTGAATGGGTGCTACACATGGAGAGATTGTTTGACACAAATGAGATGACCGATGAGAATAAAGGTACCTATGCTATTTCATCCTTTGAATCCTATGCATCTACTTGGTGGGAATCCGTCAAGAGATCAAGGAGGAGAGCGGGGGTTCCCGTGAATGTGGGTTGGAATGACTTGAAGGGTATCATGAGTATCAAGTACATCACTCCAAGATATCGGCAAGAGCAACTCAAGAAACTTTATGAGTTAAAGCAAGGTGTCAAGACGGTGCATGAATACTTTGATGAGTTTGAAAGAACTCGAATGGCCTTGGATATGGACACCGAAGATGAGGAGCAAGCCGTGATCCATTTCATGAATGGTTTGAGCTATGGTATAGCTTCACAATTGAGATTGCATGCTTATCTTTCACTCCAAGAAGTTCTTGATGCCGCTATCCAAGAGCAATGGCTTGAGAAAGAGAAGTCTAACCGTTACAAGAGCAACACTTCTACTTCCATGAACAAGTCAAAGGATTGGAAAAATCCTACTCCCAATGCAAAATTCACAAATGCAAGTGGCCCTAGTGGAGCAAGTGCTAGCAAAGATGTGAAGAAGCCATTTGATAAGTACACATCCAATGTGGGAGGTAACTCTAAAACCCAATTGAATACTCCTACTTCTTCTTCCATTCAATGTCACAAATGCAAGGGGTATGGACACTTTGCTAAAGAGTGTCCTACGAAGAGGACCATGGTTCTTGTTGGTGAAAATGCATATGAACAAGAGAGTGAACCGGAGGATGATGAGGGTGTAGAGGGAGATGAGGGAGTAGAGGAGGATGATCTAGATGACACGGTGGAGGATGAGGAGCCTCATACTTTTCTAGTTGTGAGGAGGAGCTTAGGAGCTATGATTGTGGAGGATGATGAAACCATGCAAAGGGAAAACCTTTTTCATGCTAGGTGTCGTGTTAAGGGTGTTGTATGCTCTATTATCATTGACTCCGGGAGTTGTGCTAATGTTGTGAGTCAATCTCATATAACCCAATTGAAGTTGCCTACCGTGAAGCATCCCAAGCCATATCGATTGCAATGGCTTAGTGAATGTGGGGAGCTAAAGGCTGTGAAGCAAGCAATGATCAAGTTCAAAATGGGTAGTTATGTTGATGAATACTTGTTCGACGTTGTGCCCATGCAAGCTTGCCACCTTCTCTTTGGAAGGCCTTGGCAATTTGATCGACAAGCGGTTCATGACGGGCGTGTCAACACTTACACGCTCCAACATGAAGGAAGGAAATTTGTGTTGAAGCCCCTAACTCCCAAACAAGTGAGTGATGACTACAATAGGATGAGGGAGTTGACGGAGGTGGCAAAGGCCAAGTCAATCATTGAGACTAGCCCTTTGTCCAAAAGCATGGTTGAAATCCCACCTTCTTCTTCCACCGGTGGCATTTGTGCCATGATGCAACCGGGCGAGATCTTAAAAGAAAATGATGGCACCAAGTTTCTCCTATGCCTAGTGCACAAAGGTATGATCCTAAACTCTAATTGTGATTTTTCTTCTAACCCTTGGCCTAGTGTGTTTGAGTATGTCTTGAAGGATTTTGGGGACATGTTCCCGGATGAGATGCCGGATGGATTACCTCCTTTGAGGGGTATTGAACATCAAATAGACTTTGTCCCGTGATCCCAAATCCCAAACAAGCCGGCCTATAGGAGCAATCCGGAAGATACAAGAGAATTGCAAAAGCAAGTTGATGAATTGCTCACTAAAGGCTTGGTGAGGGAGAGCTTGAGTCCTTGTGCCGTGCCCGTGATCCTTGTTCCCAAAAAGGACGGCACTTGGAGGATGTGTGTTGATTGTCGGGCCGTGAATAAAATAACGGTAAAGTACCGTCATCCTATTCCCCGACTTGATGATATGTTAGATGAATTGAGTGGTTCATGTGTGTTTAGCAAAATTGACCTTAGGTCCGGCTACCATCAAATCCGGATGAAGCCCGGTGATGAATGGAAAACCGCATTCAAGACCAAATTTGGTCTCTATGAATGGTTGGTGATGCCCTTTGGGCTCTCCAATGCACTTAGCACTTTCATGAGGCTAATGAACCATGTTCTAAAGCCATTCATCAACAAGTTTGTGGTCGTCTACTTTGACGATATATTGATATATAGCAAATCAATAGACGACCATGTTGATCACCTTAGGCAAGTGCTAGAAAAGTTGAGAGCCGAAAAGCTCTATGCTAATTTTAAAAAGTGTGCCTTTGGTGTTGAGAAGGTAGTCTTCCTTGGGTTTGTTGTGAGTGCCCAAGGAGTGGAGGTGGATGAGTCTTAGGTAGAGGCCATAAGTGATTGGCCTACTCCTACTACCGTGACTGAAGTGAGGAGCTTTCATGGTCTTGCTAGCTTTTATCGGCGATTTGTGAAAGACTTTAGCTCCATTGCCGCTCCACTCACCGATTTGGTGAAGAAGGACCAACCTTTTGTTTGGGGAGAGCCTCAAGAGAAGGCCTTCCATGAGTTGAAAGGTAGGTTGAGTACCGCCCCTCTATTGCAATTTCCCGACTTCGGAAAGGCATTTGAGGTTGAATGTGATGCCTCGGGGGTGGGAATTGGTGGTGTTTTAATGCAAGATAGCAAACCCATCGCCTACTTTAGTGAAAAATTGAAAGGGGCCTCCTTGAACTATTCTACATATGACAAGGAGTTGTATGCCCTTGTGAGAGCCCTTGCCCATTGGCAACACTACCTTTGGCCTCGTGAGTTTGTAATCAAGAGTGACCATGAGTCACTCAAGCATTTGAGTGGCCAAGAGAAGCTCAATAAGAGACATGCCAAGTAGGTTGAATTCATTGAGTCTTTTCCCTATGTGATCCAATACAAGAAAGGTAAAGACAATGTTGTGGCGGATGCGCTTTCGAGAAAGTTTGCTCTAGCCACCACTCTCACCTCTAAGCTTATGGGTTTTGAGAGCATTAAATTGATGTATGCTCATGACCCGAAGCTCAAAAGCATCCATGAAGCTCTAGAAAAGGGGGAGAGAGTTGAGAAATACCAATGGGTTAATGGATATATCTTTAAGAATGGTAAAGTGTGCATACCCGAGTCCTCATGGAGGGAATTGCTTGTGCAAGAGGCGCATTGTGGAGGACTCATGGGTCACTTTGGTAGGGACAAAACCTTGTCCATCCTTCGGGAAACATTCCATTGGCCAAAAATGGGGACCCATGTTGAGAGACTTTGCAACTCTTGTCTTGAATGCAAGGTTGCTAAGTCCAAGTCGAACCCCCATGGTTTGTATACCCCACTCCCCGTACCTACTAGTCCATGGTTGGATATCTCGATGGATTTTGTAATGGGATTACCAAGGACTAGGGGGGCCATGATAGCATTTATGTTGTTGTGGATAGGTTCTCCAAAATGGCTCATTTCATTCCATGTCGTAAATGTGATGCTGCACAACATGTTGCTACCTTGTTTATTGATAATGTCTTGAAATTGCATGGTGTGCCTCAAACCATAGTGAGTGATAGGGACACTAAGTTCCTAAGTCATTTTTGGAGGAGTTTATGGGGTGCCCTTGGCACCAAACTCTTGTTTTCTACGTCCCACCACCCCCAAACCGATGGGCAAACCGAAGTGGTGAACCGAACCTTGGGTGCTCTTCTTAGAGCCATGACCCGAGGTAAGGGTGGGACTTGGATAGATAAGCTACCTCTTATGGAGTTTGCCTACAATCGAACCGTGCATCGGATGATTGGTATGACTCCATTCGAGTGTGTGTTGGTTTTAACCCCTTGATTCCCCTTGATCTAACCCCTTTGCCAAGGGAAATGGTTGTTAATTTTGAAGGTAAAGCTAGAGCCAAGGCTTTGATGGAGCTACATGCTAAAGCGAAGAATAACTTGGAGGAAGCTTATGCAAAGGTAGCCGTCAAGAAAAACAAGGGACGCAAGAAGGTGGAACTCAAGAAGGGTGACTATGTGTGGGTGCACTTCCGGAAAGAAAGGTTTCCAAAACTTAGGAAAGGGAAGTTAGCATCCCGTGGAGATGGCCCATTCCAAGTGCTCTCAAAGATAAACAACAACGCTTATGTGGTCGACTTACCAAGTGAGTATCAATTGTCTAATACTTTCAATATTTGTGACTTGGTTCCTATGGATGTAGGTGATGAAGAGGTCGTGGATGGTAACGCTTCAATTTTGAGGACGAAATCTTCTCAAGAAGGGGAGGATGATGCCGGGAAAACCATGAGACCCTTCACTCGGAGCCAAGCTAGGGAGATCCAAGGAGTACACCTACACTTGGTGAGGAATGGCCTAGAAGAAGGAAGCGATTGGAGGCCGTACCGGGTGATTAGAGCACAAGAGGCGCAACCCAGTGCTTTGGGTGCCCCGCCTGGCATTCCAGGCGCTCCGCCTGAAGAAGCCTAGGCTGAGGCGCTCCGCCCCAACTCTGGGCGCCCCGCCTAGGCCACCCTACTGACCAATTGGCCAGGCGCTCCGCCCGGAATGCTGAAGAACGAGATTCCTAGTTATGTTAAGACTATTTTGACCCAACGTGGTCTTATGTTCCTAAGCCTAAGTGTGGGCATATTAGACCTTTCATATGGTGTCTAAAAACACCTATAAATAGCTAGATTGCTTGTTATTTTCATTAGCTTACCTTTGATGATAAACAAACACTTGTGTTGAAGAGTTGAACTCTTATTGAATGAAAAATCTTGAATTGGGACGTGTTCTTCCTCTAGCGGATGTAGATGAATTCCAATCCCCCCCGACCATTCTACTTTCATGCTCACGTTAGCTCGAGGGTAGTTGCCTAGCGTAGGTGTTCTTGACCTCCTCTCGGGGTGTAACAGAACAAGTTCTCCGTTGCTACTTAAGATTTGTGATCGAGATACGTCTCGTTCCTATCTTTTACTTTCCGCGTTTGATTTCCTACATCAATACTGGTGGAAGGGGATGAAGAAAGATGTATTTGATTATGTATCTCGTTGCTTGAACTGTCAGCAGGTTAAGATCGAGCACCGGAGACCAGCAGGACTAGCTCAGGCATTGCCCATTCCCCAGTGGAAGTAGGAGCACATCACGATGTATTTTATAGTTGGTCTGCCAAAGACCCTGAGGCGCCATGATTCAGTCTGGGTCATTGTCCACCAACTGACTAAATCAGCTCACTTTATCCCTGTAAAGACTACTGATTCAGCTCAGAGACTGGCTCGAATTTTCATTGAGCAGGTGGTTAGATTGCATGGTACTCCTGTATCCATTATCTCAGATCGTGGTTCCCAGTTTACTTCTCAGTTCTGGCAGTCTTTTCAGAGAGAGTTGGGGACCCAGGTGCAGCTTAGCACAGCATTCCATCCTCAGACTGACAGTCAGTCCGAGCGGGTTATTCAAATTCTGGAGGACATGTTGAGAGCTTGTGCATTGGACTTCGGGGGTTACTGGGATGATCATTTAGCGTTGACGGAGTTCTCTTATAATAATAGCTATCAGTCTTCTATTCAGATGGCACCATTTGAGGCCTTATACGGTCGTCGATGTCGTTCTCCTATTGGCTGGTTTGAGTCTCGAGATGTCGAGATGATGAGTTCAGATATGGTTCGTCAGACTCTTGAGGTTGTTCGTGTTATTCAGGATCGTTTACGGACCGCCCAGAGTAGGCTGATTTCATATTCGAACCGGAGGAGCCGAGAGTTAGAGTTCGAGGTCGGGGACATGGTATTTCTGAAAGTGTCACCGATGCGAAGTGTAAAGAGATTTGGTAGGAAAGGAAAGCTTAGTCCCAGTTTCATTGGCCCTTTCTGTATCGAGAAGCGTATTGGTAAGGTAGCTTATCGGCTCGACCTGCCAGCTTCTATGCCAGTTCACCCAGTTTTCCATGTGTCGATGCTCCGGAAGTGTATCCGAGATCCTTCTGAAGTGATCGAATTAGACCCTGCTCAGCTAGATGTGAATCTGGCTTATGAGAAGTTCCCAGTTGCTATAGTTGCGCGTGATGTCCGGAAACTTCGTTCGAAGCAGATTCCGATGGTTCGAGTACGATGGAATAATCGTCCACGTGAGGAGGACACTTGGGAGCTTGAGTCCAGTATGCGTGAGAGGTATCCTTACCTCTTCGACGATTCAGGTTCGAACTTGATCTTTAAAGCCTAAAAGTTCTAATCATTGTAAATGATTTTGGTTTCGTAATAAATGTCATTGAAAATTCCTGTAAGCATTCTCATTAGAGGTGTGAAATCTATTTTAGACTCTTGCTCGTTCGAGGACGAACGAGAGTCTAAGTGGAGGAGAATGAAACGACCTTGGTCAGTCGTTTTGGAAGTTAGGACTCCGATTGGCGTGCCAATAATTTTAAAATGTTCGTAAGGTCCATTAGGACCTGTCTGTAAAATTTGAGCTAAATCAGACCTCGTTTGGTAGGCATCGGAAGAAGGTTTCAGTTTTTATTGTCAATAAATATTAAAAGAGATTTTTGAGCTCGGGTTGGGCGAATGAGCTCCGATTCGAAATCCGAAAGCACCGTTAGGTTCGTATGATTATTTGTGACTTTTGTGATTTTTCAAAAGTGAATTTCAATGTTGTTCGGCTAGTTTCCGCTAAAGTGCCGAAAGTTAAATAATTTGACCTTTTTCCTTTAAATTCGCATCTTGAGTTTCGGGAGTCCGATTTGAGATCCGTCTTCGCAAGTAGGTTACATATATTTTGTATAACTTACATAAAAAATTTGGGATCATTTCGACTTCTCTAGGGTTCCATTTTAATTTTAATCATCGTAGCGAAATTATTATTAAAAAATTAAAAAAAGAGAGAAAAAGTCAAAGTGATTAGTCGGTTAGCAAGGGATTAAATCCCTTATAGGCAATAGATGTAATATACATCAGAAACATTACAAAAAACGCAGAAAGAAAAAATTAGGAAAAGATAGAGGAAAAAAGAGTGGAAAAATAGTGGAATTTCTACCCCAAAATCTCCAGGTAATGATGTTAACTCATTATCTTAGCTTATTATGTGTGTTTGAATATATTTTTACGGTAAAAATAGAGATATTAGACATCGCCCTAATGACGTAAATTGATAATTTAAAGGGTCAATTGGACCCCGATGATGGAAATGATTATATATTCGTACTCAATGAGTTACGGGTAACATATAAATATAATTTATTTAGGGTTTGGTTATGGGACTTTGAACCCTGTATATAGCCATGGCCTGCGTATTGCGTATACGATTAGGGTATCAGGTTCCTAACTGGATTTCCCTAAAACATAAGGGATGAAGCCTTTAGCTTTATTTGATATAATTTTTCTGCTTATTGAATAGAAAGAGATCGTTTGGAAACTAATACAAAGGAAAAAGCAGTGGTTGAGTAACAGGACTAGCTTTGGAATACGATAAGTGTTTATATCCATTTCTTTGGAGGCACCTGGCCTCGTGGATTTTCTACCACGTGTTCTTTACGTGTGTAGCTGCTGATAGGCGTACTCATTACGCCTTAGCTTGGATTTACATTATATATTATATGTTATGTCCTGTTGATGGTATTGCATTGAGGATCTGAGGATTGTACTCTGGCTGTCAGTTGACATATACTTCCCGGCAGTCGATGAGAGTCCCGTGCCGGTGAAGGGTTATCATTGCATCATATTGAGGATAGGAGGATTCCGCCCTCGGAGCAGGAGGATTCCGCTCCATCGCATTATATTGAGGGTAGGAGGATTCCGCCCTCGGAGCAGGAGGATTCCGCTCCATTTCATCATATTGAGGGTAGGAGGATTCCGCCCTCGGAGCAGGAGGATTCCGCTCCATCGCATCATATTGAGGGTAGGAGGATTCCGCTCCATGCGTTTGGCACATGTGACCCTTTGCATATCATTTCATTTCATCTCATTTCATATCATTTCATTTCATCTCATTCCATTTCATTTCATATTATTGTGTAAATTTTCTGTACATGACTACTGTTCTGCTTATATGTGCATTGCTTATTTGTTGATTGTTGTCTGCTTCCGTTTCCCTGACTAGCGTATCTATTTTTCGAGGTTGTTAGTTTGTTCGCACTTATTGAGTCCTCATGACTCACCCCTCTTATTTGTCCTTGTGTTTTTTTTACGTTCGGCAGATTCTGCTCCAGGACCCAGCCAGTCGCGCCGTGATTGAGGAGTAGTACGTTCTCAGCTGTCTACGGTGAGCCATCCTGTTCATTGCGGCCACCAAATTCAGATATTACAGTTTTCCTTACTTTTGCTCCCTTCGGGAGATGTGTATATCTTTTGACCTTCTTAGATGTCTCATCTGGAAACCTTTAAAATTGTGTATTCTATGTAGTTAGTTGTATTATTCAGACAGCTTGTATGTTTGTCTATCCTTAAGAGTTATCTTATGTTGTTAAAATTCGGTTCATTTTCATTTCAAGGTAATTCTTCGCAATTTATATCGATTCAGTCAATAGGATTCGCCGGACAGGTTTAGGGGGAGATGGTCGGGTGCCCGCACGGCCTAACCGAGAATTCGGGTCGTGTCAGTATGTGCCTGAACTTGCAAATAAATACTCGCATTTGAAGATGGGTGCCTGCACTAGGAAGATAATACTCGCATTTGAAGGTGGGTGCCTGTATTTGAGAGGAAATACCTGCATTTGAAGGAGGGTGCCTGAACTTAAGAAGAAATACTGTCATTTGAAGGTGGGTGCCTGAACTTAAGAGAAAATACCCGCATTTAAAGGTGGGTGCCTGAACATAAGAAAAAATACCGACATTTGAAGGTGGGTGCCTGAACTTAAGAGAAAATGCCCGCATTTGAAGGTGGGAGCCTGAACTTGGAAGATATACCCGCATTTGAAGGTGGATGCCTGTACTTGAGAAAAAATACCCGCATTTGAACGTGGGTGCCTTAACTTGGAAGATAATACCCGCATTTGTAGGTGGGCGGCTGATTTGAATGGAAAATATGCGCATTTATAGGTGAGCGCCTGAAGAATACCCTCATTTGTAGGTGGGCACCCGAACTTGAAAATAAAGGTGGGCGTCTGAACTTGAAAGAAATACCCACATTTGTAGGCGGGTGCCTGAACTTGAAAAGAATACTCGCATTAAGTGGGCTCTTGAACATGAAAAGAACTACCCGCATTTGAAGGTGGGTGCATGTACTTGAAAGTAACTACCCGCATTGGAAGGTGGGTGCCTGATTTGAAAATAAATACACTCATTTGTAGGTGGACGACTGAACTTGAGAGAAAATACCCGCATTTGAATATGGGTGCCTGAACTTGAAAATAAATACCAGCATTTGAAGATGGGTGCCTGAACGTGGAAGATAATATCCGCATTTAAAGGTGGGTGCTTGCATTTGAGAGAAAATACCTGCATTGAAAGGTTGCTGCCTGACTAGAAAAGAAATACCCGAATTTGAAAGAAGGTTCCTGAACTTGTAAGATAATACTCGCATTTGAAGGTGGGTGCCTGAGCATGATAGAAAATACACGCATTTGTAGGTGGGCGCCTGAACTTGAAAGGAAATACCAGCATTTGTAGGTGGACACCCGAACTTGAAAAGAAATACCTGCTTTTGAAGGTGGGCGCCTGAACTTGAAAGGTATACCCGCATTTCAAGGTAGGTGCCGGAAGTTGAGAGAAAATACCTGCACTTAAAGGTGGGTACCTGAACTTGGAATATAATACCCGCATTTGAAGGTTACTGCCTGATCTTGAAAGAAAATACCCGCATTTGTAGGTGGGCGCCTGAACTTGAAAGAAAATACCCGCATCGGAAGATAGGCGCCTGAACTTGAAAGAAAATACCTGCATTCGTAGGTGGGCGCCTGACTTGAAAGGAAAATACCCGCATTTGTAGGTGGGCGCCTGAACTTGAAGGAAAATACCTGCATATGTAGGTGGGCGCCTGACTTGAATTGAAAATACCCGCATTGATAGGTGGGCCTGAACTTGAAAGGAAATACCCGCATTTGTAGGTGGGCGCCTGAACTTGAAAAGAAATACCCGCATTTGTAGGTGGGCACACAAACTTGAAAAGAAATACGCGCATTTGAAGGTGGGCGCCTGAACTTGAAAGTAGATATCCGAATTGGAAGGTGGGTGCCTGACTGGAAAAGAAATACCCGCATTTGTAGGTGGACGCTTGAACTTGAAAAAAGAATACCCGCAATCTGAAATGGGCGCCAGAACATGAAAAGAAATACCTGCATTTCAAAGTGGGCGCCTGAACTTGAAAGTAAATACCCGCATTGGAAGGTGGGCGCCTTACTTGAAAACAAATACTCGGATTTGTAGGTGGACGACTAAACTTGTGAGAAAATACCCGCATTTGAAGGTGGGTGCCTGAACTAGCAAATAAATATCCGTACTTTAAGATGGGTGCCTAAACTTGGAAGATAATACCCGCATTTGAAGGTGGGTGCCTGTATTTGAGAGAAAATACCTGCATTGAAAGGTTGGTGCCTGACTTGAAAACAAATCCCGCATTTCTAGGTGGATGACTGAACTTGAGAGAAAATACCCGCATTTGAAGGTGGGCGCCTGAACTCGAAAGGAAATATCCGCATTTGTAGGTGGGCACCCGAACTTGAAAAGAAATACCCGCATTTGAATGTGGGCGCCTGAACTTGGAAGATATACCCGCATTTAAAGGTGGGTACCTGAACTTGAGAGAAAATACTTGCATTTGAAGGTGGGTGCCTGAACTTGGAAGATAATACCCTCATTTGAAGGTGGGTGCATGAGCTTGAATGAAAATACCCGCATTTATAGGAAGCGCCTGAACTTGAAAGGAAATACCCGCATTCGTAGTTGGGCACCTGACTTGAAAGGAAACTACCCGCATTTGTAGGTGGACGGCTGAACTTGGAAGGAAATACCCGAATTAGAAGGTGGGTGCCTTAACTTGAAAGAAAATATATGCATTTGTAGGTCGGCGCCTGACTTGAATGGAAAATGCCCGCATTTGAAGGTGGGCGCCTGAACTTGGAAGATATACCCGCATTTGAAGGTGGATGCCTAAACTTGAGAAAAAATACCCGCACTTGTAGGTGGGCGCCAGAATTTGAAAGGAAATACATGCATTTCTAGGTGGGCACCCGAACATTAAAAGAAATACCCGCATTTGAAGGTGGGCGTCTGAACTTGAAAGGAAATACCCGCATTTGTAGATGGGCTCCTGAACTTGATAAGAAAACCCGCATTCTTAAGTGCGCGCCTGAACATGAAAATTACAGGTGGGCGCCTGAACTTGAAATTAAATACCCACATTGGAAGGAGGGTGCTTGACTTGAAAAGAAATACCCGCATTTGTAGGTGAACGAATGAACTTGTGAGAAAATACCCGCATTTGAAGGTGGCTGCCTGAACTTGCAAATAAATACCTGCATTTGTAGGTGGGTGCCTGAACTTGGAAGATATTACCCGCATTTGAAGGTGGGTGCCTGAACTTGAAAGAAAATACATGCATTGGTAGGTGGGCGCCTGAACTTGAAAGGAAATACCCGCATTTGTAGGTGGGCACCCGAACTTGAAAAGAAATACCCGAATTTGTAAGTGGGCGCCTGAACTTGAAAGGAAATACCTGCATTTGTAGGTGGGAACCCGAACTTTAAAAGAAATACCCGCATTTGAAAGTGGGCGTCTGAACTTGAAAGGAAATACCCGCATTGGAAGTTGGGTGCCTGACTTGAATAGAAATACCCGCATTTATAGGTGGACGACTGAACTTGAGAGAAAATACCCGCATTTGAATGTGGGTGCCTGAACTTGCAAATAAATGTGGGATGGGTGCCTGAACTTGAAAGATAATACCTGCATTTGAAGCTAGGTGCCTCAACTTGAAAGAAAATACACGCATTTGTACGTGGGCGCCTTAACTTGAAATGAAATACCTGCATTTGGAGGTGGGAACCCGAACTATAAAAGAAATACCCGCATTTGAAGGTGGGCGCCTGAACTTGAAATAAAATACCCACATTGGAATGAGGGTGCTTGACTTGAAAAGAAATACCCGCATTTGTAGGTGGACGACTGAACTTTAGAGAAAATACCCGCATCTAAAGGTGGCTGTTTGAACTTGCAAATAATACCCGCATTTGTAGATGGGTGCCTGAACTTGGAAGATAATACCCGCATTTAAAGGTGGGTGCCTGAACTTGAAAGAAAATACACGCATTTGTACGTGGGCACCTAAACTTGAAAGAAAATACCCGCATTTGTAGGTGGGCACCCGAACTTGAAAAGAAATACCCGCATTTGAAGGTGTGCGCCTGAACTTGGAAGATATACCCGCATTTGAAGGTGGGTGCTAGAACTTAAGAGAAAATACCCGCATTTGAAGGTGGGTGCCTGAGCTTGAAAGAAAATACCCGCATTTGTAGGTGGGTGCCTGAAATTGAAAGGAAATTCCCGCATTGGAAGATGGGTGCCAGACTTGAAAAGAAATACCCGCATTTATAGGTGGTCGACTGAACTTAAGAGAAAATACCGTCATTTGAAGGTGGTTGCCTGAACTTGGAAGATATACCTGCATTTGAAGGTGGGTGCCTGAACTTGAGTGAATATACCCGCATTTGAAGGTGGGCGCCTGAACGTGGAAGATAATACCCGTATTTGAAGGTGGGCGCCTGAACTCGAAAGGAAACATCCGCATTTGTAGGTGGGCACCCGAACTTGAAAAGAAATACCCGCATTTGAATGTGGGCGCCTGAACTTGGAAGATATACCCGCATTTGAAGGTGGGTGCCTGAACTTGAGAGAAAATACCTGAATTTGAAGGTGGTGCCTGAACTTGGAAGATAATACCCTCATTTGAAGGTGGGTGCATGAGCTTGAATGAAAATACCCGCATTTGTAGGAAGCGCCTGAACTTGAAAGGAAATACCCGCATTCGTAGTTGGGCACCTGACTTGAAAGGAAACTACCCGCATTTGTAGGTGGACGGCTGAACTTGGAAGGAAATACCCGAATTAGAAGGTGGGTGCCTTAACTTGAAAGAAAATATCTGCATTTGCAGGTCGGCGCCTGACTTGAATGGAAAATGCACGCATTTGAAGGTGGGCGCCTGAACTTGGAAGATATACCCGCATTTGAAGGTGGATGCCTAAACCTGAGAAAAAATACCCGCACTTGTAGGTGGGCGCCAGAATTTGAAAGGAAATACCTGCATTTCTAGGTGGGCACCCGAACATTAAAAGAAATACCCGCATTTGAAGGTGGGCGTCTGAACTTGAAAGGAAATACCCGCATTTTAAGGTGGGCTCCTGAACTTGATAAGAATACCCGCATTCATAAGTGCGCGCCTGAACATGAAAATTGCAGGTGGGCGCCTGAACTTGAAATTAAATACCCACATTGGAAGGAGGGTGCTTGACTTGAAAACAAATACCCGCATTTGTAGGTGAACGAATGAACTTGAGAGAAAATACCCGCATTTGAAGGTGGCTGCCTGAACTTGCAAATAAATACCAGCATTTGTAGGTGGGTGCCTGAACTTAGAAGATATTACCCGCATTTGAAGGTGGGTGCCTGAACTTGAAAGAAAATACACGAATTGCTAGCTGGGCGCCTGAACTTGAAAGAAAATACCCGCATTTGTAGGTGGGCGCCTGAACTTGAAAGGAAATACCCATATTTTTAGCTCGGCGCCTAAACTTGAAAGGAAATACCTGCATTTGTAGGTGGGCACTCGAACTTTAAAAGAAAAACCCGCATTTGAAGGTGGGCATCTGAACTTGAAAGGAAATACCCGCATTGGAAGTTGGGTGCCTGACTTGAATAGAAATATCCGCATTTATAGGTGGACGACTGAATTTGAGAGAAAATACCCGTATTTGAATGTGGGTGCCTGAACTTGCAAATAAATGTGGGATGGGTGCCTGAACTTGAAAGATAATACCTGCATTTGAAGCTAGGTGCCTCAACTTGAAAGAAAATACACGCATTTGTACGTGGGCGCCTTAACTTGAAATGAAATACCTGCATTTGGAGGTGGGAACCCGAACTATAAAAGAAATACCCGCATTTGAAGGTGGGCGCCTGAACTTGAAATAAAATACCCACATTGGAATGAGGGTGCTTGACTTGAAAAGAAATACCCGAATTTGTTAGTGGACGACTGAACTTGAGAGAAAATACCCGCATTTAAAGGTGGCTGTTTGAACTTGCAAATAATACCCGCATTTGTAGATGGGTGCCTGAACTTGGAAGATAATACCCTCATTTGAAGGTGGGTGCATGAGCTTGAATGAAAATACCCGCATTTGTAGGAAGCGCCTGAACTTGAAAGGAAATACCCGCATTCGTAGTTGGGCACCTGACTTGAAAGGAAACTACCCGCATTTGTAGGTGGACGGCTGAACTTGGATGGAAATACCCGAATTAGAAGGTGGGTGCCTTAACTTGAAAGAAAATATCTGCATTTGTAGGTCGGCGCCTGACTTGAATGGAAAATGCCCGCATTTGAAGGTGGGCGCCTGAACTTGGAAGATATACCCGCATTTGAAGGTGGATGCCTAAACTTGAGAAAAAATACCCGCACTTGTAGGTGGACGCCAGAATTTGAAAGGAAATACCTGCATTTCTAGGTGGGCACCCGAACATTAAAAAAAATACCCGCATTTGAAGGTGGGCGCCTGAACTTGGAAGATATACCCGCATTTGAAGGTGGATGCCTAAACTTGAGAAAAAATACCCGCACTTGTAGGTGGGCGCCAGAATTTAAAAGGAAATACCTGCATTTCTAGGTGGGCACCCGAACATTAAAAAAATACCCGCATTTGAAGGTGGGCGTCTGAAGTTGAAAGGAAATACCCGCATTTGTAGGTGGGCTCCTGAACTTGATAAGAATACCCGCATTCTTAAGTGCGCGCCTGAACATGAAAATTGCAGGTGGGCGCCTGAACTTGAAATTAAATACCCACATTGGAAGGAGGGTGCTTGACTTGAAAAGAAATACCCGCATTTGTAGGTGAACGAATGAACTTGAGAGAAAATACCCGCATTTGAAGGTGGCTGCCTGAACTTGCAAATAAATACCTGCATTTGTAGGTGGGTGCCTGAACTTGGAAGATATTACCCGCATTTGAAGGTGGGTGCCTGAACTTGAAAGAAAATACACGCATTGGTAGGTGGGCGCCTGAACTTGAAAGGAAATACCCGCATTTGTAGGTGGGCACCCGAACTTGAAAAGAAATACCCGAATTTGTAGGTGGGCGCCTGAACTTGAAAGGAAATACCTGCATTTGTAGGTGGGCACCCGAACTTTAAAAGAAATACCCGCATTTGAAAGTGGGCGTCTGAACTTGAAAGGAAATACCCGCATTGGAAGTTGGGTGCCTGACTTGAATAGAAATACCCGCATTTATAGGTGGACGACTGAACTTGAGAGAAAATACCCGCATTTGAATGTGGGTGCCTGAACTTGCAAATAAATGTGGGATGGGTGCCTGAACTTGAAAGATAATACCCGCATTTGAAGCTAGGTGCCTCAACTTGAAAGAAAATACACGCATTTGTACGTGGGCGCCTTAACTTGAAATGAAATACCTGCATTTGGACGTGGGAACCCGAACTATAAAAGAAATACCCGCATTTGAAGGTTGGCGCCTGAACTTGAAATAAAATACCCACATTGGAATGAGGGTGCTTGACTTGAAAAGAAATACCCGCATTTGTTAATGGACGACTGAACTTGAGAGAAAATACCCGCATTTAAAGGTGGCTGTTTGAACTTGCAAATAATACCCGCATTTGTAGATGGGTGCCTGAACTTGGAAGATAATACCCTCATTTGAAGGTGGGTGCATGAGCTTGAATGAAAATACCCGCATTTGTAGGAAGCGCCTGAACTTGAAAGGAAATACCCGCATTCGTAGTTGGGCACCTGACTTGAAAGGAAACTACCCGCATTTGTAGGTGGACGGCTGAACTTGGATGGAAATACCCGAATTAGAAGGTGGGTGCCTTAACTTGAAAGAAAATATCTGCATTTGTAGGTCGGCGCCTGACTTGAATGGAAAATGCCCGCATTTGAAGGTGGGCGCCTGAACTTGGAAGATATACCCGCATTTGAAGGTGGATGCCTAAACTTGAGAAAAAATACCCGCACTTGTAGGTGGGCGCCAGAATTTAAAAGGAAATACCTGCATTTCTAGGTGGGCACCCGAACATTAAAAAAATACCCGCATTTGAAGGTGGGCGTCTGAAGTTGAAAGGAAATACCCGCATTTGTAGGTGGGCTCCTGAACTTGATAAGAATACCCGCATTCTTAAGTGCGCGCCTGAACATGAAAATTGCAGGTGGGCGCCTGAACTTGAAATTAAATACCCACATTGGAAGGAGGGTGCTTGACTTGAAAAGAAATACCCGCATTTGTAGGTGAACGAATGAACTTGAGAGAAAATACCCGCATTTGAAGGTGGCTGCCTGAACTTGCAAATAAATACCTGCATTTGTAGGTGGGTGCCTGAACTTGGAAGATATTACCCGCATTTGAAGGTGGGTGCCTGAACTTGAAAGAAAATACATGCATTGGTAGGTGGGCGCCTGAACTTGAAAGGAAATACCCGCATTTGTAGGTGGGCACCCGAACTTGAAAAGAAATACCCGAATTTGTAGGTGGGCGCCTGAACTTGAAAGGAAATACCTGCATTTGTAGGTGGGCACCCGAACTTTAAAAGAAATACCCGCATTTGAAAGTGGGCGTCTGAACTTGAAAGGAAATACCCGCATTGGAAGTTGGGTGCCTGACTTGAATAGAAATACCCGCATTTATAGGTGGACGACTGAACTTGAGAGAAAATACCCGCATTTGAATGTGGGTGCCTGAACTTGCAAATAAATGTGGGATGGGTGCCTGAACTTGAAAGATAATACCCGCATTTGAAGCTAGGTGCCTCAACTTGAAAGAAAATACACGCATTTGTACGTGGGCGCCTTAACTTGAAATGAAATACCTGCATTTGGACGTGGGAACCCGAACTATAAAAGAAATACCCGCATTTGAAGGTTGGCGCCTGAACTTGAAATAAAATACCCACATTGGAATGAGGGTGCTTGACTTGAAAAGAAATACCCGCATTTGTTAATGGACGACTGAACTTGAGAGAAAATACCCGCATTTAAAGGTGGCTGTTTGAACTTGCAAATAATACCCGCATTTGTAGATGGGTGCCTGAACTTTGAAGATAATACCCTCATTTGAAGGTGGGTGCATGAGCTTGAATGAAAATACCCGCATTTGTAGGAAGCGCCTGAACTTGAAAGGAAATACCCGCATTCGTAGTTGGGCACCTGACTTGAAAGGAAACTACCCGCATTTGTAGGTGGACGGCTGAACTTGGATGGAAATACCCGAATTAGAAGGTGGGTGCCTTAACTTGAAAGAAAATATCTGCATTTGTAGGTCGGCGCCTGACTTGAATGGAAAATGCCCGCATTTCAAGGTGGGCGCCTGAACTTGGAAGATATACCCGCATTTGAAGGTGGATGCCTAAACTTGAGAAAAAATACCCGCACTTGTAGGTGGGCGCCAGAATTTAAAAGGAAATACCTGCATTTCTAGGTGGGCACCCGAACATTAAAAAAAATACCCGCATTTGAAGGTGGGCGTCTGAAGTTGAAAGGAAATACCCGCATTTGTAGGTGGGCTCCTGAACTTGATAAGAATACCCGCATTCTTAAGTGCGCGCCTGAACATGAAAATTGCAGGTGGGCGCCTGAACTTGAAATTAAATACCCACATTGGAAGGAGGGTGCTTGACTTGAAAAGAAATACCCGCATTTGTAGGTGAACGAATGAACTTGAGAGAAAATACCCGCATTTGAAGGTGGCTGCCTGAACTTGCAAATAAATACCTGCATTTGTAGGTGGGTGCCTGAACTTGGCAGATATTACCCGCATTTGAAGGTGGGTGCCTGAACTTGAAAGAAAATACACGCATTGGTAGGTGGGCGCCTGAACTTGAAAGGAAATACCCGCATTTGTAGGTGGGCACCCGAACTTGAAAAGAAATACCCGAATTTGTAGGTGGGCGCCTGAACTTGAAAGGAAATACCTGCATTTGTAGGTGGGCACCCGAACTTTAAAAGAAATACCCGCATTTGAAAGTGGGCGTCTGAACTTGAAAGGAAATACCCGCATTGGAAGTTGGGTGCCTGACTTGAATAGAAATACCCGCATTTATAGGTGGACGACTGAACTTGAGAGAAAATACCCGCATTTGAATGTGGGTGCCTGAACTTGCAAATAAATGTGGGATGGGTGCCTGAACTTGAAAGATAATACCCGCATTTGAAGCTAGGTGCCTCAACTTGAAAGAAAATACACGCATTTGTACGTGGGCGCCTTAACTTGAAATGAAATACCTGCATTTGGACGTGGGAACCCGAACTATAAAAGAAATACCCGCATTTGATGGTGGGCGCCTGAACTTGAAATAAAATACCCACATTGGAATGAGGGTGCTTGACTTGAAAAGAAATACCCGCATTTGTAGGTGGACGACTGAACTTTAGAGAAAATACCCGCATTTAAAGGTGGCTGTTTGAACTTGCAAATAATACCCGCATTTGTAGATAGGTGCCTGAACTTGGAAGATAATACCCGCATTTAAAGGTGGGTGCCTGAACTTGAAAGAAAATACACGCATTTGTACGTGGGCGCCTAAACTTGAAAGGAAATACCCGCATTTGTAGGTGGGCACCCGAACTTGAAAATAAATACCCGCATTTGAAGGTGGGCGCCTGAACTTGGAAGATATACCCGCATTTGAAGGTGGGTGCTAGAACTTGAGAGAAAATACCCGCATTTGAAGGTGGGTGCCTGAGCTTGAAAGAAAATACCTGCATTTGTAGGTGGGTGCCTGAACTTGAAAGGAAATTCCCGAATTGGAAGATGGGTGCCAGACTTGAAAAGAAATACCCGCATTTATAGGTGGTCGACTGAACTTAAGAGAAAATACCGTCATTTGAAGGTGGTTGCCTGAACTTGGAAGATATACCTGCATTTGAAGGTGGGTGCCTGAACTTGAGTGAATATACCCGCATTTGAAGGTGGGCGCCTGAACTTGGAAGATAATACCCGTATTTGAAGGTGGGCGCCTGAACTCGAAAGGAAATATCCGCATTTGTAGGTGGGCACCCGAACTTGAAAAGAAATACCCGCATTTGAATGTGGGCGCCTGAACTTGGAAGATATACCCGCATTTGAAGGTGGGTGCCTGAACTTGAGAGAAAAAACCTGCATTTGAAGGTGGGTGCCTGAACTTGGAAGATAATACCCTCATTTGAAGGTGGGTTCATGAGCTTGAATGAAAATACCCACATTTGTAGGAAGCGCCTGAACTTGAAAGGAAATACCCGCATTCGTAGTTGGGCACCTGACTTGAAAGGAAACTACCCGCATATGTAGCTGGACGGCTAAACTTGGAAGGAAATACCCGAATTAGAAGGTGGGTGCCTTAACTTGAAAGAAAATATCTGCATTTGCAGGTCGGCGCCTGACTTGAATGGAAAATGCACGCATTTGAAGGTGGGCGCCTGAACTTGGAAGATATACCCGCATTTGAAGGTGGATGCCTAAACCTAAGAAAAAATACCCGCACTTGTAGGTGGGCGCCAGAATTTGAAAGGAAATACCTGCATTTCTAGGTGGGCACCCGAACATTAAAAGAAATACCCGCATTTGTAGGTGGACGACTGAACTTGAGAGAAAATACCCGCATTTAAAGGTGGCTGTTTGAACTTGCAAATAATACCTGCATTGGAAGTTGGGTGCCTGACTTGAATAGAAATACCCGCATTTATAGGTGGACGACTGAACTTGAGAGAAAATACCCGCATTTGAATGTGGGTGCCTGAACTTGCAAATAAATGTGGGATGGGTGCCTGAACTTGAAAGATAATACCTGCATTTGAAGTTAGGTGCCTCAACTTGAAAGAAAATACACGCATTTGTACGTGGGCGCCTTAACTTGAAATGAAATACCTGCATTTGGAGGTGGGAACCTGAACTATAAAAGAAATACCCGCATTTGAAGGTGGGCGCCTGAACTTGAAATAAAATACCCACATTGGAATGAGGGTGCTTGACTTGAAAAGAAATACCCGCATTTGTAGGTGGACGACTGAACTTGAGAGAAAATACCCGCATTTAAAGGTGGCTGTTTGAACTTGCAAATAATACCCGCATTTGTAGATGGGTGCCTGAACATGGAAGATAATACCCGCATTTAAAGGTGGGTGCCTGAACTTGAAAGAAAATACACGCATTTGTACGTGGGCGCCTAAACTTGAGAGGAAATACCCGCATTTGTAGGTGGGCACCCGAACTTGAAAAGAAATACCCGCATTTGAAGGTGGGCGCCTGAACTTTGAAGATATACCCGCATTTGAAGGTGGGTGCCAGAACTTGAGAGAAAATACCCGCATTTGAAGGTGGGTGCCTGAGCTTGAAAGAAAATACCCGCATTTGTAGGTGGGTGCCTGAACTTGAAAGGAAATACCCGCATTGGAAGATGGGTGCCAGACTTGAAAAGAGATACCCGCATTTATAGGTGGTCGACTGAACTTAAGAGAAAATACCGTCATTTGAAGGTGGTTGCCTGAACTTGGAAGATATACCTGCATTTGAAGGTGGGTGCCTGAACTTGAGTGAATATACCCGCATTTGAAGGTGGGCGCCTGAACTTGGAAGATAATACCCGTATTTGAAGGTGGGCGCCTGAACTCGAAAGGAAATATCCGCATTTGTAGGTGGGCACCCGAACTTGAAAAGAAATACCCGCATTTGAATGTGGGCGCCTGAACTTGGAAGATATACCCGCATTTGAAGGTGGGTGCCTGAAATTGAGAGAAAATACCTGCATTTGAAGGTGGGTGCCTGAACTTGGAAGATAATACCCACATTGGAATGAGGGTGCTTGACTTGAAAAGAAATACCCGCATTTGTAGGTGGACGACTTAACTTGAGAGAAAATACCCGCATTCGTAGTTGGGCAACTGACTTGAAAGGAAACTACCCGCATTTGTAGGTGGACGACTGAACTTGGAAGAAAATACCCGAATTAGAAGTTGGGTGCCTTAACTTGAAAGAAAATATCTGCATTTGCAGGTCGGCGCCTGACTTGAATGGAAAATGCACGCATTTGAAGGTGGGCGCCTGAACTTGGAAGATATACCCGCATTTGAAGGTGGATGCCTAAACCTGAGAAAAAACACCCGCACTTGTAGGTGGGCGCCAGAATTTGAAAGGAAATACCTACATTTCTAGGTGGACACCCGAACATTAAAAGAAATACCCGCATTTGAAGGTGGGCGTCTGAACTTGAAAGAAAATACCCGCATTTGTAGGTGGGCTCCTGAACTTGATAAGAATACCCGCATTCTTAAGTGCGCGCCTGAACATGAAAATTGCAGGTGGGCGCCTGAACTTGAAATTAAATACCCACATTGGAAGGAGGGTGCTTGACTTGAAAACAAATACCCGCATTTGTAGGTGAACGAATGAACTTGAGAGAAAATACCCGCATTTGAAGGTGGCTGCCTGAACTTGCAAATAAATACCAGCATTTGTAGGTGGGTGCCTGAACTTAGAAGATATTACCCACATTTTAAAGTGGGTGCCTGAACTAGAAAGAAAATACACGAATTGGTAGGTGGGCGCCTGAACTTGAAAGAAAATACCCGCATTTGTAGGTGGGCGCCTGAACTTGAAAGGAAATACAAATATTTTTAGGTGGGCGCCTGAACTTGAAAGGAAATACCTGCATTTGTAGGTGGGCACCCGAACTTTAAAAGAAATACCCGCATTTGAAGGTGGGCGTCTGAACTTGAAAGGAAATACCTGCATTTGTAGGTGGGCACCCGAACTTTAAAAGAAATACCCGCATTTGAAGGTGGGCGTCTGAACTTGAAAGGAAATACCCGCATTGAAA
The DNA here is from genome assembly GCA_029990175.1 of Petunia secreta. Lineage (NCBI taxonomy): Eukaryota > Viridiplantae > Streptophyta > Magnoliopsida > Solanales > Solanaceae > Petunia > Petunia secreta. The sequence goes on from JARKIP010000053.1 coordinate 5,034,694, forward strand.
GTTGGGTGCCTGACTTGAATAGAAATACCCGCATTTATAGGTGGACGACTGAATTTGAGAGAAAATACCCGCATTTGAATGTGGGTGCCTGAACTTGCAAATAAATGTGGGATGGGTGCCTGAACTTGAAAGATAATACCCGCATTTGAATCTAGGTGCCTCAACTTGAAAGAAAATACACGCATTTGTACGTGGGCGCCTTAACTTGAAATGAAATACCTGCATTTGGAGGTGGGAACCCGAACTATAAAAGAAATACCCGCATTTGAAGGTGGGCGCCTGAACTTTAAATAAAATGCCCACATTGGAATGAGGGTGCTTGACTTGAAAAGAAATACCCGCATTTATAGGTGGACGACTGAACTTGAGAGAAAATACCCGCATTTGAAGGTGGGTGCCTGAACTTGCAAATAAATGCGGGATGAGTGCCTGAACTTGAAAGATAATACCCGCATTTGAAGCTGGGTGCCTGAACTTGAAAGAAAATACGCGCATTTGTAGGTGGGATCCTGAACTTGAAAGGAAATACCCACATTTGTATGTGGGCACCCGAACTTGAAAAGAAATCCCCGCATTTGAAGGTAGGTGCCTGAACTTGCAAATAAATACGGGATGAGTGCCTGAACTTGAAAGATAATACCCGCATTTGAAGCTGGGTGCCTGAACTTGAAAGAAAATATGCGCATTTGTAGGTGGGCACCTGAACTTGAAAGGAAATACCCACATTTGTATGTGTTCACCCGAACTTGAAAAGAAATACCCGCATTTGAAAGTGGGCGCCTGAACTTGAAAGATATACCTGCATTTGAAGGTAGGTGCCTGAACTTGAGTGAATATACCCGCATTTGAAGGTGGGCGCCTGAACTTGGAAGATAATACCCGTATTTGAAGGTGGGCGCCTGAACTCGAAAGGAAATACCCGCATTTGTAGGTGGGCACCCGAACTTGAATAGAAATACCCGCATTTGAACGTGGGCGCCTGGACATGGAAGATATACCCGCATTTGAAGGTGGGTGCCTGAACTTGAGAGAAAATACCTGCATTTGAAAGTGGGTGCCTGAACATGGAAGATAATACCGTCATTTGAAGGTGGGTGCCTGAGCTTGAATGAAAATACCCGCGTTTGTAGGAAGCGCCTGAACTTGAAAGGAATACCCGCATTCGAAGGTGGGCGCCTGAACTTGAAAGGAAATACACGCATTCGTAGGTAGACGCCTGACTTGAAAGGAAATACTCGCATTTGTAGGTGGACAGCTGAACTTTAAAGGAAATACCCAAATCAGAAGGTGGGTGCCTTAACTTGAAAGAAAATATCTGCATTTGTAGGAGGGCGCCTGACTTGAATGGAAAATGCCCGCATTTCAAGGTGGGCGTCTGAACTTGAAAGGAAATACCCGCATTTGTAGGTGGGCGCCTGAACTTGATAAGAATACCCGCATTCTTAAGTGCGCGCCTGAACATGAAAAGAAATACCCGCATTTGCAGGTGGGCGCCTGAACTTGAAATTAAATACCCACATTGGAAGGAGGGTGCTTGACTTGAAAAGAAATACCCGCATTTGTAGGTGGACGAATGAACTTGAGAGAAAATACTCGCATTTGAAGGTGTCTGCCTGAACTTGCAAATTAATACCTGCATTTGTAGATCGGTGCCTGAACTTGGAAGATATTACCCGCATTTGAAGGTGGGTGCCTGAACTTGAAAGAAAATACACGCATTGGTAGGTGGGCGCCTGAACTTGAAAGGAAATACCCGCATTTGTAGGTGGGCACCCGAACTTGAAAAGAAATACCCCCATTTGAAGGTGGGCGCCTGAACTTGGAAGATATACCCGCATTCGAAGGTGGATGCCTGAACTTGAGTGAAAATACCCGCATTTCAAGGTGGGTGCCTGAGCTTGAAAGAAAATACCCGCATCTGTAGATGGGCGTCTGAACTTGAAAGGAAATACCCGCATTGGAAGTTGGGTGCCTGACTTGAATAGAAATACCCGCATTTATAGGTTGACGACTGAACTTGAGAGAAAATACCCACATTTGAATATGGGTGCCTGAACTTGCAAATAAATGTGGAATGGGTGCCTGAACTTGAAAGATAATACCCGCATTTGAAGCTAGGTGCCTGAACTTGAAAGAAAATACACGCATTTGTACGTGGGCGCCTTAACTTGAAAGGAAATGCCAGCATTTGGAGGTGGGAACCCGAGCTATAAAAGAAATACCCGCATTTTAAAGTGGGCGCCTGAACTTGAAATTAAATACCCACATTGGAATGAGGGTGCTTGACTTGAAAAGAAATACCCGCATTTGTAGGTGGACGACTGAACTTGAGAGAAAAAACCCGCATTTGAAGGTGGCTGCCTGAACTTGCAAATAATACCCGCATTTGTAGATGGGTGCCTGAACTTGGAAGATAATACCCGTATTTAAAGGTGGATGCCTGAAATTGAAAGAAAATACACGCATTTGTACGTGGGCTCCTAAACTTGAAAGGAAATACCCGCATTTGTAGGTGGGCACCCGAACTTGAAAAAAATACCCGCATTTGAAGCTGGGCACCTTAACTTGGAAGATAAACCCGCATTTGAAGGTGGGTGCCTGAACTTGAGAGAAAATACCCGCATTTGAAGGTGGGTACCTGAGCTAGAAAGAAAATACCCGCATTTGTAGGTGGGCGCCTGAACTTGAAAGGAAATACCTGCATTGGAAGATGGGTGCCCGACTTTAAAAGAAATACCCGCATTTATAAGTGGACGACTAAACTTGAGAAAAAATACCCGCACTTGAAGGTGGGTTCCTGAACTTGCAAATAAATGCGGGATGAATGCCTGAACTTGAAAGATAATACCCGCATTTGAAGCTGGGTGCCTGAACTTGAAAGAAAATACACGCATTTGTAGGTGGGCGCCTGAACTTGAAAGGAAATACCCACATTTGTATGTGGGCACCCGAACTTGAAAAGTAATACCCGCATTTGAAGGTGGGCACCTGAACTTTGAATATATTCCTGCATTTGAAGGTGGGTGCCTGAACTTGAGTGAATATACCTGCATTTGAAGGTGGCGCCTGAACTTGGAAGATAATACCCGTATAGGTGGATGCCTGGGTTTGAAAGAAAATACCCGCATTTGTAGGTGGGCGCCTGAACTTGAAAGGAAATACCCGCATTAGAAGGTGGTGCCGACTTGAAATGAAATACCCGCATTTGTAGGTGGACGCCTAAACTTGAAAAGAATACCCGCATTCTTAAGTGGTCGCTTGAACATGAAAAGAAACACCTGCATTTAAAGCTGGGCGCCTGAACTTGAAAGTAAATACCCGCATTGGAAAGTGGTGCCTGACTTGAAAAGAAATACCCGCATTTGTAGGTGACGACTGAACTTGACAGAAAATACCTGCATTTGAAGGTGGGTGCCTGAACTTACAAATAAATACCCGCATTTAACGATGTGTGCCTCAACTTGGAAGATAATACCCGAATTTGAAGGTGGGTGCCTGAACTTGAAATAAAATACACGCATTTGTAGGTGGGTGCCTGAACTTGAAAGGAAATACCCGCATTTGTAGGTGGGCACCCGAATTTGAAAAGAAATACCTGCATTTGAAAGTTGGCGCCTCAATTTGGAAGATATACCTGCATTTGAAGGTGGGTGCCTGAACTTGAGAGAAAATACCCGAATTTGAAGTTGGGTGCCTAAACTTGGAAGTAATACCCGTATTTGAAGGTGGGTGCCTGAGCTTGAAAGAAAATACCCGAATTTGTCGGCGGGCGCCTGAACTTGAAAAGAAATACCCGCATTGGAAGTTGGTCGCCTGAACTTGAAAGGAAATACCCGCATTCGTAGGTGGGCGCATGATTTGAAAGGAAAATACCCGCATTTGTAGGTGGATGCCTAATCTTGAAAGGAAATACCCGCATTAGCAGGTGGGCGCCTGAACATGAAAGAAAATACCCGCATTTGTAGATGGGCGCCTGACTTGAATAGAAAATACCCGCATTTAGAAGTGGGCGCCTGAACTTGAAAGGAAATACCCATATTTGTAGGTGGGCGCCTGAACTTGAAAGGAAATACCTGCATTTGTAGGTGGGCACCCGAACTTTAAAAGAAATACCCGCATTTGAAGGTGGACGTCTGAACTTGAAAGAAAATACCCGTATTGGAAGGTGGGTGCCTGACTTGAAAAGAAATACCCGCATTTGAAGGTGGGCGCCTGAACATAAAAAGAAATACCCGCATTTGAAGGTGGGCGTGTGAACCTGAAAGGAAATATCCACATTCGAAGGTGGGTGCCTGACTCTAAAAGAAATACCCGCATTTAAAGGTGGGCGCCTGAACTTGTTAGTAAATACCCGCATTGGAAGGTGGGCACCTAAACTTGTTAGTAAATACCTGCATTGGAAGGTGGGCGCCTGACTTGAAAAGAAATGGCCGCATTAGTAGGTGGACGACTATACTTGAGAGAAAATACCCGCATTTATAGGTGGGTGCCTGAACTTGAAAAGAATACCCACATTCTTAAGTGGGCGCTTGAGCATGAAAAGAAATACCCGCATTTGAAGGTGGGCGCCTGAACTGGAATGTAAATACCCGCATTGGAAGGTGGGCGCCTGAACTTGAAGGAAAATACCCGCATTTGAAGGTGGGCGTCTGAACTTGAAGGAAAATACCCGCATTTGTAGGTGGGCACCCGAACATGAAAAGAAATACCTGCATTAGAAAGTTGGCGCCTCAATTTGGAAGATATACCCGCATTTGAAGATGGGTGCCTGAACTTGAGAGAAAATACCCGCATTTGAAATTGGGTGCTTGAACTTGGAAATAATACCCGTATTTGAAGGTGGGTGCCTGAGCTTGAAAGAAAATACCCGAATTTGTCGGCGGGCGCCTGAACTTGAAAAGAAATACCCGCATTGGAAGTTGGTCGCCTGAACTTGAAAGGAAATACTCGCATTCGTAGGTGGGTGCATTACTTGAAAGGAAAATACCCGCATTTGTAGATGGGCGCCTAATCTTGAAAGGAAATATCCGCATTAGAAGGTGGGCGCCTGAACATGAAAGAAAATACCCGCATTTGTAGATGGGCGCCTGAACTTGAAAGGAAATACCCATATTTGTAGGTGGGCGCCTGAACTTGAAAGGAAATACCTGCATTTGTAGGTGGGCACCCGAACTTTAAAACAAATACCCGCATTTGAATGTGGACGTCTGAACTTGAAAGAAAATACCCGTATTGGAATGTGGGTCCCTGACTTGATAAGAAATACCCGCATTTGAAGGTGGGCGCCTGAACATAAAAAGAAATACCCGCATTTGAAGGTGGGCGTCTGAACCTGAAAGGAAATACCCACATTGGAAGGTGGGTGCCAGACTCTCAAAGAAATACCCGCATTTAAAGGTGGGCGCCTGAACTTGTTAGTAAATACCCGCATTGGAAGGTGGGTGCCTGACTTGAAAAGAAATGCCCGCATTAGTAGGTGGACGACTAAACTTGAGAGAAAATACCCGCATTCGTAGGTGGGTGCCTGAACTTGAAAAGAATACCCACATTCTTAAGTGGGCGCTTGAGCATGAAAAGAAATACTCGCATTTGAAGGTGGGCGCCTGAACTTAAATGTAAATACCCGCATTTGTAGGTGGGTACCTGACTTGAAAAGAAATACCCGCATTAGTAGGTGGATGACTGAACTTGAGAGAAAATACCCGCATTTGAAGGTGGTGCCTGAACTTGAAAATAAATACCCGCATTTGAAGATGGGTGCCTGAACTTGGAAGATAATACCTACATTTGAAAATTGAAGGTGGGTGCCAGCATTTGAGAGAAAATACCCACATTTGAAGGTGGTGCCTGAACTTAAGAGAAAATACCGGCATGTGAAATTGGGTGCCTGAACTTAAGGGAAAATACCCGCATTTGAAGGTGGGTGCCTGAACTTGAAAGAAAATACACGCATTTGTAGGTGGACGCCTGAACTTGAAAGGAAATACCCGCATTGGAAGGTTGGCGCCTGAACTTGAAAGGAAATACCCGCATTCGTAGGTGGGCACCTGACTTGCAAAGAAAATATCAACATTTGTAGGTGGGTGCCTGAGCTTGATAGAAAATACCTGCATTGGAAGGTGGGCACCTGAACTTGTTGTAGGTTTGCGCCTGACTTGAAAGGAAAATACTCGCATTTGTAGATGGGCGCCTTAACTTGAAAGGAAATACGCGCATTTTTAGGTGGGCGACTGAACTTGAAAAAAAAATACCCGCATTTCAAGGTGGGTCCGAGACTTGAAAACAAGTACCCGAATTTGTAGTTGGGCGCCTGAACTTGAAAAGAAATACCCGTATTCTTAGGAGGGCACCTGAACCTGAAAAGAAATACCCGTATTTTAAGGTGGGTGCTTGAACATGAATGTAAATACCCGCAATACCCGCATTCAAAGGTCGGTGCCTGGACTTGAGAGAAAATACCCCCATTAGTAGGTGGACGACTGAACTTGAGAGAAAATACCTGCATTTGTAGGTGGGTGCCTGAACTTGCAAATAAATACCTGTATTTGAAGGTGGGTGCCCGAACTTGGAAGATAATACCAGCATTTGAAGGTGAGTGTCTGAACTTGAAAGCAAATACCTGCATTGGAAGGTGGGCGCCTGAACTTGAAGGAATATACCCGCATTTGAAGGTGGGCGCCTGAACTTGAAGGAAAATACCCGCATTTGTAGGTGGGCACCCAAACTTGAAAAGAAATACCTGCATTTGAAAGTTTGCTCCTCAATTTGGAAGATATACCCGCATTTGAAGGTGGGTGCCTGAACTTGAGAGAAAATACCCGCATTTGAAGTTGGGTGCCTGAACTTGGAAGTAATACCCGTATTTGAAGGTGGGTGCATGAGCTTGAAAGAAAATACCCGAATTTGTCGGCGGGCGCCTGAACTTGAAAAGAAATACCCGCATTTGAAGTTGGTCGCCTGAACTTGAAAGGAATTACCCGCATTCGTAGGTGGGTGCATGACTTGAAAGGAAAATACCCGCATTTGTAGGTGGGTGCCTAATCTTGCAAGGAAATACCCGCATTAGAAGGTGGGCGCCTGAACATGAAAGAAAATACCCGCATTTGTAGATGGGCGCCTGACTTGAATGGAAAATACCCGCATTTGTAGGTGGGCGCCTGAACTTGAAAGGAAATACCCGTATTTGTAGGTGGGCGCCTGAACTTGAAAGGAAATACCTGCATTTGTAGGTGGGCACCCGAACTTTAAAAGAAATACCCGCATTTGAAGGTGGACGTCTGAACTTGAAAGAAAATACCCGTATTGGAAGGTGGGTGCCTGAATTGAAAAGAAATAACCGCATTTGAAGGTGGGCGCCTGAACATAAAAAGAAATACCCGCATTTGCAGGTGGGCGTCTGAACCTGAAAGGAAATACCCACATTGGAAGGCGGGTGCCTGACTCTAAAAGAAATACCCCCATTTAAGGGTGGGCGCCTAAACTTGTTAGTAAATACCCGCATTGGAAGGTGGGTGCCTGACTTGAAAAGAAATGCCCGCATTAGTAGGTGGACGACTAAACTTGAGAGAAAATACCCGCATTTGTAGGTGGGTGCCTGAACTTGAAAAGAATACCCACATTCTTAAGTGGGCGCTTGAACATGACAAGAAATACCCGCATTTGAAGGTGGGCGCCTGAACTTGAATGTAAATACCCGCATTGGTAGGTGGGTACCTGACTTGAAAAGAAATACACGCATTAGTAGGTGGATGACTGAACTAGAGAGAAAATACCCGCATTTGAAGGTGGGTGCCTGAATTTGAAAATAAATATCCGGATTTGAAGATGGGTGTCTGAACTTGGAAGATAATACCTGCATTTGAAGGTGGGTGCCTGCATTTGAGAGAAAATACCCACATTTGAAGGTGGTGCCTGAACTTAAGAGAAAATACCGGCATGTGAAGGTGGGTGCCTGAACTTAAGGGAAAATACCAACATTTGAAGGTGGGTGCTGAACTTGAAAGAAAATACACGCATTTGTAGGTGGACGCCTGAACTTGAAAGGAAATACCCGCATTGGAAGGTTGGCGCCTGAACATGAAAGGAAATACCCGCATTCGTAGGTGGGCACCTGACTTGAAAAGTAAATATCTACATTTGTAGGTGGGTGCCTGAACTTGAAAGAAAATACCTGCATTGGAAGGTGGGCACCTAAACTTGAAAGAAAATACACGCATTTGTAGGTTTTCGCTTGACTTGAAAGGAAAATACTCGCATTTGTAGATGGGCGCCTGAACTTGAAAGGAAATACGCGCATTTTTAGGTGGGCGACTGAACTTGAAAAAAAAATACCCGCATTTCAAGGTGGGTGCGATACTTGAAAAGAAGTACCCGCATTTGTAGGTGGGCGCCTGAACTTGAATAGAAATTCCCGTATTCTTAGGAGGGCACCTGAACGTGAAAACAAATACCCACATTTGAAGGTGGGTGCCTGAACATAAATGTAAATACCCGCAATACCCGCATTCAAAGGTCAGTGCCTGGACTTGAGAGAAAATACCCCCATTAGTAGGTGGATGACTGAACTTGAGAGAAAATACCCGCATTTGTAGGTGGGTGCCTGAACTTGCAAATAAATACCTGTATTTTAAGGTGTGTGCCTGAACTAGGAAGATAATACCAGCATTTGAAGATGAATGTCTTAACTTGAGAGTAAATACCCGCATTGGAAGGTGGGCGCCTGAACTTGAAGGGAAATACCCGCATTTAAAGGTGGGCACCTGACTTGAAAGGAAAATACCCGCATTTGTAGGTGGGCGCCTGGCTTGAATGAAAAATACCCGCATTTGTAGGTGGATGCCTGAACTGAAAGGAAAATACCCGCATTTGTAGGTGGGTGCCTGAACTTTCAAATAAATACCCGCATTGGAAGGTGATCGCCTGAACTATACAGGAAAATACCTGCATTTGAAGGTGGGTACCTAAACTTGAAAGGAAAGACCCTTATTTGTAGGTGGGCGCCTGAACTTGAAAGGAAATACCAGTATTTGTAGGTGGGTGCCTGACTTGAAAAGAAATACCTGCATTAGTAGGTGGACGACTGAACTTGAGAGAAAATACCCGCATTTGAAGCTGGGTGCCTGAACTTGAAAAGAATACCCACATTCTTAAGTGGGTTCCTGAACATGAAAAGAAATACACGCATTTGAAGGTGGGCGCCTGAACTTGATAGTAAATACCCGCGTTGGAAGGTGGGTGCCTGACTTGAAAAGAAATACCCGCATTAGTAGGTGGATGACTGAACTTGAGAGAAAATACCCGCATTTGAAGGTGGGTGCCTTAACTTGAAAATAAATACCCGCATTTGAAGATGGGTGCCTGAACTTGGAAGATAATACCTGCATTTGAAGGTGGGTGCCTGCATTTGAAAGAAAATACCCACATTTGAAGGTGGTGCCTGAACTTAAGAGAAAATACCAACATGTGAAGGTGGGTCCCTGAACTTAAAAGAAAGTACCCGCATTTGAAGGTGGGTGCCTGAACTTGGAAAATAATACCCGTATTTGAAGGTGGGCGCCTGAACTTGAAAGAAAATACACGCATTTTTTAGGTGGACGCCTGAACTTGAAAAGAAATACCCGCATTGGAAGGTCGGCGCCTGAACTTGAAAGGAAATACCCGTATTCGTAGGTGGGTGCCTGACTTGAAAAGAAAATATCTACATTTGTAGGTGGGCGCCTGAACTTGAAATAAAATACCTGCATTGGAAGGTGGGCACCAGAACTTGAAAGAAAATACCCGCATTTGTAGGTTTGCGCCTGACTTGAAAGGAAACTACCCGCATTTGTAGATGGGCGCCTGAACTTGAAAGGAAATACGCGCATTTGTAGGTGGGCGATTGAACTTGAAACAAAATACCCGCATTTCAATGTGGGTGCCAGACTTGAAAAGAAGTACCCGCATTTGTAAGTGGGCGCCTGAACTTGAAAAGAAATGCCCGTATTCTTAGGAGGGCGCCTGAACCTGAAAAGAAATACCCGCATTTGAAGGTGGGTGCCTGAACTTGAATGTAAATACCCGTATTGGAAGGTAGGTGCCTGACTTGAAAAAAATACCCGTATTTATTGGTGGGCGCCTGAACTTGAAAAGAAATACCCGTATTCAAAGGTCGGTGCCTGGACTTGAGAGAAAATGCCCCCATTTGAAGGTGGGTGCCTGAACTTGCAAATAAATACTCGTATTCGAATGTGGGTGCCTTAACTTGCAAATAAATACCTCTATTTGAAGGTGGGTGCCTGAACTTGGAAGATAATACCAGCATTTGAAGGTGAGAGTCTGAACTTGAGAGTAAATACCCGCATTGGAAGGTGGGCGCCTGAACTTGAAGGAAAATACCCGCATTTGAATGTGGGCGCCTGACTTAAATGGAAAATACCCACATTTGTAGGTGGATGCCTGAATTGAAAGGAAAGTACCCGCATTTGTAGGTGGGTGCTTGAACTTTTAAAGAAATACCCGCATTGGAAGGCGATCGCCTGAACTATAAAGGAAAATACCCGCATTTGAAGGTGTGCACCTAAATTTGAAAGAAAATACCTGCATTGGAAGGTGGCGCCTGAACTTGAAAGATAATATCCACATTTGAAGGTAGAAGCCTGAACTTGAAAGAATAGCTGCAATTTCAAAAAACACAAACAAAATAAAAAGAAAATTTCCTGCCCCTGTTTTCCCCTATTTTAAAACAATTAGCATGCCAACGATCCTTTCTCGAGTTTTTTTTTTTTTTTTTTTTTTTGTCTTTGTTCTTCATTTTCCTTTTTTTCTCTTTTTTTCACTGTTTTATTGACTAAGGTAAACAATCATTAAAAAAAATTCTAAAAGTCTGAGGCATAAGCCTATGTGCAACGTTAAAATTCAAAGACATAGAGCCTATGAAATTTAAATGCAACATGTCATGTTAAAAATGCAATTGCATGAAGGAAAAAAAACTGCCCCGGTTTAAATCAAAGAAAACATATGATTTTTGAAAACTGGCTGGCTTGTAACAAACTGCGCGCTAGATTTGAGCTTGGTCAGTGGGCGTGGATTGACGTGAGATGGTTGGCCTCGGTTAAAAGGTGTTTGTTTTCGGGCTTGACACATGTTTAAGAGTGGTTTAAATCAATAAGCTAAAGGCCAGTGAGCTTTATGCATTGCCTTGTAAAGATCCGCCAGTGGGATGCAATATTCACCAAACTTGGGGAACGTTATGCAACTATTTAAGACCAGAAAGGAATCTGACTCAATCAGACCATAAACAAGCAAATATTGATTCAACATGAGATGTCAAACACTTTCAAAACTCCAAAGATGATCCCTAATCATTTATCTCTTTGCACAGCTTTTGGGGATTTTGTAGAGACAACCAACATGATTTCGTTTGACCCTGACCCCAAAAATTGAGGTGAAGAAAATGACGACCCTACTAGTGGAAGGTGCTTGACCCTAAAGAGTCAACCAAGAAAAGAAAAATAAAAGAGATGATTTTAAACTGATGATGACATTATTGAACATGACAAGCACTTGGACCTTTCAATCTTAGATATCTGATCCTAGCAGTCGGTTCTTTTGGAGGATTCTTTTGGGATGCACATTTTATTGCATTTCACTTTTGTTATTCAAATGATCACATGAGAAATTTCTCGACTGTGCTCTCATGCTCACAGTCGCCTTGTAGTGCCCGTACGGGTTTTCCCAAAGAAGACTCTCTCATTTTTTCGTTTTTTTTTTCTTCCTCTTGCATGCAACCTTAGTACTGTCAGGAACTAGCATGTATCCCTTGAATTGGCATCTTCAAAATTTGATCAAAATGAACTTTATTTGGACCGTAATGCATGCTTTTGGACAATTGCTAGCAAAAAAGGATATAAGGCTCAAAATTTGATATGAATGAAGGTAATCTATTTACAACTTTTGGAATATTTTCAAAAAAATCTGCCCCAGTTTACGATATTGGAATTATGGAATGTTCAAAAAAATGCCCCTGATATTGAATTGAGAAAATTCTAGATCTTTTATTGGTGTGACCGAACCCAAGGGTAAGGCTGCCTATGCTTCATGCCTCAGCAAGAATCAGGTCAGACGTAGTTCAGAGAAAAGATGCTTATACGACATGTCTCTCTTTTTTTTTTTCCTTCTCTTTTTTCTTCTCTTTTTTCTGTTTTCTTTTTCACTTTTTTCTTTTTACTTTTTTTTTTTTGGTTGATATTGGTAAAGCAAACCTAAGACAAGACTTAACAAAACATGTTATCCATTTTCTTCTTTTTTAACGTTTATTCCAAAAAAGGGCTCGAGCAATAAACATTCAGGCTCAAAGGACTGACAAAGGTTGCAGTGGTGTTTAGGTAGTTGAAAATACCTTATCAAGAGATTGTGAATTGTTGTCATAGATGAACAATAGAACCTACTAGACATTGCTAATGTGGAGTAGAAGGCTCTCTTTTTTCGTGAACTTATATTTCCAAATGTCAGGGATGAGATTATCACATAAAAAAGGTTTCCATTTAGCTCTTTCCCCTGGTCGCACTGCTCTCAAATCTTTCACTCAAGGCTAGATTGTGTTAGCTTCTTGTAGTTGATTGATCTTTCATGCATGTCAGTTCAAAGGAAAAACGAGAACTTGCTAAAGGACAAAGAATTAATAGAAAATGAAAGTACGATATTCATTAATAATATTAACTAACTTGGAACATAACAGGACCAAAATAAAAAGATATCGACATGACTTGACTCAAATAGACCAACATTTAAAACGATATAAGACTATAAAGGTAAACCCATGGGAATATATATGACAAGACTCAATAGTGTGCTTCAAAACTACGGACCTACCGACTCAATTATTGACACTTTAAAAAAAAAACCACAATGAGGCTCTACAACCAAAATAGTAGATGGTCCAAGTTTTGCCAATAACCACCCGTTAATTTTAAGCGAATAAAAACAGTGTATCAATTTAAAACGATATCGAGCATGGAATCCAATTGGAGCATACAATCATTCATTAATTAAAACCAAACATGAATTAACACAACATCCAATTATTAGATGAGGAAAGAGATTTAGAGCTTTTACAATAGAAATCAAAGTGTCGTTTGGACATAACCACAGCCGGAATTTGAACAAACAACCTCAACCTCCACAACCAAGTCTTAGTTTCGGTGAATGAAAAATTGCAAAGAAATTGATGTTTTGTACTTAGAAAATAGTAAACTTAGAAGAGAAGCTCGTTCAAGATAGTTTTAGAGGTGAATAGGATTGTTGCGGAAGTTTAAATTTATTCATTAAAACTAAGATATTAATTGTTTTTACTGTAATAAAAATGAAGCGAAGGAAAAATGGCACTGTCCAATTTAGAGGGGGACGGACGTTAATGGAGGTTAAGGAAGTATGGTGATGAATCTCGGATCCAAGAAGCTGCGGCGGCCAATCATTTTTTCCTCCTAGGGTTCTGTGTCTTAATTTTTCTTATAGCTTCCCATTTTCTGTTGTATGTGTGTGTCTTATATATTTGGGACACTTACAAAAATACCCATAACACCTAAAATAATTACAGCCAATACCCGCTATTTTCAAATATTACCCGACCTATCCACTAAATTATTTACTCACTCTACCCATCCAGACTTGTATACCATAGTTTATGCAGTATACCATAAAGGTATACACCTATAAGGCATAATAAAGGTATACAGTAATAAATGACCATCCAAACTTGTATACCATAATTTATACAGTATACCTTAAAGGTATACACCTGTAAGACATAACAAAGGTATACAGTAATAAATGGGTAGGTTGGGTAAATACTTTTAGTTTTATAGGTAGTATAATTTTTAATGAGTATGACTTGTAAATACTTTAAATTTTATGGGTATAGAGTGTAAAAATCCCTATATATTTTTGCATGTGGGCTTTGGAGATGTGTAATGGGCCATAGAATAGTTATTTTATTTTGTACAAATTGGATTTAAATGGGAGGGATGTGCTTGTGAGAGTAAAAATTCAGTGTAGGGGCCTGTTTGGCGCGCGTTAATTGATTTGTAGTCGTCAAAAACAAATTCGCTGAGAAATAGCCACCTCCGGTCAAATCCCAGTATAAATACTGGGACTTTGAACAAAACCTGTTCAAGGCCCCAGTATTTGTACTGGGGAAGCTTCAGTAAACTAACCCCAGTATAAATACTGGGGCTTTGAACAAGTTTTGTTCAAGGCCCCAGCATTTTGTTATGGGACTATGTATAAAGCTTCAGTCCCATAACAAAATGCTGGGGCTGTGAACAAAACTTGTTCAAAGCCCCAGCATTATTATGGGACTGAAGCTTTATATATAAAGTCTCATAACCCATAACAAAATGCTGGGGCTGTGAACAAAACTTGTTCAAAGCCCCATCATTTTGTTATGGGACTCAGCTTTATATATAAAGTCCCATAACAAAATACTTGGGCTTTGAACAAGTTTTGTTCAAAGCCCCAGTTTTTTGTTATGGGGCTAGTCTGGGGTGTTTTTCCAACGCTAATGGAGCTTAAGTGTGCGCGCGAATTTTTGGCTATTCTTCAATGAATTTTGAAACGGTGGATAGTCCCCATTGAGCGCGTCCAAAAATGGCTAGTGATCAAAATTTCCCCTTGTGAGAGACGGTGGTAATATGGGCTCATAGCGTAGAATACAAAAATAAAAATAAAAAGTGCATGTGTGTGTAAATTTAACATGGTGGAGTAGCTGACGTGAAAAGATGGAATATTCTGAAGCTAATTAGTAAAGACGCTCCCTTTTAATGAACGTATTTAATAAAATGTCCTACCAGTGCATGTTTGACTATTATTTTTTTGTATTATTATTATTTTTTCAATTTTCTTTTAATAAATTTTTTTTTGTAAAACTACTAAATTGACTAAAAATCTAATATTTAAAAAAAATATTGGACCCTAAAAATGAGGAATTTTAGAGCGGGAGGGTAAAAAATTAGGTGATTACACAACATAGATACAGCGAGATACAGTGCTGAAACAGTCTGAAATAGCTAGTGATGAAGTCTGAAACAACATGTAAAAAATAATGTGAAACGACGCAAAAAATGTGAAAAAGTTTAGAAACAGTGAGAAACAACACATATATGGGATGAAACAATGCTGCAACACTCTAGAGACAACTAGATACAGTGTAGAAATTGTTATATACGGTGCAAAATAATATGGATACAGCGAGATACGACAATATACATCAAGGGCGAAGTGGTTGGTAGTTGAGAAACATCAAGATACAATGAGATACAACAAGATACGAGGTGGTTAAGGGAAGAGGAGAATAAAATTGGGGGAAACGGGAGGAGTAAAAGTTAAATTGGGGGAAATGGTGGGAGGAAAAGTGAAATTGGGGGAAATAGGAGGAAGAAAAGTGAAATTGAGGGAAATAGAAAGAAGAATGTAAGGATCTGCTATGTTTTTTGCTATGTTTTGCAATTAATTTTTTCTTTCCTCTATATTGGATAATTTTGCTAAAATATTGCTATGTTTTGTAAATAACTTCTAAAAATTGTGCTTTTATGTAAAAATTCCCTTGTTTAGTACCTAAAAATGAGTACGGCTCAAAATAGAGTGGAATTGTAGAAATCGTCATTTTTATGTGAGCCCTTATAATTCAGCTACGAATAGGCACATCTTTGTAGAGGTAGGCTGCTTATCCTATCTTCCGACTAATAGGGCTGAAGTGACACGATCTGGATTTCCAGTTAGGCCGTGCGGTGCCCGACATCCTCCCCTAAACCCGGCGGGCGATCCCTTATCTATTGAATTAATAAAATAAACATAAAACCACCTTTTAGATAAGAAATATGACTCAGATAGCTGACTACCAAATACACTAGGTTTAGGGCTATCCAGATAAGATATCTAAGAGTGCAAAAAAAAATATATACATCTCCAGAATGGAGCAAAACAAGACTATTAGAATAGAACTATAATTGATGGTCATCCTGCACAAGAGCTAGCTCACTTAGACAGCTGATCGTGTCTTTGTTACTCAATCTCGAGTTGTATCTGGTCCTGGAGTGAAACCTGTAGAAATAAATTAAACAGAAAGAACAAACAGAGGGTGAGTCGGAAGAAAATATATAATGCAATGCCTATACTAATCAACCACCACACTTTTGATGTCATATATACAAGCAACCTACTACCACCTCTGCACACTCGCATTACTCTAGCACTTAGTCCAATCCTGAATTCATGTATCAAGCAAGTATCCATCCCAAGAACCAACTAGCTAGCTAGGGAGAAGTGAGAAGTAAGCAACATAGCAATAATCTGGTATCACATAACAATTCTTGTCACAAATTGATTTGAATCTAACAACATAATAGGGTCACATGTGCCCTAATACCTTATCGTAATAGGCTCCATCATGTTCCAGCAAACTCCATATTTCCTTGAGAATGATGCAAACTCCATATTTCCTTGAGAATGATGCAAACTCGATATTGCATTGAGAGTGGCTCAATTATATCCGTAGTGCATCAAAAGTGACGAAGACTATATCCATAGTGCATCAAAAGTAAAGGCAATCTATATCCATAGCGCCCCAAAGTCCTATTCCTGTGGAATACTCCTGCCTTTGAGACGAATACAATTTGATAAGCAAATGGAGTAGAGTATTCTTACTCCCGGCATAACATAAAGCTGAGGCGGACTACTCCAACATACAGTTAGCCAAAACTACCCCCAATCTTTATCCTTAAGCACTACAGATCACCTTCGTCTATAACATAACATTAAGCTTATAGTTCATCATTTGATAATTATAACAACCATAGAACTCTTTATTGCCAATTTTGTATCAATCGCAACTTTAAAGACCGTTAATCTAAACGTAACACTTATGGTTCAAGCCTAACAACTGATATCAATAAAAAAAATAGGATTTATATCCGTAACTTTCAATTTATACATGTTATAATTCACTAACTAACATGTATATCAATATCAGAACATATTCATTCTTGGCTCGATACTGAGCCTGAGAAAATTCAACATATGACCACATAACACAGCTTAACATACAGATACAAGCAACAAGAATAACGGCAGTTATGCACGTAAGAAACACGTGGGTAAAATATTCATAGGCCGAAGGCCATCAAAGAAATGGAATAAAGCCACTTACCTCAAGTGTAGGGTCCAGTTGATTACTGAACGAGCGCTTTTCCTTTCCAACGCCTCTTGGAACCACCTTCCTCTAAGCTAAAGAATCATGTTTGTACATATAACGTCCATAGATGAATTATTAACCTTTAGACAGATAAAGAAAAAAATTACGAAAATACCCCTGGGCCGGGCTAAGCCAAAAGCCCATAAATGATAAATTTCTAGACTCATCACAATCCCACGAATCCAAATACACCATTGAAATACATATTTGAGTTCAAGTCATATGAATTTCCCAATTTATGAAGTCTAGGGTTAAAAATCCAACTTGCCCAAGCTAAATTCATGAAATCTAACTCCATAATCATGAATCAATGAAATTAAGAAGTTCGGATGATTACCTGATGATATCTCACAACATGGTATGAAAACATTTCCTTAGAACTGACTGGAAGTGATTAGAAATGAATAATGAACAAAAATGAGCCGACCAAGGGTCTTCTATATCCTCTTATGCAACACCTTTCTGTAAGGGCCAGCGCCTTAGTCCTTTGCAGTCACGCCTTATAACACGCTATCGGGTAGAGAAAAGTTTAGCAGCTAGCGCCGTCAAGCAGAACATGGCACGATTGCCATAGAGAAAGTGAAACTGTGCACAAGTATGAGCTGGTGCTTCATTTCGTGTCTAAAACAGACTCAACAAAGCTAGGAATGACCCCAAACTTTGCACGCAAGTTATAAAACTCATATATGCCCCACTTGCCAAGGCGAAACTTGAATTGGATCCCCAAACACAAGATGAGTGTTACACGAAAAGAGGTCGAATTCTGACTTTCAAAACATTAGCAAAAGCTATCTGAACAATCTTGGATTTCACTTTAAAAAATTTGCACAGGTCACAAATGACCATACAAATATAACGACGCTTTTGAATTCTGAATCGGTGCTTATTTACTCAATTCGAGCTAGAAAACCTCTTTTAAGCGTTACCGACAACCAAAACTGAAACCTCCTTCCCAAACCTACCAAACAAGGTTGTTTCATGAAGTTCAAGCCATGTAAAGCTAACTTAAGCCCTTGTGTTGTGAAGGTCAAATCTGTTTTTTTTTTTTTTTTTTCTTTTCTCAATTTCAAACCAAAATATTGAAATTTGTTTAAAATTGAGCACAACTTCACACTTTTGATTTGAACATGGTTCATTTTTAGAGCAAACAAATTAAGTTGTTATGAACTGTACACCATGAGCATTTGACTTTAGTTATGATAGTTTGTAAATGAGTGACTATACTTGCAAATAATTTAAAGATGGATAGAAACTAAATGATGCACGTAAAACTAGTTGTTTAATTATATTTTTTATGTCAAAATAATCCAAAAAAAAAATCTCACAATGCACAGATTAAACTTTTTTGAACGAAAGAAGCACTTTTGAATCTAGTCTTGAAGTTTTGAGCACATTTTCTATGGTCTTAAAATTTTAAGCACTTCTGTTAATTTTTTTTTTTTTTTAAATTCTCATGTCCAATAAATAATTAACTCCAAATGTCAACCAACGGAAACAACCAGTCACCGCAACTGAGCACAGTCAGCCACCGACAGTACCCGTCTCGACTTCCTTTCACCCTGAGTATTTCAACTTCTTGTGAAAATCTTCTTCAGCCCATGGAAAGTTTTATATAGATCGTCTAAAAATTAAGCCTCAATACACTCACACAGTTATAAATGTGGATTCGCAGATCCCATTGATGTGAATGCTCTATTGTGTATTGTCGTTGTTAAGCTTTGGCTTAATAGCCCTGCTACTATTCTTGGAGAATATCCAAAATCTTATTTTCTCTTTTCTTTAGTAACCACTTGTGGGTTTATTCATTGCAACTAGTTTTAGACTACTTGGTCATAACTTCAACATTTTTCTAAGTTTCTGCTTATTGCAGCAGTTAAATTGCAAGTCTTTCATGTACGTTTCTTTTCCTAATAAGAGAAACATATAAAAGGGAAGAAGGCTTTTCAAATCTTTACCTCAACACTGCGCCTATGATGTTTTGACTTGGCAGAGCAACAGAGAGGCAGTTAGTGTCTCGACTGCAATGATGGCAGTGTTGCCGCTATGGCGAGAACTGGATGGCGATAATCTGGTACTGGCCGAAGCAGTGATAGTGTTATTTTTGGTTCCTTATTTTTATTGTAAATGGAAGTGATGATAATTTGACCTCATGTATTTGTAATATGAAAAGTACATATTATGTCGAAGTGGTCTTGTTTATTTTTACTTTGAATTTTTGTATTAGGGCGAAGTGATGACGATTTAGTATCATTTATTTGTAAAATAGATAGATTAGTTTGTCTTGATTTTATATTTACTCGAATTTTATATATGGGCAAAGTGATGACGCTTTGGTGAGGGAACAGGAAGTAAGGTCTGCGTATATCTCACATTTTCCAGACCCCACTTGTGGAATAATACTGGGTATGATGATGTTGTTGTTGTTGTTGTATTTGTGAATAGAATAAATATGTACGATTTGACATCATCTATCTATATACTAATTGAGAAACATAAGAAAGTGATGTGGCATAGTTCAATGGCCAAAGATTCATCATTTTGGGCTTTTTCCACACATTCTTCTTTCTATTCAATTCTACTATATATTCACGTTTTTTTGTATTTTCCCTATTCCTTCAATTTACTTTCGGTTAGAATTTTCAAAACTATTAAGTAAAGAAACAACCGTTTCTATATGTCTTTTATGCCTCATTATTATGTTGTCTTTATTGTAGATATTATTGTGTCTTTATGGTACATATTTTGTTTTTGCATTCCTCAGCGTACAATAACAAATGACACCAAGGCCACTGACTTTATTCCCATGTATATAATGGATGCCGGCCTCTTCCCCTTTTATTTGTTTAAAAAGTCTCTGGATGTTTTGAAATTTTTATGTAATTTTCTTGCCATTCTTATATGTGGTTTGTACAAGCCTTCATGAAAATTGTGTAAATTTTCTGCCATGCTTTTCGTATTTGGTTTATACAAGCCTTCAATAATATATTGTTTGACTAATGGATTTCTATTTTTCTGAGTAGGTGTTCAAATTACAATATGTAGAAACAAATCGTGCTTCCAACAACTTCATCTTTTCTGGTAGTTCCATATTCTCAGTTTTGTATCATTGGTTTTCATTACGCTATTAAATTTTGATTGTTTGCACAACCTTTTTTCAATGGTAACGTCCTTAATTTTTTTCCTTCAGAAATTATCTTGGTAATGCTTTTAGCGAAGTCAATATTTTGTGGTACACATGCTATTATTAAAGGAAACTTACTGTAAGCTAGCATGAGTTTAACAATTGTAAGACTCAAATTTTAATGTTCATTATAAATAAGTTTTAAACTCTCATCTCCAATATGTTTCTATATCACTTCTTTTCCATTTGAGTTGACAAATTCTAATTAAAGAACTGTGTCATAAAACAACAAAAAAAATCGTATACAATGCCTCTTTGGTTTTTCAAATTTATTTTAATGCATCACACATATAATTGATCGTCTCTAATTTTTTTTTTGTATGCATGTCTTTATTTGGTACTATGGGCTATGAGTATGTATGTTTTCTTTTCTATACCAACTAAGTTTAGCAAAAAAATTTTTTTTGACCATGCATCTATAGCCGATGTGATACTTCTCTAAGATTACCAAGATCATTTATCTTCTCAAGATTTGGCTATTTTGTTATCTCATGATTTCTACTTATTTTTTCTCATTTAATTTATTTTTTCTTCATATTTTTCATTTAATATCGCTCTATGTTTTACTATTAACTTAGAGACTTTTTATTTTGTGTTATATTTTATAGCTTTCTTAGGATGCTACAAGTAACAAATCGTCTCGCTAATGACTTATGAGTTTTGATAATTAACGTGAAGCATTTTGGACGGTGAAGAAAACCTGGACATGATCTTTTAGGGTAAAGGAAGACACACTAAAAAGACTGAAAATAGCAAACATTCATGTGAGCAAAGCAATTAAAGAAAGAATGAAGCCAAAAAAGTAAAAGATTAAATGAAAATGCAATGAGAGCTAAAGAGAAAAAGTAACATAGACGAAAGGAAAATATTAAGACATACAAAAAAAATTTTGATTATACAATATTAAATTTAACTCTATAAACTTATCTAAATACTATAATTATATATAAACAAAAAAAGTCATATTTAAAATTTGTTAAACATAATGCTGATATATGATCAACTTTATTTTAAATCCCTACTTCATAACACGTGTTTTAAAAAGAAAATAATTGCTATAGTTGATCAATATAGATTAATAAAAAATCAAACATCTCCCAAAAAGCTAAAATATAAAGGTAAGTGCTGGTAAAATAATGAAAGTAAGTGTTACGGGAATGATTTTATAGGATTTTAGAGGATCTTCCTGAGAATGGAATATCTTATGCTCTTAGCTATAAGGAATAGAAAGAAAGATGGCTTAATTATTATTAAAAAATCAATCAAAAATGTAAACTTTTTTTATTGTAGAATATAAAAATGATAAAATTGGTTCTTTCATAAAAATGATAATATTGATTATTTCATTTAATTTGACGAATAATCTTTACACAAATGATGAATTTTCTTTGTTATTTTTAATATTATATGATAAAAAAGTCATTTTGTAAAGATTTCGAGACCGCGCGATGCGCGGATAAGTTACCTAGTTTATTTACTAATTGAACATAATATTTTGCTCACTATACGAAGAAATAATGTTGGATTGGTCTTATGTTATGTTTTGCTTTAATTTTTGTATATGAGCGAAACGATGACGATTTGCCTTTATTTATTCACAAAATAGATGTGACTATATGAACAAACACAAATGGATTGGCACTGTTACTACTTTGTAAGGAGCAGTGCCAGTTTTAGTAATTACGGCTACATTAAGGCGCGACGATATTTTTATAATTACGTCTTCATTAAAGTGCAGTGGTAATTTTGTAATTTTAAAAGTGCTCAATTTTTAATAACCACTTTTAAAGTGATCAACTCTTCAAGACCACCCTCTCTTTTACTTATTTCTTAAATTCAACCTACATAATTTAATTACGGTCCACATGCAACACATGCACTAACTTGCAAAAGAGTTACTGTTGAACCCCAAAAAATTATCAGGTTAAGGCAAGTTCAGACTATAAGTTCAACGATATGGAATTTCAAAGCTTTTCTTTGGAGTCGCCGCCTAATTTAAGAAAATTAAGAACCAATTGTTAACTAATGAGTGCAAATTTTTTCTTTTTAAAAAGGAAAGAAGTTTTAGAGATTCTAGGTAAGTGGTTCAGCTATTTTCAAAAAAAAGTCTTTTATTATTAGAGCACTTTCGAAAATCCACCAAAAGGGTGGTTATTCCGGCGGTTACACGAATAAGATAAAATAAATAATTCAGGAATTTTTTAGGAAAAAAAATGATAAATAAATAGATAAATAAATAGATAAGTAAATAAATAAATAATATATAATTAATTAAATAATTAAATAGATAAATAAATAAATAATTAAATAATTAAACAATAAAAACAACAACATAATATCCAGTGGCATTCCACCAAGGTGGGGTCTGGGGAAGGTGAGATATATGCAGACCTTACCTCCATCAAGGTGGAGATGATGTTTTCGATGGACCCTCAGCTAAACAACATCAGTGAGAAACATACTTGAGAGAAGCCCGATGACGATATCAAAATAAATAAAATGAAATACTGCTAGGAAGCATTCTAACATGATCAAGACAAACAGAAAACACAAAGAACAAATAAAATCTATACTAAACAGATTAAGCTGAAAGCATAATTTACCAAAATCACTCGATTACTATTTATCCCTCTACCCTAATCCTCGACCTCCACTTTTTCCTATCTAGGGTCATGTCCACGGTAATTTGAAGATGGACCATGTCCTGCCTAATCACCTGACCCCAATTTTTCTTTGGTCTACCTCTACCTCTCCGTAGAGTTAACACTGCCAACCTCTGGCACCTCCTCACGGAAGCATCTGCGCTCCTTCTCTGCACAAGCTCAAACCAGTTTAGCCTCGCTTCTCGCATCTTGTCCACCACTGCAGCCACTCCCCTCTTATCATGAATGACTTCGTTCTTGATCTTATCCATTTTTGTATGCCCACACATCCATCTCAGCATTCACATCTCTAATTAAATAGTTAAGAATAATTAAATAAATAAATACATAAATAATGATTATTATTTAGAATAAATAATGATAAAAAGGGGTAAAATTTTAATTTTATTTGTTTGCACTTAGTATTTAAAAAATTGTTCTTAATAACAGATTCTAAAGAAAAAGAGTTCAAGTAATCACAAAACAGTTTTAATAATAACTCTATCCTATAGGGCTCCTAGTTCTTTCTACGGGAATCCTATAACATGGGTTTTAAAGGGACGAAGAAGAGAGAGTGAGAAGGTAGAACCTGGTATATTGGCTAACTCAGAAGGAGCCTTGAAGTTCCTATAATTTTCTAAAGGTCTTCATTTCTTGAACTCTTGAGCCCAAACACGACCTCGAATGACTCCAATACCAATCAATATAAGCCATCCCGTTTTGAGTTTTAGTCAAAAACTCATCCCAGTATTCCAACCGCAGGTGATTCATGCCAAGGAAGAGGAAATAAACATTAGCAAAGGAATTTGAATTTACATAGAACTCATTTAAAGAGCATTTAACACATAAGTTATAAGGAAATGATAATTTTATTTTTCTTTAAATTCATTTTTTGTAACGACTAGTTTTCATTCACAATTCATTATCCAAATGACTTTCACATTATCATGACTGTTAATTCATCCTTCGGATCAACACAGTTAAGTGAGGCTTAATATGAAATCAATCAAAACACCACTTTCATACTACGAACATAACATTTGATATGCAAACAAGCTCAGAAGCAAGGCTGCATTCAACGTTCTGTCACACCTAAGCAAGGCAGTGTCATAGACTTATCAGATTGAGCTTTCAGGAGTTCTAGCACCTAATACCAACCTTAAGGTTATCAATGAAAACATAGCAAAACAAAGGCTGCCAAAGCCTTTACCCTTATTACTTGGGTCTTGCAACTAGAAATCAGACCAATACCAATAAAACTCTAAGACTGGGTTGAACTCAAGCTAGATTTCAAAGAAAGACTTCATATAAACTTGAAACTATTCACAACTACAGCCACTTTCATTATACCTTTGACTAAAAAAGACTACATTTTAAAATCCATGCTTTCAAAGATCTAGATGGCTTCAACAATTATTAAACAGGACACAAAAATGACCCTTTCCTAATTGGATACTACACTAATCAGAGGAACAAAGAGAGACCCTACCTAGCTTGACTTTACTCGATAAACACTCTTAAACTCTCAACATATAAAGAAGATCAGACATAATGGAACCAGAAAAAACTGGAACTTCGTAACAGAAGCAGAGAGACATGGGAAGAGTTCAGGGAGAAAATTAAATTACAGACCAAAGGGAGCAGAAATGAAACCAGAAAAAGAAAGTTAGGTCCAGAATTCAAGAAAACTGAAGTTTAGCAAAAAGCTGAAGTCAATCAGTAAATGAAAACAAACTTCTCACACACACACACACCCCCCACCCCTCATGACCTAAAACAACATACCACTTCCTTTACAATAAGACACATCCCAGCCTTTTTTTCCACTTAGAACAGCCATGAAAACTCACACAAAGTTCAGACCTTCATTCACTTCATACAACAGCAAACTACAACTCCCAAACATGAAGAAAACTAAATGAAACAAAGCCCAAATGATACCTATCCCTCCTGAACAGACTTTACCCCTTTTTTCAAACCTCAGAGACCAAAACTTGGTGAACAAACCTCAATAGACCCCTTTATCTAATCAATCATGATGCTCACATAAAGATTCATTCTTAGGTCCGAATCTGCTAAAACAGTGAGATTATTACACAGTTTCAAACAGAAAATGCACTCAAGATGTGATCTTTACAAATAAGGAACAGAACCAAACGACTGAAGAAATAGGAAACTTAACTGATAACAATAAAAAAATGAACTAGATAATTATCTAGGTATACCCTCATTCACATACACACTACATAAGCCAAAAGATCACATCTTTTAAACAAACATAGTTTTTGTAATGGACTTGACAATTAAATTGCAAAATTAAAAAAGGAATTAATAGAGGAATTTTATTATCACAACTATTACATTCACTAATAAATATTACAATTAAGAACCCTTACTAATCTTCCAAGACCATCAAGGGATACCTGAAAGAATAGTGAGGTGGTTAGGGAAATAGATTGAGTAGAGAAGAATAAGAGAGAGAGGGAAAGTTAGTTAGAGTCTATACCAGATCATAACTGATGTTAGCTCCCTGCAACGTATTATTTAAGCTAACCACTTCTAATCTCAACCGTTTAACTTCATATGTAATCTGGACCGTACACCCAATTAATGAACATCCCATAATAGCTACGTTCTACGTGTGTAAGTGATTGTCTCATCTCCTCCAATTAATGAGCCAACTCATCTGCCACCTCACAGTCTACGTGTCCGACACAACTAAGCCTTACATCTTGTTTAGCCCAAATTAATATGCTTGTCTTCTCCTCAAACCCTAATACTCCTATGTCGTAACAATCCCTTCCCCTTCAGATCGACCTTGTCCTTAAGGTCTTAATTGTGCTACAAACATAAAAAATTGTCGTTTGATATATCCCTAGTCCTCCCACGTAGCTTCTTCAGGACTAAGGATAGTCTTATGGACGAGGACCTTCACAGCAACGACGTTATTCACCTTACCCATATGCCGTTGTAAAATACCTTATGGTCGGATCAAGACACTTCCATCCTCGTCACACGCTGGTGGATGTCATTGTACAGTAATATCAGGGCCCACACACTTTTTGAGTTGAGATATATGGAATATGGGGTGGATCTGTGACCCCTCTGACAACTCCAAATGGTAAGCGATGCTTCCTATTCTCTATAACACCTTAAATGGTCTACAGAACTTGGCGCTTAACTTGAGGTTGCGCCTAATCGCCACTGTCGTCTGACGATAGGTCTCTAACTTCAAATAAACAAGATCCCCTTCCTGTAATACCCTCTCTATTCGATTTAGATCTGCATAATATTTCATCCTTGATTGAGCCTGAAGTAGGCTGTCCTTCAAAATTTGGAGCATTTGTTGATGCTGACCTAGACATAAGCCTACTATTGTATTGGTAGATAATGGTAGTGAACCCATTGGTAGGAGTGGGGGTGGTAGCCATATAAGGCCTCAAATGGGGGTGGTATTGAGTGAGCTGTGGTGGTTGGTGTTATACCATCACTCAGCCAAAGGAAGCCATTGACACCATTTCTTTGGGTTAGGATTGACCATAGCTCGCAGATAAGACTCTAGGCATCTATTTAGTCTTTCAGTTTGCCCATCCGTTTGGGGGTGGTAGGCTGTTGAGAAGTTGAGCTTGGTCCCCATAGACTTAAAAAGCTATTGCCAAAATTGACTGGTGAAGACAGGGTCCCTGTCTGAAACAATGGTTTTTACTAGGCAATGTAACTTGTAAACTTCCTTTAGAAAAAGTTCAACTATATCTTGAGCAGTGTAGGGATGTTTGAGTGGTAAAAAGTGACAATATTTGGTCAGTCTATCCACTACCACTATTATAGTAATTTTTGTACCTGAAGTAGTGTGTTGGCCTAAATTGGGATAGGACAACAAATCGAATTTGTACCGGATTTGACCGGTCATTTGCCTGTATCGAAGTGAAATTTGAACTAAATTGGATTCGAACTAAACGAAAAAGTAACGAGACAAGAAGTAAGATAACGAGGCATGAAGTAAAAGTAGGATTTATTATTCGATTCATCATGTCCTGTTGTTTACAAATGAGACCTATTTAAAATTAAGAGAAAGAATGACGCCTCAAATGTTATAATGGTGCCTTTATGGCCATTATTTTATACATGATTTTAATTGACTCACGATCTGTCCTATTGAATGTCGAAGAAACGGTCGATAGTTACAGAGGGTGGACCCTGTCTCCCGAGGTGTGTCATCCGCTTGAAGTTGCAATGGATTTTCCCGAGTTCTGCACACCGAGCTTGCCTTCCCTTGTTCCATAAGACGATTTCCGGGCCGAGTGTCCATGCGTTCTTCCCCTTGGAAGCTTATCTCGTGGCGCAGTCTCTCTGAGGTTTTACTCGGGATCTCGGTGACTTTTCTCCCAATGCAGATAGTTCCCCCCCACCCTTTAGATAATTGCTAGGATTCTCCGAGGGGCGTAATTTAATTTAAGCAGGAGAGAGACGTGGCGCATTTTCGGCCAGGAGATTTGAAAAGGCGAACGTCGTTTCAAAGTCTCATTCCTTGCACGTGGCTCAGTTTTGGATCAGTTGTGTCCTTTCTTTTGATCTTCCTTAGGTAACTGTCATTATTACTTCTTGATCTACTTGCGCTCTGCTATAAGTGGCCCACTTTGGTTGTTTTCTTCACCATTTCGCAATTCCTTCAAGAAAGCTTTCCGTACTTTTTCCTTTTTTCAGATTTTTAGAATTTTATAATGTCTTCTCCACCCCTTCATAATGATGTTCTTGAAGCTTCGACTGAGGGTTTGTTAGACTCCCTGCCCTCGGCAACTTCTTCCCATTCGGAAGACAGTCGTTGATGCAGGGAAAGCGAGACGTGACTCGAACAAATAACCCAAGTAGCACCAAAGAACTTGTTTCGATACACCCCGGGAGATCGTCAAGGAATACCTACACTAGAAAACTACCCTCGAGTTAACTAGAACCCGCAAGTAGAATGATCGGGGCGGGGTCGACATTCAACTAGAATCCACTAGAAGAAGACAAGTCCCAAACAAGGTTGGTTTTCATAAACCCAAAGAGTTCCACTCTTTACAAAATTCATTCATCATTCAAAATAAGCTAAGGAATGAAATAAGCTATGTAGCTATTTATATAGGTTTTTAAGCACTAAGTAAAAGGTCAAAATAGTCCACACATTAGGCTTTAGAATAAAAGACCACGTAGGGTCAAAATAGTTTTTAAATAGCCAAAATCCCGTGCTTCAGCAAATCGGGCGGAGCGCCTGCCCAATTGACCAGTGAGGTGTTCTGGGCGGAGCGCCTCAAAGCTGGGCAGAGCACCCCAGCTTTGCCTCCTCAGGACGGAGCGCCTGGTGGACTGAGCGGGGCGCCTGGGCCTTCTAGGCTTGGTGCTTGCGCGTTGATCATCCGGTACGGCTTCCAATCGCTTCCCTCTTCAAGGCCTTTCCTCTCCAAGTATACATGCACCTCTTGAACCTTCTTAGCTTGACTCCGAGTGAAGGGTCTAGTGACGGGTTGCCCGACATCAAATCGCCAACCTTGAATTCTCGCAGCTTGGCCTTTCTGTTTAAGCAGGCCTCAATTCACTATTTTTTTGGGCCGTTAGTCTTAATAGCGCCATTTTTCTTCGTTCCTTGAGCAAATCCAGCTAGATCCTCATCGCCTTTTAGTTTGATTGCTCAGAGGAATGCGCATAGCGAAGGCTCGGCTCTTCCACCTTGACAGGGATTAACGAATCAACCCCATAAACGAGTGAGAATGGAATTTCACCGATGATGTTCTTTTCTGTTGTCCTCATTGCCGATAGCACTTCAGGAAACTCATCAGGCCATGAACCCTTGGCTTCGTTCATCCTCTTTTTAAGGTTATCAACAATTATCATGTTTGATTATTTCGGTTGTCCATTGGTACTTGGATGGTAGGGTGTCGAGGTTATTCTCTTGATTCTCTATTTTTTGAAAAAGGCTGTGACTTCTGAACCAACAAACTGCGTGCCGTTGTCACAGGTAATTTCCTTTGGGACTTCGAACCGACATATGATATTCTTCCATATGAAATCGATGACTTCTTTTTGCCTCACCCTGTCAAAGGCTCCTGCCTCAATCAATTTGGAGAAATAATCAGTGAGCACGAGTATGTATTTGACATTGCCCTTTGCTTTGGGAAAGGGCCCTACGATGTCCATTCCCCATTTTATGAAAGGCCATGGTGAAATTATCGAGTGGAGGGTTTTGACTTGTTGGTGAATCATAGAAGCATGCCTTTGACATTTATTGTATTTTCTAACGAATGCCCTGGCATGCTCGCTCATCTAGAGGCCAATAGTAGCCGACTCGGAGCAATTTGCGAACGAGGGCTTAGGCTCCTGAGTGGTTGTCGTATGTTCCCTCGTTCACTTCTCTCATTACGTATTCATATTCTCTAGGGCCTAGACATTTGGCCATCGGGCCACAATAGAGTTTCTTGTATAGTTGCCCGTACACTATTGAGTACGGGACCACTTGTTTCCTGATTTTTGCCACCTCTTTCTTGTCTTGTGGTAGAGTCCCCGACTCTAGGTAAGAGATGAATTTTGTTGACCAGTCTGAATATCGATTCACTATGTTTATTTCCAGCTTCATTTTTCCTGTGGCCGACGTGAGAACCCTCACTGTGGCATCAGTCCTCGAGTTATCTACTGACACTACCAAGGCCAAATGAGCTAGGGCATCTGCCTCGGCGTTCTCCTCTCGGGGTACCTGCATCACCTTCCATTCTCGAAAGGCGTCGAGTGCTTGTTGCATCCTTGCCACAAGCTGCTTCATTCTAGGCTCTCGAACCGTATATCCACCGAGAACTTGGTTCACCACTAGCTGGGAGTCACATCTCAATTCTATATTTTCAACTCCCATCTCTTTAGCCAGCTTTAGTCCTGCTATGGCGGCTTCGTACTCGGCTTCATTATTGGTTAGCCTCTCAGATTTCATTGAATGCCTTAACTTCTCCCCAGTGGAGGCCTCAAGCATTATTCCGAGCCCCGAGCTGTTGGAGTTGGCTGCTCTATCTGTGTACATCTTCCAAAGGGTAGGGCTTTTCAAAACCAAGCTCTCCTTTTCCGCCTCGGGAAGGAGTTTAGCACTGAAATCTGCCACGAAATCAGCCAGTACTTGTGATGTAGGAAATCAAATGCGGAAAAATAAAAGATAAAGAACGAGACGTAACTCGATCTCTAATCCCAAGTAGCAACGGAGAACTTGTTCCGATACACCCCGGGAGAAGGACAAGAACACCTACGCTATGCAACTACCCTCGAGCTAACGCGAGCACGCAAGTAGAATGGTCGGAGAGGAAGAGTATTCATCTAGATCCGCTAGAAGACATACAAGTCCAAGATCAAGGGTTTCATTCATTACCAAGAGCCATGCTCATGTTCAATGTTCAACATTCATCAATATCAATAATAAGCTAAATGTAAAATAAGCTAGGCTTGGGTATTTATAGTGTTTTCCCAAGCTTACACAAAGACTTAATTACCCTTACTAATAAGGTTCACCAAATAAGCCACGTAGGGCAAAACAGTCAAAGAAACATAAATTCAGTAGCTAGGAGGGGCGCCTGGGGCTGGGAGGGGCGCCTGGCATATGCTGAAGCCAGGCGGGGCGCCTGGAGCTAGGCGGGGCGCCTGGCTTGGCCTTCAGCTAGGCTGGGCGCCTGAAACTAGGCGGGGCGCCTGGGCCTTAGGCAGTGAGCTCCCTAGGCGGGGCGCCTGGGCTAGGCGGGGCGCCTAGCTCTGCTGGGCTCTCTTCTTCCTTAGGCGTGAGGCCTAGTTTGAGCACCCGGAATGGCTTCCAATCGCTTCCTTCTTCAAGGCCCTTCCTCACCAAGTGTAAATGCGCTTCTTGGACATCCTTGGCTTGGCTCCGAGTGAATGGTCGTCTTGTGGTGGATTGCCCGGCATCATCCTCCCCTTCTTGAGAAGATTTCGTCCTCGAAATCGAGGCATCATCATCCACGACCCCTTCATTACCTACATCCAAAGGAACCAAGTCACAAACATTGAAAGTATTAGAAACTTGATACTCACTTGGCAAGTCGATCACGTAGGCGTTGTTGTTTATCTTTGAGAGCACTTGGAATGGACCATCACCACGGGGTGCTAACTTCCCTTTTCTAAGGTTTGGAAACCTTTCTTTCCGGAAGTGCACCCACACATAGTCACCCTTCTTGAGTTCCACCTTCTTGCGTCCTTTGTTTTTCTTGGAAGCAACCTTATCATAGGCTTCCTCCAAATTCTTCTTTGCCTTTGCATGGAGTTCCATCATTGCCTTCGCTCTAGCTTTACCTTCAAAATTAACAACCATCTCCCTTGGCAAAGGGGTTAGATCAAGGGGAATCAAGGGGTTAAAACCATAAACACACTCGAATGGAGTCATGCCAATCATTCTATGCATGGTTCGATTGTAGGCAAACTCCATAAGAGGTAGCTTATCTATCCAAGTCCCACCCTTACCTCGGGTCATGGCTCTAAGAAGAGCACCCAAGGTTCGGTTCACCACTTCGGTTTGCCCATCGGTTTGGGGGTGGTGGGACGAAGAAAACAAGAGTTTGGTGCCAAGGGCACCCCATAAACTCCTCCAAAAATGACTTAGGAACTTAGTGTCCCTATCACTCACTATGGTTTGAGGCACACCATGCAATTTCAAGATATTATCAATAAACAAGGTTGCAACATGTTGTGCATCATCACACTTACGACATGGAATGAAATGAGCCATTTTGGAGAACCTATCCACAACAACATAAATGCTATCATGGCCCCCCCTAGTCCTTGGTAATCCCATCACAAAATCCATCGAGATATCCAACCATGGACTAGTAGGTACGGGGAGTGGGGTATACAAACCATGGGAGTTCGATTTGGACTTAGCAACCTTGCATTCAAGACAAGAGTTGCAAAGCTTCTCAACATGAGTTCCCATTTTTGGCCAATGGAATTGTTCCCGAAGGATGGCCAAGGTCTTGTCCCGACCAAAATGACCCATGAGTCCTCCACAATGCGCCTCTCGCACAAGCAATTCCCTCCATGAGGACTCGGGTATACACACTTTACCATTCTTAAAGATATATCCATTAACCCATTGGTATTTCTCAACTCTCTCCCCCTTCTCTAGAGCGTCAAGGACACTCTTTAGCTTTGGGTCATGAGCATACATCAATTTAATGCTCTCAAACCCCATGAGCTTAGAGGTGAGAATGGTGGCTAGAGCAAACTTTCTCGAAAGCGCATCCGCCACCACATTGTCCTTCCCTTTCTTATATTGAATCACATAGGGAAAGGACTCAATGAATTCAACCCACTTGGCATGTCTCTTATTGAGCTTCTCTTGGCCTCTCAAATGCTTGAGTGACTCATGGTCACTCTTGATTACAAACTCACGAGGCCAAAGATAGTGTTGCCAATGGGCAAGGGCTCTCACAAGGGCATACAATTCCTTGTCATATGTCGAATAATTCAAGGAGGCCCCTTTCAATTTCTCACTAAAGTAGGCGATGGGTTTGCTATCTTGCATTAACACACCACCAATTCCCACCCCCGAGGCATCACACTCAACCTCAAATGCCTTTCCGAAGTCGGGCAATTGCAATAGAGGGGCGGTACTCAACCTACTTTTCAATTCATGGAAGGCCTTCTCTTGAGGCCCTCCCCAAACAAACGGTTGGTCTTTCTTCACCAATTCGGTGAGTGGAGCGGCAATGGAGCTAAAGTCCCTCACAAATCGCCTATAAAAGCTTGCGAGACCATGAAAGCTCCTCACTTGAGTCACGGTAGTAGGAGTAGGCCAATCACGTATGGCCTCTACCTTAGACTCATCCACCTCCACTCCTTGAGCACTCACAACAAACCCAAGGAAGACCACCTTCTCAACACCAAAGGCACACTTTTTAAAATTAGCATAGAGCTTTTCGGCTCTCAACTTCTCAAGCACTAGCCTAAGGTGTTCAACATGGTCGTCTATCGATTTGCTATAGATCAATATATCGTCAAAATAGACGACCACAAACTTGTTGATGAATGGCTTTAGAACATGGTTCATTAGCCTCATGAAAGTGCTAGGTGCATTGGAGAGCCCAAAGGGCATCACCAACCATTCATAGAGACCAAATTTGGTCTTAAATGCGGTTTTCCATTCATCACCGGGTTTCATCCGGATTTGATGGTAGCCGGACCTAAGGTCAATTTTGCTAAACACACATGAACCGCTCAATTCATCTAACATATCATCAAGTCGGGGAATAGGATGACGGTACTTTACCGTTATTTTGTTCACGGCCCGACAATCAACACACATTCTCCAAGTGCCGTCCTTTTTGGGAACAAGGATCACGGGTACGGCACAAGGACTCAAGCTTTCCCTTACCAAACCTTTAGTGAGCAATTCATCAACTTGCTTTTGCAATTCCCTTGTATCCTCCGGATTGCTCCTATAGGCCGGCTTGTTTGGGATTTGGGATCCCGGGACAAAGTCTATTTGATGCTCAATGCCCCTCAAAGGAGGCAATCCATCCGGCATTTCATCCGGGAACATGTCACCAAAATCCTTCAAAACATTCTCAAACACACTAGGCAAAGGGTTAGAAGAAAAATCACAATTAGAGTTAAGGATCATACCTTTGTGCACTAGGCATAGGAGAAACTTGGTGCCATCATTACCTTTCAAGAGCTCGCCCGGTTGCATCATGGCACACATGCCACCGGTAGATGAAGTAGGTGGGATTGCCACCATGCTTTTGGACAAAGGGCTAGTCTCAATGAGTGACTTAGCCTTTGCCACCTCCCTCAACTCCTTCATTTTCTTGTAGTCATCACTTACTTGCTTAGGAGTGAGAGGTTT
The DNA here is from genome assembly GCA_029990175.1 of Petunia secreta. Lineage (NCBI taxonomy): Eukaryota > Viridiplantae > Streptophyta > Magnoliopsida > Solanales > Solanaceae > Petunia > Petunia secreta. The sequence continues at coordinate 5,068,602 of JARKIP010000053.1, forward strand.
AAGCACAAATCTCTTCCCTTCATGTTTGACCGTGTAGGTGTTGACACGACCATCATGCACCACTTGCCTATCGAATTGCCATGGCCTCCCTAAGAGTAGGTGGCATGCTTGCATAGGCACAACGTCAAACAAATGCTCATCAACATAACTACCCATTCTAAACTTGATCATGGCTTGTTTCATCACCTTAAGCTCTCCACATTCACTAAGCCATTGTAACCGGTAAGGTTTAGGATGCTTCATGGTAGTTAACTTCAATTGAGCCACTAGTGATTGACTCACTACATTTGCACAACTTCCGGAATCAATTATCATAGAACAAACAACATCTTTGACCCGGCACCTAGCATGGAAAAGATTTTCCCTTTGCAAGGTTTCACTATCTTCCACAATCATAGCTCCTAGGCTCCGTCTCACAACCAAGAAAGTATGAGGATCCTCCTCCTCCATCGTATCATCAAGCAAATCATTCTCCTCTACTCCCTCATCTCCCTCTACTCCCTCTACTCCCTCATCTTCCGATTCACTCTCTTTCTCATATGCATCATTGCCAACAACAATCATGGTCCTCTTTGTAGGACATTCCCTAGCAAAGTGACCATACCCCTTGCACTTGTGGCATTGTATTGAAGAAGAAGTAGGAGCATGTAGTTGAGTTTTAGAGTTACCTCCCACATTAGGTGTGTTCTTCTCAAACGGCTTCTTCACATCCTTGGTAGCATTTGCACCACTTGTTCCACTTGCACTTGGGAACCTTGCATTTGTGGTAGGAGGCTTCCAATCCTTTGGTTTGCTTGTTGGAGTAGGAGTGCTACTCTTGTAGCGGAGGGATTTCTCCTCCTTGAGCCATTTCTCGGCCTCAACCGCATCTTCACATAGCTTGTAATGATCATCATATTTGTGGAACTTCAATTGTGAAGCTATGTCTCGGTTCAAGCCCCCTTTGAAACGGATCATGGCCGTCTCATTGTCTTCATCATCTAAGTCAAGGATCATTCGGATTTGCTCAAATTCATTGAAATATTCACCAACCGATTTGGAACCTTGCTTCAAATCATATAGACGCCTTTGTTGTTCAACCCGGTATTGGTTAGTCAAGTACTTCTCATCCATCACACGGATCAACTCTTCCCAAGTAAGATTAATAGCCATACCCGTCCTTCTTCTATTTCTCTTCACCGACTCCCACCATGTAGAAGCAAAGGACTCAAAGGTAGAGATAGCATACTTAGTCTTCTTCAATTCGGGCATGTCATTGGTGTCAAATATACGTTCCATGGACAACTTCCAATCAAGGTACTCCACCGGATCACTACTCCCTTTGAAAGGAGGAATAGTAATCTTCACACTATTAAGATTGTTGTTGTTGTCACGACCCCCACGGAATGGCTCCGGTTGGCCCCCATAGTGGTCTTCATAAGCAACATAGTCCCTTCTAACATTCCCTCCAACAAATCCCATAGGTGGCCCTCGACCTCGGCCCCTACCTCGATCCACATTACGACCCCAATTCATACCACGTCTCGGTTGAAAGTGGTCATCAAGCCCATACATATCATCACCATACTCGGCTTCCTCCCCTTCTTGAGCTTCTTCGACTTGCTCAAGAGGTTGCACATTTCGGATGGGCCTTGGTAATGGGATGTTTCTTGGAGGATTATCCAAGATACGGGGAATGCCCGCTCGTTCAATTCTCTCTCGATCTTCCTTTACCCGTTGTTGATTGAGAAGTTCAACAACTTGCTCCGGGGTAAAGGTAGGGCTACTCGAGCCTTCTCCGGCCTCAATTTGGACACTCGGGGTCCCTTTTTCAATTGGGACACTCGGGGTCCCATGTTCACCTTGGGTGCTTGAGGCACCCTTTTCAAGTGACTCAATCCGTTGAGTCATGACATCCATCTTGGCAAGAAGGCTAGCCAAGGCCTCCTTGATAAAATCTTGACCCTCGTTGGCCATTGTACCTACAAAGAAAAGAAACAAGCGTTAGTTAAAACACCTCACTCGCTCCCTCACTTGTGTTCACTCGGATCACTCTTTTGGGTGGCGGTGGATATTTCACTCAACTTGTAGTCCCAAAGCTTCACGTAGATGATTAGCAACTCCTCAACTCAACTAAACTATTCACGAGTCACGCACACTCCGGGGTGAGTGGAGTTAATGGGACTCAATGAACGCTAGGCACTTTGAAGTAAAGGACTTGAGTTAAAAGATTCTACGCTTTTCCTTGGAATTCTACTCTCCTTGCTAGGCACGAATCACTTAAGAGCAATCAAAGGGTTAGCACTATTCAAGTAGATCGGTTACTCAAATTAGTACTAACTAGATGTTATGTTATCAAACAAAGGGAAATACCTACGAAAATCTACCCGAAACAATGCGTTCAGCACTCAGGAGGGGCGCCTGAAACTCAGGTGGGGCGCCTGGGTTGTGCTGTGTGCCAGGCGGGGCGCCTGGGTCTAGGCGGGGCGCCTGGGACTTAGGCAGTAGCCAAGTCAGGCGGGGCGCCTGGCTTAGGCGGGGCGCCTAGCCTGAGGCTTTGTCCAACTCGTTCCAAACTCGTTTCAAGTCGATTTTCAAGCCTCAAATCCGATGTTTTCAACTTGTTTTCACAATCCAAAGATACCCAAAGTTGTGTTTGATCTTCCTTAACAAAACCCAATCAAATTTTCAATCAAACAATCAATCAAATCAGGGTTCAATCTCAAGAACTCAAGAACACAAGGGTTTATCAAAGGTTTTTCAAAATGGATTGTGATTCATCAAAGAAGGTGTTATACATGTTCAAATCCCACAAAATTGGTACCGAATTGTTTGTTTTTCAATGAAGATCAATCCCCAATAACAAGTTTTCAATCAAGCATCAATCCAACCCAAGAATCAAGCCAAAATCATCAAGAACAAGGTTTATCAAGGGTTTAAGGGTTGTTGGGGTTTCAATTTTTCAAACTTCACCAATTCCAACAATTTTGGTACCCAAGTGACGGGAAATCAACCACGATCAAGAATCCATAACACCCATATCACAAATCATCCAAATCAACAAGTAACACCAAATTTTTGTATTTTTCAATTTTTCAATTTTTTTTTTTTTTTTTTTTGTAATTTTCTCCTTTCTAATAACTTCAACAACAAGAAAACTAAAAGAAGATACTAGGCACGAAGAATCAAGGGTCGGGGGTTTGTAGAAACAAAACCCGAGCCTTGCTCTGATACCAAATGATGTAGGAAATCAAACGCGGAAAAATAAAAGATAAAGAACGAGACGTAACTCGATCTCTAATCCCAAGTAGCAACGGAGAACTTGTTCCGATACACCCCGGGAGAAGGACAAGAACACCTACGCTATGCAACTACCCTCGAGCTAACGCGAGCACGCAAGTAGAATGGTCGGAGAGGAAGAGTATTCATCTAGATCCGCTAGAAGACATACAAGTCCAAGATCAAGGGTTTCATTCATTACCAAGAGCCATGCTCATGTTCAATGTTCAACATTCATCAATATCAATAATAAGCTAAATGTAAAATAAGCTAGGCTTGGGTATTTATAGTGTTTTCCCAAGCTTACACAAAGACTTAATTACCCTTACTAATAAGGTTCACCAAATAAGCCACGTAGGGCAAAACAGTCAAAGAAACATAAATTCAGTAGCTAGGAGGGGCGCCTGGGGCTGGGAGGGGCGCCTGGCATATGCTGAAGCCAGGCGGGGCGCCTGGAGCTAGGCGGGGCGCCTGGCTTGGCCTTCAGCTAGGCTGGGCGCCTGAAACTAGGCGGGGCGCCTGGGCCTTAGGCAGTGAGCTCCCTAGGCGGGGCGCCTGGGCTAGGCGGGGCGCCTAGCTCTGCTGGGCTCTCTTCTTCCTTAGGCGTGAGGCCTAGTTTGAGCACCCGGAATGGCTTCCAATCGCTTCCTTCTTCAAGGCCCTTCCTCACCAAGTGTAAATGCGCTTCTTGGACATCCTTGGCTTGGCTCCGAGTGAATGGTCGTCTTGTGGTGGATTGCCCGGCATCAACTTGAGACTTGATGGTTGTGCAGGGCTGATACACGATGTCGTACTGACTCAGCTTGACTGCCCACCGAAACAACCTTCCAGACAATTTTGGGTTATGCAATATACTTCTCAAAGGGAAAGTTGTCACTACCGTTATTGAGTGGCATTGGAAGTAAGGGCGTAATTTCCTAGCTGCAATGACTAACGCAAGGACTAATTTTTCTAAATGCGGGTACCTTGTTTTAGCATCGAAGAGGGCCTTGCTGACATAGTATATTTTCTGTTGCTTCCTTTCTTCCTCTCGAACTAAAACTGCACTTATTGACACCTCGGAAACAGCTAGATAGACTAACAGGGTTTCGCCATCTTTTGGTTTGGGCAATAATGGGGCGTTGGCTAAATAATGTTTCAGTTCTTTCAAGGCCTCCCTGCATTCGGGTGTCCATTCAAAGGAAGTTTTTTTCTTCAAGACAGAAAAGAACTTATGGCACCGCTCTGATGACCTCGAGATGAATCAACTCAAAGCGGCTAATCGGCCACTTAGACACTGTACTTCCTTTGGACCCGATAATTCTTCAGGGATTTCTTGTATACCTTTGATCTTGTCAGAGTTTGCTGCCTCTCTCCGAGACAATGAATCCTAAGAATTTGCCCGAACTGACCCCAAAAGCACATTTTTCGGGATTAAGCTTCATGCAATATTGCCTCAAAATCGCGAAGGCATCCTTCAGCTATTTTCGATGATCTTCCAGCCAGGCAGACTTTTCCAACATATCGTCGATATAAGCTTCCATTATTTTGCCAATGTAATCTTTGAACATCTGACACACCAACCTATGGTAGGTTGCCCCGGCGTTCTTGAGACTGAACGACATCACCTTGTAGCAATAAGTTCCTTCATCTGTGATGAAGGAAGTTCTCTACTCATCGCTTGGGTCCATTAGGATTTGATTATACCCCGAATATGCATCCAGAAAGGTTAGAAATTTGTGTCCAGTCGTGGAGTCTATTAACCTGTCTATTTGTGGATAAGGGTAGGAATCCTTGGGGCAAGCTTTGTTTAGGTCGGTGTAATCAACACACATTCTCCACTTGCCATTCTTATTTGGTACCACCACTACGTTGGCAAGACAATCTGGGTATTTGACTTCTCTTATGAACTCGTTGTCGGGTAACCTCTTGGTTTCATCTTGGATTGCCCTTTTCTTTTCTCTTGCGTGGGGCCTTTTCTTTTATTTCACCGGGTGATGATTTGGGTCTACATTCAGCTTGTGCATCATGATCTCGGGATCGATCCCTACCATGTCCGCGTGGGACCATACGAAGCAATCGTCATTTGCTTTCAGTAATTTGATGAGTGCTTCCTTTGACTCGGTGTCCAACTCTGAGCCGACGAATGCTTTCCTTTCTGGGAATTCTTCTGACAATGCATGTGATTCCAGATTTTCTACAGTTGAGTCTTCAGCCTTTTGCTTTCGCGGCTCCTGGATGAAGGTCAGACTCATTTCTTCCTTCTTTGGGGGAGTTGCTTCTTGGGGCAAGTTCTTCTCGACCGAGCGCTCGGGGTCGAGCGTTCCCATCTGTGCAGCGACTGCATAACACTTTCGAGCCATTGACTAATTACTTCGGATTGCGCGAATTCCCCATGGGGTGAGAAACTTAATGACCTGGTGAAAGGTTGACGGCAGAGCTTCCATTTCGTGGATCCAAGGTCTTCCGAGGATAATATTGTATGCTATGTCCTCGTTCAATACTTGGAAGGTTGTTTCTTTGTCAATTCCCTCGATAGTGGTTATGAGGGTGATATCCCCCACAGTTCTTTCCATGGAGTTATTGAACCCTGCTAGGGTGGCCACCTTTGGGACGACAAGGTCTTTCAGCCTCATCTATTCGATGACTCTGAGGTTGAATATATTTACGGAGCTCCAAGGGTCTATTAGGACTTGTCTTACATCTGAGTCGTTGACACTTAAAGTGATCACCAAAGCTTCATGATGAGGGGTTATTACCTCGTGGCAGTCCCCCTCGTCGAAGATAATCTCTTCACCGATTTTCTCCACTCGAGTTCTCTTCTCCGTATCGGTTGAGAGTTTCGCGAGCTTCCTTGATAAGAAAAAATTAATGTTGAACCCCCAAAAAATATAACCCCAAAGGATTAAATTCAGGAATATCGACAGGATGGACTAACTCTTTTGGAGTTTTTCGAGTCGCCACCCAATTTAAGGAAAAACAGGGAACCAGATAAACAAATGCGTGCAAAACTCCATTTTTATAAAAAGACGGTCTTTCTTCCAGAGATTCTAAAGGTAAGAGGTTTTGTTAATTTCGGAAGAAAGTTTTTAAGGCACTTTTGAAATTCCGTTAAAAATGGTTAATCCGACAGGTTTCCAAAATATTTGCAAGTGCTATTTATGCGCTTTTTTCTAAAAATAATTAATTGAACTATTAATTAATTCAACTAATTAAATTTAGTAAGTTTTCAAAAGATTCACAATTTATTTGAAAACTCTAACTATATTTTCAAAAAGTAAAATAAAATAAAAACACATTTTCTTTTGAAAAGGAACGATTTGATCGTCCTAATTTCTTTGCCAACTCGTATGTGGTAGCGCATAGATGGCACTTGCTTAATTTCAACTTTAAAATCCGAGTATCTCACCATAAGATGGAACTTAGATTTCAAGTCGCTTTTTGCAAAGTTGTTTCGGGACATTTAGAAGTTAATTAAAACTTCTTTATAAATTTTGACTTTTTAAAGAAACTACTTCGTATCAATAGGATAGAAATCTTTTCTTATAGTCATTATTATTCGTGGTTTTTTTTTTGTTTGAAAATTTATGAAATTTTGCACGCATTTGCTTAAATGGCCTAATTTGCAATAAATTAAATAACGACTTCAAAATAAAGTAACGAACATAAGGTAGACAAATAACTCAATCAATAAAATATTCATTCATAAATAAGTTGATAATAAATTATTCTACAAAGTCTACATAAATAACCTAAAGAGGAAAAGGAGAATAAGAGAAAAGATAGAACCCGGGAATTGACAGAACTCGCGGGAGCCTTGATTTCTAAAATTTCTAAAGGTCTCATTTCTTGAACGCTTGAGCCCGAACTCGACCCCAAATGACTCCAAGTCAATAAACCATCCCATTTGTGAGTTAGCCGAACTCGATCCCAAAGTTTTCATGCCAAGAAAGAAGAAAATAAAGATTAGTACATGCTCACAAAATTTTCAGGAAGTGAAGTTGCAAACTGAAAATTAACTCAAGAAAACCAAGCCTTAAAGAATACAAAAAGGGCCTGGTATTCTTAATCTCTCAAAGAGAGGGAAAATACAACAGAATCAATGAATTGGACGCATAACCATTAAGTAAGTAAGATTTGATCTCCTGGCAACCAAGTGAAGGTTGCAACATATAATACCTCTCACTTAAATGAAAATCTCATATCTGACCACAACAAATCAGCTTGTGTGGACCAATTTCATTCATCTAAATCTCACATTAATACTAAGAACAATAAAATGCAAATTTTGGCATAAAGACATGAAAAGATTTAAACTTTACCATAAAAGAATCAAACTTTGGCAGGATAAATTGTCCAGGACCATAACACCTTACATATAATCGGGCACTACATTTTGGCTTGCAACTTCCACATATCCAGATAAGAGCGGAGAAATGTTTGTTTTCAAGATTAACATTTCAAGTTCAAAGCTTTCAAATACTTAAAGAAACTAAGAAACAACCACATTTTCGATCTCCTATCATTAACAGAAACCTCAAGCTAATCTGCTGCACTAACAAATAAACACCCGAACAGCCAATACCCTACACTTGAACAGGCCTTTGAACAGCCCTCACAAGCCCTGGAACTACCTGAACAATACCAGACCACTCCCTCTTACTCCCTGCACTTAACCCAAACAGTCCCTGAATCCACCACTCATACCTGCACATATACATAAATAGCTGCACACACAACAACTCTCCTTTACCAACTACAGATTCTAGAAACAAACTCACTCCCTCTCGTACCTCCTCTACTTACCAGACCTCCTGAAAACCTTTCACCTGAACAGGAACCACCCCTCTGAACACCTACTAGGTAACTAGAAACCACTCCCTAAACATTCACACCCACACACGCACACTGCACACACTCACACTCACACACATATCCCAAACACCTGCATACAAAAACCTGCATACACATTCTCATGCAAACACCATTTCAAACACACACAGAGACCCCGACAGAAGACAAAAGACTTCAAAACACAGACCACACCAAACAGAGATTGTTCACTAAAGCACACCCCCATTTTCAATAAAAATTCATTTCACATAATAAAGACCATTTAAGATGCCCAAACCACATAAATACAGGGTGCTCAAGTTCTTTTTAACCCAGATAGTGGCCAAACTTCTCATTAGTTTAGTTAAAATCCAATTGCAAACTTTACGGTACCACAATAGATTCCATTCACACGAGACAACTACACCATTTCATTGAAATAGAATTCACACGTAAACAATAACAAAGAGCCAGCAGCTTAAGAACTCACTTTTCCACCTTTAAAGTTCATGTTTCAGTATTTTGACACAATTTTTCTGAAAATTCCAGCATCATAGACAATTCACACTTTAATGAGAACCAATCTATTCCCATCCTACAGAATTCAGCTTACGCAAGCAGATTAGCGAGTGGACAAGGCCAATATAATGACAAGACACAATTTCGAAGCTGCTTCCTAGTTTCAACAGTTGGTATCTCTCCAAAGAATTAACCCTTAACACTGAAATCAGTCGCTCTTCATACAAACAGTACAATGACTCACCAAGGACTTCTAAAGCTCACTTTATGAATTTAAGATCACATAAGCAATTATACGCATGAACCTTAAGTACACTGCCAAATGCCACTCAAACACAACTCGCTCGCTCGACAAACGATTTCAATTAAACCAACAGAAAATAAAATTCCTTTCTTTAGCATATGAGGATCAAATAACCAAGCAAACTCAGGAAATCGCTAACAGACGCAGAAGCAATAGAAATTTCATACAACGAGCAAACGAAAAAAATAAGGAAGAAGGATTACCTCTTTGCGAGCAGCGACTAGGGCGATAGATCCGAAAAATAGGCTCAAACAAATGCGAATACTCGAACGAGGTCGACGACTTGAATAACGACGAAGCGACACAGCTAACGCAGAAATGATAAACCAAAATCATAAACGACTAGAAACATTAGCTTTTAGAATTCAAAACTGAGAAGACTTGTATATTTTCTTCATCCGTTTCCCTCTTTCCCTCTATAGGCTACTGCTTACCTCTCTCTATTCCCGGCCCTTTCTTCGACCCCCTAACGCCGCTGCTTCTTCCCCCTCAACGGCTCCCCCCTCTTTAACTCAATTTGATAACCTTTTATATGAACCAATTTAGGGTTTTGAGGGTTGCCAAAAAAATCCCTCCAATGACCTCCAACGGTACCAAATGGATAAGAGATACGATTTTTATTGATGAAGGGCTTGGATTTAATCTTCGTACCGTGGATTAGCTGGAGAAAACGACAGAGAACCTCAAAGGGATTGACGGGTTTGCGGGTATGGGCTTTAAGAAATGATTAGGGATTTCTATTTTGTGTATTTTGTTTTTAAAAGGGTGGTTTGCAAGGGTGGGTCGAATATGAGGTTATGTTTTGCGATTTTGGCCTTTTTTATACAAAATTATCAATTTGACTACTTAAAATTTATAAAATTGCCCTTTTTGACACATCTTTTAATTTAAATATACTTTATATTTAATATAAACTTAGAATCGGGGCGAAATTGGGTGTCAACAATTAATATCGTTTACCTCTTCGCCGCCCGTAATGACATTTACGGATTTTTGACATGTCGAAACTACTGACATTTTATGTGAACCTGGGAAATTTTGACTTGGGAATAAGCATTATTATCAGATCCCCACAGGCGGCTCCAATTTGTGTTGGCTTAAATCGGGATAGGACATCCAAATCGAATTTGTACCGGGTTTGATTGGTAATTTGCCTGTATCGAAGTGAAATATGAACTAAATTGGATTCGAACTGTACGAAAAAGTAACGAGACAAGAAGTAAGATAACGAGACAAGAAGTAAAAGTAGGATTTAGTATTCGATTCATCATGTCCTATTGTTTACAAGTGAGACCTATTTATAATTGAGAGAAAGAATGATGTTGTAAATGTCATAATGGTGCCTCTATGACCATTATTTTATACATGATTGTAATTGACTCACGATCTGTCCTATTAAATGTCGAAGCAACGGTCGACACTTACAGATGGTGGACCGCATCTCCCGAGGTGTGTAATCCGCTCGAAGTTGCAATGGATTTTCCCGAGCTCAGCATTCCGAGCATTCCGAGGTGTGTCCACGCGTTCTTCCCCTCGGAAGCTTATCTCGTGGCGCAGTCTCTCTGAGGTTTTTCTCGGGACCTCAGTAAATTTTCTCCCAATACAGGTAGGCTGGCCCTCTATGAAGTCCATGGCTATATCTTGCAATAGCAATTCGGGGATTGGAAGTAGTTGTAATAGACCAGGAGGTGTATGTGTTAAACTTTAACTCTTTGACATGTCACACTCAACCACCTTTCTGCATATTTCTTCCTTCATCTTGGGCCAGTAGAAGATCAGTCTAATTCTTTTATAAGTCTCTTGTTGTCTTAAATGCCCCCATATAGGTGATAAGTGTAGTGTTTCAAATATCTTTTCCTTCAGTGTAGTTGACTTGCTGATGTGCAGCATTTTATGCCTACTTTTCCTTAATTTTTCCGCACATTTGAGCTTGTTTTGCACTCGTTTGGTAGCTTGTGAATGTGGTTTTACACTGATGTTGTGTTGTGCGTGTGTAGGTTGTTACGCGATGCATTTGGAGCATTTCGGAGCTTGATTGAGCATGAATTGGTTGAAGGATGGTTGAAGATTGGATTGAGCACACAAAGGCACGACACGAGCCGAGTTTTGGAGCGAAGAAAAGCAGTTTGGCCTGGCGCCCTAGCCCACGCGCCGCGCAACCTAGCGCGCGCAGTGGCTGGTGCGGTTCTCCACGCGGCGCATGGCCAAAGCGTGGAGAATGTGGCGTCCTCTGATTGATGGCACGCTTTTCGAGGCGCGGGGCGCCCGTTATAGCGCCCCTTGTGCGCGTTTTTACTTCCTATTCCTTCTAGCATCGGGTCTAACTTATTACTAAGGGTTTGGAAACATTATAAATAGTTCTTTACTTAGTTTTTGTAAAGAGTTCTTGACTTTGGAGCAATATTGAGAGCTACACACTTCATTGAACAAGGGTTATTCCAAATCTTTCATCTATTACATCAATTATTTCATTATTACATCAAATCTTTGCCTTGTGATTATGAATATGTGTGGCTAATTTCCTAACGTTCTGGGGTTAGAGTTTTACATGAAAGTTGCTTGTTGAAGATTGATTCCCATTAATTGAATCCCATAACGGGTTACTTATTCTTTCTTGATTTCACTTGTATAATTGTTAGAGCTCGATAATTATACATTATCTATGGTTTTTGGGTTGAACTCGAAAGAGAGAATCTAATTACGTAATAAGAAAGAATAGAACTAGTTTGTGAAACCGGGCATCGGGGAATCAATTCGCGGGTAGGATAGACATATACTTGCTTGCCTAGTTTAACTCATTACATGAATCTTAATGCGTGCATGTGATTTAACCCATAGACATATAGGGATTGAAGTAGCTTGCATAGACTGTGAAGAACTGAAAGGTTTTCACAGTTACATTTACTCTGTTAGTTAGTAACTCGGGATTTAAGAAGTGGAATCAATTGGATACATCAACTGGATTGTTCGTAACTCTGACCCTGGACCGCTCTCTTGATATTGTTAACAACCAAAGTTTTGCCCCATTGCTTGACTACATCTTTAGCACTTTACTTACTGCGTTTTAGTTATAAAAACTCTTACAACCATTGGAAAAAGACCCCTGGATAGTTTGTTCAGGAATTGTTTATTAAGCACTAGTCTGCATAGTCCTCGTGGGAACGATACTCGACTTTGTCACTTTATTACTTGGCGACCGCGTATACTTGCGTGTGCGTTTGGGAGCAACAAGTTTTTGGCGCCGTTGCCGGGGACTAATTACGGACTATTTTCTTTTGAATAATTACTTAATTGCTATTCAGGTTTAATTTTTTGTTGAGTTTCTTGTGCTGTTTCAGGCAATTGGTTTTGAATGCAAAGGAACAAAAAGGACGAATCACTCGCACCTTTTGATCCCGAGCCTGAAATAACCTTGAGAAAGGCAAAGAAGGAAGCGAGAGATCGAGAAGCATTAGCAATCATACTTGCCTCTCTACCTGTTGAAATGGCTGAAGAACAAGCAGTAGCAGTGCGAGATGTGGCTCTTCCTAGTCTGAAAGGAGTAGAGTCAAGTATTGTGAAGCCTGCTATTACTGGAAACTTTGAGATCAAGCCCGGCATGATTCAGTTGCTGCATGTGACAGGGCAATATGGTGGATTCCTACATGAAGATCCGCAGCAACACCTGCAGAACTTTCTGGAGATCAGTGATACTTATACACCGGCAGGTGTGCCTACTGATTATGTGCGAATGACTTTGTTCCCATTTTCATTGATTGGGACAGCAAGGAAGTGGTTAAAGGCTGAAAAGCCTGGGTCTATCACTACTTGGGAGGATTTGGCTAAGAAATTCTTGGCTAAGTTTTATCCGTCTGCCAAGACGGCCAGGTTGAGGAGCGCAATTTTGTCCTTCAGGCAGTTTGAAGGCGAATCATTATATGCAGCCTGGGAGAGATTTAAAGCTTTAATGAGAGATTGTCCACACCACAACCAATCTAATGAGGTTATTGCGCACACTTTTGTTGAGGGGTTGAACCAACATACTAAGATTGTGGTTGATGCTGCTGCTGGAGGCCAAGTGCTGGCTTTAAATTTTGAACAGATCTATGACTTACTTGATAAGTTTTCACAGAGCAATCCTGATTGGCAGGGTGATGGCAGAGCTAATATGCATATGGAGGGGGCTAGCAGAGCTAATACGCAGAAAGCTGCTGGGATACTTCAACTAGATGGAACTACAGAGTTGTGAGCGAAGATGGATGCGATTTCTAATCAAATCAGCAAGCTGACTCTCCATGCAAAGCCACAACTAGCTCCAGTGCAGCAAGTTCAGACCTTTTGTGAAGTATGTGGTGAGGATCATAGCACTGAGGTTTGTCCCTCTAACCCAGAGTCAGTCTATTATGTGGGTAATCAGAATAGATCACAGGGTCAAAATCGAAATCAGTATGGTAATAGCTATAACACGGGTTGGCGTAATCACCCAAATTTTTCCTGGAGGGATACCCGTGAGCAGTTTCAGGGTACTGAGAGAGCCCAATTTACTCAAAGCAATGCACCACAGCAGGGTTCGCAGTCAGAGGCTCAACCACAGCAGTCTAATTCAGTTGAGGATATGCTTAAGAAAATTCTTGCAGGGCAGCAAAAGCTCATGGATGAGTCAGCATCTCAGGCACAAACAATTAAAGATTTGAGCAATGCGCAGAAAGATCTTGAAAGACAATTGGGGCAGCTTGCTGGAGCACAAAATAATAGACCTCGGGGTGCTTTACCGAGTGATACAGAGAAGAATCCTAGAGAATTTGTGCAAGCAGTGACTTTGAGGAATGGAAGAGCACTAGAAGAAGTTCTCCCAAAGCCAAAGAAGCCTGTTGGTGAGTTAGAGCCAAATGTTGATAGGGAAGTGGAAAAAGAAGCAGAGACAGTAATAGCAAAGCAGCCCGAGTCTGCTATTGTGAGACCACCACCACCTTTCCCGCAGAGACTTCAGAAGCAGAAAGTTGATGCAGCATGCAAGAAATTTTTGGAGATATTGAGTCAAATTCAGGTAAATATTCCTTTGGTGGAGCTTTTGCGGGATGTTCCCAAATATGCTAAATACATCAAGGATATTGTTGCTAACAAGAGAAGATTGACTGAGTTTGAGACAGTTGCACTTACTGAGGAGTGCAGTTCCAGAGTTAGAAGCAAGCTTCCGCAGAAATTGAAGGACCCGGGCAGTTTTACCATCCCTTTGAAAATTGGGGAACATGAGGTTGGTCGTGCTTTATGTGATTTGGGTGCTAGTGTGAATTTGATGCCTTCTTCAGTTTTTAGGAAGCTAGGCCTGGGTGAGCCACGACCCACTACTGTGACCCTGCAGCTTGCTGATAGATCTTTGACATGCCCCGAGGGGATTATTGAGGATGTGCTTGTACAAGTGGGTCAGTTCATATTACCCGTTGATTTTATTATCCTTGATTATGAAGCTGACCCTGAGGTCCCTCTCATCTTGGGAAGAGGATTTTTGGCTACTGCTGATGCTGTTATTCGAGTCAGAGCTGGAAAGATGATTATGAAGGTAAATGGGGAAGAAGCTGTGTTTAATGTGTTCAGAGCTACCCAGCTTCCTTCTCACTATGAAGAGTTGTCCATGGTAAAAGTGATAGATGATGAATTGACTGCTGATGAGAGGTCATTCTTGGCTTCTAATGTTGATTCATTAGAAAGGGCACTCCTATGTGATGATGATGATATCCTGAAGGATGAAGATACTGAAGAATATGTGGAGGTTCTTAATATGCAGAGTAGATTCATCCCAGGGTGGAAGAAATTTGAGGAGCTTGATAGACCGTTGACCTTAGCTCCTGCTAAACCGTCTATTGAGAGAGCTCCTAATCTTGAGCTCAAACCTTTCCGCACATTTACGTTATGCTTATTTGGGTAAAGGTAATACTTTGCCCATGATCCTTTCTTCTTTGTTGTCTGATGTGCAGGTTGAGAAGGTGTTGCGGGTATTGCGAGAGCGCAAGAGAGCTATTGGCTGGACTATTGCTGATATTAGAGGGATTAGTCCTTCTTTCTGCATGCATAAAATTCTCTTGGAGGAAGATCATAAGCCATCCATAGAGTAGCAGAGAAGGCTAAATCCAATCATGAAGGAGGTGGTGAAGAAAGAAGTTATCAAGTGGCTGGATGCTGGTATCATTTTTCCTATCTCTGACAGCAAGTGGGTGAGGTCTAGTGCAATGTGTTCCTAAGAAGGGGGGCATGACAGTGGTGAAGAATTAGAACAATGAGTTGATTCCTACAAGAACTGTTACAGGGTGGCGAATTTGCATTGATTATAGGAAGCTCAACAAGGCCACCAGGAAAGATCACTTCCCACTCCCTTTTATTGATCAGATGTTGGATAGACTTGCAGGCCATGAGTATTACTGTTTCTTGGATGGGTATTCGGGCTACAATCAAATTGTGATAGCCCCTGAAGACCAAGAGAAGACCACTTTTACTTGTCCATATGGCACCTATGCATTTAGGAGGATGCCATTTGGGTTGTGTAATGCCCCGGGGACTTTTCAGCGGTGCATGATGGCTATTTTCACTGATATGGTGGAAAATTTTGTGGAGGTATTTATGGATGATTTCTCAGTGGTTGGTGACTCTTTTGATGAATGTTTGAAAAATCTTGATGCTGTGCTGAGCCGTTGTGAAGAAACAAATCTGGTGCTGAATTGGGAAAAATGTCACTTTATGGTTCAAGAAGGCATAGTACTTGGGCACAAGGTGTCAAGGCAAGGGATTGAGGTTGACAAAGTGAAGATTGAGGCTATTGAGAAATTACCACCACCTATCTCTGTTAAGGGGGTGCGTAGTTTCTTGGGACATGCAGGGTTCTATAGACGTTTCATAAAGGACTTCTCCAAAATTTCCACTCCCTTGTGCAAATTGTTAGAGAAGGATGTGAAATATGTGTTTGATGATGCTTGTCTCAAGGCGTTTGAAGAGTTGAAGAAAAGGTTGGTGACCACACCAATCATCATTGCTCTTGACTGGTCTTTGCCATTCGAATTGATGTATGATGCGAGTGATAATGCTATTGGGGCTGTTCTAGGCCAAAGAATTGGAAGAATCTTTCACTCCATCTATTATGCAAGCAAGACGCTTGATGCAGCCCAGTCTAATTATACTACCACTGAGAAGGAGTTGCTAGCCGTGGTTTATGCTTTTGATAAATTTAGATCTTATTTGGTTGGCACTCGTGTTGTTGTCTACACTGATCATACCGCAATCCGGTATTTGTTTGAAAAGGACTCCAAGCCTAGACTCATTAGATGGGTTCTCTTATTGCAAGAGTTTGATGTTGAAATTCGAGATCGCAAGGGTACTGAGAATCAAGTCGCTGATCATTTGTCAATGTTGGAGAATAGAGATCATGTAGATGAAGGGCCCGAGATTAAAGAGGTGTTTCCTGATGAGCAACTGTTTGCTCTTGATGCAGCTGAGGTGCCATGGTATGCTGACATGGTGAATTTACTTGTGAGTAATGTGTACCCCCCTGGGGCAACTGCTGAGCAAAAGCGTAAACTCCTTCATGAGAGCAGATTTTATATGTGGGATGAGCCCTATTTGTACAAGATAGGAGTTTATCAACTAGCTAGGAGATGTATTCCAAGGGAAGAAGTATAGCCGATTCTACAGAGCTGCCATTCCTCTCCTTATGGTGGCCACCTTGGTGGAGATCGAACAGCTGCAAAGGTACTTCAATCTGGTTTCTTTTGGCCTACTTTATTTAAGGATGCTCATGCACTAGTGAAGCAATGTGATCGTTGCCAAAGAACGGGTACCATTACTAGGCGTCACGAGATGCCTTTGAACAATATCTTGGAGATTGAGCTGTTTGATTGTTGGGGTATTGATTTCATGGGTCCATTCCCACCTTCTATGGGCAATAAATACATCCTTGTAGCAGTTGATTATGTGTCAAAATGGGTGGAGGCTATTGCACATCCAACGAAAGATGCGAGTGTGGTGGTGAAGTTCGTGAAGAAGAATATTTTCACTCGTTTTGGGACACCGCGGGCTATAATCAGTGATGAAGATACGCATTTTTGTAACCGGTTGTTCAATAAGTTATTGGCTAAGTATGGGGTTCGCCACAAGGTAGCTACTGCTTATCATCCCCAAACTAGTGGCCAAGTGGAAGTGTCTAACAGAGAGATCAAGCAAATCCTTGAGAAGACTGTGAATGCCTCGAGGAAGGATTGGGCTATGAAGTTAGATGATGCTCTTTGGGCCTATCGAACTGCATTCAAAACACCTATTGGAACCTCTCCATATAGGCTTGTTTATGGTAAGGCTTGTCACTTGCCGATTGAATTAGAGCACAAGGCGTATTGGGCTATTCAAAAGCTCAACCTTGATATGGCCTTAGCGGGTGAGAAGAGGATGCTCCAATTGCATGAACTTGAAGAGTTCCATTTCCATGCGTATGAAAATGCGAAACTATACCAGGAACGGACAAAGAAATGGCATGATAAGCACATTGAGCATCGTTCTTCTGAGCCCGGGCAGCGTGTATTGTTGTTCAAATCGAGGTTGAAATTGTTTCCGGGCAAGTTGAAGTCGAGATGGTCGGGGCCTTTTGAAGTTGTTCGTGTTACCGCACAGGGTGCGATTGCATTGAGAGTCCCGGGTTCTGAGAACACATTTTTGGTTAATGGTCAACAGGTGAAACATTATTGGGGAGGTGCGGTGAATCACCGCACTTCCATTACTTTGAGGGACCCGTGATTTATCCCCGTCGTGCCACGACGTTAAATAAGGCGCTTCTCGGGAGGCAACCCGAGTTTGTACTTGTAATAGTTTAGTTTTTTTGTTTTTATAGTGTCACGTAGTTGTTGTTTTTGTGTGTCGTTTTTGTAGGAATTGGGCGAGCTAAACAAGGTAAAATTGATGCATTGAGGGGTATGGGACGTCTCGAGTCATGTCTCCCGCTTGGGTTTGTACTTGGAATCGAAAATCGGTGCGAAAAAACGTGCTCGGGCGCGTTCGGGAGTGCCCCACGCCTCCCAACGCGCAAGAAAAAAGCTGAAGCAAAGAGGCTTGGCGCGGTTGGGAGTGCCCCGCGCCTCCCACCGCGCCGAGTTAGGCAGAAACTCACAAAAACTGCCCGCGATGGGCTTGCGCCGCGGGCCCTAACGCGGCAGGCTGAAAATTTTGGTTCTCAATTCGGGTCAACGGGTTTGACCCGCAAATTCTTTAATCCCCAACCCCTATATCCCGATTTCTAACCCCTTTTCTTCTTTTTTTTTCACTACAAACACTCTCTAAACATCACCCTAATTCACTCCCACCACTTGGAATCATTCCAACTCTTTGTGAAATCAATTCTAACACATTCAAGTAAGTACATTCCTACTCTTTCCTCTCTATAACATGTAAGTTTCATTCATTATTGTTCATGAAGAGTTGCTACCTTGTTACAAGCTTGTGCATAAAAATTCCATCTTGTTGTGCTTAACTTGTCAATGATGCTTGGTATATACCTTGTGACTTGTAAAAAGAGATATCCCAACAATTTGGGAGGGTTGGCACATTACAAAATCCATTGAAATTGCTAGTTTAAAGTTGTGCACACTAGGTGTTTGTGAAAAAGCCTCAATGATACAAATTCAATGACATTGTGAATTCTTGAGTAGCAATGCATTCCTTAGGCTTATTATGAACATTAGGTGTTGCATACACACAAGAATTGATCGTGATGCACCCACACTAGCTTGATTTCCAAAATTCAAAACGTGGCATATTTTGCCCAAGGCTAGTTTGGCTTAAGTGTGGGGTTGCTCGTGCCATTGAGTTGAGTGATTGACACATAGAGTGTGTGATAAGTGTGGGGTGGTACCCTTGAGCTTGAATTGTATTTTTGGTGCTTAGCTATACATCTCACATTGATCTTCTCTTGTTGAATAGGTACCATGGTGACTACTTCTTTGCCAACCAAAAGCTCTTCCTCCGCCTCGGGCTCGAGGCAAGCACTTCAAGCCGGGCCTTCTACTACCAAGCAAAAGGGTAAGGCACCGGCCAAACCCAAGGCTAAACCAAAGGCTAAAGGCAAGGCCAATATTCCAAAGGACGCGGTGCCGATACCACGTCCCGGAGGCAAGACCCGGTATGGCCTCCCTTTTGTAAAGAAGGGGGATTGCCAAACATGGTACAAGAATGTGCGGGTTGCAGGGTACATACCGGAGCAAGCCATTGATAAACGGCCGATGATGCAAAAGTTTAGAAGTGTGGCCGAGAAGATCATTGCCCTAAAGTGGGACTCGGTGTTTGAGAGTCTGGGGCACGCCAACTTGGACATAATCCAAGAATTGTATGCTAACTGGGAGCCCGAGGAGGCGTGGAAAGAAGATGATGTGGTGACGGTTCGGGGAGTGAAGGTGAAGTTGGATCCAACGGCATTGAATGCTTTTTTGGGGGTCGATGACCCCGATTATGAGGACTTGAGAGAGTACATCAACAAACCGGATTACACGGCCTTGCGGGATACCTTGTGTGGCGAGGGCTCCATGCATAAGTGGGGGCGAGGAGCGACTGGGAGACACAAGTTTATGCATTTCTCACAGTTTCTCAAGCCGGCTCGTGTATGGATGAGGTTCATAAATGCACGGATACTACCATGTTCCCATTACTCCGAGGTCACGAAGACTCGGGCGTGCATGGTGTACTTTTTCATGATTGGGAGGCCGGTGAACATTGGATACTACATGTTCTGAGTGATGAAAGAGCAACGAAAAGAGAAATCATGTAGTAGATTGTACTTTGGGAACCTCTTGACCCGTTACTTAGAGAAGGCGGGCGTCCCCGTAGATGAGATTGGGGATCGCATTGTCCCTGATATAGGGAAGCCTTTTGACATTGCTTCGGTCAAGGGGGTGATCACCACGACACCGGTAAAGTTGACGGCTAACGAGTGGCGGGAGGCAGACGCCAACTTGTCCGCGCGTCAGTACTTGATGATTGAGGCTATGGCCCGTCAGTCGGGCATTGATTTGACTGCTATTGACTGCAAGGTCCCGCTTGTGGAGACCTCGAAGGGTCTGCTTGGCACGATTCAAGCTAGAACGGTGGATCCACAGGAGGATGAGAACACGGATTCAGATGTTGTGGCCAATGATCCGGACAGCGAGGTCGAGACAGAGGATTCTGAGGGCGGTGGCTCTGATGAGGAGGAGGCCTAGGTCCACACTCCTGCGCACCACCCAGATTTCAGGGCAGTTTTCTTGTACTCTTACTTTTGCACTTACTTCTTTGTCGCACTGGGACATTGCTTAGTTTAAGTGTGGGGTGGGGGTACTGCCCTTTATCTATTTTTTGAGGTTTAGGATGCATGTACCTTAGGACTTTTTCTTTTGTCACTTGAGTTTGTTTTGATTTATTTCTTGCTTTAATATATGCAAAAATGAAAAAAAAAATTAGAAAACCAATGAAAAATTCCAAAAAGATTTTCCTTTTAGTTTTATTAGTGGTACATGTCATCCGCCCCGTGGTTTTTCTTATGGCCGCTGTTCTTTTCCACGGGGAGGCCTTTGAACCGGGTAGTTTTTCTTTTTAGGATTAGGATAGTTAGTTGTAGAGGACCCTACATGTAGGAAAAAGGGTAGAATGCTAGGTGCCTTTGATTTGTTTGATATCGATGGACTTGGACTTGATTGCATGTGCTATTTGTGGTGTCCTTGAGTTTTAATTGTGATGCATGCCTAGGAAAAATTGGAACGACCCCCTTGAGATGCTTGAGTCCGC
This sequence comes from Petunia secreta, assembly GCA_029990175.1. Classification (NCBI taxonomy): domain Eukaryota; kingdom Viridiplantae; phylum Streptophyta; class Magnoliopsida; order Solanales; family Solanaceae; genus Petunia; species Petunia secreta. The sequence continues at coordinate 5,089,258 of JARKIP010000053.1, forward strand.
TTGCTTGACTTGATTGTTAACCTTTGTGCATGAGTGCTTAAATTTCCACAAGTTGCATTCTAGAAGCTTAGTTGAGAGTTGTTGATGGAACCTCTTTGTGTGAACCATGTGCGATGTGTGTGTGAGGCATGTTCTTGTTTACTCCATGTTGCATATTAATGTCTAGAACTTGCCCCGTGTGTGCGCAAAGCGAAATCCTAGGTTTGCTCTAGTCGGGAAATGATACAAGGCCTTCTTTTGTTAGCCTACCCTTACATATATACCTTGGAAAAAAATTGTTGTTGTGATTTCTTTGATCCTTTCTATTAGTACCCACACCCCGAGGCTACCCATTTGTTCTTATTTGACTCTTTTGGCCCTTTACTCCTTAAGCACTTTATTGATATTTTGTTGTTGATTGGAGTTGTGGTTGGATGTTGGGAGGTTCTTGAGTGGAACTAATGAAGGGGAATACTTGTGAAAATTGTGAAGTAGTGAAAAACATTGGCAAGGTTGGAAGTTAATGAAATTGGAAAAAAATGAAATGATAAGAAAAGGAAAAAATAGCAAAGTTGAAAAGAAAAAAAAAAAAAAAAAAAGAAGAAAGATGTACATTCCTTGCTAGTGTGTGCTTGAAAAGAAAAATGCTACTTGTTGGGAAGGTGTATGTGTGATACTTGTGATTGGGTGGTTTGATGAGATTTATGCTTGAAATTAATTGTGATGTATTAAAAGTGCTTAGGGAGGTAGTCACTATTACCATATGTATCCTACCCGCCCGGTAGCCTACATTACGACCTGTCTAAAGTCATAGTTAATCCCGATTGGAGTGAGCCTACATTAGTGGAGTCCTACACTACGGGCAAGCCTATGGTACGTTGTGTGTGACATGTGAGCCTTTCATGAGAGTGAGTGAATTCATTTGTTATTGCCCCCGTTCTATTCATGATAATTTTTGTTGTGTGTGATCTTTGGGGGGGGGGGGGGGGGCACTCTCTTTGATATTGGTGAGGGCGCGTGGTTTGCATGAAGTAGATAAAGTTGATGGCTCTTGATTGAGTAGATAGGTGTGATTTTATGGGAGCATGGTTGCATTAAGTTGAGTTTGTGCATTTGAGCTATTTTGGGGTGGTTGTTCTCATATTTTTGGTTTTGGTAAATTGTTGGCATGTTGTGGATCCATAGTAGTCATGTGTGCATTGGTTCAATGGTCGGTATCAACCATAGTCATAGGCAGACCTGTTTTACCGAGGATGGGAAGTGAGATGTGACTTGCTCGAGGGCGAGCAAAGGTTCAAGTGTGGGGTGGTGATGTGCGGCATTTTATGCCTACTTTTCCTTAATATTTCCGCACATTTGAGCTTGTTTTGCACTCGTTTGGTAGCTTGTGAATGTGGTTTTACACTGATGTTGTGTTGTGCGTGTGTAGGTTGTTACGCGATGCATTTGGAGCGTTTCGGAGCTTGATTGAGCATGAATTGGTTGAAGGATGGTTGAAGATTGGATTGAGCACACAAAGGCACGACACGAGCCGAGTTTTGGAGCGAAGAAAAGCAGTTTGGCCTGGCGCCCTAGCCCACGCGCCGCGCTGCCTAGCGCGCGCAGTGGCTGGCGCGGTTCTCCACGCGGCGCATGGCCAAAGCGTGGAGAATGTGGCGTCCTCTGATTGATGGCACGCTTTCCGAGGCGCGGGGCGCCCGTTATAGCGCCCCTTGTGCGCGTTTTTACTTCCTATTCCTTCTAGCATCGGGTCTAACTTATTACTAAGGGTTTGGAAACATTATAAATAGTTCTTTACTTAGTTTTTGTAAAGAGTTCTTGACTTTGGAGCAATATTGAGAGCTACACACTTCATTGAACAAGGGTTATTCCAAATCTTTCATCTATTACATCAATTATTTCATTATTACATCAAATCTTTGCCTTGTGATTATGAATATGTGTGGCTAATTTCCTAACGTTCTGGGGTTAGAGTTTTACATGAAAGTTGCTTGTTGAAGATTGATTCCCATTAATTGAATCCCATAACGGGTTACTTATTCTTTCTTGATTTCACTTGTATAATTGTTAGAGCTCGATAATTATACATTATCTATGGTTTTTGGGTTGAACTCGAAAGAGAGAATCTAATTACGTAATAAGAAAGAATAGAACTAGTTTGTGAACCCGGGCATCGGGGAATCAATTCGCGGGTAGGATAGACATATACTTGCTTGCCTAGTTTAACTCATTACATGAATCTTAATGCGTGCATGTGATTTAACCCATAGACATATAGGGATTGAAGTAGCTTGCATAGACTGTGAAGAACTGAAAGATTTTCACAGTTACATTTACTCTGTTAGTTAGTAACTCGGGATTTAAGAAGTGGAATCAATTGGTTACATCAACTGGATTGTTCGTAACTCTGACCCTGGACCGCTCTCTTGATATTGTTAACAACCAAAGTTTTGCCCCATTGCTTGACTACATCTTTAGCGTTTTACTTACTGCGTTTTAGTTATAAAAACTCTTACAACCATTGGAAAAAGACCCCTGGATAGTTTGTTCAGGAATTGTTTATTAAGCACTAGTCTGCATAGTCCTCGTGGGAACGATACTCGACTTTGTCACTTTATTACTTGGCGACCGTGTATACTTGCGTGTGCGTTTGGGAGCAATACTTGCCCACATAGATCTTGTTGTTATGCCTTAGCGCCCCTTGCTGGATTGTGTAGGGAAATTTCCCTTTAGGATCTGCAATGAGTGATGTTATCAACTGGTTAGCCTCCTGATCCTCTTCATAACTTGCCACTACCTCTTGCATCCAAGTTGGCTCAACTCAAGATATAGCACTAAGTTGTGCTTCTTCTTCTTCTCTTATGGACAGGGCATCTGCCACCCTGTTCTCAGTCCCCTTCTTGTATTGTACTTCATAGTCCAAGACAAGTAGTTTGGTTAACCCCTTTTGCTGTAAGGCAGTGGTGATTTTTGCTCCAATAAATATTTGAGACTATGATGGTCTGTTCTGATTATGAAATGATCTGCCTGCAAATAGTGTTTCTACCTTTCCACAGTAGTTAAAACTGCCATAAACTCCTTCTCATAAGTGGAAAGGCCTCTATATTTAGGAGCTAGGGCCTTGCAAAAGTAGGCAATATGCCTCCCTTCCCGCATAAGAACAGCCCCCATCCCTTTTGAACTTGTATTTATTTCTACAATAAATGTTTTAGAAAAATCAGCCAATGCTAAAACTGGGGCGATTGTCATGGCCCTCTTAAGCTCCTCAAAAGCTAAATCTGCCTCTTCATTCCAGTAAAAAGAATTCTTTTTGAGGAGGTTTGTAAGGGGCTTGCTGATTACTCCATAGAACTGTACAAACCTCCTATAGTAGTCTGTCAAGCCCAGAAATCCTCTTAAGGCCTTAATTGATTTAGGGGTAGGCCATTGTACCATTGCTTCAATCTTCTTAGGGTTTGTAGACACTCCTTCTCATGTGATTATGTACCCCAAATATTCCACCTTATCTTGCCCAAAGGAAAACTTAGATTGTTTAGCAAAGAGTTGTTCTTTTCTGAGTATATCCAATACCTTTTCTAGTTGTACTATATGCTGCTTTACTGAAGAACTATATATCAAAATGTTATCAAAGAAAATCAGCACAAATTGTCTCAAATGATCCTTGAAAACATGGTTCATCAAGCTTTGGAATGTTGCGGGAGCATTGGTCAAGCCAAAGGGAATGACCTTGAATTCATAGTGCCCCAAATAAGTCCTAAAGCTAGTCTTGTGTATATCCCCTTCATGCATTCTTATGTGATGATACCCTGCCATAAGATCAATTTTTAAGAATACCCTAGAGCCATGTAGTTCATCTAAAAGATTATTCACCAATGTTATAGGAAATTTATCTTTGATTGTTAACTTGTTGAGCTCTCTATAGTCTACAGAAAACCTCCAAGTTTCATCCTTCTTTTTGACTAAAAGGACTGGTGAGGGAAAAGGGGAATGGCTAGGCTATATCACTTCATTCTTCAACATTGCTTTCACTTGATTTTTAATTTCATTTTTATGAAAATAGTTATACCTGTAAGGCCTAATACTGACTGGTGTTGCTCCAAGTTTCAAGGGAATGAAATGATCATGTTCTCTCTTGGGAAGCAGGAATTTGGGTTCCTCAAATACATTTGGATACTGCTGCAGCAAGTCCTGGATGGGCTCCGGTATAGGTATCTTCTCATTTGTTTCTGTTGCTGTAGATATAGTGAATAGATGTGCTCAAGCTACTTGTCCTTTTTTTTTTTATCAATTGTTTCATTGAGCTCACTAACATGCTGTGTACAGATCCCTCTTCTGTGATACCCTTCAACTGAACTTTCTTCCCATTTTCCTTAACTTGAAGCTTGCATGCTGTAAAATCAAACTTGATGGAGTTATACAATCTCATCCAATCTACTCTAAGTACCATCTCACAACCTCTAAGGTTTATCAATCTCACCTAAGTTTGGAATTCTACTCCTTGCAACTTCCACTTGAAGTTAGGACATGAATGAAAACTCAGTAAGTGGTTACCCTCAGCCACAGTAACTCTCATAAGAACATCTTCCACACTAGCACACCCAATTCTTCTACTTGTGTCATAGTCTAAAAATTTGTGAGTATTCCCAGAATCTACTAGTATGGTCACTGGCACTCTCTTAGCTTCACCCTTGAGTCTGATTGTGTTAGGCACTGAGGTGCCAGAAAATGCATTCAGACTTATGGCCCTATCCTCCACTCCTTCAGAAAGCTCTCCTTCTCTTTGACCTTCTTACTCTAATATACATCCTTCAGGTAGCTCATCTCCTTCCATCAGCTGCAATTGCTTTCCCTTACATTGGTGACTGAAAGAATACTTCTCTCCACACTTATAACACAACCCATTAGCCCTTCTATAATCCATCAACTTGCTATTGTAAAAAGAACTAGGGCCTTAAGACCTTCAATGGATACCTGAAAGAATAGTGAGGTGGTTAGGGAAATAGATTGAGTAGAGAAAGAATAAGAGAGAGAGAGAGGGGGAAAGTTAGCTAGAATCTATACCAGATCATAACTGTTGTTAGCTCCCTGCAACGTATTATTTAAGCTAACCTCTTCTAATCTCAGCCGTTGAACTCCATATATAATCTGGACCGCACACCCAATTAATGAACATCCCATAACAGCTGCCTTCCACGTGTGTAAGTGATTGTATCATCTCCTCTAGTTAATGAGCCAACTCATCTGCCACCTCACAGTCTATGTGTCCGAAAAAACTAAGTCTTACACCTTATTTTCCCCAAATCAGTCCGCTTGTCTTCTCCTCAAATCCTAATACTCCTATGCAGTAACAGTTTTAAACTAGAATTTCAACAAAGTTAACAAGAACACTAAGAAATGAAGGATCAGGGACTGAAAAAAAATAAAGAAGAAATGGTATTACCTCTTGCGACGCAGCGAACTGGGGCGAAAATTCGAAGAAAAACACAAACACGAAAAAGGCGACGACTCGACTAACACGGAAGCGACAAACAAACCAAAAGAAACTAGTGATACTATAATAATTTCTTAAAACTGGAAAAAAAAAAGAACTTAGTCTATATATGCATATATTCTACCTTTTTTTTATTAATTAATCTTCTAAAGGAGCTTCAAAAATGAAGAACACTTACCTTATATAGCCGCAGCTAGGGTTTCAAATTTTGGCTCCTAATATTTAAATTCATGCCTAAAACTGACTTTTCCTTGTAGGACAAGGGTGAATTTGGTCAAATCATTCAAGGATCATACCAAATGTATCCTTATCTTCAAGGAATATGCCCGTTGGAAATAAATCGATGGCACCGACGAATTCTTTTTTTGAGAAAAAGACAAGAAAGTTAAGTGGAATTGTCGTTTGGATCGATTTACACTGATGTTTTGGATGAAATTATGTCCGCGGGTTGCGGGTTATAATTTTGGGATTTTTGATTTCTAGGGTGGGGGTTTCGAATTAGTATATTAATGTTTACACAGGTGGGATGGAATTCAGGGTAGGTGTTGCGTTTTTAGCCCTTCTTAATCAAAATTCAATTGTTTTTTTTTTATTTTCAAATTTAGTCTCAATTGCACACCCTCTTTGCTAAATTATCAATTTTAGAAGATCTCATGACAAAATTAGGTGTCAAAAATTATCCTGTTGCTCATAGCTCAAGAAGTGGACATACTCTCACCTACATGCATAATAAAAAATTTCATTGGGTACCCTCACTAAGCACTGGTTGTGGAGAACTGCCCCGATTTTGAAAACTTTAAGCAAAATGTCCTCCACATTATTGTTTCATACGGAAAAGGACTATTTTGTTCCATCCTAACCTAGTTCACATTGTGCGTTGTCTCATTCATTTTTTCATCTTTCCGTTCCTTATTTCTTAATTGTGTTCTGCAGATTTAGAATTCTATGAAGTGAACGATCGGAAAACTCTTGCCCTTGTTGTACAACTAAAGCTTAGCCAAGACTTTCTCTAGAAGTTGCCCCTTGCACCAGAGCTCAAAGTCTTGGCTAAGTCTCTACAAGTTGTCCATTGCACCAGAACTTAAAGTCTTGGCTATAGCCAAGACATACAAAGACTTTCTCTGCAAGTTACCCGTTGCACCAGAGCTTAAAGTCTTGGCTATTACATAGACTTTTTCTACAAGTTGCCTATTGTACCATAGCTTAAAGTCTTGGCTATGCAGAGACACTCTGCAATAGAGCTTACAATCTTAACTATAGTCAACACTTGCAGAGACTTTCTCTCCAAGTTGCCCATTGCACCAGAGCTTAAATTATTGGCTATAGCGAAGACTTGCGGAGTCTTTCTCTGCAAGTTTCCGATTGCACCAGATCTTAAAGTCTTGGTTATAGCCAAGAGTTCCATAGACTTTCTCTACAAGTTTCCCATTGCACCAGAGATTAAAGTCTTGGCTATAGCCAAGACTTGGATAGACTTCTATGCAAGTTTCCCAGCCAAGATGTGTAGAGACTTCATAGATTTCTGCAAGTTAATCCAAATGAATTTAAGCCAAAATATTGCAAACGGAATTATATAGAATTTAATGCAACATTTAGTAAAACACGGTAGGAATTTGCTTGAATCTTCGTTTCAATGGAGGAATCTATAAAAGTTGTAGGTTTTTAGGGTTTAGAAACTGTTTGAATGGAGAAAAAAAGGGGAGGATAGTAAAGGTCTTTTCATTAGTTGCGAGAGGTATTTTCGTCCAAAAAATATTTTATTAAATTAATGGAGGATATTTATGCCTAATCAATTTTATTGATGGAAATTATGCAAACCATTGTTTACCGTGTAATATTTGTGCAATTCAACCAACATATTTCATTGGGTGATTTGCATAACAAGGGTTTCTGCGTGGTGCTTTTGAAATTTTAACCTAATTTTTACATTTTGAAGAAATATCCTTTTCAAATTTAGTTAGAAAATTCTTTATGTCCTTCTCCTATAATAAGCCTTTTTGCTGCAATTTTTTTTTTTAAAAAAATTACTTTAACCCTTCAACTCTTCTTCTTCTCCAAATCTTATTTTACTTTAAAAGTCTTATCTAAATATCTTAATTGCACATGATTTATGATTGAAAACTATTCATAGCATCAAATAAATATCTAAATTTATAGCAGGTTCCAAATTTATGGATAATTTACATTATAATGGAGAGGAATATCAATTTAGGATGCTTCCATGATCAACGTTTTTCAACGCTAATGAGGAAACATCGACGACTTCGGCGTGAGTGTCATTTCCGATTTGCCTCCAAGGGAAACATATAAATCTCTCAACAATGAAATGTGTAGGCACATATTCAGATCATCAATATCTAAGAGTTTATATAGAAGGAAAACTACATCAAAAAGCATAAAACTAAATAGGTGGCCATATGGATGACGGTTGGCTCCTACTAATGATAAGAGTACTTCGGCGCGATCAGCCACGAAGCTCGCTAGCAGGCAACATCAAATTTTCCAAAATTACAAACAATAAATGAAAAGAAAACTAGGGTGAGTGTATTGGGTAAAAAATTTACCCACGGCGATTTGCCCCGGTCACGCAAATCTCAACGACTGAACACGTCGCGACTAAGCAATCGCCGAGGCGGTTGAGCGAGTCGCCGAAGCCTTAGAACCGAAGGTGCATTACCGAAGGCGCATTACCGAAGGCGAGCCGCGAGCTGAGCTTCGGTAACCATCACCTCGGTCAAGCAACAGGGCCAAGTCACCGAGGTCGTAAACTCTCACCTCGGTGGACCTCCCTCGGTTCGTCCGGCTTCGCAGCCCACTACTTCACCCCACTAACTCAGCCACTACACCTCAAGAACGTGGGACGACATGGGAATTGATAGTGGAGATCATGGGCAGAGGCTTGCAACTATAAATAACAGATCCTTTCATGTAATAGGGATTCAGAAATTTATACCGAAACTCTGCCCAAATTTGTACTGAACATCTATATATTGAAACCAAGTTATTTAACGCATTTTTCGTCTATTTCGTGCATTGTTTACTGCTTTGATACAAAGATTTGCTTATACTCGAATCCAAATTCGATTTGTGTACCCAAAAACGATTTAGGCCCATACAAATTGGCGCCGTCTGTGGGGATATAAGCAAAAACGCTTTGTTCCAAAGTCCAAAATCCGCTTTTCACTAAGAAATTTGTGACCCAACGTCATGGCTGATAACAACAGTGGTGGTAACGGTGATCGGGTTGACGTTCCGACGAACCAACAATCCTTCACCCCAATGTCAACCGAAGAATTTCAAATGTATGTTGTCACCACACTAAAAGCTCTCCAAAGTAAGCAGGATGAGCAGGCTAGTATCAACGCCGAGTTTCGCGCTTCATTGGAAGTGAGAAATAGCGCCGCCCCAAACGGCACCCAGCCTTCGGCTCCTGGTGGAGGCACCCCGCCCTTCGTTCCTCCGGGCGCGACAACAGGGGGACCTCACAATGGAGCCACGTCTGGGGGCTCGGGGAATAACCCAACTGCATCGCCACACTTCGGGACGTTTCCCACCATGGCCGAAACAACGTCCTCGGTCGACGTTGAAAGAATGAGTAGAGAGATCGAGGCGCGCATCGAGGCGCGCGTGGAAAAGCGCCTTGAAGGCGTACCAGGATAAGCAAAGAAGAAGATGACCTCGACATCGAGCAGTATAGGGAGCAGCCCTATAAGCCCGAGGCTGCCCCAGCTCCAACACCTGTGGGTTTCAAACTCACGTTCATTAAAAAATACGATGGGACAACTGATCCCAAGGAACACATTAGGGAATACATGTCCACGGTAAAGAGCAACGACTTGACATCCACACAGCTCGAGTCGATGTTCTTAAAGAAGTTTGGTAGTTCGTTAGAAAAAGGTGCTCTTCGGTGGTATTTGTGCTTACCAGCGGGGTCAATCTCCTCGTTTAAAGAGCTATCCAGCGCCTTTGTCAAAGCTCACACCGGCGCGCAAAAGATCCTCCAGAGGAAGGAGGATATATGTGAAGTGAAGCAGCGCTCCGGTGAGCCACTTAAAGAGTTTCTCGAGCGATTCCATGCCGAACGCATGGAGTTGCCTCGAATGTATGACACCTTGGCTATCATGGCCTTCGAAAAAGGTATCAATAGTCGCAATTCAGGTGCTGCAGCTGAATTGCGCAAAGAGTTGCAACAGTATCAGGTCCTGACGTGGGAGGATCTACACAGGAGAGCTTACTCCAAAATCAGACTTGAGGAGGCGGAGTTCAAGAACCGAGGTTATCAAAACCGAGGTGATACTTCAAATCGCGCCGAGGCGCCGCGAAATAATTCGAAGGGAAGGTATGAGCCTTATACTTCGCCGAGGCAACATGTTAGCCAGAGGTTAGGCAACAACCTCGGCAACTCATACCCAACATCTCATATAAGCCAAAGGCTTGGAGGGAAGGATCAAACCAATGTGAACCAAAGGAACCCCTCGAGCTCCGCTTCGGTCCCAAGAAAAGATCTTCCTCGGATCCAAGATTATAATTTCAACATATCGACCTCGGAGCTGGTCGACGTCGTAAAGGGGACAGCTGGGGTAAGAGTCCCCAAAGATATGAGAACCCCGGCGGACAAAAGGGACCAGAATCTGCATTGTGAATTTCATGCGGATTATGGCCACAGAACCGAGGACTGCAAGGCCTTGCGCCTTGAGGTGGCTCACCTACTGAAGAAAGGAGTCTTGGCAGAATTCCTCACTGATAAGGGGAAAGACAACTTCTCTAAGAACCGAGGCGACGGACAACCACCTCGGGCTCCACCCCCTGAAAGAGTAGTCAATGTCATCACTGGGGGGTCCGAAGTGAACGGCGTGAACTTCGCCGCTGCCAAAAAGTTTGCTAAGCTCTCCATCACCATGGAGAAAAGGACTCGAGTTGGAGGCTCGGGCAAAGAAATTGTTTTCGATGACGATGATTGTGATGGGATGATGTTTCCCCACCACGACGCACTAGTCATCATGCTGAGGATCAATGACTCCGATATCAAAAGAGTCTTGATCGACCCCGGTAGCTCAGTTAACATAATTAGCTACGGGGCCGTTAAGAAGATGTGGTTGAAGGGTGAAGTTGTTCCCAAGTCAACAGTGCTAGCTGGCTTCAACAACTCCACGGAGAAGACCTTGGGTGAGATCGCACTCAAAACATTTGCCTAGGGGGTTACCAAGGAGACACTGTTTCAGGTTATGCCCGAGGATCTAGCCTACAATGTGATCCTCGGAAGGCCATAGATCCACTCCATGGAAGCTGTTCCCTCCACTTTACATCAAGTGATCAAGTTCCCAACGCCTTGGGGGGTTAGATCGATCAAAGGGGAGCAGCGAGTAGCAAGAGAATGCTATTCAGTTGCGCTTAAAAGTGGAGTCGCCCCGGTTGGGCCAAAACAATAGCAACTACAGGGTTCGGGGTCAAGCGGGGAGGACGCCCGAGGAGAAGACGAAAAACTCCCAGCTTGCATTCAAGAGCCTCGGAAGCAAAAGGCCGAGGACTCAACTATTGAAGAGTTGGAGTCTTTCACTCTATCGAAAGATTTCCCCGATAGGAAGATATTTGTCGGCTCGGAGTTGGACCCGGAGTCGAAAAAAGCGATAATAGAAGTTTTGAAGTCCAACCACGATTGTTTTGCTTGGTCGCACTCAGACATGATGGGTATCGATCCGGAGATCATGACCCACAAATTGACCGTAGACCCAAAGTTTACCCCGGTGAAACAGAAGAAAAGGCCTCACGCCGGGGTCAAGAAGAAGGCAATCGAAGACGAAACCACGAAACTACAAGAAAATGGTTTCATCAGAGAAGTGAAGTACCCTGAGTGGTTGGCCAACGTCGTGGTGGTGCCAAAGAAAAATGGCAAGTGGAGAATGTGCGTGGATTACACTGACTTGAACAAAGCTTGCCCCAAAGATTCATATCCACTACCACAAATTGACAGGTTAATAGACTCCACGGCTGGACATAAACTATTAACTTTTCTAGATGCATACTCAGGGTACAACCAAATTCTCATGGACCCGAAGGACGAAGAGAAAACCTCGTTCATCACAGACCGAGGCACCTTCTGTTACAAAGTAATGCCCTTCGGTCTAAAGAACGCCGGGGCGACATACCAAAGGTTGGTGTGTCGCATGTTTAAAGAGTAGATCGGGAAGTCTATGGAGGTCTACATAGACGACATGCTCATCAAGTCGATCCAAATCGAGGATCATTTGAATCATCTGAGGGAAGCTTTTGCTGTATTGAGACAATATGGTATGAAATTGAACCCTGAGAAGTGCGCCTTCGGCGTAGGATCTGGGAAATTCTTGGGCTTTATTGTCTCCGAGCGTGGAATCGAAGCTAACCCAGATAAAATCAGAGCCATTGAAGAAATCCCCGAAGAGTTAACCGGGGTAAAGGAGGTTCAACGCTTAACTGGCCGAGTCGCTGCCTTGAGTCAATTCATCTCAAGATCCTCGGAGCGATGCCACAACTTTTTCTCCGTTCTGAGGAAGAACAATCACTTCGAGTGGACAACGGAGTGTAAACAGGCGTTGAAAGATCTAAAGCAATACTTGGCTAATGCACCTCTGCTCGCCAAGCCGAAGGAAGCAGAGACATTGCTGGTATATTTAGCAGTGTCCGAGGTATCAGTCAGTGCGGTGCTGGTTCGAGAGGAAAACGGCAAACAACAGCCCATCTATTATGTAAGCAAGACACTCCTCGATGCTGAAACCAGGTATCCACACTTGGAAAAATTAGCTCTTGCCTTACTAATTACTGCTCGAAAACTGCGCCCCTACTTTCAGTGCCATCCAATAGCAGTAGTTTCAACTTTCCCCCTGAGAAACATATTGCATAAGCCAGAATTGTCGGGGAGATTGTCCAAATGGGCGGTTGAGTTAAGTGAATATGACATCACTTATCAACCCAGAACAGCCATTAAATCCCAAGTCTTGGCGGATTTCGTGGCTGATTTTAGCATTAGAATTTTGCCCGAGGCGGAAAAGGAGAACTCAATGGCAAAAGGGCACCCTTCGGGACTGTGGGTGCTGCATACCGATGGGGCAACAAATTCAAAAGTTTCGGGGCTAGGCATTGTATTGAGGGCGCCCACCGGGGAGAAAATCAGGCATTCGGTTCGGTTCAAAAAAGTAACCAACAACGAAGCAGAGTATGAGGCAGCTCTAGCAGGTTTAGAGCTAGCTAAAGAAATGGGAGTTGAAAGAATTGAACTAAGGTGCGATTCACAATTGGTGGTCAACCAAGTCCTCGGTGATTATACGGCTCGAGAGCCCAGGATGCAGCTATACTTGGATCGAGCACAAAGGATTTTATCACAATTCCAAGAATGGCAGATTAAGCAAATACCTCGAGAGGAGAACACCGAAGCTGATGCCTTGGCAAATCTAGGTTCGGCAATCGATGAAGCCCACTCGGGGACTGACTCGGTGGTTCGATTGCTATCAGCTCAAATGAGGGAGATGAAACAACAAGTTAATTCTGTGGATAACCGTTGGGATTGGCGAAGCAAATTCATCTCCTATTTTGACTCGGGGACTGTCCCCCAAAATAAAAAAGAAGCAAGGAAGCTGCGAGCTCAGGCGGCTTCGTATCACTTAATCGAGGGCAATCTGTACAAACGATTGTATTGCGGCCCGATGGCCAAATGTTTGGGCCCCGACGAGGCAAGGTATGTGATGGCCAAAGTGCACGAAGGCGAGTGTGGCAACCATTCGGGGGGAAAGTCCCTGGTGCGTAAATTGCTAAGAGCTGGTTATTATTGGCCCACAATAAGTGCCGATGTGAAAGCCTTCGTGCAAAAATGCGATAAATGCCAACGCCACGGACCGATGATTCACCAACAGGCTGAGCCTCTTCATTCGGTGGTGTCACCGTGGCCCTTCATGAAATGGGGAATGGATGTCGTGGGACCATTGCCCAAAGGATAAGGTGGTGTTCGGTTCATCTTAGTGTTGACCGATTACTTTACAAAATGGGTGGAAGCGGCAGCTCTCACCGAAGTGAAGCAGAAGCAAGTAATCGACTTCATTAGAAAGAACATCATCTATAGGTTCGGCGTCCCAAAAGAGATCGCTTGTGACAATGGCAAACAATTCATGGGGGCTGCTATCACTGACTTTTTTAAACAGTGGGGAATCAAAAGGATAGCCTCGACTCCATACCACCCAAGTGCTAATGGCCAAGCTGAGTCTTCAAACAGGATCATAATTGAAAATTTGAAGAAACGACTTGATGAGAAGAAAGGCCCTTGGCCCGAGGAGCTGCATGGAGTGCTATGGGCCATGCGTACAACGGAGAAGAACAGCACCAGTGAGACCCCTTTTTCATTAGCCTATGGCATGGATTCTCTCATCCCGGTAGAAGTGGGTGAACCAAGTCTTCGGTATGCTCATACAACCGAAGACGCCAACCAAGAGGCGATGCGCATTGAGCTGGATTTGCTCGAAGAAAAGAGGGAATTAGCTTTGGTTCGGCTTGCTGCCCAAAAAAGACAGATCGAGGCTTACCTCAACAGGAAAGCCAAATTCAGGGACTTCAAGGTGGGAGATTACGTGTTGAAAACTGTGAATCAATCAACGAAGGAGGAAAACGGGGGGAAACTCATTGCAAATTGGGAAGGACCTTACAGGGTCAAAACAATCATTGGAAAAGGCTCTTATCAGATTGAATCTCTGCAAGGCAAACCCGAACCTCTGAATTGGAATGTCTCCCACCTGAAGCGATATTACTTTTAGCCGAGGTAAATATATTTCAAATTTTTTTTTAATTTAAACAGCCCCGAGCCGAACAGCGCTCCCATGGCATTGAAAAACAATGCACTAACTTACTCCTCGTTCCATCTTCTGCTTAACCTTTTCAGGAAGCGAACCGAACCGACTCCAGTGCTCGGATCTTCATCAAGATTCACAACCGACCACTGGGGGGGAGTGAGAAGGGTTGATAGCGAGGTCGACGTCGAGCCTCCCAACCGAGGCTTATCTATCCGAGAACCGGGGACTGATGCCCGAGGATTAGATTTAGTGCATTGTACTTAGCCCGATAGCGGCATTTTCGTATTTTCATTGAAGGTTTTTTACCTCTTCCGCCCAAGGTCCGCTTCGACTTGGTTCTTTGTACATAGCTTTTGGCTCGATGATATCAATAAAATGCCATCGCTTACACTCATCTTGACTTCGCTTACGTTCATTTTATTTGTATGAATTTTGCATTTTAAAGCCGCACAATGCATCGACTCGAGGGCGAGACGTCGTCCAAAGTTTGCATCGGTCAAATTCTGCTCAAGTCTTGCAAGCAAGCATTTAAAATTTATATCAAAGTGTTCGGTATATGTAAAGAACCATCACACGAAGTAAAAGATGTGAAGATCTTCATTAAAGGCCCGAAGGCTAAACATTTACATTCAAAATTGACCCGAAGGTCCAAAATACAAAAAAAAAGAAGCCCGAAGGCTTACAAAAAAGTGCTTCAAGCAAGCTCAGGCCTCGGGGGAATCACCTCCATCCTCGGAGCCCCCTTCAGCATCTTCATCCTCTTCCTCCTCACCGCCGCTCGAGGCCTCACTTGAAGGAAGTTCGTCGATGATAGCTTGAGCTTCGGCCGCTTTCACCTCGGCTTTGGCAATCTCTTCATCCAGATCAATCTCCCCGGCGAGACATCGCTTGAGCAACCTTAGCCGAGACTTGATAATGGCCCACCGCTTGTCTAGCTCGGCCCTTTTCACCTTAAGTGCAGCCCTATCTTTTCGATCAGCGATCTCATCCTTCAGGGCCGCAATCTGAGCATCCTTAGCCGAAAGTTTGAAAGCTTCGCCCTCTAACTTCTTGATATGAAGCAAGTGATCTTTCAGCTGCTCATGGTGCTTCTTGGCCATATTCACAGCCTCGTTTTTTGTTCGGGTCAGCTCATCATCCAGCCTCGCCACTTCCTCAGCCAACCTCGATCGTTCAGCTTCAAAATCATCACGGAGGATCTTAATCTTGGCTTCGGAATTTGCCTCGGCTTCACGAAGATCGGCCTGGGACTTGGCTAGGTCAGCTTTCAGCAAAGTTATCTGAGCATTGAATTTATCTTTTTGCTGATCCCATAGGCGAGCCACGCGCCGAACCTCGGCGGTCCTCGAGGATTCAACCTCAATCGCTTTCAGAGAAAGGATGAAAGTCTGAGCAAAGGCCAAACAAACCAAAGTCAAAAATAACCCGAAGGTAAAGTTGCAAGTTAAAATCTTTGGTCTCTTAGAGTTTCAAGTATGACGAAACTTACCCTTACTGCGTTGGAGGCCAGGGTACTGTATAACTGGCCCGAGGTAAACTCTTGCATGAGCCTATCTTCGGTTGGCCCTAACAAGGGTGTGAGCCTAAAAAGGTCCTCGGGGTTGCACCCAAGCAGATTCGAAGAGATTGGCACCTCAAGTTTCCGATAAGACCCCACCGAGGAAGAAATCCTCGCGGGTTCGGAGTGTGCTCTCACTGATCCGGCGCCAGCCTCTCCAACAAATGCAGCAACACCCGCCTCGGCAACTTTAGCCTTGCCCTTGGCTTTTTCTGCAGCAGAGGCGGATTCGGGTTCTTCGTCCTCAAGATCGACGACGTCCACTCCCCTTTGAGCCCATATCCCAAAAGCTTCATCCCCGGGCTCATCCACCAATCCTCGGCGCTTTTCGGCCGCTGCTTCGGGCTGATGAGGAATCTCCACCTCGGTGCGAGGAGTCACCGAGCGGGATGGCTTCTTCGACATAGCCCTCTTCCGCTTCACGCCTACGATTGAAGGAGAAACCCAAAAAATATTAGAACGGAAAAAGAATAATATTTCACGGCGTGAGCCGAGGACAAGAGTTACCTTTGGAAGTCCCCTGATCGGGGGCCCCCTTGGAAGTTTTTGAAGACTTGGAAGCCTTCAATCCTTTGTATTCCCCGGCTACAGCAGCCAGATCATCGTCAGACTCGGTCTCTTCATCATTTTTCTTCTTTTCTTCCTTCTTCTTCTTACTCTTCTTGGTGTTGGCAGCACGATTTGGAAAACCTGACACCGAGGGAAAGAAAGTCAGAAAAATCCCGAGGTTACCCACTATCAAAACACTATCAAAACTCACCATGCCTCTTGCACTGCCAACCAAATTCAGCAGCCATATTCATCCATGTCCGCTCGGGGCGGACACGAGCCCCTGTCATCGCCTTAACCCACACTGTCAGACCTGCCGGGGGCACGATGTCAACCTTGTTGGCTGAAGAAATAGCAAAGGAAAGAAATCAGTTAACACTGGCAAACTACCAAGGAGTAAAATGATAAAAGCGATGTGCTTACGTGTGTTGTTCCACCGTTCGGGGAAATCAGGCTCGGTGGATAAAACCTTGGTCTCCAGCAAGATGTATCTGTCACACCAACCCCGGTCCCCGTGGTCTTCACTTTTTTGGAGAAGGGCAAACTTGCCTCGGTTGTTCAGCGCCACGACCCCGGCCTTATGAAAATAGGGGTAGTAGAGCGAAATGAGATGTTGGAAGGTGAAGTCCACTTTAGCCTTTTTGCTTAACCAATCCATGCATTGGACCACCCTCCAAAGGCCGGGGCCAAGTTGAGCCAGGCATAAGTTGTAGGCCCGGCAGAAGTCGTCGATCACCCTGTGCACTGGGAGAGAGAAGCCGAGGGTGAAGGGATAGGTGTAAGCGAAGGACATCCCCTCGATATTGTGGCACACCCTACTGGTAGGATCGGGGATGATAACCTTTACCTCGGGCTCGAAGCCACACTCCCTCCGAACCCGCTCAATGTGAGCTTGAGTTATGCGGGTCGGCGTGGTATTAACTGGAATATTTCTATTCTTCTCCTCTTGATCGGCCGTTTGGGCTTGCAGCTTCAAATCCTTGGAGTTGTCGAAGTGAGAGGGAATTATCTGGTGGGGCTCGAGCTCCTGCTCGAGGGGAATAGATGGTCCCGTGGATCCCCCCTCGGCAATGTCTCCGCCCTCGGTGCCTCTGCCCTCGGCGTCAACATCCTCACCATCCCCTCCATCGTCATCGTCTCTAAGGAGGGCATCACTGAAATTGCGCAGCGCGGCGTCGTCCAGCACGGCGTCGTCTTCGCCTGAAGCGACCTCCTCCTCCACCGCCAGCTGGCGCATCGCTCTCATTTTACGACGCTTCGCGCCCTCAACACCAGACGACACCTCGCCTCCTTCAACCACAGTTGTGGCACTCACTGGCGCTGCAGCAGTGGCGTCGCCGCTAGCAACGGCTGCAGCTAGGGGTGGAACTCGCACCCTCTCACCCGAATCACTGGAATCTTGCCTAGAGATTGTGGTAGACATGATAATAATATCCAAAAAGGAAGCTTTTTATGAAATCAGAAAGTTGAGAAAGTTTTGAAAGAGTTCTTAAACTTTTGGCACTGTGGATCTCTAAAAGGTGAATGGGAAAAAGTTTGATGAAATGCTCTTTTTATAGGTTTGGAAGACGAAGAGATGATGATGTCAGTATCATCATTGTAACGTTGGAGAAAACAAAATTTGCGGCGCGACAGTTCGGTCAACCCACGGATGAACGCCACGTGTCCGCAAGAAATGACCTTACGGGACGCGAACTGTTGGCAAATTTCGAAACGCTTGGATAGGATCAAGCCACGTCGCTTTCCCGCTAAAACTTCATTCCACTCCTCGGTCACCTCGGTAGTTAACCGAAGAGTGGGGGGACTATCTGTATTGGGTAAAAAATTGACCCACGGCGATTTGCCCTGGTCACGTAAATCTCAACGACCGAACACGTCGCGACTAAGCAATCGCCGAGGCGGTTGAGCGAGTCGCCGAAGCCTTAGAACCGAAGGTGCATTACCGAAGGCGAGCCGCGAGCTGAGCTTCGGTAACCATCACCTCGGTCAAGCAACAGGGCCAAGTCACCGAGGTCGTAAACTCTCACCTCGGTGGACCCCCCTCGGTTCGTCCGGCTTCGCAGCCCACTACTTCACCCCACTAACTCAGCCACTACACCTCAAGAACGTGGGACGACATGGCAATTGATAGTGGAGATCATGGGCAGAGGCTTGCAACTATAAATAGCAGATCCTTTCATGTAATAGGGATTCAGAAATTTATACCGAAACTCCGCCCAAATTTGTACTGAACATCTATATATTGAAACCAAGTTATTTAACGCATTTTTCGTCTATTTCGTGCATTGTTTACTGCTTTGATACAAAGATTTGCTTATACTCGAATTCAAATTCGATTTGTGTACCTAAAAACGATTGAGGCCCATACAGTGAGTAATAGGAATTCTATAGGTGTAGACCGATTAGCCATCCAATGAGCAAATGCAAAACTAATCATGGGTAATAGAGTAATGAAGAATTCCAAATACGTACAAACTCTATAGTGTATGCAATCATGAAGTCGACAATCAACTAGATGGGACAATGTCACGCAAGACAAGAAAACAGGTGGGTTAGGCATCACCAAGGCTGCTCAAAAGAATAAAAATCTGTTAGCAGGTCTTGCATGGCGCCACAGAACAGATACCTCTTCTTTATGGAGTATAATTTTACAAGGAAAATACAATAGAACTAATAAGAACATTAGTCTTATCAAACCCCAAAATAACCATTCCTTCGTTTGGAAAAGCTTGATAAAAGGGAACATCGTTTGCACTAAAGGTCTAGTATGGAATATTGGCTCTGGTACTACGGCTAGATTATGGGAAGATCGGTGGGTAAATCATGATCACAGCCTGCGTAATCTAATCCAGGGTCCCCTACCAGAGGGAGCAGATACACTAGTAGTAAAAGATATTATCGCCAATGGAACATGGGATTATAACCAGTTAACTTTTGATGTTCCGCCGTCAGTTTTAAATCTCATTGCTAATACTCATCTAGACGTAACGTCAAATGACAGCATTCAATGGGACCACTCACCAAATGGCCAATTTACTACAGCTTCCATTAAAAATATCAGCACGATAAATCAGGAATTATCTTTGACTACTACCTTTAACTATAATTGGATATGGAAGGCTGCAACATTACCAAAAATTAAGAGCTTTTTATGGCTACTAGGACTCCATAGGCTTCCTACAGCTAAGGAACTGGCTAATAGGAAGATTATACTATGTAGCAGCTGCAAGTCTTGCCCGGATTTAGAGGAAACAATAGATCACATTTTTATTCACTGCCCATCTTCTGACTCAGCTTGGGATTCCTTCCCCAGTAGTAAAAGGCCAAGTAAAAACTTCATAGAATGGCTCAAAGAAGCTTGTACCACAAATAAGTATCCCATAACATATGGGTCTCTAACCATCCCTTCAGATACTATCCTGACTCTTCTTACTTGGCTAACATGGAAAAATAGAAATACAACCCTATTCGACCATCATCAAATACCTAACACAGCCAATTCAGTCAAACAACTAGCTATTGAGTATGTCACTATGGGATACTCAAATAGGCTTAATACACCTACTACTAAAACTAGGAGGCATATTAAATGGATTCCACCTGACAGAGGAATTTTCAAAATGAATATTGATGGGGCTTTTAACCCCAAAAATAAGACAGGCGGGGCAGGTGGAATTATCAGAAATAGCGCTGGTGATTGGGTCATGGGTTTTGCTAAGATCTTTCCATCACCTAATGCTATTTATAGCGAACTGATGGCTCTAATGGAAGGGCTAAAACTTGCTAAAAATAGGGGTATTACTCCACTAATCGTGGAAACAGATTCACAGGTAATCATTGATAATTATTATAATCCAAACAAATTATACTCACACATGTTTAAAATTTGCAGGTGCTTAGCAGGGGAGATAGGCGAGGTGGGTTTGCAGCACATTTTCCGCGGAGGGAATAAGCTAGCAGACCAACTGGCCAGAGAAAGGAACATTTTGACTAATACCATGGAAATGCAAGGGACCTCCTGCCAAATGTCCAATACCACTATGTATTTTTGTATGCCACCTTTATCATGTTTGCAAATTCTAGACGATATATTTCTACTATTTTGCAGTAATATAAGTAATGTTGCTTTTCGTATAAAAAAAAAAAAAAAAAAAAGACAATCAACTAGATGTATAAAGTACAACTAAGAATTTGGATAGGGTTTAATATTTGTTTAGATTCTAAAAATGTTACTTTACGGTAAGCTAAGACAATCCGACATGAGTTCGTGAATAATTGAACAAGGACAAATATTATGTCCAATCGGCAGGATTTGTAAATAAATTGAACAAGATAGGTCGAGTATATATAGAGCAAAGTCTTGCTAATATAGCAAATTTTTGTAAACAACTTAACAGGTACAAAGTCATTCCAATCTATCGAGATTAGAGAATAATCTAATAAGATAGGTAGAATACATATAACACAAAATTACGTTAATCCAATGGATTTTATAGCAATGAACAAGTATAGTTTTCTTAATTTAGTTGTAGAATGTAACTGAAACATCACCAACATATTCAAAAATATATTGAAATGTACTATAGTAAAATGTGTTTTGAAATTTCAAGGTGATTTATACAGTCAGAAGTTTGTCATTAAAACTGATTGTCAGTCAGCTAAATTTATGTTTAATAAAGATTTTAAGCATGATGTTTCTAAACAAATGTTTGCTAGATGGCAGGCACTTTTAGCTCCATTTGACTTTGAAATACATTATAAAAAATCAGGAAGACTATCGAAACATTTATAGCTGCTCTCAGGGATGGTAGAAACCATAACTGGAAAAAATCCCTTATAGGGATTGTACAATCAAGCTTGGCCTATGGTCCAGTCTATTTTAATGCTTATCCGAACTTGCAGATATCATTATCGGATGAAAATGCTTTGGATTCCAGAACCAAGGTTCTGTTGTTTGCCCGCTTAGCCGAGGATGGCGTTAAGGGCTGTTGTTGAACCTAATTTTGAATCCCAGCCAACCTTACCAGGGTTGTATCCCCAGTAAAGTTTCCTGTTACCCCCATGCTGCGAAAGATCCGGTCCATATTTGGTATCAGAGCCATGGTACACAGTAGCAATAGGTGATGAGTTCAACACTTAAATATTCTGATGAATATAATCAGAAACAAAACTACTGTTAAAAACAGTAGAAAAGAGGAATATGATATTCCCCAACACCTAGATCTCCTTAATAAATGGACGATTCCTAAAGTTCAACCTAAGTTAATATACCAGTTAGGAACCTTTGAAAAACTGGGTTTGAAACAAGTAGTTAAAACTACAGAAGATACTATCACCATTGATAATGATCATGCTACTTTCAATTTACTGTTTCAACATGATTTATTGCCTTATATGCATACACATAGATTCATTCATATTGGACTAATCCAAGTTGCATTTAAACCTTTAACTTTAAGAGGATTAAACGAAACATTTATAGCTGCTCTCAGGGATGGTAGAAACCATAACTGGAAAAAATCCCTTATAGGGATTGTACAATCAAGCTTGGCCTATGGTCCAGTCTATTTTAATGCTTATCCGAACTTGCAGATATCATTATCGGATGAAAATGCTTTAAAAGCCTTGGTATTAAATGTGAAATTGCATGGTTATGATTATATGCCTAATACAGAAGTTATATGTATTTGTTATAGGATTTATTTTAAACCATTATATACTTTAAATCCTATGTGTAAAATTATGGATTTTAAAAATGAGACTATATTAATAGAAACTAATTTTGGTAAAACCAAAGTTACTACGAGAAGACCTATCAAGTGGGAAGAAATAGATTTCCCTAAAGAGTGGGTCATGGAGGATGCTGCTCCCCCAAAAGATTTAAAAAGTACAGGTTTGACTGGAATTGAGCAGACTCCGGAAGGAAATGTGAAAATCAGATTTGAATCTGATGATATTATAGATAGGATTAATATGGAATCAGATAGATCTAGCTCTAAAGGCTTATCTAGATCTAATTCTTTATATTATTCTCATATTTCTCCAATTGATTATATTGTTGAAACTCCTTCTAGGGCTTCTACTTCTCAAATAAGAGAAGAAATGCCTAGATATAATAGCTTGAAAATTGATAAAGATAATATTGTTACTCCTGTTGATCCAATAAAGGAACAACAAATAGATGATGCGGATATAACTTCATCAGAAATGGAGTTTAAAGGTATTTAATGGATTTAAAGCCCAAAATTGATTTTAGCCGGGGATCACCCGCAAGAAAGAAAATTTCAGAAGAATTTTATAAACCCAGATGGATACTATTTCGGAAATGGTTCTTTAAGAATTTTGATAAAAGTGAACAACATGCCTTTTCAGAGGAATTTTATAAAGACCTAGAAAAGCATAATAAACTTATATCTTTTGTCTTGTGGTTTATGGCGAAATATGTTTTTAATACTATTGCTGTCATGGAAAGACAATTTGAAATGGCAAATGGTACAATTATTGATGCTGTGTTGCCTCCACAGCAGCCTTTTAAAATGAAGAAACTTGATTTTGCAGCATTTGCCACAATGCTGGATGAACAAACTTTGCAGATTACTGTTAAACATATTAATACTATGTTAAAACAGCAAAACTATACTAATATCTATGTTCATATATTGGGTGAACAGATTATATCTTTACAGGAGAAAGTAGATAAATTATTATCTATTATAAGCAGTAGTACTGCTAGCACATCAGGGAAAGAAAAGATGGAAGGGCCGCAACGAGTAGCTATTCCAACTATTCAACCTCCTCCTGATGTTGGTCACTTTAAATTAAAACCGGATAGCTCGGATTTAACAAAGATTTTGAATGAAAAATTTAAAGAGTTATCTTTGAAACCTCTGACTAAAACAGGGGACAGTGATATTGAATCTTATGATGATCAGATTAATAAATTGAGATCATCTAAGTCTAAGTCTTCTTATAATTCTAAATTTGCTGATAAGCCTAAGCAGAGGATGTTTTATTATCCAAGACCTACTCCACAGGATGTTTTATTTGAAGAGCAAGATGATATCTATGCTCCAAACAGTTTCAGTGGTAAGCAAATTTATGAATGGAATATTGATGGTCATACCCATAGACAGATGTATGTTGTTATGCACAGGATGATGATGTATAGCACCATTTGTAAGTCTAACAATAATAGTGATAGAACTGTTGCTAATATGATAATTGCAGGATTTACTGGTCAGTTAAAAGGATGGTGGGATAATTATCTCACTGCAGACCAGAGAGAAAAAATTTTGACTGCAGTAAAAACTGAACCAGAAACAGCTACAACATCGGAAACAACAGATAATTCTAATGCTGTTTATGCTTTAGCTGTTACTATTATTGAACATTTTTCAGGAAGATGGTCTGATAATAGTGAGTCCATCAGGACCCTCTTACAAAATATGAGGTGTAAGACGTTAACTTCATTCAGATATTATAAGGATACTTTTCTTTGCAGAGTAATGGAGTTACCAGAGAGTAATAGTGCTCATTGGAAATCTAAATTTATTGACGGACTTCCTAACCTCTTTGCAGAAAGAGTAAGAAAAAATCTCAGACAGGGAGGAGTTCAAATCAATTATGATATTCATAGTTATGGAAGTTTAGTAGGAACATGTATCCAAGAGGGATTGGCGTTATGTAATGAGATTAAGCTAAATCAAGAGCTTAAACGCAATCGTCTTAATGAAAGACAACAGTTAGGGGATTTTTGTGGACAATTCGGTATGGAAGATCCCAGGATTACAGCAAAGCCTCGCAAAATTCATAAAGGTAAAACTGGTAAGAAATATACTGACCAGGAATGGAAACAAAGATATGCCAGAAGGCGTACAGAAAAACGTGCCAGGAGGCAGAAAGCCTTTAATGAAAGAAAAGGCAATAACAAGGGGAAAAATCCGAAGGATAACACTTGTTATAAATGTGGAAGGTTTGGACACTTCCAGAAAGATTGTAAAGTAAAAGAAAAGATTAAATCTCTTCAAATGGACGAGGACCTAAAAGATGCTCTATGTAAAATTCTTTTGAATTCTGAGCCAGAAGAGGAAGTCATGACTTCAAAGGAGGAATTTAATAAAGTATTCCATGATGAAAGTGAATTTAGTACAAGCTCTTCTGAAGAAGAAGGTGGTCATTGTTGTAACAATGGACAGTCTTGTGATGATGAGGAATATTATAATGTATTTGCTCAGTTAGAGATTAATACTTTAGATAATGACAGTCTAATAGACTTGTTTAAAATGATGCAGGACCCAGAAGCTAGATCAAAGCTTATGGATCAACTCAAAGAAAACTTTGGTTACTCTAAAGTAAATGAGGAGGTAAGAAAAGGTTCATATACCCCTATGGATTATACTCCGTATACTATGAAAGAAGTTAAAAGAATTTTGGAACAAAGGAGAATGGGTAGTAACAGTTCTCCGACCACATCTCAAGATTTGGAAAAAGAGGTTTATAACCTTAAGCAGGAGATTTCTAATCTCAAAAAGGAAAACAGAATCCTGGATCAAAGAATATCAAAAATAGAAGGAAAAGGTAAGAGAAAAGAGATTGAGGAATTTCCCACAGCCCCTTCTAATTTTGATGATAATATTAATATTTTTGGAAATGATCAGGATCAAGAAGAGATGGACAGTGAGTTCCTATCTACTCTAGAAATTTTTACTTTTCAAAAGTTTTTTATTAAAATAACTCTTCTTATTGATTATAATTTCAAAAAAGAATTCATAGCTCTAGTTGATAGTGGAGCAGATTTAAACTGTGTTCAGGAAGGATTAATTCCTTCACGATATTTTCATAAAACTACTCATAGTTTACGATCTGCTAATGGTGAAAAAATGCAGATTGAATACAAATTACCAAAAGCCTATATTTGCAAAAATAAGGTATGTATACCTCAAAGCTTTGTTTTAATAAAAAACATGTCCAACCAAGTTATATTTGGAACACCATTTTTACAAAGTATATTTCCTATTACCAGAATTGATAAGAAAAATATAATAGGAACTTTTAATGATAAGTGTATTACATTTGATTTTATAACTGAACCCATTACTAGGGTTTTAAATCAATTAAAAGATATGCTAGCTAATAAGAGTCAGCATATCAATTTTCTTAAACAAGAAATCTTAACTTTAAATATCGATGAGATTTTAAAAAATCCAAAGTTGAGGGAAAAGATTGATTTTATTATAAATCAGTTTTCGTTACAAATTTGTAGTGACCATCCAAATGCTTTTTGGGATAGAAAGAAACATGTGGTCACACTTCCTTATGAGGAAGATTTCTCTGAAACAGATGGAATCCCTACTAAGGCAAGACCTTGCCAAATGAATTCAGAATATCTGGAATTATGTAAAAAAGAGGTAAGTTCATTATTGCATAAAGGCCTCATACGGTCATCCAAATCGCCATGGTCTTGTACAGCATTTTATGTTAATAAACATGCTGAACAAGAAAGAGGAGTTCCAAGGTTAGTTATAAATTATAAGCCTTTAAATAAAGTCCTGAAATGGATCAGGTATCCAATTCCTAATAAAAAGGATTTATTGGATAGGCTTCATAATGCTATTATATTTTCAAAATTTGATTTGAAATCAGGATACTGGCAGATTCAAATAGCTGAAGCTGACAGGTATAAAACTGCTTTTAATGTTCCAATAGGACAATACGAATGGAATGTCATGCCATTTGGTTTGAAAAATGCCCCTTCTGAATTTCAGAAAATTATGAATGATATATTCATTCCTTATAGTAACTTTATTATTGTTTATATTGATGATATATTGGTATTTTCAAATACTATTGAAATGCATTTTAAACATCTAGATTTGTTTAAAAAAATAATCATACAAAATGGTTTGGTTATATCTAAACCTAAGATGTCTTTGTTTCAAACAAAAGTTAGATTTTTTGGACATAATATTGAGAAAGGGAAAATTATTCCTATAAATAGAAGTATTGAATTTGCTTCTAAATTTCCTGATGTTATAACTGATAAAACTCAATTGCAAAGATTTTTAGGAAGTTTAAATTATATAGCTCCATTTTATAAAGATCTTGCAAAAGATACATCTATCTTATATGATAGATTAAAAAAGATTCCAAAAGCATGGACAGATGCCCATACTGAGGTAGTTAAGAAAATCAAGCAAAGAGTTAAAAATCTTCCTTGTTTGACATTAGCTAATCCTACTTGGCCAAAGATAATAGAAACTGATGCTTCAGATATTGGTTATGGAGGTATTTTAAAACAAAAGGCTCCAGGAGAAAAGATTGAGTATTTGATACAATTCTATTCTGGTAAATGGAATAATAGCCAGAAGAATTATTCCACTATAGCAAAAGAAATACTTGCTATAGTAAAATGTGTTTTGAAATTTCAAGGTGATTTATACAGTCAGAAGTTTGTCATTAAAACTGATTGTCAGTCAGCTAAATTTATGTTTAATAAAGATTTTAAGCATGATGTTTCTAAACAAATGTTTGCTAGATGGCAGGCACTTTTAGCTCCATTTGACTTTGAAATACATTATAAAAAAGGAGAAGATAATAGTCTTCCTGATTTTTTAACTAGAGAATATTTGACTAGTCAATGATAATAGTATCATTACTTTATTTTGCAGGATATTTAATATGTGTAGAAGAACTAATATGAACCATTATTGTCCCTACTGCCAGAACCAGCTTCTATCTCGGCAGATGCATATGTTATTTTGGGATCTGCGTGCAACGCAGAATAGATTGAAAAATTTGACGGATGAATCCAAGGATTTGTTATTACATGCTGACCACTTTTATAAAGAAGAAATAAATCATATCATAAGTATCTTGAAAAGAGCTACTGATAGGATGAAAGAAATTACAAAAGATATAATAGGAATTCGTAAAGTATTGGAAAAATATCCAATGTATTTAGCCTGACAAAATTGTGATTTATCAAATGCAGGACATGCAAGCTCGAGGAAACCCAACCTCTAATAGAGGAAGGGGAAACAGAGGAAGAAGCACTAGTAGAGGTGCCATAATAGCCCAAATGGGTAAGCAAAGGCTTATAGCCGAAAATTTAACAGGATCATCCTCAAAGGATAATGATACTATGTCATATCAGCAGTATCAAGAGTTTTTAAAATGGAAAAATTCCCAAAATACGGGAAAAGAGGATAATATGCCTCCATCATATTCTTCTGTAATAACAGAAGATGA
Organism: Petunia secreta; assembly: GCA_029990175.1. Taxonomy (NCBI): domain Eukaryota; kingdom Viridiplantae; phylum Streptophyta; class Magnoliopsida; order Solanales; family Solanaceae; genus Petunia; species Petunia secreta. The sequence goes on from JARKIP010000053.1 coordinate 5,116,892, forward strand.
TAATGAAAATATTCAGTCATATGTGAAGTCAGATTACAAGGAGTTTATATTATTCCTTGAAGATAGAGACCTTCAATGGAAGGATGAGCCATGGAAATTAATGGCAAGATATCTAAACAGTGCGTCATACGCAACAAGTACTTATAAGTATAGAATGCATTATGAGATGATACTTAATGTCAGTGAATCTTGCGAAATAACGCATTTCTATCCAGCTAATACAAAGAAAGTTTATAACTTTTCAAAAATGATAATAAAACGGATTATATCCGCAGAAGAATGGGGTTTAAGTACTCTTACTGAAAGGAGTTATACTCATCCAGAAATGAAGACACCAGTGAAATATAATTACTGGGATTATGTGGATAGCTTTTATAAAGCGTTATTATATGAGAATGAAAACAAGAAACATTCTTGGTTTATAAAGATATGCTCAAATGTTTATAAACAGAGCATTATACCAAATTGGTTCTCACAATGGTGGATTACTTATGGTCCTACAATAAAATTATTACCAGAACCATTGATCAGTTTATATGCAGATTGGGTGGATGTATCTCCCAAGATTAAAGAGTTGCAGAAAAATGATACTTTTATTGAAGGAAGTTCTCATATGAATTTCTTTATTGAGTTCTCAATTCCATGGATAATGAAGTGGGATGTACAAGTAGATTATACGATACATCATATTCCGGCTTTATACAGTACTTTTTACAAAAGGTTTTGGAAGAAGATGACTAGTAAGGATGCTGAGGGAAATCTTCAGTGCAAAGATACAATTGATTTAATACAGCAATCATTGGAAACATATAAACAAATTGATCATGAGAAGCAACTTAATACACCGAGTCCCTATCAGCATATACTTAATAAATTAAATATGAAGAAGGGTTTGATGACTAAAGAAGAAAAGTTAGCTTTTTACTTGGAAGAAGTAAAAAAAGATTTAATGAGAAATCTTGGAGTTGAAACTCAGTCAGATACATCGATGGCTTCTGCTAATAATACGGAAGATGAAGGTGAATATTGCCTACCAGGTGAATCTCAATCCATCACAGAAGAAGAAGCAAATGATTATATTACCAATATAATAACACAGGTGATGACTCAACAAGAAGAATCATCTAAAGCAAAAAACGCCAAAGGCAAGGATAAGATCGGATAAGAAAGATGCATTATTGAAGATGCATTATTGAAGAATCTTTAGCTTTTATAAAGTTACTTTAATAAAGTAGCAATAATAATGCTACTTTTCCTTTAATAAAGCAGTTTTGCTAAAGCTGAATAGCCATTTGTCGGCCATTCTCTTTTCTTTAAATTTTAGCCGGCCATTTGTAAAGTGAAGGCCAAGTCTTTTGATTTATTTTGTCTATAAATAGATTAGGAAACACAACTAAGGAGGGCATCAGCTTACAGAACCCCTCTCTTACATTGTAAATCTCTCCTTCTTGTAAACATTTCAGTAAATAAAAGTCTTCTCATTGCCTGAGCGCAACATCAAGGTATTTAATTTATAATTATTTTGTTTTCTTTTAAATTGTTAAGTTACTTGGCCTAATGATAGGCTAAATCATTAAGTGTTGAACTCTGTCACACTAGGCTAATGGGGTAAGATGATTCTAATAACAGATTAGGATCAAAGTCCCAAGCAGGTGGTGGTGTTAAAGGTATGGGTGGATAAACAACCCAGGCGGAAGGTTGGATTCCAGAACCAAGGTTCTGTTGTTTGCCCGCTTAGCCGAGGATGGCGTTAAGGGCTGTTGTTGAACCTAATTTTGAATCCCAGCCAACCTTACCAGGGTTGTATCCCCAGTAAAGTTTCCTGTTACCCCCATGCTGCGAAAGATCCGGTCCATATTTGGTATCAGAGCCATGGTACACAGTAGCAATAGGTGATGAGTTCAACACTTAAATATTCTGATGAATATAATCAGAAACAAAACTACTGTTAAAAACAGTAGAAAAGAGGAATATGATATTCCCCAACACCTAGATCTCCTTAATAAATGGACGATTCCTAAAGTTCAACCTAAGTTAACATACCAGTTAGGAACCTTTGAAAAACTGGGTTTGAAACAAGTAGTTAAAACTACAGAAGATACTATCACCATTGATAATGATCATGCTACTTTCAATTTACTGTCTCAACATGATTTATTGCCTTATATGCATACACATAGATTCATTCATATTGGACTAATCCAAGTTGCATTTAAACCTTTAACTTTAAGAGGATTAAACGAAACATTTATAGCTGCTCTCAGGTATGGTAGAAACCATAACTGGAAAAAATTCCTTATAGGGATTGTACAATCAAGCTTGGCCTATGGTCCAGTCTATTTTAATGCTTATCCGAACTTGCAGATATCATTATCGGATGAAAATGCTTTAAAAGCCTTGGTATTAAATGTGAAATTGCATGGTTATGATTATATGCCTAATACAGAAGTTATATGTATTTGTTATAGGATTTATTTTAAACCATTATATACTTTAAATCCTATGTGTAAAATTATGGATTTTAAAAATGAGACTATATTAATAGAAACTAATTTTGGTAAAACCAAAGTTACTACGAGAAGACCTATCAAGTGGGAAGAAATAGATTTCCCTAAAGAGTGGGTCATGGAGGATGCTGCTCCCCCAAAAGATTTAAAAAGTACAGGTTTGACTGGAATTGAGCAGACTCCGGAAGGAAATGTGAAAATCAGATTTGAATCTGATGATATTATAGATAGGATTAATATGGAATCAGATAGATCTTGCTCTAAAGGCTTATCTAGATCTAATTCTTTATATTATTCTCATATTTCTCCAATTGATTATATTGTTGAAACTCCTTCTAGGGCTTCTACTTCTCAAATAAGAGAAGAAATGCCTAGATATAATAGCTTGAAAATTGATAAAGATAATATTGTTACTCCTGTTGATCCAATAAAGGAACAACAAATAGATGATGCGGATATAACTTCATCAGAAATGGAGTTTAAAGGTATTTAATGGATTTAAAGCCCAAAATTGATTTTAGCCGGGGATCACCCGCAAGAAAGAAAATTTCAGAAGAATTTTATAAACCCAGATGGATACTATTTCGGAAATGGTTCTTTAAGAATTTTGATAAAAGTGAACAACATGCCTTTTCAGAGGAATTTTATAAAGACCTAGAAAAGCATAATAAACTTATATCTTTTGTCTTGTGGTTTATGGCGAAATATGTTTTTAATACTATTGCTGTCATGGAAAGACAATTTGAAATGGCAAATGGTACAATTATTGATGCTGTGTTGCCTCCACAGCAGCCTTTTAAAATGAAGAAACTTGATTTTGCAGCATTTGCCACAATGCTGGATGAACAAACTTTGCAGATTACTGTTAAACATATTAATACTATGTTAAAACAGCAAAACTATACTAATATCTATGTTCATATATTGGGTGAACAAATTATATCTTTACAGGAGAAAGTAGATAAATTATTATCTATTATAAGCAGTAGTACTGCTAGCACATCAGGGAAAGAAAAGATGGAAGGGCCGCAACGAGTAGCTATTCCAACTATTCAACCTCCTCCTGATGTTGGTCACTTTAAATTAAAACCGGATAGCTCGGATTTAACAAAGATTTTGAATGAAAAATTTAAAGAGTTATCTTTGAAACCTCTGACTAAAACAGGGGACAGTGATATTGAATCTTATGATGATCAGATTAATAAATTGAGATCATCTAAGTCTAAGTCTTCTTATAATTCTAAATTTGCTGATAAGCCTAAGCAGAGGATGTTTTATTATCCAAGACCTACTCCACAGGATGTTTTATTTGAAGAGCAAGATGATATCTATGCTCCAAACAGTTTCAGTGGTAAGCAAATTTATGAATGGAATATTGATGGTCATACCCATAGACAGATGTATGTTGTTATGCACAGGATGATGATGTATAGCACCATTTGTAAGTCTAACAATAATAGTGATAGAACTGTTGCTAATATGATAATTGCAGGATTTACTGGTCAGTTAAAAGGATGGTGGGATAATTATCTCACTGCAGACCAGAGAGAAAAAATTTTGACTGCAGTAAAAACTGAACCAGAAACAGCTACAACATCGGAAACAACAGATAATTCTAATGCTGTTTATGCTTTAGCTGTTACTATTATTGAACATTTTTCAGGAAGATGGTCTGATAATAGTGAGTCCATCAGGACCCTCTTACAAAATATGAGGTGTAAGACGTTAACTTCATTCAGATATTATAAGGATACTTTTCTTTGCAGAGTAATGGAGTTACCAGAGAGTAATAGTGCTCATTGGAAATCTAAATTTATTGACGGACTTCCTAACCTCTTTGCAGAAAGAGTAAGAAAAAATCTCAGACAGGGAGGAGTTCAAATCAATTATGATATTCATAGTTATGGAAGTTTAGTAGGAACATGTATCCAAGAGGGATTGGCGTTATGTAATGAGATTAAGCTAAATCAAGAGCTTAAACGCAATCGTCTTAATGAAAGACAACAGTTAGGGGATTTTTGTGGACAATTCGGTATGGAAGATCCCAGGATTACAGCAAAGCCTCGCAAAATTCATAAAGGTAAAACTGGTAAGAAATATACTGACCAGGAATGGAAACAAAGATATGCCAGAAGGCGTACAGAAAAACGTGCCAGGAGGCAGAAAGCCTTTAATGAAAGAAAAGGCAATAACAAGGGGAAAAATCCGAAGGATAACACTTGTTATAAATGTGGATGGTTTGGACACTTCCAGAAAGATTGTAAAGTAAAAGAAAAGATTAAATCTCTTCAAATGGATGAGGACCTAAAAGATGCTCTATGTAAAATTCTTTTGAATTCTGAGCCAGAAGAGGAGGTCATGACTTCAAAGGAGGAATTTAATAAAGTATTCCATGATGAAAGTGAATTTAGTACAAGCTCTTCTGAAGAAGAAGGTGGTCATTGTTGTAACAATGGACAGTCTTGTGATGATGAGGAATATTATAATATATTTGCTCAGTTAGAGATTAATACTTTAGATAATGACAGTCTAATAGACTTGTTTAAAATGATGCAGGACCCAGAAGCTAGATCAAAGCTTATGGATCAACTCAAAGAAAACTTTGGTTACTCTAAAGTAAATGAGGAGGTAAGAAAAGGTTCATATACCCCTATGGATTATACTCCGTATACTATGAAAGAAGTTAAAAGAATTTTGGAACAAAGGAGAATGGGTAGTAATAGTTCTCCGACCACATCTCAAGATTTGGAAAAAGAGGTTTATAACCTTAAGCAGGAGATTTCTAATCTCAAAAAGGAAAACAGAATCCTGGATCAAAGAATATCAAAAATAGAAGGAAAAGGTAAGAGAAAAGAGATTGAGGAATTTCCCACAGCCCCTTCTAATTTTGATGATAATATTAATATTTTTGGAAATGATCAGGATCAAGAAGAGATGGACAGTGAGTTCCTATCTACTCTAGAAATTTTTACTTTTCAAAAGTTTTTTATTAAAATAACTCTTCTTATTGATTATAATTTCAAAAAAGAATTCATAGCTCTAGTTGATAGTGGAGCAGATTTAAACTGTGTTCAGGAAGGATTAATTCCTTCACGATATTTTCATAAAACTACTCATAGTTTACGATCTGCTAATGGTGAAAAAATGCAGATTGAATACAAATTACCAAAAGCCTATATTTGCAAAAATAAGGTATGTATACCTCAAAGCTTTGTTTTAATAAAAAACATGTCCAACCAAGTTATACTTGGAACACCATTTTTACAAAGTATATTTCCTATTACCAGAATTGATAAGAAAAATATAATAGGAACTTTTAATGATAAGTGTATTACATTTGATTTTATAACTGAACCCATTACTAGGGTTTTAAATCAATTAAAAGATATGCTAGCTAATAAGAGTCAGCATATCAATTTTCTTAAACAAGAAATCTTAACTTTAAATATCGATGAGATTTTAAAAAATCCAAAGTTGAGGGAAAAGATTGATTTTATTATAAATCAGTTTTCGTTACAAATTTGTAGTGACCATCCAAATGCTTTTTGGGATAGAAAGAAACATGTGGTCACACTTCCTTATGAGGAAGATTTCTCTGAAACAGATGGAATCCCTACTAAGGCAAGACCTTGCCAAATGAATTCAGAATATCTGGAATTATGTAAAAAAGAGGTAAGTTCATTATTGCATAAAGGCCTCATACGGTCATCCAAATCGCCATGGTCTTGTACAGCATTTTATGTTAATAAACATGCTGAACAAGAAAGAGGAGTTCCAAGGTTAGTTATAAATTATAAGCCTTTAAATAAAGTCCTGAAATGGATCAGGTATCCAATTCCTAATAAAAAGGATTTATTGGATAGGCTTCATAATGCTATTATATTTTCAAAATTTGATTTGAAATCAGGATACTGGCAGATTCAAATAGCTGAAGCTGACAGGTATAAAACTGCTTTTAATGTTCCAATAGGACAATACGAATGGAATGTCATGCCATTTGGTTTGAAAAATGCCCCTTCTGAATTTCAGAAAATTATGAATGATATATTCATTCCTTATAGTAACTTTATTATTGTTTATATTGATGATATATTGGTATTTTCAAATACTATTGAAATGCATTTTAAACATCTAGATTTGTTTAAAAAAATAATCATACAAAATGGTTTGGTTATATCTAAACCTAAGATGTCTTTGTTTCAAACAAAAGTTAGATTTTTGGGACATAATATTGAGAAAGGGAAAATTATTCCTATAAATAGAAGTATTGAATTTGCTTCTAAATTTCCTGATGTTATAACTGATAAAACTCAATTGCAAAGATTTTTAGGAAGTTTAAATTATATAGCTCCATTTTATAAAGATCTTGCAAAAGATACATCTATCTTATATGATAGATTAAAAAAGATTCCAAAAGCATGGACAGATGCCCATACTGAGGTAGTTAAGAAAATCAAGCAAAGAGTTAAAAATCTTCCTTGTTTGACATTAGCTAATCCTACTTGGCCAAAGATAATAGAAACTGATGCTTCAGATATTGGTTATGGAGGTATTTTAAAACAAAAGGCTCCAGGAGAAAAGATTGAGTATTTGATACAATTCTATTCTGGTAAATGGAATAATAGCCAGAAGAATTATTCCACTATAGCAAAAGAAATACTTGCTATAGTAAAATGTGTTTTGAAATTTCAAGGTGATTTATACAGTCAGAAGTTTGTCATTAAAACTGATTGTCAGTCAGCTAAATTTATGTTTAATAAAGATTTTAAGCATGATGTTTCTAAACAAATGTTTGCTAGATGGCAGGCACTTTTAGCTCCATTTGACTTTGAAATACATTATAAAAAAGGAGAAGATAATAGTCTTCCTGATTTTTTAACTAGAGAATATTTGACTAGTCAATGATAATAGTATCATTACTTTATTTTGCAGGATATTTAATATGTGTAGAAGAACTAATATGAACCATTATTGTCCCTACTGCCAGAACCAGTTTCTATCTCGGCAGATGCATATGTTATTTTGGGATCTGCGTGCAACGCAGAATAGATTGAAAAATTTGACGGATGAATCCAAGGATTTGTTATTACATGCTGACCACTTTTATAAAGAAGAAATAAATCATATCATAAGTATCTTGAAAAGAGCTACTGATAGGATGAAAGAAATTACAAAAGATATAATAGGAATTCGTAAAGTATTGGAAAAATATCCAATGTATTTAGCCTGACAAAATTGTGATTTATCAAATGCAGGACATGCAAGCTCGAGGAAACCCAACCTCTAATAGAGGAAGGGGAAACAGAGGAAGAAGCACTAGTAGAGGTGCCATAATAGCCCAAATGGGTAAGCAAAGGCTTATAGCCGAAAATTTAACAGGATCATCCTCAAAGGATAATGATACTATGTCATATCAGCAGTATCAAGAGTTTTTAAAATGGAAAAATTCCCAAAATACGGGAAAAGAGGATAATATGCCTCCATCATATTCTTCTGTAATAACAGAAGATGATAATGAAAATATTCAGTCATATGTGAAGTCAGATTACAAGGAGTTTATATTATTCCTTGAAGATAGAGACCTTCAATGGAAGGATGAGCCATGGAAATTAATGGCAAGATATCTAAACAGAGCGTCATACGCAACAAGTACTTATAAGTATAGAATGCATTATGAGATGATACTTAATGTCAGTGAATCTTGCGAAATAACGCATTTCTATCCAGCTAATACAAAGAAAGTTTATAACTTTTCAAAAATGATAATAAAACGGATTATATCCGCAGAAGAATGGGGTTTAAGTACTCTTACTGAAAGGAGTTATACTCATCCAGAAATGAAGACACCAGTGAAATATAATTACTGGGATTATGTGGATAGCTTTTATAAAGCGTTATTATATGAGAATGAAAACAAGAAACATTCTTGGTTTATAAAGATATGCTCAAATGTTTATAAACAGAGCATTATACCAAATTGGTTCTCACAATGGTGGATTACTTATGGTCCTACAATAAAATTATTACCAGAACCATTGATCAGTTTATATGCAGATTGGGTGGATGTATCTCCCAAGATTAAAGAGTTGCAGAAAAATGATACTTTTATTGAAGGAAGTTCTCATATGAATTTCTTTATTGAGTTCTCAATTCCATGGATAATGAAGTGGGATGTACAAGTAGATTATACGATACATCATATTTCGGCTTTATACAGGACTTTTTATAAAAGGTTTTGGAAGAAGATGACTAGTAAGGATGCTGAGGGAAATCTTCAGTGCAAAGATACAATTGATTTAATACAGCAATCATTGGAAACATATAAACAAATTGATCATGAGAAGCAACTTAATACACCGAGTCCCTATCAGCATATACTTAATAAATTAAATATGAAGAAGGGTTTGATGACTAAAGAAGAAAAGTTAGCTTTTTACTTGGAAGAAGTAAAAAAAGATTTAATGAGAAATCTTGGAGTTGAAACTCAGTCAGATACATCGATGGCTTCTGCTAATAATACGGAAGATGAAGGTGAATATTGCCTACCAGGTGAATCTCAATCCATCACAGAAGAAGAAGCAAATGATTATATTACCAATATAATAACACAGGTGATGACTCAACAAGAAGAATCATCTAAAGCAAAAAACGCCAAAGGCAAGGATAAGATCGGATAAGAAAGATGCATTATTGAAGATGCATTATTGAAGAATCTTTAGCTTTTATAAAGTTACTTTAATAAAGTAGCAATAATAATGCTACTTTTCCTTTAATAAAGCAGTTTTGCTAAAGCTGAATAGCCATTTGTCGGCCATTCTCTTTTCTTTAAATTTTAGCCGGCCATTTGTAAAGTGAAGGCCAAGTCTTTTGATTTATTTTGTCTATAAATAGATTAGGAAACACAACTAAGGAGGGCATCAGCTTACAGAACCCCTCTCTTACATTGTAAATCTCTCCTTCTTGTAAACATTTCAGTAAATAAAAGTCTTCTCATTGCCTGAGCGCAACATCAAGGTATTTAATTTATAATTATTTTGTTTTCTTTTAAATTGTTAAGTTACTTGGCCTAATGATAGGCTAAATCATTAAGTGTTGAACTCTGTCACACTAGGCTAATGGGGTAAGATGATTCTAATAACAGATTAGGATCAAAGTCCCAAGCAGGTGGTGGTGTTAAAGGTATGGGTGGATAAACAACCCAGGCGGAAGGTTGGATTCCAGAACCAAGGTTCTGTTGTTTGCCCGCTTAGCCGAGGATGGCGTTAAGGGCTGTTGTTGAACCTAATTTTGAATCCCAGCCAACCTTACCATGGTTGTATCCCCAGTAAAGTTTCCTGTTACCCCCATGCTGCGAAAGATCCGGTCCATATTTGGTATCTTCTCCTTTTTTATAATGTATTTCAAAGTCAAATGGAGCTAAAAGTGCCTGCCATCTAGCAAACATTTGTTTAGAAACATCATGCTTAAAATCTTTATTAAACATAAATTTAGCTGACTGACAATCAGTTTTAATGACAAACTTCTGACTGTATAAATCACCTTGAAATTTCAAAACACATTTTACTATAGCAAGTATTTCTTTTGCTATAGTGGAATAATTCTTCTGGCTATTATTCCATTTACCAGAATAGAATTGTATCAAATACTCAATCTTTTCTCCTGGAGCCTTTTGTTTTAAAATACCTCCATAACCAATATCTGAAGCATCAGTTTCTATTATCTTTGGCCAAGTAGGATTAGCTAATGTCAAACAAGGAAGATTTTTAACTCTTTGCTTGATTTTCTTAACTACCTCAGTATGGGCATCTGTCCATGCTTTTGGAATCTTTTTTAATCTATCATATAAGATAGATGTATCTTTTGCAAGATCTTTATAAAATGGAGCTATATAATTTAAACTTCCTAAAAATCTTTGCAATTGAGTTTTATCTGTTATAACATCAGGAAATTTAGAAGCAAATTCAATACTTCTATTTATAGGAATAATTTTCCCTTTCTCAATGTTATGTCCCAAAAATCTAACTTTTGTTTGAAACAAAGACATCTTAGGTTTAGATATAACCAAACCATTTTGTATGATTATTTTTTTAAACAAATCTAGATGTTTAAAATGCATTTCAATAGTATTTGAAAATACCAATATATCATCAATATAAACAATAATAAAGTTACTATAAGGAATGAATATATCATTCATAATTTTCTGGAATTCAGAAGGGGCATTTTTCAAACCAAATGGCATGACATTCCATTCGTATTGTCCTATTGGAACATTAAAAGCAGTTTTATACCTGTCAGCTTCAGCTATTTGAATCTGCCAGTATCCTGATTTCAAATCAAATTTTGAAAATATAATAGCATTATGAAGCCTATCCAATAAATCCTTTTTATTAGGAATTGGATACCTGATCCATTTCAGGACTTTATTTAAAGGCTTATAATTTATAACTAACCTTGGAACTCCTCTTTCTTGTTCAGCATGTTTATTAACATAAAATGCTGTACAAGACCATGGCGATTTGGATGACCGTATGAGGCCTTTATGCAATAATGAACTTACCTCTTTTTTACATAATTCCAGATATTCTGAATTCATTTGGCAAGGTATTGCCTTAGTAGGGATTCCATCTGTTTCAGAGAAATCTTCCTCATAAGGAAGTGTGACCACATGTTTCTTTCTATCCCAAAAAGCATTTGGATGGTCACTACAAATTTGTAACGAAAACTGATTTATAATAAAATCAATCTTTTCCCTCAACTTTGGATTTTTTAAAATCTCATCGATATTTAAAGTTAAGATTTCTTGTTTAAGAAAATTGATATGCTGACTCTTATTAGCTAGCATATCTTTTAATTGATTTAAAACCCTAGTAATGGGTTCAGTTATAAAATCAAATGTAATACACTTATCATTAAAAGTTCCTATTATATTTTTCTTATCAATTCTGGTAATAGGAAATATACTTTGTAAAAATGGTGTTCCAAGTATAACTTGGTTGGACATGTTTTTTATTAAAACAAAGCTTTGAGGTATACATACCTTATTTTTGCAAATATAGGCTTTTGGTAATTTGTATTCAATCTGCATTTTTTCACCATTAGCAGATCGTAAACTATGAGTAGTTTTATGAAAATATCGTGAAGGAATTAATCCTTCCTGAACACAGTTTAAATCTGCTCCACTATCAACTAGAGCTATGAATTCTTTTTTGAAATTATAATCAATAAGAAGAGTTATTTTAATAAAAAACTTTTGAAAAGTAAAAATTTCTAGAGTAGATAGGAACTCACTGTCCATCTCTTCTTGATCCTGATCATTTCCAAAAATATTAATATTATCATCAAAATTAGAAGGGGCTGTGGGAAATTCCTCAATCTCTTTTCTCTTACCTTTTCCTTCTATTTTTGATATTCTTTGATCCAGGATTCTGTTTTCCTTTTTCAGATTAGAAATCTCCTGCTTAAGGTTATAAACCTCTTTTTCCAAATCTTGAGATGTGGTCGGAGAACTGTTACTACCCATTCTCCTTTGTTCCAAAATTCTTTTAACTTCTTTCATAGTATACGGAGTATAATCCATAGGGGTATATGAACCTTTTCTTACCTCCTCATTTACTTTAGAGTAACCAAAGTTTTCTTTGAGTTGATCCATAAGCTTTGATCTAGCTTCTGGGTCCTGCATCATTTTAAACAAGTCTATTAGACTGTCATTATCTAAAGTATTAATCTCTAACTGAGCAAATACATTATAATATTCCTCATCATCACAAGACTGTCCATTGTTACAACAATGACCACCTTCTTCTTCAGAAGAGCTTGTACTAAATTCACTTTCATCATGGAATACTTTATTAAATTCCTCCTTTGAAGTCATGACTTCCTCTTCTGGCTCAGAATTCAAAAGAATTTTACATAGAGCATCTTTTAGGTCCTCATCCATTTGAAGAGATTTAATCTTTTCTTTTACTTTACAATCTTTCTGGAAGTGTCCACAAATATGGACCGGATCTTTCGCAGCATGGGGGTAACAGGAAACTTTACTGGGGATACAACCCTGGTAAGGTTGGCTGGGATTCAAAATTAGGTTCAACAACAGCCCTTAACGCCATCCTCGGCTAAGCGGGCAAACAACAGAACCTTGGTTCTGGAATCCAACCTTCCGCCTGGGTTGTTTATCCACCCATACCTTTAACACCACCACCTGCTTGGGACTTTGATCCTAATCTGTTATTAGAATCATCTTACCCCATTAGCCTAGTGTGACAGAGTTCAACACTTAATGATTTAGCCTATCATTAGGCCAAGTAACTTAACAATTTAAAAGAAAACAAAATAATTATAAATTAAATACCTTGATGTTGCGCTCAGGCAATGAGAAGACTTTTATTTACTGAAATGTTTACAAGAAGGAGAGATTTACAATGTAAGAGAGGGGTTCTGTAAGCTGATGCCCTCCTTAGTTGTGTTTCCTAATCTATTTATAGACAAAATAAATCAAAAGACTTGGCCTTCACTTTACAAATGGCCGGCTAAAATTTAAAGAAAAGAGAATGGCCGACAAATGGCTATTCAGCTTTAGCAAAACTGCTTTATTAAAGGAAAAGTAGCATTATTATTGCTACTTTATTAAAGTAACTTTATAAAAGCTAAAGATTCTTCAATAATGCATCTTCAATAATGCATCTTTCTTATCCGATCTTATCCTTGCCTTTGGCGTTTTTTGCTTTAGATGATTCTTCTTGTTGAGTCATCACCTGTGTTATTATATTGGTAATATAATCATTTGCTTCTTCTTCTGTGATGGATTGAGATTCACCTGGTAGGCAATATTCACCTTCATCTTCCGTATTATTAGCAGAAGCCATCGATGTATCTGACTGAGTTTCAACTCCAAGATTTCTCATTAAATCTTTTTTTACTTCTTCCAAGTAAAAAGCTAACTTTTCTTCTTTAGTCATCAAACCCTTCTTCATATTTAATTTATTAAGTATATGCTGATAGGGACTCGGTGTATTAAGTTGCTTCTCATGATCAATTTGTTTATATGTTTCCAATGATTGCTGTATTAAATCAATTGTATCTTTGCACTGAAGATTTCCCTCAGCATCCTTACTAGTCATCTTCTTCCAAAACCTTTTATAAAAAGTCCTGTATAAAGCCGAAATATGATGTATCGTATAATCTACTTGTACATCCCACTTCATTATCCATGGAATTGAGAACTCAATAAAGAAATTCATATGAGAACTTCCTTCAATAAAAGTATCATTTTTCTGCAACTCTTTAATCTTGGGAGATACATCCACCCAATCTGCATATAAACTGATCAATGGTTCTGGTAATAATTTTATTGTAGGACCATAAGTAATCCACCATTGTGAGAACCAATTTGGTATAATGCTCTGTTTATAAACATTTGAGCATATCTTTATAAACCAAGAATGTTTCTTGTTTTCATTCTCATATAATAACGCTTTATAAAAGCTATCCACATAATCCCAGTAATTATATTTCACTGGTGTCTTCATTTCTGGATGAGTATAACTCCTTTCAGTAAGAGTACTTAAACCCCATTCTTCTGCGGATATAATCCGTTTTATTATCATTTTTGAAAAGTTATAAACTTTCTTTGTATTAGCTGGATAGAAATGCGTTATTTCGCAAGATTCACTGACATTAAGTATCATCTCATAATGCATTCTATACTTATAAGTACTTGTTGCGTATGACGCTCTGTTTAGATATCTTGCCATTAATTTCCATGGCTCATCCTTCCATTGAAGGTCTCTATCTTCAAGGAATAATATAAACTCCTTGTAATCTGACTTCACATATGACTGAATATTTTCATTATCATCTTCTGTTATTACAGAAGAATATGATGGAGGCATATTATCCTCTTTTCCCGTATTTTGGGAATTTTTCCATTTTAAAAACTCTTGATACTGCTGATATGACATAGTATCATTATCCTTTGAGGATGATCCTGTTAAATTTTCGGCTATAAGCCTTTGCTTACCCATTTGGGCTATTATGGCACCTCTACTAGTGCTTCTTCCTCTGTTTCCCCTTCCTCTATTAGAGGTTGGGTTTCCTCGAGCTTGCATGTCCTGCATTTGATAAATCACAATTTTGTCAGGCTAAATACATTGGATATTTTTCCAATACTTTACGAATTCCTATTATATCTTTTGTAATTTCTTTCATCCTATCAGTAGCTCTTTTCAAGATACTTATGATATGATTTATTTCTTCTTTATAAAAGTGGTCAGCATGTAATAACAAATCCTTGGATTCATCCGTCAAATTTTTCAATCTATTCTGCGTTGCACGCAGATCCCAAAATAACATATGCATCTGCCGAGATAGAAGCTGGTTCTGGCAGTAGGGACAATAATGGTTCATATTAGTTCTTCTACACATATTAAATATCCTGCAAAATAAAGTAATGATACTATTATCATTGACTAGTCAAATATAAGCAGGTGGTGGTGTTAAAGGTATGGGTGGATAAACAACCCAGGCGGAAGGTTGGATTCCAGAACCAAGGTTCTGTTGTTTGCCCGCTTAGCCGAGGATGGCGTTAAGGGCTGTTGTTGAACCTAATTTTGAATCCCAGCCAACCTTACCAGGGTTGTATCCCCAGTAAAGTTTCCTGTTACCCCCATGCTGCGAAAGATCCGGTCCATATTTGGTATCAGAGCCATGGTACACAGTAGCAATAGGTGATGAGTTCAACACTTAAATATTCTGATGAATATAATCAGAAACAAAACTACTGTTAAAAACAGTAGAAAAGAGGAATATGATATTCCCCAACACCTAGATCTCCTTAATAAATGGACGATTCCTAAAGTTCAACCTAAGTTAATATACCAGTTAGGAACCTTTGAAAAACTGGGTTTGAAACAAGTAGTTAAAACTACAGAAGATACTATCACCATTGATAATGATCATGCTACTTTCAATTTACTGTCTCAACATGATTTATTGCCTTATATGCATACACATAGATTCATTCATATTGGACTAATCCAAGTCGCATTTAAACCTTTAACTTTAAGAGGATTAAACGAAACATTTATAGCTGCTCTCAGGGATGGTAGAAACCATAACTGGAAAAAATCCCTTATAGGGATTGTACAATCAAGCTTGGCCTATGGTCCAGTCTATTTTAATGCTTATCCGAACTTGCAGATATCATTATCGGATGAAAATGCTTTAAAAGCCTTGGTATTAAATGTGAAATTGCATGGTTATGATTATATGCCTAATACAGAAGTTATATGTATTTGTTATAGGATTTATTTTAAACCATTATATACTTTAAATCCTATGTGTAAAATTATGGATTTTAAAAATGAGACTATATTAATAGAAACTAATTTTGGTAAAACCAAAGTTACTACGAGAAGACCTATCAAGTGGGAAGAAATAGATTTCCCTAAAGAGTGGGTCATGGAGGATGCTGCTCCCCCAAAAGATTTAAAAAGTACAGGTTTGACTGGAATTGAGCAGACTCCGGAAGGAAATGTGAAAATCAGATTTGAATCTGATGATATTATAGATAGGATTAATATGGAATCAGATAGATCTAGCTCTAAAGGCTTATCTAGATCTAATTCTTTATATTATTCTCATATTTCTCCAATTGATTATATTGTTGAAACTCCTTCTAGGGCTTCTACTTCTCAAATAAGAGAAGAAATGCCTAGATATAATAGCTTGAAAATTGATAAAGATAATATTGTTACTCCTGTTGATCCAATAAAGGAACAACAAATAGATGATGCGGATATAACTTCATCAGAAATGGAGTTTAAAGGTATTTAATGGATTTAAAGCCCAAAATTGATTTTAGCCGGGGATCACCCGCAAGAAAGAAAATTTCAGAAGAATTTTATAAACCCAGATGGATACTATTTCGGAAATGGTTCTTTAAGAATTTTGATAAAAGTGAACAACATGCCTTTTCAGAGGAATTTTATAAAGACCTAGAAAAGCATAATAAACTTATATCTTTTGTCTTGTGGTTTATGGCGAAATATGTTTTTAATACTATTGCTGTCATGGAAAGACAATTTGAAATGGCAAATGGTACAATTATTGATGCTGTGTTGCCTCCACAGCAGCCTTTTAAAATGAAGAAACTTGATTTTGCAGCATTTGCCACAATGCTGGATGAACAAACTTTGCAGATTACTGTTAAACATATTAATACTATGTTAAAACAGCAAAACTATACTAATATCTATGTTCATATATTGGGTGAACAGATTATATCTTTACAGGAGAAAGTAGATAAATTATTATCTATTATAAGCAGTAGTACTGCTAGCACATCAGGGAAAGAAAAGATGGAAGGGCCGCAACGAGTAGCTATTCCAACTATTCAACCTCCTCCTGATGTTGGTCACTTTAAATTAAAACCGGATAGCTCGGATTTAACAAAGATTTTGAATGAAAAATTTAAAGAGTTATCTTTGAAACCTCTGACTAAAACAGGGGACAGTGATATTGAATCTTATGATGATCAGATTAATAAATTGAGATCATCTAAGTCTAAGTCTTCTTATAATTCTAAATTTGCTGATAAGCCTAAGCAGAGGATGTTTTATTATCCAAGACCTACTCCACAGGATGTTTTATTTGAAGAGCAAGATGATATCTATGCTCCAAACAGTTTCAGTGGATTTACTGGTCAGTTAAAAGGATGGTGGGATAATTATCTCACTGCAGACCAGAGAGAAAAAATTTTGACTGCAGTAAAAACTGAACAAGAAACAGCTACAACATCGGAAACAACAGATAATTCTAATGCTGTTTATGCTTTAGCTGTTACTATTATTGAACATTTTTCAGGAAGATGGTCTGATAATAGTGAGTCCATCAGGACCCTCTTACAAAATATGAGGTGTAAGACGTTAACTTCATTCAGATATTATAAGGATACTTTTCTTTGCAGAGTAATGGAGTTACCAGAGAGTAATAGTGCTCATTGGAAATCTAAATTTATTGACGGACTTCCTAACCTCTTTGCAGAAAGAGTAAGAAAAAATCTCAGACAGGGAGGAGTTCAAATCAATTATGATATTCATAGTTATGGAAGTTTAGTAGGAACATGTATCCAAGAGGGATTGGCGTTATGTAATGAGATTAAGCTAAATCAAGAGCTTAAACGCAATCGTCTTAATGAAAGACAACAGTTAGGGGATTTTTGTGGACAATTCGGTATGGAAGATCCCAGGATTACAGCAAAGCCTCGCAAAATTCATAAAGGTAAAACTGGTAAGAAATATACTGACCAGGAATGGAAACAAAGATATGCCAGAAGGCGTACAGAAAAACGTGCCAGGAGGCAGAAAGCCTTTAATGAAAGAAAAGGCAATAACAAGGGGAAAAATCCGAAGGATAACACTTGTTTCTGATTCTTCAATAATGCATCTTCAATAATGCATCTTTCTTATCCGATCTTATCCTTGCCTTTGGCGTTTTTTGCTTTAGATGATTCTTCTTGTTGAGTCATCACCTGTGTTATTATATTGGTAATATAATCATTTGCTTCTTCTTCTGTGATGGATTGAGATTCACCTGGTAGGCAATATTCACCTTCATCTTCCGTATTATTAGCAGAAGCCATCGATGTATCTGACTGAGTTTCAACTCCAAGATTTCTCATTAAATCTTTTTTTACTTCTTCCAAGTAAAAAGCTAACTTTTCTTCTTTAGTCATCAAACCCTTCTTCATATTTAATTTATTAAGTATATGGTGATAGGGACTCGGTGTATTAAGTTGCTTCTCATGATCAATTTGTTTATATGTTTCCAATGATTGCTGTATTAAATCAATTGTATCTTTGCACTGAAGATTTCCCTCAGCATCCTTACTAGTCATCTTCTTCCAAAACCTTTTATAAAAAGTCCTGTATAAAGCCGAAATATGATGTATCGTATAATCTACTTGTACATCCCACTTCATTATCCATGGAATTGAGAACTCAATAAAGAAATTCATATGAGAACTTCCTTCAATAAAAGTATCATTTTTCTGCAACTCTTTAATCTTGGGAGATACATCCACCCAATCTGCATATAAACTGATCAATGGTTCTGGTAATAATTTTATTGTAGGACCATAAGTAATCCACCATTGTGAGAACCAATTTGGTATAATGCTCTGTTTATAAACATTTGAGCATATCTTTATAAACCAAGAATGTTTCTTGTTTTCATTCTCATATAATAACGCTTTATAAAAGCTATCCACATAATCCCAGTAATTATATTTCACTGGTGTCTTCATTTCTGGATGAGTATAACTCCTTTCAGTAAGAGTACTTAAACCCCATTCTTCTGCGGATATAATCCGTTTTATTATCATTTTTGAAAAGTTATAAACTTTCTTTGTATTAGCTGGATAGAAATGCGTTATTTCGCAAGATTCACTGACATTAAGTATCATCTCATAATGCATTCTATACTTATAAGTACTTGTTGCGTATGACGCACTGTTTAGATATCTTGCCATTAATTTCCATGGCTCATCCTTCCATTGAAGGTCTCTATCTTCAAGGAATAATATAAACTCCTTGTAATCTGACTTCACATATGACTGAATATTTTCATTATCATCTTCTGTTATTACAGAAGAATATGATGGAGGCATATTATCCTCTTTTCCCGTATTTTGGGAATTTTTCCATTTTAAAAACTCTTGATACTGCTGATATGACATAGTATCATTATCCTTTGAGGATGATCCTGTTAAATTTTCGGCTATAAGCCTTTGCTTACCCATTTGGGCTATTATGGCACCTCTACTAGTGCTTCTTCCTCTGTTTCCCCTTCCTCTATTAGAGGTTGGGTTTCCTCGAGCTTGCATGTCCTGCATTTGATAAATCACAATTTTGTCAGGCTAAATACATTGGATATTTTTCCAATACTTTACGAATTCCTATTATATCTTTTGTAATTTCTTTCATCCTATCAGTAGCTCTTTTCAAGATACTTATGATATGATTTATTTCTTCTTTATAAAAGTGGTCAGCATGTAATAACAAATCCTTGGATTCATCCGTCAAATTTTTCAATCTATTCTGCGTTGCACGCAGATCCCAAAATAACATATGCATCTGCCGAGATAGAAGCTGGTTCTGGCAGTAGGGACAATAATGGTTCATATTAGTTCTTCTACACATATTAAATATCCTGCAAAATAAAGTAATGATACTATTATCATTGACTAGTCAAATATTCTCTAGTTAAAAAATCAGGAAGACTATTATCTTCTCCTTTTTTATAATGTATTTCAAAGTCAAATGGAGCTAAAAGTGCCTGCCATCTAGCAAACATTTGTTTAGAAACATCATGCTTAAAATCTTTATTAAACATAAATTTAGCTGACTGACAATCAGTTTTAATGACAAACTTCTGACTGTATAAATCACCTTGAAATTTCAAAACACATTTTACTATAGCAAGTATTTCTTTTGCTATAGTGGAATAATTCTTCTGGCTATTATTCCATTTACCAGAATAGAATTGTATCAAATACTCAATCTTTTCTCCTGGAGCCTTTTGTTTTAAAATACCTCCATAACCAATATCTGAAGCATCAGTTTCTATTATCTTTGGCCAAGTAGGATTAGCTAATGTCAAACAAGGAAGATTTTTAACTCTTTGCTTGATTTTCTTAACTACCTCAGTATGGGCATCTGTCCATGCTTTTGGAATCTTTTTTAATCTATCATATAAGATAGATGTATCTTTTGCAAGATCTTTATAAAATGGAGCTATATAATTTAAACTTCCTAAAAATCTTTGCAATTGAGTTTTATCAGTTATAACATCAGGAAATTTAGAAGCAAATTCAATACTTCTATTTATAGGAATAATTTTCCCTTTCTCAATATTATGTCCCAAAAATCTAACTTTTGTTTGAAACAAAGACATCTTAGGTTTAGATATAACCAAACCATTTTGTATGATTATTTTTTTAAACAAATCTAGATGTTTAAAATGCATTTCAATAGTATTTGAAAATACCAATATATCATCAATATAAACAATAATAAAGTTACTATAAGGAATGAATATATCATTCATAATTTTCTGAAATTCAGAAGGGGCATTTTTCAAACCAAATGGCATGACATTCCATTCGTATTGTCCTATTGGAACATTAAAAGCAGTTTTATACCTGTCAGCTTCAGCTATTTGAATCTGCCAGTATCCTGATTTCAAATCAAATTTTGAAAATATAATAGCATTATGAAGCCTATCCAATAAATCCTTTTTATTAGGAATTGGATACCTGATCCATTTCAGGACTTTATTTAAAGGCTTATAATTTATAACTAACCTTGGAACTCCTCTTTCTTGTTCAGCATGTTTATTAACATAAAATGCTGTACAAGACCATGGCGATTTGGATGACCGTATGAGGCCTTTATGCAATAATGAACTTACCTCTTTTTTACATAATTCCAGATATTCTGAATTCATTTGGCAAGGTCTTGCCTTAGTAGGGATTCCATCTGTTTCAGAGAAATCTTCCTCATAAGGAAGTGTGACCACATGTTTCTTTCTATCCCAAAAAGCATTTGGATGGTCACTACAAATTTGTAACGAAAACTGATTTATAATAAAATCAATCTTTTCCCTCAACTTTGGATTTTTTAAAATCTCATCGATATTTAAAGTTAAGATTTCTTGTTTAAGAAAATTGATATGCTGACTCTTATTAGCTAGCATATCTTTTAATTGATTTAAAACCCTAGTAATGGGTTCAGTTATAAAATCAAATGTAATACACTTATCATTAAAAGTTCCTATTATATTTTTCTTATCAATTCTGGTAATAGGAAATATACTTTGTAAAAATGGTGTTCCAAGTATAACTTGGTTGGACATGTTTTTTATTAAAACAAAGCTTTGAGGTATACATACCTTATTTTTGCAAATATAGGCTTTTGGTAATTTGTATTCAATCTGCATTTTTTCACCATTAGCAGATCGTAAACTATGAGTAGTTTTATGAAAATATCGTGAAGGAATTAATCCTTCCTGAACACAGTTTAAATCTGCTCCACTATCAACTAGAGCTATGAATTCTTTTTTGAAATTATAATCAATAAGAAGAGTTATTTTAATAAAAAACTTTTGAAAAGTAAAAATTTCTAGAGTAGATAGGAACTCACTGTCCATCTCTTCTTGATCCTGATCATTTCCAAAAATATTAATATTATCATCAAAATTAGAAGGGGCTGTGGGAAATTCCTCAATCTCTTTTCTCTTACCTTTTCCTTCTATTTTTGATATTCTTTGATCCAGGATTCTGTTTTCCTTTTTGAGATTAGAAATCTCCTGCTTAAGGTTATAAACCTCTTTTTCCAAATCTTGAGATGTGGTCGGAGAACTGTTACTACCCATTCTCCTTTGTTCCAAAATTCTTTTAACTTCTTTCATAGTATACGGAGTATAATCCATAGGGGTATATGAACCTTTTCTTACCTCCTCATTTACTTTAGAGTAACCAAAGTTTTCTTTGAGTTGATCCATAAGCTTTGATCTAGCTTCTGGGTCCTGCATCATTTTAAACAAGTCTATTAGACTGTCATTATCTAAAGTATTAATCTCTAACTGAGCAAATACATTATAATATTCCTCATCATCACAAGACTGTCCATTGTTACAACAATGACCACCTTCTTCTTCAGAAGAGCTTGTACTAAATTCACTTTCATCATGGAATACTTTATTAAATTCCTCCTTTGAAGTCATGACTTCCTCTTCTGGCTCAGAATTCAAAAGAATTTTACATAGAGCATCTTTTAGGTCCTCATCCATTTGAAGAGATTTAATCTTTTCTTTTACTTTACAATCTTTCTGGAAGTGTCCAAACCTTCCACATTTATAACAAGTGTTATCCTTCGGATTTTTCCCCTTGTTATTGCCTTTTCTTTCATTAAAGGCTTTCTGCCTCCTGGCACGTTTTTCTGTACGCCTTCTGGCATATCTTTGTTTCCATTCCTGGTCAGTATATTTCTTACCAGTTTTACCTTTATGAATTTTGCGAGGCTTTGCTGTAATCCTGGGATCTTCCATACCGAATTGTCCACAAAAATCCCCTAACTGTTGTCTTTCATTAAGACGATTGCGTTTAAGCTCTTGATTTAGCTTAATCTCATTACATAACGCCAATCCCTCTTGGATACATGTTCCTACTAAACTTCCATAACTATGAATATCATAATTGATTTGAACTCCTCCCTGTCTGAGATTTTTTCTTACTCTTTCTGCAAAGAGGTTAGGAAGTCCGTCAATAAATTTAGATTTCCAATGAGCACTATTACTCTCTGGTAACTCCATTACTCTGCAAAGAAAAGTATCCTTATAATATCTGAATGAAGTTAACGTCTTACACCTCATATTTTGTAAGAGGGTCCTGATGGACTCACTATTATCAGACCATCTTCCTGAAAAATGTTCAATAATAGTAACAGCTAAAGCATAAACAGCATTAGAATTATCTGTTGTTTCCGATGTTGTAGCTGTTTCTGGTTCAGTTTTTACTGCAGTCAAAATTTTTTCTCTCTGGTCTGCAGTGAGATAATTATCCCACCATCCTTTTAACTGACCAGTAAATCCACTGAAACTGTTTGGAGCATAGATATCATCTTGCTCTTCAAATAAAACATCCTGTGGAGTAGGTCTTGGATAATAAAACATCCTCTGCTTAGGCTTATCAGCAAATTTAGAATTATAAGAAGACTTAGACTTAGATGATCTCAATTTATTAATCTGATCATCATAAGATTCAATATCACTGTCCCCTGTTTTAGTCAGAGGTTTCAAAGATAACTCTTTAAATTTTTCATTCAAAATCTTTGTTAAATCCGAGCTATCCGGTTTTAATTTAAAGTGACCAACATCAGGAGGAGGTTGAATAGTTGGAATAGCTACTCGTTGCGGCCCTTCCATCTTTTCTTTCCCTGATGTGCTAGCAGTACTACTGCTTATAATAGATAATAATTTATCTACTTTCTCCTGTAAAGATATAATCTGTTCACCCAATATATGAACATAGATATTAGTATAGTTTTGCTGTTTTAACATAGTATTAATATGTTTAACAGTAATCTGCAAAGTTTGTTCATCCAGCATTGTGGCAAATGCTGCAAAATCAAGTTTCTTCATTTTAAAAGGCTGCTGTGGAGGCAACACAGCATCAATAATTGTACCATTTGCCATTTCAAATTGTCTTTCCATGACAGCAATAGTATTAAAAACATATTTCGCCATAAACCACAAGACAAAAGATATAAGTTTATTATGCTTTTCTAGGTCTTTATAAAATTCCTCTGAAAAGGCATGTTGTTCACTTTTATCAAAATTCTTAAAGAACCATTTCCGAAATAGTATCCATCTGGGTTTATAAAATTCTTCTGAAATTTTCTTTCTTGCGGGTGATCCCCGGCTAAAATCAATTTTGGGCTTTAAATCCATTAAATACCTTTAAACTCCATTTCTGATGAAGTTATATCCGCATCATCTATTTGTTGTTCCTTTATTGGATCAACAGGAGTAACAATATTATCTTTATCAATTTTCAAGCTATTATATCTAGGCATTTCTTCTCTTATTTGAGAAGTAGAAGCCCTAGAAGGAGTTTCAACAATATAATCAATTGGAGAAATATGAGAATAATATAAAGAATTAGATCTAGATAAGCCTTTAGAGCTAGATCTATCTGATTCCATATTAATCCTATCTATAATATCATCAGATTCAAATCTGATTTTCACATTTCCTTCCGGAGTCTGCTCAATTCCAGTCAAACCTGTACTTTTTAAATCTTTTGGGGGAGCAGCATCCTCCATGACCCACTCTTTAGGGAAATCTATTTCTTCCCACTTGATAGGTCTTCTCGTAGTAACTTTGGTTTTACCAAAATTAGTTTCTATTAATATAGTCTCATTTTTAAAATCCATAATTTTACACATAGGATTTAAAGTATATAATGGTTTAAAATAAATCCTATAACAAATACATATAACTTCTGTATTAGGCATATAATCATAACCATGCAATTTCACATTTAATACCAAGGCTTTTAAAGCATTTTCATCCGATAATGATATCTGCAAGTTTGGATAAGCATTAAAATAGACTGGACCATAGGCCAAGCTTGATTGTACAATCCCTATAAGGGATTTTTTCCAGTTATGGTTTCTACCATCCCTGAGAGCAGCTATAAATGTTTCGTTTAATCCTCTTAAAGTTAAAGGTTTAAATGCAACTTGGATTAGTCCAATATGAATGAATCTATGTGTATGCATATAAGGCAATAAATCATGTTGAGACAGTAAATTGAAAGTAGCATGATCATTATCAATGGTGATAGTATCTTCTGTAGTTTTAACTACTTGTTTCAAACCCAGTTTTTCAAAGGTTCCTAACTGGTATATTAACTTAGGTTGAACTTTAGGAATCGTCCATTTATTAAGGAGATCTAGGTGTTGGGGAATATCATATTCCTCTTTTCTACTGTTTTTAACAGTAGTTTTGTTTCTGATTATATTCATCAGAATATTTAAGTGTTGAACTCATCACCTATTGCTACTGTGTACCATGGCTCTGATACCAAATATGGACCGGATCTTTCGCAGCATGGGGGTAACAGGAAACTTTACTGGGGATACAACCCTGGTAAGGTTGGCTGGGATTCAAAATTAGGTTCAACAACAGCCCTTAACGCCATCCTCGGCTAAGCGGGCAAACAACAGAACCTTGGTTCTGGAATCCAACCTTCCGTATGGACCGGATCTTTCGCAGCATGGGGGTAACAGGAAACTTTACTGGGGATACAACCCTGGTAAGGTTGGCTGGGATTCAAAATTAGGTTCAACAACAGCCCTTAACGCCATCCTCGGCTAAGCGGGCAAACAACAGAACCTTGGTTCTGGAATCCAACCTTCCGCCTGGGTTGTTTATCCACCCATACCTTTAACACCACCACCTGCTTGGGACTTTGATCCTAATCTGTTATTAGAATCATCTTACCCCATTAGCCTAGTGTGACAGAGTTCAACACTTAATGATTTAGCCTATCACTAGGCCAAGTAACTTAGAGAATAATCTAATAAGATAGGTAGAATACATATAACACAAAATTACGTTAATCCAATGGATTTTATAGCAATGAACAAGTATAGTTTTCTTAATTTAGTTGTAGAATGTAACTGAAACATCACCAACATATTCAAAAATATATTGAAATGTAGATATGAGAATATCTAAGAGGACTCGTTCACTAGCTTAATCATAGCCTTTGAAAGTCTATTGTGCCTTTAGTATTCAGTATATAGATTTTTGTTCTCGAATCTCCATTCACAAAGCCAATAAACATGTCAACTTGGACCGTCTGGCATCACTATTATATTCATTATACGTATTTTGATAAAGTGTTCACAAATCTTGGCAGATTGGTGTGGATTTGTCTGAATTCTTAAAAAATGTGTTCTTTCAATTTGCAATATCAATTTCGGTCAAACCACCCAAATCTACTTCAAATTATATCAAATTTATAAATACCAATACAAAAAATCCCAATTCACTAATTCAGACAAGCAATACCAAATCAAGAAGGCTTACTTTGTGCGCGTCATCACTTATTAAGGAACAACAATGGTGTATTGAGATTTTTTCAACTAAAACACTGAATGAGTGTTTGAACTCAAGTTTAGGCATAATGAATCTCACTCAATTTTAAAAACAAAATCTGTCAATAAAAGACACTATCAAAAATCTGTCAATAAAAGACACTATAAAAAAATTTGATCTCCCGATGGAATTCAGACCGAAAACGGTAGGTCGAAAATTTTATTGTCGAAAAACTGTTCCGACAGACATCCGTCGGAGAGATCTTTCCCAGTTGACAAATTTTCTTTTCACATTCCAATGGCAGTTTGTCGGAGACTTTTTTTAAAAAAAAAAATAAATTTTAACTATTCTGATGGAAGACTATCAGAATTAATAAAAATAATTATTTTTTAAAATTTATTATGACGGATAGCCATCGAAAAACATGAATTTCTGAAAAAAAAATTTATTTTTCTCCGACGAATTCCGTCGGTAATTCTGTAAACATGCAACATAAAATCCACATCAATAGGAACATCACATGCCAAATACAAAAATAGCCATAAAAATCATAAAATTATTTTGCCAATAGTTCAACAGTTACAACATAAGCATAAATTATCAGACATAAGTCAAGACTTAAACCACAAGTCTAAACACGTCTAAACTATTCAACACACCAAGTGCACAAGTCTAAAGAAATGAAAATACAAACTGCACAAGTTTAAACAATTATAAACACAAGTCGGAAGATAACACAACAAATCCAAGTCTAAAGATAACACAACATCCAATAAACACAACAAAACAAAAGTCTACTTTGTTCCCTTGGAGTCATAGTCATCATGTGCATGAGAACCCTTGCTCATCATGAACTTTCCCACCATATCCTCCAACTACGAAACTCTTGAACGGTCTACCTTGTGCTCTACCTCACGCTTTTGCTTCAATCTTTCTATTTCTCCGTGCAATTCAAGTTCAACCTCTTGAGCATGCAAAGAAGAAGAAGAAGAGAAAGAACTAGCCAATCCTGATCGTGAACCAGCTCTGTAATGCTCTGATCCTAGACCGTAGGCTCTTTCTCTTTTGTAGCCACCATTCGGCTCCATGGATAATGAAGTAACTTCTCCGAGAGTTCGTTGGGTTGAGCTACCACTGGCCTCAGATGATTGACTTTTAGCCTATTCTTTCTCACGAGATTTATAGTTATTCTGAAATAAAATTGGGGATAAGTAGTATTTATTTATCGTAATTAAAACAAACTTTAATTTAGAATCTTACACATGTCATTTTAGCACGAAGCTTGACGCATTCAATCTCACCTTCATCATCTGTTAATACATATAGCTTCTTAAAAAATCAATATCATTAATATGTCCATGTTCCTTTTCATACAAAAAAAAAGAGTTATAAAAATATAAATGACACTTAATTATAATTAAAAAAAACTTACAAATCTCATCT
The DNA here is from genome assembly GCA_029990175.1 of Petunia secreta. NCBI lineage: Eukaryota > Viridiplantae > Streptophyta > Magnoliopsida > Solanales > Solanaceae > Petunia > Petunia secreta. Next base: position 5,144,506 of record JARKIP010000053.1, read on the forward strand.
TATGGGTCCCCATGCTAATTGAACCATCTGTGTGTAACGAGCCACTCTTCTTTGAGGATCTTTATTTCTTTCCTTGTTCACTCTTTTTCTTAAATTCAAAAGTATCCCAAAGCTCAAAATATTTCTTCCACGCGCAATTATACATCCACTTGGGATTATTCAATTTTGTTTAGGCCTCCTATATTTCACCTTTTAGTTTGTAAGCAACTTTCTTCTCGAAATTGCCTCGCATTCTACAATCATACTCCAACATCAAGCTTTCTTATACCTTAAACTCATCAAACATTTATCTCTGACATTAACTGGCAGTTGTCCAGCTATTCCAACCTTCTAAAAACTATGCCTGCATAGACTCCACAGCAAGACCCATAGACCTATTTGATGGATTAAACATGCATGAAATTTAACAAATTATATATATATATATATATATATATATATATATATATATATATATATATATATATATATATATATATATATATATATATATATATATATATATAATTGTTAAAAATTAACAAAAAAATTAGTGCTTACCTAGTAATCCCATAAGGATCGATAAGCATCCTCCCACACGTATCTATCAATCCTATCTGACCAAGAGCAGGAGCCTAAGCCCGACTCTATGTACCAACTGTGCAGACATAGTGATGGATGGAGATGATGGTGCTGTGTTTCCAACATGCAATACAGAACTAGTAGGAGCAGATGATGATGAGGATGGAGATGGAGCTGGATATGGAGATCAACTAGATGATGACATAGGTATGGACAGTGGAACACCATGCAGATGAAGGTAGGAGTGGGCATAAACTGAAGCTAGGGCCTAGTGTACGCATAGACTAATAGGAGGGGAATGGTGCACACATAGGCTGAAATACAGGGGAAGTCGGGGTCAAATTGAAAAAAAAAAGTATGCGGATATGTAGCTAACTTAGAAGTAGGAATCAAGAACAGAAGAGGAGAGGAAGTATGACCAGAAGAAGATGAGGAAGTATAAGTCGTACTACGAGATATGTTCTTTCCCTTAGATTGTTTCTACTCCGTATATGTCATCTGTAACAATAAAACCACACTAATAAGTGTCAAAAAGTATGAAATATATTAATCAAGAAAACTAAAATTCTTCATTAACAACATAAAACAACAAACACATCAATCACCATCGCTTACTTCATTTTCATCAACTAATTCTTCCTCGCTTGTTTCATTTTCATCAATAAATTCTTTCTCCTCATTTGCCATAGATGTTTATTCTCATGAATTATTTTTATTTCCTCCATGGGTAAAGACCGAAATATGAAATTCTTCATAAATGTCTTCACCCTGATGCAACTCATCGGCTAATTCTTCATCCATAATTTCTCAAATCCTTGACATGTCATTTTGGTATGCAACCTCTAATGCATCCTCGAATTTCACTCTTCCCACAGGCTTAGTTTTTATAACTACCCACCAATTAACTTTAGCTTTGGATTTGAATTTATTCTTGCATAGTGGATAAGGAGTGTAATAAACTAGTTTCACATTTTGAGCAATGATAAATGGATCATAATATCCATACGTTTTTTTATGATTTCATTATATGTCATTCATATGCATTGCATTGCATATCATATTGGGTGCAGGAGTATTCCGCCCCAGGAGCAGGAGTATTCCGCTCCATTGTATCATATTGAGGGCAGGAGTATTCCGCCCCAGGAGCAGGAGTATTCCGCTCCATTGTATCATATTGAGGGCAGGAGTATTCCGCCCCAGGAGCAGGCATCAACTAATTTATAACTTGGGTCCGCCCTTGTACATCTATTAAGTGTTGGATCAAACCATTTACATTGAAAGAGAACCAACTTTCTTTTGGGCCATCCATGAAACTGTAGCTAAGACCTCCTAGAGCACAACACAATAGTCAAGCTCTCCATCCTTGTCACCAGTGCTACCTTTCACCCATACTCCGTAATTATAGGTTTCTTCCCCATGAAGTATTCTTCAGTATGAAACTTATATCCATTGACAAAGTACTTAGACTTTCTTATGTACTTATATACAGCCCTGAAGCTAAATCACACAAAATGGTGCATTTATGCCATAAGCTGAATTGTTTACCTATAAGTAGTTCAAGAAAGTTTATAAGTTAAATAGTACATTATATAATTTGTAATCTTTTTTAAAGTTAGGTTATAATTTAATTAAGAAATACTTACATATCCTCTAAACCACCCTAAATTTTTTTTTTTAGAAACAACATTATTCCCAAAGCAACTCATAAAGTAACTGCTCCATACAATACAAAATCTCATTAGTCAAATTAATATTTGTATCTTGCATTTAGGTTGATTGTATGATTGAAATTTACCTATAAAAAGTGTAGACATCCTAGAGATACAATAATACATGTGTTGTAGTTACTTTTCTATCAATCTCAGTGAATGGTATCCTTGTACCATTTTTCGGTCCTCTACCTGGTTGATTGAATATGAAAAATTGTGGAAACATTGGATTATCGTTCCCTCAATCGTCAGGCCGATTCGACCTATTTATTAAGGATGGCAGATCATCCCCAAAATAATTGAGAAATGAGAAGTTTCCCTAACAAGATAAGCTTCACATATCGACCCCTCAATCCTTGATCTATTTTTCACAATCCACTTACACTTGCCAATAGTCCTTCATAAAATAATTCATTAGATAATTTAAGAATAAAAATTGATAGTGAGCAAATGATTGATTGTCATTACCTCTCGAAGGGATACATCCTTCTCATATGAACCGGGCCTCCAAGTCGTGCTTCTTCCACAAGGTGAATGTGAAGATGTTCAATTATATGGAAGAAACCAAGCGGAAATATTTTTGTCCGCTTAGTTGAGAGTACAGGAATATTACTTTCATCAAATTAAGATTATCTTCACTCAATGTGTTAGAACACAAGTCTTTGAAAACTAAACTCATACCAGTGAGGGATTTTCAAACATTATCAAGCAAGTCATTTAATGCAATTAGGAGCAAGCTTTCCATCAGAATATGACAATTGTAGCTTTTCATAGTAGTTAACTTGCCTCCTTTCATGTGAACACACCTGGATAAGTTTAATACATACCCATCAGGCATTCTCAAATTCTTTACCCAGTCCCAAATCTTTTTTCTCTCATCCAATTCGAATGTGTAGTTGGCATTAGGCATCTGGACCTTGTTGCCGACTGGATATATGTGTAATTCAGGTCGCTAACACTAGTTTTGAACGTCTAACCTGGCCTTCAATTTATCATCTGTCTTGTTCTTGAAATCCATTACCGTATTAAGGATAAAATCAACATAATTTTAAATCTTTTCAATGTGCTTGGGATCCAGAATATCTCGTAGAAGATTATCCTTCCAATGAATGGGAGTCTTGGAGCAATAGTTAGAGTTGTCTTCATGTGACCTATAGGTCATGGGTTCAAGACTTGAAAACAGCCCTGATGCTTACATTAGGTTAGGCTGTGTACGTCACACCTCTTGGGCTGGGGCCCTTTCCCGGGCCCTACGTGAATGCGGGATGCTTTGTGCACACGGGCTGCCCTTTTAAGATTATCCTTCCAATAAAGTAACTCCCAGAATATCTTTTGTTTATTCCAATTATGTGTACCACCATAACCATGTATTCTAGATGGTGGTTTCTAAGTTATCTTAAGATATTCCTTCACCATAGCCCAAACTTCTTGTCCATACAACCTTCTTGGAGGTCATCAAAATCAGTCAGATTCTTCATAATGCACTATTATGTTTCCTAAACGAATGTTCCATTGGCAATAATTGACATTGACAGTCGAATCATGTGTTGTTACCTCCATATTTCAAAGTGAACACTTTTGTGTATTCTATACAATAAGAGAAAGAGAACTTACCAGCAGTGGACCACCTAGACAAAATTCTGTAAGCAGGAAGCTCATTTATAGTCCACACCAAAACAACGTGCAATCAAAATGTTTATTTAGTTGAACAATCCTATATTTCCACACCTCCATGCCAATAAAACTCATTAATCAAAGGCTGCAAAAATACATCAATTGAGCTTTTTGGGTTATGTGGACCCATGACAATGCAAGTTAGAAAAATATATCGACTTGTCATACACATTTCTGGCAAAAGATTATACAGAGTACCAAGTTGTTTTGTACGTTCATGGTGCTATCTCATATGAGGATCATAGCTCATTCACGCGTACAACCTCTTTAACCTAGGTATACGGGGTAAGTTATGCATCGCCTTAATTGGGACCTTCTTCTGTTTATCATTTGTGTCTGGCTTAAAATGAGCTTGATTGCAAAATTTACAATTTTGCAATTCCGTATCATCCTTATAGAATAATATGCAACCACTGTCACAACAGTCACTTCTCTTTGAAGAAAGTCCTAACTAGGAAACAAATTTCTTTGTGTCGTAATACGTACTAGCTAACTCCAAGTTATTTGAATTAAGTGCATTTATAAGCCCAAAGATGGAGTTCATGCCTGCTTGAGATATATTATAATTTATTTTAATAATTAGCAATCTAACTGCAACAGACAAATTAGAATGCATTGAGCCCTCATACAATGAGCGACTAGCTACTTCCAACTGTTCATAGAACAGATTCACCTCATTATTGGGAAAGTTCTCAATATTTAGTTGGGATGGTTCCCGGGGTACATTCCAAAAGCATCATTAATCATTTCATGCATCCGATAATTATGAGACTCATAGTCGACATACGTACTAATCCCACTGGCATAAGCATTTTTGAAATCGGCATTATCGACACTAGAATCAAACTATCTATGTACAGTCCACACAAAATAATTTGGCATAAATCTTTTACTATAAATATGGATTTCAGCTTCTTCTAGGCTACAAACATCTATACACTTTCACTTCACACAAGAACATTTGATATTCCCCCCCCCCCCCCCCTCCCTCCATATATTCACAAGTGTTCTAGCCTTAGCAAGAAATTGTGCAACCCCATCCATAAATTTTTTCCTTAGACCCCAACGTCTGTGATTAATCCTATAATATATCCAACTACGATTTTCACATTTCATCGACACAAATATTACAAATTGAGATATTTAGAACAATAAATAAGATTAAATTATTTTACATTAGCATAGTACAAAATTATGAAAGGATAATGTAAAACCTTATTATGAAAGGAATCATAGTGTACTAACTATTTAATGAACATAAAGCTTTCTTTTCAATGCGATTTTTAAGTTTTTAAGGTTTATGTTAACACATTTCATAAACCCAATTTAACACAACAAAAGAGAAAGGAAAATATTGTATAACAGTTTTCAAACGACTTCCACGAGATTTCTAGAATAGTTAAATTCTAATTCTCAATCCAAAACCTCAAGACTAAGACAAGAATCATGAAACAGTTCTACTTTGTTGTTGCTTATTAACAAAACTACAATACTGTCCTTCTTCTACTAAACTTGACATTAACAAATATATATGTAACAACAAATTTTGAAGTCTAGAAAATTCAAGACAAGAAATAGTGTAACAAAATGTTGTATTTGATATCAACAGAAGATACGGGTTACAATCTTTAGAGAGTTACTAATTTTGTAGATGACGTCCTCTGATTCTTCTCCTCACGAATTTTGGTTCAAAGGCTCGGAAGCTTGATCTTGAACTTGATGAATTTCGGATTTGATTTCAAGATGTTTGCTCTTATATTTGTTGTGCGTCACGAATCATGAACTTGTGCACGCTGAATTTTGATTTAAACTTTGTTGTTGGAATTGAGAAAAGACGTAGATCGTGGCCTCCATGTGTGGGAAAAAAATACGCCACTTACTATTACAGGGATACGAGTCCAGCTAGCAAGACTAAGCTTATCTTACAAGTCACCGGGCACAAAGGATGAACCTCTGTTCTACTAGTTACGATTGTTCAGGCGGTACGAGCATAGGACGAAAGGCATACATCTTATCGGCTTAGGGTTACAGTCTCCTAGTTAGGGTTTCGTATATACCACCGCTTTGACTTATAGGCCCATAACCTTATTAGTCTTTGTAGTTTACCTTAATTAGAACTGGGTAATACCCCCCCCCTCCTTTCAATGTATTGTACAATAGAGTGATTTACCACAAAATCCGACTATTTTCAAGTAATAAGACTACTTTACTTCTTACTAATTATTTCTCTCTTTTTCTTATTTACTTTTCCGCTATATTTACTATATTGCTTATGACCTCATTCTTAATTAAATTTTTAACCTAGGTGAACAATTTTAGGCATAAATAGTTTTGCGGCCACCGTGAGTCCCAGGCAATTGTACGTATTCTACAAAGGAAAAGGCACAATCATGTCTGATGATAGTAGCAACGTACCAAAAAACACTACACACGCAGTAGATAAATCCGTGAAGGATCCCAGTGATCCTAGCGTGCAGCCTAAGGATCCCGTTGAACAACCGAAAGATCCTTCCCAAGAGCCAACTCATGTTGCCAACAATGGAGAAGGCGATCGATCACTGGAAGGTAATCCTGAATTCAGAAGTTTCCTTGTTAATATCCTTAAAAATATGTCTTCATAAGTAGAATGGAATTCTAGCAACATGGTCGAAGGGTTATCCATGAAGTTAGGCGCGATGTTTTCTGGATCGTCACAAAGGCCAGCATCCCCGCGAGGCCCAACACCCACGAACAATTTGCTAGCATTTGTTCCTAGCCGCAGGCTTAACATAGATGCCACTCCCGGAGGATCATCAGCAATCAACAATCAAGACCTTAAGGGATGTGATTGTTAATTTTGAAGGTACAAGCCGAGCTAAGACTTTGATTGAACTTCATGCTAAGGTGAAGAAGAACTTGGAGGAAGCTTATAAAAAGGTGGCCTCCAAGAAAAACAAGGGAAGAAAGAAGGTGGAACTCAAGAAGGGTGATTGGGTGTGGGTGCATTTCCGGAAGGAAAGATTTCCAAACCATAGGAAAGGGAAGTTGGCACCACGAGGAGATGGACCATTCCAAGTGCTATCCAAGATCAACAACAATGCATATGTGACAGACTTGTCAGGTGAGTACAATATTTCTAGCACTTTTAACATTTCTAACTTGGCTCTTTGTGATGTAGGAGGTGATGCCGTGGATGATGACACCTTGATTTCGAGGACAAAATCTTCTCAATAAGGGGTGGATGATACCGGCAAAACTACCACAAGACCATTCACTCGGAGTCAAGCTAAAGAGATCTAAGATGCTCACCTACACTTGGTTTGGAAGGGCTTGGAAGATGAAGGCTTTGGAGATGATTTGAAGACCATGCACTTGAGCGCATGTGAAGCCACAGCAACGGGCGGACCACCCACTGCACCAGGCGGACCGCTTACTCCATGACCAACTCTCCGGATTTCCCATAGGGCGGACCGCCCACTCTCTTCACCTCTAATTTGGGCGGACAGCCTATTGTACCAGGCGGAGCGCCTAGTTCTATTTTGTCAAGACGAGAATTCTACTAGCTTTTGTGTGTATTTTCTATATTAGCCCTATGTGGCCTTTAATGTTTTAACCCTTCTTATGGGATTTAGACATTTCAAAAACATATAAGGAAGTAATATAAAAGCTCCCCTTAGCCATTTTCTTCATTAGCTACTTTGAATACACAAATATATGAGAATTCTCTCTATTGAAACCCTTTGAATGGGCATGATTTTATTTGGTAGAATCCAAATTGAACTTCATCCTACTTTGATCATTCTATTTGAAAGAGTACAGTATCTCTTGAGGATAGTTGCATAGTATAGGTAATCCTTGTTATTCACCAAAGGTGTATCGAGACTAGGTTCCTCAGTGCTACGTAGGTAATCGTTCAAGCCTCGTCTTGCTTTTATCGTTACTTTTAGCTTCTGCATTTTACTCTGCATCGTGTCCCTTACAATGTGATCGTAGGATGGCCATGGATCCATCAAGTCAAAGCAGTACCATATACCTGGTATCAAAAGCTTAAGTATCCTACCGAGTGGGGGATAATATAGGTCAACTGGACCAGGAGGGAGCAAGAGAGTGCTACACGATGGCCATCTTGGGAGCAGTTGTCCCCGAATCGGGTACCTGAAGTAAACATTTTTGAAGTCACCGAAGATCCCGGAACCTCAATCAACCAAGACTATGATTCCGATTGTATGGTTGATTGACGTTTTTCGGGGGGGGGGGAGGGAGGAGTAGGGATATTTGGAAGTAACTTTCTTTTTCAGTATTTGCATTATTCAGTTCCTTTGCTTTGTTCTTAATTTACAGCATTTTCATGCTCTTAGTCATGTTATGGATTTTCGCCCACAACATTCCAGGCTTCGCGCCCTTATTAATAAACTACTATTCATACAGTCAGTTTTCTACAAATTAATGTTCATCTACAATGCAAATATTCATAGCCTAGGCCAACTACAAATTGAAGTAATACACCCACTTTTCATGATAAAAGTAGGGTACACTACTCGCTTAGAGCTAGATCACGTCTAGCTCAGCCACCAGGCATTATTCGTAAGTTGAACTCATTAATTCAACAATTGCACCTACATGCCGACTAGGATGCCTGTCCACATATTGCTAGAAAGTGTTAAATACTTGAGTAGATAAGTAGAGACATTCTAAGTCAGACTCAAAAGTGCCCGTTACCACACGGGCTAAAGTCATCCCAATGTGGGCACAAATAGCCATCTACTACAGATACAACCTAAGCCACCAACCATTGGTGTACAACGGATGTAATTGCCTGAGTAGGCTCACTGATAAATGTTCTAAACATCACATTAAGGACGTCCAGAAGCCATCCAATCTTTAGGTGCATACACCCATAAACATACAACTTAATGTTACTTATTGTTTACAGCATAAATTAAAATCTGTCATAAACAAGCAAATAAGTAATTCAAGTTAAAGCGCCTCAAAGCGGTCCTAAAATTATACCATTACACCTGAAAACATGGGCAATTGTTCAAAACAAAGATGCTAGAAAAAAAAGTTATATGCATCAAGGGGGATTTCTATTCCTCCCTCGGAGGACTTCCTTCGGCGGCAACACTCTGCGAAGGTCCTGCTTCACCAGCTGCAGGTTCCCCATCTAGTGTTTCATCTCATGTTTCTCCACTGGCTTCCTTAGAACCTTCCTCAAGGTCGGACGCAAGCTGAGCATCAGCCTGAGCTACAAGCTCGGTGTACGAGGCAATCTCGACAGTCAGGTCCAAGTTTTGGTGTCACGAACCCAGAGGAAAGTGGCAAGAGCAGCTGCGATGTTAGCACGATCCACTTCAACTATGCAACGAGCATTTAAGGCATTCACTTGTTCATCACGGGTGAATTCCTATCATTCTCATCTTGAAGGAAAGCGAGAGGCCCTTAGTATCTAAGACACTTTTCTCGGCGATGTTCATTCTCTCCTCCACACCAGACGGCTTTCGTTGTAGTTCCTCTACAATCACTTCCAGGCGGTTCACATTGCTTCGATGCAATTGCTATGAGACTTGGGCATCCGGAAGGGAAGATTTGAGAGTCTCCACAGTTTGCTTACGCTTGCGAACCACATTGGCCAGTGCTTTGTCCAGGTTACGTTCCTGCTCTTCAAAGCCTCTATCTGATAGGCTTCGCGAGTAGTCTGGAGCTCTCCATTCAGCTCTTCAACTTTCTCTACGAACGGTTGTAAGCTGGCGACTTGCCCACTTAAGGCCTCGATCTACTCAGAAAGACTTCCTTCTGGGCCCCGTTGATGGAGTATCTCATGATATACCATTAACCCCCTGATGATTGATAGAACGAGCATTTAGTGAGGGAAGAAAAAGTTATAATTTATGAAATAAGGAAGGAAAGACTTACCCAAAGAGTGCATCCTACAGCAACCTCAAGCAGCTCACGAGAATTATAACCAGAAATATGAACTTGTTCGGCGGGACCAATGAACTCGGCGGTGTGATCTGTCACAACCTTTGGAGTCCGGAACAGGTTAACTCCCACTGCAATAGGGATAACAACACTCCACTCACGGGTTCAGCCACCGCATCCACGGCCACCTCTTTTCCAGGACGGTGTTGGAAAGAGTAAGTGGTCTCAAGAGCATGAGTCATCAGACCGATTTCTAAACATAAACGAGAAATGTCAACTTATGGAGTACATGGGAAAAGCACAATGGAACGGCAAGAAGTGGGGTTCTAACCTGGCAGATGAGGCTCAAAGGAGGCAGGTGGTGCTACCACTTCATCTTCCATGCTGGCCTCCACTTCAGCCATGAGGTTCTCTTCTATCAAGTGCCTACGCTTTCACATAGATGAACCAGATTCAGTAGCAGCAACTGGAGAAATCTCAACAGCTTCAGGAACGGGCACTTAGGGGACTTCACCATCACCGTCAGAACTTACTAGAGTTTTACTGGAAGCCACCACGCTAGTAAACCTGGAAGGTCTTTTCCTCTTTGAAAAGCGGAAACTGCTCGCTCTCTCAAAGATTCTCCCACTGGAAGCCTGCACTTCAGGCAGAGGAGCAATGTAGGGGGCAGCAATCATGATCTCTTTCAACGGGGGCATTTCGCAACGGGAAAAACCTGAGGCAAAAAAGGGAGCTGGTGAAGACATTGGAAGATTCAAGGTGAAAGGAAAAATTTCCAAGCACTAAATTACCATGGTCTTTTTTCCGCCAGCCGTTTGCATTAGCCAGGGCTATAAAGGTTAAAGAATTAGGGTGGTTTCTTGCAAAAATCACAGTGATCCACTTTGTCAATTCATCATGGCTCAACGAAATAGCAGTCACAGGATTCACTAAGAAAAACAGAAATCAGTTCCAAGAAGTAGCTAGTATAAAGGCATAAGGAAGGGTTCATAAGAACTTACACTTTCTGTTGAAGGCCTCTGGGAAGGAAAGAGAGGAGACTATGTCGTCCTTTCGTACAACGACGTATCTGTTGACCCAATCATAGTCTTTGGAATATTTGCTATTGGAAACTACACCATTCTTTCCTCATTTTATAAACATCAGCAAGCAAGCCTTCTGAAAATGGGGAGATAAAAAGCCAAAAGATGTCCGAAAGAGAATGCAACTTGAGCATAATTAGTCAGATGATCCAGCATGGCCACTAGACGCCAAGCAGAAGGGCTAATTTGGACTAAAGAGATGTTGTACCGGCAGCATATGTCCTCAACAATCGTGTGAACATGCCTATTGAGGTGTAGATAGAGTGAAAGGGTATGTATGGACCATCAAATAACCAGCTCGATTAGAAGAAATTCTTTCCTCAGCATCAGGAACAATGATATCAAAAAACTTTGGCCACTTACACTCGTGCCTAATACGTATTAGATCGTCCCTCAAGGCTGTAGGTTGCTATTCCCGCCTTCTTATTTAGGAGTCTGGCCCTGCATGCGGTCATCACCTTTAAAACTAAGGGAGGTAATCATGCGCTCTGAAGTGTGCTGGGAGGAAATTTGGTCCTTATGCCATGGTAAAGAATGAAGGAATATTTGTCTCTTTGAAAGGAAGTTTTGGAAATCCTTTAAAGATCGATGAGTAAATCCCTATATTTACGACGTCTAAATACATGCATGTAGGGATTACTTGAATAAGAAGCTAAATGATCACGGTCACGTAGGATCGTAATTATGATTATTGCAGTTTATATAATGTGTATATCCATAATTACGGGATAAGAACATAGCAGTGGCAGCATTGGGAAGATACACGGAAAACCTCTCAAATCGCATAGGGACACGTCATTGTACTAATGGATTTGTATTTAATACAATGCATGCGAAGAAGCAGGGGGCGAGTACCAGTACAGTCACACCTTTACGTCTCCTATCACGCTACTTTTACTTCCTGGCTGCTTGCGTCAGCACTCAGCAAGTGGGGGGGGGGGAGATTTTGTGGGCAAAAATACACCATCTACTATTACGGGGAACCAAGTCCAGTTGGCGAGACTAGGCTGATACTACAAGTCATGGGGCATAAAGGATACACGTTCGTTCTACGAGTTACAATCGTTCAGGCGGTACGGGAGTAGGATGAAAGGCATGCATCCTGCCGCCTTAGGGTTGCAGTCTCCTAGTTAGGATTTTTTATATACCACCACCTTGAGTTATAGACCCATAGAATTATTAGTCTTATTATTATACCTTAATTAGGACTGTGTATCTACTACTATAAATACCTCTTCTTACATTGTATTGTACAACACGGCGGTTCACCACATAATCTGTCTATTCTCAAGGAATAAGACTACTTTACTTTTCTTGCTCATTATTTATCTCTTTTACTTATTTAATTTTTCGTCGTATTTACAGTATTGTTTGTCACCTCATTCTTAGTTAATTGTTTAACCTAGGCGACCGATTTTAAGCATAAACACTCTGTTGTTGAACTTGAACAGGGACGTAGATCATTGCCTCCGTTGTTGAACTTGCACAGGGACGTAGATCGTAGCCTCCGTTGTTGAAATGGAACAGGGCCGTAGTAGAGCACGAACGTAGAAGAAGACTTTGAGAGCTTTCCTTTGGAGCTTCTTTGATTGCCCTTCAGTTTGCTTGATGTGCTTTTCTTGGCCTCCTCTAATGTTCTTCTTCATGATCTCCTCTTTGATTTTCTTCTTCCCTTTTTGTTCTTCTTTCTTCAAGCTCTTCTCCTTGGTCCTCGTTTGGTTTTAGGTAGCTCCCTATTTATAGTGGTCGAATAGTGGAATTGTGATAAAGCCAAATTTATTTGCTTTGTTTTGATTGGTCGGTTTGAATTACAAACCAATCTCATTTATCTTTGTGGTAAGCTTTCATTTGATTTGCCAAAGCCTATCATTTGTACACTTGGCGTACCTCCGTTGGCTATTTCATTTGACATGGCACCACATAATTTGACATGTGGCATTATTTTATTTGAATTTAGAAATTAACTAAAATTTCTTATGGATTTAATTTACCAAATTTTAAATTCTTACAATATATAATAAGTGATACACTGCCAGAGTTCTGCCGGAGTGGGAAAAATAAAATTAAAAATTAGGGTATTTCATTTTTAAAGAGTAAGGATTGAGAAAAAGAAAATAAAAGAAATAAAATAGACTTTACGGAATTGGTACCTCAATCTGCCGAAGTGGTACATCGGAGTTTGGAAAGAGAGAGTGGTACACTGCCGTTGTTTGGAAAGAGAGTTGAGAGAGTGAAGAGAGAAAGAGTTACTTGTTAAGAGATATAGAAATAAAGAACACGACTGAGTTAGTATTTAACGTGTTCAGATGGACGCCCGTCGGAACCTAAGAGCCAAATTTGATCTCGATTTTCCAAACATCTGACAGCAGTCCATCAGACTTTATAAAAATGAAAAATAATGTATTTAAAGGTTCCGACGATGAGCTGTCAGAAGTTGAGACGACATTGATGACTTCAGAAGTTTCGGTCGACAAAAGCCGAATTTCTGGTAGTGAGAAGAATAATGGTTTTCTATATGAAGCTGACTTGCAAACCACACATTATTTGTTTCTTTTGGATAGTATTTCAATCACGAATCATGTACACTTGAAATATATAGTGGAGAATTCTATGTGTAGTAGCAATACTTGAAAAAAAGTTTGCGAAGACGATGAACCGGAGAAGAATGAGATCGAGTGAAATGTTAAAAAAATCAATTCCAGCCCGGACAAGACAAAGCATAGCCATTTTTTTAAGGGTGGATTACAAAAAGGAGCACAAATGCACCCGGTCTTGAAAACATAAGCACTTTTTTGGTATCCTTAAAAACATAAGCACTTTACCATTAAATGAAGTTGAAAATACAAAAATACCCTTACTAATAGAGAACTTCCCTCAATAACAAAAATACCATCGACCATTTTTTGAACCCGTAATTATAAAAATACCACCGCACCTTTTTACATCTGAAATTACAAAAAACGCCATTGAAACCTACACAACAGAAAACAATGTCAACCTGGTCTTGTTTCAAGTCCATTTTTTGAATAAATAAGGCCAATCGGCATCGTTACGCTCATATACAAGGCAGTTAATTCGTCTGTGTTCATGATTATTTCGTGAATAAATGAAGTCGAATCGTCACCGTTTTTCTTATATACAAAAATCAAAGCAAAACATAACATAAGACAAATCTTGATAGCATCCACAGAACCAAAACTCAATTAAATAACTTGGATGAAGCTTTGGAAACTCGTGGAAGGGTTATGATAAGATCTCAAACAAAGGAACTTCAAAATAGGCTAATTGGAGTCAATTGCAAAGAAGAAGTGTCTAGTTTTGGAGGAAGAACTCATGTGAAAGGAGATATTTAGATGAAATGTTATAATAATTTATGGTCCAAATTGAGGTACAAGATGATGAAGATTCTAAGTCAAAAATAATGCAATTTGAAGTGGATAAGTTGGGTGTTCAAATCAGTCCACTTTTGGATCAATTTAAGAGTCTAAATATTCCAAATTTGCAGTCCAAGAAAGAGCCATATGGTGTCACATTTTTTGCCCAAAGATGAGCTTATTTTCTGCCAAAATAGAGTGTGATGGATGGTCAAAATATGTCTAAGAAGTATCCTCCAATTTGCTTTCAAGTTGCTATGAAGTTTTCCTAGTTCAAGTGGAATTTGTTTCCTAAATTAACTAGGATTTGTTTTCCTAGATTAATTAGGATTTGATTCCAATATTAATTAGGAGTAGTTTACCAAGTTTACTTAGGATACTATTTACTTTTCCTAGTTTAGTTAGGATTTACTTCCTTTTTCTATTTTATTAGGATCTTCTTTCCTAATTGGTTTCTTTTCCTATTTCATTATTACTTAGAAACAAAATTTGAGTAGGATTTTGTAAGGACCTTGGCCAGCCCCTACTCCTATATTCTTTTCTTTGTTTTTATAAACAATAGAGATTTATTATGAATAAAAATTGAGAGGTTTTCTCTTGTACTTTTGTGTGTGGCTACTATGGATTTATTTTGAAACCTTCAAGTCTACACTTTTAGGTGGTAAGGTAATTTTTACTTAAATCTTTAGATTACTTTTAGGTATTCAAAGAAGGTGGTAAATTATATTTTACTGTTGTTCTTTGTTACTCTAAAGGGGGTCAGGATTCCTTAATCTACTTCTTGGGTTATTCTCTACCAAAGGCGGTTAGCTTAGTCTAATTATTGTTGTTAGGAGTTTCTTTTCAAGATTAAGACTTGTCTTGAAATTTAGATTCATTCTTGAAGTTCTTGATCCGTTCTTGAATTTAAAAAACTTGTTCTTGAATTCATTCTATCTTTATTTTTAGTTCTTTTTTTCATTTTTAGTTTTCAAGTTCTTGGATCCATAACGTGAGCGTTATCGAGAGGTATCGTGATTGTTATCAAGTGGTGTCAGAGCGGCTTCAATCATGATTTCGTTCATGATTATCTTGTGGGATTCTTGAGCACGAAAAGCCCAAAAGAGAGAGAGAGAGAGAGAGAGAGAGAGAGAGAGAGAGAGAGAGAGAGGTTACTGTAGCTCGTGAACAGTAACACAAAAAAAAAACAAAAAATTCAAAAGAAACAAAAAAAAAATGGAGAAAATATTTTTATAGTATATTGCTCATTATTTTCAGAATCCTAGTATTATTGGGTTTCCTAGATAGTAAAGGAAACAAGAATAGGGGATCCTAGTCTTTGAAGAAAAAAATAATATAGTTCCTTATTCCTTTGGATTTGGATTTCTTTAATTCTTTTTCTTTTTTGCTTTTATCCAAATCCTATTCTTTCTATGTTTTGTTTTCCTTTAGAGATCATTTTTCTATCTGGTTTTATTCCTACTTACAAATCTGATTCTTTCTAGGTTTTGGTCTTGTATTTTCCTTCTTATCTTATAACTCCTAAACCTTATCACTTAGGATTGTGACTACTAGAGTTTATTTATGAATCCAAAGAGAACCACCCAAAAGTTGTTTTGAGTGGAAAAAGGCAAGAGACGTGAGATTATTAGAGGGTAAAAGCCAAATTTGAGAGATTCACATATATTTTTATCTTTTTCTTAGAATGTCATTTATAGATCTTTGGAAGATTATGGAAACACTTATGAAGAATAAAGGAAGAGATGAAGAAAACTATGATGAGAAGCTGTATCAATTTTATCTAATGATGAAGGCACCGAATGATAGGTGGGATGAATGGAAGAAAAGTTTTAGAGCGTCAAAAGTGATAAAGGAGCATATGTGTGGTGATATTATTTCGAATGTGCCTATTATTGATAATCATGTAATTTGGAATGAAGATGATCTTATTAATCTTGATAGTGAGAGAAAAAGTGATGATGAGAGAGAAAAGATTGAGAGGAGTAAGGGAGAGCAAAGTGGCAATTTAAGGGTAGAAAAAGGAGAGCATGAGTTGAGAGAAGTAGCGAGTTACCACAAGAAAAGAGAGGAGACAATGTTAAAAATAAGAGTGATATAAAAGAAGTTGAGAGTAGTGAAGAACAAGAGAGCTTGGGTGAGGTTATTTTTTACTCTAATTCTAACATTCCTACTTCTTTTTCTTCTAGTTGTTGTGATTCTTCTCTAGGTTCTTTTAGAGAAGTTTGCATGAGAAAGCCAACATCGGAAAAGCTTCAATCTTTGAAAAATCATCTCAAGAGTGAGTCATGTATAACTTCTAGAGAAAAAATAAACTTTAATGAGTAAGGAAGATGGTTTAGGTATGGTTCAAGGTAAAATCAACAACCTTAACACTCTACCTTATTTTGATGAATTTGACAATGATATTTCTCTTTTTAGTGTAGGTGATGATAGGAGTAATGAATATTATACTTGTTTTAATAATTCACTAATTGTATAAGATTGTGATTTACTATCTTATTTGTGTTGGCCTCGAACTAGAATTGATTTTGATAAAGAAACTTATTATGACACCCCACCCTTCTTTGACAAAGAAGAACATGAATTTTATACTTCACCTATTGTTTCTTATGATGAGATTCTTGATTTTGGTGAAGGGTTGAGTCAAGTGGAGAGCGGTTATAACTTATTGACTTTTAAATCTGTACTACTTGATAATGGACAAGATGGACGTAAAGAAAATTCATGTTTATGTCCTAAACCATTAACTATTTCTTGCACTAGTACTTGTGTTTTTATACAGAAAAGTGATGAAAAGCCTTTTAAAAGGGAAAGAGAGATGCAAGAGGTGGTGAAAAACAATCCAACTGGACTAAAAAAAATAGAGAAATCAATTTTTGTTGGAAATTGGGAGACGAAAGCTCAATCATTGATTTTTGTGTTATTAAACCTATTGATTATATTGATCCTTATTTGAAGGTTTATGACATGAAGTTTCCTAAATTCATTGCTCTGTTGAAGGCTTTCCATACAAGAATACATTTTTCCATTAATGAACAAGTCCAAGTACGATATGTATAAATGGTTAATTCATATTTTTGGACTTCTTAAAACACCTAGGATATTTTTGGAGGTGATGAACTCTATTCTTATTTCTTATGTTGGTGACTTGGTTATTTTGGAAGATGATGATGTTTTGATATATCTAAAGTCATTAACGATAATATCTAAGTTCATGAATAAGAGTAAGATTTATGTGTACTACTTAATATTTTTCCAACTAAGTAAATTTGGTGTGGAATTGATTATTGTTTCTTTTGTACTTCTATTACTTTCTCTTTTATGCAGGTTTGAATTCGAGGACGAATTCCCTCATGAAGAGGGGAATGATAGCATCCACAGAAGCAAAACTCAATTAAATAACTTGGATGAAGCTTTGGAAATTCTTGGAAGGGTTATGGTGAGATCTCAAACAAAGGAACTTCAAAATAGGCTAATTGGAGTCAATTGCAAAGAAGTGTCTAGTTTTGGTAGAAGAACTCAAGTCAAAGGAGATATTTCGATAAAGTGTTATAATAATTTATGGTCCAAATTAAGGTGTAAGATGATAAAGATTCTAAGTCAACAATAATGAAATTTGAAGTGGATAATTTGGGTGTTCAAATCAGTCCACATTTGGATCAATTTAAGAGCCTAAATGTGCAAAACTTGCAGTCCAAGCAAGAGCCATATGGTGTCACGTTTTTGGCCAAAATATGAGCTTATTTTCTGCCCAAAAAGAGTGTGATGGATGGTCAAAATATGTCCAAGAAGTGT
Organism: Petunia secreta; assembly: GCA_029990175.1. Taxonomy (NCBI): domain Eukaryota; kingdom Viridiplantae; phylum Streptophyta; class Magnoliopsida; order Solanales; family Solanaceae; genus Petunia; species Petunia secreta. Next base: position 5,162,599 of record JARKIP010000053.1, read on the forward strand.
CCTCCGAGTTGCTTTCAAGTTGCTATCAAGGTTCCCTAGTTCAAGTGGAATTTGCTTCCTAAATTAACTAGGATTCGTTTTCCTAGATTAATTAGGATTTGATTCCAATATTAATTAGGATTAGTTTACCAAGTTTACTTAGGATACTATTTACTTTTCCTAGTTTAGTTAGGATTTACTTCCTTTTTCTATTTTGTTAGGATCTTCTTTTCTAGTTGGTTTCTTTTCCTATTTCATTATTACTTAGAAACCAAATTGAGTAGGATTTTCTAAGGCCCTTGGCCAGCCCCTACTCCTATGTAAAGGGGTTATTTTCTTTATTTTTATAAACAATAGAAATTTATTATGAATAAAAATTGAGAGATTTTCTCTTGCACTTTTGTGTGTGGCTATTATGAATTTATTTTGCAACCTTCAAATCTACACTTTTAGGTGGTAGAGTAATTTTTTCTTAAATCTTTAGATTAATTTTAGGTATTCAAGAAAGGTGGTAAATTTTATTTTACTGTTGTTCTCTGTTATTCTAAAGGGGGTCGGGATTCCATAAACTACTTCTTGGGTTATTCTGTACCAAAGGCGGGTAGCTTAGTCTAATTATTATTTTTAGGAGCTTCTTTTCAAGATTTAGATTTGTCTTGAATTTCTAGATTCATTCTTGAAGTTCTTGATCTGTTCTTGAATTTAAGAAACTTGTTCTTGAATTCAGTCTATCTTTATTTTCAGTTCTTTTTTCATTTTTAGGTTAATTTCTTTAGCTTTCATGCGTTTCTTTTAATTTCATTATCAAGTTCTTGGATCCATAACGTGAGCGTTATCGAGTGATATCGTGATTCTTATCATATTTGGCATCATTTCTTCATACAATGGGCAAAAATCAGCCAAATCGGCCTTTATTGATTCACAAAAAATACCTTCAAGTGCTTATATATTGAAAAATAAGGACAACTTGGCTGTGTTATTTATAATGTGAGCCAAATATTAAGTATGTTTTGCAAACAAGTAAGTACAAATCATCTTCACTTCATTCATCCATAAAAATACAAATAAAAATATAAAATAAAGACAATCCGGTCGTATTTATTTATAACTAAGCCAAGCTGCTATGTTTATTTTACAAGCAAATGACACCAAATCATCATCACTTTGCCAATTTATAAAATCTAAAGTGAAAAATAAAACAAGGCCAATTCGGCATCATTTACTTACAAGTGAAAAAAACTATCATGTCTATTTTGCAAGAAAATGACATCAAGTCATCATCACTTTGCCAATATAAAAAAAAAGTAAAAATAAAAACAAGCCTAATTCAACATCAACTATGTCTGTTTTAAAATAAAATGACACCAAATCGCCATCACTATTCCCAAATATAAAAATTCAAAGTAGAGATAAAACAAGACCAATCTGGCATCATTTATCCATTATATTTTACAACTACAATAGTCCAAGTTGTAATTACTTTCGTGAACTCATGGACCGATCCAAAAAAGAGGGAAAAGCTTCATCAGAATCTGGTTGGGTGCAAACTTTTTGTTTGCTTCCATTTTCATTCAATGATTCTTCATGTAGTAAGGGAATTCAACATGACAACCTACAACTTATATTAAATTCCTCTCTAGATAATTAGTAAGAGCATTAGGCTAATCACACAATGTGACTTGATCAAGGAATTTTCTATTTGACAATGTCACAATTCAGATGACCAACTATTGTTTATTGCAGAAGTAAATTTCCCATGGCAATAGCAATAATTTCGTATTGTTGTTGTCGGTTCACCTCCAGTTATGAACAGGGGAAATTGTCAGTGGAAACAAAAAAATCAACCGAAGCCCTTTATTGTTGCTTGATCCTCTATTTGACGAGCCTCCCAAAGTGGCGAGTACCAGTAAACTCTGTACACTTTTTGGTAAACTTTGGTTTACCGTGTTTCTCCCGATACACATAAGATTCACCAGAAAAAATGGAGTTCTCGCTGGAGCTAGGGTTTGGTCGAATCTTTGAGCCCCGATCTACACCGATTGATTGAGATTTTGGGAAAACCAATTTCGGAAATGGGAAGAGGGTGAGGAGCCGAAGGTGAGGAGCCGAAGCTGGTGATGTAAAAATTTTGTCAGAGTATGGTGGTCCGCCATTGCCGGTGGCGGAGCTCCAGTGGCGGCGAAAAAGTTTTGCCTGGTCTAGGGTGTGTGTAAGAATAGATCTAAGGTTTTGAAAAGGCCAAAATTAATAAATAAAGGATTTTTATATATGAGGGATAAAACAGTCATTTCATATGAAAGAATTAAAAATGTGCTTATGGTATAAAGACCACTGAAAATCTGCTCACCAAATTAAGACCAGTCTAAAAACTGCTCATTTGACATAAAAAAATATTTTTTTTTAAAGGGAAAACTAGGGTCCTTTGCTCAAGAGGAGGAGAGCAAACAGCCATCCGGTTCAACTGTTCTTTTTTTTTTTTTAATTTTTTTTTTATATAGTGTTATTTACACCTGGTCCTCCTCATACTGCTGCCAATGATCTAAAGTTTGTCAAAATGGCTAAAGTTGCATTAATTTATATTTTATGCTATATTTTGAGAAGCAGCATTAAAAGTGGATATTTGTTCAATGCCCCACAAAAATATGAAAGGATTTTTACACTAAAAGACAAGTAAAAGATGAAAATTACCAAAAATGGCCCATATTTCTTAATCTTACCCGACCTGTCACCCTTTTCTCGAGATAGAAGCCTGCCACAAGTTTATATAAATTTATACAATTTTATACATGTGTATAAAATTGTATAAATTTATATAAGTATGTATATTCGAGTGAATAAATCTGTATACTAAGGATATTTATATGAATTTTTACTTTTTTGTGTATATTTTTGTATTTCTCTTATTGCTACGCATTTATATATGTATATTCATGTATAATTTATTTTTTGGGGGAAGAATTATGTGTATAAACTTGTCCAAAGCAATGATATATACGGAATCAACAACATAAATTTAGTAAAATACAAAAAAGTAACGACACAACTGTCATACCATATTTTTACCTAACTCGGAGCGAGTCAAGGCTCGAGTTTGACTAGATAACTTGTTTGAGTTTGAAATTGGACTCGCCACCTAATATAAGTTTCCTAAGGTGTATTAGACCACCTAAATGTCTAAGGTCGAGTCTTGTTCAATAGAAACATATTTTTCAGAGATTCGAGGGTAAGAAGTCCAAGTGACTCAGGGAAGAAGGTATTAGGCACTTTCCCAAGTACCATAAAAAGTGGTTCCTACCCGAGTTTTTACTATTGAAATGTTAGAAAGTAGCAGACAAGTATAATCACACTTACAAAAAATTTTACTAACTTAAGTGGCTATAAATGCAATTAGTGAAGCAATTTGATTCATTCATGCAAAACAGTCTAAAGGGCAGTGATGACTCAAGTATGGGCTTGCAAAATATTTTGCAAAAATGGCCTAAGCCCAATGCCTAATTTCACTTTTGGCCTCAAGTTTTGCAAACATCAATTCAGTCGGGCTAATATCGCAATAACTAGTTCAAATCAGTTCAATTATCCAATTTCAATGTTTCTTTTGTAGAGAGAACCAATTTTCAGACGTTTTCAAGTTTTGTCACAAACCAAATTGGGGTTATTTTGTAAAAAAATGTTAGCCCATTTAGGGTCGCTGTGACTTGACATTAATTGTCGACCCTAGCTTTAATACCTATTTACTTTTTGGGGTCAGTTTTGGAAAGTATAAGCGTAGGGGCTGTTTTTGAAATTGGAACTCAGAAACATACAAATACACAGAAGGGGGCTGCCCCCCCCCCCCCCCACACACACACACACACACACACACATATATATATATATATATATATATATATATATATATATATATATATATATATATATATATATATAAGGATCCCGGAAGCGAACCCCTTAAGTAAAAGGGAAGAAATAAAGAGAAGTAAGGACAAGAAGGAAGTACAGATTAATTAACTAATTAATTAATTAAGTGGGTAATTAGGTGGATGTGCCAACCATATACAATATGTAATGCAAAAATTTAAATATGCAGTGCAATAAAGTAAATCAGGCGGTAAAACCGACCAAATGCACGAAATTCACAATATAAATATTCGAGACAAAAATTTAATATAAGAAGATTATATTAAAATTAAAAATATTACAAAGCTAGAGGGATAGGACTCTAACCAATTCTAGAGAGGGGGAGGATATTGTGAATGATGTAGTAGAAGTGGTATGTGTTTTTACAAGTGATGGTGGGGGGCATTTATAGCAAAAATACATGAAATATCTTGCTAATTCTTGTTAATGTCATGGATGATGTCAACTTTATCTTGCTAATGCTTGCTGAGGTCATGGACGATGTCAGCTTTAGTTGATGTCGTGATGTGTCATGTTGATGTCGCAGATGATGTCAACTTGATGTAATAATTGTGTACTTCAAAATGATGACACCTTGATGTCATGCTTGCGCATTTTGATTATTCTTCTGATAAGTAATAATCAAGGTCTTCTTCTTCTTCTAAATATGGTTGAGACTTCTGGCTGGAGGATCCAGCTTTAAGTTGTTAGAGGATTAATTCCATTTGTTCAATAAAATCTTCTTTATAGCGAGAGCTGGCTAACTGTGCAGTTGCTATTGATTTTTGTTGAAAAAATGAGTATTGGGAAGCATCTGTTGGAGACAGATACTTTGGATTTTCCAGGAACCATTTTTCTAATGCCGGAACATAGGCTTCAGAAGGATTCCAATTTTTGTACCATTTGGTGTGACCTTGAAGGGCTAACCATAGTAGTCCTTTATGTCCATCTGGCTTATTAAAAGAATATTTTTGGGAGTAGATCCACGGAATGTGAAATCTATAGAAAAAATGGAGGAGTACAAGTATCTGTTGTTGACTAAAGAACCTAGTACTGAAATATTTATAACCTTCCTTAACTGAAGATGGAAGGATTTCAATTCTGTGTCCATATACAGGCCACCATTGATGTATAAACCATTGAGGAAATTCAGAGACTAATTGTTTACCCCAAAGGATAAACCAAGAGTGTCTTCCAATGTGATTTTTAAAAGTGAAGGCATTCATCTAGACAGCCTTATAGTCGAAATAATTAAAATATTGAGGTCGAAAAGGTTGAGAAATCAGATTTTAATTGTACATCCTTTTGTAAAACAGATTTTGCAGCTTTGCAATCAATTCTTAAAAGGAATTTTTTGTTTTGTAAATCAGCTTGAAATTTAGAAATGCATAAAACAATTGCTAAAATTTCCTTTTTAATTGTAGGATAATTTTGTTGAGCATTATTCCAATGCTTAGATGCAAATACAATGATATGTTCTTTACCATCTTTCTTTGTTTTAGTATGTCACCATAACCAATATCTGATGCATCTGTTTCAACAATTTTGAATGCAGAAGGATCAGGGAGAGATAAACAAGGAAGATGTTTAAATTTTAATTTTATTTGCTACACAACGTTGGTATGAACATTAGTCCATGGAGGAGGGGGCTTTTTCAATCTATTATGAAGAGGTTTTAGCAGATTACTAATACCTTGAATAAAATTAGATACATAATTAACACAACCTAAAAATCTTTGAAGCTAGGTTTTATCTAAGATTTGATCATGGAACTTATCAGCAAACTGAATTGATCTCTGGATAGGGACAATAGTTCCTTGTTGGATATTGTGACCTAAAAATCGTATATTTTTTTTAAAAAAATACTATATTTAGTTTTTGAAAGAACAAAGCCATTTTCGTTAATAGTATTAAAGAAGATTCATAAATGTTTAAAATGTTGATCGATGCTAGTAGAAAATACTAAGCCTTCATCAATGTAAACAATAATAAATTTTGAAAAATGATTAAAGACGTCATTCATGATTCTTTAAAACTCCAAAGGAGCGTTTTTTAATCAAAATGGCATTACATTCCATTTGTATTGCCCAAATAGAACAGTAAAAGCAATTTTATATCGATCTCTTGGATCAATTTGAATTTGCCAAAAACCTAATTTTAAATCAAATTTAGAAAAATAGTAGCCGCATAAAGCCGCCGAAAAAAATCTCTTTTGTTTGGAATAGGGTATCTAATCCAACGAAGAGCTGTATTCAAGGGTTTGTAATTAATGACTAAACGAGGGACACCTCATTCAATTTCTAAGTTTTTGTTAACATAAAAAGCAGCACAACTCCAGGGGGATTTACTAGGAGAGCTGATGTGTTTTTCAAGAAGATCTTTGATCTCACTTTTACAATGGATTGTTAGCTCTTGATTCATTTGGATAGGACAAGCTTTAGTGGGAATAGTTTTTTCATCGAAATCAAGTTCATAAGGAAGTCTGACTATGTGTCTCTTCTGATTCCAAAAGGCTGTTGGTAAATCAGCACAAAGATCCTTTTGGTTTTTTGCTTCTAAGATTTTAAAACTAGACTGAAGAGAAGGATCTTGAAGTTGTTGCTGTAGCCTTTGAAATCATACTTCTTCTTTGAAGAAATTGATTTGGGCTTCCTTATGTTTTAAGGTAGACAAGACCTTCTTTATAGAAGGTTTATCAAAAGGGAGGAGGATCTTATTTCCTATGCACTCAATTTGGATGCCTTGATTAGTGACTATAAAAGACATGATTTCTTGGATGAAAGGGGTACCTAATATGACTGAGTTAGTAAGGTCTTTTACTAACAAGAAAGAAGTTGAGACTGACAAAGAAGAATTTCCGCAGGAAGTTCTAGTTTCAACATCAAAGAGTTTGAAGCTAATTCCTAATCTTTTGCCATTAGCTGCTCTAAGGGCTTCTTTGGTTTTTTCAAAGTATCTTGGTGGGATGAGTCCTTCTTGTACACAATTGAGATCTGCACCTGTATCAAATAAGGCGACAATATCGAAAGTGAAGGACTTATTGATAACTAGGGTAACCCTAATATGCCATTTCCGGATGGAAAGTCTAGAGAGGTAGTTGATGAAATCTTCTTGATCAACTTGTTTGGTTTCTGTTTGTCTACGCTGTTCAGGCTGGGTAGAAAACTGGTGGAGAACAAGGCGATCATATCTTGTTTTGCTCTAATTTCACAAATTTCTTCCTTAAGGAGTGCTATCTCAGTTTGGAGATCATGGATAGTTATTGTCCTGGGTTTCTGTGAAGGAAATCTATTGAGAATGTCAGTAATATTGTAAGTGTAATCACCTAATTTTGACTAAATTTATCTTTAATTAGGATGTTAAACTAACAAAAGTTACTTGTTATGTGTTTATTTGCAATCTATGTTTAATTGTGATGATTAGTGTAGATTATGTGATCTTATGTTTATTAATTTTGTACGTAGTGCCTTTTAAATGGCTATTTGTAAAAACAATGCAGCCCAATACATTGGCCCATCAGCCCATATCTATAACCCGGCCCATACTAAATATATAAGCCAAAAATAACATTTTTTCTCTCATTTTTACACAAAAAATCAGAATATAGGGCCACCATGCTGAAATTTTCTCCCAACTCGCCGGAAATCGCTCCACGGCGGAGCCACCGGCCGGCCACCGTGCTGCCGCCGCCGGCCACCACCTCCGGTGGCCGGAAAAATATAAAAATACACCATTCAATAGATCTTGACACCCTCATTCCGTTTTCGTGATTGTTTTCTTCAAATTTCAAGCCGTCTCGCGTAGATCGGAGGTCAAAGTACGGTCAAACTCCAACTCCGGTGAGTTTTTTTGTTTTTCCTGTTTCATTCTCTTCCCCCCACCTTACTCTTTCACTCCCCATCACCCCGTTCCCTAAATTTTCTTTTTTTTCCCCTCCCTGTTTTCCCGTTTCCCATTTTTCTGTTTTTTCTGTTTTGTTTTTCTCTTTCTCGTTTCTTTCTCTTCTTATTCCTTTTCTCTTGTTTCTGTTTATGATGATGATGCTCGTGATGAGTTTGAATTGGTAAGGCTTTGGTATTGAAAGCGAGGCAGTGGGGATGATGAAGCTGCAACAGCTATGATGATTTTGTTATGAAGGCGACGAGGCTGTTTCTGTGTTGATGTTGTCCGATTGAAAAAAAGAATGTTGTGGTAGTCGAGGTGGTGCAGCGAGGTTAGCAAGGCGTTGGAGGGGCTGTTTTTTTTTTCCAGTTAAGCGAGGCAGCGGCGTAGTCATTTGGATGTCGCAGCTTTGGTTTGAAACGGGTTAGAAAGGAAACTCTTAGCCTTTTGTTTGTCTTTGTTCCTTTGTTTGATGTTTGGAATGGTCATTAGTCATAGAAAAGGAGATCCATGTTTATAGTCTAGTATGTAAAATCCATGATTGAATGAGTACATATATGAATTGTCTGGTTTTGTTAAAGTGTGGCGACGACATATTTCATGTTTTGATTAGTTCTATTGGAAAATGAAATACCTTGTCCCATTGTCTAGACGTGAATGGATTATTTGAGTGTCTGTGTCTTATTGTTGTTCAAGCATTGATCCGTCTAAAAACTGGGGTATTCTATTCTGTCAGCGGCATGAAATTGAAAACATCTTGTGCATTCGGATTTAGCTTAATGGACGAGTTATGAAAGGATATTGTTTAGTATGATTGGCATGAGATTTGTGTGCTTCTGTTATAAGTTGTGAGATTTGTAATGTATGAAAGCTTGGGTAAACATCCTGACCAGTTTTTTTTTAGTAGAAAGCATAGCAGATTTGTGAAATCACCTATGCACTATTTAAATTTGAAGAAAGTCAGAACTTTGTTTAGTTTTCTTACCAGTGAGGGGCTGCATGAGATGCGTAAATGTTTAGTTGTTAGAATTGATTTGTAGTTTATTACGAGTAACTAAGGCTGTTCTGTTTAGATTTTGGAGTTCAAAATGGTCACTTTGAATCATTTCGGACTTAAGAGAGTTTGATGTTAGTTTTCTTATGGAACACTTGCAATATAATTGGAAGTTGATACAGGCCAAATTAGCGTACATATGTGGCTGTAATGTTGCTTTTAGTCTGTTTGGGGCATCTCTCTTTTTGTCTTAGTCTCCTATTTGGAAAAGGATTTGTTTAATTAACTTATTCTTTGATTTAGCATTTCAAAAGGTGAAGTTTCAGTATTTGTTTGCTTTTGGATTAAGTTTGGTTCAGTTTAGTCTAAAATTGGAAATCTGTTTGTCTTTGGCTTAGTTCTAAGTTTAGTTTGGTCCATTTTAAGTCAGTTGGGCTGATTTATAGTTTGGTCTTGGTTTCCTTATAGTTATGTAATGAGTATTGGGGGTCCTCTTAAAGGACCCTACTTGCATTATTTCAGCTTTTGGAAGCTGTTTTGGTAGCTGAAACAGTAGGTGCACAGCTGCTGTACTTTTGCTTGAAAAAATGGGACTAAAAGCACTCAAGTGTAGGGTGTGGGCTTGTACTTTTGTACAAGTCCACACCCCACCTTTTAGCCCCACCTTTTAGCTATAAATAGAGGCATTTACTACCCTCTTTAAGACACAACTGCCTGCTGAAAATTTAGCAAAAACAGTGAGCAAAAAACACTTGAAAAAATTAGTGAGTTTAAGAGTTAGATTTAGAACCAAAAGCCTTTACATCTAAGGTCTTTTGGGGCATAAATCTTAAGGTTTAAAGTTTGAATAGGGGTATAAAGGGGCTGTTTTAGCTGCTGGTTTGGAGCTGAAGTTGGTGGACACTTTGGTTGGTTTTTTTTTGTCATCTCTTGTTGGCTGGGATTTTTTTTGGCTTAAAGGTAAACACAAGGGAACTTTTGTATTCATGTTGAGCTATTTGGTTATGAAAAAATCACATGAAATTATGCATGTTTGAGCCCTTGTGCAATCTGCTTGTGTTTTGCCATGAATTATTTGTTTTCACTTGTTTCATTTCTTTTTAAAAAATTCTGTCAAGTGTATAAACTGTCATGAAAAACTTATTTCATTAATTATGCTTTGCTTTCATTGAGCAAATGTACTTGAAAGGTTGGACAGAAAGTGAGCACATAGCTGAATTTGGAGTTTTATTTAATTTTGTTTTGGTTAAACACATGATCTGAAATTAGTTAGCGAAAGCTGCCCACTTGTGCAAAAAAAAATAATAATAATTTTGGTTAACTAAATTTGCAAAGAACTTGGCCAATAGCCGAAGTAGATCATATAAATGGGTTGTGGTATGCAAAAAATAATTAGATGAATTTAACTTGCAAATCTATCACATGCAGGTAGCTTGTGTAGGTAGCTTAGTTTAGCACGTTGTTTCAAGTATTGGCCAACATTTCTAATTTTATAACAAAGCAGCCACTAATTGAAAGGAAAAAATGTGATAACTTTGCAATGAGCAGCTTTCGAAATAGCCTATTAATGCAAACAGGCCCGTTAGTCTCATCAATTGATAGACTACCTATATTTTTGATAAAACTAACCCATAACTTAAAATTGTTCCAACTGTTTGAAAAAACTACAAAGGTCTATGACTTGACAAAGCTGAAAAATGAGTACACGAGTTTCGTCAATTGAAGATTTTATCAAAGTGAATCCCGTTAGGCCCATTTAATATTATTGTCATTTCATTACATTTTAAACTGGAGTTTCTTTTATAATGAAATATAATATACGATTAGGCAAATTAAATAGGAGTGAAAAGACCTATGCAATTAGGCAAGACGATAAGTATGATTTGTAATCTACTCATCCGGCTAAAAGAAAAACTAAATTGAGTTAAACTAATTCTAAATTAATTATTTTTTTTCGAAGTTAATTCTTTTAAAATAGATAAGTCCGTTGTAAGGTTGGAAACGTTGTAATACATTTTATTTATCTATTTATTTATTTATTTATTTATTTACTTCGAATCAAAGCGTAAATTCATCCGGTCCTCTGTGAGGTTGGATAAGAATAACACTTTTAAATTTTTTCCGAATTAAGGTGTAAATTCATCCGATCCTCTGTGAGGTTGGATAAGAATAACACTTTTTAAATTTTTCTGAATCAAAGTTTAAATTCAAATTAACGGCAAAATAATACAACCATTGTTTAATAAATTAAAATTGCGACAATAAAGCAACTGTGCTTGGCACAGGACTCGCGGGTGCCTAATACCTTCCCGCGAGTCAACTGAGAACCTTACCCAAATCTCTAACGCAGACCATTAGACGAGTTAGAGGTGTTCTAAGGTACCTTTTGGTGACTTGGCACACCTTAAACTATGTCAAGTGGCGACTCCGAGTTTTCTCTTAAATAATTTGTACCTTTTGAACACCAGTCATGTGCCTTTAAATAAACTCGCACCTCGCAGTTTAACCAATAAATTTTTTTAGGGCGTGACAGTAAGTATTAGCTATTTGAGGATGATTTGGAAAGGTACTTGAAGATATGGAAGGCTTATCTATGGTTCGTTTGAACTGCTCTAGATGATGTTTCATTTGGTTTGAATTCTCAAGATTACTAATAAGCTCAAGGTGGAGATCTTGTTCTTTAGAGAGAACATTAATCTCGGGTTGACTATTTTGGTCTTCTTGACTAGATTCGGATGAAGATGCATGTACATCATCATCTTCAAGTTAGTTGAATTGTTGTTCAAGTTCATCATCAGCAATATCAGAAGTATCACTATCTTCCAGTAGGAGTTGTTCTATTTGGTTAAGAATAGACTCATCTAATTCAAGGTTTCTAACTTTGTTAGCTAATTTGCAGTATTTGGCGATATGCCCAGTTTTGTTACATATGTAACATTTGTCAGAATTGGGAGATTTGAAACCTGGTGCTTTAGGTCTATTGGGTAGAGCTGGCAGAGCTTTGTTTTTGGAGTAGGAAGGTTTTGTTTTCCTGAACTTGGGTGCAGAAGGTCTATATCTTGGGATGGCCTCCTTATCTTTAGCCTTTTGTCTCTTATGAAGCTTATTTCCACAAGGAGGGATACCAAATTGTTCACAAAACTTCCTAAATCTCTGCGAGTTTGAGCTCTATCTTTGACTAATTGTCTCAGTATCTTATCTTGTCGGCAGATTTTGAGAGCATCTTGTTGAATAAGACTGGTAAGCTGACCATAGGTGATTTTTTCATAAGGAATAATATCACCAGTGTAGAGACTTTGGAGTTCTTCTTTGACTAAATCTCTAAGAGACTTAGGCAGGCCATCTAGGAATTTTTCTTTCCAATATGGGAGGTTTCCATCTGGTTTTTCATATATCCTGGTAAGAAATGAGTCTTTATACCACCTAAAATCAATGAGGGTCTAACACTTAAGAGTGTTAAGTAAATCAGAAGATCTTTCTCTGAAAATACATGGACTACCTATGAAAGTTTTGATAATGGTGTAAATTAGGGTGTTGGTCGAATCAGGAATGGTTTGGCCATCTTTTAGGATTGGTTCTCCTATTGAATCAATTCTAATACTGTAGAAGATCTTTTGATGATCTTCCTCACTAAGATGGGTATCCCACCAGCCCTTAAGTTGACCTGTAAAACCTACTACTAATATATGGGTAGTAAGCTGGTCACTACAATTATGAGAAGTTCTATATGAAGTGGATACCATAGTCATCGGCTGCAACTTGGACAAAATATTGAATTCGGACTAACCATCTATGTTCCATTCATAGATGTTGTTGGTATTGTAGTTATTCTGCATGACACTAGATTTTTCTTCTAAAACCATATCAGGATGGGTAGCTCTAGGATAATAGAGTTTTTGGGGTTGTCGCCAGTTGGAAGATTCTGTTCTAATAGGAGCAACTTCTAGAGAAGGATCATGATGAAATTGATCAGACTGTGTTTGGGATTCTTGATCTCTATCTAGCTCTCGAAGAACAACTATAATAGAAGCATCCTTAGTTACAGACTCTTTAGTTGCAGAGTCTTGAATGACAAAGGTTTTCTCTATTTCAGAGATTGTACGTTGAAGGTCAGAAAGTTGAGGGAATCCTTTAGATTGGTGTCTCTGGAGTTCACTAGCAAAAGTCCTAGGGATCTCATAAGGTTTAAATACTGGAATTGAAGATGTTTCAACAGACTTAGTACTAGTGGATGCTGAAAAAGATGGTTTTGAAATCAAATATTCACCAAGAGTTTGTAAATACTTATTTGTATAATTATTTTTGTTCGAAGATATTTTTTAATATCTTTACCTGTGAAAGCTTCACTTTCAGGTTTTAATTTGAAAGGAGTAGCTACCACTTGGTTTTTGCCATGATTTGTTGAAAATCCTTATGGTGGAAGAAGTTCAGAGATGACTTCTTCTCCAGTTGAAGTTTCTCAAATTTTTGAAATATTAATAGATTTAGAAAAAGGAAATTCTATGTGGTGGTATTCAGCATAAGCTTCAAACCACTCAAAGAAATTAATTTGCTCTTGAATCAAGTTCAAGGATTCATAATAAATTTTTTGAAGATTTTCTTTCATTTCCTTGAAAGCTGTTAAAAACCCATGTTCTCTTAAAAAGGTTTTCAGGAGAGTAAAATTCAGTCCTGAGTTTTTCTTTGTCAATTTGGAAATCTTTTCTAAAATACCTAATTTAGCACTAGAAATGAATAAGTAGGAGACTGAGGTCTTTCAAAGTTAACTTCAGTTGGAGGTGTTTCCACTGAGTATTCTGCTTGAGGAATCCTAGATTCGAAGTTAACAGTTTCGATTCTAGAAGGAAATGAAGAGACAAAATGTCTAGCAGACTGAGTCTCAGACTGTGCTGAAGGTGGGGAAGGTATTCTTTGACTATGAGATCTTCGGAAGGAAATAGTTACAGATCCTGAAGAATTAGATCTGGGACACATTAGTATTTTCTTGCTTCTCGGCTGGGGTAGCATCTTGCAAAAGTCGGTTTTGAGGTTAAGAAACCTGATTCCAGGATATAGGTCTTGGAACTAACAAATGTGATCTTTGAAGATTTATTTGGAAGAGAACAGTTTCTCCTTTATGAAGTGTTTTCATGGCTCCAGAATTGAAGGCTGAATTCATAGCTTTGTATTGAATTCTATAGATAATTGCAACTAGAAGAGATCCAGTCTTGGTTTTATAATTGGATGTCTTGACATTTAGTGTCAAGGAGTCTAATATATTCCTATCTTTAAGGGATACAGTAAAGTTGGGAAAGCAGTCAACATAAGTTGGTCCATCATAAAGCAGTCAATATATATATATATATATATATATATATATATATATATATATATATATATATATATATATATATATATATATATATATATATATCATGCAAATACATGATTGAGTGATAATCACTTTAGAAAATACATATAATACTTTGTATATTGGACCCCAAGACTTATACTCTCCTATACACTATTAGATTAGTGTATAGAAGATTAAAGCTTGATAAAAAATTAGTTTAAATACGTCCAGGGCCAGATTTTAAAAACATGTATTGGGCCCGTATCATTTATGCAATAGAAAGGCAAATTTGATTTACAGAAACAGTCGAGATTTTAATAGCCATTGCACGTATAACCCATGTTTAGTAAAAGGTATCAGATTTCATGCTTCATATCAAAATACTGTTTAACGCCACATTCAAAACTGTCCTGACAACTTGATTTCCATATTGCTTTAGCTTGTCATGCAAAATTCCTATTTTTATACCAGTATGATGATGCAAAACACACAAATGAGTGAAGGTTCAGAGAAAAGGCCCTTGGATGGCCATGGCATAACTACCAAGCATATATAGATACATGCGGGGATCCTAACAAATACATAAACAGGTAGGGGAACTCTATATCATAGCAGAATCACAGAACTAGGCCGAGGCAATGTATAAGAGTATCAATCCATGCTAGTGTTTTGGCTTAACACATAAGTCTATTGAGTGTATTCCCCTACATAAGATTGGTTAGCAATATGAGGCTTCTCATGCCTTCCTTTTTAGAACCTGGAGCCCTTTGATAGAAATCTGGGTATAGTTCCTAGAACTATCCCAAGAAAAACCTGCAGACAGTGTTAATGGCCAAAAGAAGGCCCAGGTAATATCACGGAGTCACAAATACAGGTTTATAGAGTGGAGAGAAGACTGTATACCTTTGATGACTTAATGAACACACAAGCCAAAGAGAAATAGTAGTAATGTAGCAAACTAAAACCCCTCACAAACTTTGCTTTAACAATTCTTTTTGTAGCAGAACCAAGAAAGAAATAATGAGAGTTTTCAGAACGATTAAAAGGAGAAAAGGATGAATCCAGCCGTGTGTATATGTGTTCAATATGTTACTGTGTGTATGTTCTCTAGTGTATGTGTGAGGGGAAAAGCTGGTTTATATAGGTGTGCGATGTGGGAATTCGAATTCGAATTCAAACAGGTAAAACCAATAAAGTAAGGCAATATTATGTCCCAGAATTAAAGAGGATACACTGAGGTTCTCTTTCCAAGTATAGATTAATCCAGACCCTATTATTAAGGCATACGAGATCTCAGCCTATTAGGATTCCCTCTCCTTAATAATAATAATAATAATAATAATAATAATAATAATAATAATAATAATAATAATAATAATAATAATAATAATAATAATAATAATAATAAAGTCCAAATTCAAGAAATTAGTATACAAGAGAATGTTCTAGGATAATTTAGGCTCGAAAATACCTTGATCAGCTCAATAAGTTTCAAAAAGACCCAAATCGATACCCTATCAATTACTATAAGAAATTTCCAATCAAATATCAATCAAGTAGATCCAAGTAAGCTAATCAGGATCTCTTAATCATATAAGTCAAATTGTTATCCCAGTTTAAGATTCAAAGTCACTGATTACCTTAGAAATAATCCAACCAAATCTTTGATTAATATTCTACAAGTTTTAGGAAAAGTTTAGCATCATGATTTCAAGCTTAGGTAGTCAAGGTAATCGATTGAAAAGGTGAACAAGGCACATAGGGTAATCGTAATCATTCTAAAAAACTGTCATGATTCTGAGCGTAGACCTAATAAAGATAACATGGAATTAAAACATACAACAAGTTCAATATTCAAACTAATCAGTGATTTACCAAGGGCTGCAAATCATGTGAACTAACTAATTAAAGAGTAGACAACATGTTAATCCAAAGAGGGAACTAAACAACTTTAGGCATAATATCACATAGGTTCGAAGAACAACAAAGGGACAGGGTCACCAATTTTGGATCTAATTCGGGTCAACTTCTACCCCTTTCGATCATGCATGCGTGAAGGTTTTTCCCTCTTCCTTAAGACAGTAACATTCATGTTTTTGTAGAGGCACCGCCAGAGTTTCTTTTTCGATGAGGGAGATGAAATCAGGGGTGGGTTTGGATTTTGACTTCGTGCTTTTGGGAAATTGCCATGGGGATTTTGTAGAGGAGAGTGAGGGGATCAAAAGTATATATTTTGTTCGGTGTTTGGTGGCCGGCGGTGGCCGAAAATGGCCTCAATAATGGATGATACTAGGGTTTCATTGAGAGAAAAAAAGAAAAGGGACGACGGCTGTCATTATGTGGAAAATGAGAGAGAATTAGGGTTTCAGGGGGTGACCATGTAATTAAAAAAGGAAATGTTATTTTCCACCATTGGATCAAGTGAACGGAGGGCTGATATGAAGCCACGTCGACGTGACGTGGCACTGATGTGTATAAGTGGGGTATGAGGTGTGCCAATGCTGAGGTGTATATATATATACGTGTATAAAAGCGTATATATTGTGTATAAATGTTTATAAATAGCTATAAAATGTGTAGAAATTTGTATAAAATGCTCATAAAATTATAAAAAATCAGAAAATTAATTGTGAAGGCTAAATGGCTAAGGAAGACACTTATTTTGAATTTTAAAAGGGTTTGTGCAATTTTGCTAAAATAGGAGTAATTGCAAAAAATTGTAATTGAACGTGCAAATTTTGTAAATAGCCATAGCTTGTACCAATATCCTTAAAAGTAACTTGATTGACATGCTTGTGTGAAGTAATGATTTTGAATAGGGTTAGAGTGAAGATAATTGTATGGTTATCAGTGCAATTTTATCTGAAAAATGGCTATTGAAATAGGAGGGTCAAAATTAGATGTCAACCACTGGCGGGGAGGGTGTCTGCTGGCGGCTTAGTGGAAGGGGAGGGATAGATTTGGTAGCTAGGGTGTTTTTTTTGAAGGAGTGCTAAAATTTATAATTTTAGGGATGGGTGCTACGCATGAAAAAAAATATGGCCTCCTGCTTGTAATTTTGGGTAGTGGGCTGCCTATTTTAAAAATTTTTTCCAAACATGAACAGTCTAAAAATCATTTTGCTTTACTGGCACAAACTTTATACGTATTAGTTAGACCGTCCACCAAGTTTAAGAATAAAATAATTTTTTTGAATTTTTTGATCTTAAATGTGTACATCAAACTAAAATATTCATTTGAACTTGTGGCCTTAAGCATATTATGTCATCCATACAAGGGAGTGTCCTTAAAATAAAAAGAGAATATTGAAATTTTAAAACTCACTTAATGCAGATAGATAGTAGGTTTTTCTAAATAGTAAATGACTGGTATAAATGGAAATGGATTATGCATTTTGTGTACACTTGCAAATATGCGTCGGTGTATATTGCACGTATCTTTCTGAAATGCGAAAAGTATTGCTTGGTTAGATTGTTGTTCAAGAAAGATAAATTTAGAAAACATGTTTTGAATACGTCAAATGTATATAGATGTATGCATCTACGGGTTTATATATCTATTTGTAATTTTAAATGTTACAACATAAAACAACAATTTGTATGCCATGTGTACTCTCAACTTTGGGATGATGTGGACGAATGAAAGGTACTAATACATGCATTTTCATCCTCGCATATAATGTGTTCCTAAATCAAGCAGCAGCGAAATAAAATCTTTATAAAGTAGCTTTGTACTGTTTCCCAGGAATGGAAATGCAATTAAACGATAGTTAAGAATACTTGTTATTTTAAGATAATGATTCCCTTTGTTGACACCATGATGGTCCCAAAGTCAGCAAAGAAACAAAGCCAATTGTGAGGTAGCCCCTTGTTGTCAACTTGAGACCTATGGCTCTGAAATATACAAACCGATGTCGAATCTACCCATCCAAGAAAATGACACCCATAATCCTGTTGGGTTTGGAAGGAAGGTAAAGTGGTGTGAATGGGAAATGAAATAAATATTAATATTTTATATTAATATTTAATATGGAGCCGGTTTCGTAACGAAATTAAAAAGTGGACTATTTATGCAAATATTCCAAAGGTGGGCTGCTGTAACATTATTCCAAATGAAAGGGTGCTTTCATTGAACAACCACTTTGAAGGCTGCCTTTCATGAACAGCTACTTCACCAATGAAAAGGTACCTTTTCATTGAACAGCCACCTTGAAGGCTGCCTTTCATGAACAGCCATTTCACCAAAAGACACCTTCATGCCTTTTCACTCCAAATCTTGTGGCTATAAATAGAGAGGCATTTTGCCTCATTTTAATCATCCAAAAATTTAATACTCTCTCTCTCTCTCATTACCTTTTGCATTTGTTTTCAAAACAAAAGTAAGTTCGGAGTTAGTGTGATTTGCTACCATTATTTGAGTTCGTGTTCACTGTGATTTGAATTACCGCTATCACAGTGAGGATAATTCCATTCTATCATGGGAGAAATTAATCCACAAACCTTGGGTAACTGTGAGGGGATTAGATTTCTTAAGGACAGGCAGTGTATACTGTTGGCTTGGAATTTCTCTACTTCATCTATTTCTGTTTTGGTCATTATCGAAAGTGCAGACATTTAACAATCTTAAGAAATCTAATTTGTATTTTGGTCTGCTAATCGATAATAGGCTGTTTGTGGAGACTAAAATCTGAAAAGATTTTCTACTCCAAACTGTTGTGGAGACTAAAATCTGAAAAGATTTTCTACTCTAAATTTAATATTCCGTTTTTGAAGATTTAAATACTTCAACGGATTATTAAAATTATTGTGTGTTTAATCCGTTCAGAAGATTAAAAACTTCCGCATTATTAAAATATTTATATTATTATTTGCAGTTTGAAGATATAAAAACTTCACTGTACATTAAGCCAGTTTGAAGAATAATCTCTTCACTGTAATATTAAACCGGCTTGAAGATTAAAAACTTCGCAATTATGTTGAATCGGTTTGAAGATTAAAAACTTCACTGATATGTTAAAAATGATTGTGGCATATTCACACTTTCGTTTATGGGCAAAGAACCCCAATTGTATTGAACAAGACAAAGATCGTGTCCAGAGGGCTTGCCACAGTAACTCTTTGTGCCATTGTTTTGGCAGAACTTTTGTGGTTCAAGAAAATGGAAGTAAAAATTTTCATTTAACAGAAAGAATGACAATTTGAAAGCAAGCTATGTGGTTGTTTACTATACTTCCAATGGTGAAGTTTCTGAAATGAAATTGACATGGAAATAGGCTATTCATAGCCATATGTAATTGGCTTGGAAAGATGCCAGCAATTAGCTTTCCAAAAGATAGATGCATGGCGAATGAGAATAAAGAAATAAATTTTTATTATTCAAGGGGGATTTCATCCCTTTGGCCATGATGGTGGAAACGTTTGGAAAGGCTTTACCTAGAGCTACTAAATAAACAAGGAGAATTTATTAGTGGCTCAGGTTCAAAGTGTTGAATATTTTATATTCATTTGGCTAGTCTCGTAACATCATTGAAGGCAATGGTCTGGTATGTTACTTTGTGATTATTTAATTACTAAAGGCCTTGTATTTCCTATTATGGACAATAGAAGAGGTATTTATAATATTTGAAATGTGGGGGCGTTTGATTTATCCATATCAAGAATAAATGTTAGATTCAATAAATGTCTATATTATTCATTATGGTTTTGAGCCCTATATATCCTCGGTGGATATTGACGTGATAGTAAGAGAGTTCTTAACGTGTTCATCTTAGGGATGACTAATCGGTGAAACTACCAATGGAATGGTTGGTTTGTACATGTTCTAGAAAGGTTGTATTATTTCATGAAGTCGTGTCACTTATAAGGACTTTTCATGAAAATGATATATCGGTTGATCGATAGCGTTTTGTATAGACATGACGATTCATTAAAATATTTGTCTATAAGACGGAAAATGATAAATATGGAAGTATTGCCTAAATTTGAATGTGATAAATCCAAATGTCAAATATGTGTTGAGTCTAAATTTGCGAAACATCCTTACAAATCACTTGAAAGGAATTCCGAACCTTTAGACTTAATTCATACGGATATTTGTGATATGAAGTCAATACCATCTCGCGGTGGAAAGAAGTATTTCATAACTTTTATTGACGATAGCACTCGTTACTGCTACGTTTATTTACTAAGTAGTAAAGACGAGGCTATAGATGCATTCAAGCAATACAAAAATGAAGTTGAAACACAACTTAACAAAAGAATAAAAATGATAAGAAGTGATAGGGGCGGTGAATACGAATCTCTTTTTGAACAAATATGTTTGGAATATGGCATTATTCACTAAACTACTGCCCCTTACACGCCACAATCTAATGGGATTGCGGAAAGGAAAAATAGAACTTTAAAGGAGATGATGAACGCCTTGTTGATAAGTTCGGGGTTACCCCAAAACTTATGGGGGGAAGCTATTCTTACAGCTAGTCGAATACTTAATCGTGTACCCCACAACAAAACACAATCCATTCCATATGAAAAGTGGAAGGGAAGAAAGCCAAGCTTGAATTACCTCAAAGTGTGGGGGTGTTTGGCAAAGGTACAAGTTCCTAAACCTAAAAGGGAAAAGATAGGACCAAAAACCGTTGATTGTGTTTTCATAGGATATGCCAATAATAGTAAGGCATATCATTTTCTGGTTTATAAATCAGAAAATCCTGACATTCATATTAATACGGTTATGGAATCAGATAATGTTGAATTCTTTGAAAATATATATCCGTATAAAAGTGAATATGAATCGTCAAGTGTCAGCACGAAACGACTAAGAGAAGGTACAAAAGGAAGTATGCCAAATAATGATAATCCAAGACGTAGTAAACGTCAAAGGACGTCTACTTCTTTTGGACCAGATTTTATGACTTTCCTATTGGAAAATGAGCCTCAAACTTATAAAGAAGCAATGGCTTCTTCAGAGTCTCCATATTGGAAAGAGGCAGTCAATAGTGAGATTGAATCCATTTTAAGCAACCACACATGGGAGTTGGTTGATCTTCCTCCTGGGAACAAACCTTTAGGTTACAAATGGATTTTCAAAAGGAAAATGAAAGCTGATGGTACTATTGACAAATACAAGGCTAGACTGGTCGTTAAAGGTTATAGACAAAAAGAGGGCCTTGATTATTTTGATACATACTCTCCGGTAAGCAAAATTACATCCATACGGATGCTAATAGCTTTGGCCGTCGTGTATGATCTTCAAATCCATCAAATGGATGTAAAGACAGCCTTATTAAATGGAGATTTGGAGGAAGAAATCTACATGGAACAACCTGAAGGGTTCGTGGTTCCTGGGAAAGAAAAGAAGGTATGTCGACTTGTTAAGTCTCTTTATGGACTAAAACAAGCACCTAAACAATGGCATGCGAAATTTGACAGTACAATGTTGTCAAATGGCTTCCAAATTAATGAGTGTGATAAATGTGTTTACATTAAGAACACTCCAAATCATATAGTCATTGTTTGTCTATATGTGGATGACATGTTAATAATGAGTAAAGATATTGCTGACATCAATGCTACTAAGCGTATGCTAACTAGCAAGTTTGATATGAAAGACTTGGGAGTTGCGGATCTAATCTTGGGTATTAAAATTCACAAAACTCCTCAAGGTTTGGCATTATCTCAAACTCATTACATCAGAAATGTCCTGGAAAAATTCAAGTATTTAGACTTCAAAACTTCAAAGACTCCAATTGATGTAAATCTTGCCTTTACAAAGAATAAAGGACAAAGCACGTCTCAACGAGACTACGCTAGAGTGTTGGGAAGTCTAATGTACGTCATGAATTGTACACGATCAGATATAGCTTGTGCTATAAGTAAACTGAGTCGATACACAAGTAATCCTGGACAAAATCACTGGATGGCTATGTAACGAGTTTTGGGTTATTTGGAGTACACCCAAGACTATGCTTTGCACTATGATAAGTATCCCGCTGTTATAGAAGGATATTGTGATGCAAATTGGATCACCGGCTCAAAAGAATCAAAATCCACAAGTGGATATATTTTCACAATAGGTGGAGGAGCGGTAACTTGGAAATCATCCAAACAAATCTTGCTTGCTCGCTCTACAATGGAGGCTGAGTTCATAGCTTTGGACAAAGCCGGTGAAGAAGCTGAATGGCTCCGAAACTTCTTGGAAGACATTCCATTTTGGCCTAGGCCGTTGACACCTATATGTATACATTGCGATAGTCAATCGGCAATATCAAGAGCTGGGAGCCTTATGTATAATGGTAAAAATCGTCATATACGACGAAGACATAAAACCATTAGACAACTTATCTCTAGAGGAATTATCACAATTGACTATGTTAAGTAAAAGGATAATGTATCGGATCCACTTACTAAAGGTTTAACTAGAGATGATGTTGAGAGACCATCAAGAGGAATGGGACTATGGCCGAGGACAAGTCGTCATGGCAGTAACTCTACCTAGAAGACTGGAGATCCCAAGATCTAGGTTCAAGGAGCTCAAACAAAGTTGTGTACGACCGCTCCAACATTGTCAAACAACTCAACCCATCCTCTTAATAAGACAATTTTTAGTACCAAGGATAAAACGTTAAAGACGTTTTTTAATGATTATCTAAGTTTGATACGGGGTTTGTCAAACAGTGTAGATCTACGAGATTACATGTTTAGAAATCACCTATGTGAGTGTGAAGTGGAAGCCGCTTCAAAGAGAATTCTGTAAGGCCAATTCTCTACGCACTCATGAACCAGGCGATGTTCATGGCTGAAACGAACACAACAATGAGAACCAAAACTGGTCAAGGATTAATTGTGTGACATATGTTGTCTAGGTATACACCAAAGTTCGACGGTTCGAAGATATCAAATCTACCGATTGACCGAGTATATCCGATATATGTTCACTACGGAAAGTTCAAAAAGAAACCCACTTATCCAGATGCAATTAATTCTTACTTGCAAATCACATAGTTTTCTGCATGTTTTCTTCATATAGCCATTCCCCATTCATGTGGGGGATTGTTGGGTTTGGAAGGAAGGTAAAGTGGTGTGAATGGAAAATGAAATAAATATTAATATTTTATATTAATATTTGATATGGAGCCGGTTTCGTAACGAAATTAAAAAGTGGACTATTTATGCAAATATTCCAAAGGTGGGCTGCTGTAACATTATTCCAAATGAAAGGGTGCTTTCATTGAACAGCCACTTTGAAAGCTGCCTTTCATGAACAGCTACTTCACCAATGAAAAGGTACCTTTTCGTTGAACAGCCACCTTGAAGGCTGCCTTTCATGAACAGCCATTTCACCAAAAGACACCTTCATGCCTTTTCACTCCAAATCTTGTGGCTATAAATAGAGAGGCATTTTGCCTCATTTTAATCATCCAAAAATTTCATACTCTCTCTCTCTCTCCTTACCTTTTGCATTTGTTTTCAAAACAAAAGTAAGTTCTGAGTCAGTGTGATTTGCTACCATTATTTGAGTTCGCTGTTCACTGTGATTTGAATTACCGCTATCACAGTGAGGATAATTCCATTCTATCCTGGGAGAAATTAATCCACAAACCTTGGGTAACTGTGAGGGGATTAGATTTCTTAAGGACAGGCAGTGTATACTATTGGCTTGGAATTTCTCTACTTCATCTATTTCTGTTTTGGTCATTATCGAAAGTGCAGACATATAACAAATCCCATATGTTTAATCAACTCTCAGATAGAATTTAAATTATGATATTAAAAACTACTATATCAGAAATCCATTAAGCAAAGAAAACAGGTTAATTATGATATATTCAAATAAACATAGACAAATCTAAGCTAAAATCCTATCAGTTGCTCGCAGTTTTGCAGAGTACAAATACATAAAACTTTTATATAAATATATATACTCCCTCCGTCCCAAAATAGTTGTCATTTTAGCAAAAATGATTTGTCCCAATTGTCTCTTTAGGATTTCAAGACTAAATTTATTACATATTTCCAATTATACCTTTAATAATTAAAAGAATTTTCAAGAAAAATTAATAATCAAATATTAATTAGAGGTAACATAGTAAAATACACATCTTTATTAATAAATTTTTTAATAGGCGTAAAAATGCCGAGCGCGTCAACTGAAATGGGACGGTAGAAGTATATACATTACACTTATTTGAGTTCAAGATATCTTTGACTTCCGGTTGATCATCCAATGCAGAAAAGTTCACCTCCTCCTACCCACCCTGTCCTTTTATCTCTTTCTTGCTTTCTTTTTGTAGTCTTTATGGTAAACTTGACTAAGACTTGTCTCACAAAAGAGTTTAACGGAAAAGCAGCAAAGCTAATTAATATGTGAGTGGAAGACAACAATACAAAGGATCAGTCATGTAGTTTATCTGCTGCGTGGTTTCCTCCAATAAATAAGTAATCAATACTCCCTCCAATTCACTTTAATTAAAGGTTGCTTTTAGCTTGTCCATATTTCTTATGGAATGCAATTAATTTGGATAATTATATTTAATAAAAGAATAATTTGATTACATCGCCATTTATTTCTCTCCATTTTCTTTAACTCAAACAAATATTATTGGGATGAGCAATGATTATCGATAAAAGATAATTAATGGTTTCTTTATTCGGCAAAGGGCCAAATATACCCCTGAACTATTCGATATTGCACAGATTTACCCCTCGTTAACTCAAAGTCTCATTCATACCCCTGCCGTTACCCCTTTGGCCCAACTATATCCCTGTCCCCAATTTTATACTAACGGCCCTCATTTTCTAATTTTTAAAATTATTTTTAGCCAATTTTTATTAATAATAACAAAAAAAAATACATGTGGACCCCACACCATTTTTGTTTTAGCAGATCCCCTCCCCAACCTTTTTGCTTTTTTTTTTCCTAATCTTTTACAGTAAGTAATTATTATTTTTCTTTTTCCCTTCCTTTTGTTTCTTCGTCCTTTTCCTCCTCCACTGTCACCATTGAAGCAACCACCAAGCCACTATTTATCTCATCTTCCACCACCACCATTTCTCTCTTCTCCTGCGGGCTGCGGCCACTATTTCTCCTATTCCTCTTCAATTTTTTACACCAAAATTAAAAGAAAAACAAAAAGAACAAGCTCTAATTAAAACTTCTATATATTATCTTTAAAATTTAAGCTAATATATTGAACACTCAATGATTTTAATAATAAATCTAAGAACAAACTCGACTTTTCAGTTTTAGATTTGTAAAATGCCAAAGAACGCAGTCCGTGACTCGAGCTTGTAAAATAGCATCGTGGTGAATTGTTCCTTTTTTATGCCTAATTTTGTTTTGATGATAAAAGAGAGCACATAAAACCAATTATAAAGTTGAAGCTTTTAGAAGTTTTAATTAGTGATTTGGATTTATAACTAACAAAGAAGAAAAGGGTTCAATGGTGGAAAGAGAGGGTTGAAGAAGAAAGCAAAAAAATAAAGAAATGAAGGGGCTGGGACTTGGGGTAAAAGCGTGGGGAGAAAGGGGGGGGGGGGGAGTTGATCTAGTAAAAACTTAGCGGGTAGGGTTAGTTCCATGTGGCAGTTGGAGGGGTCCATTTTAGTTGCCATGTGGCTTTTTAAAATATTTACCAATTTTTACCCATTTAGAAATTGTTTTCATTAATACATATATAGAGCCGTTAGTATAAAATTGGGGACAGGGATATAGTTGGGCCAAAGGGGTAACGGCAGGGGTATGAATGAGACTTTGAGTTAACGAGGGGTAAATCTGTGCAATATCGAATAGTTTAGGGGTATATTTGGCCCTTTGCCGTTCTTTATTTTGTAAGATGACACTTATTTTGAACTATTTTTAAAAGCTAAAGGCTTTCCGGTTCTTTTATAATTGTTATGTTTACTAAAAATAGTTGGACAAAAATATTTGTCAATTTAAAATACCAAGATGAAATTTACCTTTTTTTTCTCCATAAAATCCCTAGTATTAGTTGTTCTTGACGAGAAAAAACACATCAATTATGATTTTGTGCAAAATACCAAGAAGTTTAAATTAGTAAAAGTATTCTACTTATTTATGATTTTTTAAGGGACGTGCAAATGACAAATGTTACAACTATAATGGACGGGATGGAGTAATGAAGTCGTGTACTAGCCCGTTTGGGGTGAGCTTAAAAGTGGCTTATAAGTTTATAAGTCAATTAATAATGGGAAATTTTCAAAACTAGGCAGCCCACAACACAAAATTACAAATGAGGGGCCACATTTCATCCATAGCACCCCTTTATTTTTACATTACACAATATATCACCCCCTTATTTTCAAAATTACACAACATAGCACCCATTTAAACTAAAACCCTAGGAACCACTCCCTCACCCTCCCCCACCACTGCCCCACCACCAGAAATTGAGCTGCCACCGCTGGCCGGCGGTGGCTGGTGGCCGAAAAATAAAAATTTCACCGGATTTGCTTATTTTATTTGTGGATTTGTTTAAATAATTATTTTTTGATAAATTTATACACCTAAATCTATCAAAATAATAAATTATACATGTAAATACATAAAAAAATGTGTATGCAAGAAGAGAAATACAAAAATATACACAAAAAAACATAAGTTTTACACAAAACATCCATAAAAAGTGCACAAATTTGAAATTTATACAATTTTATTCATTGTTCATACACGTATATACAGCTTTATACAATTTTACAATGCATAGAAAGTGTTTTATACACTGTCAATACGTACATATACAGATTTATATATTTTTATACACGTTTACAGAATTGTATGAACTTGTATAAAAATGTATAAAAGTGTAAACTCACAAAAATAATGTTAAACAGTGCCCTAAGCAGATTTTACACAAAAGCTTAACAAAAATTCAAGATCTATACAGTTTTATCCAAGAAAAACACTAGATCTAAACATTACCCAAAAGTTGCAACAAAAAACTAGTAGATCTCAACGAATTTTTATGAAAAAGTGAAGAAAAAGAAGAAAATTGATAAATAAACTCCTCACCGGAGTTTTGATCGGAACATACAACGAAAATCAATGTTTTTATTCAAAAAGCAAAAAAAAAAAAAAAAAAAAAGAAGAAGAAGAAGCAGCAGTGACGGTGATGTTGATGACGGTGGTGGTGGCGGCGGCAGCTTGGAGGGGGGGGTGAAGGTGAGATAGTGGTGGGTGGGGGGCGGTGGTGGACTTGTTAGGGTGGAGAGAAGAGAGGAAAAATGGGAAAGAGAGTAAGAGAAGAGGGGAAAAAATGGGGGCTAGGGTTTATTTTCTTTAAAAATGGGTGCTATGGAGTCAAAGAAAAAATTAAAAAAAGGGAGGGGTGCTATGTCATGTAAGGTAGCAAAATAGGGGTCTTTTTTTGGTAATTTTCATGAGTTGGGTGTTTCTCAATGTAATTGTCTCATTAATAAATGTTTGGTAACTCAAAAATTCATGGGCTTATAAGCCCTTATATGCTAAAAAAGGTCAAAAATGAAAAGTAAGAAAATCCTAACTTATCAAACAGTGCTTATAAGCCACTTTTAACTTATAAACTACTTGAAATAAGCTCACCCAAATGGGCTCTATGTTATAGCTTGCACAAACTATACGATATTATCCTCTTTATTTTAATATAGCTAATCTAAATGCAAATTCCCACTACTATCTAAAGCTTCTTATATATTTACCTAATATAAACAGGTTTCCCCCCTTTTTTTAAGTTGGCTAATTGCACTTTGTTGCCATATACTTCTGCAGATGAAAAGCCAAATCATTAGTTTTGATACCAAAAATAAAAGCATCAAAATTACCAACCTTACTGTCACCTTAGCTTTTATCTGTAATTATATTTTGCGAAGCTCAAGAAACTTAAGCCTACAATATATGCAAACATTTACTCAATGATTTATCCTCGTAGTCATCATATTCATAACTAAAGATAGAAGACCAGAATATTTAATAACAAGAAACCATAAAGTCCGTATAAGTATACATTTATATATATTCATCATAACTATATGAACATATTGTTATAAGTTCCCAGAAATACAATTAAAGCCTACATAGTATGATTAGTATCTGTTCTAGTTCTATACAGCAGGAGTACAAGATTTCATTCTTAGCCTCTATTATTCACAGACAAACAAAAGGTGTAGGTATAGAAAATATACGGCCTTACCTAAACTTTTGGCGCACAAAAAAAAAACTGTGGATTATTTTTCGGGTCTTTTGCCTTGGTAGCAACCAAATCTCAATACCCAAATCCAGTAATCCAAATCCAGTATATGGTTCATATATATATATATATAGGGCCTGCCAAATTGTCTTTTTGCATCCTTTAAGAGTAGGGCCAGTTCATGCCATTAACTTGATGATTATAAGGTTGTCGAAACACTCCATCAGTAAGAGATCCCAGTACCTGCGGTTGTTGGTTAAATGAAGGGGTTTGAGGAAACTGGTTCAAGAGACTGGCAATTGAGCTATTCTGTTCATGATCTGTTCGTGTAGTATTGTTCATGCTTAGTCCATCGTCCCCGTTCTCAGCTAGGAACCTTCTTGTAGATGAAGAATTTCCGTTATCTTCGCTCCAATACAAACCTGCAGGAAGTGGCCGTTTTGCAGGGAGGACACTGGTGACATTAATAGGAAGCTGGGATTTTGAGGATAACTGCGAAATGGATCCATTGTTCAGCATATCGTCTGTGTTCCTTATAATTCCTTCATACAAATTATGTTCATGATCGAGCAATGCACCATAGTAATTTGACACTTTAAGTCCTTGGTGACTCTGTGTGCCAAATGAGGGTATTGAATTTTGTATACATGGTGGAATTGATCCAATCATCATATCATTCATATCATCACTCTCGTGATCTACTTGTCTTTGTGGATTATTCTTTTTGTAAATTCGACATAAAACCCAATCATCTAACTGCCAAAAAAACACATACAGGAGTATGACGTAAGAAAAATATTGTTAAAAATGAATGGCTCAAGATGAAAGAAAAATTACTGACCCTTAAAGAACCTTTTTTATTGGCAACATCACAACCAGGGGGCTTGTTATTGGTTTTATTTTCTGCGATCCTATATTCATGCATGATCCAGTTCGTCTTCACCCCTTTCGGTGGTTTTCCGCCATAAAACACGAGGGCTTTTTTAACCCCCACTTTTTGAGTGCCTCCGGTGGTGAACACAGGCTTGTCAGTTCCCGTGGCCTTCCAATAACCCGAGGTAGCTGCTCGATTGGGCCTTGCACCATTAGGATACTTTCTATCCCTTGGACTGAAAAAGTACCATTCTTGTTCTCCAAACGTTGCCTTAGCTGCATGAGATAGCCTCAAAACACTCAAAACCGAAATCAAGAATTTAAACTTAATGGTTTTAAAATTCCGAATTCAATAAGAATATTGGTCCAAATTGAATATTTATACTCATCTGTTCCAGTTTATGTGACAATTGAACATACTTTGGGATGGCGAAGAAGATTGAAACAAAAAGGTTAGTTTTTTTTTTTTTTTAAAGTTTTTAATATAGATAGGTTCAAGAAAGTTATGAAATTAATGAGAAAGCGATTCAGTAGCTAGTAGTAAAATGGTAGGTATATACCAGGGAGTTCCCATGGATCAAATTTATAAAGATCAATTTCAGCAATAATATCTACGGGAAGAGGAGCGGAAGCGGCTTTTTTCTTGAGGTAGTGAACAACGAGTTCTTCATCTGTAGGGTGGAAGCGGAAGCCCGGCGGGAGCTGAGGCTGCTGAGTTCCACTTGACGAATCGGTGCTTTCCATACGTATAATTTATGTAATCTCTTGATGAGTTGTATGATTAATTGGTTGCGGATTTTTTGGAAGAGAAAAATGGCATGAAGGAGAGATAGTACTAGTAGTAGTACTGAAACAAGAAGAATCAGCTGGAAAATTGTTGGCTAAGCCCCACACTCTTCCCCTTCTTATATGGTATGCGGGACCACTGATTTTACGGTGATGCCATTATATTTGGCCTTAATTTCTATTTTCTGTACACTACAGGATCGTTTAAAGTACTTTATGTTGTTAAATTACTCAAACGTTAGATAAAGTATAATTGTTTCTTTGTTGTACTCCATATGGCTAATGTTTGTATTCAGGTTTAGTTACACATACCTTTACTAGTTAATTAAACGCTCTGTTACAGATCACAAGTACAAATGTTCAAAAATATCATTTCACCAAATACTCGTATGTCCAAACGTTCATTACTTAGTTGGAAATTTAATACTTAAGTATTTATATAGTAGTAATAGACATGAGAAGACAACTCGGAATTAAAAAGTAGCTCATGAGTAACTTGATAGAACTGATTAACCTGTATTCTTTACATGTTAGATATGTATATCAATACAATACATAACTAAAATATCTGCTATTGGCTACTGATTATTGATCCGAAAATTTCTGAACCTATGGCCAACGTCCATGTAAAGGACGGATGGCTCAATAGTCGTCTTGTAGAAAGGGAAACATATATAGCCCCCAATATAGCATAATATTAGCCTTAACATAATTTAGCCACTACATTATATTTAAAATCTGATTTTGATAAAAAATAAATTAAGAATAAATTCTTCATATAATTAAAAAGTGGTTTAAGCTTCTAGTTAATAAACAAAATCTACTAAAATCTCTCCATTTAAGTAGTAGATACATAGTTCTCCACTATATTATATATATTCACATTTTATTTAAACAACATCCATTTTTTATTCATATAGAATTCACATTATTTATATGCAAATTGAAAAAAGAATCGTGTCTAGCTATAATCAATTGATTTATACCTCATAGATACATAATCGATATCTCAAATATATAAATCACCATCTCCATGTATACTTAATTTATATTTTATATATATTTTGGATTTGTCTAATATTCGTGATTTTTGTAGTCCTGATATCTTTGTTATGCACTGATATCTTTGTTATGCAACAAATATTAATGATGTATAAAATATAATTTGGGTGAAAATTTTAAAAATATTTTAATTGTACTATATTTATTTGATTTTAATAGTATACATTGACTATAAGCCGGATAGCTCAGAATATTTATTATGACTAAAATATATTCGTCATATATATTTGTTATACAACAAATATGAATAAAGTATAAATAAATAAACATATAAATAAATACACATACACTGATTATACATATGTTGTGCATTCTTTGTGACAAAAACAAATAAAGTTAGAGAAATAAACCAATTAACAACTTATTTAGAAAATTTTCGTTAGTAAAGTTAAGAAAAAAGTTATTGATTACATTAAAAAATTGAACAATTCAATAAAGATATGATAGAAACATAATGAGAGATACACTTCAGATCTGGCTCCTCTCCATTACACCTCCTTTCCATTTCCTCAAGTGCACATTTGGATGATTGCCACTTGTTTATTTTATTTTTGAAAGGCTGAGATTAGATTAGCTTAACTAACATCTTAATCACAGTTAATGATTAATTTAAGAATGAAAATTCCCTAATTTTGGTAACAAATACCAAATCATAAAATTTGTGCAACTGTTATTGTTATTAATCTCATTTTAGTGTCACTACTTTCATTGTTCATTGTTTACAAAATTACACTTAAATATGAGTTTACTTTAGTGAAATTGACCTATGATTTGAGTTAATTGTAATATTTTTCTTTTTCTCTCTTGTGCAGCTGATTTCAATTACTCTACTTTAATTAGTTTCAATTTTTTTTTTGTTTTGGTTGAATGGAGGAAACAATTTTATTCCTTTAATTTAAGCAAATTGTAATGGTATTTTATATTTAAAATAGTCCATTTTTGCTTTTGCTCAAAACCCTAAACCACAGAAAATCAAATCAAGCACTTAAATAACATTGGTTTAAAATTACATAGTAGGTTAAAAAAACGAAAATCAAAAGAGATAGTATATCATTTCAATGGTTAAAAGGAAAAAAAAATGTAATTACTCTTTCAACACGTAATCTCATTCATTGAGATAAATTTATTTGTATGTAAAAAATGTAATTGTAAACAATTATATTAGTGACTCCCTAAATTTAAGGAAGCTGAGATTTCATGAGGAGTGATTTCCAAAAATAAAACCCTAACTACGATTAAGATGTTAGTTAAGTTAATTTAATCCAAACCTTTCAACATTAAAATAAATAAGTGGTAATTATCCAAGTGTGCACTTGAAAAAATGGAGAGGACGTATAATGGAGTGGATCTTCATCCATAATGATGCTTCCACATATGGTTGGTATTATTTTCTAAAATGTAGGCTTAAGTTAGGGATTGATTTAATAAAATTAAATATATAAAAGAAGACATAAATAAAATAAAATGGCTAGAAAAAGAGAGTAATATAAAAGTATGTTTAAAGAAAGTTTTAAAATGTTATGGATGGTCACATCTGGGTAAAAATCTCTTGTAGAAATAGAGGCGATGGCCAAAATAGAAAAGGTGATTAGTACTTTGACAATGATGTATTGGAGCTTGAGAACTGAATATTAGGCAATTTAATTAACCGACACGCTTTGCAATTTGGACAACACGTGGGAAGTGGAGAAAGGGAGAAACATAGAGTAACCATCTTCCAGCATATAGTCATCCTTTGCACAAAAGAAAAAAAACCTTCAAGCGTAACAGTCCATAGGGTCTATAGCTAAGAAGAAAGGCTTCGACACTTGGTCGATCGGCACGACCAAAATAAAGAGGCTTTCTAAGTAATTGGTACGGGTGTTTAAGGGTATTCACGTTTTGGTTTGGGTGATAATTGGTTAAAACTATAACCAAACCATTATATTCGGTATTTAAATTTTTAAAACCAAACCAAACCAAACCAAATAAAATTCATATTCATCGGTTTGGTTAATCTGCGGTTTGGTTTCGGTTTGGTTCGGTTAGTCGGTTTTTTTATACAAATCACAATGATTGTTGGATCTATTATTTATTTGTATATAGAATTGATCATTGACTTGCTGGAATATTGTTGAATATTGATTACAACATGGGATAGATAAGTGTACACTTCACTACAGAATGTAAAAAGTAGCAGTAGTGTGCCAAAT
Organism: Petunia secreta; assembly: GCA_029990175.1. Taxonomy (NCBI): domain Eukaryota; kingdom Viridiplantae; phylum Streptophyta; class Magnoliopsida; order Solanales; family Solanaceae; genus Petunia; species Petunia secreta. Next base: position 5,195,778 of record JARKIP010000053.1, read on the forward strand.
GCAAATCATACAATAACTTACTACGAACTGCTAAGGTTTAGTTCACCATTAATTGTTGGACTTGATTCTTGAGACCACCAAAGGTACGGGTTCTCCAAGACTGTCACGTTTACTCCAGTCCAGACCATCTAATTTTGTGGGAAGCTAAGCAATTTTATCAATGATTTTCATATCCTCGGGCAGCATGCAACTGAAACTCGTCTTACTTGTGGACATAAATCAAAGGGAATTGGGTTGAATGATGCTCCTTGAGCATCAAGAGTTCCTTATAACAAAGCTCACACAATATTTCATCTAAGTATCTTTCTAGAAAAAAGTAATAAATATCTCATTGAGTATAAAAGAAGATTCGAATCCTGGTCTAGAAACTAGTATGTGCTCTGACAAATGATGTCCCATGAGTTAGCCTATATCTTGAAGGATCTACAAAATCTATGGTCAACGAATTAGTTCTCATGAGATATTTTTGGGTTGGATAAAGGGTTACTAAATGGGTCACAGACTCAACACTATGACTACTTTGTAGTTACTAGTTAGGCTTAGGCCTATTTCCATTTGTATTTAGTCTAGTATAATTTATAAACTATCATTCTAATTTGAAAATGTATAAAATACTTGAAAGGTTATATAAAATATTAATTTATTAATGTATATAATTATAAAAATTAATATTTATAATTTTCGGTTTGGTTTGGTTAATTCTTCGGTTTTTTTTCCTTAAAACCAAACCAAACCAAATATTTTCGGTTATTGAAAATTCAAAACCATACCAAACCATATCCAAAAAAATGTCGGTTTTTTTTATCGGTTCGGTTCGGTTTTTGGTTTGGTTCGGTTTTTATCCAAACCATGAACACCCCTAGGGGTGTTTATCGCCGGTGCGGCTAGAAATCTACTTCATTGGTTCAGCCTATAAGTAAGTTGATTTTAAAACTACTAAACGACTAATGTCGCTCCAAACGCACACGCAAGTATACGCGGTCAATCAAGTAATAAAGTAATAACAAAGTATCGTTCCTACGAGGACTATAGATTAACTATTAACTAGACAAACTTCAATTCAAATATTTTTCAAGAGAGTTTAACCAGATTTCAAGTGTGTTTAATTAACTAATTAACTAAAAGTAATTGAAGTAATGGAATGCAAGACAATTCAAGAGTTTTAGATATCAGTGAGAGTGAATATTTCAGGATTATGGGATGGTCACCAATCCAGTTGCACTCATCCGCTAATTGAATTAACTTTATTTATCTGAGTTGCTAATCACAGGGTTAATTATACTCACAGAGATCTTTCGATACCCTGCTCACCTATTCCAGCCAACCTAACGCCTATATGTCTATGGAATTAGAATTACCAAGAATGCATGTGCTTCTCCTGTAAAGGGATTAAGCGTGACTGTTAGGTATATTTCTATCCTAACTGCGAAATGATTCCCCGATGCCCGGGTTCAAGAACACGCTTTACTTAATTTTATTGCAACCAACGGTTCCCACTTTCGAGTTCAACCTTAGGTTCATGGATAATGCTTAACAACTAGCCAGGAAATTAAGTAATTTAGAGCAGAATTAAATAAACAACTCAATCTGATAAATTTATGAATTCAACCAACTTCAGAGTACAACTTTCATGGTTAACCCATAACCCTAGAATAGTAGAGTTTAGCTACTCATAGACAAGTTAGCTTTCTCACAAAATAATCTAGAATTCATGAAATAATAAAGAGGAAAGAAGAATTACAACTCAATTGATGAATCTTCGTTCTCTAGCCTCTACTATGGTTCTTGCCTGCAAAAAGTACGTAATAATACAGAGAAAACATTACAAGGGTTTTAATGATAGGAAATATGCCTATTCCCACGTTTTTAAGCTAATCCTGGCAGCTCTGGGACTAGTTTACGGGCGCATACACTGGAGCATGCCAAGCATCCGTGGCTGTATGCGCTCCTTTTCTCAATTTGTTCAATATTTGAACTCTTCCCGGACCATACAGCCTAGCATGCTAAGCATCCATGGCTGTATCCATTGCTTCTTCCTTGTTCTTGTATGAATGAAGCTCCAATTTCCTTCAATTCGCTCCTAAAATATCCAAACACCTCAAGTTAGCATTTTACTATAAATCACACATTGTTGGGCGCACAATACACTGAAAATAACTCAAAAGCTATAAGAAATCAATGCTAAGACATAAGATATACGCCCAACATCAACACCCCACACTTAAACTTTGTTCGTCCCCGAACAAACAAACAAACCCAACACACTTATACCCAAGAACTTCAAGGAAGCGCACCTATAAAATAGATTGATACCAACAATTAGCCACTAGACATACAAGCACACAACTCCCCATATTTGCACACCATACATTTAGAAAACAAGGAATATCAAAGCAGTCAAGTAGCAAAAACTAAGCCTCAAGAAATGACTCTTCACACCAACTTACTCACGACATGCCCACTCGCTCAAGATTAGGGCCTAATAAAAGCTCCAACCTCTCATAATCCATGTGCCCTCACCAATCAAAGTCTAGTCCCAATCACACAAAAATACATCAACTGATTTATAAGGGACTTTCAAGATAGGAAGAATTCTCTCACACTCAAAAAGAACCTCAAGTGCCACACAATGGTACCATAGGCTTGCCCGTGGTGTAGGACTCCACTAATGTAAGCTCGCTCCTATTCGAGATTAACTAGGACTTTAAGGGTTGTAATGTAGGCCAAAGGACGGGTAATAGTTAAATGACTACCTCCCTAAGCACTTTAATACATCACTTCCACTTTTTATAGCTCAACTTTTCATGACAACAACCGAGCTACCGTCCGAACATCAACTCAAACACTTCCCTCCCTTTAAGTGTTTTTTTTTTAATCAATGTGCACAACACTAGCAAGGATTGAGAATTTTTTCTCTTTTGCTTTCTTGTTATTTTTCACTTTTCATTTTTTTATTCTTTTCTCTTTTTTTTTTCAACATTTGTCAATTTGTTTCTCAACCTTGCTACTGTGCTTTTCCTCAAAAATACCATCATAAATTTTTCTTATTGACTCCACTCAAAAGCCATCAATTTCCACCAACCTCAACTCCACTAACAATGAAATTTTCAATTAAAGTTCTTTAAGGAGTACGGGTTCAAAAAGAGGGTAATTAAGAACAAAGGAGAATAGGCTTGTACTGTGGGTGTCAACAAAAAAACTAATAGGCTCAAAACAGGCTACAAGGATTTCGCTTTGAACACACGCGGAGCAAGTTATAGACCAATAGTGCAAGCACGAGAAGAAAGAAAAGCACCTCATTATTCATGGCACATGAGCTACTCAAGGCGGAACAATTCCAACACCTAACAAAAGCAAGCGAGACAAGTCATGCTATTCGGTCAGCACTCAGAGTCAGAAACCTGAGCCGAAGAGTCACTAACAAGACCGACTATCAATCCAATGTATAACTCACACCAAAAATCTTTAGGGAAGTTCAACTCGCATGTAGAGGACTGAATATAACAGTATCAAACAATTCACAGATAAGGCACAGGTCCTCACCACTTAGCTGCTCTTATTTCCTAATTTTTTGTATTTCAAATATCTTTTTTCTATCATTTTTATCTAAAAACACCCGGTTCAAAATAAAAGGCATCCTCGGGAAAGAACCGTGGCTTGAAGAAAACCCAAGGATTATGCAACTAATCTAAAAAAATTAAATGCAGTAAAAATATACAAGTACAAATCATGATACCCCACCCCACACTTAAAATAGTGCATGATCCCCACTGCACAAATACAAAAATAATAATAAGAGTGGTTATTAAGAAAGCTCCCTCAAACCGAAGAGTCTGAAGGTGCTGTGGACCGGTCTGAACCCGCGGTCTGAGCAATGGAGGGGTCTAACAAGGTAGTGCCAGCTGCATCCATCGCATCAATCAGCGACCCCTCCACAGTAGTGGCAGTAGCCGAAGCTGGCTCTGCAGCAGTGCCATCCGTAGCACTCAAATCCACAACCTCATGACTGGACCTGCATCAGTCTGGATGCCAATGGAACGCGTCACTCTGGGACTCTGAATAGCGGCAAGGATCTCTGTTAGTGTGCTCTGCATCAGGGCGTCTCGAGCTACCTGCTCCTGTCTCAATCGGGTCAGCTCTGCCTGCTACTCCTGTCTCAGCTGGGTCAGTTCTGCCTGCTGCGCCTCTCTCAGCTTAGCTAGCTCGGCTTCAAAGCCCACAAGTCACTCTGATGTAGTTCTCTTATCTGCTTTGGCCGCGACCGAGTCATGCACTGAACTAATGTCATCGACAATGGGCACCTCTAAAAGATCATCCTCCGTATAGAAAGGGACCCCGTATTTCTTCATCAAAGCCGTCAGAGTGTGCACAAAATTGTAGGCCTGCATGATTCTGTTAGACACCCAATTGAGCCAAGATCGACTCTCCCTAGACATAAACCTCTTAGGTAAAGTGGCATATTTTCTCTGCATGTTGCGCAACTATGCAGGCTTCAAAGATTCACGATCATCCATGACAGCTGGTGGGTCACACAATACCTCAATGACATCAGTAAAATCTGGCTCTGCTGGCATCTTCTTATAATCATCCATGGCCACTTCAGTCACCCTGTAATGTGCATTAACGGCTCGGGTAGAAATATCAACATCAACCTCTCGAACCCGCATTATGCTGCTCCTCGGGTTCTCCCAATTCGCATATAGCTCCTGAACAACAGTAACATTGCCCTTGCACTTGGGACCCTTCATAAATCTGTCCCACTTCCTATCTTTTACAACCTCCAGAATAGACGGGCAAGCATTCTCACACGCATGATAGTACAGTGGTCTTTCCTGTGTAATCTGCTTCTTTATGATCCACTGATACGCCAAGTATGCACTCTCGCTCTCAAAGGTGTCCTCCCATAATGCCCTGTCAATCGGGCTACTGGTAAAGGGAATGTCCTCAGGCACTGGAATAGGAGTGTACTCCTCCTCAGCATCATCATCCTCCTGCTCATCATCCTCATCATCCTTCTTCATTGGTTTCTTTCCCTTGCCCTAAACTGCTCTCCTTTTCTTAGCCGGTGGTCTAGAAGCACCACTTCACGGATCACCACAGGCTTTGCCTTAGCAATGGCTGATTTCCTCTTGCCAGTGGCTGCCTAAGGAGCAGGAATGGTCATATCCGGAGCAGGTGTATCTTGTTTCTTCTTTGAGCGTTACTCCCTTTTATCTTGACCTCGGGTTGATTCCGTAGTGGTTGGCCACTGTCCCCGCTTCCACCACTCTTGGATGTTTGCTTTGCAATTGCCATTTTATAATAGAATACCTGTATCTAAACAATGTGAAATTAGCCAATGAAGTACTCCCGAGCTCTTTAAAGTAGCTAGAAACTAAGCCAATTCAAGCTTGTCGTTAACTTCTCATTGGTGCACACGCACCCCACACTTAAAGCTCAAGTGTAATCTACAATTAATCAAGTTATGCTCATAGTACGCTCATGATACAATCGCGAGGTACTCAGACTTCCCTCGACGCACACTTTTTTATTCAAAATAATTCTCAAGGTTAAAATTCACCAAAGTGTGCAAACGGGGTTTCCATACCCCACACTTATGCTCTACTTCATCTCAAAAATATGGAGAAATATTATCTTAAGCAAAGCAATAAGAGCAGCCCGTGAATTGCACAACGGGGCATTGGCTCGCTCAAGTAAAGTGCAAAACAACACTTCTAGTGTATGAATAATGTGCATTGACAGTCGTTCATAAGAAAACACTTTAAAATAAGCCTCATGCCCTAATTCTAACTAATATATTTTCAACTTTTGGCTACTCAGACTTCGCCAAATACTTCAAATTGTTCATTGGGGAATTTCATCAAACACCTTATGTGCAGTAAATTGGACAGCTTGTGTATACACTTTTTGTTATTGTTTGGACCTCCCAACTCTGGGAGCTTACATATATACTCACCCCGGTGCATCACCACACCCCCCACAGCAAATACCAATAAAAAAGATTCAAGTTTTGACATGTTTTCATCATAAACATGAAGTAAAAACTAAACCTAAGGGAAGAGGGGAACGGGAACACTTGTAGTGCTACCAACAGTAGGTCGTACCAACAAGGGAGAAGCTGAGAGAGAAGGTGAGAGTGAGAAGAAATCATACCTGGAAAGCACAACAATTCAGCCGTGTCTGTTCTTTGTGTTTGTTCCTGTTTGCTGCTTCTATTTTTAGTTTTATTGTTGTCCCGTTTCTGTTCTTTTGTTTTATGTTCTTTGTTTGTGTGTTGTGTTAAGTAGCGTGAAAGGAGTGAAATATATACAAATACCTGCGTATACAGGGGCCAAGCGACGCGCGCCACACTATTTTGAATTAATTTCAGCACACAGCGCGGTGTGCTTTTCCGCTACAATGCTATTAAAAAAAATTGGAGACTTTATCGCATACAGCAGAGGGCGCGACGCATGGAAGGTTGTTTGGAACAAAAATTTTGGGAACAGCGGCCTGCGCTTTGGTCTCCCAACACTGCCTTTGTTCCAGAGTTTTGCACCACATTTTTGCTGAGCATACATCCCCTGGTGTGTCGCACAGGGGGCTGTTCTGAGGAGAAAACAAGCTAATTGTGCTGCAAACAGGCTAGCATGCGACGCATGTAGCCCTGTTTTGACCCCAATTCCGTTTCTTTTGCTACTTTGTGGTCCGGGGCCGGCCAATTTCATTGTTACAACTGTATTCGAGCCTCGGGAACCTGGAAACACACTACACAAACACGGTAAACACATCAAGATTCCATTCTTTTTGTTATTTTCTATTTTTATTTTTTTATATTTTTATGTTTATTTTAAATGAAAATGCGGATTAACTAACTCTAAAAACGATAAAATATAGGTTGCCTCCCATAAAGCGCTTGATTTAACATCGCGACACGGCGAGTACAACCCTTTTTCAAGGGTCGACCAAAGAAATGGAAGATTTTAGCCTATCGACTTCACCTCCCCAATAACGCTTGACTCTTTGCCCATTTACTAGAAACGACTTATCCGAACCCGGGGCTCGCAATACAATCGCTCCATGGGGCATCACCTTAACAATTTCAAACGGACCAGACCATCTCGAATTGAGCTTACCAGGGGAGAGCGTCAACCTGGAGTTAAATAAAAGAACTAGTTGACCCAGCTCAAAGTGACGGTGCTGAATACGCCTATCATGCAACCGCTTAGTCTTCTCCTTATATAACTTGGCATTTTCATACGCGTGCAGCCTAAACTCATCAAGTTCATTGAGCTGCAGCAATTTCTTCTCACCCGCCAAACCCATATCAAAATATAGCTTCTTTATCGCCCAATAGGCCCTGTGCTCAAGCTCGACTAGCAAGTGGCACGCTTTCTCTTATACCAACTTGTACGGTGAAGTCCCAATTGGAGTCTTATAAGCTGTCCTATATGCCCAGAGTGCATCATCGAGCTTGGTAGCCCAATCCTTCCTATTTTCACTAACAGTCTTCTCAAGAATTTGCTTCACCTCTCAGAAGGTTGTTTAACAACTTGTTACAAAAATGTGTACCTTCATCACTAATCAAAGCCAGCGGAGTTCCAAACCTGGTGAAAATGTTCTTCTTGACGAAACTCACCACCACCTTCGCATCATTAGTTGAAAGAGCAACAGCCTCTACCCATTTGGACACGTAATCCACTGCCAGTAAAATATACTTGTTACCATTCGACGAGGGGAAGAGACCCATGAAGTCGATCCCCCACACATAAAAAATCTCCACCTCTAGAATGCCTTGTAGAGGCATCTCTTGCTTCCTGGTGATTGTGCCGGTCTTTTGACACCGATCACACTTCTTTACAAAAGCGTGAGCATCTTTGAACAGTGTCGGCCAATAGAACCCAGAGTGAAGTACTTTGGCGACTGTTCTATCACAACCATGATTACCCCCATAAGGAGATGCATAGCACTCTTGCAGAACAACCTCCGTCTCTTCCTCAGGAATGCATCTTCTCACCAACTGATCTGCACACACTATAAACAAAAACGGCTCATCCCAAATATAAAATCTCACTTCATGAAAGAACCGACGCTTACCTTCTACAGTCAGATGTGGTGGCACTGCCTCACTTACCAAATAGTTGACATAATCAGCATACCATTGGTCCAAGTGATTGGTGATGGCAAAACGTTGCTCATCCGGGAAGGTTTCTCTGATCAGACCTCCCTCATCCACATGCTTGTGGTTCTCCAACCTAGATAGGTGGTCAGCTACTTGATTTTCCGTTCCCTTACGGTCTCGGACTTCCAAGTCAAATTCCTGCAACAATAACACCCAATGAATTAGTCGAGGCTTAGCATCCTTTTTATCAATTAAGTACCTGATTGCTGCATGGTCTATGTAGACAATAACTTTGGTTCCAACCAAGTATGCCCGAAACTTATCAAAGGCATACACTACTGCCAGCAACTCTTTTTCAGTAACTGTATAATTCAATTGGCCAGGATTAAGAGTTTTGCTGGCATAGTAAACGGAATGGAACACCTTGTTCCTCATTTGCCCCAGGACTGCACCAATAGCGACATTGCTAGCATCACACATTAATTCAAATAGTGCAGTCCAATCAGGAGCCACTATTTTTGGCGCAGATACCAATTTCTCTTTAAGCCTATTAAAGGCCCTCAGACAGGCCTCATCGATCACAAATACTGCTTCTTTCTCAAGTAACCTGCACAAAGGAGTAGAAATCTTTGAAAAATCTTTAATAAACCTCCTATAAAAGCCAGCATGTCCGAGAAAGCTTCGGACTCCTTTCACAGACGTGGGCAGAGGTAATTTTTCAGCCGCCTCTACCTTCACCTTGTCAACCTCAATTCCAGCACTGGACACCTTGTGTCCCAAAACTATACCTTCACGAACCATGAAATGGCACTTTTCCCAGTTTAAAACAAGGTTAGTTTCTTCACATCTAGCAAGCACTAAACCAAGTTTAGTTAGACAAGCATCAAAAGAAGATCCAAAGAAAGAAAAGTCATCCATAAACACTTCGACAAACTTTTCCACCATATCAGTGAAAATAGCCATCATACACCTTTGAAAAGTCGCAGGTGCATTACATAGCCCGAACGGCATCCTCCTATAGGCATAGGTACCGTAAGGGCATGTAAAAGTAGTTTTCTCCTGATCTTCGGGAGCAATCCATATTTTGTTGTAGCCAGAGTAACCGTCAAGGAAACAATAATACTCTTGGCCAGCTAGCCTATCTAACATCTGATCAATAAAGGGGAGGGGAAAGTGATCCTTTCGGGTGGCTTTATTCAATTTTCGATAATCTATGCACACCCTCCACCCCGTAATAGTTCTTGTGGGGATAAGTTCATTATTCTCATTTTGCACCACTGTCATCCCTCCCTTTTTAGGGACACATTGCACTGGACTTACCCACTTGCTGTCAGAGATAGGAAAAATTATACCTGCATCTAACCATTTAATCACCTCTTTCTTTACCACGTCTTTCATGATTGGATTGAGGCGATGCTGTTGCTCCACACTTGGCTTGTATCCGTCCTCCATAAAGATCTTGTGCATGCAGAAATCCGGGCTTATTCCCTTGATATCAGCTATGGTCCAGCCAATAGCACTCTTATGCTCTCGTAGCACTCTCAACAGCTTTTCTATCTGCAAGTCAGACGACAGAGAAGAAATAATCACAGGTAAAGTGTCAGATTGACCCAAATAAGAATACCGAAGATGCGGAGGTAAAGGTTTGAGCTCAAGCTTGGGCGCCTCTTCAATAGATGGCTTGGGTGGTGGCCCGAGCGGTCTATCTAAAGGCTCAAACTTGGGAAAACCTGTAATAAATTCACAAGAACAGTCTAAGAGCTGCAATATCTCCTCTATTTTAGTATCTTCACTAGTTTCTTCTCCCAACATCAGTACTCGTTGCAAGTCATCATTGACATAATAAGCTGGATTAGTCGACTTCTCCTCCGGGTCATTCATTGTGATCATGGACAACTCTTCGTGATGGCGAGGCATTTTTAGAGCCTTGTACATATTAAAAACTGCTTCCTGATCATCCACCTTCATTGTCATCTTTCCCTCTCGGACACGGATCACAGCATCACCAGTGGCCAAGAAAGGTCATCCCAAGATGATAGGAACTTCCTTATATGCCTCATAGTCCAGGATAACAAAATCAGCGGGCAAAATAAATTGACCAATCTAAACCAGTACATCTTTAATTACCCCTCTCAGGATAAGTAGTAGACCGATCAGCTAACTGAAGTGAGACCGTTGTTGGCTTTGGAGTACCGAGACCCAGTTGGTTGCATATAGATAATGGCATAAGATTTATGCAAGCCCCTAGATCACATAGGGCTCTACCAACTACTACGTTGCCAACACGAATAGGAATGGTGAAACTACCAGGATCCTTCAACTTCTAAGGGAGTTTGTTCTGAACTCTGGATGTGCACTCTTCAGTAAGTTTCACAGTTTCAAATTCATTGATTTTCCTCTTTGATGATACTATGTCTTTGATGTACTTGGCATACTTTGGAATTCCTCAGAGCACATCTACAAATGGAATATTGATACTAGTCTGACTGAGTATGCCCAAGATCTTCGTAACTGCAGGATCTTGCATATTCTTTTGCAACCTTTGAGGAAAGGGAGGTGGTGGTTTAGCAGCAATCACTGTCTCTTGCTTTTCTACCTCCTTCTCGACTTCGACTACTGGCTCTGGTTCTTTTCCTTTGTCAGGGTGAGACTGCTTTGGCTTCTTTGGAAATTCGTCCAGTTGTCTCCCATTTCTTAATGAGACTGCTTGCACCCGTTCCATGGGATTGGATCAGTATTGCTAGGCAAAGCACCAAGTGGTCTTGTATTTTGATTACTTGTAAGCTGCCCCACTTTTTTTCCAGAGAACGAATGACACTGTCTTGGTTCTGCTAGAGAGTTGAAATTTTCTTATTAAGATCAGCAGCCAGTTGTTGTATCATTGCCTCTATTTTTGACGTCTCAGGCTGTTGCTGCTGCGGTGGATTCTGCACTTGCTGAGTATTACCTTGAGATTGTCTGCTGCCTTGTCCGCCTTGATTACCGCCCCATGAGAAATTAGGGTAGTTGCAAAAATTAGGCGGGTAAGTGTTGCCATACTAAGCATTTTAGTTAAAACCCCTGCCCTGCTGTCCCACGTAAAATGCAGACTCTGCGTTGTCTATGCAAATATTACTTAGATGATCAGATCCACCACACACCTCATAGTATGGAGTTGCTTGCACTTGTTGAACCTGGGGTGGAGCCAGTGGTTGTGGCTTGCTTACCTGGGCTAGTACTGCATCAAGTTGCTGCTTAACAGAGTGTTGCATTGCTGCCATTTCAACTTTCATAGCTGTCAGTACATCCACTTCCACCTTTCCACCTAGCTTGAGCTTTTTACCTCTGCTTGAGTCACCATGGTAATGCTGACTGCCTGCTGAAATTTTGTTAAGAATGATCTCTAGCTCATCATACTGCTTCTCTAGACTTGGTTCGCCACAATAAGCATCCAGCACGATTTTACTATGCGACTGCAGTCCCTTAACAAAAATATGTCCCAACACCTCCTTTGATTGACCATGGTGTGAGCCGCTTCTCAACAATGCCTTGAACCTTTCCCATGATTCACCTATCTCCTCTGATGAATTCAGACTGAGTGGCACTATCTCACCTCTAATCTTTTCAGTTTTACCCGATGGAAAGGATTTGATCAGAAACTTCTTTGCCAATTCGTCCCAAGAGTTAATGGAGTTCGGTGGTTGGACCAAGAGCCATTTCTTTGCTTCACCCAGCAAGGTGAATGGAAACATAGTCAGCCGTATATATTCATCCGACACATCAACATATTTATAAGTGTCGCTGATCTCTATAAAATTCTGCATGCGGTGCTGAGGATCTTCTTGTGACAATCCCGCGAACTGACCATTAGACTGGAATAGTCGGATCATTCTCTCCTTCAGCTCAAATTTACCAGTAATGGTGGGCCTCACAATGGCCTTGGCAATGTTGTCAAGAGTAGGTCTGGCCACATCCAGTATAGCGCAGTTTTTATTATCAGCCATCTCTGCAGGTTCAGAAATAGGAGCTTTCTCTAGCTTTGCTTTGAGTCTGGCCTCCTTCCTTAGCCTGTGAAAAAGTCTTTCAGGTTCCGGGTAAAAAGTGTAGAGTTTATCACCATTCTTGCTCCTTTGCTTTCAAGCTACAACCTGAAACACCCAAAGACAACTAAAATAAAAATTAATCTTGAACAAATAACAAATAAAGCTAATCTAGAAATTAATTAAATCTTAATCCCCGGCAACGGCGCCAAAAACTTGTCGCTCCAAACGCACATACAAGTATACGCGGTTGATCAAGTAATAAAGTGATAAGAAAGTATCGTTCCCACGAAGACTATGGATTAACTATTAACTAGACAAACTTCAATTCAAATATTGTTCAAGAGAGTTTAACCAGATTTCAAGTGTGTTTAATTAACTAATTAACTAAAAGTAATTGAGATAATGGAATGCAAGACAATTCAAGAGTTTTAGATATCAATGAGAGGAAATATTCCAGGATTATGGGATGGTCACAAATCCAGCTGCACTCATCCGCTAATTGAATTAACTTTATTTATCTGAGTTGCTAATTACAGGATTAATTATACTCATAGAGCTCTTTCGATATCCTGCTCGCCTATTCAAGCCAACCTAACGCCTATATGTCTATGGAATTACAATTAACAAGAATACATGTGCTTCTCCTGTAAACGGATTAAGCGTGACTGTTAGGTATATTTCTATCCTAACCGCGAAACCATTCCCTGATGCCCCGGTTAAGAAACACGCTTTACTTAATTCTATTGCAACCTACGGTTCCCACTTTCGAGTTCAACCTTAGGTTCATGGATAATACTTAACAACTGGCCAGGAAATTAAGTAATTCAGAGCGGAATTAAATAAACAACTCAATCTGATAAATTTAATAGAATTCAACCAACTTCAGAGTACAACTTTCATGGTTAACCCATAACCCTAGAATAGTAGAGTTTAGCTACTCATAGACAAGTTAGCTTTCTCACACAATAATCTAGAATTCATGAAACAATAATGAGGAAAGAAGAATTACAACTCAATTGATGAATCTTCGTTCTCTAGCCTCTGCTATGGTTCTTGCCTCCAAAAAGTACGTAATAATACAGAGAAAACATTACAAGGGTTTTAATGATAGGAAATATGCCTATTCCCACATTTTTAAGCTAATCCTGGCAGCTCTGGGACTAGTTTTCGGCGCATACACCGGAGCATGCCAAGCATCCGTGGCTGTATGCACTCCTTTTCTCAATTTCCTAAATATTTGCACTCTTCCCGGACCATACACCCTAGCATGCCAAGCATCCATGGCTGTACCCATTGCTTCTTCCTTGTTCTTGTATGAATCAAGCTTCAATTTCCTTTAATTCGCTCCTAAAACATCCAAACACCTCAAGTTAGCATTTTACTATAAATCACACATTGTTGTGCACATAATACAGTGAAAATTACTCAAAAGCTATAAGAAATCAATGACGAGACATAAGATATACGCCCAACACCAACTAACATAATAACCAATAAGATATCAGTTGGATTGGGTGTCTCGTTACTGATTATCGCCCTGTTATTAATCGGTTGATTGTTTATTACATCTTTTAAATTAAATTGGTAGTTTATCCCTAAAATTTGCCGAGTAGGTAAAACAAATATATTTAAAAGAGGGTCACAAGCAATAAAGTAAATACAAAGAAAATTATATGAAAGCAGTAAAAAAGTTGTATTATTCCTTGAGAAGAGGCGAATTCATAGTGAATCTCTTGTCTCGAATACAATGAGGGAGAGGAGTATTTATAGCATTAGGTGTACCTCAATTCTAATTATGGTAAAATAATACTTTCATAGGCCGTGGGCCTGATTACATAAGGTTGTGATACTAGATTTGCCCTTACTAGGTGACTATCATTCTTAAGGCGGTTAGGTATGTGCTTTTAAGCCCTAGGCCCGTGCCTAGTGAAGGACCGTGACTACGGGGTAGGCATATATCCTCAACAACAATAACTTATAAATAAGTTTAGCCTATGTCAAATGGACTTGTATCTCCATAATAGTAGGTGGTGTATTTTTATCTACACAGTTAGTCCTCCCACTTGTTGAGCGCTGCCGTAAGCGGTCAGAAAGTGAAAGAGATATGTGAAAAGACATTAGACTGTTCTGAATTTTACAACCGTCTTGACCAGAATAGACACTTCGTTCTTTCCGAAATTCCACGCTCTACACCTGATTGACACCGTTGGTCTTCTGCATATTTCCAATCCTTGCTATTCCTCCTGCCATTTACTGGGCTGAATCGTTTCTTATCTTTTGCTATAATTGCTCCTTGACTGTTTCATGTTCTCCCTTATCCCCTCGTGCCTATATAAAAGGTCTTCTTTGCAACTTATTTTCACAATTTCCTCACTTTGGGAGTATTTTGTTCCGTCAAAGTTGCCGTTGACACGACTCAGATTTTTGGGTTGTGCAGGCACCGTACGCTAACCCATTGGGCGAACCCGTAAATTCCCAAATTCGAAGAATAAAGGACAACCAAAAAAGAAATAAGAAACAACAACGGAATTTAACTGAACAAGTTCCATAATACTAAATAGTTATGAACATCTATTACCAGATTTAGAGGAAAAAATACAACTCAAACGTTCGAAAGAAGGAATTACACCATATGTTCTTAGTCAATAACTCCGGTAACCCCAAAAAAAAGGCCAGCTCACCACTACTCCTATCTGATGTGACCTCGACAGCCACGAACTCAGTCCAAAAGGACGATCAACGCCTGCCGATAAGGAAAAAAAACAAAAAAAGGAAAATTTGCAAACATGTCAGTCTGGATGACTGGTGAGTGGGCCTTCCAGATTGCCCAACAAACCGAACAACCCTTCCAGGAAGCCATAAATTAAACAACAGTATAAATATGAAGACCAAGTAAATTCCAGTTTATCAAAAAAGAAACAAAGCAGACAAAGCATAAAGTACTAAGCATATAATGCAATATAATTGAACCATGCAGGCGTGCATACCAAGCCAACCATATTTACCAGACCAATGTCCAACCTGTTCTCATATATATCCTCTACAGGCGTGTAGGCCGAGCCAAACATATAGAACCCATATAGGCACGCATGTCGAGTCAACCTCATGTGATGTATACCCCCTGCGGCGTGCAGGTCGAGCCAACCATATAAGCATACATCCTCCTACAAGCGTGTAGGACGAGCCAACCATATAGAACCTGTGTAGGCACGCATGTCAAGGCAACCTCATGTGATGTATAACCCTTGCGACATTCAGGTCGAGCCAACCATATAGGCATACATCCTCCTACAAGCGTGTAGGACGAGCCAACTATATAGAACCCGCGTAGGTACGGATGTCGAGCCTACCTCATGTGATGTATACCTCATGTGGCGTGCAGGTCGAGCCAACTATATAGGCATACATCCTCCTACAAGTATGTAGGACGAGCTATCCATGTAAATAGTATCAAACCGGATCATAGATCCCTTGCAGATATACAAACTAAACCAACCATCATAAAATACAACAAATATTAACCTATATAGTGTAAATCATGATTTTCAAAAAACTAATCCGCATAGTAAGTATGCATTTATCGACAGCTATTCATGAATAGAGTCATACATAGACAAATCCACAGGCATAAGGTCACAAAAAATAGGTAGAGACGACTCACCTCGGTCCGAGCAAATCCCACTATCACTGGACTGTCTTTCCTCTATGTTTCCACTCTGTGAGCTCCCACTCTATTCAATAGAGTAGCCAACAGTCACAAAAAAAATTATAACACACTTAAAATCCCATTTCCAAAGGTCCTGGGTCAAGAAAGTACCCGTACCGGACCAACCCTGAGCCCATGTGTCCGAAACCATGAACAAATTACGTCACCGCACTCCCATCGATATAATGAGCTATGCGGGTTAAGAATTCATACCTTGATGTTCTCTCATGATACTCCCTTGAAATTCCCCATTTTCCGAGCTCTTGGTCGTCAAAAATGGTGAAATATGGCTTAAGATCGACATTTATACTATTACAGCCAGCAAATTGACGAATTTTCCCTTCAGGGACTAAGTCTTGGCCAACTGACAACCTTTAGTAAAATAACCATAACTTTTGATACAAAAAATCCGATTGATGCAGGGTTCGACCTACTGGAACTAGATTCAATGGGCTAAAATTTAGCATCAAGAATCATGGAAAAACTCGTTGGAATGAAGGAGATATAAGCTTCCAAAATTAGCTTATCAACAACTTGGACTCCATAAAACTCTACCCTTCATGGTATGATTCAAAACTAATCAAACGAACTCTAGATTGAAAGATTCCAGTTGCGTTAGGACCCAAATAACATAATGAAACTATTGGAGTCACCTACACTCAAATCGGACCTCAAACGCTTAGACCGATGGTCCAAACCGAAGAGCTCCAAAACTAACTCAACTAGTGAGTTACCCAAAATGAGCAATTTGACTCGGAATGAAATTTCGATAGTCCTCATAAGTCATAAATGACAATATGAAGTTGTTGAAATGGATAGATTCCACAACAGAGCTCCAGAACATAAAATGACCCGCTTAAGTTATTTAAAGTTGTATAGCAAAATCGAAAATGAATTGTTTGCAATAAATCAACCAAACAACATTCGGTAATTGTCAAACTTTGCACGCATAGTAAAAATATCCTTCTGGAGCTAATAGAGCTGTCCGTTTACCCAACGGAAGCTCTAGTTCTAAGAAACAATGTTACGGGTCGTTTCAATCTCCCCAGATTTCCAAAATTTTTAGTAGAGTCTCCCCTACAGCTGGACGACCCCCAAAAACTACCAAATCAGCTAACAGTCGTACGAGAATGGCTACCCAGCCCAGGTGAAACACAACACAGCTCACAGAAATCATAACTAGGCAAAACAGATATATAAACAGCAAATACGGGGATCAAAAAAGTGCAACACATACCTGAATCTCTATGAAATCAATCGAAAAGAAAACTGACAATAGATTCAACCTCTGGTTGAGTCTCCTGACTGCTGAGAATACTCTTCACGCACGTCAGACTCCAGCTCTTTAAAGAAATACCACGTAACAGCGGTGCAAACAACCGATACCATAGGAAATCCTTCAGTAACTTGCCTAATAGTCATTTCCTTTACCTCTAACACGACCCGAATTCTCGGTTGGGCCATACGGTCACCCGACCACCTCCCCTAAACCTGTCGGGTGAACCCTATTGACTGAATCGATATAAATTGTGAAGAATTACCTTGAAATGAAAATGATCCAAATTTTAACAACATAAGATAACTCTCAAGGATAGACAAACATACAAGCTGTCTGAATAATAAAACTAACTACCTAGAATACACAGTTTTAAAGGTTTCCATATCAGACATCTAAGAAGGTCAAAAGATACACACACCTCCCGAAGGGAGCAAAAGTAAGGAAAACTATAATATCTGAAGTTGGTGGCATGAACAGGATTGCTCACCGTAGACAGTTGAAAATGTAGTACTCCTCAATCACGACGCAACTGACTGGGTCCTGGAGCAGAATCTGCCGAACAAAAAGAAAACACAAGTACAAATAGGGGTGAGTCATAAGGACTCAATAAGTGGGGCAGACTAGCCACCTCAAAGAATAGGATAGCTAGCCAGGGAGAAGAAACATATAAACCAAATTCCTCTTATTTAAATTATAAAAAAATAGAGCCAAATAATAATCGGAAACACGTATGAAACCATAAACGCAACCAGGAATACGAGCCAGAAACATATCAACAAATAAGCAATGCACATATAAGTAAAACAGTAGTCATGTACAGAAAATCTACACAATAGTATGAAATGAAATGGAATGAGATGAAATGAATGAAATGAAATGAGGTGAAATGAAATGAGATGCAAAGGGTCACATGTGCCCGTAATCCCATCCCGAAGCGGAATACTCCTGCATTCGAGGGGAATCCAATCTGCTAACCAATTGGAGCGGAATAGTCCTGCTCCTGGGGCGGAATACTCCTGCACCCGATATAATATAAACCAGAGGCGGAATACTCCTGCACTCTCCTGGGGCGGAATACTCCTGCACCCAATAAAATGTAAAGTTGAGGCAGAATACTCCTGCACTCAGTATGGTATGAAATTTAATGCATATGAATCCAATGTGATGCAATAATAACCCTTCATCGGCGCGGAACTCTCATCGACAGCTGGGAAGCAGATGCCAACTCAAAGCCAAAGTACAATCCTTAGATTCTCAATGCAATACCAATAACAGGACATACCATATAATATAGAATGTAAATCCAACGCTAAGGCGTAATGAGTATGCCTATCGACAGCTACGCACATAAGGAACACGTAGTAGAAAATCCACGAGGCCAAGTGCCTCCAAAGAAATGGATATAAACACTTACCGTATTCCAAAGCTAGCCCTGCTATTCAACAACTGCTTTTTCCTTTGGATTAGCTGCCAAACGATCCCGCTATATTCAATAAGTAGAAAAATTATATCAAATAAAGCTAAAGGCTTCATTCCTTATGTCTTAGGAAAATCCAGTTAGGAACCTGATATCCTATTCGCATACGCAATACGCAGGCTAGGCCTATGTACAGGGTTCAAAGTCCCATAACCAAACCCTAAATAAATTACATTTATATGTTGCTCATAACTCATTGAATACGAATATATAATCATTTCCATTATCGGTGTCCAATTGACCCTTTAAACTATCAATTTAAGTCATTAGGGCGATGTTTAATATCCTTATTTTTACCGTAAAAATATATTCAAACACACGTAATAAGCTAAGATAATAAGTTAACCTCATTACCTGGAGATTTGGGGTAGAAATTCCACTATTTTTTCACCTCTTTTTCCCTTTTTTTCCTCTTTCTTTCCTATCCTTTCTTTTCTTAATGTTGCTCGTATGTTTTCTGCCCGTATATGCAATTTCTGATGCTAAGGAATTTAATCCCTTATCTAACCGACAATGTGATTTATTTATTTATTTATTTATATATATTTTTAATAAATTCGCTACGACGATTAACATTAAAATTGAACCCTAGAGAAGTCGAAATGATCCCAAATTTTTCAAGTTATACAAAATATATGTAACATACTCGCCAAGGCAAATCTCAAATCGGACTCCCGAAACTCTAGATACGAATTAAAAGGAAAAAGGACCAAATTATTAATTCTTTCGGAACTTTAGCCGAAATCAACCGAACAAGCTCGAAACTCACTTCAAAAATTCACATATATCATAAATGACTATATGAACTTAGCAACGCTTTCAGATTTCGAATCGGAGCTCATTCGCCAAATTGTGCTCGAAAACCTCTTTTTTTACGATTTATCGCTAACGAAAACTAAAACCTTCTTCCGATGCCTATTAAACGAGGTCTAATTTAGCTGAAATTTTACAGACAACTCGCGATGGTCCTTATGATGCTTTAAAATTGACGGCACGTCAATCGGGGTCATAGTTCCCAAAACGACTACTTAAGGTCGTTTCAACCTCTCCCATGAGAAATCCTCTCACGTGCCAATCCTACCCCCACGAAGTGTGGGCTAATCAGAAATATTACCGGCCAAAGCCCGGAGGTATGAAAACAGAAGGTACAAAAACATGGATACGTCGATCAAACCAACAACCACCCAAATATATCATTGACGTTAACTTCACCTCGTTAACTTTTCCAGCCAAACTCCATCACTATTAGAGAACATACGAGACCATCCCTTCATGTATCAACCACGGGACACAAAGCCCAAAACCGACACCAGCCCCAAATACCGGCTCAATCCACAAATCACAACAGAGGCAACTAAGTGCAGACAAAATTCATAATGCCAGAGGGAGAACCCACATCCGCTGGGAAAAGCATCGCAATCCCAACTTCGATTCTATCGACCCTACACACACTATGAAAAGGAGAAAATCGATCTCAATCCCCAACGCCACCTGACGATGCTGTCATTCCACATCTGGATGCAGATTCATCATAAAACATGATTATACAACGCAAACTCCCATTCTAGGAAGAGGGAAACTAAAGTCACCCACCTCCGAACATATACTCTTGCAACAACTAGACGCTCTCACGGAGTCCAAAATATCGTAGGTACGAAAATCTCAATCAAATATTACAATCATGAATATACCATAGCCATCACCCTATGTGATGCAATCGAGACTACGAAAGCGATAAAAGATAAGGAACGAGACGAGACTCACACTAAAGTTCAAGTAGCAACGAAGAACTTGTTCCGTTACACCCCGAACGATTGGAAAGAATCACCTACGCTAAGCAACTATCCTCAAGAGACACGAGGCTCGAGCAAATAGAATGATCGAAGACGGATTGAAGAGCAACTTGGATTCATCCAATTGATTTCAAGCCAAAAGGGTTACAAGTGTTCAAGAGCAATTCTCATTAATGTTTTGTGTTCAAGGTAAGGTAAAAAAGCAATAAATGAAGGAGGGATGTATTTATAACACCCCTTTACAAGTTTTGTTCAGTTTCTGGTCCGCTGCTCCTCAAAGACTCTTCGCTATCGCGCTCAAGAGGTCGCGATCGCGCAGAACACCGGTCATTAAACCCTCACGATCGCGCCATGGCTCACGCTATCGTGCAGACAAGACAAGCCCTCTTCGCGATCGCGCAGGTGTGCCTGCGATCGCGAAGAACAAAACTTCTTCTTCAGGCAGTGAGCTCAGAAGGTGCTCCCCTGTTTTGCCCTGTTTTGCTCTTCTGCTTCCTACACTGTTTCATGCCCTGTTTCCTCTTTGATTGAGCTCCCATGCATAGTCTTCAAGTCACCCTGGAGCTCCTATCATCCACGCCTTTCATAACCAAGTGTAAGTGAGCTTCTTGTATATCCTGGGCTTGACTTCGAGTGAATGGTGTCGATACAATTTGGGTTGCATCATCCTCCCCTTATTGAGAAGATTTCGTCCTCGAAATTAAGGCGTCCTCCTCCAAGGTAGCATCACCTACATTAAAAAGGCAAACAAAAGAAAAGCTCCTACTACAAGAGTAGGTTAGTGTACCAAATGTGGGAAAACACACTCTTATTGTATAACCAAGTATCAATAGCCTTAAACAAGTTCATGTTCCCAAGGGAACTAGCAATTACTTGGTTCATTAAAGAAGTGCACCCAACACAAAAACAAACAAAGAGATCAATAGTGCGTGAGATATGCAAAAGCAAGCTATCAAAATCCCTATGATCCCTAAGTTCAAGAGTAGCACACCAAGACTTTCCACCACACGAGTAGGCAAGTCCAACAAGAGTGAGTGCAAGTGATGTGGAAAATTCACTCTTGTGATAGAGCCAAGTATCAATACAATTCAGAAAGCTTATGTCTCCAAAGGAGACAACAAGTTCTGGGCTCCATAGTGACAAGCACTCGCATCCATAGCAAGCAAAGAGATCACTAGGACATAGAACATTCAAGTATAAGCAATCAAAGTGCCTGTGACCCCTAAGCTCATGACTAACTTACCAAACCTTTAATGCATTACTTTCACATTGCGGAACAATGGTTGTGGCATGCTCACCTCTCAAAGTGTGGTTAACACGTGGGATGGGATAGACAAAGTAAGTCAATTCACAGTGAGAGTCAATTATCCCACTCCCCTTCTTAGAAGCTCTCATACCCACACGAAGATATACCTCCTCACCTCCAATTTCATCCTCGAGACAACCCCCTCACAAGGTAAGCTCTCAAGGAAGGCATTATTAATGGCCTCTTCATCATCATAACCCGCACCAACAAGAGTAGGGTCACTAGAATAATTATCTACCTTACTCGAAGCTTCAAACAAAGAGTTGTCTATTGGATCAAATCCCTCACACCACGGAGGTTCTAGCTCCTTCCTAACTCTAGCTCGATACAACTCACCACCACCAATAAGGATGCCCTCAAACAAAGGATTAGTGAAAACACGCATCCTATTCTCAAGGTCGAGCAAAGGTGAAGTATCATGGCTAGGTTCATCATCCGCCCTTGAGGAGTCATCATAGACAACCTTGCCCAATTCATGCAATTTGGACTCCTCAAGGTCACTATCATCCTTACTACGACACACAAATCCACCAAAATCAATTATGTCAACAAGGGTAGAGTCACATAACTCATCTTCCCCTTTGTCAAATACGGGTGGGGTGTCATAACAAGGGTCACAAGCAAGGTCAACTACTACATTTTCACTAAAGAGAGGTCCTTTGAATTCCAGGATCACATCATGATGTGGCTTCTCATTCCTCTCTACTAGCGGTTCACATACAAACACAAGTTGACCAATCGACTCTACACTAGTCTCAATTTCATCAAATGCATTACAAGCACCAACTAACATTGACTCTTCACAAGACAAGGAAGGATCATGTTCATAAGAAGGTGAAGAAACACTTACTTTTGAGTAGCTCCCGTGAGTACTCACATCGCTTGAAGTGTCTTGTTCAAGTCCTCCTTCATGAAATTCACAATGTAGAGCTCAATTCTCTTGTCTTTCTTTCGTACCAACCGGTTGAGGCTCCACTAGCTCGCCTCCAAGAGTACCTACACATAAGCCAAAACAAATAGAAAGAGAAGAAGATAAATCATGGTTAGAACAAAGTGTGTCCTCACTCTCACTCGAGATTTCCGCTCCCTTCACTTCTTTCATTTTTCGCTCAAGGCCAATTGTAGGTCCGGGTGGTGCTTCACTCTCAGCTCGCAAGGGCATGACCATAAGATTATTGGTTCCGGGCTCAAGTTTCATGGGTAACTTGGCCTTAGCGGCTTCCTTCAACTCCCTCATGATCCTACAGTCATTGCTTACTTGCTTGGGCGTCAAGGGCTTGAGTACATACTTCCTAGATCCGTGAAAGACCGTTTAAGAGTTGGTCCTTCCAGCATGTACTACGCTCCGATCATATTGCCATGGCCTTCCAAACAAGAGATGGCAAGCTTGAATAGGGACTATATCGAACATTACCTTATCTCGATAATTTCCAATGCTAAATTCGATCAAAGCTTGCTTCACCACCCTCAATTCTCCACACTCACTCAACCATTGTAGCGGTAGGGATGTGGATGCGTTATGGCAGGAAATTGCAATTGGGAAATCAAAGTCTCACTCACTATGTTAGCACAACTTCCCGAATCAATGATCATTAAGCACACTTGCCCCATTACATGACACCTAGCATGGAAGAGATTCTCTCTTTGCACATGCTCCGACTCCGCAAGACTCATGGCACCCAAACTCCTCCGTACCACAACTGTCGTTTTAAGCTCATCGTCTTGCTCACCATTACCTTGGGGAATGCCCAAATTGTGGGAAGTGCCCACTTATTGGGGAATGCCCAACGGTTGGGGAATGCCCAACTTTCATCCACTAATGCCTTCTCCGGTATCATTTTGGACATTCGTGGTCCATTCCTCTTTTGAGGCTATCAAACCTCGAGCTAATGGATCTTACCTCGGCCAAGAGGAAAGCCAAAGTGCTTACCGGGACCTCAATGGTATCGTATACGTCTCCGGCTATGTACCTACAAAATTAAAGACAAAAAAGAGGTTAGAGTAAAAGCCCTCACTCACTCCCTCACTTTGCTTGTCGCTCGGGTCCACTTAAGTTTGGGGTTAGGTTCAGACAAGCTTGAGTTCAATGGCCTCCTCGTAGTTGCGCAATCTCCTCAATGATCAATCCAAAATACAAGAACCAAATGTTCTTCGGGAAGAGTGGATTCAATGGGACTCGATCAACGCTAAGCTATTTGGTGCGCACTTGAACCAAACAATTAACGACGAATCTTATTTGAATTCTACTCTCCTTCTAGGCACGAGTATCCTATTCGCACAATGGATTAGTACTAATTAGGTAGAAGTGTTACCCTCAAAGTACTAACCGGAAGTGACGCGATCAAATGTTGAAAGATCGAATCGTCACTAAACGGATTCGGAATTGGATGAATTTTGGTTTGTGATCTAGAAACTCACCATTTTTAATGATGCTATGGGAGTTTTGGTGGTTGGAAACTGTTACGAGGCCTTTGCAAACATTCTGTCCCAAAGCAGGAATTTCTGGAATTGATTGTTCTTCGCGATCGCGTGGAAGGTCACGCGATCGCGATGGGAAAATGTTGCTTCAGCGCGATTGCGCCAGACTCTGCGCGATCGCACAGGTCTGCTGGAGCAGAACCATAATTCCGTCTGTAAACTCAAATTTTGGCACACAAATCACCCCAATTCAACTTGTTTTTCAGTTCTCAAGGTTCTAAAAGGTGTTTTCAACTGAAGTAGACAATCCCCAATGGTTTATCCAAACAAACAATCAACAAACAACTTGTTTTCAAGATTTTTGACAAGTTCATCAAAAGTTTTCAAAAACCTTCAAGATTCAAAGTGCGATTTTCATTCCGCTACTCCAAATGATGATATGGGGGTATCAAAATGACGGGGCAACCATAAGGAACAATCCCTGACACCAAACAACCAAGAATTCACAACATCAAACAAGTTCTATCAAAATTTGTAAATTTTCAACGTTTGAGATTTGGTTTTCAAGATTTTGATTCTCAACTCCAAAACGTATTTTGTTGGTACCCAATTGTCGAGATTATGTAAACAAACAATCCCCAATAATCAACACCAACAAAATCGTAACAACAAATGATTTCTAGCAATTTTTTTGTGATATTCAAAATTTTGGATTTTTTTCTTCTTTTTCAATAAAACAAGAACAAGAATATAACAACAAGATAAAGAGTCACGATCGAGGGTTTGTAAGAACAAAACCTATCCGTGCTCTGATACCAACTGATGCAATCGAGACTACGAAAGCGATAAAAGATAAGGAACGAGACGAGACTCACATTAAAGTTCAAGTAGCAACGAAGAACTTGTTCCGTTACACCCCGAACGATTGGAAAGAATCACCTACGCTAAGAAACTATCCTCAAGAGACACGAGGCTCGAGCAAATAGAATGATCGAAGACGGATTGAAGAGCAACTTGGATTCATCCAATTGATTTCAAGCCAAAAGGGTTACAAGTGTTCAAGAGCAATGCTCATGAATGTTTTGTATTCAAGGTAAGGTAAAGAAGCAATAAATGAAGGAGGGGTGTATTTATAACACCCCTTTACAAGGTTTGTTCAGTTTCTGGTCCGCTGCTCCTCAAAGACTCTTCGCTATTGCGCTCAAGAGGTCGCGATCCCACAGAACACCGGTCATCAAACCCTCGCGATCGCGCCATGGCTCACGCTATCGCGCAGACAAAACAAGCCCTCTTCGCGATCGCGCAGGTGTGCACGCGATCGCGAAGAACAAAACTTCTTCTTCAGGCAGTGAGCTCAGAAGGTGCTCCCCTGTTTTGCCCTGTTTTGCTCTTCTGCTTCCTGCACTGTTTCATGCCCTGTTTCCTCTTTGATTGAGCTCCCATGCATAGTCTTCAAGTCACCCCGGAGCTCCTATCATCCACACCTTTCCAAACCAAGTGTAAGTGAGCGTCTTGTATATCCTGGGCTTGACTTCGAGTGAATGGTCTCGATGAAATTTGGGTTGCATCACTATGGTTGCAACACACGACGGGTCTTAACTTCATGACTGAATTCATTCCCTCGGGAGTGGTCACTCCCCCACTTAGGATTCGTGCCACGAAACCCGTACAAAACCCTATCACGCATAACCTTTTTTCGATTAGTCCTTAAGGTTCAAACCATATAAAATGTGCTTAACCCCGTGCAACTCTTCACCTCATATATATGCATCAAGCATAATCTTGGAACCCTAGCCGATAAAGCTACCACTTGCCACACAATATTCCAAAATGAATCACTGAAACTTCTTACCCTGAAGAGCCTGGAGTACCACCAGCTCTCTTGAAATCATCAGAAACCTTAGCGCGACACCTCCTCTAATCAAGCCAATCCATCAAAGAAGACAAGCACATAATGTTGATGTTACACCCCGTATGTCTAAAGTGATGTATATCATTCTAGTGACATGTTAAGAATGATTTAAGTGAGTTTAAAGTCACAAAATGACCATATATGATGTTTATATATTGAATATAAAGTTTTGGAAAAATCGGATTTAAGTTGCGGAAAAACCGGCTAAGGAATTGCCTTGTAACGAAGCCTTTTCAGCAATTAATTTGGTGTTTTATATTAAGTCTTTTAGAGACATATCAAATACCAAATTGAAGGTCTTGGAGTGTAGTTTCCAACACTTTTGACGGTTTATTCATACAACATATAGATAAAAAGATATGAGCATCAGAAGTCAGATCAGAAAAAGAGATATAAGCGCAAAAGAGGGCTAGAAATGAAATATTTCGAATATAAAAGACAATTTAATCCCTTAACTCGTCATTTTCCAGATAATTCAAGATAGAAACAGCAGTCTAATCAATAGTGAAGCAATTTTCATGTTTTTGAAGGAAGAACTTCAATCTTAACTCAAAATTGAAGACGGATTGCGTCAAAACGCTCTGCGCGATTACGTAACGTTATGCTACCTTCAATTTCGTCTACAGTTTGAGTTTGAGAATTACTTCATGGCTAAGTAAAGTACCCAAATTCGATGTTATAGCTTGTTTAAGCTTTAGAAGGTGTGGAATTCAAGGAAAACAAAGTTTAGAAACTAGAAACATCAAAGGTATGTAAGGATAAACCTTTCTTTTGGCAAGGCATGTATCTTGTAGCTTTTGAAGATTTTCTTAGTTCCAATGATGGTTTTTCTTGTTGGGTACTTGTATATCATAAAGAGAACCTTGTATATACTTAAATTGGTACTAAAATCCAAGGTGAAAGACGTCCGAATCAGCAAGACAAAATGTTTGAAAATCTGGAAAATTGTTTTGATCTTAGGACAGTTGTTAGTATATTGATCATAACTCCTTGTAAAAAATTGATATTTAGATTCTTTAAGAATCTCCAGAACACTAAGACGTAGATCTGAAGTCTATATCTTTGATCTAGACTCTTAATATTAGGTCGAAAGGCAGGACAGTGGTGCTGTCCAGACATTTTACCTGCGGATTTGTTATGTCATCCAGTCGTCTCATCTTGTTATCCGTTTTAACATGTTTATGTTATCACTTTATCCGGGTATCTATTCCCGTATATAGTACAGTGATGGTTCTGTTTTTGCAAATCATCCAGTTTTAGGGGAAACTCTGCTGAAAGTTTTATAGAAATTCAAAGAGAGTGACAAATTCTGAGTTCTAGGTTGTGTCTATAATTCTATCCTGAGTTTTCTTATCATTCCTTTGAGTCCATATCTGTTGTTTCCACATGTGTTATGCCTCATACATGCTTATGCTTATATTATGATCATGTTATGTGTGATTTGGAGTCCCCCATAGAGGCTGGACATTGGACACACAGTTCGGTCGCATGTGATACTACCCGTCCGGGGGACATAGCCCCTCTGGTTCAGGCGAGAGTTGAATCACCTAGTGTGACTGGGTGTCATTCACACACTCTGACCAGAGAGATTAGATATTACTGGCTGGGGGGACATAGCCCATAACACCCGCCAGCGTATATAGCAAAAATGTGCCTGCATGATTATACATGAGGCTAGTTCAGGTTTTCAGTTGCCTGATTTGGGGGGATACAACCCATAACACCAGACAGATACTAGTTCAGATGTTCAGTTACCTGATTTAGGGGGATATAGCCTATAACACCAGACAGGTACCAGTTCAGATAACAGTCTAGTTTTAGCTCAGTACCAGTTATCAGTTCTCAGTTATCAGTCACCAGTTCTTAATGTCATTATCAGTTGACAGCTAGAATAAGTTGACAACTATCAGTTCCAGTTTCTAGTTACCAGTTATCAGTCATATTATAGTCATTTTTCTGTACAGTTCAGCTTAGTCTTCAGTTTCATATTCAGCTAGACTTCAGTTTATATTCGAATCATGTTTAGTACGTTCTTTAGATTTCCATCTACATTGCTATGCCCCAGCTCATATTTTCTTATATATATTCCAGCCTTACAGTTTCATTCAGCTATGATATATTATATGCCAATGCCTTACATACTTGGTACATATCGTACTCACGCCCTGTTCTGGGGCGCTGCATTTCATGCCGCGCAGGTGCAGATAGATCAATGCCTGGACCACGTTAGTAGGCCATATATCAGCTATTGGATTCACTCCGCTTACTCCCGGAGTTACTTATCTTTTGGTATGTGTACAGTCAGCCAGTTTGGGTATGGCCATGATCGTACGATAGAGCCATGATTATAGAATTCAGCCCTCTAACAATGGTGTTTTTAGCAAATCTATGCCGCCGAAGAAACTAACAGCTACCCAGGGCAAAGCTATTGCCGGCCAGGGTATTAGTAGAGTGCCACCTGAGGTGGATGAGGTGTGAAGAGTCCAGACCTGAGGCTCCATATGAGGCCTCACAGATCCCCTCAATTCAGGGCAATATTAGAGGTACTGCAGCTGCCACACCTCCAACTCCTCAGCCTGATAGTCAGGGACAGGAAGTGAGGGATGCCATCAGATTATTGACCAGTGCTGTAGTTGCTTAGACTAGACAGCATAATGCAATGCCCCGGGAGATACTGGATCCAAGATCAGGGATTTTATCCGACTAGATCGTCAAGTATATACTGGATCTCGTACAGGGTATTGAGGATCATGAAAATGTCAGACATAGAGTCAGTAGAGTTAGCTGCATTTAGATTGCATGACCAACATCAGGGTGGTATCAGATGCGGGAGCTACTAGAGGGCCAGATTCTACTCTGGCGACTTGATAGGAATTCTCAGATGCCTTCCTTCATCAGTATATGCCTATAGAGACATAGAGAGCCCGTGCCGATCAGTTCTTGACCTTGAGATAGGGAAGTTTGAGTGTAGAAGAGTATAATTATTGCTTTTATTCTTTAGAAAGGTTTGCCCCCACTGTGGTAGAGAGTATGGAGGATAGAATTCACATGTATGTAGTGGCACTTGGTCTGTACCTGGTGAACGAGTGCATTACGGTTGTTATGCAGTCAGGTATGAACATATCATGCATTCAGGCATTTACTTTATCACTTGAGGAGAGGAAGTAGAAACAGAGAGCCGACAGGGATAGAGGGTTACGTAAGAGGGACAGATTGTTTGGTTCATTCGGAGAGACATCCAAAGCGAGTAGGTAGCAGAGTGTTAGACAACCACCAGCTAGTATACCTCCAGAGTCTCGTGGCCTGAGATCTGATACACCTCCTTAGTCCAGAGCTAGTCAAACATCACAAACTTCAGGATTTAAGCGTCGTGGTACTTCTGCGCAGGCCAGTCAGACATATCCCAAATGTCCAAATTGTGGTAGACGCCACTTGAGACCATGTAAGTCAGGAGTTGATACTCATTATATTTGTCAAAAGGCTGGACATTTCATGAGAGATTTCCCGACTAGGGGTGGTAGTGGTGCAGCCCAGCTAGCTAGATCAGCAGTTGCTTCCTCAACTCCAGCGCGCCTTCAG
This sequence comes from Petunia secreta, assembly GCA_029990175.1. NCBI lineage: Eukaryota > Viridiplantae > Streptophyta > Magnoliopsida > Solanales > Solanaceae > Petunia > Petunia secreta. The sequence goes on from JARKIP010000053.1 coordinate 5,225,371, forward strand.
GGGCATGTTCGTCAGGATGATACCTGCATAACTGAAAGAACTTAAGGAGAAACTGAAGGATTTATTAGATAAAGGCCTCATCAGACCTAGCATTTCCCCGTGGGGAGCCCCGGTATTGTTTGTGAAAAAGAAAGACAGCTCTCTACGCATGTACCTAGATTACAGACAATTGAATAAAGTCACAATCAAGAATACATACCTCTGCCCAGGACTGATGACTTGTTCGACCAGCTCCAAGGTACCAAGCACTTCTCGAAGATAGATTTGCGATCAGGCTACCATCAGGTTAGAGTCAGAGAATTTGATATACATAAGACTGCATTCAGGAATAGGTATGGCCATTATGAGTTTTTAGTGATGTCGTTTGGACTCACTAAAGCTCCTGTAGTATTTATGGATCTGATGAACAGCGTATTCAGGCCTTACCTAGATTTATTTCTGATTGTATTTATTGATGATATTCTCATCTATTCAAAGTCTGAATAAGAGCATCCAGAGCATCTACACTTAGTAGTGGGTACTCTTCGAGACCCGCAATTATATGCTAAGTTTCAAAGTGTGAATTCTGTTAGATTCAATGGTATTTCTTGGCCATATAGTTTCAGCAAAAGGAATTAAAGTAGATGACCAGAAGATCGAGGCTGTTAAGAATTGGCCCAGTCCTACGACATCAATTGAGGTACGTAATTTTCTAGGTTTGGCAGGTTATTATAGAAGGTTCGTAAAGGGTTTTCCTCCATTGCAGCTTCACTGACCAAATTGACACAGAAAATAGCCAAATTTCAGTGGTGTGACTCTTGCGAGCACAACTTTCAAGAACTAAAGAACAGTTTGATAACAGCTCCAGTACTTACACTTCCAAAGGGATCTGAGGACTATGTTATTTACTGTAATGCTTCTCGAATTGGTCTTGGTTGTGTTTTGATGCAGCATGGAAGAGTAATTGCTTATGCTTCCAGGCAGCTGAAAAAGCACTAGCAGAACTACCCTACTCAAGATTTGGAGCTTGCAGCAGTTATTCATACATTGAAGATTTGGAGACATTATTTGTACGGTGTTCATATTGATATTTATACAAACCACAAGAGCCTCCAATATGTATTTAAGCAGAAGGAGCTAAACCTATGACAGAGGCAGTGGCTAGAGTTGTTGAAGGACTACGATATGGACATTCTTTATCATCTGGGTAAAGCGAATGTTGTTGCTGATGCCCTTAGTAGTAATTCCATGTGTAATTTATCTTAATTACAGCCACAGAAGAGAAACTTAGCTCATGCACTCCACCAGTTAGGCAGCTTGGGAATCAGATTAATAGATTAAGATGATGCAGAAGTTATGATTAATAACACAACCACTACTTGCCTAATAACAGAAGTAAAACAACATGAGTATGAGGATCCTATTCTAGTTGAATACAGATAGATAGCCAGAAGAAAACTGGAGTCACCATACAGGGTTACTAGTGACGGGGTTCTCATGTATAAAGATAGACTTTGTGTTCCTGATGTTGTAGATTTACGTGGACAGATTATGTCTGAGGCATATTATTCCAGATACACTGTTCATCCAGGTTCGACTAAGATGTACCATGATCTTAAGCAGATTTATTGTTGGGACGGAATGAAGCGTGACATAGCAGAGTTTGTGGCTCAGTGTCCTAACTGCCAGTAGGTTAAAGTCGAGCATCAAAAACCTAGTGGCTTGTTGCAGGAAATAGAGATTCCATCATGGAAATGGGAAGCAGTGAATATGGACTTCATTACAGGCTTGCCGCGTACGCGGAGTAGGTATGACTCTATTTGGGTTATAGTTGATAGGCTTACTAAATCAGCTCATTTCTTGCCTGTTAGAACTACATATACAACGGAGGATTATGCTACACTTTATATCAGAGAGATAGTGCACCTACATGGTATTCCAGTATTTATCATTTCAGACAGGGGCGCACAGTTTACAGCTAATTTCTGACGATCATTCCAGACAGGTTTAGGGACACAGGTGAATCGGAGTACAACATTTCATCCCCAGACAGATGGACAGGCTGAGCGGACCATTCAGATGTTAGAGGATATGCTTAGAGCTTGTATAATAGATTTTGGAGGCAGCTGGAGTGATCATCTACCATTGATAGAGTTTTGCATATAATAATAGCTATCATTCTAGCATACAGATGGCGCCGTATAAAGCTTTGTATGGGCGCAAATACAGGTCTCCTATAGGATGGTTTGAGGTTGGCGAGTCTCAATTAATAGGTCCAGATTTAATCCAACAGGCAGTTGATAAAGTCAAATTAATTAGGGAAATATTATTAGCAGCACAGCGTAGGCAGAAGTCCTAGGCAGAAAACCGACGTCGAAATTTAGAATTTCAGATTGGCGATTGGGGATTCCTGAAAGTATCGCCATTGAAAGGCGTTATGAGATTCAAAAAGAAGGGCAAGCTTAGCCCTAGATTCATTGGCCCTTATGAGGTTATCAGGCGAGTTGGGCGTGTTGCCTACGAATTAGACCTTCCAACAGACCTTCAGGAGGTCCATCCAGTATTTCATGTTTCCATGCTTAGAAAAATATGTCGGAGATCCTTCTAGAGTTTTACCAGTAGATGATGTTCAGATCACAAAGCAGTTGACTTATGAAGAGGTGCCAATTGCAATTTTAGATAGGCAGATTCGTCGACTAACGATGAAAGACATTCCTTCAGTTAAGGTGTTAAGGCAAATCAATAATGTAGAAGAAATGACTTGGGAAGCTGAAAATGAAAGGACAACCAAATATCCACATCTCATCACTACTTCAAGTATGTAACAGATCGTTGCTTAATGCTTCTACATACTTCATTTAACATTCGAGGACGAATGTTCCTAACGGGGGAAGATTGTTACACCCCGTATATCTAAAGTGATGTATATCATTCTAGTGACATGTTAAGAATGATTTAAGTGAGTTTAAAGTCACAAAATGACCATATATGATGTTTATATGTTGAATATAAAGTTTGGGAAAAATCAGATTTAAGTTGCGGAAAAACCGGCTAAGGAATTGCCTTGTAACGAAGCCTTTTCAGCAATTAATTTCGTATGTTATATGAAGTCTTTTGGAGACATATCATATACCAAATTGAAGGTCTTGGAGTATAGTTTCCAAAACTTTTGACGGTTTATTCATACAACGTATAGATAAAAAGATATAAGCATCAGAAGTCAGGTCAGAAAAAAGGACATAAGCGCAAAAGAGAGCTAGAAATTAAATATTTTCGATTATAAAAGACAATTTCATCCCTTAACTCGTCATTTTCCAGAGAATTCAAGATAGAAACAGCGGTCTAATCAATAGTGAAGCAATTTTCATGTTTTTGAAGGAAGAACTTCAATCTTAACTCAAAATGGAAGACGGATTGCGTCAAAACGCTCTACGCGATTACGGTAACGTTATGCTACCTTCAATTTCGTCTACAGTTTGAGTTTGAGAATTACTTCATGGCTAAGTAAAGTACCCAAATTCGATGTTATAGCTTGTTTAAGCTTTAGAAGGTGTGGAATTCAAGGGAAACAAAGTTTAGAAACTAGAAACATCAAAGGTATGTAAGGATAAACCTTTCTTTTGGCAAGGCATGTATCTTGTAGCTTTTGAAGATTTTCTTAGTTCCAATGATGGTTTTTTCTTGTTGGGTACTTGTATATCATCAAGAGAACCTTGTATATACTTAAATTGGTACTAAAATCCAAGGTGAAAGACGTCCGAATCAGCAAAACAAAATGTTTGAAAATCTGGAAAATTGTTTTGATCTTAGGACAGTTGTTAGTATATTGATCATAACTTCTTGTACAAAATTGATATTTAGATTCTTTAAGAATCTCCAGAACACTAAGACATAGATCTAAAACTTTCGCTCAGACCATGAAGTCTATATCTTTGATCTAGACTCTTAATATTAGGTCGAAAGGCAGGACAGTGGTGCTGTCCAGACATTCTACTTGCGGATTTGTTATGTCATCCAGTCGTCTCATCTTATTATCCGTTATAACATGTTTATGTTATCACTTTATCCGGGTATCTATTCCCGTATATAGTACAGTGATGGTTCTATTTTTGCAAATCATCCAGTTTTAGGGGAACTCTGCCGAAAGTTTTATAGAAATTCAAAGAGAGTGACAAATTCTGAGTTCTAGGTTGTGTCTATAATTCTATCCTGAGTTTTCTTATCATTCCTTTGAGTCCATATCTGTTGTTTCCACATGTGTTATGTCATACATGCTTATGCTTATATTATGATCATGTTATGTGTGATTTGGAGTCCCCCATAGAGGCTGGACATTGGACACACAGTTCGGTCGCATGTGATACTACCCGTCCGGGGGACACAGCCCCTCTGGTTCAGGCGAGAGTTGAATCACCTAGTGTGACTGGGTGTCATTCACACATTCTGACCAGAGAGACTAGATATTACTGGCTGGGGGGGACATAGCCCATAACACCCGCCAGATTTGTTATATACGCGTATATAGCCACAGTATGCACTGCATGATTATACATGAGGCTAGTTTAGTTTTCAGTTACCTGATTTGGGGGGATACAACCCATAACACCAGACAGGTACTAGTTTAGATGTTCAGCTTCCTGATTTAGGGGGATATAGCCCATAATACCAGACAGGTACCAGTTCATATAACAGTCCAGTTTTAGCTCAGTACCAGTTATCAGTTCTCAGTGATCAGTCACCAGTTCTTAATGTCAGTATCAGTTGACAGCTAGAATAAGTTGACAACTATCAGTTCCAGTTTCTAGTTAACAGTTATCAGTCATATTATAGTCATTTTTCTGTACAGTTCAGCTTAGTCTTCAGTTTCATATTCAGCTAGACTTCAGTTTATATTCGGATCATGTTTAGTACATTCTTCAGATTTCCATCTACATTGCTATGCCCCAGCTCATATTTTCTTATATATATTCCAACCTTACAGTTTCATTCAGCTATGATATATTATATGCCCATGCCTTACATACTTCGTACATATCGTACTCACGCCCTGTTCTGGGGCGCTGCGTTTCATGCCGCGCAGGTACAGATAGATCAATGCTTGGACCACGTTAGTAGGCCATATATTAACTATTGGATTCACTCCGCTTACTCCCGGAGTTACTTATCTTTTGGTATGTGTACAGTCAGCCAGTTTGGGTATGGCGGGGCCTTGTCCCGTCCTTTGTATATTCAGTTCAGCACTCTTAGAGGCCTGTAGATATGTCCCTGTGTGGTGCAGTCAGTATGTTATGTATTTCAGCTTATGTTAACCTTGTCAGCTTTTTGCATTGCATAATTGTTATCAGTTAGGTTTATGCTTATTCCGATTATCAGTTAAATTCATGGTTAGCAGATTATCAGAAGGATTAGTGAAGATCGACACTTAGTGCTGGTCTTCCGTCGCGGCCCTAGGTTGGGTCGTGACAGTTGACTGACTAATTCATGAAACCAATAACCACACTAAAATATGCCTAACTGTATCAACCGTCGTAGAACTCCCAGATACCACCTAAGGAACATATACGACTGACGAACTGGCACATACAGATATCAAAAAAGCAAACAGGTGCCTTACCACATAACGCTACTCTTAAATCGGAATAGCATAACCAAAATGAACCTACCTAGAAGCACAGTACAAGGAGCTTCAACCTCCTTCCCCGCCGTTATACATCCCACTGAAAACTACCCAGAGACGAAGCATTGCCTCCGTTAACACCACTAATCTGACCACAGGTTTGACTTGAACAGACCGAACTCCTGCAGATACAAGCAGACAAGAACAGGACCTGAGAACATGAGTCGCAACTCCAACATATCAGACACTTTTGAGACACACCTTGTCCCCATATTCGAAATGCATCTACCACTCACACGAAATCCCCGATAACACCGAAAAACTATGAAATGCGACATCTCACATCGAAGATCATCACTGCCAACCTCATGCTAATGAAACTGATCCTTCAAATATGACCCAACTTCTCACACTACGAATGCCTCAGCCTATGCTCGTACCGCAACCGCTGAGAAAAATGTCGATACTGTTGTCCCAACTGGTGTCGTAACACATATGAACTGATGCAATCCTACATGACACATACCAAGACTGGTAACAAAACACAAAAATACATAGCAACAAACAATGTTGAGATCACTAATAGAATAAATTACTGCGCCCACAACCTGAAAAACATGCCTGACTGCTTGGAAAAGCTAAGGTGAGCCCGGGTCTGAGAGCAACCCCACTGCCAGCTCAATCACTACACTCCACTCTGACCATGGAAGACTCCAATTCCCTCGCAATACCTACAACCTGAGTGTATGATGTACCACACTCGACCTCACGAGTAAAAAAAATTCAAATGAATGCCCAAACCCTCTACGAACCGCCTGACACGGCTCATGTTGGTCGCAACCAACTCAACAGTGTGACGAGACCGACATGGAAACTGGACCTCATAAGCCTCAATAGATATCTTACACTGATTTCACCGTTCACACTGATGTCAAAACTCATCATGCCAACTCTGAGGCATAAACACCTCCTGAAATACCCAGGTGAAATTTGTCCAAGAAGGAAATAGAGAACTAGCTTGCAAAGAACGAACATAAGCCTGCCACTAACATAAAGCATGCAACGAGAACCTGGAGGTGGTCAACTCCACACCGTACATCTGCCGATAACCGAAAGCCGACAAAATATGCTCACAACAATCCAGAAAATCTCGTGAATCCATATTACAGTTCATGAAAAACGGGTGGGTTCAGCATGGTGAATCCTGAAAATTCTATCATAATCCACAACATCAACAATTCCACCCCGAGCACTACCCCGAGATGCAGCAACAACCGAAACGTCCTGACCAATAGCAATACCAACACCCGCTGCCTCCTCCGCATCATGAGCAGGTCTAGTTCTCACCATCATAACATAGACAGTGTAAACGGATATCAACGATTCAAAATAAACCATCGCACGAATTAAGAGAACAAAGAAGGGAATGTTCCTAGATATAACATAGTCTCTCGTAAATAAGTACAGACGTCTCTATACCAATCAGCAAGACTCTACTAGATACTGTTCATGACATATAGACCTATATAATGTCGGCTCTGATAACAATTGACATGACCTGGATTTTTGGGTTGTGCGGGCACCCGAACCCTAACCCATCGGGCGAACCCGTCAAGTCCGAAATTCGAAGAATAAAGGGCAACCAAAAAAGAAATAAGAAACAACAGTGGATTTAACTGAACAGGTTCCATAATACTACATAGTCATGACCATCTATTACCAGATTTAAAAGAAGGAATTACACCATATGTTCTTAGTCAATAACTCCGGTGACCCTCAAAATAAAAGGGAAACTCACCACAACTCCTATCCAATGTGACCTCGACAGCCACGAACTCAGTCCAAAAGGACGATCAATGCCTGCCGATTAAAAAAACCAAAAGAAGGAAAATAATGCAAACCTGTCAGTCCGGATGACTAGTGAGTGGGGTCTTCCAGATTGCCCAACAAACTGGATAACGCTTCTAGGAAGCCATACATTAAACAACAGCGTAAATATGAAGAACAAGAAAATTCCAGTTTATCATATAAGTAACAAAGAAGACAAAGCATAAAGTACTAAGCATATAATGAAATATTATTGAACCATGCAGGTGTGCATACCGAACCAACCATATTTTCCGGACCAAGTCCAGCCTGTTCTTATATATATCCCCTACAGGCGTGTAGGCCGAGCCATCCATATATAACCCGCATAGGCATGCATGTCGAGTCAACCTCATGTGATGTATTCCCTATACGGCGTGCAGGTTGAGCCAACCATATATGCATACATCCTCCTACAAGCGTGTAGGACGAGCCAACCATATAGAACCCGTGTAGGCACGTATTTTAGCAAACCTTATGTAATGCATACCCCTTGCGACGAGCAGGTCGAGCCAACCATATAGGCATGCATCCTCCTACAAGCGTCTAGGATGAGCCAACCATAGAGAACTCGTGTAGGCACGCATATCGAGCCAACCTCATGTGTTGTATACCCCCTGCGGCGTGCAGGTTGAGCCAACCATATAGGCATACATCCTCCTCAAGCGTGTAGGACGAGCCATCCGCATAAACAGTATCAAACCGGATCATAGATCCGCAGCAGACATGCAGACTAGACCAAACAGCATAAAATACAATAAATAGTAACCCATACAGTTTAAATCATGCTTTTAAAAAAAATTTGCATAGTAAGTATGCATTATCGGCAGCTATGCATTAATAGAGACATACATAGCCAAATCCAAAGGCATAAGGCCACAAAGAAATGGATGGAAACCACTCACCTCGGTCCGAGCAAATCCCGCTATCCCTGGACTGTCTTTTCTTTATGTTTCTGCTCTGTGAGCTCCTACACTATTCAATAGAGTAGCCAACAGTCACAAAACAACTTATAACACGCTTAAAATCCCATTTCCAAAGGTTCTAGGTCAAGAAAGTACTCGTACTGGACCAACCCCGAGCACGTGCCTAAAACCATGAACAAATTACGTCACCACACTCCCCTCGACTCCACCTGTCCAAAAGTACTTCTTGTTTCCAGATAAGAGTCCGTTTGGTCAAAAAGTACCAAACCCTCTTGCGGGACCCATGTCGCAAAATATCTTAAATCCCAAAATAAATTCAAGCATGACGTAGTTCTCACAAATACGAGTTCGTTCATATATAATGCGCCCCAATCGGAGTCTGGATCGGACTCCAATTTAAACAAATGTGGTACTTACCCTCAAACTCAAATTCCATTTCAAAAACCATAGATTTAATCCCAAATCCAAGATAAAATCACGATATAATGAGCTATGGGGGTTAAGAATCCATACCATGATTTTCTCTCAAGATACTCTTTTGAAATTCCCCATTTCCCGAGCTCTCAGTCGTCAAAAATGGTGAAATATGGCTCAAGATCGACATCTACACTATTACAGCCAGCAAATTGACGAATTTGCCCCTCAGGGATTAAGTCTTGGCCAACTGATAGCCGCTAGTAAAATAACCATAACTTTTGATAAAAAAATCCGATTGATGTACGGTTTAAACTATTGGAAACTAGATTCAATGGGCTACAGTTTAGCATCAAGAATCATGGAAAAAACTCGTTGGAATGAAGGAGATATAAGCTTCCAAAGATAGCTTATCAGCAACTTGGACTCCATAAAAGTCAAACGAACTCTAGATTGAAAGATTCCAGTTTCTTTAGGACCCAAATAAATAATGAAACCGTTGGAGTCATCCACACACAAATCAGATCTCAAACGCTCAGACCGATCGTCCAAAACTCAAGAGCGCCAAAACTAACTCAACTAGTGAGTTACCCGAAATGACCAAACTAACTCGGAATGAAATTTCGAAAGTCCCCATAAGTCATAAATGACAATATGAAGCTGTTGGAATCGACAGATTCCCCAACGAATCTCTAGAACATAAAATGACCCACTCATGCTATTTAAAGTTATACAGCAAAATCGAAAATGAAATATTTGCAATAAATCAACCAAACGACATTCGATAATTGTCAAACTTGGCATGCATACCAAAAAGTCCCTTCTGGAGCTAATAGAGTTGTCCATTTACCCAACAGAGCTCCGGTTCTGAGAAACAATGCTTCCGGTCATTTTAGCCGTCCCTTGCAAAGAACAAACTGTTCTTCCTTTTCTTTAAATACTCATCTTTGATCCAGGCTCTTCGTCTTCTTTGAAATGTCACCATATTCAAGAGCGGATAGTGTGTGAGTAAACTAAATTCTTGGAGACAGCAGTCTTCTTCTCTCTTCGTTCCTTTTCGTCGATGAAAAGGAAAAAGTCTCTTGTTTGAGACTTGAAGGGGATCTTAATGGCATTCTTCGGAATGTCTTCATCATTGAATGTGCACTGATTCTGGTGCACTTATTTTCTATGCAGCAGCTTCTGTGATATTTCTCTTGCAACAAGGAGCATGGCAGTACGAAAGATTCTGCTAAGCAAGGCCTTTGTATTTGCATACTCTCAACTTCCTTTCCAGAGCTACTGTTGTGTGGGGGTGGGTATGTACCTCTATCCTTTTCTATAGCTTGGTGGTCATTCCCACTCTTGTCCATCAGGGGCCAATGGATAGAACGATGCTCATTCAATGATGCACCACTCTCCGTGCCGAGCGCGAACATTTCCCGCATGTAGAGCCAGCACCGGCCACAGTTTCCAGGAATGTTTCCGCTCCTGTCTCTCATCTCCTCAGGGCTTTGTGGCTGTGTTGATATTAGTGGTGTTCATGTAGTGGTATTTCACAGATGTTGCTGCTCGGGCATTGGGATTGATGAAAACTGTATGCCAAGGGAGTGCTCCAATCGAGGATAAAGTGGCTCAAAATGGAGCATGGGGTAGTAGACCGCCCTCGATGTCCTTTTCTGTTATACTATACACACCTCCTATGGACATAGGAAGGGGGGTTGAATAGTGTCCTCAAATTTTCGTCGAAGAACCCGACTCTCAATCGCAACGCAGTTCTTGTGCCTTTGCTTCCACCAAAAACAAAACATAGAAAGTAAAACAGTAAACTAATGACATAGTGTTTTTACGTGGAAAACTCCTTGCACAAGGGAGAAAAACCATGACCCACACTCTGGTATTCTGAAGAATACTTCATTAACACAAAGAACAAGTTTTAGATTACAAACTCTGTAACCTAGGGCCTACACTCTAGACCCTAACAACTCACAAAGCTTACTCTAGCTTTACAGAGTAATCACTCAAAAGATTCACCTATTACAAAGGCTTCTACAATAAACAGATAGGTAAAATAATCAATACGTACAACGAGACAATGACAATAAAGAACCTAATAAGTTTGCCAATTATGCTCCAAGTTCTTCAATTGTTGTCGTCACAGTTAAATCACTTCAACAATTCCGCCTTTTATTTGCTCTCAACTCTCGTAGTGTATAACTGAGATCAGTTGCCTCAATTACATCCTTTTATATAAACTTTGTAACCCTAGTAGTGTTTCACAAGGAAACCTTGTAATATGACAAGACAATATTTCCTGTGATAATTTCCTTGTTCAGCACCAACTCTTGTTCACACTTCAATAAGGCAGCCACGACACAATTTCTTGTTGCTTACTAGGATGTGCATAAGCCTACGCGCCACTATTCCTAGTTTTGCATGTATTTGCATTCCACAACATCTTTTCGATCAGTCGTGCCCTTCTCATCAAGGACTAAGTTCTTCTTTAAGTCACTAAGTCCTTCGTTTGTCATTCCTCAAAACATCCATCTCAACAAATTTCCCCTTTTTGATGATGACAAACAAATGTTGCCTAAGAATCTGTACATGCTAACATCAAGACAAAAATAACAAAAAAAATTGAAAGAAATTTAAAACAGATGAGTTAGGTCACAAAAATCCAACAACATTTCCTTCTTCCCCCTTTTGGCATCATCGAAAAGATTCTAAAATCCTGCAAGAACAAGTTAGTACAGTCCAGACTATAGCACAAGACAACATGTCAACTAAGAATACCAAGAATATATCCAATGGCCCAAACAGAACCAGCAATTATATAGATGAAACCACTAAAAACATAACAAGCAATTTAAAATCAACTCGCCAGAGCATAAAATATATGGCCCAATTAAGTACATACCAAAACATAAATTTTCTTAAATGTGCATCATAAAGGAGGGATAGGGAAAAATTTGGACAAAGAGCTGGGCAGACAGGGTTTAAAGCTTGCAGTACTTGACAAGTGCATCTAGGTTCTTGGTATTTTTGGCTCCTCAACTACCAATTCAGCCTGATGCCTGTTACACTTGATGGTCAAGCGATCAATATCTTGATCCTTCAACTTTAACTAGTTCTTCAGCTTCTCATTTTCTTCATTCAACTCCAACAGATGCTGCTCCGATTCCTTCACAGCTGCTACAGCTTCTTCTGATCCAAACTCCTCACTCTTATCAACTTTCTCCATTTCAATCTGCATAGGACGTTTGGATACTCTCTTCTCATTGAAGAAGTCACATGTCCTCAAAACATAAATACTAAATATCTAATGATGAGTAGCCTTCTTCCCATTCTTAAGAGGCACTCCAAAGTGCTCAAATACCTGCTGCAACATGTAGGAATGCACAAGAGAATGACCCTTATTGTCAGTGTCTGCAATCCTTTTAATGTGCCCTATGATCAGCCAAGGCATGTTAATTTTCATACCTCTATCCAGCAGATCCATGTATGTCAGATCCAGTGCACGGACCTTACTATTTCTTTCACCTCTTGGCAACAAGAACCTGTGTACAAATCAAAGAGTAACTGATGAGCAGGTTCCATCTCCTTTTTATCCACCTTTCTTTCCTTCTTGCATCTTGGATTACTAGAGAACTTCTTGGTTACCTCTAGAGGAGTAACACCATCTGTTCTCTTGGGCCATTTCAACTTCAAGTACCTGCAATAACCCTCAGCAGGTACCTCTAGGATCACTTCTAATTCTTCTCTTCCAAATTCAATCTCAATACCTCCAACCTCAGAGTATACTCTCCTCCCAGCTACACTGCATTTCACATAAAACTCCCTCACTTGTTCAGCAAACAAGCATCTACCCTCTCTTGAAAACAGCTTGGTCCACCCTTGAGCATTTACCTTCTCCATTAAAGGTCTCATACTAGGCTCATCCAGATCACACCATATATTCCTCAGAAGTTTCGGAATTTGAGTCATCAGGATCCACAAAGTTCCCATCCTCTGCACTGTTTTCTTTGTCACCAAGGGGTTGTTTTTTCTTCTATGCCTCTTTATTCACTTTCTTCTGTTCAGCAAGTTTCTCAAGGGTATCTATTTACTATTTAAGTGATGATCTTGTAGCCACTTTTCTAGGAACCACAGTCTCCTACACACTCTCTAATTTAGACTGTCAATCCTTCTCATCATTACTCTCATCCACCAACTTACTTTTTCCTACAGCTTTCCCCCCTTTCATCAACCTTCTTTTCTTCTCCTGCTTTGGTTTTAGCTCACTCACAAACACTACCTCCTCTTGTTCTTCCTCTTCTATCTTCTCATATTCTTCTCCAAACTTTCTTATTACAGTTTTTTTTTAAGATTTACTCAGACTTCCTAGACTCCACATTTTTTTTCACTCCCTCATTTTCCTCTTCAGGTTCAGAATCTGTCCATTCCAGTTCTGCATTATCAGTTGCCATAGGAACTGAGGAAATAACAGGTTCTTTCTCAGATTCCTTGCCAACTTCAGCAAAACTTGGTCCATCACCAACTGGACCACTCACCTCTTTCCTTATACACTCTTTCTCTGAGGAAACAGCCTCCAAACTAGGTTCGTCGACTACGTCCTCTAGAGATTCTACTACCTGTTTGGTTTTTAACTTTTCAAACACAACTTTCACAACATTTACACTAGCTATGCCTAGAACTATGCTGGTGACATAACCTTCTACCCTAGGTTCAACAGGAGGTCTTTCAAGATTTTCTTCTTTCTTTTCACTAATTGACTCCACTATACCAACAGATTTTACAATTATATCATCCATCCCTACTACTAAGGTATCTGTATTCAACTTCCCAGGGCTTACAATAGATTCAGGAACAATAGTACCAGTTTAAATTTAAATCAGGTTTTACCTTTGCAGATTGTGAATCGACGATAGTAGATGGAACAGTCGGAGCTGTTGATTTAGGAGTAGATTTCTTGGGTGCTTTCTTTCCAACCCTCTTCTGAAACTTTCCCTAGCTTTTACAATTCTTTCAGCCAAAGTGGTGGAACTTGCTTTAGGTCTCTTTGAAGGTTTTCGAGAGGTTTGGGTTTCTGATATCTTCGTGGGTGATGTTGACGAAGATTGAGCTTGAGATATTGTTTGAGATTTGGGAAATTTTTGAGAGAAAGGGTTTTTCTTTTCTGATGATTTGTGAAGAGAGCAGTATAGAAATAGATTTGTTATGAAGAATATTGGGAAGGGTTTGTAATAATAATAATAGATAAAGTAGAACAACTTTTGAATGTTTGGGGAATCGGGAAATTAGATGATGTGACAGTTATGGAGGGATTTTCATTAAAGCTTATATGTCAAGTGGGGTAAGTTTGAATTTTAAACATGTAACTGATAAGGAATGTGTCCGAGAATATGGGCGCTTACCCATACAAGGAAATATTGTGATGCACATCTAGAACAATTAAGTTTCAGTCACATGTACTTAAAAAATAGCCATATAGTCGTACCTGGACATGATTCCTTGTTATGTTCTTGGTTTCTCCTTTTACTTAGTAGGCTCTTCAGTGGGGACTCATTAGATAATCCACTGTAGACTTAATTAAACATGTATACTTACAAAGTATAATTTTAGTCCGGACTATAGAAACAATATTCACAAGCAGAATAATAAATACTTAACTAGCCAAACGTAGGAATTAGGTGCTGGGTCATCCATGTATTTTGGTCATCCCCAACTCCAACCTGTTCCTCTCAAATTGCACTATGTTCAAGGCCTTGGTGAAGATGTCAACAATTTGATCTTCAGTCCTGCATGAATTCATAGTTATTAGACCCTTTTCTACATTATCTATCAAGAAATAATGTCTAATATCAATATGCTTGGTTCTCTTGTGTTGGACTGGGTTCTTCGAAATACTCACAGCACTTGTATTATCACAGAAAATAGGCACAGCTCCACATTTGATTCCAAAGTCCTCTAGTTGTTGTTTGACCCAGAGCAGCTGAGAATAACAGGATGCATCAACAACATACTCAGCCTTAGTATTGGAGAGGGCTACTGAGTTCTGCTTCTTTGTAGCCTAAGAAACCAGATAAGGACCAAGGAAATGTGTCATTCCTGAAGTGCTCTTTCTGTCCAACAAATGCCCTGCATAATCTGCATCTGCAAAACCAATTAGCTCAAATATACCACCTCTAGGGTACCATAGAGATAAGTCTTGAGTTCCTTTAAAATATTTCAATATCCTCTTGACAGCAGTTAGGTGAGACTCCTTGGGTTTAGATTGAAATCTAGCACAGAGTCATACACTGTAAACAATATCAGGATGACTTGCAGTAAGATGGAGAAGGGACCCAATGATTCCTCTATACTCAGTCTCATTTGTGGAAGGACCGAGTTCATCCATGTCCAGATTTGTTCCAGGATCGATAGGAGTAGTCATTTCCTAAGCTCCTTCCATGTCAAACTTCTTCAGCAGCTCCTTGACATACTTTTGTTAATGAATCATTATTCATTCAGGAGTCTGTTTAATCTGCAATCCCAAGAAGAAATTCAATTCTCCCATCATGCTCATTTTGAACTCACTGCCCATCAAGTCTGGAAACTCCTAGCACAATTCTTCATTAGTTGCACCAAAAATAATGTCATCAACGTACACTTGTACCACCAATAGATCTTTTCCCTCTTTCTTCTGGAACAAGGTGCTGTCAATTCTTCCTCTTGAGAACCCTTTCTTTAGCAGAAAGCCTGACAGCCTCTCATACCATGCTCTGGAGGTTTGCTTCAACCCATAGATGGCCTTGTCCAGTTTATAAACATGATCTGCGAAGTCACTATTTACAAACCCAGGAGGCTGTATGACATATACTTCCTCATTCAGATAACCATTTCAGAATGTACTTTTCACATCTATCTGAGATAATGTGAATTCCATCTAGGTAGCAAAAGCAATAAAAATTCGTATGGCCTCCATTCTCGCCACTGGTCCAAAGGTTTCATCGTAGTCGATTCCTTCTTCCTGGCTATAACCTTGAACTACCAACTTGGCTTTATTCCTGGTAACTATGCCATGTTTATCCAGTTTGTTTCTGAACACCCATTTAGTTCTAATGATTTTTCTGTCCTTAGGTCTAGGAATATGATGCCACACCTTGCTCCTCTTAATTTGATGTAGCTTTTCTTACATTGCCATTATCCAGTCTGGATCCTCAAGAGTTTCCTTTACATTCTTTGGTTCAATAGAAGATAGGAAGGCAAAGAATGCACAGAAGTTCTTCAAGGCAGACCTAGTCATAATCCCAGTATCCAACTTGGATAATACATTCTCCAGAGAATGTGAGCTTTGATGCTTCCAGGGTCTCGGTTGTATTTGGTGGGAAGAACCTGCAGCTGCATTTTGAGTAGGTCCTTCTTCCTCAGTTAGTTCATCATCCTGATCGGTCGTTCCCCCTGACATATTGACTCCTTGTTCCCCCTGAGTCAATTCTCCATCTTCATTACTTGGTTCTTTCTTTCCTTTTGGATTCTCTAAGCTTTCCGTAGGATCTTCTCGTGCAAGACCTATAGCCTGATCATCTCCTTCCTTTTTAGCTATACTTTGTCTGACTCATCGAACACCACATGCATGCTTTCTTCAACTGTCTGAGTTCTTTTGTTGAACACTTTGTAAGCTTTACTTTGAGTGGAATATCCCAGAAAGATTGCTTCATCACTTCTTGTGTCAAATTTACCCAGAGGCTCCTTACCATTATTGTGTACAAAGCATTTGCATCCAAATGGTCTCAAGTGAGAAATATTTTTGTTTTCTTCCTCTTAAAAGTTCATAAGGAGATTTGTTAAGGATAGCTCTTATGGAACACCTATTCAACAAATAACACAATGTATTCACTGCTTCAGCCCAGAAGTTCCTTGCAAGACCACTTGACTGCAGCATGGTTCTTGCCATATCTTCCAAAGATCTATTCTTCCTCTCTACAACTCCATTTTGTTGTGGGTTTCTTCGTGCTGAGAAGTTATGATTAATACTGTATTTAGCACAATATTCAGAGAACTTAGCATTTTCAAACTCCGTGCCATGGTCTGATCTGATGCCCACAAGCTACAAACTTAATCTTTTCTGCACAATACCAGCCCACTCCTTTAAGCTATCAAACGATTCATCCTTTGACGCAAGAAATAAAGTCCATGTATACCTTGAGTAATCATCAACTATCACTAATACAAACCTCTTTCCTCCTCTGCTTCTAACTCTCATCGGTCCACATATGTTCATATGAATCAACTCAAATGGTTTAGAAGTACTTACCACTTTCTTTGATTTGAAGAATGATTTCACATGTTTCCTTCAGACACAGGCATCACGCATCTTAATGTCTTCAAACTTCTTTGTTGGCAAGCCACAAACAAGTTCCTTCGATGCAAGCTTGTTGAGATGTGAAAGACTAGCATGTCCAAACCTTTTGTGCCACAGTTGTGAGTGACACTCTTGAACATTCAAACGGGTTTTATTGTTCTCAGGAAGTGAGCCTAGAGATTCCTTGTATACACTGTTTACTCTTTTTCCTTTCATGACAACTTCTCCACTCTGTAGGTTCCTTACAGTACATCCTAAAGATGAGAAACTAATTTCATTTCCTCTATCACATAGTTGAGAGATACTTAGTAGATTTTGCCTGAGACTATCAACACAATATATATTTTCAATAGCATGATCTAGAGATCTCCCAACCTTTCCTATGCCAACAATCTGACCACTCTTTCCTCCTTCAAAGGCTACAATGCCTCCTTGAAATGTTGTGAGTGAGAGAAAATATCTTCTATCTCCTGCCATATGCCTTAAACACCCGCTATCTAGAATCCAGCTTGGGTAGTTCACTCGCACTCCAGTCTGCAGAAAAAATCAAGGGTTAGATTTAGGAACCCAGACAAGCTTGGGTCCCTTCTTATGAGAGAACGGATGAATTAAATCCTTCTTAGCCCAATCAGGTAAAGAAAATTTCTTGTTTTTAGGTTTAGTCTTGCTCATTTTCATGCAGTTTTCTCTCAAGTGACCAGTGTTACCACAGAAGGTGCAAAGCATGTTCCAAGCAGACCTACATATTTACTTTTGGGATAATAGGGAGGTAGTGGTTTCCTATAACTAGACATTTTTAAGGGCACTAACCATCGCTGATTCAGCAATTTGCAGATCTATAGGTTCATCAGTTTCTTCAAGAGTAAGGGTCTTTTCCTTCTTGGGTACTGACTTGTTCTTTGACTCCTTCATCATCTCATGAGTCTTCAAACTACCCACTAGTTCCTCTAACTTGAAAGATTTCAGTGGTTTTGACTAAATAATAGAAGTCATCTTTGGTTCCCAAGCGTGAGGAAGAATATTCAGCACTTTATCCACCATTTCGACTTCTGGGAGCTCCATATCAAGGGATCTCATCTTATTTGTGATAATGGTGAGCCTAGTCATCTTATCTTGAATAGACTTCTTTTCACCCATAGTAAACGACTCGAATTGTCATTTCAGCATTCTTCTCTTTGAAGTCCTTGACTTCAGTGGTTCCTTCATAAGCGACTTCTAAGGCGTCCTAGATTTTTTTAGTAGATTTGTATGATGAAACACCGTTGAACTCCTCAGGACCTAGTCCGCAGATTACAAGCCTCTTGGCCTTGTGATTCTTTGCTATCATCTTGTAATCAGCATCATTATACTCAGATCTATCCTTTGGTTCAGTATGAGCAGCAACTCCTTCGCCTACTGTCTTGGCAGGGACTAAATTCCCTTCAGATACAATTATCTATTATTGATAATCCTCAGCACATATGTAGTTCTCCATTCTATTTTTCCACCAGTCATAGTATTGCCCATTGCATTGAGATGGCCTTAGCACGGGCTGCCCTTCAGTGATTGTAGGTGGTGCACTTATGATTAGATTCTTCTCAAAGTGTTAACCTAGTGACGAGAAAACCTGCTCTAATACCACTTATTATACTCTCTTCACCTCCTATGGACACTAGATGAGGGGGGTTGTATAGTGTCCTCCAATTTTCGTCGAAGAACCTGACTCTCAATCGTAAGAACCCAGCTCTTGTACTGGTGCTTCAACCAAAAACGCAAACAGAGAAAGTAAAACAGTAAAATAAGGACACGGTGTTTTTACGTGGAAAACTCCTTGCACAAGGGAGAAAAACCACGACCCACACTCTGGGATTTTGAAGAACAAATCACTAACACAAAGAGCAAGTTTTAGATAACAAACTCTGTAACCTAGGGGCTACACTCTAGACCCTAACAACACACAAAGCTAAACTCTTGCTTTACAGAGTAATCACTCAAAAGATTCACCTATTAAAAAAGCTTCTACAATAAGCAGATAGGTAAAACAATCAATACGTACAACGAGACAACTACAATAAAGAACCTAATCAGTTTGCCAATTATGCTCCAGGTTCTTCAATGGTTGTAGTCACAGTTAAATCACTTCAACAATTATTTGAACCGCCTTTTATTTGCTCTCAATTCTCGTAGTGTATAACTGAGATCGGTTGCCTCAATTACGTCCTTTTATATAAATTTTGTACCCTTAGTAGTATTTCACTAGGAAACCTTGTAAACATGGCAAAAAAAGATTTCTTGTGATACTCTCCTTTTTCAGCACCAATTCTTGTTCACACTTCAATAAGACAGCCACGCCACAACTTCTTGCTGCTGACTAGGATGCGCATAAGCCTACATGCCACTATTCCTAGTTTTGCATGGATTTGCATTCCACAACATCTTTTCGATCAGTTGTGCCCATCTCATCCAGGACTAAGTTCCTCTCTAAGTCACTTAGTTCTTCGTTATTCATTCTTTAAAACATCCATCTCAATATTTTCAGTCCCCCGTGACCTTGTAATAGCTAAGAATAGCTTTGGTAAATGACTTCATACGTGAAGTTCAATTGTACATTTTAGCCTTCGGGTCTTTAATATTAATAAAATTAATGTTCATTAAATTTTCTTTTTGTAAGTTTGCGTATTTTAGCCCTCTTTACTTGAATGTATCCAAAAATTGCTTATACGCATATTCGGGCGTTTAATTTGTGTACTTAAGACTATGTGCGCTTGCAGAAAGCAGCTTTTACTTGCGCCAGTAGTTGACGTCTTGTAATAGAACATGGCACGCGCCCACAAGGGGACGTCTTAAGTTCATTATGGATAACAAGAACATATTTGCATCCATAAAGGATGGCTATGATTGTCCACTCGACTACATAAGTCTTTCACAACATTGTGCGGGCAAGTGGCCCCACTCCTTATAGGTGCAGCTGTTGAATTGACGATTTCAACATACATAATTGCCTGGTGGCTTAACTAGAGCTAATCTAGTTTGAGTGAGTTAATAACTTCAGCTCAAAATATGGCCGAGGCTAAGAATATATGGATCTAGATGAACGAAATAAAGCTGATTAAAGTTGAAATAGTAGTTTTATAAAATCAAGAAGGCTTGAGGGCCGAACGAAAGTTTATTAAACTTCGACAAACATTGGACAGGGCAAGATACATTTTTATAAACAAGAAAAAAAGTAAATATCCTGATTATATGGGCCTCATGACCCATCAAGAATAATACTGTTTGAGCTATGTTACATTCCAGCTATTTGGGATGGCAGCTCCTTCTATGTCTTCAAGGGTGTAGGATTATTATCCAGCGACCCCTTTGATTTTATATGGCCCATCCTAATTTGGGGCTAGCTTTCCTACATTGTCTTCCTTGATGCCTGGAGACACTTTCATAAAGACCAGTTCTCCTGCGTCGGAGGAACTTAGGTAGATCTTTGTGTTGTAGTATTTCTCCGAACAAGTCGAGTATTGCTGCTAAAGCCTTGTTGTTGGGCCCTTCTTCAGCATATGATCTGCGTAGACTAGGATTCCCTATCTCGATAGGGATCATGTCCTCTACTATGTATGATAAAGAGAAAGGAGTTTCTCATGTGCATAATTTTGATGTAGTGCTATATGCCTATGGGACTCTTGGTAATTCTTCTGGCCACTTGCCTCTGGCTTCTTCAAGTTGTTTCTTTTGGTGATCTATGATGACCTTGTTTGAAGATTCCGCCTGGCTGTTTGCTCTCAGGTGGTAAGGTGTCAAGGTTATCCTTTTTATTTTCCACTCCATCAGGAACTATATGACCTTGGCTCCTATGAATTGTGATCCATTATCACAGGTGATCTCGTGAGGAACTCTAATATGGCACATCACATTCTTCCAGATGAACTGTATCACCTCTTGTTCTCGGACTTAGGCGTAGGGTGCAGCTTCGACCCACTTGGTGAAGTAGTCGGTCATTATGAGCAAGAATTTGACACTTCTAGACGCTTTAGGCATCGATCCTACAATTTTTATCCCCTATTTCATGAAAGGCCTTGGTGCGATTACTGAGTGTTTCGGCTCTGTTAAGTAATGATGTGCATGGGAGAAATGTTGACAACTGTCTCATGCTTTGGCGAGCCTATTCGCATCACTCTCCATTCGAGGCCATAATAGCCTGCTATGATCTCCTTTCGAGCTAACGCCCTTCCTCTGGAATGATTCAAGCAGTGCCTTTCGTGGACTTCTCTTAGCACATTGTCAGTTTGTGTCGGGCCTAAGCATTTAGTCAACGGGCCACTGAACATCCTTCGGTAGGGTTTTCCTTGGATCAGGCAATAACGAGCAACTTGCATCCTCAGTCATTTTCTATGCTTCTTGTCATCAGAGAGTGTTCCCTTATCCATGTACTCGATTCACGCATGGCACCAATCACAGACGAGTTCGGTTGTATTGACTTCAAGATATATATATATATAAATAATTTTTTTTTTATTTATTTTTTCTTAAGCCGAGGATCTATCAGAAACGGCCTCTCCATCTTTGTGGGGGTAAGATCTACGTACATCTCACCCTCCCCAGACCCCACTTGTGGAATTACACAGGGTATATTGTTGTTGTTGTTGTTGTTGTTGTTATTTTTGGCTGCTGCTAGACTAGCAAGTGCATCGGCTTCCGTATTTTCTTCTCTCGGTATATGAGAAAATTTTCGCTTATAAATTTTTTAAAAAGGGCCTCTACTCTAGCTAGGTTCTTCTACATATGAGTGTCTTTGGCTGCAAATACTCTATTTACTAGGATGACACACTAGCTACGAATTATTCTGGAGGCTGACCTTCCTAGCCCCCAATATGTAAGCTAATTTGAGGCTTTAAATTATAGCTTCATATTTTACCTCGTCATTTGTGATCAACTGTCAAAAAGCTTCCTAGACGAGGTTTTTATTACTAAGCCAAGTCCGGCTCCTTTGACGTCGATATCCCGTCCGTATAGATT
This sequence comes from Petunia secreta, assembly GCA_029990175.1. Lineage (NCBI taxonomy): Eukaryota > Viridiplantae > Streptophyta > Magnoliopsida > Solanales > Solanaceae > Petunia > Petunia secreta. The sequence continues at coordinate 5,247,482 of JARKIP010000053.1, forward strand.
GTCCATTCTTCGAGTGTGATACCTCCCATTATCTTCAGTTCATCTTCAGCCTTAGGCAACATATCGGCATTGTAGTTGGCGACAGAATCTACTAGAACTTGTGACTTTATGACAGTTCGAGGCCGGTAGATTATGTTGTACTCCCCTAGCTTCACGAGCCACTATGCAAGGCTTCCAAAAATCTTGGGTTTATGAAAAATGGTTCTCAGTAGGAAAGACGAGACGACAATAATTGTGTGGTTTTGAAAGTAAGGCTGTAATTTACCGTCAACTACGACTAGCGATAGTGAGAGCTTCTCTAAGTGTTGATACTGTGTCTCTATTTCTAGATGTGACTTATCGACATAGTATATGGGAGACTATATTCGTTTTTTTCCCGTATGAGGACAACATTTACAACTACTTCAGAAATTGCAGGATATAATAAGAGTTATTCTCTTTTGCGAGGCTTAGCCAATAATGGTGGATTTGAAAAGTACTCCTTCAAGTCTCAAAGGGCATGTCGACACTGGTTTGTTGACTCAAAGCTCTTGTTTTTTTAACACGTTAAAGAAGTGATGACATCGCTCCGAGGATTGGGAGATGATCTACTTAGCACGGCTATATGGCCGTTGAGTTTCTTCACCTCTTCCTTACTCTTCGACACCTCTGGTATGACCTTGATGGCTTTGATCTTGACAGGTTTTGCTTTTATTCCTCTATTCAAGAATATGAACCCGAGGAACATGCCTGATGATACACCGAAGGCACACTTTTCTATGTTAAGTTTCATGCCGAACTTATCGAATATGTCGAACACTATCTCGATGTGCTTAATGTGGTCCTTTGTTTATTTCAACTTGACTAGCATGTCGTCGATGAATACCTCTATAGGCTTTCTGATCTGGTCCTTGAACATTAGGTTCACCAACTATTGATAAGTGGCTCCAACATTTTTCAATCTAAAAGGTATCACCCGTTAACAATAAGTCTCCCGGTCTGTGATGAAAGAGGTTTTCTCTTGATCATCCAGATTCATAAGGATCTAGTTATATGCATCCAAAAAGCTAAGTGTTTCGTTCCCTGCCATGGTATCAATGAGTTAGTCAATGTTGGGCAATAGAAACGAGTCCTTCAGACATGCCTTTTTAGGTCAGTTAAGTTGATGTACATCCTCCACTTGTCGTTCTTTTTCAGACTACTACCATGTTTGGAAGCCAATCCGGGTAGTGAACCTCTCAAATAGATCCATTGTTTAACAGCTTCTTCACTTCCTCATGGACTGCCTGTCCTTTTTCGTGACTGATCGCTCGCTTCTTCTGCTTGACAACATTAAATGTTGGATATACGTTCAGCTTGTGCGTGATCACCTTAGTTGATATCACAGACGTATCTGTATGTGTCCAGGCAAAAGTGGTTGCACGGGCGCGTAGCAGGCCTGCAAACTCTTGTCGCTTCAGTTGAAAGTTTTAAACCCACAAAAATATTTTTTCTGGTGCCTTTAGATCAGAGATTAATAGGTCTAGGTCATCTATCGTGGCCTTTGAAACTTCTTATTGTTCGTCCAAATAGCCGATGATAGTAGGCAAATCCTGGGGGTATTCCCTTTCTGGTCCTTCTGGTTCGATTGATATATTGGTTAGTAGGCAAGGTCTGAGCAATTTATCCAATAGCTTCTACTGATTCTTTGTTCCTTCCTTTATTGCACATGTGATTGCGGGCATATAGCAGCTCTTGGACAGCCTTTGCTCTCCCAGGATCTCTCTTACCCCCCATGGAGTTGGGTATTTGAGGAACTTATGAAGTGTTGAGGATACCGCCTTTACTTCATGTATCCGAGATCATCCCAATATGATGTTATACGAGAGACCGCATGTCACCACCTGGAAAAACGTTAGCTTCGATATTCCTAGTCAGCGTGCATGGGCTTGGGACTGTCTGTCCTAATAGCTCCATGCCACGAATAACTTCCCATTGAATTATTTTCACGGCGCTTCCCAGGTCTATTAGCACTAATTTAATTTAGGTGTCTCCTAGACTGAGAGTAATGTTTAGTGCATCGTGGTGCAGAAAGAGGTTTTCAATTTCATCATTATCATTGAACTCAATAGTATTGATATGGGGCTTTCAATTTCATCATTATCTTTGAACTCAATTGTATTGATATAGGGCCTCTTCTTTCCTTCCTCCCGGGCTTCGCAAACTATTACAACCTTAGCCTTCCATGTCTCGATTCCTGGACCACCAAAGATTATGTTGGTGGTACGCTTTTCCTCCTTGTGTGATGTTAGGAGCTGTATTCTCTTCTCTGCAAGAAAGTTGTTAAGCTGCCCTCATTCAGCAGATTTGCTACCTCGAGCATGAGTGCTTTGAAAGAAATAGTATCATGTCTATTACCCCGATGAAACTCATTGTAGTCTCACGAGTTCTTTCCCGATTTTTTTGGATAGTCACAAGCATGTGTACTGCAAACCTAGTCTTCTGAAGTGATTTGTAAGTAACTCAACCGCATCCACCCCCACCTTAAAATCTTTGAAACTTTGAGGCTGGGAGCTGTTCTCCTGGGAAGTCACTCCTTGGGCGCTTCTTTTCTTATCACAAGATATCGAGGGACCTGTTTGATACTATATTCTGTCTTGACTATCTGTTTCTTCCTCGTGACTGTGGTTGCGTCTTCATCTTCTTCAGTAATTGTCTTTGAATATTTGGGTCTTGTCTGGATCGATTCAGAGCTTATCACTATATCGTTTATATAGCGCATCCCAAGTTTTCACCGGGTGTTCTTGCAAACTTCGTCGTAGCTCCTACATAGCCATCAAACCTTGGGGGTTCAAGCTTTTACCAAAGGCTACCATAGCTATGCTTGAGCAATTCGCCTCTCTAAATAATCCTTGAGCGATTCGCCTTCTTGTTATCGGATTTCAAAGATTTCCTCCATCATCTATTCTCATTTTCGAGCACCAAAATATGCTTTCTTGAATAGATTTTGTATCTGGGTGAAGGATTCGATCAATACCAGGGCTAACGTAGTACAACAGGTTAAGGCCCCTTTGGTCAAAGTCGAACAGAATTGTTTTACCAAAGCAGACTGATCTCTTCTTCTGTTATCTCATTATTGCAGTTATGTTCTCTTCTGGACTGTTGGTACCGTCATACTTAATATTCTTCAGCAGGCAAAAGTGATTTGGTATTGGCACCAGCGCAGTGCTGCCTTGTACGTGTGGTTGAAGAACTTTTATTCATCCACCGCGGTCATGAGAGTATGCCTATCCGTTCATGGACTACTTTTAACTCTTAGAGTATGCCTTAAATGACAGCAGACTCAGTGGATACTGGGTTACTGGCCACCATTGAACTTCCTGGGGCAGCCTCCAAATCAATCCTTTGTCTTGGCCTTAAGGTCAGGGTATTACCCGCGGGCATCGATCCACGTGGGGATCCTGGCCTTGGAACTGACTTGGTGAAGACCGCCTCCAGATGCTTGTCCAGCGCTTCGGCCATCACTAACGAGTTCTGCCCAGCGCTTCAAGCCTTGAGAAACCTATTGAGACTTGAGAAATTCGTCGAAAGCTTTCTCAAATTTATCACTGGCCCTGACTTCCACGTCGTGACTCGTCGTGGTAACTTTCGTCTTCTACGCTGATTGGTTCCTTGGATGGAGCCTTTTTGTGCCTAGCTGGATCACAACGATCCTTCGGTACGTCATCAGCTACATGAACAGTATTTGGTGGGAGACCGTCGTCGTTATTTGATATGGTCGTATGCTTTCTTCGTAGAAACTAACAATAGCATGGGCCCCACGGTGGACGCCAAACTATTTATGCGTAAAACATGTCGAATAAGTTAAACAAATATATTTAGAAAAGGGTCACAAGCAATAAATTAAATACGAAGAAAACTATATGAAACCAGTAAAGAGTTTTATTATTCCTTGAGAATAGGCAGATTCGTAATGAATCTCTTACAAGAAATAATGTAAATACGATGAAAACTATATGAAACTAGTAAAGAGTCGTATTATTCCTTGATAACAGGCAGATTCGTAATGAATCTCTTGTCTCGAATACAATAAGGGAGAGGGGTATTTATAGTATTAGGTTTACCCCAATCCTAATTATGGTAAAATAGTATGTTCATAGGCCTTAGGCCTTATTACATAAGGCGGTGATACTAGATTAACCCTAACTAGGGGACTATCATTCTTAAGGTGGCTGAGTATGTGCCTTTCGAACCTGCGCCCGTGCTTAGTGAACGGTCGTGGCTATGGGATATGCGTATATCCTTAGAGCTTGATAACTTGTGGAGTAAGTTTAACCTCTGCCAACTTGACTCGTATCCACATAATAATAGGTAGTGTACTTTTACCAACACATTTTGTACTTTTATAAGTATCAAATTTTCCAAGTCCCAATTTAAGAACCAAAAGACAAAATTTACAAAAAAAAAAAAAAAAAAAACCAATTTAAGAATGATGACAACTAACGAAAAGTTAACTAATGATTAACATATAACAAGTCGATCCTTGATATATTCATATATTCATATAATATATAATGTAGTTGAACTTATTTATATTATTATGTTATTACTTTCGGCTGACTTAAACTTATAATGATTAAAAAATTTGCACTTATTCAAACCTAATAATTATAAGAAATTTATGAGTATGTTTTATTGCATCTCATTCGCCTGAAAATCTAAGTAAAAGTTTCTACCCAAATGAGCTTATATCCCGGTGATTCTTCGTTTCTTCCTACTTGAGAGCTTCGTTGAGGTGAAGACAATCATGGATGTTGCACATACCAAAATAAAGAAAAAGCAATGAAAGGGTCTTCCATTTCACATCTTGTTTTCCTAAACGTGCAGAAGACATAAAAAAGGGCTTCAATTAGGTATTGCACGAGTTTTGCTTGACATGTTACATAGTTAGTTTCTAAGGACATACCTAAGGAACAACTTCCTTTGTATTGAACAAGAAGGCATAGATCCAATGCACAAATTAAGAACACATGACTTTGTGATAAACTACCCTGGGATGACCAGTGTAAAAATCATGACCTACGCATGTACGATTTTTACACGACCCGAAATTCTAGCAAGATCGTGTAGGCACCCGACTGCCTCCTCTAGATTCATTGGGCGAACCCTATAAGCTTAACCCAAAACAAACAATATAAAAGAACTTAGATACCATAAACTTTACTTGAAAATATTAGAATGTTAGCTTAAATAATATAACAATGGCTCGAACAACATAAAGGCGCGTATCAAACGCATATCACATGTATAAGCTGGCATATTATAGGCTGTTCTGAACAATACAACTACTACCCAAAACACATAATTCTAGAGGTTTTTACATATAACATCTATGAAGTCCAAAAGATACATACATCTCCGTAAGGGAGAAAAACAAGATAAAACCATAATATATACAACCGGTAGCCTCAATGAACAAGCTAGCTCACTATAGACAATTAGAAAAGGTCCTGCTCCCCAATCATGTTGTGGCTGACTGGATCCGCGAGCAGGAACCTGCCGAAACTATAATACAATACAAAAATTAGGTAAGGAGTGAGTCATAAGGACTCAATAAGGAAGGAATAGCTATTTAACTCGAGAAGTAGTTAAATTAGCCAGAGAATCATAAAGTAACGGCATATAAAAGATAAATAATGCACATATAGGCAACTGACAGTCATATATAGAAGGCAAACATATATAAAGGTATGAAAAGAATGCAATCATGATGCCATGGGGTCACATTTGCCCAATGAATGGAGCGGAAGCCACCTATTATAGAGCGGAACCCTCCTACGCTCAACAAGATGCAACGAGCATAATTCTCCTTCTCATAGGGCGGAATCCTCCTTCCCTCAGATGACATAACTGTCTAGAAATAAAAAAACCTAATCAGAAAATACATAACAAGGCTGTGGTGTAGTAAATATACCATGTTGGCTGCTATTCACGTAATGAACGCGTGCATAGAATATCCAAAAGGCCAAAGGCTGTCAAAGCAACAGATATAATCATATGCCTCAAGTCCTGGGCCGATAACGCTACTGCACAACCTTCTTTCCTGCACCACACCCCTTTGAAATATCCCTCTCTCAGCCAAATAATTTCAAACGCACATATCAGTACCCGAATGATGACTATTTAATGTTTAAACGGAGAAAAGAGGAAAACTTTCCAAAATACCCCTTAGCCGGACTTACCCGAAAACCCATAAATTATATATTTCTAGACTCCCCATAACTTCACAAGTCCAAATATATCACTAGTTTCCAAAACTAAGTTCGATTGAGTTTGATTCCCAATTTGACAAGTTAGGGTTCTAAAATCCATTTCCCCAAGTTCAATTCCAAAAATTTCAAGCTAAGATTCAAGGTTTAATGCAATTGAAGGATTAAATTACATTACATGATCGATCTCTAATAGTTTGATACTTTAATCTAGCCTAGAAACTGATTTAAAATGGTTGGAATTGAGTTTGTAGTGAAATGCGCTAAGATAGACATTTATACCCTCTGTACAGTGCGAAAAATGCAGAATTTTGCACCAGCAGCTGCTCGTGCTGCAATTTGGATCCAAATAGGACCCTATGAGGCTAAGAACGACCCCAAATTAGTTACACACGTCATATAACACTTTTGTGACATGCTAGCGAAGACGAAAATTGAATCAGATCTCTGAAACTCAAGATAGAGGTCCCACGGGAAGAGGTTAATTTCTTATCTTTCGAAACATTAGAGAAAACTATCTGAACGACCTTGGATTTAGCTTTCGAAAGTTCCCACAAGATAAAAATGACCATACGAAACTTACGCAACTTTTTGATTTCGAATCAGAGCTCATTTACTCAAATCAAGCTTGAAAACGTCTTTTAAGATTTATCGTCAACTGAATCGGAAACCTTTTCAAAAAACCTACCAAACGAGGTCCGAATCATTTCAAATTTTACAGAAAGATCCTAATGGACCTTGCAAAGCTTTTAAGATAGTTGGCACGCCATTCCGTATCCTAACTTTTGAAATAATTAGCTGATGCCATTTCATTCTCCTCCACTTAGACTCCCATTCGTCTTCGAACGAGCTAGAGTCAAGAACAGATTTCACATGACTAATGGAAGTGGTCACGCCAACTTTTAACAACTATTCAGTGGACATTATCATACCATTATAGAACCAAAAACATAAACATTGATAAGAAATTTCAAATTCTATAAATCATGATCATACCTGAGGTATCAAAGAGATAAGGATATCTCTCACACATGCTGGACTCAATCTCCCAAGTGTCCTCCTCGTGAAGACGGTTGTGCCATCGCACTCGAACTATCGAAATCTTCTTTTGACGAAGCTTTTGGATATCTCATGTTACTATAGCAACTGAGAACTCATCATATGCTAGATTCACATCCAGTTGAGTAGGATCTAACTCAATCATTTCAGAAGAATCCCGGATACACTGCCAAAACATCGATACATGAACACCGAATGAATTGGCATAAAAGCTAGAAAATTGAGCCGATAAGCCAACTTACCTATGCGCTTCTCGATATGGAAAGGGCTAGTGAACCTGGGGCTGAGCTTCCTTTTCCTCTTAAATCTCTATAGAACCCGCATCGGTGACAATTCTAGAAATCCCATGTCGCAAACCTCAAACTCTAACTCCTACTTCCTCCGATTCGAGTATGAAACCAGCCTACTCTGAATGGTCTGCAGACTATCTTGAATAACACGAACAACATCCAGAGTCTGCTGAACCATCTCTGAACTTATCACCTTAATATCTTACGACTCGAACCAACATTGGAGAACCGCATATACGACCATTCAAGTCCTCAAATGGAGCCATTTGAATGGAGGAATGATATCTATTATTATAAGAAAACTTCGCTAAGGCCGAATGATCATCCCAGTGACCTCCGAAGTCTAATGCACAAGCTCCCAGCATATCCTCCAGAAAATGTATAACCCACTCGGACTAACCATCAGTCTGAGGATGGAATGTCGTACTGAGTTGTACTCTCTAGAAAGACTGCCAGGACGAGGAAGTGAACTGGGAACCATGATGAAAAATAATAGATACATAAGTGCTATGAAGCCTAACCACCTGCTAAACAAAAACCTGAGCCTATCTCTAAGCTAAATCAGTAGTCTTCACATGGATGAAATGAGCTGATTTTGTCAGCCTGTCAACAATGACCCAAACTAAATCATGTCACCAGAGAGTCTTGAGCAAACCAACTACAAAATCCATTATGATCTAGTCCCACTTCCACAGGGCAACGGGCAATGCCCGAGCTTATCCTGCATGTCTTCGGTGCTCGAACTTAACTCGCTAACAAATCAAGCAACGAGACACATAATCGCGCACGTCCCACTTTATCCTCTTCTACCAATATAGCTCTCGGAGGTCCTGGTACATCTTTGGAATGACAGGATGAACAGAAAAACACGAGTTATGAGCCTCGCCAAGCAATGACTGCCTCAAATCTCTAACATTAGGGATGTAGAGTCAGCCATTAAACTGAATAACATCATCTTAATCAAGCTCGAAGGAGGGAACTCATCAACTTAGGACACGACCACGTAACTCCTACAAATAAGGATCCTTGAACTATCTCCGCTTATATGACTGACTAAGGAAGACTGAGCTACAATACATGCCAAGACTCGACTGGAGCCTGGGCGTAGATATCCCACACCGGAGTCGCCAACGAACTCTAAGTCTCTGATTAAAGGTCTCATGTCATAATAAAAAAAAAGCCATGCTACCCATGAACTTTCTGCTCAGAGCATCTGCTACAACATTCACCTTCCCAGGATGATAGCAGATGGTGAAATCATAATCTTTAATCAATTCAAGCCACCTCTGCTGCCGGCCATTTAGATCCTTCTGAGATAAGAGATACTACAAGCTCTAGTGATCAGAATACACCTCACAAGGCTCGCAATAAAGATAGTGCCTCCAAATCATTAGAGCGTAGACCACATCTGCAAACTCTAGATTATGAGTCGCATAATTCTTCTCCTTTGGCTTCAGCTGCCTGGAAGCATAAGTAATCACCCTCCTGTGTTGCATAAGAACTCAACCAAGTCCCACACTGGGTGCATCACAATAGACTACAAATATACTGGTGCTAGAAGGAAGAGATAACATTGGAGCTGAAGTCAATAAGGCCTTGAGCTTCTGTGAACTCGCATCACTCTCATCAGACCCGTCGGAACTGATGAGAACTTTTCCACAAAACTCCGATAATACTGCCAGTCCAAGGAAGCTTTGGATCTCCATTGGAGTGGTAGGACAAGGCCAAATTTACACCGCCTCGATCTTCTTTGGCTCAACTTTAATACCCTCAATAGATATCACACGAACCAAGAATGCCACAGAATTAAGCCAGAACTAGCATTTCAAGAACTTGACATACAACTGACAATCGGGGAGGGTCTGAAGAGCCACCCTAAAACGATAACCATGTTCCTCACGACTGCGAGCATATATAAGAACGTCATCGATGAAGACAATGACACAGGTTTAAAAGAATGGCTTGAACACCCAGTTCATGAGATCCATAAAGGTTGCAGGGGTATTAGTCAGCCCAAAATATATAACTTGAAACTCCTAATGGCCGTAACAAGTTCTGAAAGTATTCTTCAAGATATATTTCCCGAATCTTCAACTGATGATAACCAGACCATAAATAAATCTTGGAAAAAAATCTGGTACCCTGCAGCTGATAAAAAAAAGTTATCAATACATGGCTAGGGGTACTGTTCTTGATGCTGACTTTATTCAGCTAAAGATAAACAATATACATCTGCATGGCCCCATTATTCTTCTTCACAAACAGAACAGGAGCACCCTACAGAGAAATACTCGGCCTAATGAATCTCTTATCAAGCAAGGCCTGCACTCCTTCAACTCTGACGAAGGCACGCGATATGGAGTGTTGCACTTGGTGCACCGTCGTAAGACACTAGAGGGGAGTGAATAGTGTCCTTACCTGATTTTTGAATTCTAAAACTTGCTTTTAACTTTCTGCACCTAACTCACAAAGAACCAGGTTCCTTGCAAGTTTCACCTATCTCTAAAACTAAACAAATTGCGGAAACGTAAAGAACACAGATATTTTTACGTGGAAAAATCCTTGCTCAAGGGATAAAAAATCAAGACCTAAAATCTTGGGATTTCAACTCTCCCACTAAAGAAAAATCCGAGCAAGTTTTAGACTACAACGTAATGTAATCAAGGAACTAGAACTCCCTAGTACCTAGAACTTTCATAGCCACATGTTAGCTGGTAAGGTTACCTCTACTTAACCTCAAAAGTAATCTCTACTTAATGCTTCTAAACAAGAGAATAGATTGCAACTCAATAGCCTATAACAAAGAACATAAACAACAGACTTATCTATGAAACTGCTCCTTCGTCAGGTTCTGCTGCTCAGCCTTTGTTCTTGCACACAAAGCTTCTCACGGTCTGATTGTACTTGATATGCTCTGTTGAGATGTCTTTTGTGCGTACCGATTCTGGTTAAATTAACTTGTATATATAGGAACTAGACTTAGCCGTATCCAACTAAGTTTAGGAATCCTTTTCCTCTTTAAAATCAGTTTAAACAAGGTTACCCATATTTCCTTATTTAAAACCTAAGTTAATTTGCCTTATGTTCCAATCCATTGTCGTTTAGGAACCGCGTCCTTCTCAGCATCACTTCTAGCTTCTCCTGTTTCCGGTAGGATTGGAACTTTGACTCTTTGACTCCAGCTGTTCTCTTCTTTCTTTCTTCAGCTCTGACTAGATTAACCCTTTGAACAACTGACCTTCTCGCTTAGACTGTGAACCTTTTCATTGTCCACTTATTACCAGGTCCTTTGTCATCTTCAAAACTCATCCTTCAACAAATTCCCCCTTTTTGATGATGACAAACCATGTTGTCTTACCGAGGGTTTATACTCTCAAGAACTTGTAAAAATCAACCACTAACCACTAACCAGAGTAATAACAGTTAGGCGACAAATAGGTCACAAACATATAATGAACTAATCAAACATCTAACTTCCCCCTTTTGGCATAATCGAAAAGTTTCACAGTTGTAAGAACCTGCTCAACTTAAATTATGTCTAGTTGACTTTAGTGCCAAAGGCAGCACGCCAACCTTTAAACGACATGAACCTATTTAGACAATAAATACTAGAAGATAGGATATTTATAACAAAAAAAGTCCTAAACCGGCTTAAACATCCAAGGCAGCATTCAAATATTACAAACCAAAATATAAGATTGTCTTAAAAACAGGCCATAAAAGAACCAGGACGGAACTAGGGAATGGAACTGGTTCAGAATTGGGGAATATCAGGGATGTTAAAGTGAGCAAGAAACAAGGCGAGGCGACGCGAGTTTCCTTCTCTTTCACGCTCCAGCTCTGCATCCAGCCTTGTGTTTTCAGCATTCATCTACGCGAGCTCATCATTTTGCCTTTCAAGCTACCTCCTGAACCCCTCAATTCGCCTATCTACTCTGTTGTTCCTCCTTTCCGCAGTATCATCCTCCATAGGCTCTGGTTCATCAGCAGGTTCACCATTGTATACATAGTCACACGACTTTAGAATGTTCCTCCCAAACAAGTCATTGTGGTCCGGCTCAGTCCACTTACCAGCAGGCACCCCAAAGAAATCAAATACCTTCCTCAGAAAAAATGCATAGACCAGCGCATGTTTACCTAACCCCATATCAGCTATCCTCCCAATGTGTTTGATCATCAATTTGGGAAGATTAATACAAACCTCTTGCTCCCTCAACTATCTAGTACCATCACTAAATAGGTTCAACCAGCCTTGAGCTCTCAACTTAGCACCAAGTTGAGTCATACCCTCTAGCTCCAGGTTAGTTAGAATTTTACCCTTCACCATTGGTAGACCTCTAAAGTAGGCCACCCTCCTCTTCTTGTCTTCCTTGTCATCTCCAATCACCAGCTTTGATTTGGAACCTCTCCTACGAACCTCAGGTTCCTCCACAATCTTCTCCTGCTGCTCTCTCACAGAGCCACGAGTTGCAGGTCTTCTCAAATGACCCCCTGTTTTTCTACTACTTTCTCCCATACCCGCTGCATCTCCAGAACTTCCCATTTTGGAACTACGTACAAATTCTCCTCCCTTTACTAACCTTCGTTTCTTCACTGTTTGTTTTTCCTACACCACAGGCCTTTTTCCCAACCTCCTCTGTTCCTCCACCACCACAACATCAGTCTCAGTGGAGGAACCTTCACTAGCTTGAGGAGTGGGATTGGCCTTAGGCAAATCAACATCTAAAGGCTCAGTAAAGCCTACACCTTCTACATTCTCTTCCACATAATCTTCAATTTCTCTCAGATCTGCGTCATCACTAGCTAAAGAACTAGAGAATGAACTAGGTTCTTTATCAGGTTCCTTAGCAGGTTCAGCAGATTTTCTTTCTCCCTTGTCACTAACAGTCTTTTCTACAATAGGAACTGTCTCAGCAACAGGTTCCTCAACTATGTTCTCAGTTTCTTTAGCGACCACTACAACAACCTCTGTTTCGACAACTTTTTCAGGATTTTCTACAACTACCTCCTCCTTATCTCCTACTTCATTCTCAGCTTGTTCTTCTAAATCTACAGGCATAGAGTATACTAGTATCGACAACTACAGTACTAGTAGGAGAACTAGGGTTTACCTTTTCAATTTCTTGGACGATTTCTTGAGTCTCTTCAAAGAACCCTTCCTCCCTACAAGTTTCTGGAACACTTTCCCCCTTTCTAGTTGCTTCCTCCGACAACTTCTTGTGTCTCAATTTTGCAAACTTCCTCGCCATAGCCACAGAACGACTCGCGGCCAGTTGCTTCGCCTTTTGATTTAGTTTAGAAATTTTGAGATTTGGAGAGGAGAGTTGAGAATCTACTTTAGAACTGGTCGACATTGTTTTTTTAAGAGGATTGTGTTTTAGAGAGAGAAAATATTTAGAGAGAGTTTTTAGAATTTTTAGCCGATAGAAACAATGTCAATGATCAAGTAGTGGAATAGAAATGGGTTTAGGTTATCAGGTAGGGGAACAGGTTGATGGGATCGGAAAAAGCTGCTGCTACTTATTGCACATAGGAGCTGACGCCATCAAGGTTAAAAGAATTTGAATTTTAAGAGTTTTACACTAATCCGACACCAAGTGAGGGTGATTGGTAACATATTAGGCCACGTAAGACAAAGTTATATTCAATAAGTGATATAGAATGTGTACCTGAATGTCCATGCACTAGTTTCTTCAATTATATCCTAGATTTCAAAAATTTGCCAGTATCTAAGTCATGAAAACAGGTTCCAAACAGGTTAGCAAGCAAAACAATTAAGTTTTTCATAGTAGAATCAACTAAGCAAAGTTAAGCAAAGTAAAAACAAGAAAACTTCACTAACCAATCATTGGGAGAACCAGGTGCTGCTTCGTTCACTGTATCTTGGTCATCCCTAGCTCAGGCCTATTCTTTTCAAATTGTACCCTGTTCAATGCCTTAGTAAAGATATCAGCAATTTGGTCCTCACTCCTGCAAAAGTTCATATTAATTAGGCCTTTCTCAACATTGTCTCTTAGAAAGTGATGCCTAATATCAATGTGCTTTGTTCTCCTATGCTGGACCGGGTTCTTGGCAATATTGACTGCACTGGTGTTGTCACAAAATATTGGAACTGGTCCACACTTGATTCCAAAGTCCTCCAGCTGCTGCTTGATCCATAATAACTGTGAACAACATAAAGCAGCTGCAACATATTTAGCTTCAGCTGTGGATAATGCCACTGAATTTTGTTTCTTCGTAGCCCATGAAACTAAACAAGGACCTAGGAAGTGTGCCACCCCAGATGTACTTTTCCTATCAACGAAGTGACCAGTATAGTCAGCATCTGCATACCAAATTAGATGAAAACTTCCACCTTTTGGGTACCATAAACCAAGATCTTGAGTTCCTTTCAAATATCTCAAGACTCTCTTGACTGCAGTTAAGTGAGACTCCTTTGGTTTTGACTGGAACCTTGTACACAACCCCACACTATAAACAATATCTGGACGACTTGCAGTTAAATACAGCAAAGAACCAATCATTCCTCTGTACTTAGTTTCATCAATTGAAGCACCAGTTTCGTCCAGATCTATATTCGTTCCAGGAGCAATGGGTGTGTTCATATCCTTAGCAGACTTCATATCACACTTCCTTAACAGCTCTTTGATGTACTTCTGCTGGTGGATCATTGTGCCTTCCTGAGATTGCTTGATTTGTAAGCCTAAGAAGAAATTTAGCTCACCCATCATACTCATCTCAAATTCACTTTCCATCAGGTCGGCGAACTCCTTGCAAAGGTTCTCATTTGTAGCACCAAAGATGATGTCTACATATACTTGAACAATCAACAGGTCCTTGGCTTTCTTCCTTAACAACAAAGTATTGTCTATTTTACCTCTTTTAAATCCATTCTTCAATAAAAACCCAGACAACATTTCATACCAAGCCCTAGGAGCCTGTTTCAACCCATACAATGCCTTGTCAAGTTTGTAGACATGATCAGGAAACTCTGAACTTTCAAAGCCAGGTGGTTGAACCACATAAACCTCTTCATTCAAATAACCATTAAGGAATGCACTCTTCACATCCATCTGGTACAACCTAAACTCCATCTAAGCTGCAAAAGCAATAAGGATCTAATGGCCTCCATTCTAGCAACACGTGCAAAGGTTTCATCATAATCGATTCCTTCTTCTTGGCTATAACCTTGAACCACCAGCCTTGCCTTTTTTCTTGTCACTATGCCATGTTCATCCAGTTTGTTTCTAAATACCCATTTAGTACCAATGATGGACCTGTTCGTTGGTCGAGGGACCAGGTGCCATACCTTACTTCGTTCAAACTAATGAAGTTCCTCTTGCATCGCAATCACCCAGTCTGTATCCTCAAGTGCTTCACGTACATTCTTTGGTTCTATTGAGGAAAGAAACGCAAAGAATGCACAGAAGTTCTTCAAAGCTCTTTTGGTAACAACTCCAGTGTTTAGATCAGACATGAGGTTCCCCAGTGGATGAGAACTTTGATATCTCCAAGGATTAGGCTAAATCTGGTGAGTGTCGTTTCCAGGAGGATCTGAGCCATCTAACTCTTCTTTATCTTGCTCTTCAGTTCCCCCTGTCTGATTGCCTTCTAGTTCCCCCTGAGTTTAATCCTTATCATCCTGATTACTTTTAACCCCACTCAGATTCTCAGGGTCTTCAGCAGGTTCATCTCTTGCAAGACCAATCTCCTAATCGTCATCTTCTTGTCTGTTTGTAACACTTTCAGATTCATCAAATACCATATGCACACTTTCTTCTACAGTCAAGGTCCTCTTGTTGAACACTTTATAAGCTTTACTTTGTGAAGAATATCCTAAGAAGATGGCTTCATCACTTCTAGCATCAAACTTCCCTAGACGTTCTTTCCCATTGTTATGCGCAAAACACTTGCACCCAAAAGCTCTGAGATGTGCAATATTAGGTTTCCTGCCTCTGATCAGCTCATAGGGAGTTTTCTCTTGCAAAGGATGGATAGAACATCGATTCAGCAGGCAGCAAGTGGTGTTGCCTACTTCAGCCCAAAAATTCTTTGATAAGCCGCTTGACAGCAACATTGTTCTAGCCACGTCCTCCAAGGACCTGTTCTTCCTTTCAACTACACCATTCTGCTGAGGGGTCCTTGGTGCAGAGAAGTTGTGATCCACACCATGTTTGTTACAATATTCAGCAAACTTAGCATTCTCAACTTCTGTACCATGGTCGGACCTTATACTCACTAGTTGAAGCCCAATTTCTTCTGATTGACTCTGACCCAGTCCTCGAACATATCATATGCTTCATCTTTAGATATGAGGAACAAGGTCCATGTGTATCTGGAGTAGTCATCAACTATTACCATTATGAATCTCTTACCTACTCTGCTCCTTACCCTCATTGGTCCACACAAATCCATGTGAACCAACTCAAGTGGTTTAGAAGAGCTAACCACTTTCTTTGACTTGAATGAAGATTTTACATGTTTCCTCCTCACGCAAGCATCACAAATCTTGACGTCATTAAACCTCTTGCTTGGCATTCCTCGAACCAGGTCCTTTGACACCAACTTATTCAATTAAGTCAAGCTTGCATGTCCTAGTCGCTTGTGCCACAACTGACTATCATTCTCCAGCACATTCAGACAAGTCAAATTATTTTCAGGAAGAGACCCTAATGTCGCCTTGTACACGTTGTTAGCTCGTTTCCCTTCCATTATGATTTCACCAGTATGCAGGTTCTTCACAATGCAACCTACAGATGTGAAACTCACTGAGAGTGAGTTTCCTCTATCACATAGTTGAGAGATACTTAGAAGATTGTGCCTCAATCCATTCACCGAGAGTACATTGTCAATAGCATGATTGAGGGATCTCCCAACTTTTCCAATACCAACAATTTCACCGCTCTTGCCTCCTCCAAAAGCCACACTACCCCCTTGAAACGCTGCGAGTGAGAGAAAGATTCTTCTATCTCCTGTCATGTGCCTGGAACACCCACTATCAAGAATCCATCTTGGGTTGTTCCATCTCACTCCAGCCTGCAAAAGAAAATCAAGGGTTAGTAACGGGAACCCAGACTAGCTTGGATCCCTTTTTGTTATCGAATGGATGAATCAAATCTTTTCTAGCCCAATAAGGTAAAACTGATTTTTAATTCCTTTTTACTCCATCTTTTGCAACACTACATTCATTCTTAATGTGTGCAGTCTTACCATACAGGAAGCAGAGTTTGTTGCAAGGAAGTCCTACATATTTTCTATTAGGGTCCCAGGCAGGCAAAGGTTTCCTATGTCCTAATCCAGTTTTACCTCTATTATGATTTTCATGCAACCAATTGAAAGCTTCAGAAGACTTGTTCCATTTAGTGAGTCTGGTGAGCTCAGAGTTATCTTTTTCAACCTTTTCCTAAAGAACCTGGTTCTTCACAGTTTCCTGATGTAGATCCAGTTTTTTCTTTTCAAGCTCAGTTTCAAGGTTGATTTGAGCCTCACTAACTCCTTGCTTACCAGACACTTCTTTAACTTTTTGATTCTCAAGTTCGACTGCAGAACCTTGCTTCTTCTCACAAAGCACCTGTTACTTTAATTGAAGAGTTTCTAATTCGAGGGCTGAGACTTTCTGATTTAGTTCCAAAACTTGAGCTTCACTAGCAATTAATTCCTTTTTAAGATCAGATTTAGCTTTTTCCAAGTTTTTATTTCTCATTGAAAACTCAAACGCAACTGACATAAGTTGGTCCTACTCAGAAGGTGCTTGTTCCTTCTCATACCTCAAATTTTCAATTTTTTCAATCGAAGTCAGGGCAAGAAAAATTTAATTCCCTAGATGAACTAGTATGAAGTCTAGTTTTCAGTTCATCGAGACTTACCTCAGGTGTATCATCAATTGACGGTTCATTATCAGCCATTAGTGCCAAAGGAGAATCATCTTCTTGTTCTTGTTCTTGTTCTTGTTCTTGTTCTTCTTCTTCTTCGTCACTTTCGCTTTCAGAAAGTCCCCATGTTGCATAGAATGCCTCTTTCTTTTGTGTCCTTAATGCTCTGAAGTTGGGAGGATGTTTTTTCTTCTTAGGTTCATTCTCCTTTGAAGCCCCAGACCTTTTCCACTCAATATCCCACAGTGGGCAGTCCTTTATAGCATGATCCTTCTTGTTACACTTAAAACACCCTGAGTAGTCAGGATTTTCAATTATGTTGTTCTTGGTGGGAGTGGCTTTGGTTCTTCTTCTTTTGAAGCCTAAGGTTTTTCGTACTGCATTGACCAAGGCCATCTCGTGCTCGGATACTTCATACTTAGAACCTCCAGTTGCCACTAGAGCTAGGTTCTTCTCCTTCTTTGTTTCCACCTTCATCCTTGATTGTTTCATAAGCTCATGGGTTTTCAGACTACCAACGAGTTCATCTAGCGCAATCTTATCCAGTTCCTTGGACTCAATGATGGCTATAACCTTTGATTCCCATGAATCAGGTAGAATCCTGATCACTTTTTTGACCAAATCTTCATTAGTTAGAACCATACCTAGTGACTTCATCTCGTTTGTTATGATTGTGAACCTAGTCATCATATCCTGGATGGACTCAGATTCACCCGT
Source organism: Petunia secreta (assembly GCA_029990175.1). Taxonomy (NCBI): domain Eukaryota; kingdom Viridiplantae; phylum Streptophyta; class Magnoliopsida; order Solanales; family Solanaceae; genus Petunia; species Petunia secreta. The sequence goes on from JARKIP010000053.1 coordinate 5,265,647, forward strand.
AACAAATAACTCGAACTTTCTCTTCCATATCTGGATCCTTGACTTCTTTACACGTGAAGTTCCTTCATGAGCAATTTGTAGAGCATCCCAAATTTCTTTGGCAGTCTTGTATGAAGAAAATCTGTTGTATTCATCAGGACCAAGTCCACATATGATGAGCCTCTTAGTTTTTGCATTCTTCTCCACCATCTTGAAATCAGCATCAGTATACTCAGATATCTCTTTGGGAACAGTTTGTTGATTGGGTGGCTGTCCAATAGTTTTGCTTGGAATAGGAGGTCCATCCTTAGTAATGATCCATAGCTGAAAGTCTTCAGCTTGAATAAAGTCTTCCATTCTGCCATTCCACCATCCATAGTATTGGCCATTGAATTAAGGAGGCCTGTTGACAGATTGTCCTTCGGTGATTATCGGTGGTGCACTCATTGCTCAGATCCTTCTCAAGATGTTAATCTTTCTTCGAGAGAACCTGCTCTGTTACCGCTTGTTGCACTTGGTGCACCGTCGTAAGACACTGGAGGTGGGGGGGGTGAATAGTGTCCTTACTCTATTTTCGAATTCTAAAACTTGCTTTTAATTTTCTACGCCTAACTCACAAAGAACCAGGTTCCTTGCAAGTTTCACTTATTTCTGAAACTAAACAAATTGCGGAAACGTAAAAAACACAGAGATTTTTACGCAGAAAAATCCTTGCTCAAGGGATAAAAAACCACGACCCAACCTCTTGGGATTTCAACTCTTCTACTAAAGGAAAACTTGAGCAAGGTTTAGACTACAACGTAATGTAATCAACGAACTAGAACCCCCTAGTACCTAGAACCTTCACAGCCACACGTTAGCTGGTAAGGTTACCTCTACTTAACCTCAACACTAATCTCCACTTAATGCTTCTAAACAAGCAAATAGATTACAACTCAATAGCCTATAACAAAGAACCTAAACAACAGACTTATCTATGAAACTGCTTCTTTGTCAGGTTCTGTTGCTCAGCCTTTGTTCTTGCACACAAAGCCTCTCACGGTCTGATTGTACTTGATATGCTATGTTGAGATGTCTTTTACGCGTACCGATTCTGGTCAAATTAACTTGTATATATAGGAACTAGACTTAGCCGGATCCAATTAAGTTTAGGAATCGTTTTCCTCTTTGAAATCAATTTAAATAAGGTTACCCATATTTCCTTATTTAAAACCTAAATAAATTTGCCTTATGTTTTAATCCATTGTTGTTTAGGAACCGCGTCCTTCTCAGCACCGCTTATAGCTTCTCCTATTTCCGGTAGGATTGAAACTTTGACTCTTCAACTCCAGCTGTTCTCTTATTTCCTTCTTCAGCTCTGACTAGATTAACCCGTTGAACAGCTGACCTTCACGCTTCGACTGTGAACCTTTTCGTGGTCCACTTAGCACCAGGTCCTTTGCCATCTTCAAAACTCATCCTTCAACATGGAGGGATAGAAATAGGCCGAGTAGCTGGCACTACATCAATGCCAAACTCGACCACCCGATCCGGAGGAAATCCTAGAAAATCATCTAGAAACACATCAAAAATTTCCCTCACAACAGGGACTTAGTTAAGGGATGGAATCTCCATAGTAGTATCTCGAACCATGGAAAAATACGACAAAAACCCCTTATTTATCATCTGCCTCGCATGAAAATATGAGATAATATGCCCTGTAGGCGGCAATTGAGAACCCTGCCACACTACCGACTCAAAACCAGGAAGAGACAATCGAATAGACTTAGTGAGACAATTCAAGATGGCATAATACGACGCCAATCAATCCATGCCGATAATAACATCAAAATCAACCATACCTAAGATAAGAAGATCTACCAGGGTCTCACGACCTCCAAAACATACAGTACAAGCTAGAAAAACTCGATCCAACACAATAGAGTCCCCAACAGGAGTAGAAACACATAATGGATCATGAAGACACATATAATCAAAATGAAATACCGCAGAAAAATAAGGAGAAACATAGCAACAGGTGATCGTGTATTAACCGAAGAATATGCATCTCGACCACAAACAGATATAATACCTGTAACAACAGTTGGAGATGCCTCGGCATCCTGCCAGGCTGACAATGCATATAGTTGTCTCTGCAGCTGAGCTGAGCCGCCGCTTTGAGAACCATCTTTGGAGGAACCACCAGAACCACGCCCACGACCTCTGCCAAGCGGTGCTCTACCTCTTGCTGGCTAGGGCAATGCAGGAACACCCTGGGGATGCACAAGTGCCGGAGAGCGAGTGGATGACCGGATACCACCCTGCTGATGAAGAAAAGGGTAATCCTTCTTATGATGGCCTAGGCCCCGACAAATAAAGAACACGTGAGAAGACTTCTACTACTTAAACTGCAATGATAACGAGGATGAGACTGAGATGAAAACCGAGCTTAAGAAGGAACAGGCGCACCATAAAAACCATGTGCCGAGGGCTGGACTGGCCGCATAGGACGCCTGCTCTACTGCTAATAACTCCCACCTCTAGATGATGTACTACAATGCCCTAGAAGGGGATCTCTTACTCTACCACTCCTACTTCTCCATCTCCAATTTATGATATGCATCATATCTCGTATCAATATCAACAACATAATCAAATGGAGCATCGGCCTCAATCTCACGAGCCATCTTAGACTGCAAATGGGGAGAAAGCCCATCAATCAAATGTCTGACCCACTCAGAGGGCTCCTACACAAGATCTGGAGCATACCTCATACTCCGAGATTGACAAATAACCCTGTCCTATCCTCTCAAACTGGCTTCTTTTCTCATCATTCTAAATGCGAGGAAGAAAGTTCTCCATGAATTAGCGAGAGAACTCACTCTAGGTCAGCTTAGGCAAGCCCTGCCTAGCTGATCAGAGTGTGGTCCGCCAAACTAAAGCTGGACCCCAAATTGGAAGGAATTATACTCAACTTCATACTGCTCAAGATAACCAAGAACCTCTAGAATATAATGGCATCGATCAAGACACTCATGGGGCTTATCTGATGCATGACAAGAAAAAGTTAGAGGATTAACTCTGGTAAAATAATATAGCCTCACCGGATCATCGGCATCTACTACCTGGGTTGACTGACCAGCCTGAACAACCGGAAGCACAATATATGAATGGTTGGTGATGCCCTTTGGCCTCTCCAACGCACCTAGTACTTTCATGAGGGTAATGAACCATGTTCTAAAGCTATTCATCAACAAGTTTGTGGTCGTCTACTTTGACGATATATTGATCTATAGCAAATCAATAGACGATCATGTTGATCACCTTAGGCAAGTGCTTGAAGTGTTGAGAGCCGAAAAGCACTATGGTAATTTTAAAAAGTGTGCCTTTGGTATTGAGAAGGTAGTCTTCCTTGGGTTTGTTGTGAGTGCCCAAGGGGTGGAGGTGGATGAGTCTAAGGTAGAGGCCATTCGTGATTGGCCTACTCCTACTACCGTGACTCAAGTGAGGAGCTTTCATGGTCTTGTTAGTTTTTATAGACGATTTGTGAAACACTTTAGCTGCATTGCCGCTCCATTCACCGAATTGGTGAAGAAGGACAAACCTTTTGTTTGGGGAGAGCCTCAAGAGAAGGTTTTTCTAGAATTGAAAAGTAGGTTGAGTACCGCCCATCTATTGCAATTGCCCGACTTCGGAAAGGCATTTGAGGTTGAATGTGATGCCTCGGGGGTGGGAATTGGTGGTGTTTTAATGCAAGATGGAAAACCCATAGCCTACTTTAGGGAAAAATTGAAGGGTGCCTCCTTGAACTACTCTACGTATGACAAGGAGATGTACGTCTTGGTGAGAGCTCTTGCTCATTGGCAACACTACCTTTGGCCTAGAGAATTTGTGACCAAGAGTGATCATGAGTCACTCAAACATCTTAGGGGCCAAGAGAAATTGAACAAGCGTCATGCCAAGTGGGTAGAGTTCATTGAGTCTTTTCCCTATGTTATCCAATACAAGAAAGGGAAAGACAATATTGTGGCGGATGCACTTTCTAGGAGGTTTGCTCTAGCCACCACCCTTGCCTCCAAGCTCATGGGTTTTGAGAGCATTAAGTTGATGTATGCTCAAGACCCTAAGCTAAAGAGCATTCAAGAAGCTCTTGAAAAGGGAGAAAGGGTTGAAAAATACAAATGGGTTAATGGTTACATCTTTAAAAATGGTAAAGTGTATGTTCCCGAGTCCTCTTGGAGGGAATTTTTGATTCATGAAGCTCACTGTGGGGGCTTGATGGGACACTTTGGGAGGAACAAGACTTTGGCCATCCTAATGGAGTAATTCCATTGGCCAAAGATGGGGGTTCGAGTTGAAAAGCTTTGCAAAAATTGCCTTGAGTGCAAGCATGCGAAATCTAAAGCTAACCCCCATGGTTTGTATACTCCTCTCCTCATGCCTACTAGTCCATGGGTCGATATATTGATGGATTTTGTTATGGGCTTGCCACGGTCTAGGGGGGGCCATGATAGTATTTATGTTGTCGTGGATAGGTTCTCCAAAGTGGCTCATTTCATCCAATGCAAAAAGTGTGATGACGCATAGCATGTTGCTTCTTTGTTCATTGAAAATGTATTAAAGTTGCATGGTGTGCCTCAAACGATAGCGAGTGATAGGGACTTCAGGTTCCTTAGCCATTTTTGGAGGAGCTTGTGGGGGCTCTTGGCACCAAGCTCTTGTTTTCTACGTCCCACCACCCACAAATGGATAGACAAACCGAGGTGGTAAACCGGACATTGGGTGCTCTTCTTAGGGCTATGACCCGAGGTAAGGCCGGGACGTGGGTTGATAAATTGCCTCTTATGGAGTTTGCCTATAATCGTACTTTGTATAGCTTGATTGGCATGACTCCATTTGAATGTGTTTATGGTTTTAATCCCTTGATTCCCCTTGATCTAACCCCTTTGCCAAGGGAAATGGTTGCTAATTTTGAAGGGAAAAGCCGAGCAAAGGCTATGATTGAGCTTCATACTAAAGCCAAGAAGAACTTGGAGGAAGCCCATGCAAAGGTTGCTTCTAAGAAGAACAGGGTAAGGAAGAAGCTTGAGCTAAAAAAGGGAGATTGGGTGTGGGTGCACTTCCGCAAAGAGAGGTTTCCAAACCTTAGGAAAGAAAAGTTGGCAACTCGTGGAGATAGACCGTTTCAAGTGCTTTCCAAGATCAGCAACAACGCCTATGTGATTGATCTACCCGGTAAGTACAATGTGTCAAATACTTTTAATGTGACTGACTTGACCCCTTTTGATGTAGGGGATGGTGATGCCGGAGAGGAGGAAGCAATGGTTTCGAGGACGAAACCTTCCCAAGAAGGGGAGGATGATGCGGGGCATACTACCTCAAGGCCGTTAACTAGAAGTCAAGCCAAGTTGATTCAAGACACTCATCTCCACTTGACTTGGAGGTACATGGAAGAAGGCTTCGAGAGCGGTTTGAAGATCATGCTTTGGAGTGCCATGGATTGGGGATCACCTAGGCCACTTGGAGAGGCATCAAGGGCACGTTTGGAAGCAATTCAAGAACCCCCAGGAAGGGGCGGACCGCCTACTCCAACAGGCGGACCGCCTACTTGATTTCAGCCCTCTGGATTTTGGGGCGCCTACTTAGTGGGCGGACCGCCCATTCTAGCCGCCTGTTTTCTTCTTCAGCTTTCCAGGCAAACAGGCGGGGCGCCTACTTTGCTGAAGTATCTCGGGATTTATAGTTTTTATGCTATGCTTTGACTATTATAGCCCTACGTGGCCTTTACTATTTTAACCCACTTTGGGGGTACTTTAGGACTTTCAGTATGTATAAGTTAAGTCTATAAATACTTCACTTGGCTTCATCAAACCTTAGCTTACTTTGAATATTGTTGAATGATGAATAGAGTTAAACTCTTGTTTATGAGAAAACCCTTTTGGTTGGCTTGAATTCACTAGCGAATCCTAGTTGAGTCTCGAACCGACACCCGATCATTCTACTTGCGAGTCCCGGATGCGACTCGAGGGTGGTTGCATAGTGTAGGTCCTTCTAGACGCCGATAGGAGGGTATCACGGAATAAGTTCTCCGTGGTTACTTCGTAGGGTGTTCGAGAAGTGTCTCGCTCTCATATCGTTCTTTTTGTCTTTTGATTTTGATCCTTATCATAAAGTTTCATTTAGATTTATAGGTTTCTGTTGCTTCGTATTAAATACGGTCATCTTTGCCACTCATCAATTTTCTCTGCCGTGTTGAAAATTAATATTTGTTAAATTCTTACTGAAACAAATTAAAAAATAAAAATATGTAACACAACAGTAACATAACTTTCCTTTGTTATAATAAATTTCAACTCCGACAGTGACGTCAAATTCCAACGAGATAGGAACCGATGACGTCAGATTAAAATTCCTAATCGCGATACCGGAGATCGTATACTCCGGCGATTCTGGCCGAAAAACGAGGTAGAGTCCGGCTACGGGGATTCCGAGTGCGATAATAAGAACAAAAAGAAGCGAAAATGTGTAGCAAAAGCACCGGCAACAACAGCTCCGGCGCTGGTGCGGGTTTTGTAAGTGGTGTTACTACTTCGGTGGAGTTGTTTGATGACGGCGGTGGTGAATCCTGAGGATGTACACAACCACTGCCACTTTGGGGGTGGGGGTGATGGGGTACACAGCTACCGCCACTGTGAGGATATACACAGTCCCTCACTGCCCTAGGTTGAAGGAGATCTGGGTGGTGGGGTGATGGCGCTAAGGTGGTGGGTTTCGGTGGGGGTGATGCGGGCTGTCGTGGGGAGGGGGGTTATCTCAATTCTAAGCTGTGGGAGGAGAGATTAAAGTGAGACAAATTTAGGAAAATGAAACTTGCGTATTGTAAAATGTGCTACAAAAAATATTGTTATGTGTTGTAATTTGAAAAATATTGCTATTTTTTTGTAATTAAGAGTGGAAATTTGTATATTTGTGCAAAAATCTCATGTTTTTTTCATGCACAGATGACATGGGTACACTTATTATGCCCCCACCCCCCTTTTTTGTAAAAAAATCAAACTGTTGTAAAATAAATAGTAAAGTAAGAACAAGACAAAAGTATATGAGAGGAGAAGGAAGAACTTGTATTCTCAAAGTGTTTTCAAGTGTGTCTTCCATAGACAAAGTGTCCTCTATTTATAGGACTCCAATACATAGAAAGTTACAAGTCATCCCTAAATGAAGAATTAAGTAGGAGAAAGTGGGGAGGAATTAAGTAGGAGAAAGTGGGGTAGTAAATCCTATGTTACAAGTGAATAAATAGAGAGTAGTGGAGAGTAGTGGTCATCCACATTTATATTACATACATGTATTTGTAACACTCCCCCTTGGATGACCATTTGGAAGATAATGTGCCTCGTTAAAACCTTACTAGGAAAAACCCGGTGGGAAAAAGCCTAATGAAGGAAAAAGAGTACACATATCTTATAATACGCATTTAGAGCTGCCTCATTAAAAACCTTACAAGTAAAACCCAAGTGGGATAAAACCTTGTTAAGGGAAAAAGAGTACAACGCATATTTTACTCCCCCTGATGAAGACACTCCTTGACATCTCGAAGACGACGCATTCCAATCTTGTAAACAAGCTTCTCAAATGTTGAGGTTGGCAATGCCTTGGTAAACAAATCCGCCAGATTATCACTCGACCTTATTTGTTGAACATCTATTTCACCAATATTCTGAATATCATGAGTGAAAAAGAATTTTGGTGAAATGTGTTTTATTCTGTCTCCTTTAATATATCCTTCTTTCAGTTGCTCAACGCAAGCGCTATTGTCTTCATATAATATTGTTGGAATCTTCTTCAAAGGAAAACCACAAATGTGCTGAATATGTTGAGTCATTAATCTCAACCAAATGCATTCCCGACTTGCTTCATGAATAGCCAATATCTCTGCATGATTTGAAGAAGTAGCAGCAATAGTTTGTTTCACTGAACGCCATGAAATGGCTGTACCTCCACATGTAAACAAATAGCCCGTTTGGGACCGACCTTTATGTGGATCAGATAAATAACCAGCATCGGCATAACCAATCAATTGTGACTTGGATTCATTCGAATAGAACAAACCCTTATCAATAGTACCTTGGAGGTATCTAAGTATATGCTTAATACCATCCCAATGTCTTCGAGTTGGGGAAGAACTAAACCTTGCCAATAAGCTTACAGCAAAAGCTATGTCTGGCCGAGTATTGTTGGCAAGGTACAGCAGTGCACCAATTGCACTAAGATATGGTACTTCAGCACCAAGAAACTCTTCATCAGTGTCACAAGGTCGAAACGGATCTTTATTCACATCAAGTGATCTCACAATCATTGCAGTGCTCAACGGATGTGATTTATCCATGTAAAATCTTTTCAAGACCTTTTCTGTATATGTAGATTGATGAACAAATATTCCTTTAGGCAATTGCTCAATTTGTAGGCCAAGACAAAATTTTGTCTTTCCAAGATCTTTCATCTCAAATTCTTTCTTTAAGCATTCCATTGCCTTTGGGAGTTCTTCAGGAGTCCCTATAATATTCAAATCATCAACATACACAGCTATTATGACATATCCAGATCCAGACCTTTTTATAAAAACACAAGGACAAACTGGATTATTTTTGTATCCTTGTTTCAACAGGTATTCGCTAAGGCGATTATACCACATGCGTCCTGATTGTTTCAACCCATACAAGGATTTTTGAAGCTTTATCGAACAAGCTTCTCGGGAGCCTTTAAATGCCTCAGGCATTTTGAACCCTTCGGGGATTTTCATGAAAATTTCGTTGTCCAATGAACCATATAAATAGGCTGTGACAACATCCATTAGATGCATATCAAGTTTTTCTCGTACTGCCAGACTTACGAGATACCTGAAGGTGATTGCATCCACCACGGGAGAATATGTTTCCATATAATCAATGCCAGGTCTTTGCGAAAATCCTTGTGCCACAAGTCGTGCTTTATATCTAACGACTTCATTTTTTTTCATTTCGTTTTCGCAAAAATACCCACTTATAACCCACTGGCTTTACACCTTTAGGTGTTCGGACAATTGGTCCGAAAACTTCACGTTTTTCAAGTGAAGTCAATTCTGATTGAATTGCATCTTTCCATTTTGGCCAATCATTTCTCTGTCTGCATTCATTGACAGATTTTGGTTCAAGATCCTCATTATGTTGCATCACATCAACAACAACATTATATGCAAAAGTGTTGTCGACAACAATATCATTTCGGTTCCATATTTTTCCGGTAGAGACATAATTCATTGAGATCTCTTCGATTTTAGCATTTTCAGGTACCTGAGCCTTTTCTGAAGAGGACTTATCAATTGTTATGTCTCTATGCTCTTCTTGAGCAATTACCTCCATATTTTGATCTTTTTGATCAATTGCTCCTTTTCTTTTTCGAGGATTTTTATCTTTGGAACCGGGTGGTCTACCACGCTTCAAGCGTGCCTTAGACTCACTTGCACTTATAGATTGTCCTACCGGGACATCAACTCGAACAGGAGCATTTGCAGCTGGAATGTGGGATTTAGTAACCCTTGGTAGGTCAGTGAATGCATCTGGCAATTGATTTGCAACATTTTGCAAATACACTATCTTTTGAACTTCTTGTTCACATTGATTTGTACGAGGATCTAAATGAGATAGTGTTAATGCATTCCAGTCAATATCTTTTTCCAGCTGCTTATTCTCTCCCCCTAATGTGGGGAAAACTGATTCGTCAAAATGACAATCAGCAAACCTTGCGGTGAATAAATCTCCCGTCATGGGCTCAAGATATTTAATAATAGACGGAGATTCATACCCAACATATATCCCAACCTTCTTTGGGGTCCCATCTTTGTGCGTTGTGGTGGAGCAATTGGCACATATACCGCACATCCAAAAATTTTAAGATGGAAAATATTTGGCTCCTGACCAAAAGCCAATTGTAGTGGGGAGAATTTATGATAACTTGTCGGCCTAATCCGAACAAGAGCTGCCGCATGCAAAATAGCATGACTCCATACTGAAATGGGTAATTTAGTTCTCATAAGCATTAGCCTAGCCATTAATTGGAGGCTTTTGATAAATGATTCTGCTAGACCATTTTGAGTATGAACATGAGCAACTGGATGTTCAACTGTAATCCCAGTTGACATGCAATAATCATTAAATGCTTGAGATGTAAACTCACCAGCATTATCAAGACGAATTGTCTTAATAGCATAATCTGGAAATTGTGCTCTCAATCTTATTATTTGAGCAAGCAACCTCGCAAATGCCATATTGCGGGTTGATAATAAGCACACATGTGACCATCTTGTAGATGCATCTATTAAAACCATAAAATATCTGAATGGTCCACATGGAGGGTGTAAGGGCCCACATATATCACCCTGTATACGTTCTAGAACTGCAGGGATCCTGATCCCAACTTTAGATGCTCTAGTAATTAGCTTTCCTTGAGAACAGGCAGCACAAGAGAATTCTTTAAATTGAAGAATCTTTTGGTTCTTCAATGTATGCCCATTTGAATTCTCAATTATATTGCGCATCATATTATAACCGGGATGGCCCAACCGGTCATGCCAAATAATAAAATCATTTGATTCAGTAAACCCTTTGTTTACTATGGCATGTGATTCAATTGTACCAATGTTTGTGTAGTACAAACATGAGGAAAGAGCGGGGAGCTTTTCAAGAACATATTTCTCACCCGACTTTATTGTAGTAATATAAATATATTCAATCTTTCCATCAGTTTTAGTCTCAATATGATAGCCATTTTGGCGAATATCCTTGAAACTTAACAAGTTTCTTTGAGACTTACTACAATACATGGCTTCATCAATAGCCAAACTTGTTCCTCCAGGTAATAAAAAATTGGCTTTGCCATAACCTTCAACCAACTTTGTACTACCACATATTGTACTAACATTGGACTCTTTATTAATCAAATAAGAAAAATATTTCTTATCTTTTAAAATTGTGTGCGTTGTAGCACTATCCAAGAGACATATATCTTTTTTATAGAGCTTGAATCCAACTGAAGACTGGGGAATTTCCATTTTCTTCATAAAAAGATAAAAATTACATAGTAAGAAATACTAAAAATAAAGTACAAGAAAAGTACTTTTAAATATTGAAACATAAATAAAGATGACATTTTTTTTTCTAACTTTAAAACATAAAATAAAGACAACATTATTCTTTATTACTTTTATTCCCTAGTTACAACATCAGTTCTTCAGTTACGATTCTCAAAGAAGTCTCCAGCTTCTAAATGGGTAATATTTGGGAGGCCTTCAAAAAGATCATCATCTTTTACAGCAAGATACGCCTCCGTCTCATCATGCTTGTCAGCAAGATGTGCCAGATGTGTCTCATTCTCATTATTCTGAAAGGTCAAATGTGCCTCCACATTATTTTCATTTCTTTTGAGAGAAGCTTGATAAAGCTTGACAAGATGTTCAGGCGTACGACAAATTTTCGCCCAATGACCTTTCCCACCACATCGATGGCAAATATTATTATTCTTGCCTTTTGAAGGATTAGCTTGAGAACCCTTATTATTCTCATATTTATTTCCACCGTGACGACGAGTATTATTTCGTCCCTTGCCGCGCCCACGACCATGGCCTTTACCACGGTAATTATTTTGCCTTCTTTCAGGCACATTATTTGTTGCTACAACATTCGCCTCAGGGAATGGAGCATGTGCTCCCACATTCACCTTAGGGAACGGAGCAGATCCAGTGGGACGGGCTTCATGATTTTTAATCAACAGGGAATTATGTTGCTCAGCCACTAGAATGCATGAGATCAACTCAGAATATTTTGTAAATTCCTTTTCACGGTATTGTTGCTATAACACCATGTTCGATGCATGGAAAGTGGAGAGTGTCTTTTCCAACATCATAGCATCATCAATATTTTCTCCACATAATTTCAGTTGAGAACTGATCCTGAAAACAGCAGAATTATATTCGGTTACAGTTTTAAAATCTTTTAACCGTAAATGAATCCATTCATCACGAGCCCTTGGTAGAACCATGGCTTTAAGGTGATCATACCGCTCTTTTAAGTTAGTCCACAGTTCGAGTGGATCTTTCACGGTTAAATATTCTATTTTTAATCCTTCATCAAGATGATGGCGAAGGAAAATCATGGCTTTAGCCTTATCTTGGCTTGATGTCTCATTTCCTTCTTTGATAGTATCACCAAGATCTTTGGCATCCAAATGTATTTCGGCATCAAGCACCATGACAAATAGTTTTTGCCAGATATGTCAAGTGCCACAAATTCAAGCTTTGATAAATTTGACATAATGAAAACTATCAAAGAAAATAAAATAGATTAGAATTATTATTAATCAAAACAAGAATGTCTAATACACTATTTCTTATTAAATGTAAATATGCTATAGTGCATTATAGGAATATGTATATATATATGTGAAGATAAAAAAATATTAAATAATTCATTGGTCAAGCAAGTTGCTAGCCGTAGTTCATTTGTAACATAAGGAGTTCACTTTTCTTATTTATATATTAATCTATAACAAAATTATACTTAGAGACATGAAGCTGAAAAAGATTAGTAGGAATTATACCTAGGCTTACCGCTGGGAAAGATTGAAACTTGACTTGTAGAATATTAGAGCTCTTTGTGCTGATAACGTGTTGTAAAATAAATAGTAAAGTAAGAACAAGACAAAAGTATATGAGAGGAGAAGGAAGAACCTGTATTCTCAAAGTGTTTTCAAGTGTGTCTTCCATAGACAAAGTGTCCTCTATTTATAGGACTCCAATACATAGGAAGTTACAAGTCATCCCTAAATGAAGAATTAAGTAGGAGAAAGTGGGGAGGAATTAAGTAGGAGAAAGTGGGGTAGTAAATCCTATGTTACAAGTGAATAAATGGAGAGTAGCGGTCATCCACATTTATATTACATACATGTATTTGTAACACAAACTTGTTTCTTTATATTGGAAGTTGATTTAATAGTAAACAAACTTGATTATTCTTGATTTCTACGTCGCTTTGAGCATATGTTTAATTATGACTCGGTCACATACTATTTGAGTATGCATTGGATAATACATTCTTGCATCTGGCATTTTTTTAGGCGTATGAAATCACGCACCGGTATTATATTTGGACATGTGAAATTATTACCTCATTATAAGTTTGAGCGCACGGACTCGCAACTAGGTTATGTTTGGGCATATGGATTCACGCACCGGTATTATATTTGGGCATGTGAATTCATGACAGGTAAAAGTTTGAGCGTGTGGACTCACAGCTCTATTATGTTTGGGCGCGTAGGCTCACGTACTAGTTCAGGCATGTGGACTCATGACCTGATTTTAGTTGCATCTTCACATGTAGGCATCATACATAATAGATCTATTCAGATGATGACTTCTAAAGGAAATGTTTTGATAAACTAATTTGAAAATATTGATTTGGGATTACATCTAAAGAAGTTGGTTAATTTCTTTTTTAATACTTTCCTAATATTATATTAGATATATGTCCCATGACTAGAGCTGGCAAACGGGCGGGTCGGATTGAATATGGGCCGGTCAAAAATGGATAATATAAAAATGGATAATTATCCGACCCGCCCATATTCAATGCGGATAAAAAATGGATTGAGTGATGGATAATATGGATAACCATATTATCCATAGCTTCTTGAATAACATTGAATTCTCTTTGTTCTCAGTTTGAGTATGAGGGACTTATGGTTGTGCACACAATGATGCGAATAAGAACCATTATCATGAAACTTTGCAGGTCTATAACAGGTTTGCGTACAATTCGTAGCCTGAGTACGGAGGAAAACAGAACAAGATCGAATTGAAAGTAAAAGACTAATGGACTACTAATGGAGCTGTAGTCAGCATTTCTTAACAGCAGTAGAACAGATCACCAAAACATTGCCAAATGGGTCTCTGAGCTTTCCCACGCGCCCACTGCAATAAGAAGCACCTTCTTCAGCTTCAGCAATTTCACCATCAGAAACAGCGCCAGCAGAGACAGCCTTGGCTACAGCAGCTTCCACATTCTCAGTCTCCAAACAAAACACGCATCCACTTGATTAAACAAGTCCATTTGTTGAAGTAGACTTTGATGAGCCATCAATAATCTTATGGTGAGCACCCTGCAGTAATAACAACAGAACCAGCTTTCAGGAAACAAAAAAATTTCAGAGACTGAACAGAAGTTGCTCCACCAAACTGTTATAATTGATTCATTAATGTAGACAGATCTTATATATTTGAGTTCTTGCTGCCATATAAAAAGAAGCATTATTTCTGACAATATGTATTGGGAATGTTACAGTAACTGCAGCTGGAACACTTCTTTTATTATGAATTCTGTAGAATACAAGAAATACTAACTTCTCAAATAGGCTGAATTTATTTTTGCACAACTCAAGATTAGACAGTGAAGTGCATTTATCAAAGATGCATTGACAAGCCAGAAACCAAGACCAACACAACATTAATGATCTTATATATTTGAGTGCTTTCAGTTCAAACCTAAATGAAAAGCTTATAACCACCAGAGTGCCAGCATTTTTGAACCAGAAACCAGACCATCAGTTCACTTTCAACCTGAGGACAGAGACAACTAGAGGAAAGTTAACAGGAGACTGGAAGCTTCATTTGGAAGAAGAAATGAAACCTGACAAGAAACTAGAAGGAAAACCTTTAACAGACTTCCAGCATCAGAGAAACACCCTTGAACTCCCTCAATCCGACCCCTGCTACTCCTCCTTTCAACTGCAGGAACTAGGAATCCTGCTCCTTTACTTCTACTGATGCTTCAAATATGGAACTAAGAACAGCCCTTCATCTGATAAAACAGAGAACCAGCCTCATTCAAACAACTACAAACCATGAAACAAACTCCTTTCGCCCTCCAGACACCTGAACAAACTATCTGCAATCACTAAAAACTCCCTCGTCCTCCTAAATTCTAGGCAGACAAGACCTGCACACACACACAGACCCTTGAATTAAATTCAGCCTTCCCTGAACCCCTGCTTCTCTACAAGCAACTTAAACATCACCTCCAGACCTGCCTAAACAGCCTACAAACATCCAGGACCAGCAAGCATACAACTCTGAACCTCAGACCTTCACATACAACCTGCACGCATACATAACCATCTGCACCTACACACACACCTCTGCTCACACCAACACATACACCTCTGCACACCCCTTTACAAAACCTGCAGATACCAAAACTCCTACCAACTCCTATGCTCCTCTACTTCAAGACATTACAGAAAGCGACTCCCAGACCCCCTTTTACAGCCTGCAGCATGAGAAATCGAGATATCATATATAGACTATGATCAGCTAATTTAGTAACTATAGTTATTCCCCTTCTACCTTTACCTCTTGTTTTTTAATTTTTTTTAGTGCTCGACTGATCTACCGGTCAGCCTGTTACAACCTACAAGCACAGTACCACGTAATCCGGCCCACTAAGACTGGAGCAAATGGGCATCACTTAACTGTCATCTATAACAAACTTTAACATCCTATATCCATCTTTACTCATTTCCTTATCTTTCCTTCATCCCAGCTCACTGTCATAAAGTGTGTCATTGTGATCGCTCTGCGACTAGTTCTGACTAACACTAGCTTATGACCAGCATATCCCGATGTTTAGCTACCATCTCCTTCAATAAATCTAGTAAACCACTTGGTATTACTATAATTGAGGTTCTGCATCAAGCTCATAGTGCAAGCTATTTCCTAGCAAACAAGGCACAACTAGAACATCTTTGCCAAATGGTGAAAAGTCATGACAAAATTTGGGTAGTTTCAACCAATGCATCTAACAAGGACACAAGAACATTTTAGGTACTCTGCACTGCTGAATTCACTAGTTTTCCACAAGCCAAAAAGCTATGCCAGATAAATTTCACGAAAACGGGAAAACTTTCTACACAAAATTTTTTGTTCCAAAACTCTCTCAACAAAGACTACAGCTGCTGTTAGAGGGATGATTATACAAGGTTGAAAACTTGAAATCTTTTGTTATTAACAATTTACACCCCTTTTCTAGGAGGAGATGGGGATTGGGTAGTCATTAATTATTGATCTATTCCAAGTATATAAGCAGTTAGAATGTGCAAGTGCAGTGCTTCCGAGAAAACTAATTTAAGCAACAAAAGCATATCATCTACTTTTACCTCAAGAGTAAGAGGACAAGACATAATAGCAAGGCAACAAGATTCATACCACCAACTCTAGTAAGATAAGGCTGAAGATCCAAGGCAATCTCATCTTCATCGGAGTCAGATTCATCATGATCTTAAACATTTTTAACAAAGAAATATAAGCCATCATAGTTAATTAGTTATTAAGTAAAATAAATAAATAAATCAAGAGAAGATTAATATACCTTCTTGTCCACAAACCCAATCTCTAGTACACAATTTTGCCTCGGCATTTGCAGGAAGAATAGAACTTCGAAACTTTCCAATGACATGACCACCAATGCTAAATGCAGATTCAGAGGCTACTGTGGTGATAGGCACACTCAAGACATCCCGTGCCATTAATGAAAGTTCTGGGTACCTTAATCTGTTATCTTTCCAGAAGCCAAGTACATCTAAATTCCGATTTGATTTACGATCGAGAGTAGCTTCCTCCAAATACAAATCTAGTTGAGTTTTTCCAGCACTTGAATCCAATTGACTCTCATATAAATCAAACTCATCATCTGCATCGCTCATTTCATTGCTAACGCTACTACAAGCATATTCCCCCAACGAGGTAGTTGTGGTTGAAGGTATTAAGTACTCTTTGAACAATAAATATAAATTCTCTTCAATAACCTTTACTTTTTCATCGGCAGTCTCAGGATTAAGGCTTGAAAAATAAAATTTAACATACTTCAATTTATATCGAGGATCAAGAACAATAGCTATAGATAAAATGATACTATACGACCTCCAATATTTCTTGAACTTCCTTAACATCATAGTTGCCATCTCACTCAGACCCGAATCTTCACTATCTTTTTCTTCCTCTAACAACTTCTGAATTTTATATATGTTTCGAAGATACAAATTGGCAGTCGGATACTTGCATCCAGAAAATAATATTGTAATGACATAAAATGGCTTCAAGAAATTAGCTATTACCTCGACCCTTTGCCATTCCACTTCACTAAGGGCATGTTTAAAATCAGTGTCAACCAACCTATACTGTATGTAAGCCTGCTTATATTGAAGGGCACTTTCAAGCATCTGATAGGTGGAATTCCATCGAATAGGCATATCTTGCCGAAGCTTTTTGGAACATCGCAGGCCAAGATTTTTAATGCATTCCACAAATTTTACTATTCTTCCTTCTGAATACTTGATGTGTTTAACACCCTCTCTGATTTTTACAAGAGCTACATCAATTTCCGCTAACCCCGCCTTAACAATCAAATTTAGAATGTGATTTCCACAACGTATATGAAAAAACTTTCCCTCACAAACTAAAGAATGCATTAATGATAAATGTTGTTTCAAAGTATCTACGACGCCATTGTTGCAAGTCGCATTATCTAAAGTGAGAGTAAAAACTTTTTTTTCAATGCCCCATTCTTGAAGAAAATTAATTAACAAAGGACCTAAAACTGCACCTGAATGTGGTGGAGGAACGTGGCGAAAAATCAGTACTCGTTTCTGAAGCTTCCAATTTAAATCCACATAGTGAGCAGTCACACACATATAGCCATTAGAAACGAGTGAAGTCCACATGTCTGATGTTAAACAGATTCTGCTAGGAATCACAGCAAGCTCATTTTTTAGCAAATCTTTTTCCCTTGCATACAGTTTCAAAATATCCGCTTTTGC
Source organism: Petunia secreta (assembly GCA_029990175.1). Lineage (NCBI taxonomy): Eukaryota > Viridiplantae > Streptophyta > Magnoliopsida > Solanales > Solanaceae > Petunia > Petunia secreta. The sequence goes on from JARKIP010000053.1 coordinate 5,283,503, forward strand.
TGTGTTTCTTGATATGTGCTTCACCATTGGATTCAAATATGAATGAATATCTCTGTTGCCTTTATGTTCTGCGAAACTGAACGGATAATTATGTCTACATATGGCTATGGACAATTTTTCTCGAAAGGTTGCTTGATCTATCGGTGCACTTTGATGCTCTTTCGGATTCTTATGAATTGTGTCCAAATGACGCTTCAAATTCGATGTTCCAGAAGAAGGGTGCAGTATGTAAATTTTTTCACAAACCTTACAAATGGCTCTGAACTTTCCATCACTTGAAGGAATAGGAATTTGAGTAAACGAATCCCAAACAGTAGAAGTTTTTCTCTTGCCTCGTCTCAAAACTGAAGAACTTTGTTCACAAGAATCGTGAATTCCATCTATTGACATCTCTACCTAAAGATAAAGTAAACAAAATCGATCAATGACATGGTAGAGATATAAGCAAACAAATAGAAACAATGAAGCAGGTTGGTTTTTGGTTCTTGAAAGAATGAAGCAGGCTATACGTTTGGGTTCTGGAATCGATCAATTTGTAGGGTTTATCCGTTTATGGCTTTATGCCTTTATGGGTTGAAGAAGCAGTAATAGGATTTAGGAAAAGAACGGTACTGGTTGTGACTTGGTAGATAAAAAATGGGTAAAGTGGGTATTATGATTTTATCCATTTAACTTAATGGATAAAATGGATAATATCCATTTTGACTCAATTAAAAATAACTCAATATCCAGCCCATTTAAAATGGGCCTAATTGGATGGATACTCATTTTATTTAACCACTTTGCCAGCTCTACCCATGACTTATTTCTTGTTTATTGTGGAGGCTAACTGCCCTACATAGAGAGTTCTTAAGGTTCACCATACTTCTTTCTTATTGTTTTGTTGTTAAACTTCGCTGGGCAACTTTTATTGGTAGATCATATGAATCTTAAAATCGGGTAGCAAATTTATGAAGATTGCAATGGTTAGCTCGCCAATAGTCTTGGAGGCTACTTTTCTTTTATTGTCCCATTGTTTCTCTAACTTTCTGGATATTGTATATAGTCATTTAGCCTTCTTAGATGTTCATGACTTCCAATAGATGACATAAACCTTTTTTAGTTGTTAATTCCTGCATCCTTTCAGTTATTTCCTGATTATAATAAGGAAATAATCGATGAATTGTTGTTGGTCGCTTGACCGGGTAGATGTTAGGTGCCCACCACAACCTTGTGATTTGCATCGTGGCAAAATTAGCGTGATGTTGCAGTTGGGTTCCTCAATTTTTGATGATTAGAACAATTTTTGATTTGTTTACTACTGTTTATGTTATAGCTTTTCTAAATAACAGATGCAATTTTGACTACAAAAACTTTTAATCATCGGAATTACTAGTAATTGGTTAGATAATGTATGTTCTTGTTGATTGTAAAAAAGAAAATCAAAATAGATCAAATCTACTATGGTTACCAATACATTTATCGTCTATGAAATTTTCTTCCCACCAAGGACCTCCTAAACCTTTTCCTTCATCGTTAAAATGAAAGTTAGGCGCTCTTTCCATCTTTTTTCCTCCATGAATTCAAAAAAAATTAAAATTTAGACATCATATTTGAGCCATATAAGAAAATATATGATTTTTTCCTCTTCATTCACACTATATAAATTTTTCTATATTTTTGTGTGGGTAAAAATATGTCATCTATTATTACGGGGATACGAGTCCAGCTGGCGAGACGAGGCTTATTCTACAAGTCATCGGGTACAAAGGATACATGCATATTTTACGAGTTACGGCCATTTAGGCGGTACGACCGTAAGGCGCAAGGTATACATCCTTCCACCTTAGGGTTACAGTCTCCTAATTAGGGTTTCACAGATACCAGCACCTTGAGTTTATAGTACCGTGAGCCTCGTTAGTCTTTATATTTTACCATAACTAGGACTGGATAATAACTACTATAAATACCCCTCCTTACATTGTATTATACATTAAGCGATTTACCACTAATCCGGCTATTCTCAAGAAATAACTCTTTACTTTCTTGTCTATTATTTTTCTCTCTCTACTTTACTTACTTTTCCGTCGTATTTCATTGTATTGCGTGTGATCCATTCATAAATTTAAGTGTTTTACCTAGATGTCAAATTTCAAGCATAAACAGTTTGGCGCCCACCTTGGGGCCCAGGTAATTGTAGATATTCTACGAGGAAAAGACGTAGTCATGTTAGACAACAATGATAACACCCCAAAGAACGCTGCCGACGTAGTAGCCCAGTATGTACAGGAACCTGGCAATTGCAACATGCAGCCAAATGATCATTCCAAGGAGCCAATCCATGTGCCCAGTGACAGTGAATCCGATCAATCACGCGAAGGTAATTCTGATCTCAGAGGTTTTCTTGCTAATTGATCTCCTCACAACCCTGTCAGCACGGGCATAGCAGAACTCGATCAACATAGTCGAGGGTATATCTCAAAAGTTAGGAACAATATTCGTTGGATCATCTCAGAGACCAGTATCCCCATGAGGACCCGCGCCCATGAACGACACTCCAACATCTACTCCTAATCGCAGACTCAACATGGATGCCGCTTCTAGAGGTTCAACGACAGTCAACAATCAACACCTCAAAGGAACATCTGTCATTCAGAACATCCTAAAGGAGATGAAGGTCATCCACAATCGGATCGGTAACGTACCAGGTGCACCACCTCAAGTTACCACCGTAGATGAGCAAAATTTTTATAAGCGTGCATAAAAAGCAAGCGTTGCACCGATCTGTGTATCAAAGCACTTCCACCTGCCGGATAACTTGAAGTACGGCGGAACAACGGATCTGGATGAGCATATCGATGCGCACTATAAAGCCATCAATAGCAACGAAATCTCAATGAAAGAGATCCAATCTGCTTTGGTAAAGAGGTTTGGCTCGACCTTAACTAAAGATGCCCTTGCTTGGTACAGTCAGCTACCAATGGGCTCCATCGAGTCATTCACACAGATGCAAGATTTGTTCAAGAAAGCGCACTCAGGCACCCTTAAATAGGAGAAACGTATGGAGGACATCTTTGAGATTCGGCAGTGCGACGACGAGCTGTTGAAAGGCTATCTTGAAAGGTTTCAGAGGGAACGCATGGAGCTTCCTTCAGTCCCCGATAATATTGTTGTGGTAGCTTTCGGCAAGAGCCTTAATTCCCAGGAGCCGCTGGCTGCCAGGGAATTGTAGTGAAGTCTAACTCAACATCCTATGTCAATATGGACTGCCTTACATCAAAGGTACACCAAAAAGCTCCACCCAGAACTAGAGCACTCTCAGAACCCTGAAGTTGAACAATAGAAATGAGTAGGAAGTCCTTCCCAGGAGGGATAAGGGGACGGAAGAAGAGTAAAAGGAAAGACGCAAAGCCAAACTGGAGTGGCTAAGCAAGGGAACAACTGGGGGCCCGGGTCCTAGGAGAAGCAAATCGAGCCTCGCAACTTTCAATATTTTGGTTGTCGAGTCAACGCCGTGGAACTGGCTACTTATCACTTCGGTAAACTAGGGCCAAAAGTACGGTGGCCGCCCATGTAAAAGGTACAACCGGGAGGAATACAATGGCCTACTATGGCTTCCATCGTAGCAACGACCATGCTACACTCGATTGCAAGGCCCTAATATTGGAAATAAGGCATATACTAAAGAAGGGACACCTCAAGGATTTGATTGAAGAAGGACCAAGGCGGTTGAGGGCACCAGACTCTGGGGACAGGCGGCATATCAACGCAATCTTCACAACCCCGGGACCTCTTACGGCCTGGGAGACTGAAAAGGTAGGGTCGATTTTTTGCCCTATTACCTTCAGTCTGAAAGGTGAAGTAGAACATCAAGACGCTCTCACGATCCCCATAAGGGTGTCGATTCTTCAAATTGAGCAAGATTTGGTAGACTTAGGGAGCAATATGAACATTACTCGGAGAGAGGTACTACAGAATTTAGGTCAAGACCATCAGATGACACCGAGCCATCACAAGATAATTGGCTTCAACAGCCTCCGAGAAGAACCTGTTGAAGAACTAGCTCTAACTGTTCATATCATGGGCATGACGAGCATAACCTCCTTCCAGGTGCTCACCTATGATACATCATATGATATCATCCTGGGGTGGCCCTGGATACACAGTGTAAAGGGAGTTCCCTCAACGCTCCACAAGGTTTTTAGATACCCTACCTCACACGGGATTAACGACTTGCAGAGTGAGCGTCCTTCGACCGAAGATTATCCAATATCTAATAGATGAAACGCCAAAGGGCCAATAGCCAAGTTAAATATGATCAATGAGGAATCTTTCTAGTACAAAATGATGGAGCGAAAGGCTAGGATAGAGACTGGTGTGCTGAGGGAGCGGCTGTCGGAGATGAGCCTACTAATTCCCAAGTCAGTAGAGCTATGGTACCAGCTAACCGAGGTCTTGGTAAAGAAATATGAATCGCTATGGCTGCTACTTGGTATTGGCTCGGGTTAAGGTAAAACTCTTGCAACTTCTGATAATCACCGAGCTGGTCCAGGAAGAGCACATGTTGCTGTATGTTTCAATTTCAGAAGTAGGGTGGAATGCAGTTGTCACACGAGAAGACGACAAAAGAAAGCTTCCCATAAAATATGCCAGCAAAAGGCTTTCATACCCAGATAATCTTCTACCTCTACCTCTCCAATTTATCGCGGTCGTGGTCATGAAAACCTAGGAGTTGCACTCGTATTTTCTCGGCCAAATGGTTAGTGTGGTTTCATCGGTACAATTACTGGCCATCTTGTCTAGACCTTAGATATCAAAAGGGGTGGTGGAATGGGCTGAGGAACTTGAAGAATACGGTATCATTTATCAACCACGAGCGACCATCCATTCGCGGGCCTTGGAGTTCTTCACCTCATAATTTGTGGAAGAATTAGCAGCAAAGGCAGAGGAATCAATGCAACATACAGGGACAATAGAGACCGGGCACTGGGGAGTCCGTACAGATGTGGATCTCGAAGTAGAGGAAGTCGTCCTTGATTTATCGATCATGACATCTACCAGGAAGGTCTTCTGTAAGGCTGCAAAAGTTCTACCCATCAAGGCAGAATATGAGGCCATAACTCAAGCTCTTGACTTAGCGTACATATTGGGGGCCAGTGAGGCCAGCCTCTTCAGTAGTTCTCATTGGCGGTCAATCGAGTGAATGAGGTTTTTACAAGGAGGAAATTTCAAACAAGGGCGAAGTCCCCAAGGATTCACACACTGATCCAGATGACCAGTAGGTAGTAATCGAACTGACCCTCGTGAATCTAATGAACCTTGAAGTTCCAAACACAGGTTCCGCCTTAAAACAGCATCATGCATTGGTTAGCTACTTGGACAAGGGAATACTCTCGTAACATAAGTTAGAAAGCAGACAGCGGCGGAGGCAGGTAGTTCACTACTTTTTGATCAATGAGGATTTATACCATCAGATTGTCAGTGGTCCACAAGTTACATCTCGAAGCTCAGCACTCTGCGATGAGGGAACCTTGGCAGGTCCCTCCATTCAACGATGGAAGTACAATCCTTCTCAGTATTTACTTTAAATGAAGTCTTTAGATTCTTTTTATCGCAGTGCTTACATACTTGTCAGTTGCGTTACGTGTTTTCACCCACAACAACTCAGGCCCTGCGCCCGTACTTATCAATAAAACTACTATTTTACTTAGTCATTTTTACGATTACAATTCAGATCCTTCTACGATCAAACTATTCATAGCCTCAACCAGACCTAAGTTGAAGTAATACACCCACTTTTCGCTACAAAAAGTAGGGTAAACTACTCACTTAGAGCTATACCACGTCTAGCTCAGCCACCAAGGCATTATTGGTGAGTTGAACTCGTCAATTCAACAAAATTTGCACCAACAAGTTGGTGCGGATGCCCGTCCGTATAGTACCAGAAAGATTTAAAATACTCGAGTAAACCAGCAACGATGTTCTAAATCAGAACGCAAAAATGCCCCATTTCCACAAGTGCTAAAGTCGTTCCATTGTGGGCGCAAAATAGTCGTCTATCACAGTCGCAATATAAGCCGTCAACTACTGATGCAAATTAAGCCCTTCAGTGCGCACACCCGTCTTTTAAACACACTAGCCCAGAAAAGCACACAAAACATGCTGCTTAAACTATACAAGTATGCATAAAAACATTGATGGATATTCGTTTCATTAATAGCAAACAGTCGGTAGGCTCATAATATACAATTAGTTCTTCCTGAATACAACATTGTTCATAACAATTGTCAAAAAAATAAAAAGGGAAGGCTAAAAAATATAAAGCTCCTCAGGATATGCACGACTGAAGATCTTTCAATGAATTGTAGCTACAAGTCGTAAAGCAGCCCGGAGCTTCTCTTGGCGGAAAAAGATATGTCTTCCTGAGTATTTTTTCGAGGTGCGCATCCGCTGATACAACCAAAGCCCGTGCACATGATCAAAGCAAGGGTCTTCCAAAGCATCTGAGTGCATACATATTTTTTCCCATCACGTCCCCAGAGCTTAGAAAGAAAACTTGAACATCTGTTTTGACCCCTGCTGCTCAAACGGGAGTTCATTGCCCCACAGATCTTCAAGCGCAATTGGAAGCTCATCGCAAGCAGGAAGGCTTGAGATAGCAATGTACCACAAGGGAGTCGCTTCCCTTGGGTATCCCACAGCAAGTGGCTGATGAGGCGTTGCAGCAGCAATACGGCCGAACTAGCCGAACTAAGAGACAACCCTGAAATATGAGTAGAGTTAGAGCTTGTTGACTCGCTAATCCACCCATAGCTCGGAGTCGTGTCCTCTTGCCAGCCATGAAATAGAGTTAGACAAGTAGGCTTCAACTCTACTCCATCAAAAAGGCTACGTGAGCACTAGAAAAGTCTTGGCAGAGAAGCATCATGCCAGCTGAAAGGGCCAAGCATCCTGACCCCACATGACAAGAGGAATATCATTGCAACCGTTGTATTAGGTAAAGAGCACACCGTAATCAGTGCATATGACATGATGAAGACATTCTGAAGAATGTCATTAGAATCCTGATCGAACTATATGACTCAGGGGACTATTCATCCAATCACGGATGAAGGAAAAGAAGAAGAAAACCATAGATGGGCTCTTCCCTCAATTTTCTCATAAGCCATCTATTCAAAATGAAGAAGTTTTTCTGGGAATAACAAACCAGGATCAAAGGTGAATATTTTTAAAGATAGAAGAGTCATTCTTTCATGAGGAACTTTGAAAGAAGATGAATTATTTTTCTGAAGAAGATTTGTGATTCTACCACTATCACGAAGCCCTTATTTATAGGCTAGAAGAGATAAGAACAGTTCACAAAACGGTCAAGCATAATTATGGCTTGAGGTATGAAACGATTTGGCGTAGCAAAGGGAATTCTTGGGAAAGTGAATAGAAACGACATCAACAAATTATGTGAAGACACACGGAGCTCTCGAATAAATCAACATCATTCTTGGTCAAAGAGACTGCGAATTTTAATGAGTCTGTGAGATATCTTTCACACCACTTTCACCTCCTAACTGCTTGTGTCAGTACTCAGCAAGCGGGGGGACTGACTATGTGGGCAAAAATGCGCCACCTATTATTATGGGGATACGAAACCAGCTGGCGAAACTAGACTTATCCTACAAGTCATCGGGCACAAAGGATACATGCATACTTCCTGCCGTCTTAGGGTTACAGTCTCCTAGTTAGGGTTTTGCGTATACCATTGCCTTAATATTATAGGCCCATGAGCCTCACTATTCTTTATATTTTATCATAATTAGGACTAGATAATCACTACTATAAATAACCGTCCTTACATTGTATTGTACATTAAGAAATTCACCATTGAATCCGGCTATTCACAAGGAATAAAACTCTTTACTTTCTTGTCCATTATTTTCCTCTCTATTTTACTTACTTTTTCGTTGTATTTTACTGTATTGCTTGTGACCCATTCATAAATTTAATTATCTTACGTAGACGTCCAATTTTAGACTTAAATACTTTTAAGCCTTGTTCAAACTTCAATATGAAAAGAGAAAAGGAAGAAAAATGTTATATATTTTTAGGTTTGTTTCTATGACGTCTTGAATATCCGTTTTTGTAATTTAGCTCCGGTATGAAAACCAAGTTCTGCTAGAATATTCATGATGAATAGGATTTGTGTGTAAAATTTTATGGCATCCTGAAAAAAGAAATCATTTTATAAATGATTTAAAGAACTAGTGTCATTTTGAACACTTTTATGTTCATCAGTGATTTGATTGGAGTTTTGAACATTTTGGGAGATCGTCCGAACTCACAAAATTAGTTCCGCCGAATTTCAAGATAATTTGAGGGGACTTGGACCGCTTAAAGCGTTTTCTAAAGTTGATTGTTTTTAGACAAAATATTACTAGTGCACAGGCCAAATAGGGCCTGATTAGAAGTATTGGGTGTGTTTTGGCTATTACAGCAACCAAAAATATTTAAATAAAATAGCAACTTATGGGTTCGATTATTTCACCCATTTGGGACTTGAAAACTCAATAATGAGGCCAAAACTTGGGGTTCTTCTTCGGGATAATCAAGGTAAGATTGCTACCATCTTTTAGGACAAATTAGATAAATTTATGCTAAATTTTAATATAAAATTATGGAATCTCCAAGATTTGACTAGGTATTTAAACTCTAATCCTTAATTTTCTTCTAATGGTTGGATTGAGACCTCATCCTTTGAATTTCATCGATTGAAAACATGAATCCCAAATTACCTCAATTAGGGTTTTGAACATGAATTTTATATAGGAATAATGGAGATTTGGAGATGTTATGGAAGTTCGATTTAATCAATTTTCATATGTTTGAACTGGTCGTCAAATTGATAATATTATTTTGAAGTTGGAATTGAATTCAGAGACCAACTGACTCGCTGTGGGGTCAACTTATGGGACTTTCCTTTTTTGGCCTATATGAGACCTGATTGGGAAACGATGATCATACTTTTGAACTTGGTGAGTCATGGATACTCTTGAAGAATAAAGAAGAAATCAGGTGAGATTCATATATCGTTGCCTTACAAGTTATTAGAAACTTTGGCCCGGAGTCGCTAAATTTGAATGGTTTAGCAAAAATAATATTCTCACTTGGTCAGTGTTGCCCTATCAAAACATCAACGCAATTTAGTTGGGAGATGGGGGTGAAGGAGTTGAGGGCAAATGTTGTTCATTTGCCAAGATTACAATGCAATTTAGTTGGGAGAAGGGGATGAAGGGGCCAAGAGGCAATTTAATTGTGAAAATATGTTGAAGAAGTCGAGTGCAAGTGTTGCCGCTATGCCAAGATTTCAATGTAGTTTAGTTGGAGGCAGGGGGAAGGGGGCAAGGACAAGTTTAGCCCTTCCAAGACTTCAAGGGTTGCCTATTTGCTAAGATTTCAAGTCAATTTAGTTGGACACAGGTGGAAGGGTGGAGTTGAGTGGAAGTGTTACCTATCTGCCAAGATTTTTTTTGTATTTTAGTAGGAGATGGAGGAGAACTGGTCGACAATAAGTGTTGCTCTGCCAAGACTTCATGAATTACTTATTTGTCAAGATTTAAAGGCAATTTAGTTGGACACGACAAAAAAAAATCGGAGGTAAGTATTGTCGTGCCAAAACTTCAAGGCAATATAGGTACAGAGAGAGATGGATGGAAAATGCACCTCATAAATTTGGTTTTGAAGGATATTTCTGTTAAGATATTATTAATTAACTCAGCAGACAGTTACTTTTGCTAATTCATGTTAGACGGTACCTCCTATATCATAGTTCTGTACTTCTCCCATAAGGTATGACAAAAATATCTTCCACAGTTTCACAGGACATACTGTCCCAAGAATACTTCAGTGCTCTTGGAGCAAGGAGAATATGAGTGGGGTCAAAATGCTGGATTTTTTAGCGACCAGGCTTGCATTTCCTGTCATTTCTTACAATCACGGTTTTCCCCTCACCCAAGTTAAGTGAGCCCCTAATCCCTGCTTTTGCTTATGTTACAACCTCGCATCCTCGTTCCCGACAAATTTTTAGAGGACCTGTTAGAAAAGTGTGTCCACCATTAAAAGAACGGGCAATAAATTCGGGTTTTTAAGTTAAGGAGAATCATCGCGTATGCCTTAACTTTTTGTAGTCAAATATGAATTTCTGTAGTGTAAGAATGTAAGTATTTTTTATTGAACTAATCTTTTTAATTAGTATAATACTGTTTGAAAGTAGTTGTCCGCTTACACCGTTTACTTGTACCTCTGCTTATACTACAGATCTGCCCTTGAATGAGAAGCCAATAAAGCAAGTCTTTTGCCTTTTCATTGCTACCCTTTCAGGGGTAGACCGTATCTTAGAAAGTATAGAAAAAGAGGAGCTTCAGAAAGAAGAATAAAAAGGTAAAAAGATGCATATGGACTATTTTGAGGTGATTAATCCATTGGTGATGCTATGTGTCATCTAATAAGGGTTCAGCTTCAGATAAATATCAAATGCATGTACCAGAGGATCAAAACAACCATGATGGCATATTGATTTGGGAAAAGCTAATTCACAAGGTGACCTGAATTAGGCCAATCACTCCATGTGATAATGAAGGTGTTTTCACTAAATAACAGAAATAAGAAAGTAGAAAAGTTGAGTCTGGGACAGCATGCATGAAGATCTTCTCTCATTCTTTAGACACCAACAATGAACTTCGCTGCTGACTGGTGATTCATCCTTGAATAAAGAGAAAATATCGTAGTGAACATCTACGTAATTTCATGGAATTAATCATAATATTAATGACTATTACCGTTTTCCATATTAAATTCTTTCATATGTTCCTATTCTTTTATATAAATGATTCCCCAAGTTGGAAAAGTGAGATTTAGGGTACAAAGAAAAAAAGAGTTGTCTTTTGAAGTCAAATGTTAGCACTTCTGAGGGGAGGAGTAATGAGAAGCTAGTGACCAAGAACACTTTGGAAGACATGCTTGCCTAGCATAAGACTGGGTACTTATATTTGATAACAAGTTAAAGTATACTGATAACTTCAATGATACATATTATGAATGATGATGATTTTGAACTAATATAACATTGCCTTTGTGACTTTCACGTCAAACATATAAAAAGTTATTCATTTATTTAATTTGAACCTAAATTGAATGTGGAAAACGAGACTAGCGATGAGTTTGTTTGTGGAGTGTTCTCTTGCAAAGAACAGAGCTACTAAATCAATATAGAACGAAGCATGCGTTGCCATAGAAGGAATAATATTTGAACGGGCCACGTTTATGTGTGTCAAAATTTTCTTCAAACCATAATCTTTTTCCAATTCAAAATCTTTAAAGTAAAACAAGAAAATGATACGTGCCAAAGTATGGTATATAATGGAATGTAAATATATAGATGTAACTATGATAGAATTGTAGGGTACATATATACATAATTCCATTAGTATAATTAATTTTGAAAGTTCTTTCTGTAAGTGATAATTATCCATGTAAGTTTCATTCACATACAAGGCCCTATAAGGCTATACCGTAAAAGTGGCAATTAAGTGTGCGATTAAGTGTAAGTGGTTCCACTCAATGCAGTTTTATATTTCTTTTTTTATCATCTTTATTATACAGCGAAACAAAATGAAAGAAAAAGAAATGCCACATTTACTAATGCCAGTGGAAGCGAGAGACCCCAAAAAAGAGGAGAAAAAAAAACAAAGTAGACGGGAAGAAGAATTAGTCATTTATATATGATCTTTTGAAAGTCATGATATGAATTTATACATGTATGTGTGTCATGGTCTTTTATCATGTTAAGAAAAAAATTATTTGTGCCTAAAACTTGATCGTTGAGAAAATAGTTAAATTTGTATGTAGGGTCACAGACAGTAAAGAAATATTGAAGAAGATGAAATAGGGTTATAGTATTATACAGTAGTAAGATTTTAGTCAAATCTCGGCGTGTCGCATACAATAAGAAGAATGGGGTATTTATAGGCTAGACCTTACCCCCAATTCTAGTCCTATTACAATACGTTACAAGAGGCCTTTGGCCCGTTACAATTGGTAGTTACCCGAAGTTTACCCTAGGTAGGAGTAGGGCTAAACCTAAGATGGTTACCTAGTAAAACTTAGTCTATCGGCCCCACGCCAGTGCATTTTATTCGGCCGTAACTAATGGAGCAGACATGTCTTTTGGATTCCTTTAGCACCCGTTTCTCTTTTGGGCTTGCTTTACTTGGGCCAGCTGGCTTTTCTATCCCGAGATTATAGGTGGTAGAACTTTACCCATACAGTCAGCCACATGTCCCATTCTAGTGGCTGGCTATCCTTGCGGCTTACCGAAAGTACTGCTACTCCGCCATGATCTGCCACGAGCATGTCCTTTCACATTGCAATTATTACCACGACTCCACACTAAACTGCCAATTACTCTGCTCTTTTATGTCCCTTATTCTCTCCTATATTTTCATCTTTCGATGTCGCTTATACTTTACTTTGTCACTTGCTTCTATTCTCTTTCATTATCTTTGTACCGAAACTGATAATTTTTCTGGTTGCTTACTAACTCATGGCTGCTCCTCCGAACATCCCTCCGGACGATTTTAACAAGGCGGCCTACGTCCCTGCGAGCCCTAAATTTGATACCAATGGTAAAATTTAGCTTCAGACCGAGTTCCAAGAAAAGACAGATGCCTACCCTTGAGATATTATAGTGGATTCTGTCTCCTAGTAAGGAGGGACTGTAATTGGGGCCCCGATATTAAGATTATTATCCCTACTTCTAAAAAGAGAGTTTCTAGTCATCGTGATGGGTATTCATTCGTTCACACCTATTCTTTCACTATTAGTCTCGAGTTTATGGTACATCCCGTTGTTGAGGAGATGTGTAGTCAATATGAGACCTGCTTGGCCCCAGCAGGCCCCTTGGCGTGGTGGTTAATCGCAAATTTTGGACATTTGGGCTCTAAGATATGTGTTTTCTTTACCTTCTGGCATCTCCATGCTCTTTATTTCTCTAAGTTATTCAAAAGAGGTATTGCAAATTTTAAAAGATGAGGTAAGAAAGATGTGGTTTCTGACAGCGAGGATGATAATGATCATGGTTGGAGCTGCCATCATGTCGCCCTGCAGACTTCAGACGTGGTGACACCTGTTGCCGATCCTTTTTATGAGGTTTTCATAGAAACCATAAGTAATCTTATGATCTTATCCCTTGATTTGCTCCTGTTGCCGCTCTCCATCCCTCTTTCATTTTCACTGACATTTTTTATTTTGAACAGTGCGCCGCGTGACAACCTTCCCTTTCCCTCACGAGCATAAGGTAAATTTTGTAACAAGGGTCCTTTCTTCCTGCTCCTCAAAGATAAGGATGTTCAAGTATGTTTCTGGGCTGAAGCATTGGCAGGCCAAGAGCCATGGTATGTCTTTCTCTTTCTCTTGCAGTCGCTATACATTATTTTTGTCATCATATACTTATGAGGCCACTAAGGACTTCAGAATCGTGGGGATGAGCCGACACCTCTGAAAGAGATTCAAATTGCTCGTTCATGGGTGGAGTAGTTGTCTGATGTGAGGGCGTGGGTAGGCTTCTGAAGAGATCAGTAGCTCAAAGGCCTCGAAAAAAAGAAATTTCTCAAAGTCCTCAAGCTCTTTTTCTCCTACTCCTGCAACCACGGTAAGGACTGCCGAAGTCCCCTTGGGGTTCTAAGACGACGGATGTTGGGGCTAGGCCGGTATCTAATTATTTTAACCTTGTTGTTACTCCAGTGGCCGCCCCTTTTTTGCATAAGTGGAGGCATATTATTGATTCGAGCCTCGAAGTTGAGGAAGAGGTAGGTAGCGACGATGCCGTTGATGCTACTAATTCGGTTGCTCGTGCAGGTTAGTTTCTATCTCGCCAATCTGGTTTGTAGCCCAATTGTTGCTTTATTGCTTATATTATTTCCCTGCTAGTTTTACAAGATTCTCTGTCTCCTCCGTCGATTCCTCCATTCAAGTGTCCTAGGAAGTAATGCATTGATAGAAGCTTTGTTGTTGAGTAGGAAACTTCCTTTGTCGACGACGACATGGCTGCAGCCAAGGAATCTGCTTTGTTTTACAGGAAGCCATAAAATTTTGGTGCCTATTATTGAGGGAGTCGACGTGTTAAAAAATTATACAGGTGTCATTCTGGCCCTTCAGGACTTGGTTGAACCTTTAGAGGCAAAGATTTTTATCTTGCTTTCCTTAATAGGCTGTTAGACCAGATAGCCTACCTTTAAGTGAAGGTAAATACATTGCTTTGCTTTTTTGCTCCTTTCTTGGTCCATTCACCTTGTTTATGCATGTCGTTCCATGTTTCATTCAAGAGCTAGTTACCATTCTGGAAACTCTACATTAAGTCTGCGGTTTGGCGGACAAAGAAAAACGTCTTTACAAGGAAAATGTTGTTATGAAAGCCACTGTTAAGAGTATGGTCCCGCTAGTAGAAGAAACAGGCGGCTGCAAACCGGTATTGAGAGCTTGGGCCCTCAGGTTGAAAAAAAAAATGACTGGAGGTCGTGATACAGACCTTGAATCTCGAGCACCGTAAGTGATACAATAGGGCCGCCCAGCATGGGGCCCACATCCTCGAGAGCCGCCCGTCGTGGGGTCCGCCCTCTAGAGGAGTTGGTTGCTCGGGGTAGTCATGGTGGTGTCGAGGACGGACCCCGATTTGGGGTTGATCCGGCGGTAGAAGATGTGAGTTGCACCTCTACCATGAGCAATGGCTTTTGGTAGAAATGGTTGCAGCTCACTCTTAAAGTTTGGTATCAGAGCCAACATGGGTTCGATTCTCGGCTAAAAAAAGGGGTGATGATGCAATAGGGCCGCCCAGTGTGGGCCCCACATCCTCAGGAGCCGCCCGTCGTTGGGTCCGCCCCCTGGAGGAGTTGCGTTGCTCGGGGTGGTCATTGTGGTGTCGAGAACGGACCTCGATTTGGGGTTGATCCGGTGGTATAAGATGTGGGTTGCGCCTCTACCATCAGCTATGGCTTTTGGTAGAAATGGTTGCAGCTCACTCTTAAAGTTACTGATGCAATCGAAACTACGAAAGCGATAAAAGATAAGAAACGAGACGAAGACTCACACGATTGTTCGAGTAGCAACGAAGAACAATGTTTCGTTACACCCCAAACGATGGCAAGGATCACCTACGCTATGCAACTATCCTCAAGAGACACTAGGCTTGAGCAAATAGAATGATCAAATAGGATTGAAGAGCAACTTGGATTCATCCAATTGATTTCAAGCCAAAATAGTTACAATGGTTCAAGAGCAATGCTCATTAATGTTTTGTGTTCAAAGTAAGGTCCAAAGACAATAAATGAAGAAGGGGTGTATTTATAGCACCCCTTTACAAGGATTGCTTAGATTCTGGTCCGCTGCCCCTCAGCTATGCTTCGCTATCGCGCTCAAGAGGTTGCGATCGCGCAGGACAGTGGTCTTCAAAGCCACGCGATCGCGCCATGGCTCACGCTATCGCGCAGAACTAATAGCTCCTCTTCGTGATCGCGCAGGTTTGGTCGCGATCGCGAAGAACAAAAGTTTTTCGTCAGGCAGTAAGCTCAGAAGGTGCTGCCCTGTTTTGCCCTATTTTGCTCCCCTGTTTCCTGCACTGTTTCCTGCCCTGTTTCCTCTTTGATTGAGGTCCAATGCATGGTCTTCAATTCATCCCCCGAGCTCATATCATCCATGCCTTTCTAAACCAAGTGTAAGTGAGCGTCTTGTATCTCCTTGGATTGACTTCGAGTGAATGGCCTCGTCGATGCAATTTCGGTTGCATCACCCTCCCCTTCTTGAGAAGATTTCGTCTTCGAAATTAAGGCATCCTCCTCCAAGGTATCATCACCTACATCAAAAGAAGTCAAGTCACTAACATTGAAAGTAGTCGACACATTATACTCACCGGGAAAATCTATCACATATGCATTGTTGTTGATCTTGGATAACACTTGGAATGGGCCATCTCCCCTTGGTGCCAACTTCCCCTTCCATTGGATTGGAAACCTCTCCTTGCGGAAGTGCACCCACACCCAATCTTCCTTCTTGAAATCCACCTTCTTTCTTCCTTTGTTTTTCTTGGTTGCTACTTCTCATAGGCCTCCTCCAAAGTTTTCTTCACCTTGGCATGAAGTTCAAGCAATGCCTTGGCCCGAGCTTTACCTTCAAAATCAAAACTCACATCCCTCGGAAAAGGGGTAAGATCAAGAGGAATCAAAGGGTTAAAACCATAAACACACTCAAATGGAGTCATGCCAATCATTCGATGCAAAGTGCGGTTATATGCAAACTCCATGACTGGTAGCTTATCAATCCAAGTCCCGGCCTTACCTTTGGTCATAGCTCTAAGTAGAGCTCCCAAAGTTCGGTTCACCACCTCGGTTTGCCCATCGGTTTGAGGGTGGTGGGACGTAGAGAATAGCAACTTGGTGCCAAGAGCACCCCACAAACACTTCCAAAAATGGCTACGAAACTTGGAGTCCCTATCACTAACAATGGTGGGAGGCACCCCATGTAACTTCAAGACATTATCAATAAACAAGGAAGCTACATGTTGTGCATCATTAGTCTTTTGACACAGAATAAAGTGAGCCATTTTGGAGAAACGATCAACGACAACATCAATGCTATGGTGTCCTCCTCTAGCCCGGGGCACAGCCATAACAAAATCCATAGAGATATCAACCCACGGACTAGTAGGTATGGGCAAAGGAGTGTATAAGCAATGGTTGTTGGACCTAGACTTGGCCTTCTTGCAATCCAAGCAAGCATTGCAAAACCGTTCCACAAGAGGCCTCATTTTTGGCCAATGGAATTGTTCTTTATGTATGGCCATAGTCTTGTCCACCCCAAAGTGACCCATCAAGCCCCCACAATGTGCTTCTTGAACTAGCACGTCTCTCCAAGAAGACTCGGGGACACACACTCTCCCATTCTTGAAAATGTAGCCATCAACCCATTGGTATTTTTCCACCCTCTCCCCACTCACTAGAGCATCATGAATGCTCTTGAGCTTTGGGTCATGTTCATACATCAACTTTATACTTTCAAAACCCATAAGTCTAGAAGAAAGAGTGGTAGCAAAGGCGAATTTTCTAGAAAGTGCATCGGCTACAGCATTGTCCTTACCCTTTTTGTAATGAATTACATAAGGGAAGGACTCAATGAACTCCACCCACTTGGCATGTCTCTTGTTTAACTTCTCTTGGCCTCTTAGATGCTTGAGTGACTCATGGTCACTCTTGATCATAAATTCCCGAGGCCATAGATAGTGTTGCCAATGGGCTAGAGCTCTCACGAGGGCATACAACTCCTTGTCATACGTGGAGTAATTCAAGGTTGTGCCCTTCAACTTCTCACTGAAGTAGGCAACGGGTTTCCCTTCTTGCATGAGAACACCCCCGATTCCAACCCCCGAGGTATCACACTCAACCTCAAAAGCCTTCCCGAAGTCGGGCAATTGTAACAAGGGGGCGGTACTCAACCTACCTTTCAATTCTTGGAAAGCTCTCTCTTGAGGCTCTCCCCACACAAAGGGTTTTTCTTTCTTCACCAACTCGGTGAGTGGTGCGGCGATGGTGCTAAAGTCCATAACAAAGCGCCTATTGAAACTAGCAAGGCCATGGAAACTCCTCACATAAGAAACGGTGGTTGGAGTGGGCTAATTTCTAATGGCTTTAACTTTGGACTCATCAACTTCTACACCATTGGCACTAACAACAAAGCCCAAAAGGACAACCTTTTCAACACAAAAGGCATACTTCTTAAAATTGGCATAGAGCTTTTCGGCTCGTAGCACTTCAAGAACTTGACTCAAGTGGCCAACATGGTCGTCTATGGTCTTGCTATAGATCAATATGTCATCAAAGTAGACGACCACAAACTTGTTGATGAATGGTTTTAGCACATGGTTCATTAGCCTCATGAAAGTACTAGGTGCATTGGAGAGCCCAAAGGGCATCACAACCCATTCATAGAGACCAAACTTAGTCTTGAATGCGGTTTTCCATTCGGCCCCGAGTTTCATCTGGATTTGATGGTAACCGGACCTAAGGTCTATTTTGGTAAAGACACATGAACCAGTCAATTCATCAAGCATGTCATCAAGTCTTGGGATAGGATGACGATACTTTACCATTATCTTGTTCACGGCCTGGCAATCAACGCACATTCTCCATGTCATGTCCTTCTTTCGCACAAGAATGACCGGTACGGCGCATGGACTCAAGCTTTCATGGACCAAGCCTTTAGTGAGCAAGTCATCTTCTTGCTTTAGCAATTTTCTTGTGTCCTTCGGATTGCTCTTATAAGCCAGTTTGTTTGGAATTTGAGACCCCGGGATAAAATCAATTTGGTGCTATATCCCCCTCAATGAAGGAAGACCACTCGGCATCTCTTACGGAAACATGTCTTCAAATACTTTCAAACATTCTCAATTGCACTACGTAAAGGGTGAGTGAAATAATCAACATCGGATGCAAGAATCATACCTTTATGCACTAGGCAAAAGAGTAGCTTGTTGCCATCATTTCCTCTCAAAAGTTCACCCGGTTGCATCATGGCACATATTCTACTGGTAAAAGATGGTCGAGTTACCACCAAGCTCTCAGCCAAAGGACTAGTCTCAACAACCGACTTAGCCTTTGCTGCCTCTCTCAACTCCCTCATCCGCTTGTAATCATCACTTACTTGCTTGGGAGTCAAGGTCTTAAGCACCAACCTTTTTCCCTCATGTTTGACCGTGTAAGTATTGACTCGGCCGTCATGAATCACATGTCTATCAAATTGCCATGGCCTTCTGAATTGAAGGTGCCATGCTTGTATAGGCACCACATCAAACATTTGTTCATCCACATAGTTCCCCATTTTGAAGTTAATCAATACTTGCTTCACCACCTGTAGCTCCCCACACTCACTAAGCCATCGCATACGATAAGGTTTGGGGTGCTTCAAAGTGGGCAATTTCAATTGGGAAATAAGTGATTGACTAACAACATTAGCAAAACTTCTCGAGTCAATTATCATAGAACAAACAACACCCATGACTCGGCATCTAGCATGGAAGAGGTTTTCCCTTTGCAAGGTCTCACTATCCTCCACAAGCATAACACCTAAACTCCTCCTCACAACTAAAAAGCTTGAGGATCATCATCCTCCACCGTATCATCCTCCACATCATCCACCTCATCTCCCTTTACTCCCTCATCCTCCGGTTCACTCTCTTGCTCATAAGCACCATCACAAACCACAATCATGGTCCTTTTTGTAGGACACTCCTTAGCAAAGTGACCATACCCTTTGAATTTGTGGCATTGAATTGAAGAAGAAGTATGAGTATTTAATTGGGTTTTAGAGTTACCTCCCATATTGGATGTGTACTTCTCATTCGGCTTCTTCACTTCTTTGTTGGCACTTGTAACACTAGCATTTGGGAATCTTGCATTAGGAGTAGGAGTTTTCCACTCCTTTGGTTTACTCATGGGAGTAGAAGTGTTGCTCTTGCAACGGTTGGACCTTTCATCTTTAAGCCATTGCTCGGCATCAATTGCGGCTTCAAGGATTTCTTGAAGTAAAAGATAAGCATGTAA
This sequence comes from Petunia secreta, assembly GCA_029990175.1. Lineage (NCBI taxonomy): Eukaryota > Viridiplantae > Streptophyta > Magnoliopsida > Solanales > Solanaceae > Petunia > Petunia secreta. Next base: position 5,303,116 of record JARKIP010000053.1, read on the forward strand.
TCTCAATTGGTAAGCTATACCATAGCTCAAGCCATTCTTGAAGCGGATCACGGCTTGTTCTTCATCTTCGGTGTCCATATCCAAAGCCATCCGAGTCTTTTCAAACTCATCATAAAAATCATGAACCGTCTTGACACCTTGCTTTAGATCAAAAAGCTTCTTGAGTTGCTCTTGACGATACCTAGGAGTCATGTACTTGATATTCATGAGACCTTTCAATTCATTCTAAGTCACATTCACGGGGATTCCCGCTCTCCTTCTCGATCTCTTGATGGACTCCTACCAAGTAGATGCATAAGACTCAAAGGATGAAATAGCATAAGTACCTTTCTTCTCATCGATCATCTCATTTGTGTCAAACATCCTTTCCATGAGTAGTACCCATTCAATGTAGGCCTCATCATAATACTCGGCTTCCTCCCCTTCTTGAGCTTCATTGGCTTGCTCAAGAGATTGAACATTTCGAATGGGTGTTGGAAGTGGAATGTTTCTTTGGGGATTGTCCAAAATACGGGGAACGCCCGTTCGTTGGGTATTGCCCACCACTTGATCATTTCTCTCACGATCTTCCTTTACCCTTGTTGATTAAGCAATTCAACAACTTGTTCCGGGGTAAAGGTAGGACTACTTATGCCTTCACCGGCTTCAATTTGGACACTGGGGGTCCCATCTTCAACTTGGACACTCGGGGTCCCTTTCTCAATTTGGACACTTGAGGTCCCTTGGCCAACTTGGAGACTTGAAGTCACCTTTTCAAGATTTTCAATCTTTTGGCCCATGATATCCATTTTAGCAAGGATACTAGTCAAAGCATTCTTCACAAAATCTTCACTTTCGTTAGCCATTGTACCTAAAAAGAACAAACTTAGTGAAATCACCTCACACACTGATGTTGGGCATATATATTATGTCTCAGCATTGATTTCTTATAGCTTTTGAGTTGTTTTTAGTGTATTATGTGCCCAACAATGCGACATTTAGAGTAAAATGCTAACTTGAGGTGTTTGAATGTTATAGGAGCGAATTGAAGGAAAGTGGAGCTTCATTCATACAAGAACAAGGAAGAAGCAATGGGTACAGAGTTGGATGTTTGGCATGCTAGGCTGTATGGACTGGGAAAAGTGAAAATATTGAAGAAATTGAGAAAAGGAACGCATACAGCCACGGATGCTTGGCATGCTCCGGTGTATGCGCCGTAAACTAGTCCCAGAGCTGCCAGGACTAGCTAAAAACGTGGGCCATGTGCTAATTTCCTATTATTAAACCCTTGTAACGTTTATTCTTAGATTATTACGTACTTTTTGGAGGCACGAACCATATGAAAGGCTAGAGAACCAAGATTCATCAATTGAGTTGTAATTCTTCTTTCCTCTTTATTGTTTCCTGAATTCTAGATTATTTTGTGAGAGAGCTAACTTGTCTATGAGTAGCTAAACTCTATTATTCTAGGGTAATGGGTTAACCATGAAAGTTGTACTCTGAAGTTGGTTGAGTTCTATTAAATTTATCAGATTGAGTTGTTTATTTAATTCTGCTCTGAATTACTTGATTTCCTGGCAGATGTTAAGTACTATCCATGAACCTAAGGTTGAACTCGAAAGTGGGAACCGTAGGTTGCAATAGAATTAAATAGAGCGTGTTCCTGAACCTGAGCATCGAGGAATGGTTTCGCGGTTAGGATACAAATATACCTAACAGTCATGCTTAATCCGTTTACAGGAGAAACACATGCATTCTTGTTAATTCTAATTCCAAAGACATATAGGCGTTATGTTGGCTTGAATAGACGAGCAGGGTATCGAAAAAGCTCTGTCAGTATAATTAACCCTGTGATTAGCAACTCAGATAAGTAAACTTAATTCAATTAGCGGATGAGTGCAACTGGATTGGTGATCGTCCCATAATCCTGGAATATTTCCTCTCACTAATATCTAAAATTCTTGAATTGTCTTGCATTCCATTTACTTCAATTACTTTTAGTAATTAATTAATTAAACACAACTTGAAGTCTTGTTAAACTCTCTTGAACAATACTTGAATTGAAGTTTGTCTAGTTAATAGTTAATCAATAGTCCTCGTGTGAACGATACTTTCTTATCACTTTATTACTTGATCGACCGCGTATACTTGCGTGTGAGTTTGGAGCGACAAGTTTTTGGTGCCGTTGCCGGGGACTAAGATTTAATTAGTTTCTAGATTAGGTTTTACTTGTTATTTTTTCAAGATTAATTTTTGTTTTAGTTGTCTTTGGGTGTTTCAGGTTATAGCTTGAATGCGAAGGAGCAAGAGTGGTGATAAACTCTAAACTTTTGACCCGGAACCTGAAAGACTTTTTGACATGGTAAGGAAGGAAGCCAGCCTCAAAGCAAAGCTAGAGAAAGCTCCTATTTCTGAACCTGCAGAGATGGCTGAAAATCAAAACTGCGCTATACTGGATGTGGCAAGACCTACTCTTAATAACATGGCAAAGGCCATTGTGAGGCCCACCATTACTGGTAAATTTTTGAGCTGAAGGGGAGTATGATCCGACTATTCCAGTCTAATGGTCAGTTGGCGAGGTTGTCACATGAAGATCCTCAGCAGCACATGCAGAATTTTCTGGAGATCAGCGACACTTACAAATATGTTGATGTGTCGGATGAATACATACGGCTGACGATGTTCCCATTCACCTTGATGGGTGAAGCAAAGAAATGGATCTTTGTCCAACCACCGAACTCCATTAACACTTGGGATGAATTGGCAAAGAAGTTTCTGATCAAATTCTTTCCATCTGGCAAAACTGCAAAGATTAGAGGTGAGATAGTTTCATTCAGTCAAAATTCATCAGAGGAGATAGGTTAAGCATGGGAATGATTCAAGGAATTATTGAGAAGCTGCCCACACCATGGTCAATCAAAGGAGGTGTTGGGACATATTTTTGTTGAGGGACTGCAGTCGCATAGTAAAATCTTGTTAGATGCTTATTGTGGTGAACCCAGTCTAGAGAAGCAGTATGATGAGCTTGAGATCATTCTTAACAAAATTTCAGAAGGAAGTCAGCATTATCATGGTGACTCAGGTAGAGGTAAAAATCTCAAACTAGGTGGAAAGGTGGAAGTGGATGTACTGAAAACTATGAAAGCTGAAATGGTAGCAATGCAACACTCTGTTAAGTAGCAACTTGATGCAGTACTAGTCCAGGTAAGCAAGCCACAGCCATAACCTCAGCCACCGGCCCCACCCCAGGTTCAACAAGTTCAGGCAACTCCATACTGTGAGGTGTGTGGTGGATCTGATCATCTGAGTAATATTTGCACGGAAAACCCAGAGTCTGCAATTTACGTGGGTCAGCAGGGCAGGGGTTTTAACCAAAATGCTCAGTATGGCAATACTTACCCGCCTAATTTTTGCAACCACCCTAACTTCTCATGGGGCGGTAATCAAGACGGACAAGGCAGCAGACAACCCCAAGGTAATACTCAGCAGGTGCAGAATCAACTGCAGCAGCAGCAGTTTGAAACGTCAAAAATAGAGGCAATGATTCAAAAATTGGATGCTGATCTTAATCAGAAAATTTCAACTCTCCAGCAGAACCAAGACATTGCCATTCGTTCTCTAGAAAAACAAGTGGGGCAGCTTCCTAGTAACCAAAATACAAGACCACTTGGTGCTTTGCCTAGCAATACTGATCCCAATCCCAATCGTAAGGAACAAGTGCAAGCAGTGTCATTAAGAAATGGGAGAAAACTGGAAGAATTTTGAAAGAAGCCAAAGTAGTCTCACCCTGACAAAAGAAAAGAGCCAGAGCAAGTAGTCGAAGTCGAGAAGGAGGCAGAAAAGAAAGAGGCAGTGATTGCTGCTAAACCACCACCTCCCTTTCCTCGTAGGTTGCAAAAGAATCTGCAAGATCCTGCAGTTACAAATATCTTAGGCATACTCTATCAGACTAGTATCAATATTCCATTGGTAGATGTGCTCCGGGGAATTCCAAAGTATGCTAAGTATATCAAAGACATAGTGTCATCAAAGAGGAAGCTCAATGAATTTGAAACTGTGGCACTTAATGAAGAGTGCACATCCAGAGTTCAGAAGAAACTCCCTCAGAAGTTGAAGGATCCAGGTAGTTTCACCATCCCTATCTGTGTTGGCAACGTAGCAGTTGGTAGAGCCCTATGTGATCTAGAGGCTAGCATAAATCTTATGCCATTTTCTGTGTTCAACCAACTGGGTCTCGGCACTCCAAAGCAGACAACAGTCTCACTTCAGTTAGCTGATCGGTCCACTACTTATCCTAGGGGGGTAATTGAAGAGGTACTGGTTCAGATTGGTCAATTTATTTTGCCCGCTGATTTGTTATCCTGGACTATGAGGCAGATAAGGAAGTTCCTATCATCCTGGGACGACCTTTTTTAGCCACTGGTGATGCTGTGATCCGTGTCCGAGAGGGAAAGATGACATTGAAGGTGGATGATCAGGAAGCAGTTTTTAATGTGTACAAGGCTCTAAAAATGGCTAGCCATCATGAAGAGTTGTCTCTGATCACAGTGAATGACCCGGAGGAGAAGTCGAATGACCTAGCTGATTATGTCAATGATGACTTGCAGCGAGCACTGATGTTGGGAGAAGAAACTAGTGAAGATGCTGACATAGAGGAGATACTGTAGCTCTTAGACTGTTATTGTGAATTTATTACTGGGTTACCCAAGTTTGAGCCTTTAGATAGACCGCTCGGGCCACCACCCAAGCCATCTATTGAAGAGGCGCCCAAGTTTGAGCTCAAACCTTTTCCTGCACATCTTCGATATGCTTATTTGGGACAATCTGACACTTTACCTGTGATTATTTCTTCTCTGTTGTCTGACTTGCAGGTAGAAAGCTGTTGAGAGTGCTACGAGAGCATAAGAGTGCTATTGGCTAGACCATAGCTGATATCAAGGGAATAAGCCCGGATTTCTGCATGCACAAGATCTTTATGGAGGACGGATACAAGCCAGTGCAATGTGTCCCTAAAAAGGGAGGGATGACAGTGGTGCAGAATGAGAATGATGAACTTATCCCCACAAAAACTGTTACGTGGTGGAGGGTGTGCATAGATTATCGCAAATTGAATAAAGCCACCCGAAAGGATCCCTTTCCCCTCCCCTTTATTGATCAGATGTTAGATAGGATAGCTGGTCAAGAGTATTACTGTTTCCTTGACGGTTACTCTGGCTACAACCAAATATGGATTGCTCCCGAAGACCAGAAGATAACTACTTTTACATGCCCTTACGGTACCTCTGCCTGTAGGAGAATGCCTTTCGGGCTATGTAATGCACCTGCGACTTTTCAAAGATGTATGATGGCTATTTTCACTGATATGGTGGAAAAGTTTGTCGAAGTGTTTATGGATGACTTTTCTGTCTTCGGATCTTCTTTTGATGCTTGTCTAACTAACCTTGGTTTAGTACTTGCTAGATGTGAAGAAAGTAAACTTGTTTTAAACTGGGAAAAGTGCCATTTCATGGTTCGTGAAGGTATAGTTTTGGGACACAAGGTATCCAGTGCTGGAATTGAGGTTGACAAGGCGAAAGTGGAGGTGGTTGAAAAGCCCCACACACGTCTGTGAAGGGAGTCCGAAGTTTTCTCGGACATGCTGGCTTTTATAGGAGGTTTATTAAAGATTTTTCAAAGATTTCTACTCCTTTGTGCAGGTTACTTGAGAAAGAAGCAGTATTTGTGATCGATGAGGCCTCTCTGAGGGCCTTTAATAGGCTTAAAGAGAAATTGGTCTCTGCGCCAAAAATAGTGGCTCCTGATTGGACTGCACTATTTGAATTAATGTGTGATGCTAGCAATGTCACTATTGGTGCAGTCCTGGGGCACAGGAGGAACAAGGTGTTCCATTTCATTTAGTACGCCAGCAAAACCCTTAATCCTGCCCAATTGAATTATACAGTTACTGAAAAAGAGTTGCTGGCAGTAGTGTATGCCTTTGATAAGTTTCGAGCATACTTGGTTGCAACAAAAGTTATTGTCTACACAGACCATGCAGCAATCAGGTACTTAATTGATAAAAAGGATGCTAAGCCTCGACTAATTCGTTGGGTGTTATTGCTGCAGTAATTTGACTTAGAAGTCCGAGACCGTAAGGGAATGGAAAATCAAGCAGCTGACCACCTATCTAGGTTGGAGAACCACAAGCATGTGGATGAGGGAGGTCTGAAACCTTCCCGGATGAGCAACTTTTTGCCATCACCAATCACTCGGATCCATGGTATGCTGATTATGTCAACTATTTGGTAAGTAAGAAAGTGCCACCATATCTGACTGCAAAAGGTAAGCGTCAGATCTTTCATGATGTGAGATTTTATGTTTGGGATGAGCCGTTTTTGTTTAGAGTGTGTGCAGATCAGTTGGTGAGAAGATGCATTCCTGAGGAAGAGATTGAGGCTGTTCTGCAAGAGTGCCATGCATCTCCTTATGGGGGTCATCATGGTGGTGAAATAACAGCCGCCAAAGTACTTCAGTCTGGTTTCTATTGGCCAACACTGTTCAAAGATGCTCACGCTTTTGTAAAAAAGTGTGATCGGCGTCAAAGGACCGGCACAATCACCAGGAAGCAGGAGATGCCTCTACAAGGCATTCTAGAGCTGGAGATTTTTGATGTGTGGGGAATCGACTTCATGGTTCCCTTCCCCTTGTCGAATGGTCACAAGTATATTTTACTGGCAGTGGATTACGTGTCTTAATGGGTAGAGGCTGTTGCTCTTCCTACTAATGATGCAAAGGTGGTGGTGAGTTTCGTCAAGAAGAACATTTTCACCACGTTTGGAACTCCGTAGGCTTTGATTAGCGATGAAGGTACATACTTCTGTAATAAGTTTCTGAACAACCATCTAGCCAAATATGTGGTCAAGCATAAGGTCGCCACCGCTTATCATCCGCAAACCAGTGGACAGGCTGAGGTATCCAATAGAGACGTGAAGAAAATTCTTGAGAAAACTGGCAGTGCGAATAGGAAGGATTGGGCTACGAAGCTCGATGATGCACTCTGGGCATATAGGACAGCTTATAAGACTCCAATTAGGACTTAACCGCACAAGCTGGTATATGGGAAAGCGTGCCACTTGCCAGTCGAGCTTGAGCACAAGGCCTATTGGGCGATAAAGAAGCTAAATTTTGATATAGACTTGGCGGGTGAGAAAAGATTGTTGCAACTCAATGAACTCGATGAGTTTCGGTTGCACGCGTATGAAAACATCAAGTTATATAAGGAGAAGACTAAGCGGTGGCATGATAAGCGTATTCAGCACAGTCACTTTGAGCCGGGCCTACTAGTTATTTTATTTAACTCCAAGTTGAAGCTCTTCTCTTGTAAGCTCAAGTCGAGGTGGTCTGGTCTATTTGAAATTGTTAAGGTGATGCCCCATGGAGCGATTGCATTGTGAGCCCCGGGCTCGGATAAGTCTTTTCTAGTGAATGGGCAAAGAGTGAAGCGATATTGGGGAGGTGAAGTCGATAGGCTTAAATCCTCTATTTCTTTAGTGGACCCTTGAAAGAGGGTTGTACTCGTCGTGCCGCGACGTTAAATCAAGCGCTTCATGGGAGGCAATCCATGTTTTATCGTTTTTAGAGTAGTTAATCCGCATTTTCATTTAAAATAAAATAAAACAAAAAAATAAAATAAAATAAAAAATAGAAAAGAACGAAAAGAATGGATTCTTGATGTGTTTAATGTGTTTGTGTAGCGTTTTTACAGGATTCCGAGGCTCGAAATCGGTTGGGTCAATGAAATAGCTGGTCCCGGGCACCAAAATAGAAAAAAAGTACTGTTTTGAGGCCGCCACAGCCTTGCATGCGTCGCATGCTTGGTTGTGCCGAGTTGGTTTTTGTGAATTTTTTTTTTGAAAGGAGGCAGTGTTGCACCACGTAAACGCTGGAAGCTGTTTGCTGAATTTCTCCTTCAGAACAGCCCCCTGTGCGTCGGGCCAGGGGCTGTATGCGCAGCTGAATTGTTAAAAAAAAAAAAAAAAATTCAACAGTGTTGTATCGTGAAAACGGTGGAGGCTGTGTGCGTGTTCTGAAATTAATTCAAAATAGTGTGGCGTGCGTCGCTTGGCCCCTGTATGCTGGTAAGCATTTTTTTCCTTATGCTATTTCAACACAAACACACACTACACAAAACAAAAAAAAAAAAAAAAAGGGACACAGGAAGAACAGAAAAATGGGACAGGAAGAGAAACAAGATATATCACGGCTGAATTTATTGGTTCCTTTCAAAATCCCAGGTATGATTTCTTCTCTTCTCACCTTCTATCTTGTGCTTATCCCTCTTCCTTGAAGCTACGCCCCACTATTAGTCGTGTTAAAATAGTTTCCATTCTCCTCTCCCCTGAGGTTTAATTTTTACTTAAAGTTGTGATGAAACCATGCTAAAACTTGGGTTTTTTTATTGGTATTTTTTGTGGGGGGTGCGGTGATGCACCATGATGTGTATATACGTAAGCTCCCGGAGTTGGGAGGTCCAAACATTAACAAAAAGTGTATACACAAGTTGTCCAATTTACTGCATGTAAGGTATTTGATAAAATTTCCCAATAAACAATTTGAGGTATTTGGCGAAGTCTGAGTAGCTAAATCAATTAGGGGGCATAAGTTTAACATATATTAGTTAGAATTAGGGCGTAGGGCTGATCTTAAAGTGTTTTCTTATGAACGTCACTCAATGCACTTTATTCATACACTAGAAGTGTTGTTTTGCACTTTACTTGAGCGAGTCATTTCCCCATTGTGCAATTCACGGGCTGCTTTTATTGCTTTGCTTAAAATAATATTTCGCCATATTTTTAGATGAAGTAGAGCATAAGTGTGGGGGTGTGGAGACCCTGTTTTCACACTTTGTTGAATTTTAACCATGAGAATTGTTTCGAATAAAGAAGTGCGCATCGAGGGAAGTCTGAGTACCTCGCGAATGTTACAATGAGTGTACTATGAGCATAACTTGATTACTTGTAGATTACACTTGAGCTTTAAGTGTGGGGTGCGTGCACACCAATGAGAAGTAGAGGACTAGCTTGAATTGGCTTAGTTTCTAGCTACTTTAAAGAGCTCGGGAATAATTCATTGGCTAATTTCACATTATTTGGATGCAGGTATTCTATTATAAAATGGCGATTGCAAATCAAACATCCAAGAGTAGCGCAAGCGGGGACGGTGGCCAACCACCACGGAACCAACCCGAGGGCAAGGATAAAAGGGAGCAACGCTCAAAGAAGAAACAAGATACACCTGCTCCGGATATGACCATTCCCGCCCCTCAGGTAACCAGGGGCAAGAGGAAATCAATCATTGCTAAGGAGAAGCCAGTGATCCGTGAAGGTGGTGCTTTTAGACCACCGGCCAAGAAAAGGAGAGCAGTTCAGGGCAAGGGAAAGAAACCAATGGAGCAGGATGATGAAGATAATGATGCTGAGGAGGAGTACACTCCTATTCCAGAGCCTGAGGACATTCCCTCTACCAGTGGCCCGATTGACAGGGCATTGTGGGAGGACACCTTTTAGAGCGAGAGTGCTTACCTGGCGTATCAGTGGATCATTAAGAAGTAGATTACACAGGAAAGACTACTGAACTATCATGCGTGTGAGAATGTGTGCCCGGCTATTCTGGAGGTTGTTAAAGATAGGAAATGGGACAGATTTATGCAGGGTCCCAAGTGCAAGGGAAATGTTACTGCTGTTCAGGAGCTATATGCGAACTAGGAGAACCCGAGGAGCAGCATAGTGCGGGTTCGAGAGGTTGATGTTGATATTTCTGCCCCAGCCATTAATGAATATTACAGGGTGACTGAAGTGGCCATGGATGATTATAAGAAGATGCTAGCAGAGCCAGATTTTGTGGATGTCATTGAGGTACTGTGTGAGCCACCAGTTGTTATGGATGATTGTGAATCTTCGAAGCCTGCGTGGTTGCACAATAAGCAGAGAAAATATGCCACTCTACCTAAGAGGTTTATGTCGAGGGAGAGTTGATCTTGGCTCAATTGGGTGTCTAACAGAATCATGCAGGCTGACCATCATACGAATGTCCTTCGGGAGCGGGAGCTTCTTATTTATGCTCTGATGAATGGAATAGTACTGAACTTGGGTGAGCTTATGTACGAGCAGATGATACGGACTCGTAAGGAGAAGACATTGAAGCTGTATTTTGTGTACACTCTGACAGCTTTGATGAGGAAGCACGGGGTGCCTTTCTATACGGAGGATGATCTTTTGGAGGTGCCCATTGCCCATGAAATCACTTCAATGCATGAACTGGTCGCGGCCAAAGCAGATAAGAGAACTACATCATAGCGACTTGTGGGCTTTGAGACCGAGCTAGCTAAGCTGAGAGAGGTGCAGCAGGCATAGCTGACCCAGCTGATAGAAGAGCAGCAGGCAGAGCTGACCCGGTTGAGACAGGAGCAGGCAGCTCGAGATACCCTGATGCAGAGCACACTGGCAGAGATCCTTGCCGCTATTCGGAGTCCCAGAGTGACGCGTTCCATTGGCATCCAGACTGATGCAGGGTCCAGTGAGGAGGTTGTGGATTTTAGTGCTACTGATGGCACTGCTTCAGAGCCAGCTCCGGTTACTGCCACTACTATGGAGGGGTCGCTGATTGATGCGATGGATGCAGCTGGCACTACCTTGTTTGATCCCTCCACTGCTCAGACCGCGGGTTCTGACCGGTCTGCAGCACCTCCAGACTCTTCGGTTTGAGGGAGCTTTCTTGATACCCAGTCTTGTTATTATTTTTGTACCTGTGCAGTGGGGACCATGCACTATTTTAAGTGTAAGGTGGGGTATCATAATTTGTACTTGTATATTTTTACTGCATTTAATTTTTTTTTAGATTAGTGGCATAATCCTTGGGTTTTCTTCAAGCTACGGTTCTTTTCCGAGGATGCCTTTCGTTTTGAACCGGGTGTTTTTAGATATAAAAAAAATAGAATTTTAAAATACAAAAAAATTAGGAAATAGGAGTAGCTAAGTGGTAAAGACTTGTGCCTTCTCTGTTAAATGCTTGATACTGACATATTTAGTCCTTACATGCGAGTTGAACTTTCCTAAAGATTTTTTGTGTGAGTTGTATATTGGATTGATAGTCAGTCTTGTTAGTGACTCCTCGGCTCAGGTTTCTTACTCTGAGTGCTGACTGAATAGCATGACTTGTCTCTCTTGTTTTTGTTAGGTGTTGGAATTGTTCCGCCCATGAGTGGTGAGGTGCTTTTCTTTTTTCTCGTGCTTGCATTATTGGTCTAGAACTTGCCCCGTGTGTGTTCAAAGCGAAATCCTAGGTTTGCTTTAGTCGGGAGATGATACAGGCCTTCTTTGATAAACCCTTTCTTTTGCAGCCTTGATTAGCCTACCCGTTCATATATATCCCTTGTAATTCTTTTTGAGCGTATTAGTTTTTTGTTGAAACCCACATTACAAGCCTATTCCCTTTGTTCTTAATTACCTACTTTTTGAACCTGTACTCCTTAGAGCACTTTAATTCAAAAGATTGTTGTTAGTGGAGTTGTGGTTGGTGAAAATTGATGGCTTTTGAGTGGAGTTAATAAGAATAAATTTGTGATGGTATTGTTGAAGAAAAAGTACATTGGCAAGGTTGAGGAAAGATTGACAAATATTGAAAAAAAAAAAGAAAAAAAAATCAAAAGTGAAAAAAAATAAAAAGAAAGCAAAGGAGAAAAATTCTCAATCCTTGCTAGTGTTGTGCACATTGATAAAAAATACTTAAAGGGAGGGAAGTGTTTGAGTTGATGTTTGGATGGTTGCTCGGTTGTTTTTTTTTTTTTTTTTGTGAAGAGTTGAGCTATAAGAATATACAGTTATAACGGGGCTAAATTGCTTTGGGGATGATATTATTGTTGCTAATCCTACTCCAAATAGGATTATTTCATGCTACTTTCTCAATCAGGAAAAGGTGCACAGAAGTGAGTTAGTCAAATGTTTTCTTGGCAAGAGGTGGATTTGCGATGAAGATGCTGTGAAGATTGTTGTTTTGTACTTTCTGCATGTCTTTGTGTTATCAACTGATAGTGGGCACATTATGCCCAAGGAGCACTTTGATTTGGTTGAGTCGGGGGCATATATTAGTTATCCGTGGGGAAAATATTCATTCACATTATTGCTTGAAACGATTAACCAAAAGTTTTATCCACCTCTGAAATTCTATAGGATTGGTGGGTTGCCGGTTTCACTCCAAGTCTGGTTTTATGAATGTTGTTCTGAAGTTGACCGGAAAGTTGCCTTTCGTGTTGGTAACTTTACTCCTAGGATTTTGAATTGGAAAGTTACTGTGAATCAACCGAGGTTTGCCAACTTGTCCAAAGGAATGTTTAGCGGCACAAGACCTGAGGTTAGATATAATTACACGAAATCCTTTTTCTTTGTATGTTTTTGTATTACTTTATATGCAAGTTCTCAGTTTTCTTTTTGTTTCTTTTTTCTTATTTATTTATTTTTTTTTGTATTTTTTTAGTTGGTGTTCAGGAATATTGTTCCAACCGCTGATGAGATACGCAATTTCAACTTGCCTGTTCGAACTGAGGTGCCTCCTAGTGCCAGTTGTGCCTCTCACATTCCTGTTCGTGAGTTTGTTGGCATTCCTCGTCAAAAAGTTCAGAATGTGAAAAAACCTTCTTGTGTGTCGCAACCTGTGAATGAAGTTGATGTTGTTGCTGAGTTGAAGCAATTGACCTCTGATTTTAATGATTTCAAGAATGATGTATGTGTTGTTTTGCTTTTTCAAGCATGTATATTTCTGCTTTATTTTGCACATATCATTTGATTGATATTTCTCAATTTGCCAATCTTACTTCCTTTCTTACTGATTCATTTGCGAAGGTGTTTTATCGCTTGAAGGTAATTCCACTCAATTTTTTTGTACGTTTCTTTATTTGGCCATGTACTTATTTTTAACTTCAACAGGTTGGGGGAAGCAGCTATGTTGATGATTACCAAGACGACCGAGGTGCTGATTGTCATTCTAGTAGCCCTGTTGATGCTCAAGATCTTAAGCAAGGTGATACATTTGATTATGGTAGCCCTGTTGAAGCTGACCATCATACGCACCAGAAGGACAGTGCTGCGAATTTGTGTGTATGAATTTTTTTTGTATTCTTTTTTCTTTTTAACATATTTAAATGTATTTTTGTGTATATCAATTTCCTGATACTGTTTTTGTATTTTTCTGTATTTTTTCCAGCTGGGTGTTGGAAGTTCTCATATTCAAGTTTCATCTGCTGGTCGTGGTGCTGCTTTTTTGTTTGGAAGCGCTGCTAAAGTTTGCAGTCCAGTTCACTATGATGAGACTCCACTTAGTCGCCGTGTATGTCTGTTGTCTATGCTCACATCGTTGTCTTGTTCTATTTTTTTTTAATTTTTTTTCCTGTTGTATATCTATTTTCCTGATGGATTTTTTTAACCAGGGTGTTGGAAGTCCTATTATTATTCAGTTTCCATCTGCTTGACCTGATAGTAAACTTTGCAATCTATTGCAATATGATGAGACGCCACCTACTCGTACCGTATGTATCATTTCTATGAACACAATTATCTTTATTGTAATTTTTTAATATAATGTTGACATATTCAGTTTGTTGTTATAGGTTGATGAGCCTGGAGTAGGCGGTGATATTGAGCAGTCTGGTAGTCGAGATATTGTGCCACTTAGTGTGTCCAGAGTTAGTGATCCAAGAACTGCTGCGTTCTTACTGTTTGATGGACTGAGTTTTTCGATTGGGGATTTTAGTCAAGAATCTGAAGAGGGTGCTCATGGACAATGTGGAACTGAAGCCCAGCCTGACAGTGTATGTACATACATGTTGGCTTTTTCACTTTTTTTGTATATTTGTGTATTAATATGTATTTATTTGTATTTTTAAGTGTATCTTCTGTATTTTTACTGCATCTTCTGTATTTTTACTGTATCTCCTATATTTTTGTGTATTTTTCCGTTGGTTGATTCTCGAAATCACCTCTTGAAAAAAAAAAGGCCCTCGGGTCCAGACCCACAAATGAATAGGAAGCGAGGGTCCTTCATTAAAGGGGGGAAAAGAGGGGTATTTTGTAGTATGTATGCTAACTATTGTATGATGTATTTAGTATGGGTAGTTTTTTCTGTTTGTGTAGCTAAATGTTGCTGAGTCGAGCAAGATGGCAGTTGATGATGATCCCAATTTCCCCAGCATTGATCCGTCTACCTATGTTAAGATTGATGTTGCTATTGTAAGAGCAGTGTCTGCGTGTAAGCCAGTGGTGGTTGCCCCACTTAATACGGTACCACAAGAAAATGTTGATTCTGAACATACATGTTCTGGTGGTGTGTCGTCTGGTGACAAATCAGAGGATGAATCGAGTCAGCCTGATGCAAATCTTGTTGATGGGCATGAGTCCCAGATAGTTTTGGTTGAGAGTGATGCAGATGATTCTGCTACGCCTTCTCAGTTGATTGCACGCATTAGGCGTTCAGGGAGGTATGCTAGGCCTGCTTTGGCCAATTCACCAGGACCAAAAATCTTCCAAACGAAGCATCCATTTATTAGTGGTGTGGATGTTGACATTGACCAAGATCTGAAAAATGCATTTGTTGCATGGGTTGAGGATGGGATTGAGCCAAGCAGGTTTCGAGAATTAAAAGGGGAAATGGGAAGATTAGGTGTGTGTAATTGAACCCTAAAAGAATTGTTTACTGATTGGTAGATGATGAGAGGAGGAATATTATTTTCAAGAATAAGGGAGAGGGGCAACGTATATGGCAAAGGAGAAGTTGGTCCTTGATAGGAGAGTGTAGGGGTGTATTAGATGATGGAGTGGAAGATATCAGGAAGTGTATGTAGTTGTTAAAGGTTTTTTGATTTCATAGGGAAGAGAAAGATGTGGGCTTAGCGTGTAAAGAATCATGGAGAAGAATAGATAATGCGGGGTGTCGTGGGATCCTTCCTCTCTTCTTTAAGACTCCTGCATAAGTGTATAAATAGGAATATGAGAAGAGAGAGCCGTTCGGAGATGGAGGGAAATTAGGAGAGATCCGAAAAGAAAAGAATGTAATTTGAGAAGGAAAGATATATTATTTGACTTGTAAGGATTTGATCAAAACTTCAAATTCAAATTTTTAATAAGAGGGTTGAAGGGTTATCAAAATTAGTAGGAAAGGATATGATGGAATAAAATTACTCTAATTGCACATAATCAGTAACGGGAAAAGAAAGAACAAAAAGGAAAAGATTTTGACGTACTGATTAAGAGGTGAGAGATTAGGGAATAAATGGAATAAATGTGATGACTTCAATAGGCCAAGAATAGAGAAAATAATGGAAAGAAGATAGCTCATGTGATGAAACAAAGATGTAATTGGTTATGAGGTGCTGATGGGGTGGCATGATAGAATCAGATGATTTAACAAATCGGAGCTATATAATAGTAGCTAACATAGGTAGGGTTATTAAATAAGCAAATATTTAACTGTAGAAATGGGATAAAAGAAACAATGAATATAGAAAAATATTGCAAAATAATAGATATATATATCTTTTTAGAACAAATTAAATAGTTGAGCGCACATAATATAATTAAGCATAAATAACCTCAACTACTTAATTAAATATATTAATATCGTAGTTAATTAAGCAACTATCCACGAGAATGCATGTATTTATTTTTAATGAAATGACCCGAGTGTAACAAAATTACGTAATATAGCCATATTTAAGTATGTTATATATAATTAGAGGATAACACGTAAATGCATGCTTTCTAATGCAGATTATGCACAAATAATCAAATTGCACCCTTGAGTTAAATTATGGCCAACTATGTGAAAAGGAGGGACAAAATTGGGTGTCAACATGATTCATCGAAGAGTGTTATATGTGCTCGAAATGACATGCAATTTGATTTCGGTGTCTCAATTGATTAATCAGTTTGATTGTAATGTAAATTTCACTAATGATTTGTGTGCTATGCAGGACCGGACTACGTGAAAGTTGATTGGAGCGGGTGAACAAAAGGACGAACTCTACTACTTTTAGACGGTACCCCGGGTGAAACCAATGAAGGTTGATGTAATGGAATTGTGGCATCAAAAGTTAGAGTACCCTTCGATACAAGTGACCAAATCACTTTCAGTTCTAGAAGATAGGAATATGAAAGGTAGCTTAGAAGATAAAAATGTATGCCTTCGGGCGAAACAGACTAAGAATGTATTTCCTTCAAGTGATAATAAAGCTGCCAAACCTTTTGATTTAATTTATTGTGATTTGTGGGGCCCTTATAGAACTGAATCTTCATGTGGTGAAAGAATGGCAAGCTTACTGCTAGATTCATTGGTCCATATCAGGTTATCAGGCGAGTTGGGCGTGTTTCCTACAAATTAGACCTTCCAGCAGACCTTTAGGAGGTCCATCTAGTATTTCATGTTTTTATGCTCAGAAAAATATATCGAAATCCTTTTAGAGTTGTACCAGTAGATGATGTTCAGATCACAAAGCAGCTGACTTATGAAGAGGTGCCAGTTGAAATTTTAGATAGATAGATTCATCGACTAAGGACGAAAGACATTCCTTCAGTTAAGGTGTCATAGCGACGCAATAATGTAGAAGAAATAACTTGGGAAGCTGAAAAATGACATGAGAGCCAAATATCCACATCTCTTCACTACTTCAAGTATGTAACAGATTGTTGCTTAACGCTTTTACATACTTCATTTCACATTTGAGGACAAATGTTCCTAAGGTGGGGATATTGTTACACCTCATATGTCCAAAGTGAGGTATATCATTCTAATGACATGTTAAGAATAATTTAAGTGAATTTAAAGTCATAATAGGATCATATATGACGTTTATATGTTAAATATAATGTTTGGAAAAAATCGGATTTAAGTTGCGGAAAAACTGACTAAGGAATTGCCTTGTAACGAAGCTTTTTCAGCAATTAAATTTGTGTGTTATATGATGTCTTTTGGGGACATATCATATACCAAATTGAAGGTCTTGGAGTGTAGTTTCTGACAATTTTGACGGTTTGTTCATAAAATATCTGGATAAGAAGATATGGTCATCAGAAGTCAGGCCAGAAATAGGAACATAAGCGCAAAAGAGGACTAAAACTGAAATGTTTCAAGAATAAAAGGAAAAATCCTCCTCCATCTCGTCATTTCCAGAACTCTAAAGAGAGAAACAGTGCTCTCATTATATATTTAAGCAAATTATATGATTTTGAAGGAAAGACGTCAATCGTAACTCGAAATTGAAGACGAATTGCGTTAAAACGCGCTACACGATTAAGGCAACATTATGCTACCTTCAATTACGTTTATAGTTTTAGTTTTAGAGTTACTTCATGGCTTAACTCTGCCGGTATCCATTCCCGTATATAGTATAGTGCTGCATCTATTTTTGGAGATCATCCAGTATCAGGGGAAACTCTGCCGAAATTTTTATAGAAATTTAAATAGTTGGACAAATTCTGAGTTCTAGGTTGTGTCTATAATTCTATCCGGAGTTTTATTATCATTCCTTTGAGTCCATATCTATTGTTGCCACATGTGTTATACCTCATACATGCTTATGCTTATATTGTGATCATGTTATGTGTGATTTGGAGTCCCCCATAGAGGCTGGACATTGGACACACAGTCCGGTCGCGTGTGATACTATCCGTCTGGGGGATACAGCCCCTCTGGTACAGGCGGGAGTTAAAACACCTAGTGTGACCGGGTGTCATTCACACACTCTGACCAGAGAGACTAGATATTACTGGTTGGGGGAGATATAGCCCGTAACACCCGCCAGGTTTGTTATATACGCGTATATAGCCACAGTATGCACTGCACGATTATACATGAGGCTAGTCCAGGTTTCCAGTTACCTGATTTGGGGGGATACAACCCATAACACCAGAAAGGTACTAGTTCAGATGTTCAGTTACCTAATTTGGGGGGATATAGCACATAACACAAGACAAGTACCAGTTCAGATAACAGTTCAGTTTTAGCTCAGTACAAGTTATCAGTTCTCAGTTATCAGTCACCAGTTCTTAGCGTTAGTATCAGTTGACATCTATCAAATCCAGCTCAGTCTTCAGTTCCAGATTCAGCTAGACTTCAGTTTATATTTAGATCATGTTTAGTACGTTCTTCAGATTTCCAGCTATATTCCTATGGTCCAGCTCATATTTACATATTTATATTCCAGCCTTACAGTTTCATTTAGCTATGATATATTATATGCTCATGCCTTACATACTTGGTACATATCGTACTCACGCCCTTTTGGGGGTGGTTGCATTTCATGCCACGCAGGTGCAGATAGATCAATGCTTGGACCACGTTAGTAGGCAATCTATCATCTATTGGAGTCACTCCGCTTACTCCAGGAGTTACTTATCTTTTGGTATGTGTACAGTCAGCCAGCTTGGGTATGTCGGGGTCTTGTCTCGTCCTTTGTATATTCAGTTCATCACTCTTAGAGGCCTGTAGATATGTCCATGTAGTGTGCAGTCTGTATGTTATGTATGTCAGCTTATGTTAGCCTTGTCAGCTTTTTGCATTGCATAATTCTTATCAGTTAAGTTTATGCTTATTCTGTTTATCAGTTATATTCATGGTTAGAAGATTATCAGTAGGATTAGTGATGATCGACACTTATCTGTCGCGACCCTAGGTCAAGTCGTGACACTAATCATTCACCCATATATAAATAACTTATCCATAAACCCTAGCCTCTGACACCCCCATACTCATTTTTCCCTCACCCCTCATCTCTTCCTTATCTCTCCAACACCTCCAAACACAGGGACGAATTCTTTGCTCATCTACTCTCTGCATACAGACCACAACCCCCTGAAATCTGTTCCTCCATCATCTTCTTCTCCGTCACACACCATAGCCACACTCCTTGATCTGACATCCACCATGAAAACCAGTTGTGTAACATACATACACACAAATCAAAATTGGGAATTGGCAAAGCCACCACTGCCGCTGCGAGTAGCAAAAAACAAAAGAAAGAGATATACCACCACATATACAAAAATATAAAACGGACCAGTGGTAAAACACATCATCACCGATGTTGGAAATCGGATTGAAAAATCACTATTTCGGGGACCCTTTTTCTGTCTGGCGATCTATGTTGAAATCAAAACAGGGACATTGAGATTGGAGTTGCAACGACACCGTCGCCCACTAGCGGAACAACTGGCCGTCGCTCCTCCTTTCTTCTCTTTTCAGTTTTGGTGACGTTTGTCGTTTTCTCACCGGAACTCGAGCTGAGTTTTGAAACGACCCGAAATCCGGTTAGGTCGTGCTGGCACCCGACATCCTCCCCTAGACCCGTCGGGCGAACCCTTATCAATTAAATTAGGAAAATAAATATAATAATCCATAAATAAGGACAAGACTTAAAACAAAAACACAGACTTACTGATACCTCTAAGCTGTACAAAAGAAATTACAGCTGAGTACCCAACATACTAGGTTTAGGGATTTCCAGACTAGACGTCTAAGAGAACAAAAGAAGACCGATACCTCCTGAAGGGAGCAAAATACAGCTGAAATAATAACAAATAAACTGGTGGCCATCCGGAATAAAAGCTGGCTCACCCTGACAACTGAAGTC
Organism: Petunia secreta; assembly: GCA_029990175.1. Lineage (NCBI taxonomy): Eukaryota > Viridiplantae > Streptophyta > Magnoliopsida > Solanales > Solanaceae > Petunia > Petunia secreta. The sequence continues at coordinate 5,322,746 of JARKIP010000053.1, forward strand.
GTCTTCGCTCCTGAACAACGTGGCGAACTCAATCCTGGAGCAAACCTGCTGAAACGAAATAGATAGACAAGAAACAAACAACAAACAAGGGTGAGTCAAAAGGACTAAATAAGTGGGGCAGACTAGCCACCTCAAAGAATAGGATAGCTAGCCAGGGAACAAAAGAAACAGATAGACCAAATTCCCCCTTATATAAATTATAAAAAGGCAGAGCCAAATAATAACCGGAAACACGTATGATACCATATACTCACCCAGGAATACAAGCCAGAAGCATATCAACAAATAAGCAATGCACGTATAAGCAGAACAGTAGTTATGTACAACAAGTTTACACAATAGTATGAAATGAAATGAAATGAAATGAGATGGAATGAAATGAAATGAAATATGATGCAGAGGGTCACATGTGCCCGTAATCCTATCCCGAAGCGGAATACTCCTGCATTCGAGGGGAATCCAATCTGATAACCAACTGGAGTGGAATACTCTTGCTCCTGGGGCGGAATACTCCTGCTCCTGGGGCGGAATACTCCTGCACCCGATATAATATAAACCAGAGGCGAAATACTCCTGCACTCTCCTGGGGCGGAATACTCCTGCACCAGATATAATGTAAAGCTGAGGAGGAATACTCCTGCACTCAATATCTGACATAAGAACGGAATACTCCTGCTCTTGGGGAGGAATCCTCTTACCCTCAATATGATACAATGGAGCGGAATCCTCCTGCTCCTAGGGCGGAATACTTCTGCACCCAATATGATATGCAATGTAATGCATATGAATGCAATTTGATACAATAATAACCCTTCACCGGCGCGGGACTCTCATCGACAGCCGGGAAGTAGATGCCAACTCACAATGCTCAGATTCTCAATGCAATATCAATAACAGGATATAACATATAATATAGAATATAAATCCAAAGTAAGGCGTAATGAGTACACCTATCGGCAGCTACACACGTATGAACACGTGGTAGAATATCCACGAGGCCAGATGCCTTCAAACAAATGGATATAAACACTTACCTTGTTACAAAGCTAGTACATCCACTCAATAACCGCTTGTCCTTTGGTTTCATTGTCAAACGATCCCACTCTATTCAATAAGCAGAAAAATATATCAAATTAGGCTAAAGGCTTCATTCCTCACATCTTAGGGCAATCCGGTTAGGAACCTGATACCCTATTCGCATACGCAGGCCAGGCCTATGTACAGGGTTTATGGTCACATAAACAAACCCTAAATAAATTACATTTATAAATTTCCCATAACTCACTGAGTAGGAATATATAATCAATTCTATTATCGGGGTCTATTTGACCCTTTAAACTATTAATTGAACTTATTAGGATGATGTCTAATATCTCAATTTCTACCGTCAAAATATATTCAAACACACGTAATAAACTCAAATAATATATTAGTATCATTACCTGAATGTTTCAGGATAAAATTTCTATTCTTCTCCAGCCCCTTTTCCCATTTTCTGGCATTTTTTCTAATAACTTTTCTCTGTTTCTCGTTTTCTCTCATTCTGCTCATTTTCCTCATTTTGATGATGTTTCTATCATACTACTAATATTAATTGGTCCTTAGCTTTTTAAAGCGAAGGACCCACCGCCTTCATTTATTTTATTTGTCTTTTCTTCTTTTTTTTGGTTTCATTTTATTTTATTTTCTTTCCTTAACGAAATTTAAAACGGTACCCTACGATATTCGAAATAATTCCAACTTTTTCTTACGAGTATACAAAATATATGTAACATACTCGCGAAGGCGGATCTCAAATCAGGTTCCCGAAACTCCAGATGTGAATTTAAATAGAAAAAGGTCAAATTATTTAACTTTCGGCATTTTAGCGGAAACTAGCCGAACAACATCGAAATTCACTTTCGAAAGTTCACAAAAATCACAAATAATTATACGAACCTAACAGCGCTTTCAGATTTCGAATCGAAGCTCATTCACCAAAACCGAGCTCAAAAATCTCTTTTTAATATTTATAGTCAATAAAAACTGACACTTTTTTCCGATACCTACCAACCGAGTTCTGATTTAGCTCAAATTTTACAGACAGGTCCTAATGGACCTTATAAATAATTTATAATTATCGGCACGCCAATCGGAGTCCTAACTTCCGAAATTACTGCTGAAGTCGTCTTCGCTCCTGAACAACGTGGCGAACTCAATCCTGGAGCGAAACTGCTGAAATGAAATAGATAGACAAGAAACAAACAACAAACAAGGGTGAGTCAAAAGGACTAAATAAGTGGGGCAGACTAGCCACCTCAAAGAATAGGATAGCTAGCCAGGGAAAAAAAGAAACAGATAGACCAAATTCCCCCTTATATAATTTATAAAAAGGCAGAGCCAAATAATAACTGTAAACACGTATGAAACCATATACTCACCCAGGAATACAAGCCAGAAGCATATCAACAAATAAGCAATGCACGTATAAGCAGAACAGTAGTTATGTACCACAAGTTTACACAATAGTATGAAATGAAATGAAATGAAATATGATGCAGAGGGTCACATGTGCCCGTAATCCTATCCCGAAGCGGAATACTCCTGCATTCGAGGGGAATCCAATCTGATAACCAACTGGAGCGGAATACTCTTGCTCCTAGGGCGGAATACTCCTGCACCCAATATAATATAAACCAGAGGCGGAATACTCCTGCACTCTCCTGGGGCGGAATACTCCTGCACCAGATATAATGTAAAGCTGAGGCGTAATACTCCTGCACTCAATATCTGACATAAGAGCGGAATATTCCAGCTCTTAGGGCGGAATCCTCCGACCCTCAGTATGATACAATGGAGCGGAATCCTCCTGCTCCTGAGGCGGAATACTCCTGCTCCCAATATGATATGCAATGTAATGCATATGAATGATATATAATGCATATGAATTCAATCTGATGCAATTATAACCCTTCACCGGCTCGGGACTCTCATCGACAGTCGGGAAGTAGATGCCAACTCACAATGCTCAGATTCTCAATGCAATACCAATAACAGGATATAACATATAATATAGAATATAAATCCAAAGCTATGGCGTAATGAGTACGCCTATCGGCACCTACACACGTAAGGAACACGTGGTAGAAAATCCACGAGGCCAGGTGCCTCCAAAGAAATGGATATAAACACTTACCTTGTTACAAAGTTAGTACATCCACTCAATAACCGCTTGTCCTTTGGTTTCATTGTCAAACGATCCCACTCTATTCAATAAGCGGAAAAATATATCAAATTAGGCTAATGGCTTCATTCCTCACATCTTAGGGCAATCCGGTTAGGAATCTGATACCCTATTCGCATACGCAATACGCAGGCCTGGCCTATGTACAGGGTTTCTGGTCACATAACCAAACCCTAAATAAATTACATATATAAATTGCCCATGGGTGTCAAACGGGTATACGGGTCCGGATTCGGGTCGTAAAATTGTAACCCTGTAGGTTTCGGGTACGGGTACGGGTACGGGTATGAGTTTAAATTACGGGTTCTTAACGGGTCCGGGTTTTGGGTAGGAAAAAAAAACCCGTGCGGGTTCGGGTCTTAGCGGGTACGGGTACGGGTTCAGGTCTTAACAAATCGGGTTTGAGTCCGGTTTTTTATTTTGTTTAATAATATTATTTTAAATACATAAAAAAATGATGAATGATAGGAAAGACTGAAAGACTTACGTTATTTAATATACTTGAACTATTAAAGTATTGAACATTAAACTTTTAAATTTGAAAAGTCCAACATCAAAACTAGACAATGAAAATTCAAATTACAAATTTAAATATGCCTATTTCTTTGTGTAATTTCTTCCATGTCATTTTCCTCATGCTCCGATGTAGGTGCCATTGATAGTGCTTGATCACTTAACAGAATTTCTTCAAGGTTATCATCTTGTTCTAGTGAGTCTTCAATTTCTTGGTTTCTTCGCTCCGATCTAATCCAGTCTTGTAAACAAGCTAGAACCTCTAAAGCATTATTACCCAAAAGAGTGACGGGTATCACCTATTTGAGGTATATATCGAAGTTAATAGTTGAAGTTCTATACCATATTTGAGTAATATTTATTCAAATTGTTTATGAAATATCAAGTTTTTTTTTTAATTAAATAGCTAAACTTGTTTCTCTTGAACATATTTCACTAGTAATAATATGGACACAAAACGAATTAAACCATGAGTGGAATACTTGTGTATACCTTTCTCTACACATACAAGTTTTAACACTCAGTTTATTTTAACGGATACGGATACCGGTATATCCAGTAATACCCCATAATTTTGACGGGTTTTAACGGATATGGGTATTTGTTAAGAAAAAAAATCCGCTCGGGTAGGAGTATTTTAGGGGGTTTACGGGTCTGGGTCCGGGTTTTTGCGGGTCCGGATGTGGTCGGGTTTTAATGAGTCCGAGTCCAGATTTTGTGATATGCAATGTAATGCATATGAATGATATATAATGCATATGAATGCAATCTGATGCAATAATAACCCTTCACCGGCGCGGGACTCTCATCAACAGCCGGGAAGTAGATGCAAACTCACAATGCTCAGATTCTCAATGCAATACCAATAACAGGATATAAAATATAATATAGAATATAAATCCAAAGCTAAGGCATAATGAGTACACCTATTGGCAGCTACACACGTAAGGAACACGTGGTAGAAAATCCACGAGGCCACGTGCCTCCAAAGAAATGGATATAAACACTTACCTTGTTACAAAGTTAGTTCATCAACTCAATAATCGCTGGTCCTTTGGTTTCACTGTCAAACGATCCCACTCTATTCAATAAGCAGAAAAATATATCAAATTAGGCTAATGGCTTCATTCCTCACATCTTAGGGCAATCCGGTTAGGAACCTGATACCCTATTCGCATACGCAATACGCAGGTTAGGCCTATGTACAGGGTTTATGGTCACATAACCAAACCCTAAATAAATTACATTTATAAATTGCCCATAACTCACTGAGTACGAATATATAATCAATTCCATTATCGGGGTCCATTTGACCCTTTAAACTATTAATTGAACTTATTAGGACGATGTCTAATATCTCAATTTCTACCATCAAAATATATTCAAACACACGTAATAAACTCAAATAATATATTAAGATCATTACCTGAATGTTTCAGGATAAAAATTCTACTCTTCTCTGGCCCCTTTTCCCATTTTCTGACATTTTTTCTGATAACTTTTCTCTGTTTCTCGTTTTCTCTCATTCTGCTAGTTTTCCTCATTTTGATGATGTTTCTATCGTACTACTAATATTAATTGGTCCTTAGCTTTAAGCTAATGACCCACCGCCTTCATTTATTTTATTTGTCTTTTCTTTTTTTTTTCTTTTCTTTTATTTTATTTTCTTTCCTTAACGAAATTTAAAACGGTGTCCTACGATATTCGAAATAATTTCAACTTTTTCTTACGAGGTATAAAAAATATATGTAACATACCCGCGAAGGCGGATCTCAAATCGGGTTCCCGAAACTCCAGATGTGAATATAAATAGAAAAGGTCAAATTATTTAACTTTCGGCATTTTAGTGGAAACTAGCCGAACAATATCGAAATTCACTTTCGAAAGTTCACAAAAGTCAAAAATAATCATACGAACCTAACGGCACTTTTGGATTTCGAATCGGAGCTCATTCGCCAAAACCGAGCTCAAAAATATCTTTTTAATATTTATTGTCAATAAAAACTGACACCTTTTTTAGATACCTACCAACCGAGTTCTGATTTAGCTCAAATTTTACAGACAGGTCCTAATGGACCTTACAAATAATTTAAAATTATCAGCGCGCCAATCAGAGTCCTAACTTCCGAAATGACTGACTGAGGTCGTTTCAGATTTTACCGACGACATTCACTGTGGTTTAAGCATAACTGATTGGCTGCTCGATTTATTTCAACCGTGATATTTTGTGCTTACTGTGTTGCCGAGTTTTGCAGATCTGTTAAGAGCTTTCGCTGGTTACTTTGGTCACTGATATTTGTCTGTCACTATTGCTGATCGGATTATTCAACTTAAGGATTATGCCTTTGACTTGGTTGTTTTACTGATTTGGTACAGATACTATGTCGTGTTATTGGCCAATAAAAATGTTTACATACATTGAGGCTACGAACTGATTTGGAACGGATACTACGTTTTGTTATTGACTAATAAAAAATGTATACATACATTGAGGCTACGAACTGATTTGAACAAGATACTACAAGGCCAATGTCGTTAGGAAGCCAATAAGTTCCGTCCCGTATATGTATAACGTCCCTTACGAACAAATAGGCGATGATGAAAGTATGCACTTAAAGGAAAAACAAGTCGGGAATAGTGTAATGGGATTGGTGTTTGGCTTGGCAACCGACTGGCCACCGTGTTTGCAGCCGTACCGACATCCCTAGCCTCTACTCGACTCATCATACAAACTAGAGCTTAAAATTTACAAAATAAAATCCCTTACATTATTATTATTATTATTATTATTATTATTATTATTATTATTATTATTATTATTATTATTATTATTATTTATTTCACTTTACTGTCGTATTAACTCATTTTCATATTTTTGCGAGGTACATTTGGCATGAACAACTTGGGGATGAGTTGGCTAAACTCATGATAGGATGGCCTATACATTGGCTTGTAGTCGCATTGGGGTCAAGCTCTGGCTCAAGTTTCAAGAATTTAGAAATTTTTAGAAAATTCAAGACTCCCGAGAATTTCTCAAATCTCCGGGTTCTACTTTTTAAACTCTTATCCCTATTTGCCTATTTTGTGTGAAATTAATTTATTTGATTGATTGAGCTATTGTTTAAATTTTATGATCATTACCTTTATTTTTGGAGTTGTTATTTATTTATAGAAAATTGGAGCCATTTTAGCAAATGTGTGCAAGTTAAAAAAAATATTTTGCAAATAAGCTTCTATTTTAGATAATCATTACTCCCTCCGTCCCAATTTATGTGGCACCATTTGACCGGGCACGGAGTTTAAGAAAATAGAGGTTGACCTTGTTAAATATCAAATTTACCCTTGAAAAAGTAAGAGAGAGAAGATTTGAGTAATAAAAAAGTTGTTGGTAGGTTTAAAAGTATGTAGGACCCAACAAGGGTAAAATAGAGATGACACATTAAATAGTTGTCAAATAAGGAAAGGTGCCACTTATTTTGGGACAAACAAAAAAGGAAATGGTGCCACATAAATTGGGACGGAGGGAGTATTATTTTAGATAATTCTTTTATAAGAAAAGCGCATTTGTAAATATTTGGAAACCTGCCGGATTAACCGTTGTTAACGAAATTTCAAAAGTGCCTTAAAAACCTTCTTTCAAAATTAACAAAACCTCTTACCATAGAATCTCTGAAAGACTGTCTTTTTCTAAAAATGGAGTTTTGCACGCATTTTCTTATTTGGTTCCCCATTTTTCCTTAAATTGGGTGGCAACTCCAAAAACTCCAAAAGAGTTAGTCCATTTAGTTGATATTCCTAAATTTAGCCTTTCAGAGTTATTTTTTGAGGGTTCAAGACACAGTATAATTTTTTAAATTTAGAGTTCTTAGGATCTTTTCTTTTTCAGGATTACATCGACATGACAAAATATATGTTAGTAATAAAGAAAGAATATTTCAGAACCAAAGAAATAAGTACTCCCTCCTCCCCATTTTTGGTTGTGATGTTTGAATGTGTGCGAATTTATTATAAGTAAGAAAGTCTTTTGAGACATGTGATTTAAATGATATTACACACAAATAATTTTGTGGGTATATAAAATTTTACATATATATATATATATAGAAATGTATTTTTTGGAGCAAACTAAAAAGAAAATGTTGAATTAAAAAAAATCTTACGCGAAATCACGGCATGACATGTGGCATGAAATATTCAGTGACTACAAATTTAACTCGGACACACGAGATGAATTCTCTCTGGCATTTGACTATGTCTATTAAGATTATGGTCACAGCTCCTCTGGATGCCAAACAACTACTCCCTCCATTCCAAAATGGTTGTCATAGTTCGGATTTCAAAAGTCAAACGAGTTTAACTTTGACCATAATATTTTTATATGTATCTTTTAAATATTTTGAATTATTAATTATTGTGACTTATAGTACTTTTTATGTAGTTTCTAAATATATAAACATCGTTACAAAAAACATAAAGATTATATGTTTAAATTCACCGTCAAAATGAACTCCTTTAACTCTCGAAATCCGAACTATAACAACTATTTTGAAAATAAATCATACGATAGGCTTTGCTACAATTTACTCTCACTATCATGGCTCTAGTATTTACGATTAAGGAAAATAAATGGCGACTTTTATTAAATGTAAACTATTGAGGCTCACCTACTATATTAACTCCCATATCCTTCTCATGTAAACGTGAAAATCAAGTACTATCACTTGTGGCATTCTCTAAGCAATACAATGGCTCCTTTTCTCTTTTCTTTACCCACTTTGCATTATTTACGGTTTTAAGTTCTGTGGCAAGAAATGAAGTTCCACGGGCTCACATATAAGCTATTTCTCTTGCCTAAGCACAATTTTTTTTTTTTTTTTTTTTGAGAAACAAAGACTAACATATATATATATCTTTAAGTAGTACAGTACAGCTCATAGTGATGCTTCCTAGAGTATTCCAATTTCCAAACATAGCTAAATTAATACAGACATCAGTAGTGATAATCCTAGAATAAAAAGTACCTTCTTTGTCTGCCGGTAATATGATATCTAAGGCAGGAGAAGGGATAGATAACTTAACAAAGCTGGCATTATAGACAAAAGCTTCTTTCGACAAAAAATGGGCTGCCTTGTTTGCTTCCCTAATGTCATGCCTGAGCACCGGCCTCCCATTTGCAATTGCTCCATCTCCTGCAGCAACAACCTGAATTCAAAAATTAAAGCATTGTGAGGAGTGTATCCGTCGTTTATGAAGCCTAAGTACAATTACTCTAACACAACTACATTATTTTTATTATTTTTCACTAGTCTTGATATGATTAATTTTCAGTGGTCTAACAAAATAATTCAATAGCTTAATCTATTAAGTTATGTTTTATGTTGAACAAAAGTGTATCATTTCTTGGTTAAAGAAATGTGTATACATCACACAAAAGGAGACAGATGAATAATAAGTGTATTCTTTATTTATATTCACATGCATATAGATAACTCCTCGAATAGCGGCAAAATTTTGTATTGAATAAAAGCTGACAGCACCTAAAAGACGACACGTGTCCACCACGTGAGACAGGTAGAAGTTCCACCGGACAGATATCTAACGGACAGAAAGTTATCACGAACAGACCCAAAGCAGTTATGTAACGCCTCATTAGTCAACACGATCTGAATAAGCAGTTATTAGCCTGATCATGTGCGATCACTCAATTAATGGACATAAAAGCAATAATTACAACCCAGCGCTTACATATCCAATGGATACGTGCCCAGCGGTTACAAAACTCAACGGATGCCTATCAAACCTATAAATAGCATTTGTTCTAAGCCATTGTAAAACAACTTTACTTTTGATCTACAACAGTCAATAAGAATACTTTCTCACTCTTGCTCAAATACTGCCCTTTACTTATATTCGTTCGGTACTTGGTTCTCTAGCCTTCTAAGTGCAATCAGTAATGAGGAACTCACACCATGATTAAGCAATCCAATACGGTTACCTCTGTCAACTTTTCACTAAACGATTTAACCTTATTTCCTTTAGTTCATATCTCGTTTCGTATTATAATTCATCGTCGTTGGAAATCACGAATATATTGCTGCTTTAGTAACTAACGCTATTCATCTTTCAAGCTCTTAGTCTAAACTATTGATCGTGACTCCGCAAATATAAATTTAATTGTTAATTGGCCTTAAATCGGATCTAGGTTAAATAATTTGGCGACCACAGTGGGAGCCGGTCAATAGCCTTCATAGGTTAATAGTTTGTCTTTTCCAGTATTACATCTCTTTTCGTCGATCTTTTTGTTCCACGACTAACAAGGCAGAAAGTGGTTCACAACGAACTATCGTAGGCGGAAGTCAGGTAAGTACTCCTCCACCCAGTCCCAGTTATTTTCCCGACTATTCGTCCGATGGGCAGCAACAATCTTCCCAAGGACCGGTCAGGTAGCGAAATGGGCGTATGCGCTCTCAGAGCACTACCCCGCCCAGAAGACGACGCCATAGGAGTCTCTCCCCTGGCCAAGGGAATCTCTAGGAAACGCTCTTTGCATTCATGCAGGAACAGGCAGATGTAAACCGAGGGATAAACGAGGCGCTCAACTCTCTCCGAAGAGGTATTCGGATTTGGATGCCCCTGAGCATAAACATATGGATAGGGATGCCGATTCAGATGCGGCTAGAAAGGCTCGTTTGAGTGATTCATAAACCCTCGTCGGGAATAGCCGCAGACAGAAGTAGCAGCTATTGCACTTCCTTAAGGTTCAGAGTAGTTATGATTTGAGATGAGAAAGGAGCACCGGCGGAACGCAATGAATGAATAAGAAATTGACAGCAGAGGGAATCAATGATTCTTATTCGACCGAGTTCTAGTAAGCAACCCTCCGAATGCAAGAGCTGACGCTGCAACACCTGGTCGTGACGTCCCTTCTTCACATACCTCAAGGTAAGGTGGAGAGCGAAACAATGGAGGGACTGTAGATCCAACGACCCAAGTCAACCAAAATCGGAATGAAGGATCTATGGCATCTACAGAAATGAGCCTTGTTGTGGAAGCTCTCACCAAACAATTCAAAGAAAGCCAGGAAGCACGTCAAAAGTCTCTCCATGAGAGAATCGATCAGATACCAGGCGCTCCGCCCACGCTGAAGAAAGTCAATGTCCAACTGTATTCCCAACGTCCTTGGAAGAAAGAGGCATCTCCAAAGGCGATACCTAAGACGTTCAAGATGCCAAACATTCTGAGGTATCGTGGGACATCTGATCCCAACGATCATCTCATGATATTCAGCAACTTTATAAAGGCTAGCGATCTCACCGACGAGGAGATCAAATCTGTTCAATTGAAGAAGTTCGTGGAAACCCTAGCAGGTGGAGTTGTACGATGATACTCAATGTTGCCACCAAACTCCATTGGGTCTTTCGCAGAGATGGCTGAGTTGTTCGTGAAGGCACACACAGGCACTTAGAAGACGGAGACCCGCGTAAAGGATATCTTCAAAATCAAGCAAAGGCCCGATGAGTCTCTCCGCAAATACGTGGATCGCTTCCAAAGAGAGCGTATGATGCTTCCCAAAGTACCGGACAGATGGGCAGCGATCGCGTTTACCAACAGTCTGGATATCAGGAACTTAGAGGCTACACGTAGACTTTACGAGTCTCTTCGCGAGTTCCCAGCAGCCAGCTGGTCGGACGTCTACAACCTTTACAACTCAAAGGTACGTATTGACGAAGATAAGTTGATTGGAACAGGTACCCGAGGAAGGGCTCAGGCACGCAATGGTGGTTCCGACGGAAAGGCGGAGACAGAGAGATCAGTCACGCAGCAATTCCAAAGGACGCACCCGCAACAACAAAGGACTATCCCGGAGAGATGATTCAGAATCAAGCCTCCGTGGAGGCCCGAGCCTACCGAGCGTCAACGTGGAAATGTCTGAAGTAGTTGCAGCACTCAATGATATGGGAGAGAAGGTCAAATGGCCGAAAGACATGAAGACCGATGCAAACAAGCGAAACCAGGACTTATAGTGCGATTTTCATCGCGGCCACGGTCACACCACCGAGGACTGCAATGCCCTAAGATATGAAATTGCTCATTTGTTGAAACAGGGATTCTTGAAGGAGTTCCTAACCGAGAAGGGGAAGCAGACTCACACAAAAGTGCAGCAAAACAAACTTGGCCCTCCACGAGCATCCTCTCCAAAAAGGACAGTTAATGTTATTTCAGGTGGAATCAAGGTGGATTCCGTCACCTTCACAGCAAAGAAGTATGCAAAGGTCTCCATCTCAAACACCAAACGACCAAGATCAGAAGGAATAATAACATTCGAGAACTCCGATGTAGACGGTTCACAATTCCAACTAACTGATGCGTTAGTGATAAGGTTACGCGTGGCGGAGTTCGACGTCAAGAGAGTACTCATCGATGCGGGCAGCTCTGCAAACATTATCCAATCACGGATTGTAAGGGAGATGCAGTTGTCGGTTAAGATCGTACCGATATCTCGGGTTCTCTCCGGTTTCAACAACTCGAGTCAGAAAACTCTTGGCGCGATTACCCTGACAACTCTCGCCGAAGGAGTAGTGAAGGAGACAATATTTCATGTTGTTGATGCGGACCTGGCCTACAATATCATCATGGGGAGACCTTGGATCCATGATATGCAAACTGTCCCCTCAACGTATCATCAAGTATTGAAGTTCCCATCCAAGTAGGGGGTACGTGAGGTCCGAGGAGAGCAACGCTCTGCCCGAGATTGCTATTCAGTGGCTCTCAAACTGCATGAGGAAAACAAATAGCAATTACAGCGACCAGGACCAGACGTGCCACGTGAAGAAACAAAATACGAGGTCCCATAATTCATCATGAAGATGGACGAATGAGAGAACCACATGCCGACCGTAGAAGCTTTGGAACCCGAAGAATTGTTCGCAGACAAGCCGGAACGGAAAGTCTACTTAGGAACTGAATTGAGCGAACTTCTACGAGGAGATATCCTCCAGTTCCTCAAGGAACGGCATACAACGTTCGCCTTGTCTCACGCAGATATGAAAGGTATTTCTCCAGACATTATTACTCACAGGTTGAACGTCGACCCATACCATCGCCCGGTAAAACAGAAGACGCGCCAATAAGGAGCTTTTCGGAATCAGGTCATCAATGATGAGGTCGATAGGCTGTTAAAAATTGGATCTGTACGCGAAGTCAAATACCCAGACTGGCTAGCCAACGTGGTCGTTGTACCCAAGAAAAATGGTAAATGGCGAGTCTACATTGACTTCACAGATCTAAACAAAGCCTGCCCAAAGGATTCATATCCCCTTCCCAGGATAGATCAACTGATCGACGCAACAGCCGGGCACGAGGTGCTCACCTTCCTCGACGCATATTCCGGATATAACCAGATATTGATGGACCTCGAGGACCAGGAGAAAATAGCATTCATAACCTGCAAAGGTACGTACTGTTATAAAGTTATGCCATTTGGGTTGAAAAATGCAGGTGCAACATATCAGCGCCTAGTCAACCAAATGTTCAATGACCATATCGGAAAGTCTATGGAAGTATACATCGATGATATGTTGATCAAGTCCAAACGAGCAGAGGACCATCTGGTGCATCTGAAAGAAGCTTTCTAGATTCTTGATCAGTACAACATGAAGCTGAACCCGGAGAAATGTGCATTCGGAGTCGGATCGGGAAAGTTCCTGGGCTTCATCGTTTCTCAGCGTGGAATCGAAGTCAATCCCGCTCAGATCAAAGCCATTGAGTCAATTCCAGACGTACTCCACAAACGGAAGGACATCATGAAACTGACCGGAAGAGTGGCGGCTCTGCGAAGATTCATTTCCCGATCATCCGACCGATGCAAAAGTTTCTTCGACGTTTTAAAGCAAAACAAGGAGTTCGAGTGGACCCCTGAATGCCAACAGGCATTGAAAAATCTGAAAAAGTATATGTCCAATCCACCACTGCTCTCTACGCCTCAACAGGGGGAGCAGCTGCTGATTTATCTGGCAGTCTCAGAGTCGTCGGTAAGCGCCGTTCTAGTTCGGGAAGAAAAAGGTAAACAAATCCCTATCTATTAAATTAGCAAAGCTCTAATTGACGCAGAAACGCGCTATCAACCCTTGGAAAAATTGGCATTAGCACTAGTAACTGCTGCTCGTAAGTTACGCCCTTACTTTCAAAGTCATTCAATAGCTGTGGTAGCAACCTTTCCTTTACGAAATGTTTTGCACAAACCTGAATTTTCGGGAAGGTTAGTAAAATGGGCTATAGAGTTAAGTGAATTTGATATCACATACCAACCCATGGTAGCAATAAAATCACAAGCTTTAGCAGACTTTGTGGCAAATTTTAGCATTAATATATATCCTGCGACAGAAAAGGAAGCTGTTCTATATGCTGGGCAGGCCCCTGGCGAATGGATCCTATACACCGATGGCTTTTCCAGCGTCAAAGGATCCGATCTTGGACTGGTTCTCATTGCTCCATCCGGAGAAACCGTCAGGCAGGCCGTCAAGTGCCCATTTATTACTAACAATGAGGCCGAATACGAGGCTGTTATTGCAGGATTGGAGCTGGCCCGAAGTTATGGAGCGACCATTATCAAACTCAAAAGTGATTCTCAACTGGTAGTCAATCAGATAACTGGAAGCTTCACTGCACGAGAATCCAGAATGCAGGTGTACCTCGCCCGAGTGAAAGAACTCCTGGCACAGCTTGATGAATGGGAGGCACTCCAGATTCTACGGGAAGAGAACCATGAAGCCGATGCTCTCGCGAATCTAGGGTCGGTAGCAGAAATGAAGGCGGCCAGCTCTTCAGTTGTCGTTCAACTCCTCTACACGACCATAGACCAAGAAAAGTTCGAGGTCAATACTATCAACACAACTTGGGACTGGCGGAATGAAATAACGAACTATCTCCCTGTTGATACAAAAGCTGCTCGTAAGCTCAGAATAAAAGCTGCTCGGTATACAATCGTCAACGGTGATCTGTACCGCAAAATGTTTGCAGGACCTCGCGCAAAAAGTCTCGGATCGAATCAAATCAACTATGTGCTGAGAGAAGTCCATGAAGGCTGTTGTGGAAATCATTCAGGGGGCAAGGCATTAGCCCGTAAGTTGATTCACGCAGGTTATTATTGGGACAAAATGGAGAAAGATACAAACGAATTTGTTAAAAAGTGTGACAAATGCCAGAGGTTCGCACATCTTCTCCATGAGCCAGAAGAACTGCTCCATTTAATAATCTCTCCATGGCCCTTCATGAAATGGGGGATGGACATAGTTGGTCCTCTTCCCAAAGCACTGAGAGGAATGCGCTTCCTGCTGATCATCACTGACTACTTCACCAAGTGGGTCGAAGCGGCAGCATATGCGAAGATACGACAAACAGAGGTTGTCGACTTCCTTTGGCGCTTTGTCGTGTGTCGCTTTGGAGCACCTAAGGAAATAGTCATGGACAACGGCCCACAATTCATCGGCCAGAAAGTGACTAGGTTCCTCGACGACTTGCACATAAAAATGATCACTTCTTCTCCGTACCATCCCGTTGCCAATGGACAAGCAGAATCTACCAACTAAATCATTGTTGAATCTCTCAAAAAGCTCCACGAACACGCAAAGGGATGCTGGGTAGAAGAGTTACCTGGCGTGCTATGGGCTTATCGCACAAAAATAAGAATGAGTACTGGAGAGACTCCTTACTCATTAGTGTACGGTGCGGATGCGTTAATCCCAGTCGAAATCGAAGAGCCCAGCATACGGTATGCACACGCCACTGAAGAGTCCAATTCAGTCAACCTCTCCGAAGAGCTGGACTTCCTCGAAGAGTGAAGGGAACTAGCCCTCGTACGGGTAATCGCCCAAAAAGTACGAATTGAACAATATTACAATCGGGGACTGCGCGTACGAAGTTTCCAGGTTGGAGATTTTGTAGTATAGAAAGTCTCCAGAGCACACAAGAAGCAAATTCAAGGAAGCTAGGCTCTAACTGGGAAGGCCCCTGCAAGGTAATCGCCTCAGTCGGCAAGGGATCTTACCGCTTGGCACAACCAGATGGTTCCACTGTCTCGAACAGTTGGAACGTGATGCACCTTAAAAGATATCACTTCTAAGTAGTAAAACAGTTAGTTATTCTATGCTTGCCTTTTACTTTCACGACAGTTCTTAATTTTATTATGATTCTTCTAAATGGTACTAACGGCCTGAATAAGGTCAGATCAGTTTAGCTCAACTGGCAGAGCTCGAAGTTCTTCAACTTCGCGGCTGTGGGTTCGAATCGCACAACAGACAGACTCCTCGTTTGGTTATATGTGTTCTTCTATATGCAACTTGCCTTAACTCTTTTTATGTTATCACTTCCCGTGTTCCAACATAAACACAAAGAGGGTGGTGAGAGGCCCCCGTAGGACAGATAGGCCCCCGTAGGCCAGATAAGACCTTCATAAAGGCAAAAGCCTTGCCAAAAGGAGAATTTTTGAAATTTTACAAATTCAAAAAACTTCTTTTACGCGACAGACTTCCACGAAAATAAGAGAAGTCGTTTCACAAGGCTAGCGACTCGGCCAGAGCCAATCTACAAAGTCCTGCGACGACGTTTAATTATCAAAACGATAAGCAAAGTTATGCGCAAAAGGGCAACGATTCGGCCAAAAATCTAACGACCACAACTCGGTCTGAATAAAAATATCTGCGCAGATTATTCACAACTTACGACCTCTTCCTGAGGAAAGGCTAAGTGAAAGCATTCGGGCAGAATTGTGGAGACCAGAACTTAATAAAGTTCAAACTTCAAAAAGCTCCTAAACATAAGGCACGAAGGCCACAATGCATACAATCAAAAGGTCAAAAATTCAGGCTAAATATAGTCATTGAATAGATCTAAAATCATATATACATAATCCTGTAAAACGATAAGATGCCGAAAACAGCTGACAGAAGTTTACAGAGTGATCAAAGGCCAAATGGAACCGGCCATACAAAGATCAGAGAGTCTTTACAAGACCTCTGTCCACAACTAATTAATTCGGCTCTTGCCAGATGAATAAACAAAAGATTGGGGGGGGGGGGCATCAGCTTTTGGGGCTACGATCAGAACCCGACGCACCAACTCCATCGATTCTGCCATCATCCCCCAAATTCTCGCCTTCGTCTTCATCTTCACCTTCAGACTCCTCAGGATAGAGATTCAGTGCTTGTCTTACTCCACGAACAGGGCTTTTCGTCTTCTGCAACATTTCCTCAACATTGATCTACTTAGCCTGGACCAGCTAAGCAATGAACGCTTAGCTTCGAGCACAACAAGCTTTGCCTTAATTTCATATTGATCTCGCAGGTTTGCCAAGTCTTTAGCCAGCGCAATTTGAGCACTCATTGACTGAGCAACGTGGTCCTTGGCAGCTTGGAGCTCAGCTCTGGCCCTAGCAGATTCTTCGTTAGCCCTTTGCAGATTCATCTCAAGAGATGCACGATCATCAATAGGCCTGTTTAGCGAAACCTTGCATTCTTCAAGTAAATTCTCCAGACTCCGGGCAGAATGTGCGGACCCTTCTTTTTCTCTAAAAAGAAGGTCCTTCTCCTTGGTGAGTTCGTTAATCAGCTCAAGTCGTTCATTGCTAACATCAGTTAATCGATTAACTTCACTCCCAAAGAGACCACACTGTTCTGCCAGAATCTTGTTCTCCTTCAGAGCATACAACAACTCTTTCTTTACCTCGAGTACTTGATCGACGTTGTTGATCCTGGAGCGGAACATGAGCTCGGTAACCATCATACTTGACTGAAGAAACAAAATAAGCAAAAATTAAAAATCTGAAGTCAAAATCACTTCCAATACAAGCGGTAAAAACTTACCCTGGCAAAATCGGTAGCAATTTTGAAAGCCAACTCCTCATCACTCATTTCCCGCATTATCCACTCCTCTCGGGGACCAATGAATGATGAAACCACCTTGGCCAAACTACTTGGCCGAGATATGAAGTTGACGTCAGGGGCTAGCTTCATGGTATGCTTTCTCTCACAGAACTTGGGTTCCAAGTCTGCTCTGAGATATAGTTTGGACCAAACTTGTAGCAAACACCCCTAATATCCTTCAACCTGGTCTGACCGCTGGTGACCGACCGCCAGCTAAGCCTTGTTGTTGATAAGTCAGACTCACCCTTCACTCCAGGATTTATCGTATCACACTCGTGAAGAGCGAAAGGCGTTGCACCCTCAGTAGCCACATTTTCCAGGTCCTCGAAACGAAAAATACGAGGACCTCGACCACTATCATGGGAAGTCTCTTCTCTTGCTTCTTCTTCCTCTTCTTTTTCTTCTTCTTCACATACTTTCCTTTTTCCTTTGTCCACATGGGAAGGAGCCGCCTTCACCCCGTCATCAACTCGGGGACTCCTCTCCGGAATACGGGCAGCCTTCTCCTCAACTTTCCTCTTATCACTCCGAAGATAAGGTTTTCGCGCAAGGAGTTCATTGGCTTCGATCTCAGTATCTGAAAGATCAATCGCCACCTTGTCTAAACCTTCTCCCCGTGCAACAGAAGTCTTATGTACAGACCTTTTCCGTGTTCCGCCCTCACCCTGGCTCCTTTTCGTTCTTTTGAAAGAACCAAGGCCACTAGATAAGAGTTCCTCGCCACCCTCCCTGCCACGCAGTGCCTCCACTGAAGCTAGTATAGATGCGGCATCAGCATTAGGATCAGCGACAGATTCAGAAGGCACGTCCTGGGGGGAGGAGGAAAGAAGTCCCCCTGAGTGCCCAGACCAGCAAAAGGTAAAATAGTCAGGCACGGAGAAGCTACAAAGGAGTGGAATAAACACAAAAGCAGAAATACTCTCACCGTAAGTCTTCACGATCAAACTCTTATGCCCAGCCAAGTACGTCCATTCTCTCCTCTTAGGAGAGAACTCCCTCAAAATCGCCTCGACCCACACCGTCAGCTCATCAACAGATATGAGCCCGTCATAGGGTCTCTTGACCGCTACAAAAGGGAGTCAAAGGGAGTAAGTAGATAAGGAGAAAAGAAGAAGCACGAAAAATTCCAAAAAATACTCGGGGACTTACGCTTCTTGTTCCAAACTTCAGGAAGATAGGTCTTGGTATTGATAGTCAAGGCCGAGGTACGCACAAACACATACTGGTGTAACCAACCCAGGTCGCCTGTGTCTTCAAAACTGCGCACCAAGCCCTTGCTCCCACGCATCCTTGCATTTACATAACCATCTTTAAAAATTTGTATACTGTCCAAAGAAATAAAATGTTCGTATCCAAAAAGTTGGTCGGTTTCTGTCGCAAACCAATCCAAAAGCGTAACTATTCTATATATACTGGGGCACAACTTCCCTGGGCAGAGTAAATACTCCCTACAGAGCCTCTCGAGCACAGGATGCAGAGGCAATTTACATCGTACTGTAAAAGGATAGGTGTACATAGCTGTCCACCCAGCCCTATGAGAAGTAATATTCTCCTCTTCGGAGACCGGCAAGAGGGGAATCCTATCGTCCCAGTGGCAGTCCTTCTGGACTCGTGGGATCAGCTCCGATGTGATCCCAGATTTAAATCTATATGCCGGCCAGTTGCGTATATCCCATGATGATTACTGAAGGCCTTGATGTTGCTGTCTGCTTCTAACTCACCCCATTTTTTGGGGATAATCTCTGCTGCGGTAGCCTGAGTAGCCCTAGGCCCAGGAGTGGCTGCCGAGGAACTACCAGCCGTATCTACATTTTGATTTTTTCTAGCTCTTGAAGGCATAATTTCAGAAGAGTTAAGAAATTCGCAAGAAAAGTCGAAAGTTGTTCAAAGATTTTCAAGAGTTAGCAGAAAGAAAGTGAAAGCAAGTAAAAAGTTTCTCATTCAACAAATCCCTATTTATAAGGGTAGAAATCCGGCCCATCAAGTTCCTTCGAAACACGTGGAGACTATCCAAGAGACCACGATCAGATCTGACCGTCAAAGGAAGGAATAGGTTTCACCAACTTTTATAGTATCATCATTACCCTGAAGTGCAGCGGTCACCTCGCGATCAACAGTCGACGTGTGCACGTGATTGAGGCGGTTAAAATCATTAATTTTACTCTTGGAACACGCAGTAGTCACTTCAGAGCGGACTGCAGGCGTGGAGTAATGCCAGTTGCAGTTACTTTTTTATACGGCGCATTTAATGTGCACATCATAGGGATTTGTCACGTAGCTGATAAGATACGTGCGTCACTAAGCCCCGTCACACAAAGGTTGGATTTTACAAAGCAGAAATTCTCGTCAAAATTCACATCCTCGAACAGATACTCTGCTCGAGAAGTGCGGGGACTATCTGTATTGGATAAAAGCTGGCAGCACCTAAAAGACTACACGTGTCCGCCACGTGGCACGGGCAAAAGTTCCACCAGACAGATATCTAACTGACAGACAGTTATCGCGAACAGACCCAAAGCAGTTATGTAACGCCTCATCAGTCAACACGATCTGAATAAGCAGTTATTAGCCTGATCATGTGCGATCAATCAATTAATGGTCATAAAGGCAATAATTACAACCCAGCGGTTACATATCCAACGGATACGTGCCCAGCGGTTACAAAACCCATAGGACGCCTATCAGACCTATAAATAGCATTTGTTCTAAGCCATTGTAACACAACTTTACTTCTGATCTACTACAGTCAATAAGAATACTTTGTCACTCTTGCTCAAATACTGCTCTTTACGTATATTCGTTCGGTACTTGGTTCTCTAGCCTTCTAAGTGCAATCAGTAACGAGGAACTCTCACTAGGATTAAGCAATCCAACACGGTTACCTCTGTCTATTTTTCACTAAACGTTTTAACCTTATTTAATTTAGTTCATATCTCGTTTCCGTATTATAATTCATCGTCGTTGGAAATCACGAATATATTGCTGATTTGGTAACTAACATTATTCATCATTCAAGCTCTTAATCTAAACTATTGATCGTGACTCCGTAAATATAAATTTAATTGTTAATTGGCCTAAAATCGGATCTAGGTTAAACAAACTTGTGTTGTTTCTTCTAGTAAGGTTTGCTCAGCTTATAGGAATTGAAGTACCATAAGTTGCTCCCAAGCATAAGCCTAGAAGGTTTTTTATTTATTTATTTTATTTTTTAAAGAAATGATAGATACATTCATCAAAGGGTAGCAGTACACATCTGTGTAGGGGTAGCAATAGCCATGCTACCCCTATCAATATCTAGATAATACAAACAAGATATTAACGGAATTGTAAAATGCATAATAATATTGGATTTGTCCTGGTTTCACCTTTGTTTGGCCAAGTGATCTGTCGGTGTGTTTCCGTCATGGAAGATATGCTCTAGCTGAGGCGACCCTAGCTCCTGGAGCAAGTACCTACAATTATTAAACAAGTGTGAGTATAACTTGTTTGGATATGTAATATTATTTAGTAATACCTGAGAGTCTATTTCAATAACCAGTGGAGTTAGGCCCATTGTTTTAGCCTGCTGAAGTCCTTCTTGTAGAGCCATTAGTTTGCTACAAATTACGCTTAGACTTGGGAATTTCTTGGTGTATCCCAACACCCAGTCAATAGTATAATTTCTGAAAACTCCAACTGTACCTCCTAAGTTGGACTTTGAAATAAATGCTCAATTTATATTTAATTTGAAATGGTCTCTATGTGGTGGGGGGGGGGGGGTCCCATTTAGTATGGCTCCTATTATGGGTGTTGTTTTTAGCTAAGCCTTTGGAAGGGCCTATAGTTGCGAATTCTACGGCCAATTGGAGAATTGTGTGCCCATTGAGAGTGATGCAGGGTAAAAACATGCGGAAGCTAAACACGAGATAAACTATGCGGAAGCGATAAAACACAAGATATATGATATCAAAGATATCGGGAAACAAGGATTGGGGAGGCAAGAAACGAGAAGAAAGAACGGATAATTAGAATTCAAGACATGAATTTAATTATCCAAAAGGGAGAATGAAACTCGAACCTTACAAGGAATTCACACTAGTGGTGAATCTCCATAGATTCCAAGTCGTACAAGATTCTTGAAGCCTCGGGCTTCGGACTAGAAAGGCTCGGCCTTCTCTAATCTCTCTTCTCAAATGTTCATACAAGCTAATTAATGAATGAAATGGCTATCGGGTGTATTTATAGTTTTTCCTAACCCCTTGCGAAATGACTAAAAGACCCCCAAAGTGGGCTAAGACACAAAAGACCACGTAGGGTCAAAATAGGCAAATTACACAAAATCCCGCATTGCAGTCACAGGGGGTAGGCGGTCTGCCTCCCCCAACTAGGCGGCCGCCCCTTGGTAATCATCAGTGAGTGGGCGGTCGCCCCAATGCTGAGGCGCTCCGCCTCCAAAAGTCCCGAGGGCTGAGTTTTTGTAGGCGATCCGCCTCATCTGTGAGGCGCTCCACCTCTTTCTTAAGCCTCTTGAAACGCTTCAAAAATGTCCCTCGAGCCTCTCCTTTGGTGCCTATGTGCTCCTTCTTCCTTGGCGCTCCAATGCATGATCTTCAAGTAGTTTCCGGAGCCCTTGACTTGCATTCCTTGTGCTCTCACGCTTGGCTCTTGATGGTTGGGAACTAAGCCAATTTGCCCGGCATCATCCTCCCCTTCTTGAAAGGATTTCGTCCTCGAAATCAAACCATCAATGCCTACAATCAAAACAAGCACAACCAAGGTTTCCTACTTCGCAAGTAGGTTAGCTTAACAAGAAAAGTGCATTTTGTGTGGAAAACACAGTCTTGTGATAAAGCCAAGCATCAATACCTATTAAAAAACTTATGTCCCCAAAAGAGACGGCAAATTCTTGGCTCGAGAAGAACAAGCACTCATTACTATAACAAACAAAGAGATCAAGGGTATACATGTAGCAATTAAATTTCCTATGATCCCTAAGCTCAATACCAACACACCAAGCCTCTAATTCATTTTTATCACAAGGTGACACAATGACTTTGGCATGTCCAACACTCAAGGTGTGCTCAACATATGGGATGGAGTAAGTAAAATAGTTCAATTCACCACTAGTATCGAATACTCCACTCCCCTTCTTAGAAACACTCTTACACACACTGAGAGCTGCCTCCTCACCTCTAAAGTTTCCTCCAAGACAACCCTCGTCGCTAGAAAAACTCCCAAGGGAGGTCTCAAACAAAGGATTATTCATAGAGTTAGGCATTCCAATCCATGGAGGTTGAAACTCACACTCTACTCTAGTTTGATAAAATTCACCATTTTCATTGAAATTGCCCTCATACAAAGGATTAGTATAGGCACACTTATCAAGTTCATTAGAAAGAAAAGGTGAAGTTCTCAAACTAGAGACAACATCTATACTTGAGGAGTCATCGAACACAAGTCGATGTATCTCATTCTCAAGAGACTCCTCAAGGTTACAACCTTCTTCACTACGACACAAGAGACCACCACTAGCAAGTAAGCAATCAAAGGGAAGAATAGGATAATCATGCAAGTCATATTCTCCTTTATCAAATATAGGTGGGGGTGTCATAACAAGGTTCACATACAAGGTCAACTACAACACCCTTACTAAAGAGAGGTTCAACGAAAATCGGGCTCACATCATGATGTGGCTTTTCTACCCTCTCAACTAGTGGTTCATTTTCAAACACAAGTTGACCCAAAGGCTCTACACTAGTTGCAAACACATTGTAATCATGCAAATCTTCAACTAGCATAGAGTTTTTACAAACAAGATCACAAGACAAGGAAGTGTCATGATCAAGGGAGGAAGAACTAACACATACCTTTGAAGTGTCATAAATGTCTCCACCTTGTAGCTCACATTCGGCATCTCCTTCACCTTGTCTTTCCATCTCGAGACATGATTGAGGCTCCATCGGTTTGCCTCCAAGAATTTCTACACAAGAACTCAAACACATAGAAGAAAAAGATAAAGGGTTAAGGCCAGAATAAGTGGTGTCCTCACTCTCAATATTTCTTTTTCCCTCTTTCTTTTTCCTCATTTTTTCCCAAGGTCGGGTGTAGATTCGGGTGGTGACAACCCACTCACATCACTCAACACAACCTCTCCTTTTTCCACTCGAGAGTTGTCACCGGTCGCTCCCTTACTCCTCCCTATCTTTTTTCTCTCAAATTCGGGTGAATTGGGATGAGGCCCAAGAATACCCATAGCCGGAGTAGGTGGAATTTTCACGTCAACCTAGAATCTATGACTTGGAGACTCATCACTTGAGGTCTCCTTCTTCTTTGTTGGTGAACCACTCAGCTTTGGAAGTATCTTTGGGCTCACCTTGTTGACAATTGTCAACTCCTTTGTAGCACTAGTCCCACCACCTGTTGCAATTGTAGGACTCCTTGATTGCACATTTTTGCCCATGGAATGAAGTTCTCGATCCTTGCTCCTTTGCTTAGCCAAAGAAGGTACACTAGTAGACACTTGGCCCCTTGCCTGATATGGCACAAAGTCATAAACCCTTTGCCGTATGCCCACAAGATACACATCCTTCATAGCACTATATTGCACCCTCTTGCCCTCCAACCACGACTCACCTATCCACACATCAACAGGACGCATGGGATACACATCACACGACACATAGCATTTATAATTCCTATGAGATATGAGTACCCGAGCCTCCTTAGAAACCCACATTCCATCATACTCATAAGGATGTTCTAGCTTATGGCATGGTATCCTAAGCCTATCAACAAAAGAGGTGCTAATGTAATTGGCATCGGTATCACCAATCTTGAGCAAGTATCCTCCAATACCATTTACCTCAACAACGAACCTTCTCCTACCCAAGTTTTGTAGATTGGCATCCAAGGAAGAACTTGAATACCCACAAGTGTCAACACCAACAACTTGGGTCTCCCTTATCACTCCACTAGTGACAACACCACTAGAACAATCTCCACTTCCTGTCATACTTCCAACATTAGAAATGTTGTTGGAAGTCGAGGAACGAACCTTGCCATGGAACCAATAAGTGCCTCTCGCCTTAGTTCCATAGCCCATAGTACACTCCTACTACAACCATCCACGCCCTTCACGGCATATAACCCCTTTGCAGCAAAAGCAACACCATCTCTCAAACCAACCTCCACATGGGAATTAGAAGCATTAGATTGCTTAGCGTACCTAGAAGGTGCATGGTGCAAGAAAACCCGAAGGAAATGCTAAACACGAACGCGGAAGATAAATAACAAGAAAATAAAGATAGAAGCAAGACAAATCTTGCTTCGATTCAAAAGAACGGTGACGAACCTGTCTCAAAGCTCGATTGAAGGGAAATCAAGACGCACCTATACTATGCAACAATCCTCAAGAAAGACCCGCTTCTTGCAAATTGAATGATCAAGAAGAAGTTGTTCAATCGAATAACACCGGTTGACACAAGTTCTTTAAAAGCCCACGTCGGGGTTCGGCTCCATCGGAGACTCACAATAGCACTTGCTATATTTTTCATATACTCAAAAACTTCATTCTTTACAATGAAGTAAAATAGAGTATTTATAGGCTATGCTAAGGACTGAATAGTAAATAGTCACAAGTGACTAATAAAAACAAGCCACTAATAAAAACAAGCCACGCAGGGCTGAGTTTGTGTTCGGCAACCTTCATTTCGGTGCTCGGTTGCTTGCTCGAACTCATTGTCCTCGGACGCTCACTTATCTTCGAGCTCATTGTCCTCGGTCACTTTACCTTCGGGCTCAAATCTGAAGATAATGCCTTCGGTTCTTGAGCCCGGCCACTCAACTTCGGAGCAATTGCTTTCCTTCGGCAAGGCTAAGTGAATATGCACATCGTGCAGCAGCTTGGCTTGGCTTCGTGTCATCGGTCTCCTCGGTGGATCGAACACTTAATCAGCACGTGTTCGGGCTGCATCAGTGCAAGCTTCTTCTTTCCGATGGAACAACCACCACCTCCTCCCATACTAATGAAAGGACCTCTACTACTCCCTTGCACACCATTAGCAACAGCAAGAGAAGATCTAAATGAATAATTTATATACTCAACCTCATCATCAACTCTATCTAGGTCACTATCAACATTATCAAAATCTTCACAAGAAGAGTAAGTAGGAACATTGTACCTTGAAGCGTCACCATCTTCGAATTCTTGACTAGAAGCATAAGGGTCATCACATTCATCATCACAAGCCTCATAGTCTTCATCAACCTCACGATCATCATAGTGAATCGCTTCATCAACATAGGAGCCATGGTTACCATTATCATAGTAATGGCCATCATCATCATCAAAGGAATCATAGTCTCCATCATCACCATACGAGTCATAGCAACTCGCATCATCCCCAAGAGAGCCATAATCTCCAGAATCAACTTCCGACATTGTTGCAACACCAAAGAAAAAAACCTCCAAAAAGTCACTCCCTCACGTGTATCGCTCAATTTATGAACACTGAAGAGCGAGGCCTTAACAACTTGGGAACCAAGGTGATCACAACTAGTATGTCCAAGTTAAAGTTCGGAATGGAGTTAATGAGACTCGATGGACGGATGGTTATTTAAAGTGCGCACTTGAGGCCAAAGAAAGTTCTACGACTCTTCTTTGATTTCTAATCTCCTCTACGCACGAATGTCCTAATACGCTAGTAAGTTAGTGTCTTTCGAGTAGGCCAATTACCCTAGAAACACTAACCAAGAAGCCCGTGGGCGATTAACAATCGAAAACCTACGAAAAACAACGACCCGGTTGCACTCCAGAAAGAGGTGCTCCACCTCACCAGGGGGGCGGTCCGCCCAACAAAAATCCAGAGAGCAGCACAGAGGGAGGCGGTCCGCCTCAAAATGTAGGCGGTCCGCCCTATGTATTTTCCTGCCACTTTGCAAAACATGTTTTTGGCTCGTTTTGCACTCAAAATCCAACGTTTTCTACTTGTTTTCGATTCTAATGATACCCAAAGATGTGTATGATGTTTCTAAACATTACCCAATAGGTTTTAACCCCAAACAAATAACAATCAATCGATTTTGGTTCTTGAGCAAAATTCTAGGGTTCTTTGAAAATTTGGGAATATGATTTCTTCAAATTTTTAAATACACCACCAAATCTTGTAATTTTGGTACCAAAAGAAAAGGAATCACATAAGGAACAAACCCTAATAATTTTTAATGTATGGGTGTTCCAATCCAAGAAGTTCCATCATATTTTGTGAAATTTTCAAGTTTTTCAATTTTTTTTTGTTTTTCTTCAAATGTTTAAGAACAAACACAACAACAACAAAGATAAGGATACTACGAACAAGGAACGAGGGTTTGTAAGAACAACACCCGATCCGTGCTCTGATACCAACTGATGCAGGGTAAAAACACGCGGAAGCTAAACACGAGATAAGCTATGCGGAAGCGATAAAAGACAAGATAGATGATATCAAAGATATCGGGAAACAAGGATTAGGGATACAAGAAACGGAAGAAAGAACGGATAATTGGAATTCAAGACATGAATTTCATTATCCAAAAGGGAGAATGAAACTCGAACCTTACAAGGAATTCACACTAGTGGTGAATCTCCATAAATTCCAAGTCGTACAAGATTCTTGAAGCCTCGGGCTTCGGACTAGAAAGCTCCGCCTTCTCTAATTCTCTCTTCTCAAATGTTCATACAAGCTAACTAAAAAATGAAATGGCTAGGGGGTGTATTTATAGTTTTTTCTACCCCTTGTGAAATGACTAAAAGGTCCCCAAAGTGGGCTAAGACATAAAAGACTACATAGTGTCAAAATAGGCAAATTACACAAAATTCCGCATTGCAGTCACCGGGGTAGGCGGTCCGCCTCCCCCAACTAGGCGGCCGCCCCTTGGTAATCATCAGTGAGTGGGTGGTTGCCCCAATGTTGAGGTGCTCCGCCTCCAAATGTCCCGAGGGCTGAGTTTTTGTAGGCGGTCCGCCTCATCTGTGAGGCGCTCCGCCTCTTCCTAAAGCATCTTGAAACTCTTCAAAAATGTCCCTCGAGCCTCTCCTTTGGTGCCTATGTGCTCCTCCTTCTTTGGCGCTCCAATGCATGATCTTCAAGTCGTTTCCAGAGCACTTGACTTGCATTTCTTGTGCTCTCACGCTTGGCTCTTGATGGTTCGGAACTAAGCCAATTTGCCCGGCATCAGAGAGGCTCCGGATTTTTGTCAAATAAAGTTGCGTTTCTATTTTTCCAAGTATACCAGCAGATGAAAGAAAGAATGGTATCTGATGAAATAGTCATAGTGCCATGATTCATAGAAATTAATTTCTTGGTATTCACTATTTTTAACCACTATATGAATTTTTTATTTGGGCGATTAATGTGAAGGAAGGAGTCCCAGATTAAATCCGAAGCTGGACGGTAAATGGGAAAGCATATATTATTCATATATGAATAAAAGACTTACTAGATTAATGTACGAAAATGACATTCCTACACGAGATAATACACTGCACATATGGAAAAAATCTACAACTTAATATTCACTGTATAATGAAGTTTCTAAATTATTAGCAGAACAATTTAAACTTTTAAAAAGGGTATTTTTCCTTAATTTTCAGATTATAAACTTCATTTATTAAAAATAATTACATGTAATTATTTTATGGATGATTTGATAATGCAAAAGTTTTACACCATTAGGTAGTATAAAGTATGAAACTTTAGCGTATCCGAACAAGTATGTGCTTCTACGAGGAATATTTCAGAGTGTTGTTTTTTTAACACATAAATACTGAGCTAGATAGTGCTCATGGTTTGATGGAAACAAATTCTAACAGGTAAACTTAACGATATGCTTTGATGTCATTATGGGATAAATTGCCACTTCAGTTTCTCCTTGAAAGCTGAGAGCATCATAATCTTATAAGTTTCCGTACACTCATCATATTCGTAGTACTACGACATCTTTGGGAAGCAGGCCTCCTGCCATATTCGAGGAGGAAATTAGCTAAAGTTAAGCTTAAGACTTAAGTCTTTTATCGAAGCCTATAAGTGGAATTTGAGTGAAGCAATTACGTCAGACACCAAGCAAATAATAATACTACCTCGTGGAAACATCACGGTGTGTTTAATTGTATGTTTGAAAAAATAGGTTTAAAATCTATATACTTAGATTGTAGAGATAGTAAATGTTATTTAGGAATCCAAAAGCTCGCTACCAAGAAGTAGAGATAGTAAATGTTATTTAGGAATCCAAAAGCTCGCTACCAAGAAGAGGCCTATAGAACTACTCCATTAGCTATGGTTCAATAGAACTCAACATTTTCTAGAGGTAAAGTAGAGCCATGAATTTGCAAATGAAGAAGTTGGAAACGGGAAAGCGTTGCTTTCCTTTAAACAGAAATTTGAGATAATGTGATGGGCCATTGGTTGCTTTCACTAATTACCGGTGCTTAATCATGTCTTAATCTCACTGTTGAAGGGTTCCATCCATTTCCCTTTTTTGTACATGAAGACGGATGCTTTGCTTTTTTCATTGATTTTAGAAGTTAGCAAAACCACATAAACATACATATCAGTCACACACAATTACCATTGACACTATTTTTCAAGCAGGGAATAAATTAAAACAAACCCATTCTTTTGGGAAGTTGTTATTTAACTTAATTTAACCTCTTGCATGCATCTAGATTCCTTCTAGAGCTTGATAAGGGATGAATCTACACTCAATAAAATATACATACATATGATATGTCAGATGAAATGATAGTTTTAAGTTTTATTTAGTTAGGCTATAGTAGTTACCTTTCATCATCTCCCGTTCTCCTAATATAGGTTGGGAAACGGTTGCATGTACCAATGAGAGCTAAGTGGAATATCCCCCTAGACTAATGGTTATATAGCAAGGGTGAATAGTTATAGTCAATACTTGATATACCAAGAAATGTTTTAGTTTATTAATATACTTGTGTGTCGGATAGAGAGATTCATTAACTTTTCTTAAGCGAAAGCGTTAGTCTAGACATACCCACCCTAAAAGCTGCTACTGGCAATGGGGTTCTGGAGGCCTGATAGAGCATGAAAGAAGAAAGTTATCAAAACATCAAGGGCCGGCAAGCGAAAGAAGAGAGTTGATAGCTAGAATTATGTGAAAGGTAGCGTTCCAGAACCCCACAACTCTTTTTTGGCAGAAAAGGGTCTCTGATTTTCTTTCCCATTTTCTTTTATTTCTAAGTCTGATTAACACTAATCATGGACCAAATTAACACTTTTAAAACTTGGGGGTATTTCTTAAAACATACATAATAATTATTTCAAACCTTGGGAACACCACACCTCACTCATCAGTTAACCCCTTTCCCCTTCCCCGCGTGGCTTTTCTTTGCCCCAACTTCACACTTCATCTCCTTTTTCACTCCAAATTCTCTGTATTTTCAAGGAATCCGACCAGCAAATACAACAAAGTATTTTATATAAAAGGTAAACTATGTCGTTCTCATTTAAACTGTGGTGTAAATGTCGAACCTTGGTTTTAGATTTTAATTTTTTCGTCGATAGTGATTAACGATGAATTGGGTGTTTGTTTTTGTACAAAAGGTGTAATATTGTGTTGAAATTGAATGGCATTATGTGTTTTAATGGGTAAAGTAGTTCCGAACTACAAAGGGGATTTTCAATGTTCAACTGAAATATTTAGGGTGTTTATATTTTTTGGTTAAATTGTGACGATTTTGAGGGTTTTCTGAGAACCAACACTGCTTTATTTAGTTGCAATTTGAAGTTATTGCTATTATGTGTCTTGATGTTCCGAACACCATCTGAAGGTTCTAAACATCTAATAGGATGTTCATGTTTTTCTTCTGTAACTAAATTTAGTATCCCCTTGTTTTGCTTTGCAGAAAAATGGTAAATTTAAGACCGAGAAATAAAGATGAAGATGAGCAGAAGAAGCAGCCTACAAAGACTCCCAAGAAGGCGATTTCTAAGAAAAAGGGCCCTTCGCCGAAGAAGAAATTTGACAAGCCTAGTACTTCAGATTCGGAACGTACTCCAACAGATTTAGAACCTACTCCTAAACGCCCAAGAACTACTAAACCCACTAAAAGAAAATTAGTTGTGAAGAGTGACGAATGTAGCCAAGGAGAAGTAGCAGGTCCACGGAACAAAGGTGATAAACAAGAGGAAAGCCAAAGTCCAGCACCAAGTTACGATCTAAGTAAAGGTGGGGAGGATTTGGAGAGGGCTGCAGATGAGGGTGAAAGAAGGGTGGATTTAGATGACGCCGGTATTGATGAACTGTTAAAAAGTGATTTTTTGAGGACTGGAGTGGAAGATGGTGATGGTGAAAAGGAAGAGGAAGATGGTGATGGTGAAAAGGAAGAGGAAGATGGTGGTAAAAAAAATGTAGAGGCTGATGATTTAAGTAGAGAAAAAGGAGAAGAAGTAGAGGGGGAAGCAGATAAAACAGGGGAGAGTCCAAGAAGCAGCAAAAGAAGTAGAAGAGAGGCGGAGGATGTAATTTTAAAAAGCAACTTTCTGAAGGATCGTGAAAAAAGAGTTAAAATAGATGGGGAAGCTGTAAATAATGCAGGTGGATATGTTGAAGAGGAAGCAGGTGAAGAGAAGGAAACTGCTGAAGGAACATCTGGATTGAAACTGGAGGAAGACCAGGTAATAGTTGAATTGAAACGCGTATTGTTCGGAACGCCAGAGTTGATGTTCTACACGACATTTTGTACGTTCCCAACATCAACATTAAGGCTGGTAGCTCTCGTTCGGAACACGATACATGTTGTTCCCAACAGTAGCAACTGTCGTTCAGAACCTCAGCATACTCATGTTCCGAACATTTAATAATTTACTATCATTGTGATTCATTTTATTAATTTTATGCTAAAATTATGTGCAGTATGAAGACGTTGGTCATGCTACTTTCAAGAGTAACGTTGAGGGTCTCTTCAAGACCTTCCTGACCAACAATGAACCTTTTAATGGGAAGATTACTGTTCGTTCTTCGTTGGCTAGGGGTATGATACAGTTCAAGGAGGTACTGAAAAAATTGCAGGTGAGAAGGGGATTTGCCAATAGCTGTTTCGGTCCTTTCTTGCAATTACCGGAATATCCACTGTTTGGCACCAAGTTGGTGCATAACCTCCTCATGCGAAGGATTATTTGCAAGAAGAAGAAAGAGGTTTGGATATCCTTCAATGGATTGCCAGCACGTTTTGGCCTATCCGAGTTTGCACTAATGACAGGGCTAAACTGTGGGCCCTATCCAAGTAAAGAGTACATGGATAAAATGAATGAAAAGGGGAAGGAATTGTGGAAGTTTGTTGTTGATTATTTCCAGGAGAAAAAGAGGAAGGAGAAGGAGAAAGAGATAAAGGGAAAGGAGGAGAAGAAAAATGAGGAGAAGGAGAAGGGTAGTGGGAAGCGGAAGGGGAAGAAGAAGGAGGAGGAGTCACCCTCAGCCTCACCCTCACCTTCACCCGCAAAGAGGAAGTTCAACAAGCCCAAAAAACAAAAACAGCCGAAGAAAAAGCAAGCTGTGAAGTCTGGTGACTTGCTTGAGTTGGTATGTTCTAGAACCTGTCCCAAGAAGTGGTATTTAAATCTGTGCATGGCTTGGTTTGTTCATACTATTCTGTGTGCGAGGGATTTCAAATATGGAATAGAGGAATGGGTGGTGTGCTTGTCCGCTGATCTTGCGGCATTCCAGCGTTATCCTTGGGGTAGGATGAGTTTTGAATTAACAATGGAATATCTGATCAAGCCAATGGAACCTCGTGCAGAAGGAAGCCAGACTTACAATCTTTATGGCTTTCCATGGGCATTCATGGCCTGGGCTCATGAAGCCATTCCTGCCTTGAGACCAAAGGATTTGCCAAAAGAAAAAACAATCCCAAGGATCATAAACAGGCTTACTGAAATTTGTGAAAGAGATACGGACAGGTTGTTTGAAGAACAAGATGTTCCTGTAAGTATTCCGTTTTCCATATATGTTATGTAATGTTTGGAACAACCTCGTTGTTGCTGAGATATTTCTAATTGATGTTCGGAACATCTTAATGAAGAACCCTCAACTTCTACAGTCAACAATGTTCGGAACATCTTTTTCCGATGTTTTCGAACAACAAGACTTTGTTCCAAACAACATTAAAAGATTCTTAAAATTTAGTTGATATTTATTTAATGTTGTTGGGTATATTAACAGGTTGTTCACCCTTTCCTCATTCCTACCGTTGAAGAGCTGGACATGGATTACTTTCTAGACCTCATGCCATTTGATGACTCAGAGGACGACACAATAGATCGTTTTTGTAAAGTGTTTGAGGATGCTTGCAGCATTGGCCTTGTTGGTGGCACTACAATTTGTATCTTCAACAACAATCCTGCAACCCCTCCAAGACAAGTGATAGAAATTAAAGCTATGGAAGCCCCAGAAACGACGATGTTTGGGAGTGATGGTGAATACAAGGAAGAGGGAATTGGTGGCCTGCAAGATGTAAATATTGACATTGGAAACAAAGGTGATGGTGATGTAGTTCGCGGTGAGTTTGAAGTTGCCGGCATCACTGAAGTTGGTATAGTGAAGAGGAGCTCCAATTGCAGAGGCTGCAAATGTGGTGAATGCAGCGGATGGAGGGAAGCAATGGAGCAAAAGATTTTGGCTTACGATCAAAAGATGGTTGCTTATGATGAAAAGATCGTGGCTTATGAGAAAAGGATGGTGGCTTATGAGCAACAGATCGTGCCTTACGAGACAAAGGATGGTGCTTCTGAGCAAATCAAAGGTGATTCTTCTGGTGGTGATGGATTCGACATCCCCAAATGTAGCAGTTGCAATTGCAAAGAGTGCGACGATTGGCGTAAAGGCATGGTGATGGAGATGGCGGCCGTGAAGGAGATGATTGAGCAGTTGAAGCGCAAAACAATTGTAAAACCTGCAAAGGCTGTGAAATCACCACAAACAGAAGAGGAGAAGAAGGAGGAAGAAGTTTGGCCTAGTCTGAAAGTGGATATTTACAAGCCATTGAAGCGGAAAAAAGTTATGGCCTTGACCACATTTATGAAAAAGAGGAAGAAACAAAAAGATGTTTTTCTTGGAATCCCGATGAATTACCTAGATTTCAAAGACCTGATGGACAAGACTGTGTGGCTGTGGGACATTGTAAGTTTATTTTAGAATGATTTTCTGAACTTCACATTGTTGTAGGGAACATTCTAACTGTGTTCGGAACATCATTAGTATGCTTGGATCAACAAAAGCATTTCTAGCTTCTCATAGATTTATAGAACATCACACAGTCGTTCCGAACATGGAATGATGTTCGGAAAGACATAAATTTCCTTCACTCACTTATACTCCAATTATTATTTGTCTCTCTTATATGTTCTGCAGTATGTTGAAGCTGTGTTGACAATGATGCGGGAGAGGCATTTGAATTACCCCTATCATTACGATCAAAGTGACCTCATTCTGGATATGGCATTCTTGACAATGATGAAAAAACGCTACTACCAACTGGAAAAAGATGCGCAGGATGATAAGATACCGCTGGATGAGGCGTTGAATGCGTATAAGTTTGATGAGGAGTATCTGAAGTATGCACATGGAGAGCTACCCTACCCAGGGGGTAGGTGTTGGGCTGGTGCTAAGAGGATCTTCGCCGTCTTCAACATCAACGACAATCACTACGTGTTGGTGGTGTTTGACATGGTTGAAGCGAAGGTTTGGGTGTATGATTGCAATCATGGTGTTAATGATGATGAAAAGTTCTTGCCAATAATTGTTCCCATTCTGTACATGTTCCCGATCTATGTCAGAAATTCTAAGCTATTCAAAGAATTGGATCCGATGTGTAATAAAGGAGACATGTGGTTGTTCGAGAGAGTACCAAGATCACTTTGTCCACAAAATCTAACAGGGCAATCCTGTGGAGTGTTCGCGTTGATGTACATTGAGCATCTCATTACAAACACCTCCATGGACAAAATTAATGACAATGAGGCTGATCGGTGGAGGCGACGTTTAGCCGTTTATATTTACGACGGCAAAATGAAGCCTTGATTTGGGGAATATGTAATATTTGGATAATCTTTTAACTTTTTTTTGGTAATGTAATTAGGTATGGATGACTTTTATTTTATTAGCCAAGTAACAAGTAACACTTAACAGTAACAGCTTTTGATGTGCTTAAATATTAAATATTGACGATTATTACATCAGTTCCAGAACGACATCAATCTGTTCCTGAAATGCAAAGTGATGTTCCAAACATCTGCAACATTTAATTAAGTTTACCCTGGAATGTGAATGTGAACTCGATGCTCCACTTATAGGTGCTCCCCTTGTGAATGTGAAGAAAGGGGCCATCGACGAGTCTGTTGGGAAGGGCTTTATCGAAAGTGACTTTTGATGAAACTCGTAACCGTTATGTACTACTCAAACGAGCGCAACAGATAATATTGTAACTGCTGTACCTTTTAGATTTTAACATGATGTTCGGAACATATATGTTTTGCGTGGAATAACGATGTTCCAAACGAGATACTCTAATTGTATAAAGGTTAATAATGTTCCAGAACGACACAAAACCTTTCTGAACGGCGTCATGGAGTTCTGAACTAGATAAAAGTAATTTTCATTGATAATCATTGTAGAGCTTTACAAAAAAGAATGCTAGTTATATTAGCATTCAAATGGAGAAACTGCACATCACTGTCAGTGCTTTACAAAAGGAATGCTACTTATACTAGCATTCTACCAAAAGATACTAGATTATAAAGATTCAAAAAGAAATATATAATAACATTAATAGGAACATCCAAATCTAGCGTGAAGGAGAGGAGTAGAAGTCAAGGTAATGGATCCCCTTATCAGCAAGCAGCCCTTTGAGCATTCTTGTGATCCTACGCCTTTCCTTCGCCATCTTTCTGACGTCCTTTTTGTAGTCATGTAGGAATCCCTCAAACTGGAACTTCCAACCCCACACTTCTGCCCTTAGTTGTTCCAATATGTCAATAGCCCTTTCAGTTTGTGATTCGTCTGCAAATGATAATGCCCTAGAGGTGGAGGCTATATTAGCCGTGGAGGCACCTCTAGCCGTGGAGGCTCCTCTGGCCGTGGAGGCTCCTCTGGCCGTGGAGGATCCTCTTGCTCCTCTTGTTCGTGGTTGACGTGCCATTTTTGAAGATGAATAGTTTGTGATTCCTTGAATTGTAAGTTGATGAATATGGATTGAAATGCTTTGAGCCGTTGGGTATTTATAGAAGTTGAGAGAGGCAACCGAAACGTTTGTAGCCGTTTCGTGTATTGGTATTTGAGCGGGTTGTATTGCAGCCGTTTCTGTATTTCAAATTTTGAACAGGTTCCGAACGTCAGCCTATATTAGTGTAATTGGTGTAACGTATCCACGAAATGATGTTCCAAACCTCATTTCGACCTACCTGCAGACCTAGTCTAGTTTACGAAATGATGTTCACCTAGTCTAGTCTACGAAATGATGTTCCGCACATCATTTCGGCCTACCTGCAAACCAAGTCTAGTCTACTACTCTAGATGATAGGTGTATTGGTATTTGGAAATTGTATTGTAGCCTTTTTGAATTTCAAATATTGAATCTCTTGTTCGGAACGGCAGTGTACATAAGTATAATTCGCGTAACATATCTTTTACACGATGTTCCGAACATCATTTCGATCTAGCCCAATGTCGTGATAGATTATTACATTGGGCGCGTGAACAATATTTATTTACCAACGGTAATAAAAATACACCACCCAACACATTATATATGCGTTCATTATTTGTAAAACAAGTTTACACAATTACATCAAACATCCAGATTAAAATGTCTAGTAGATCCGTTAATAGCGGCAGTGTTGTACCATTTTGTCGATGTGGAGATTATGCGAAGTTAACAACATCGTGGACGCAGCTAAACCCAGGAAGGAGGTTTTACGGATGCAAATATGGTCAGGTTAGGTGGTGCGTTTATTTTCTTTCTTGAATTTATTTGTTTGTTGTATTTATTTTATTTTATTTTTTTATGTAGGCAAATGGCTGCAACTACTTTAGATGGCATGATGAAGAGATGTCAGATCAAGCAAAGAGAGTAATATGGGGTCTACTTAAGAAGTTGAAAGCTGTTGAAGAAGAGAGGAAAGCGGCACGTTTATGGCGGAAAAAATTGGGTTTTGGGGTACTAATAGTCGTGGTGCTAATCGTTCTCATATTCTGTACTTGGATCAAGTGTTGGTCATAGTTTAGTTTCTATATTTCCAATTGTTATTGATAAGATCCAAATTGGAGCCAAAGCGCCAACCATCAAGAGCCAAGCATGAGAGCACAAAGGATACAAGGCAAGGGCACCGGAGGAGGGTTCGAGAGTGATTTGGAGTCATGGACTTGAGCGCCAATGAGGGAGGACCGGCTACGGACCAAGGAGGAACACTTAGAGTCCATTTTGAGCCGTTTCCAAGTCTCCCAGGAAGGAGGCGGACCGCCCATTGGACTAGGCGGACCGCCTAGTTGACTACACCTCTCAGGATCTCTGGCCGCCTACTGCAGAGGCGGACCGCCCATTTTTCCAGGCTGGGCGCCTACTCTGGGCGCCTACTATTCAGGCGGGGCGCCTAGTGTGCTGAAGGCCTATCCGGGTTTCCTACTTATTTTGAGTGTAATTCCAACTATAGCCCTAAGAGACATGTATTGTTTTGACTAGACTTAGGGGCTATTTAGACATTTTATTTAGAAGTGTGGTGAACCTATAAATACCACATTAGTCATTTATTTCATTTAGCTAGTTTGGAAGATAGAATCGAGAAGATAGAATAGGCTTGGCCTTTCTTGTTGAAGCGTTGACTTCATGTATCTCTTACGTTGAATCCATGGTGGATCACCGCTAGTGTGAGTCCCGTTTAATGGTTCAAGTCTCTTCTCCCTTTTGAATCAATCTATTTGTTAGTTTGATTCGTTCTCTTTCTTCTATTTCTATCCTCCCCAATCCCTTACTTTCTTGTTATCTTGTGATTGTTGCTTCCGCATCCTTGTTATTTGCTTCCGCCTATTTGGGTCTTATCATCTTGGTATCAGAGCAAGGCTCGGATTTTGTTTCTACAAACCCCCGACCCTTGATTCTTCGTGCCTAGGTCGATTCCTATCTTTAGTTTCTTGTTTATTGTTATTGAAAGAAGAAAATTACAAAAAAATTGAAAAGTTGAAAAATCTAAAAATTTGGTGTATCTTGTTGGTTTGGATGATTTATGATATGGGTGTTATAGATTCTTGATCGTGGATGAATTCCCGTTACTTGGGTACCAAAATTGTTGGAATTGGTGAAGTTTGAAAAATTGAAACCCCAATTGCCCTTAAACCCTTGATGAACTTGTTCTTGATGAATTTTGGCTTGATTCTTGGGTTGGATTGATGTTAGATTGAAAATTTGATATTGGGGATTGATCTTCATTGAAAAACAAACGAATCGGTACCAATTTTGTGGGATTTGAACGTATATAACACCTACTTTGATGAATCGCAATCCATTTTGAAACCCTTTGATAAACCCTTGTGTTCTTGAAGTTCTTGACGTTGAATCTTGATTTGATTGATTGTTTGGTTGTAAAATTGATTGGGGTTTGATCCTTGTGGGTAAAACAACATTTGGGTACCTTTGGATTGCTAAAACAACGTGTGGATTGTTGGATTTTTGGGTGTTAAAGTCAAAAAACACGTTGTTGAACTGTGCTGAAAGTTGCAGGAGGCGGAGCGCCTCAATTTGGAGGCGGAGCGCCTCATTTTTGTTAGCTCTCTGGAAATTTGGGAGGCGGAGCGCCTAGCTTAGGAGGTGGACCGCCTACTTTGAAGAGGCGGAGGGCCTCAATTTCAGGGCGGAGGGCCTCAATTTCTAGGCGGAGGGCCTCAATTTCAGGGCGGAGGGCCTCACACCTGAAGCCTTTTTCGGGTAGTTTTCTTGTAGGTTTTCGCTTTTTTCTTTGCTTCCGAACTTCGTGGTTAGTGTTTCTAGGGTATTATTCCTACTTTATTAACACTAATCTTTGATCCTTTAGGGTGTTTTGTGTCTTGGAGTCTTTACTTAAAGTCGTAGAACTTTCTTGCTTCAAGTGCGCATTAAATTAGCTTCCGTACATCGAGTCCCTTAAACTCCATTCCGAACCATTACTTGGGTGCATTAGTTGATTGATCTTGCCATTGTGATTACTAAGAGACAAGAAGGTCTTGAGTGGGAAAAGGCTTGAGTGGTGAGAACAATAGAGTGCGGTCACAAAAGCCAACGACCTTGAGTGTATACACGAGTGGAAAGAAAATTGAGTGACATCTTTTGAGTGATACACATGAGGGAGTGAATTTGTGAGGTCCTATACTCTTGGGTTACGACTATGGCTTCGGATGACGATTGTGGAGGGTATGACTCATGCGGAGATGATGGAGACTATGGTTCCTATGATGGTGATGATGGGTATTGCTATGACGATTCGGGGAACCAAGGCTCATATGATGATAAAGCGGGTCACTATGTTGATTATGAAGATGAAGAAGACTATGGGGCTTGCGAAGATGAATGTGAAGAATCTTATGCTCCAAGTCAAGAATATGAAGATGGTGACGCTTCAAGGTATGATGATCCTACTTACTCTTCTTGTGATGAATTTGAACATGATGATAGTGACGTAGAGAGAATTGGTGATGAGGTTGATTATGAGAATTGTTCATTTGCATCTTCTCTTGATGTTGCTTGTGGTGAGCAAGGGAGTAGTAGAGGTCCTTCCATTAGTATGGGAGGAGGTGGTGGTTGTTCCATGGGAAATGGGAGGTTTGCATCTTCTAGTTCCCATGTGAATAGTGGAAAGAGAAATGGTATTGCTCTTGCCGTTACGGGGGTGCATTGCTCTAGTAGTGGTGGTAGGAGTGGTACTATGGGCTATGGAACCAAGGCGAGAGGCAATTATAGGTTCCATAGTGGTATTTCTTCCCCGACTTTCAACAACACTTCTAGTGTTGGAAGAGTGACGGGAAGTGGAGGGTGTTCTAGTGGTGTTGCCACTAGTGGAGGGATAAGGAGGACCCAACTTGGGGTGATGATTTTCTTGGACTTGATCCTATACAAGACATGTGTGAGTGTAGGTTCATTTTTGAGGTGAATGGTAGAGGAGGATGCTTGCTCAAGGTTAGTGAAGCCTATGCCAATTTTGTTAATGTCTCTTGGGTTAATAAACTAAAGATACCATGCTACAAATTGAAATATCCTTATGAGTATCAAGGAGTTTGGATTACAAGTGAAGCTCGGGTACTCATATCTCAAGGGAGTTACAAGGAATATATTTGGTGTGATGTGTGTCCCATGGAGCATTATGGTGTTTGGCTAGGACAACCGTGGTTGCAAGGTAAGGGGGTGCGGTATGATATCGTGAAGGATGTGTACAAAGTGAGCAAGGGGCAAAGAACTTATGACATTGAACCTTGCCGGGCAAAGTTTAAGTTCTATCCTAGTACATTCTCTTGGCCTATGAAAAGGGGAAAGGAGCAAGTATCTCAATCCAAGGATGCAAGAAAGCAAACTAAAAGTCCTACAATCACAAGCAACAGTGGGACTAGTGCAAGAAAAGAGTTGACAATTGTCGACAAGGTGAACCCCAAATCACAAGCTCCAAAGCCAAGTGGTTCACCTACCAAGAAGAAAGAGACATCAAGTGATGAGTCTCTTAGTCCTAGATTCCGGGTTGATGTTAAAAGTCCACCTACTCCGGCTATGGGTATTCTTGGGCCTCGTCCCAACTCACCCGAATTTGAGAGACAAAAGATTGAGAGGAGTAAGGGAGTGACCGGTGACATTCCTCGAGTGGAAAAAGGAGAGGATGTGATGAGTGATGTGAGTGGGATGTCACCACCCGAATCTACACCCGACCTTGAAAAGAAAATGAGGGAAAAGAAAGAGGGAAAAAGAATTGTAAAGAGTGAGGACACCCCTTATTCTAACCCTAACCCTTTATCTTTTTCTTCTACTTGTGTGACTTCTTGTGTAGGAACTCTTGAAGGCAAGCCAATGGGGCCTCAATCATCTTCCAAGATGGAAGGACAAGGTGAAGAAACTCTTCAATGTGAGCTTCAAGGTGAAGAGACAATCCATGACATTTCAAATGCATTGAGTGAGCAAGATGGCCACTTAGAGGTAAGTGATAGTTCTTCCCTTGAACATGTTACTTCCTTGTCTTATGGTAGTGTTTGTGGTAACTCAACACTAGTTGATGATTTGTATGATTACAATGTGTTTGCCACTAGTGTAGAGTCAAATGGTCAACTTGTGTGTGATTGTGAACCACTAGTTGAGAGGGATGATAAGCCACATCATGATGTGAGCTCGGTTTTCATTGAACCTCTCATTAGTGAAGAATGTGTAGTTGACCCTATTTGTGATCCTTGTTATGACACTCCGCCTATATTTGATAAAGGGGAAGATGAGTTGAATGAATACCCTACCCTCTCCCTTGATGAATTGCTTGATAATGGTGGGCCTATGTGTTGTAGTGAGGTTTGTAGTAACCTTGAGGAGTCCCTAGTGAATGAGATGGATCGAATTGTTTTCAATGACTCCTCGGGTGAGAGTGAAGAACCTAGTCTTGATACCATGTTTTTGGATAACCATGAATTTGAAGTGCATGCTTTTACATTTCCATTGTGTGAACATGATCTCATTTGTGGTAGCGAATTGTATCGGACTAGGATTGGCAATAGAATAGAACCTCCATGGTTTGAAAAGTTAGACTCTATGGATGATCCATTGTTTGGAACTCCAAGTGGGATGAGTGGTCTTGATTTTGGTTGTGTTAAACCATCTTCTAGTAGTCCTAACCTTCATTGTGTGGACTATAATGATGAAGGGCCAATTTTGGAGACCTTCCTTTGGAGTTTGGCTAGTGAGGAAGATTGTCTTGGAGTTGGAATGGGAGGAGGAGAAGTCACTCTTGATGTGTGTAAGAGTGCTTCCAAGAAGGGGAGTGGAGTATTTGATGTTAGTTGTCGCTTGAATTATGTTGCTTACTCCATCCCATATGTTGATCACACCTTGAGTGTTGAGCATGCCAAAGCTCGATGTGATGACCATAAGCTTGGAGGTCATAAGGAACTTAGTTGCTTAATCTTGCATGTTCCATATCTTATTGATCTCTTTGCTTGTTATGGTAGTGAGTACTTGTCGTTGTGGAGCCAAGAACTTGTTGTTTCCTTTGGGAACATAAGCTTTTTGATTAGTATTGATGCTTGGCTCTATCATAAAAGTGTGATTTTCACATCACTTGTACTCACTCTTGTTGGACTTTCCTACTCTTGTAGTGGGAAGTTTTGGTGTGTTCTTATTGGGCTTAGGGATCATAGGAATTTTAATGGCTTGATCTTGCATATTCTCTATCCTATTGATCTCCTTGATGAATCATGCATTGAGTGTACCCATTGGGGAAGCCAAGTGCTTGTTGTTTTCTTCGGAAACATGTGCTTTATCATTGTTATTGATGCTTGGCTATACCATAAGAGTGTGTTTTCCCACACTTTTGACACTAACCTACTCTTGTAGTGGGAAGCTTTGTTTGTGCTTGTTTTGAATGTAGGCTTGATGGTTTGATTTCGAGGACGAAATCCTTTCAAGAAGGGGAGGATGATAAGATCCAAATTGGAGCCAAAGCGCCAACCATCAAGAGCCAAGCATGAGAGCACAAAGGATACAAGGCAAGGGCACCGGAGGAGGGTTCGAGAGTGATTTGGAGTCATGGACTTGAGCGCCAATGAGGGAGGACCGGCTACGGACCAAGGAGGAACACTTAGAGTCCATTTTGAGCCGTTTCCAAGTCTCCCAGGAAGGAGGCGGACCGCCCATTGGACTAGGCGGACCGCCTAGTTGACTACACCTCTCAGGATCTCTGGCCGCCTACTGCAGAGGCGGACCGCCCATTTTTCCAGGCTGGGCGCCTACTCTGGGCGCCTACTATTCAGGCGGGGCGCCTAGTGTGCTGAAGGCCTATCCGGGTTTCCTACTTATTTTGAGTGTAATTCCAACTATAGCCCTAAGAGACATGTATTGTTTTGACTAGACTTAGGGGCTATTTAGACATTTTATTTAGAAGTGTGGTGAACCTATAAATACCACATTAGTCATTTATTTCATTTAGCTAGTTTGGAAGATAGAATCGAGAAGATAGAATAGGCTTGGCCTTTCTTGTTGAAGCGTTGACTTCATGTATCTCTTACGTTGAATCCATGGTGGATCACCGCTAGTGTGAGTCCCGTTTAATGGTTCAAGTCTCTTCTCCCTTTTGAATCAATCTATTTGTTAGTTTGATTCGTTCTCTTTCTTCTATTTCTATCCTCCCCAATCCCTTACTTTCTTGTTATCTTGTGATTGTTGCTTCCGCATCCTTGTTATTTGCTTCCGCCTATTTGGGTCTTATCAGTTATGTTTTGTGCAGTAATGATCAAGAAATTTCATTTGAAATTGTTATTTTGTCCTATAATTTACTAATGTACCCTATGTCGTTCCGCACGACACACTTCATATTTCAAGTATATCGCGATCTGATATGAACAAATCCGTTAACAGAACGATGAAGATAGCAATATCGAAATATGCCGCTCCGAACGTGTTCTTCACGTGACAAACATATTTAGCATGTTCGAAACCACAAAGATGGATGTGCAGTCATTTGTCACTCTAACAAGTATGCTTGGTAATTTA
Organism: Petunia secreta; assembly: GCA_029990175.1. NCBI lineage: Eukaryota > Viridiplantae > Streptophyta > Magnoliopsida > Solanales > Solanaceae > Petunia > Petunia secreta. The sequence continues at coordinate 5,366,136 of JARKIP010000053.1, forward strand.
GGGTGATACTGATCATCTCACTTTAATTACCTAGTCATAATGATCATCATTTTCCACTCTAACAACTCTAAGTGGTTGTTTGTCACTCGAACCACTGTAGATGTGAAGAGTGTGATGAAGATAGCAACAATAGAAGTTCGCGCTCGGAACATCGCATGAACGCGACAAACTTCCCGTTGATGTTCGAAACATCGTTATATGTATGGATCATCATAACAAGTATAGTTTGTTATTTATAGTGATAGTGATCGTCATTTGTCACCCTATCAAGTATAGTGGGTCATTTCTAGTTAAAATGACCATCATTTGACACTCTTACAGGTATGTTGGGTCATTTCTAGATTATAAGGATCATCATTTGTCTGTCGAACAACTCTAGTTGGCCATTTCTACACATAATGGTCATCATAATGCACCCTTACAGGTATCTTGGATCATTTTTAGGTATAATGATCATCCTTTATCACTCTTACAAGTATAGTTGGTCATTTATTATATGTATGGATCATCATTTCTCCCTACACCAAGTATAGTTGGTCATTTATAGTGATAGTGATCATCATTTTTCACTCTTACAAGTGTAGTTGTTCATTTATTATCATATTGATAATCATTTTCCACTCTTACAAGTATTGTTGGGTCCTGCCTAGTCATAATGATCATCATTTCCCACTCTAACGACTCTACTTGTCCATTTCTACTCATAAGGATAACCATTTGTCCCACAAACTACTCTAAGTGGTCTTTGTGATGAAAGTGGATGAATTTATCGCTCTTACAGGTATATTGGGTCCTTTGTAGGTATATAATGATCATAGTTTGTCACTCGAACCACTCTAGATGTGAAGAGTGTGATGAAGATAGCAACAATAGAAGTTCGCGCTCGGAACATCGCATGAACGCGACAAACTTCCCGTTGATGTTCGAAACATCGTTATATGTATGGATCATCATAACAAGTATAGTTTGTTATTTATAGTGATAGTGATCGTCATTTGTCACCCTATCAAGTATAGTGGGTCATTTCTAGTTAAAATGACCATCATTTGACACTCTTACAGGTATGTTGGGTCATTTCTAGATTATAAGGATCATCATTTGTCTGTCGAACAACTCTAGTTGGCCATTTCTACACATAATGGTCATCATAATGCACCCTTACAGGTATCTTGGATCATTTTTAGGTATAATGATCATCCTTTATCACTCTTACAAGTATAGTTGGTCATTTATTATATGTATGGATCATCATTTCTCCCTACACCAAGTATAGTTGGTCATTTATAGTGATAGTGATCATCATTTTTCACTCTTACAAGTGTAGTTGTTCATTTATTATCATATTGATAATCATTTTCCACTCTTACAAGTATTGTTGGGTCCTGCCTAGTCATAATGATCATCATTTCCCACTCTAACGACTCTACTTGTCCATTTCTACTCATAAGGATAACAATTTGTCCCACAAACTACTCTAAGTGGTCTTTGTGATGAAAGTGGATGAATTTATCGCTCTTACAGGTATATTGGGTCCTTTGTAGGTATATAATGATCATAGTTTGTCACTCGAACCACTCTAGATGTGAAGAGTGTGATGAAGATAGCAACAATAGAAGTTCGCGCTCGGAACATCGCATGAACGCGACAAACTTCCCGTTGATGTTCGAAACATCGTTATATGTATGGATCATCATAACAAGTATAGTTTGTTATTTATAGTGATAGTGATCGTCATTTGTCACCCTATCAAGTATAGTGGGTCATTTCTAGTTAAAATGACCATCATTTGACACTCTTACAGGTATGTTGGGTCATTTCTAGATTATAAGGATCATCATTTGTCTGTCGAACAACTCTAGTTGGCCATTTCTACACATAATGGTCATCATAATGCACCCTTACAGGTATCTTGGATCATTTTTAGGTATAATGATCATCCTTTATCACTCTTACAAGTATAGTTGGTCATTTATTATATGTATGGATCATCATTTCTCCCTACACCAAGTATAGTTGGTCATTTATAGTGATAGTGATCATCATTTTTCACTCTTACAAGTGTAGTTGTTCATTTATTATCATATTGATAATCATTTTCCACTCTTACAAGTATTGTTGGGTCCTGCCTAGTCATAATGATCATCATTTCCCACTCTAACGACTCTACTTGTCCATTTCTACTCATAAGGATAACCATTTGTCCCACAAACTACTCTAAGTGGTCTTTGTGATGAAAGTGGATGAATTTATCGCTCTTACAGGTATATTGGGTCCTTTGTAGGTATATAATGATCATAGTTTGTCACTCGAACCACTCTAGATGTGAAGAGTGTGATGAAGATAGCAACAATAGAAGTTCGCGCTCGGAACATCGCATGAACGCGACAAACTTCCCGTTGATGTTCGAAACATCGTTATATGTATGGATCATCATAACAAGTATAGTTTGTTATTTATAGTGATAGTGATCGTCATTTGTCACCCTATCAAGTATAGTGGGTCATTTCTAGTTAAAATGACCATCATTTGACACTCTTACAGGTATGTTGGGTCATTTCTAGATTATAAGGATCATCATTTGTCTGTCGAACAACTCTAGTTGGCCATTTCTACACATAATGGTCATCATAATGCACCCTTACAGGTATCTTGGATCATTTTTAGGTATAATGATCATCCTTTATCACTCTTACAAGTATAGTTGGTCATTTATTATATGTATGGATCATCATTTCTCCCTACACCAAGTATAGTTGGTCATTTATAGTGATAGTGATCATCATTTTTCACTCTTACAAGTGTAGTTGTTCATTTATTATCATATTGATAATCATTTTCCACTCTTACAAGTATTGTTGGGTCCTGCCTAGTCATAATGATCATCATTTCCCACTCTAACGACTCTACTTGTCCATTTCTACTCATAAGGATAACCATTTGTCCCACAAACTACTCTAAGTGGTCTTTGTGATGAAAGTGGATGAATTTATCGCTCTTACAGGTATATTGGGTCCTTTGTAGGTATATAATGATCATAGTTTGTCACTCGAACCACTCTAGATGTGAAGAGTGTGATGAAGATAGCAACAATAGAAGTTCGCGCTCGGAACATCGCATGAACGCGACAAACTTCCCGTTGATGTTCGAAACATCGTTATATGTATGGATCATCATAACAAGTATAGTTTGTTATTTATAGTGATAGTGATCGTCATTTGTCACCCTATCAAGTATAGTGGGTCATTTCTAGTTAAAATGACCATCATTTGACACTCTTACAGGTATGTTGGGTCATTTCTAGATTATAAGGATCATCATTTGTCTGTCGAACAACTCTAGTTGGCCATTTCTACACATAATGGTCATCATAATGCACCCTTACAGGTATCTTGGATCATTTTTAGGTATAATGATCATCCTTTATCACTCTTACAAGTATAGTTGGTCATTTATTATATGTATGGATCATCATTTCTCCCTACACCAAGTATAGTTGGTCATTTATAGTGATAGTGATCATCATTTTTCACTCTTACAAGTGTAGTTGTTCATTTATTATCATATTGATAATCATTTTCCACTCTTACAAGTATTGTTGGGTCCTGCCTAGTCATAATGATCATCATTTCCCACTCTAACGACTCTACTTGTCCATTTCTACTCATAAGGATAACCATTTGTCCCACAAACTACTCTAAGTGGTCTTTGTGATGAAAGTGGATGAATTTATCGCTCTTACAGGTATATTGGGTCCTTTGTAGGTATATAATGATCATAGTTTGTCACTCGAACCACTCTAGATGTGAAGAGTGTGATGAAGATAGCAACAATAGAAGTTCGCGCTCGGAACATCGCATGAACGCGACAAACTTCCCGTTGATGTTCGAAACATCGTTATATGTATGGATCATCATTTCTCCCGAAGATAACAACATTAACAATTGTGCGATCCGAACGGCTGTTTAATGTGACGAACATAATGGTGGAGTTCCGAACATTTTTTTTCATTCTGGATATTTGGACGTGGATAATGTTAATGATCATCAGTTATATCTGGAACATAACAGGTGCGTTCCGAACATTTGTTTTCATGATGGAACACACCTATTATGTTCCGAACGTTTTGTATGATTTTATTAAGTTTTCCAGAAATGGAGTAGGCCAAGTTGTCGTTTGGAACATCGTTTTTAATATCCTAAACGACAGTTGATGTGTTGCGAACTATAAGCAAACAAGATGGTTTGCAGACAGTTTAACAGTACTAACTAAAGACCTTCATAATAATATTAATTGAACAGAGATACAAAAGCATATTCATAAACAGTAGAACTACTTAAACATCTAATATATAATAGCGTCTTCGTTATTGTTTGGATCTCCACCGAATTGATTTTGCAAAATCCTCTCAATCCGATCTATCTGCAATTGCATCTGCTCAAGTTTTGTCTCGAGTGTTTGAATGGACCTCTCACAATTATCTGCTACCTCTTTGATGTCAACAACTTCATAATGCACGTCTAGCAGTCTTATGGGAAGCGACTTGTTTGGAGGCTCTCGGACTCGGTGGTACTTATTCCATGGATCGTTTAATGCGTTATTGGCCATCTGCATGAAAAGTTGTTTAAAATTTAGAAAAGAATCAAAGTGGATAGTTATGTTTAAGGAAATATAAACAGATTAGATGGAGAAATCGTTTTAGAAAAAAGGCAGAAAATATGGAAAACTTGAGTACCTCAACTTGTTCTTCCTTGATATAGAAACTAGTGAAAACTGAACGTAATACTTGGTTAATGCGAAATGAATTGTGAATTGAGTGTTCATCAAAGTGGAGGTATTTATAGATGTTTTGAAGCAAATGAAGGGACGCATATTTACAAGTGTCAATGTGTTTTTTGACGTGACTGTTGCAGCAACCAACTTGTATTTTAGCCGTTTAGTGTATTGGTATTTGCGTTCCCAACTGTTCATTGTAGCCGTTTGTGTGTTTTAAATTTTGAATAGCTTGTTCGGAACGTCACGTATAAAAGTATAATATAATATCATCGACACGAGGTTCCGAACATTTCCTATAAGGTAGCACTTGGTAAACGCTACGACTGTGAATTGTGAAATAAAGACCTCACAAGCTTTCACATGCCTTGACATCGTTCGGAACATCACATGTAATATCCTAAACAAAATGGATGTGTTGCGAACAATATGCAATTATGTACACAACATAATCACAAAAGATGCAGTAAAGCAAATCTGTGCAAACCATAAGTTAAGAAACAAATTTGGCCAAATATGTACACAATATAAATTATACAAGTAGGACGAAAAGTCCATTATGCAATTCAATAAATATCCAAATAATCCAAATAATCGAAATTATAACGAGGACCATATAAATATACAATTCACAAACTCAATTCGTAGGCTGACTGGTAGCCTCATTTCCACTACGAACAACGGGGCATGTAGTTTTCTTGTGCCCATATCTCTTGCAGTTGCCACATTTATTTCTCCTCTTTGGAAGACGCTCCCCAATAGATCGAATCCGGTTAACCCTTCTCCTTCCACGGTTGTTCGGCTTTGGGGGCGGAGGCACTGGATAAAGTATCTCTTCAGCAGGGACGACCCATGATTCTTCAGGAGGTACTGCATTGACAGGCTCTGCATAGGCAAGGATGTATGCTTGTGTTGTGTAATATCCAGATACACTCTACTTCCATATTCATCGCCATGCAACCCCCTAATTGCTGCCATAGCATGTACACAAGGTAACTGATCAAGATCGAACTCCCTACATGTACATGTCCTCTCATATAGATCAACTTCTGCCTCATGCCCTGGACTAATGATTTCGAAACAATAAGTTCCCTTCCTGTTGACAACTAGCTTGTCTCCCACTTCTTTATTCTTCCTTATTTTTATTTCAACGTCTGGGACGCATAAATTTGGGTGGTTGATTAACTTCATGGCCCTAGTGTGGAATTTTTCCGCAAAGTTCCTACCTATATCCTTCAAGAGGGCAGCAATGGGGTATTCTCTTTGCTCTTTCAGCATGGAATTAATGGACTCAGCTATGTTTGATGTCATAACTTCAAACCTATTAAAAAGAATAAAAATTATAATAGTCAAAACATGTTCCTAGCACAAGTGCAGATGTAGGAATAAGAAGTGCGGAACATTAGTCATGTTCCTAACATGACTCACACGTTCAGAACTCCGATAATGAGTTCGGAACATCATCGGAAAATAAATATTCCTATAATGTTCTGAACATATATGTTATGTTCGGAGAGCGCAATGTGACGTTTGGAACATATTGAAAGCAGACAGTAATATATTACCTGTTTCCTGGGAAATATAATCTGCTCCATCTATGATAGCCAACAACATTTTCAAGATAATCCGCTACCCTCCAATCAATAGCCCTGATCTCATTCATAGCATCATTGAATTCCTCTACCCTGTATGCCTTTGCTGCAGTGTAGTATTTATGAAGACTGAATCCAAACTGAAACTTTGTTCGGATGCTTTCACCAAGGTGCCACATGCAAAGTCCATAGTGTGCAGAAGGAAACACTTGGGCGACCATTTTCGAGATGCTCGGATGTCTATCCGAAACTATGCACAACTCTTCACTATCTGAAACTATGCAGCGTAATTGTTCGAAAAAATACTCATATGAGGCGTCACACTCTTTGTCTACAACACAAAAAGCAACAGGGAATACGTGACTCATTGCATCCTGAGCAACAGCAGACAGCAAGACCCCTCCATACTCGCCAGACAAATGTGTACCGTCAACGGCTAGGACTTTTCTCACGTAAGTAAATCCCCTGATCCACGCTCCATAAGAGAGAAAAAAATACAAGAACTTCCCTGTGCTAGAAAGCCTCAAATCTGTCTTGGTTCCTGGATTCTTTCTCCTAACCATATAAGCATAAGCATCAAGAATTTCAATACCTTTCGCATGTGTTCCCCGTGTCAAAGATTTTGCAAATTGACAGCCCCTAAGACACTTCCAGTAGCTAACCTTACAACCAAAATCGTTGTTAAGGGACTCCCTGACAGCTTTTGTGGTTGGACCTTTTCCCATTAAATATTTACCTTTCATGAACTCACCAATTATCCGGGCAGAGGCGTGTGAATTATGACTGGAATGATGTTGGACACCGCATGTGTGCATGTTATTGTAAACGCTAATGTAGAACCTATCATTACTTTTATACCTCATTGCCCTTAACCACCATTTGCATTTCACATCTAAACATCTAGCATTAAAAATCTTTGCAGTATTCTTCAATGGTTTGTAATTAAAACGATGTTTAACTGCTGCAATCTTCAATTTGGTGACCATTTCTTTCTTATTGGGGAAAGTCATACCTTTTTCAAAACCTGTGCCATCAACGAAGTGAAATATCGGCTCGCTGCTTTGTGTTGGAAACACAGGGGTATAAATGGCAGGATGTTCCTCTACATATTTGTCTTCTACTTCTTCTTCTTTTTCTTCATCTACATCTACGCCTGCTCTGTTTTTTTCTACCCCTCCTCCTCTGTCTTCTTCTGCTACTTCTTCATGTAAGTCATCCAATCGCTGACTAAAATCATGCCCTCCACTATTTGGCATTTCTTGGTCATTAGAACCAACACATTCCTCCGTCGTTGAAACCACAATTACCCTTAGTGTGGGCCTAGCACCATTATGATCAACGTCAGCCATATAAAGGCGTACATCATCATCGTTTCTTATTGTAACGGGAGGAGTCTTTTGATTTGCGGCAACACTCAGCATGTAAGTAATGCAAATATCCCTCGGATTGTCTCTTATCCCCCAACTTCCGATGATTTTGTTAAGTAGAACATCATACGTAACATCTCTAGGCACAAGAATGGGTCTTGACTCTTTAACCTTCGGAGCCCAAGCATAACATTTAGAACGCTCCACCCATTCACCTTGATAATTAACTCCCAATATAACCTCACCCATCGATGGTCACCTGCAATAAATTGGAATGACCAACTATTAGTATTACTAATATTTATACAGTATGTTTCCAAACCTCCATGTTCTCGTTTGGAACATCTTCCTGACGTTCTGAACATCAGATTACAGTTTTTCATTGCTCGATGAAAGATGTTCCGAACCTCAGTATTGCTCGTTTGGAACATCTAATAAAGACGTTCTGAACATCACCTTACACTTTTTCGATGCTTAATGCAAGATGTTCCAAACTTCAACAGAACGCTCAAACATCCTACAGAATGTTCCGAACATTATCTGTGAAAATTCCAATAATATACATACGCCGCGTAAAACGCTAGCGATATGTTTGGAATTACAATTACGGCCATAGGAAAGTCGAAATGGTGTTTGGAATTTCACGCAGATTGTTCGGAGGAACTGAATCCGTAACAACCCCGAATCAACAAAAACAACAAAAAAGATGTTCGAAAATTTAGTACACTTACCGGAGATGACTGGATTGATACGATTAAAATTGGAGGAACAAGATTTCTCCTTTAATGGATAAGAAACGACGACCAGATTTAACGAAATTCCGTATAACCCAAATGTGGGGGATCTCAGCTTGTATTGCCTAAAACTGGAAAGGATATTCAAGATAATAAGCTCAGCAGCTATGGTGGAATGGGTATTATTTCGAAATACGAAAGGAAGCTCAGCAGCTATGGTGGAGCTTTGGGCGGGAATAGAATGTGGAAAAATGGAGGGAAAACGGGGGAGAGGAGAGAGGGAAAGCAGCTAGGGAATGGCCAAATTTGGCAAAAAACTACTTTATATACATGGACTATTGTGCAACTTACAAAACTTTGGGGTGAGAATGTTACATAGTTAATAACACTAATTAAATGAGGACCCTAGAATTCATGTTTAAAACTTGAGCCTTTTTCCACACAAAAAAGACTTGGGGAGACCTGCCATGCCAATCCCCCTAGAATTATACTTAGGCTGCAACAACAAGAATACAATAAGAGCACGAGCATCTTCTTAATAACGTATGACTTATATATGTATATGTATATGTATATGTATATGTATATGTATATGTATATGTGTATGTATATGTGTATGTATTTCTATATGTATAGCTGAAAGATTTAAAATTTTAATTTAATTATATACAAACGAAAGTTCGTGCCCATTTCCAAAAGAAATAAAGTAGTGAGAGTATTCGGACTTCAGATACACGGATTAAAAATCCTGAATGCGACGTTATTAAGAATTTAGCAACTAGCAAGTAGTGGACAATGACGATAAGCTTTCATATCATTAAATATGAATTGATAACTCGGCACCTTAATTTCACATTGATCTCACTGCTTAACCAAATTTAGAAAAAAATGAACAACTCATCTTTTTATATCCATTCACTTACATTTGGAGCATAAAATGGATAGATGCTCTTTACAGATGCATTTAACCTTGGCTTTTATGCTTTTCATGAAAATGATATTAGTAGAAATAATTTTTGAAACCTTCTTTTACGGTGGGGTAGATCATGAGAATGACGGGAAAATTAAAGTTAATTTAGACAAAATGGACTACAATCGGGTCTCTTATAGGTCTTTAAAATGCCTTGGAAAGTCCTTGAATTGAACCGTTATACCCAAAGAAGAATTGCAACATGAAAAGGAGATCACAGTAAAGATCTGATTTGATACACTAGTTAGACAAAAAGCCGGAATTTGTTGTAGAATGGAATATTGTGTCCTTGTTGTGTTAATTTCCACTACTTCATTATCAATATGAGAATTAGCAGTGCGATAAAAAAGAATGAAATTTTAGATAGGACTTCAATTAGCAGTCCAAGAATGACTTGGTTCGTCCACTCATGTCGCAAGATGGTATATGATTGACATTTTGAAACCTCTCAAAGGACATGGTATTAAAAAATAAGAAATTAAAAAATTAAAAAATAAACGAGCTGAGGGTATTTTGACCAAGAATGACTTGGTTCATCCACTCATGTCACAAGGTTTACAAGACTTATCTAAACTTGCAAAAACATTGACGAATCTGCTAGCAAAAGATGCTAAATTCGTGTTTCATGAAGAGTGTCTAGCAACATTAGACTTGTAACATGCAAGACTATTTCCAAAACTAGAGAGAGAGAGTATCTGATGTTTGGCATTTTATGCCAACGTTTTCTTAATATTTCCGCATGTTTGAGCTTGTTATTCGCTCGTTTTATAATTTATGAATGTGATTTTGCACTGATTTTATGTCGTATGATTGTAGGTTGTTATGAAGTGCAATTGGAGCTTTAAAGAGCATGATCGAACAAGAAAAGATTGGATTTGGATTGAGGATTGGATCGAGCACACGAAGGCACGACACAACGCGAGCTGCGGACGAAGAAAGCAGCGAAATAAGCCCGGCGCTATAGGTGGCACGGGGCACCCCCCATAGCGCCGACTTTTCTGGCGCGGTTACTGGCGCGGGGCGCCCCAAAAGCGCACAAGTTTCGACGGGTTCTATCTTGGGTCGCACGTTACGAGGCGTGGGGCGCCCGTTATAGCGCCCCTGGAACGTTTTTGACTTCCTATTTCGTCTAGGCTTGGGTCCAAGTTAGTACTAGGTGTTTGTAAACCCTATAAATACTCTTTTACTTAGTTTTTGAGAGGAGTTCAGACCTTGGAGCAAATTGGAGAGCTCATAACATCCAGAACAAGGGTTTTTCTTCCTTCCATTAATCTATTACATCATTATTTCATTATTTCATCAAATCTTTGTGTTGTTATTATGGGTATGCGTGGCTAATTCTCTCATTCTAGGGTTAGAGTATTACATGAAAGTTGATGTTTTAAGATTGATTCCCATTAATTGAATCCCATAACGGATTGCTTGTTCTTTCTTGATTTCACTTGTGTAATTGTCAGGGCCCGATTATTACGCATTATCTATGATTTTTAGATTGAACTCGAAAGAGGAAATTTAATTACGTAATAAGAAAGAATAGGACTAGTTTGTGAACTCGGGCATCGGGGAACCAATTTGTGAGTAGGATAGACATATACTTGCTCGCCTAGTTTAACTAATTACATAATTCGTTAATGCGTGCATGTGATTCAACCCATAGACATATAGGGATTGGAGTAGCCTGCATAGATCCTGAAGAATCGAAAGGTTTTCACGGGTACATTTAATCTGTCAGTTAGTAATCCGGAATTTAAGAAGTGGAATCAATTGGATACATCAACTGGATTGTTCGTAACTCTGACCCTGGACCGTATCCTTATTACTGATAACAACTAACTTTTGCTTCATTGCTTGAATTCACTTTTATCATCTTAATTACTGTTCTTTAGTTAATAAACTCATCACTATTGGAAAAAGATCACTGAATAGTTTATATAAATTGTTTGCTAGAATTCAGTCTGAATAGTCCTCGTGGGAACGATACTCGATTTATCACTTTATTACTTGTCGACCACGTATACTTGCGTGTGCGTTTGGGAGCAACAAGTTTTTGGCGCCGTTGCCGGGGACTAAACAATTGACTGATTTCTTTTTGAACAGTTTATTACTTTCTATTCAGGTTTAATTTTTGTTTGGAGTTTTGTGCTGTTTCAGGTATTAGGTCCTGCTTGATCTTTACCCACAGGAATGGCAGCAGAACAAGCTTTAGCTGTGCGAGATGTTGCTCTCCCCAGCCTGGAGGGAGTAGCCTCGAGCATAGTTAAGCCTGAAATCACCGGGCATTTTGAGATTAAGTCCGGCATGATACAACTGTTACATGTGACTGGACAATTTGCTGGATTACTTAGCGAGGATCTACAACAACATATCCAGAATTTCTTGGAGATCAGTGATACTTACACACCGAAGGGAGTTCCTGTTGATTATGTTCGCTTGACGTTGTTCCCATTTTCACTGATTGGGGCAGCAAGGAAGTGGTTAAAGGCTGAAAAGTCTGGGTCTATCACTACTTGGGAGGATTTGGCTAAGAAGTTCTTGGCTAAATTTTATCCATCTGCCAAGACAGCTCGGCTGAGAAGTGAAATTATGTCCTTCAGACAACTAGAAGGAGAGTCTTTGTATTCAGCCTGGGAGCGATTCAAAGCTTTATTGCGAGATTGTCCACACCACAACCAATCCAATGAGGTTGTTGCACACACTTTTGTTAAGGGGTTGAACCAACACACTAAGATCGTGGTTGATGCTGCTGCTGGAGGCCAAGTACTGGCCTTAAATTTTGATCAAATTTATGATTTGCTAGATAAGTTTTCGCAGCGCAATCCTGATTGGCAGGGAGATGGTAGAGCTATTACGCAGAAATCTGCAGGGTTACTTCAGTTAGATGCAGTTTCAGAACTAAGGGCGAGAATGGATGTTATTTCCAATCAAATTAGCAAGTTAGCTCTGCCAAAGGCTCAACAACCAGTGGCTCCAGTGCAACAACTCCAGATCTTTTGTGAGGTTTGTGGTCAAGACCATGCTACAGAGGTTTCCTCCTCTAATCCAGAGTCAGTTTATTACGTAGGTAATCAAAACAGGATGCAGGGTCAAAATCGGTTTGGTAATGGTTATTATCAAGGCAATACGAGAGCCCCGAATAATTACCACCCACTTCCAGCTCCACCACAATAGGTTAGCTATTCAGTTGAAGAGATGTTAAAGCAGATAATGGCGGCCCAGCAGAGAATGATAGCTGACACTGCAGCCCATGCAGTGGCCATACAAGATATTGCCAATGCTCACACGAACCTGGAGCACCAGTTGGGGCAGTTGGTGGGAGAAATAAGCATTGTTAAAAAAGAGCCTGAACAATGTCTTGCATTGACTTTAATTGAAGGTGGAGAGCTGATGGCCAAGTCTGAGGAGAGAGCTGAAATAGAAAAAGTTGAAAAAGTGGAGAAGGTAAAGAAGAAAGAAGAGAGAAAGGAGGCACCTCTGCCGCCCCCACCATTCCCACAGACACTTATACCATCGAAGGATCTGGCCCAGTATCAAAAATTTGTGAGTATGTTGAAAGAACTTCAAGTTAATATTCCTTTGATTGATGTGTTTGAATTGATGCCATCCTTTGTGAAGTTCTTAAAGGAAATTTTAGTCAAGAAGAAAAAGCCTCAAGAGATAGATACAGTTGAGTTAGTTGAGGAGTGTAGCACAATCTTGAGCAAGCTACCTCTAAAACTTCAAGATCCTGGGAGGTTTACTATGCCTTGCACCATTGGAGGGCATAATATCACTGGTGCATTGTGTGATTTGGGTGCGAGCATAAATCTCATGCCTCTCTCTGTTTGCAAAAGGTTAGGGCTAGGAGCAATCAAGCCCTCTTCAGTTACTCTTAAGATGGCGGATGGATCACTCACTCACCCCGATGGTAAGTTGGAGGATGTGTTGCTAAAAGTTGGTAAGTTTACATTCTCTGCTGATTTTGTAGTCCTAGATTATGAAGAGGACCGAGAAGCTCCAATCATTTTGGGGAAACCATTCTTAGTCACCTCGAAGGCAATTATTGACATGGAGCTGGGTGAGATGACTGTTAGAGCGCATGGAGAAAAGGTTACTTTCAAGGTTTATAATGAGAAAGAGCACATAGCTAAGGTTGAAGAGTGCTCTATGATTGAATGTGTCAAACAAGAACATGGAAGTAAACCGGAGGTGAAGTTGAAGAGGGGTTCTCTCAAAGAAGGGAAGAAAGCAAAGGTTCGGCGTAAGAAGAGAAGACGTAAATGCTGGAAGTGAGGCACTTCTCGGGAGGCAACCCGAGTTTGTACTTGTATTATTTTATTTATAGTGTCACGTAGTTTTTGTTTTTCCTTGGATTGCAGGTTCATGTATTGTCGAGGCTAAGTGTGGGGTGTCCTCACCCTTGCCTAATATTGATGACCTGATGAGGGAAGTTTGAGTACCTCATACTATATGGAAGCTTGGAGGATGCTAGCACCAAGGACTAGAATTGATGCAGGGTAAACCTACGAAAGCGATAAAGAGATAAAAACGAGACGAGACTTACACTAAAGTTCGAGTAGCAACGAAGAACTTGTTCCGTTACACCCCAAACGATTGGAAAGAATCACCTACGCTAAGCAACTATCCTCAAGAGACACAAGGCTTTAGCAAATAGAATGATCGAAGACGGATTGAAGAGCAACTTGGATTCATCCAATTGATTCAAGCCAAAATGGTTACAATGTCAAGAGCAATGCTCATTTAATGTGTTTTGTGTTCAAGGTAATGTAAAATGCAATAAATGATGAAAAGGGGCATTTATAGCACCCCATTACAATATTTCCTAGATTCTTGTCCGCGTCTGCCAAAGTGTTCTTCGCGATCGCGCAGGAGTATATGCGATCGCGAGGCACAGTTAATTGCTGAGAGGCGGGATCGCGCGAGTCAAGGCGCGACAGCGAAGACCAATCAAAAGCTCTTCGCAATCGCGAAGGTTTGCACGGGATCGCGAAGAGTAAATCTCCTTCGTCAGGCAGTAAGCTAAGCAGGCGTCCCCTGTTTTGCCCTGTTTTGCTCCCCTGCTTCCTGCACTGTTTCGTGCCCTGTTTCAACATGGATTGAGCTCAAATGCATTGTCGTTAAGTCCTCTCCCGAGCTCATATCATCCACGCCTCTCCGAACCAAGTGTAGGTGAGTGTCATGGATAGCTTTGGCTTGGCTTCTCGTAAATGGTCTCGAGCTAGTTTGCCCGGCATCATCCTCCCCTTCTTGAGAAGATTTCGTCCTCGAAATTAAGGGGTCATCCTCCACGGCATCACCTACATCACAAGGAGCCAAGCCACTAACATTGAAAGTATTTTAAACATTATACTCACCAGGTAGATCAATCACATAGGCATTGTTGTTGATCTTGGATATCACTTGGAACGGGCCATCTCCTCGGGGTGCCAACTTCCCTTTTCGAATCATTGGAAATCTTTCTTTCCGGAAGTGCACCCACACCCAATCTCCCTTCTTGAATTCCACCTTCTTCCTCCCCTTGTTCTTCTTGGTGGCTAGCTTTTCATAAGCTTCCTCCAAGTTCTTCTTTGCTTTGGCATGGAGTTCCATCAAGGCCTTAGCTCGGCTTGTACCTTCAACATTAACAACCATTTCCCTTAGCAAAGGGGTAAGTTCAAGTGGAATCAAAGGATTAAAACCATAAACGCACTCAAATGGAGTCATGCCAATCATTCTATGCAAGGTGCGGTTATATGCAAACTCCATGAGTGGTAACTTTTCCACCCAAGTCCCGGCCTTACCTCGGATCATAGCTCTAAGGAGAGACCCTAAGGTTCGGTTCACCACCTCGGTTTGACCATCCGTTTGAGGGTGGTGGGACGTAGAGAACAACAATTTGGTGCCAAGGGCACCCCACAAGCATCTCCAAAAATTGCTTAGGAACTTAGTGTCCCTATCACTCACAATGGTTTGATGCACGCCATGCAATTTTAACACATTATCAATGAACAAAGAAGCTACATGGTGTGCGTCACTACTCTTTTTGCAAGGAATGAAGCGAGCCATTTTGGAGAACCTATCCACGACAACATAAATGCTATCATGTCCCCCTCTAGACCGTGGCAATCCCATAACAAAATCCATAGAAATGTCCATCCACAGGCTAGTAGGAATAGGCAAAGGAGTATACAAGCCATAGGAATTTGACTTAGACTTGGCGTGCTTGCAATCTAAAGAAGCATTGCATAGCCGCTCAACATGCAACCCCATCTTAGGCCAATGGAATTGCTCCATAAGAATAGCCAAAGTCTTATCCCTCCCAAAGTGACCCATCAAGCCTCCACAATGTGCTTCACGCACTAGCAATTCTCGCCAAGAGGACTCGGGGACACATACTCTCCCTTTCTTGAAAATGTAGCCATCTACCCATTGGTACTTCTCCACTCGCTTCCCACTCACTAGAGCATCATGAATGCTCTTGAACTTTGGGTCATGTTCATACAAAGATTTTATACTCTCAAAACCCATAAGTCTAGAAGCAAGAGTGGTTGCAAGGGCGAACTTCCTAGAAAGCGCATCGGCTACGACATTGTCCTTGCCCTTCTTGTAATGAATTACATAGGGAAAAGACTCAATGAACTCCACCCACTTGGCATGTCTTTTGTTCAGCTTCTCTTGGCCTCTTAGATGCTTGAGTGACTCATGGTCACTCTTGATCACAAATTCCCGAGGCCATAGATAGTGTTGCCAATGGGCCAAAGCTCTCACTAGGGCATACAACTCCTTGTCATACGTGGAGTAATTCAAGGTTGCGCCCTTCAACTTCTCACTAAAGTAGGCAATGGGTTTCCCTTCTTACATGAGAACACCCCCAATTCCCACCCCCAAGGCATCACATTCAACCTCAAAAGCCTTCCCGAAGTGGGGCAATTGTAGCAAGGGAGCGGTACTCAACCTACTTTTCAATTCTTGGAAAGCTCTCTCTTGAGGCTCTCCCCACACAAAGGGTTTATCTTTCTTCACCAACTCGGTGAGTGGTGTGGCAATGGTGCTAAAGTCTCTAACAAAGCGCCGATAGAAACTAGCAAGGCCATGGAAACTCCTCACATGAGAAACGGTGATAGGAGTAGGCCAATCTCTAATGGTTTCAACTTTGGACTCATCAACTTCCACACCATTGACACTAACAACAAAGCCCAAAAAGACAACCTTTTCAACACAAAAGGCACACTTCTTAAAGTTGGCATAGAGCTTTTCGGCTCGTAGCACTTCAAGCACTTGACTCAAGTGGCCCACATGGTCGTCTATTGATTTGCTATAAATCAATATGTCATCAAAGTAGACGACCACGAATTTGTTGATGAATGGCTTAAGCACGTGGTTCATTAATCTCATGAAAGTGCTAGGTGCGTTGGAGAGGCCGAAGGGCATCACCAACCATTCATATAGACCAAACTTGGTCTTGAATGCGGTTTTCCATTCATCCCCGGGTTTCATCCGGATTTGATAGTAGCCGGACCTAAGGTCTATTTTAGAAAAGACACTAGAACCACTAAGCTCATCCAACATATCATCCAAACGAGGTATGGGATGTCGATACTTTACCGTGATCTTGTTGACTGCTCGACAATCCACACACATCCTCCAAGTGCCATCCTTCTTTGGAACGAGGATCACGGGCACGGCACAAGGACTCAAGCTTTCCCTCACCAAGCCTTTGGTAAGCAATTCATCAATTTTCTTTTGTAACTCCCTTGTGTCCTCGGGATTACTTCTATATACCGGCTTGTTGGGAATTTGAGATCCCGGGACGAAATCAATTTGGTGTTCAATACCTCTCAAGGGAGGTAATCCATCCGGCATCTCTTCCGGGAACATGTCCTTATAGACCTTCAAAACATTGTCAATGGCACTAGGCAAAGGGTTAGGGTTAGATAAATAATCACTTTCGGATGTTAAAACCATATCTTTGTGCACTAGGCATATGAGCATCTTGGTGCCATCATTACCTCTCAAATATTCACCCGGTTGCATCATGGCACACATGCGACCGGTGGAAGATGGTGGAGTCTTGGCCAAAGGTTTGGCCACAACCGGGGACTTGGCCTTAGGCGCTTCCCTCAACTCTTTCATGCGCCGATAGTCTTCACTTACTTGTTTTGGGGTCAAAGGTGTAAGCACAAACCTCTTTCCCTCATGCCTAACCGTGTAAGTGTTGGCCCGTCCATCATGAACCACTTGTTTGTCGTATTTCCAAGGCCTTCCAAACAAAAGGTGGAAAGCTTGCATTGGCACCACGTCAAACATGTGTTCATCTTGATAGTTCCCAATCTTGAATCTAATCAAGACTTGCTTCACTACCCTCAATTCCCCACACTCACTTAGCCATTGTAAACGGTAGGGACTATGGTGTTTGATGGTAGTCAATTTCAATTGTGAGACCAAGGATTGGCTCACCACATTTGCACAACTACCCGAGTCAATAATCATGGAACAAACTTGCCCTTTCACTCTACAACGGGCATGGAACAAGTTTTCCCTTTGCTCATCCTCCCTCTCCTCACTCAACATGGTTCCCAAAATGCGACGCACCACAAGGAACATATTAGGACCATCCCCCTCCGTCGCTCTCTCCTCACCCTCAACTTCCTCACTCTCCTCTTCAACTTCACCCTCGGACTCACTTTCACCCTCATAGACCAACCCATCATCCATCACAATCATTGTTTTCCGGGTAGGGCACTCTTTGGCAAAGTGTCCGTAACCCTTACATTTATGACATTGGAAAGAAGAAGAAGAGGAAGGAGTATTTAATGTAGTTTTAGAAATACCTCCAACCTCTTTGTGGTCGCTTCTCGGGGTGGCCTTCTCAAAAGGCTTCTTCACTTCTCGACTCCCACTTGCTCCACTAGCATATGGGCTTTTCCATTCTTTGGTGCGAGTTGATGGAGTGGTAGTGGTAGTACTCCTAAAGCGAGGAGCTTTCTCTTCTTTGAGCCACTTCTCGGCTTCAACCGCGGCATCACAAACATCTTGTAAGGAGTGGAAGATGTGAAGTCTCAATTGGGAGGCAATCTCCCTACTCAAGCCACTTTTGAAATGGATGATAGCTTGTTCCTCATCTTCTGTTTCCATATCAAGAGCCATCCAATTTTTCTCAAAGTCGTTGAAATATTCATCAACGGACTTGTAGCCTTGCTTCAATTCATAGAGCTTTTTGAGTTGCTCTTGTCGATACTTCGGAGTCACATACTTGTTGTTCATAATCTCTCTCAACTCTCCCCAAGTGATGTTCATCCGCAACCCAAGTCTTCTCCTTGATCGCTTGATGGATTCCCACCAAGTAGAGGCATAGGACTCAAATGATGATATAGCATAAGTGGCCTTCTTCTCCTCGGTCATATCAGTTGTGTCAAAGACCCGCTCCAATTGGACCTTCCATTCAAGAAATGCTTCGGGATCACTAGCCCCTTTGAAAGGAGGGATAGTGATCTTGACACTATTGCGGTTAGTGTCACGACCCCCTCGGTTTGGTTCCGGTTGAACCCCATAGTTGTCATCAACATCATCATATTCCCTTCCCAAGTTTCTTCCCATGTAAGATCTTGGAGGTCCTCGACCTCTCCCACGACCCCTATCTACACCTCGGCCTCCATTCATTGCTCTCCTATTTGGATAGGGAGCATCAAAGTAATCATCATCAAGTCCGAGGCCCTCCCCTTCTTGAGCTTCATCAACTTGCTCAAGAGGTGCAATGTTTCTCCGAGGCCTTAGGAATGGAACATCTCCTTGGGGATTGTCCAAGGGTTGGGGATTGCCCGACAATCTTTCTCTAGTAAGAGCCTCATCCTTCAACCGTTGTCGACGAACTAGCTCCGCATATTGATCCGGTTTCATGATTGAATCATCACTAGTACCTTCACCGGTATTTTTTGGGACACTCGGGGTCCTCTCCTTTTCAAAAGTTTCCATCTTAAGGTTTAAGGCCTTCACCTCGGCTAGCAAACTAGCCAAGACGTCGGTTGGAACCTCAATGGTACTCTTTGCTTTCTCCTCCGCCATGTACCTACAACAATCAAAAAACAAGAAACGAGATTAGAGTAAAAGACCTCACTCACTCCCTCACTTTTGTTTGTCGCTCGGGTTCACTCAAGTTAGGGTTAGGCTCACACAAGCTTGAGATCAATGGCCTCCTCGTAGTTGCGCAACCTCCTCAATGATCAAACCAAAATACAAGAACCAAATGCTCTTCGGGAAGAGTGGATTTAATGGGACTCGATAAACGCTAAGCTATTTGGTGCGCACTTGAACAAAACAATTAACTACGAATCTTCTTTGAATTCTACTCTCCTTCTAGGCACGAGGATCCTATTCGCACAATGGATTAGTACTAATTAGGTAGAAGTGTTACCCTCAAAGTACTAACCGGATGTGACGCGATCAAATGTTCAAAGATCGAATCGTCACTAAACGGATACGGAATTGGATGAATTTTGGTTTGTGATCTAGAAACTCACCATATTTGATGATTCTATGGGAGTTTTGGTGTTTGGAAACTGTTACGATAGCTTTGCGAACGTTCTGTCCCAGTTCAGGAAATTCTGGAAATTGTTACCCTTCGCGATCGCGTGCAGAGTGGCGCGACCGCGATGAACAAAAATGCAGAAGGGACGCGATTGCGTGAGACCTCGCGCGATCGCGCAGGTCTGTGCAGCAGAACCAGAAACTCGACAGAAACTGCAGTTTTGGCACTCATAACAACCTAAATTCAATTTATTTCAGTTTTCAAGCTTCCAAATGGTGTTCCCAACGGTAGTAAACAATTCCCACTGGTTTTAACACACAAACAACCAACAACAACTTGTTTTTCAATGATTTTTGATCAAGTTCTTCAAATTGTTCAAAACCTTCAAAGTTCAAAATTTCGATTTTCACTCCAAGACTCCAAATGATGTTATTGTGATATCAAAACAACGGGAAAAATATAAGGAGTAAACCCCGATACCAAACACACAAGAATTCATAACATCAATTGAGTTCTAGCAATTTTGGCAAATTCTCAACCTAGGGTTCAAATTTTACAACTTTTGATTTTCAACTCCAAAACGCGTTTCTTCTTGGTGTTGATTTTGTTGGTGTTGATTATCAATCCCCGATAATCAACACCAACAAAATCGTAACAACAAGCGATTTCTACCAAATTTTTGGGTTTTCAAGTTTTTGAATTTTTTTCTTCTTTTTCAATATAACAAGAACAAGAACAAGAAAATAGACATGAAACAATGATGACAAGCACGAAGAGTAGGACGAGGGTTCGTAAGAACGCAACCCTAGCCTTGCTCTGATACCAACTGATGCAGGGTAAACCTACGAAAGCGATAAAGAGATAAAAACGAGACGAGACTTACACTAAAGTTTGAGTAGCAACGAAGAACTTGTTCCGTTACACCCCAAACGATTGGAAAGAATCACCTACGCTAAGTAACTATCCTCAAGAGACACGAGACTCTAGCAAATAGAATGATCGAAGACGGATTGAAGAGCAACTTGGATTCATCCAATTGATTCAAGCCAAAATGGTTACAATGTCAAGAGCAATGCTCATTTAATGTGTTTTGTGTTCAAGGTAATGTAAAATGCAATAAATGATGAAAGGGGCATTTATAGCACCCCATTACAATATTTCCTAGATTCTGGTCCGCGTCTGCCAAAGTGTTCTTCGCAATCGCGCAGGAGTATATGCGATCGCGAGGCACACTTAATTGCTGAGGGGCGCGATCGCACGAGTCAAGGCGCGACAGCGAAGTCCAATCAAAAGCTCTTCGCGATCGCGAAGGTTTGCACGGGATCGCGAAGAGTAAATCTCCTTCGTCAGGCAGTAAGCTCAGCAGGCGTCCCCTGTTTTGCTCCCCTGCTTCCTGCATTATTTCCTGCCCTGTTTCAACATGGATTTAGCTCCAATGCATTGTCGTTAAGTCCTCTCCCGAGCTCATATCATCCACGCCTCTCCGAACCAAGTGTAGGTGAGTGCCATGGATTGCTTTGGCTTGGCTTCTCTTAAATGGTCTCGAGCTAGTTTGCCCGGCATCAAGAATCTTCAGGGAAGTTTTCTTTACCTTGCACTTTCTTATTTTTTAGCACTGAGGACAGTGCTTAGTTTAAGTGTGGGGTGGGGAACTACCCTTTTATTTATTTTTGAGGTTAGTGATGCATGTACCGTAGGATTTTCTCTTTTGTCACTTGACTTTATTTTTATTTGTTTCTTGCTTTGATATATGAAAAAAAAATTAGAAAACCAATGAAAAAATTCCAAAAAGATTATTTTTTTTTTTTTTTTAGTCTTTATTAGTGGTACATGTCATCCACCCCGTGGTTTTTCTTATGGCCTCGGTTCTTTTCCACGGGGAGACCTTTGAACCGGGTTGTTTTGTATTTTTAGGATTACAGTAGTTAGTTATAGGTGTCCCTAGATGAAAGGAATAGGTAGAATGCTAGGTGCCTTTGATTTGTTTGATACCGGTGGACTTGAACTTGTTGCATGTGCTAATTGTGGTGTCCTTGGTTTTTAAATTGTGATGCATGCCTAGAAAAAAAAAATGGAACGACCCCCTTGAGATGCTTGAGTCCGCTTGCTTGACTTGATTGTGAACCTTTGCGCATGAGTGCTTAAATTTCCACAAGTTGCATTCTAGATGCTTGGTTGAGAGTTGTTGATGGAACCTTTTTGTGTGGATCGGGTGCAATGTGTGTTGTGAGGCATATTCTTATTATACCCCGTGTTGCGTATTGGTGTCTAGAACTTGCCCCGTGTGTGTGCAAAGCGAAATTCTAGGTTTGCTCTAGTCGGGAAATGATACAAGGCCTTCTTTTTATTTGCCTACCCTTACATATACACCTTGGAAAAAAATTGTTGTTGTGATTTCTTTGACCCTTTTTTGTTGGCACCCACACCCCGAGCCTACCCATTTGTTCTAAATTGACTCTTTTGGCCCTTTACTCCTTAAGCACTTTATTGATATTGTGTTGTTATGTTGGAGTTGTGGTTGGATTTTGGGAGGTTTTTGAGTGGAGCTAATGAAGGGGAATAATTGTTAAAATTGTGAAGTACTGAAAAGCATTGGCAAGGTTGGAAGATAATGAAATAGAAAAAAAAAATAGCAAAGTTGAAAAGAAAAGAAAAAAAATTGTGGAAAAAGAAATAAAAAAGAGAAAAAGATATTCATTCCTTGCTAGTGTGTGCTTAAAAGAAAAGTTGCTACTTGTTGAGAAGGTGTGTGTGAAAGTTGTTGATTGGGTGGCGTTGATGAGATTTGTGCTTAATTAATTGTGATGTATTAAAGTGCTTAGGGAAGTAGTCACTATTACCATATGTATCCTACCCGCCCCTTAGCCTACATTACGACCTTTCTAAAGTCCTAGTTAATCCCGATTGGAGTGAGCTTACATTAGTGGAGTCCTACACTACGGGCAAGCCTGTGGTACATTGTGTGTGATGTGTGAGATTTTCATGAGAGTTAGTGAATTCATTTGTTATTGCCCCTGTTCTATTCGTGATATTTACTGTTGTGTGTGATCTTTGGGGGGCGGGGGGGAACTCTTTTGCTTCATATTGGTGAGGGCACGTGGTTTGCATGAAATAGGTGAAGTTGATGGTTCTCGGTTGAGTGGATAGGTGTGATTTTGTGGGAGCATGGTTGCATTAAGTTGAGTTTGTGCATTTGAGCTATTTTGGGGTGGTTGTTCTCATATTTTTGGTTTTGGTAAATTGTTGGAATGTTGTGGATCCATAGTAGTCATGTGTGCATTGGTTCAATGGTCGGTATCAACCATAGTCATGGGCAGACGTGTTTTACCTAGGTTGGGAAGTTAGTTGTGACTTGCTCGAGGGCGAGCAAGGATTCAAGTGTGGGGTAGTGATGTTTGGCATTTTATGCCAACGTTTCCTTAATATTTCCGCATGTTTGAGCTTGTTATTCTCTCGTTTTATAGTTTATGAATGTGATTTTGCACTGATTTTATGTTGTATGATTGTAGGTTGTTATGAAGTGCAATTGGAGCTTTGAAGAGCATGATCGAGCAAGAAAAGATTGGATTTGGATTGAGGATTGGATCGAGCACGCGAAGGCACGACACGACGCGAGCTGCGGACGAAGAAAGCAGCGAAATAAGCCTGGCGCGATAGGGGGCGCGCTATAGGTGGCGCGGGGCGCCCCCTATAGCGCCCACTTTTCTGGCGCGGTTACTGGCGCGGGGCGCCCAAAAAGCGCCCAGGTTTCGACGGGTTCTGCCTTGGGTCGCGCGTTACGAGGCGCGGGGCGCCCGTTATAGCGCCCCTGGAACGTTTTTGACTTCCTATTTCGTCTAGGCTTGGGTCTAACTTAGTACTAGGTGTTTGGAAACCCTATAAATACTCTTTTACTTAGTTTTTGAGAGGAGTTCAGACCTTGGAGAAAATTGGAGAGCTCATAACATCAAGAACAAGGGTTTTTCTTCCTTCCATTAATCTATTACATCATTATTTCATTATTTCATCAAATCTTTGTGTTGTTATTATGAGTATGCGTGGCTAATTCTCTCGTTCTAGGGTTAGAGTATTACATGAAAGTTGATGTTTGAAGATTGATTCCCATTAATTGAATCCCATAACGGATTGTTTATTCTTTCTTGATTTCACTTGTGTAATTGTCAGGCGCTGATTACTACGCATTATCTATGGTTTTTAGATTGAACTCGAAAGAGGGAATTTAATTACGTAATAAGAAAGAATAGGACTAGTTTGTGAACTCGGGCATCGGGGAACCAATTTGTGAGTAGGATAGACATATACTTGCTCGCCTAGTTTAACTAATTACAGAATTCGTTAATGCGTGCACGTGATTCAACCCATAGACATATAGGGATTGGAGTAGCCTGCATAGACCGTGAAGAATCGAAAGATTTTCACGGGTGCATGTAATCTGTTAGTTAGTAATCCGGGATTTAAGAAGTGGAGTCAATTGGATACATCAACTGGATTGTTCGTAACTCTGACCCTGGACCGTATCCTTATTACTGATAACAACAAACTTTTGCTCCATTGCTTGAATTCATTTTTACCATCTTAATTACTGTTCTTTAGTTAATAAACTCATCACTATTGGAAAAAGATCCCTGAATAGTTTATATAAATTGTTTGCTAGAATTCAGTCTGAATAGTCCTTGTGGGAACGATACTCGATTTGTCACTTTATTACTTGTCGACCACGTATACTTGCGTGTGCGTTTGGGAGCAACAGTATCCACCTTCTCATTTCATGGAACTCAACCAAAACCAAATGGAGATAACTGTCCCATTAGACCCTCCAGATGACAATACCCCTCTTTCCTATTCAATCAACAATAAAAAATGGAGAGAAAGCCAATCTTTCCTTCAAAAACTAACTCAAACAGTCCTTATTTCCCCATCAAATAGCCAGTGTAATTGCTTGGGAGACCCTATATCCTCAACACCAATAAATGACTCAAACATCCAAGGCAACGATTCAGAGGGGAAATGTATAAACTTTTTGAAGGAATATAAACACAACGAAAGTAATTCCAGGACCATGACTCATATGTGATCTTGACAAACTAACAGGCTATTTAGTTTCACATAAACATAAAACAAAATACCTCTTGAAACGTGACTTCAAACGCGAAACGAATATTCAATCACGAGCAAGATCATCTACGTGATCATCCTCCAGTTCCATGATCTTCTGTCGTGTTCCCGAACAATACTCTTACTAATAATTATTAGGTGGAACAAATTAAATATTTAAGAGAGAGAAAACTAATAGGGTTTTCATGTGTCTTTCTTTTGGCCAAGAATCCTCTTTATATAGTTTTAGGGTTAAAACTCTTTTCCAAAACTATCTAGGATTCTTTTCCACCAAGAAACTTCTCTCCTAGTCCTAATTGAATTTGGTCACAACGGGGACCACATAATTAATTAACGAGGCTTCCAATTGAGATGGATACAAACACTTACCTCTTCCAAAAGTTAGCACTGCTAATCAACAACCGCATTATCCTTTGGTTTCATTGCCAAACGATCCCACTCTATTCAATAAGCAGAAAAATATATGAAATTAGGCTAAACGCTTCATTCCTTACGTCTTAGAGCAATCCGGTTAGGAACCTGATACCCTATCCGCATACGCAATATGTAGGCCAGGTCTATGTACAGGGTTTAAGGTCACACAACCAAACCCTAAATAAATTACATTTATATGTTGTCCATAACTCACTGAGTACGAATATATAATCAATTTCATTATCGGGGTCCAATTGACCCTTTAAACTATTAATTGAACTTATTACAACAATCTCTAATATCCCAATTTTAGCTACTTCTTTTTCTCTAGAATTAACCTTTCCTTGGTAAATTACAAATTATTTCCACTAGAAATTCGTAATTACACTCCTCAGTTGAATTTTGAATTCTTCCATCAAATTTTATTTAACTCCCCACGTTAAGATTACAGACACCAATCAATACTATTAAATTACTAATAATTTAATGTATTGACTAAATGAATATCCTTTAGACTTCTGCTTAACTTATTCCATGTGCCAGACACAAAATCCACTGGCCAGATTTACACATAGAAACTTATAAGCTTTCATAAAGGGGTATCATCAATCTCTTTACCGAGACGTGGATTCTATCAACTAGCTATTACTTTGCAAATGCATACTATCATTATCCAACTTATCAGGAATTATTTGACCTAAATATCCTGGACCTCACCTATTGATAAATCAAGACAATGAATAATATACACCACTAATAATACATATATTAAGATTAAGAGTATAAGTACATTTGATGAGCTAGAGAGTTTTGTTTTATATAGTAAGTATAAAAATACTTATCTCTACTTGGTCTGTTCAACGTACACAGAGCACACTAGCACAAAAAGTCGGAACTATACCGTTCCCATAATCAAGATAAATTATATATAATCTTGTACTACAATCATACCGATGACTTTGTCCAATTTCCATCTTAGATTGTGAACATTACTTTATTATTTATAAGAACTGATGATTTAATCTTCTGTGTATAAGCTTGATTCTACACACTATATCAACTACAATATAAATAATAGGACACACATGACACAATTTATTTGAATAAATAATAACTTATTATATTTAATAAATGACTAACAAATTTTTCAACTAGGAATAATCCAATTGAAACTGCATGGTTATTAGTATATCCGAACATTTTTCACCCTCATAATTAGAAAGATGATAAGTCAGCATTTTACCGACTTTGAGCCTTCCTTTATAGGAACTTTATGTGTTTTTAAGCTAATTTCACGACCAATTCTTATGTAATGTTGCGTGATTCCAGGTGCTACTTAGTTTAAACGCTCGAGGTCAGAAACTGAACGGAAAGAACACAAAAGATGGCCGAGTCGAGTCGAAGTTGGAGTCGTGCGAAATGGAACAAATGTCAAGCCAAAGTGCTGGGCCGCACAATATTGTGCGGACCGCACAATTTTGTGCAACATAGCACAATGCTCCACACAATGGTCCGCACAAGAATGCAAAATCAAGCAGCAACTACAGCAAGTTTTCAAGAATTTGTGCGCCTCAGCACAATGCTCAGCACAATACTGAGAAAAACCCAATTGTGCGATAGCGCAATGCTCAGCACAATATTGTGCGATAGCACAATGCTTAGCACAATGCTGAAAAAGACCCAATGGTGCGGTAAGCACAATATTGTGTGATCGCATAACTGGGACGGAAGAAGACTTTTTGTGTACTTTTCGTAGGAGTATACATAGGAAAGTGAGGTTTTATTACACAAACACTTACATTACATTTTACTCTATATTTTGGGCGATTTTGGGAGCCATGTTGGAGACTTAACATCATTTTTTAAGCTTCTAATCTTGTAACTTTTAATCTTGATTCCATATATCAATTCAAACTTATGTCCAACATGATTTCATCTTTTCATGACATCCTTATTACTATGATTCAAACCCTAGTTATGAGTAGCTAAACTCATAACTAGGGGTGTAACTATGCTATTGTGATAGAAAATTAATCGGTGTTGTTCTATTTCACTAACCATAACACAAGTAACAGTTATCCAACTCCCCATTACAATAACATCAAAATCCCAAAATCCATGATATTTGGGATTTCTTGTGTTTGCTAGTTGAAGAGTCGGAAGTGATTAACTAGTGTAGAATAGTGGAGTTCGCGGCTATTTGAGTTGATAGGCTATTCATATAGACTAACTCATCTAAAAGGAGTTACGCTCGGAAGAGGTCTCTTTTCCTCGGGTCATTGAGTAGTGCTTCAAGCATTCAACTAAGGTTTTGACGAGCGGGTTGTGAAAGATCTCTCCTAGGCCGGAAGGATTCTAGAGATCACGATCGGAATACTCGACCATAATTATGCTTGTGTTGGGAAAGTGAAGTAAAGACACCCGTTGGCTGGAAATCACTATTAGTTGGTTGCACCCCTAGTCTAGTAATATCGAACAACTCATTTGTTTAATTGCTTACACTTTAGAATTAATCATAGTTTTTTAGAACAAATCATACTTCTAGGACTCAATACTAAACCTCATTTGAATCTATTTGCAACTCTCTCACTTGAGGTGCTAGTTCCCTTGGGAAATCGACCCCGACTCACATCGGGTATTATACTTTGATGACCGCCCTTCACCATTAATAGTGTAAGATTGAGCGTGGATCAAATTTTGGCGCCGTTGCCAAATATTGAGTTGCATTAGTTAATCAAAGTTGTTTAGTTCGCTAGTCCTAGGATTTTACTTTTGGTTTTGGTTTTACCTTGTGTAGGTGAAACATGGTTTATAGGAGAAATCCTAATCGGAACTTGCGGAACCCCAATTACAACCATTATTACAATCAACAACATGGGGATCCGCAAGGTTATGAAGAGCAATATGATGAAGAGTTCCACATATAACTCAACCAAGAGGGCTATCCATTCCATGTTGAACAAGTGGACGAAGATGAGATACAAGAGGAAGCGAATGATCGTCAAGTGGAGAATGTGAACCCTCATGATGACAACCCTTTTGGCCAAGAAAATACGGGGGTCGAAGCAAATGAAGAAGGAAATCTTGGAGGAAATGAAGGTGTTGCGGGTAATGCTAATCGGGGTGGAAACAATGCAAACTGAGGCGGTAGAGGTGTAAACCGTGGAGGTAGAGCAAATGTTAACCGAGGGGGCAATGCCAATAGAGTTAATGCTCGCAATGTCAACCGGAACCAAGAGTATGCTAGAGGTGCTCGGGACTATCAACAAGAGATAAGAGACTATGAAGATGATGAGGAGATTGAGGAAGAAATTAATATGAATTGTTTTGCAAGTGTCATAGTTCCTCCTCCTATTCATGGCAATGCTAGTTTTAGCATCCCAAATGTAATTCTTCAAGGTCTTGAACAACATGGTTTGTTTGGTGGCGCTAAGAATGAAGATGCAAATGATCACTTGAGGAATTTTGTGCGAACTTGTAATCACTACAAGTCCGCAAGGGTTTCAGAAGAATCATTGAGGTTGAGACTGTTCCCTTACTCTCTCACCGGAAAAGCTAAAGATTGGTTGAACAAGTTGCCGAGAAACTCCATTTTCACTTGGCAAGAGTTAGTAAAACAATTTATAGGAAAGTTTTCACCAAAGGGGAAGCAAGCGGCATTGAGAGATAAGATCTACATGTTTGAGCAAGAAGCATCCGATTCTTGACCGAGTCTTGGGAGGATTTCCAAGATGGGTTTCTCCGGTGTCCTAATCATGGTTTCAATGGGAACATGTTGTTGCAAAGCTTCTATCAAGGGTTGAACAAGATGAACCAATCCGCCTTGGACACTTTATGTGATGGTGTCACCATGGACAAGAGGTACGAAGAGGTGAAAGATATCCTAGACAAAGTAACAAACAGATCTCAAGAATGGCAATCAAGAGCTAAGAATCCGGGAAGAGAAGTTGGGATTAGTCCAAAGATGATGGAAAGATTTGAAGCCCAAGATGAGAAAATGGCAAGGATCTTGAAATCGGTGGACCTCATGAACAAGAACTCAAAGGCCAATAGAGAAGCCAATGAAAAGAAGTTGCACAAGGTGGAAAATATCCACACCACAAATGCCGGCCATCAAGTGGCTCAATGGGTTATGTGACTCCCGGAGGTGTTCCTATGTCCCTTCTCCAACATGGGCAAGAGGGATACTATCCGGAACAATGCGACCATGTGCAAGATGAGGAAGAAGTACATTATGTGGGTAATTACCAAGGGCAAAGAGGGTATGATCAAGGTGGTTATCAAAGACCGTATCAACAACCCTACCAATAACCATATCAACAAGCCTACCAACAACAAGGGCAATGGAGGCCGAGTCAAGGAAGAGGTAATTGGAGTAGCAACCAAGAGGGGAGAGGAGCCGGTTCTTCTCAACAATATGCTCCAAGACCTCCATTTAAGCAAAATGATCAAGAGACAAAGGCTCCCACCAAATTGGAAGAAATGATGAGTCAAATGCTTCAAAATCAACAAGGCTACTCCGGAGACATGAAAGATATGAAGTAAACTATGACATCATTCCACATCCATCAAAGAACTTGAGTCGCAAATGAGCAAACTCGCACATCAAGTCAATCAAAGGCCGCAAGGAGCATTACCAAGTGATACGATAGTGAATCCTAAAAGAGGCGGTAAAGACCAAGTGATGGCGATCAAAACTCGAAGTGGCATGACATATGAAGATCCAAAAGCCATGAGTAATGATGATGCAGATTTGAGAATGCAAGATGATCATGTGGGTGCCGAGTGGAATGATAATGAAGCTATTGGAGAGGAGATGGTGCAAGATGAAAAGGAGAGGCAAGGTGATGTGTTTGTGCAAGACAATGATAATGATGTTCAAGAGATTCCCAAGCCTACGTCCCGAAACACCACTACCCAAAAAGCTAAACCAAAGAAAACTCCACCACCCAAAGAAAGCCTTTCTATTCCAAGCTCCATTCCTAAAATTCCCCTTCCATTCCAACAAAAGAGTAACAAACAAAGAGAAATCACACATGCAAAGAAGATATGGGGAAAATTGCAAGCACTTCAATCAACATTCCATTGGTTGATGCATTGGGTCAAATGCCCAACATTGCTAAATTCATGAAGGACTTGGTGACCAAGAAGACATATGGAGATTTCGAGACAATCAAGGTGACTCATCAAGTGAGTGCAATTATGTCAAAACACATAGCTCCAAAGATGGAAGATCCTGGAGCTTTTACCATCCTATGCACAATTGGTGGAAGGCGCTTCAAGAAAGCTTTGTGTGACCTAGGTGCAAGTATCAACTTAATGCCATATGCGGTGTACAAGACATTGGACACTAAGGCACCTAGACCAACAACCGTGAACTTACAAATGGTCGATCGCTCAATGAAAAGTCCGATTGGAATTATTGACAATGTGTTGGTGAAGGTAGACAAATTCGTCTTCCCGGTGGATTTTGTTATTCTTGATTGCCCCATGGATTTTGAAGTACCTATCATTCTTGGAAGACTATTCTTGGCAATCGGAAGAGCTCTTTGTGATGTGGAGAGAGGTGAACTTACTTTTAGGTTCAATGGGGAGAATGTCGTATTTCATATTTGCAAGGCCTTAAAACAACCAATGGACAATGATGGGACTTGTTCTTATGTCGATGTCGTGGTCGATGCCTTAGTGGAAAGGGAGAGTGTCTTAGCTAATCAAGAAGACACGTTGGCGGCGGTAATTTGGAAAATGGATGTGGTAAATGAAGAGAGTGTAGCGGAGGTAGTGAAGGCATTGGAAGGCTTGGGATCAAAACCCTATGTACCTAAAATGCTATCCCTAGATCTTGAAAACCAAGAAACACCACCAACAAAACCATCCATTGAAGAACCTCCGAAACTTGAATTGAAAATCTTACCATCCCATTTGAGATACACTTTTCTTGGTCCCAACTCCACTCTACCCATAATCATCTCATCTTACTTGACCAAAACTCAAAAATCTCAACTTGTTGAAGTGGTGAAGAGGAGGATTAAAGCTATAGGATGGACCTTGGCGGATATAAGGGGAATTGATCCGGGGGTATGCACTCATAAGATCTTGCTTGAAGAAGGGTGTCGGCCAAGTATAGAACACCAAAGGAGGTTGAATCTATGCAAGAAGTAGTGAAGAAAGAAATCATCAAATGGCTAGATGGGGGTGTGATAGTTCCATTGTCCGATAGCAAGTGGGTGTCACCCGTGCAATGTGTGCCCAAGAAGGGGGGTATGACGGTGATTCTAAATGACAAAGGTGAGTCCATTGCAACTAGACACGTAACCGGATGGAGAATGTGTATGGATTATCTAAAGCTCAACACCGCTACAAGAAAGGATCATTTTCCTTTGCCATTCATTGATCAAATGCTTGATCGATTGGCGGATCGTGCTTACTATTGTTTCTTTGATGGGTACTCCGGCTATAACCAAATATCCATTGAGGCCGAGGATCAAGACAAGACCACTTTCACTTGTCCCTATGGCACCTTTGCATTCCGTAAAATGCCATTTGTTCTTTGTAATGCCCCCACCACATTCCAAAGGTGCATGCTAGCTCTTTTCCACGACATGGTGAAGAATTTCCTTGAGGTTTTCATGGATGATTTCTCGGTAGTTGGAGATTCATTCGATGATTGCTTGTCTAATTTGGAGAGAGTGCTAAAAAGATGTGAAGAAATGAGGCTTGTTCTTAATTGGAAAAAATGCAACTTCTTAGTCCAAGAAGGCATCGTGTTGGGGCACAAAGTTTCAAAAAAGGGGATCGAGGTAGATCAGACAAAAATAGAAGTGATTTCAAAGCTTCCACCTCCAATGACCGTGAAAGGTGTCCGAAGCTTCTTGGGACATGCGGGATTTTATCGCCGTTTCATTAAACACTTCTCCAAAATTGTGAATCCGATGTGCAAATTGTTGGAGAAGGATGCCAAGTTTGTTTTTGACAAAGCGTGCTTAGAAGCCTTTGAAGAGGTAAAGAAGAAGCTAACCACCGCACCAATCATTGTGAGTCGAAATTGGGAGCTTCCATTCGAACTCATGTGTGACGCTAGCGTCATGGCTTTGGGAGCCGTGCTAGGTCAAAGGGTGGAGAAGATGTTTCATCCTATCTACTACGCAAGTAAAACGATGAATGGAGCTCAAATGAATTACACGGTGACGGAGAAAGATCTTCTAGCAATAGTTTTTGCCTTTGAGAAATTCCGAGCATACTTGGTGGGGTCGAGAACAATTGTCCATACCGACCACTCCGCCATCCGGTACTTGATGGCAAAGAAAGATTTTAAGGCAAGACTCATTCATTGGGTGTTACTTCTTCAAGAGTTTGATATTGAGGTGATAGATAGAAAGGGGTCCGAGAACCAAGTGCCGGATCATTTGTCACGGTTAGAGGAGGAAGGTCGCCCGAATAAGAAGTGGAGATAAATGATACATTTCCGGATGAAAGGATCTTGGCCGTGTCTTGGGAACCAATCCCTTGGTATGGCGACTTAGCCAATTTTATAGTTGGGGGAGTCTACCCCGAAGACTTCACGTTCTACCAAAAGAAGAAGTTGGCATAAGATGCAAGATTCTATTATTGGGATGAGCTTATCTCTTTAGGGTATGTGTTGATGGAATCATCCGAAGATGTGTTGCCGAGTCCGAGCAAGAGGCCATTATGAATGGGTGTCATTATTCTCCTTACGGAGGACGCCATGGTGGAGTGAGGACGGCGGCTAAGGTGTTACAATGTGGCTTCTTTTGGCCAACCTTGCACAAGGATGCCCATGCTTGGGTCAAGAATTGTAATCAATGCCAAAGGATGGGGGGAATTTCGAGAAAGCATGAAATGCCGATGAATCCCATTGTGGAGGTTGAATTGTTTGATGTATGGGGGATTCACTTCATGGGACCCTTTGAGAGCTCATATGGAAACAAATACATTTTGTTGGTGGTTGACTATGTGTCTAAGTGGGTGGAAGCGGTTGCGCTCCCCAACAATGAAGCCAAGAGTGTATTGAGTTTCTTGAAAAAGAACATCTTTTCAAGATTTGGGACTCCAAGGGCAATCATTAGTGATGGTGGGAGTCATTTTTGCAACCGCGCCTTCTCAAATCTCCTACAAAAATATGGAGTGAAACTTCCCTACCACCCCCAAACAAGTGGCCAAGTTGAGGTTTCGAACCGGAAAGTAAAGAATATTCTTGCCAAGACGGTTAATGCAAATAGAACCGATTGGGCAAGAAAGCTTGATGAAGCTCTATGGGCTTACCTAACCGCATACAAAACTCCAATTAGGATTTCCGCATTCAAGTTAGTGTTCGGAAAAGCTTGCCATCTACCAGTGGAACTTGAACACAAAGCCCTATGGGCATTGAAGAAATTGAACATGGATTGGGATGATGCTGCCAGTGCAAGAATCTCAAATTTGCATGAACTTGATGAATTCCGGTTCCTAGCCTATGAGAATGCAATGATCTATAAGGAGAAAATGAAAATGCTCCATGATTCTAGGATTTGGAACCGGACGTTCAAAGAAGGAGATGTCGTTTTGTTGTTCGACACTCGCTTGAAGCTATTCCCGGGCAAGCTCAAGTCCAAGTGGAAGGGACCTTTCAAGGTGGTAGGAGTTACTCCTTATGGTTCCGTTGATTTGCAAGCAAAAGAAGGCGGAAGAAATTTCCGGGTCAATGGGCATAGAGTGAAGCACTATTTGGGTTGCGACGCCGAAGTTGGTGAAGTAGCGTGCATCTACCTTGACGAACCTTGAGAAAACAAAGCCAAAACCGTCGTGCCGCGACGTTAAATTAGGCGCTTCTTGGGAGGCAACCCATGTTTAAATTCATGCATGTTTTGTAGATATATTGTGATGCTCCTCACTTGTTCTTGAGTGGATGGTGTTTGTAGGTGTGAAGATGTTCAAAAGTAAAGAAAAGAGTCCAATTGTGGCTTAAGGAATTGAATTGTGCGGAGTCGTGCTCAAAAGTGCGGGCTAAGAATGATAAAAAAAAAAAAAAAGTTAGAAGGCACAACATTGTGCTACCTAGCACAATTGTTATGAGGCCACTGCACGAAAATGGACAATTGTGCGGGTCAGCACAATTTTCTGCGACCGCACAATCCCTCAATCAACATCGCACAAGCAACTTTGTCGTTTGTGCGGCACCGCACAATATTGTGCGGTCGCACAAAGTGACGGGAAAAGGGCATTTTTGTCCACTCAGGTAAGTATAATTTCATACAAACTTCCCTTTCTTTCTCATTTCAACAAACACACACAAAGAAAGAGAGGGAACTTCACACACACCACAAAACACACATTCAATCCTACATCATCAAATCCGGTATGTTTTCTCATCTCTATCTTAAGTTAATTCAAGTGATTTGCTCCTAGAATTGAAGAAAACAAATGGGTCGAGTTAAATCATCCATAGGACCCAATGGGTTCAACCCAAACTTGGGTTACAATCGATCATGGTGAAGTTTGAGTAACCGATAAATCATTTGCACCTTAACCCACAATCCCAATTCTTGGTTAAAAAAGAAAAGAAATTTAAACAAATTGAAAATTGGATTAGGGTTACTTCTTAAATAGGAATTAGTGTGAACCATTGCTTTGAGTGTGTGAGAGAGTGACCCAATTGAAAAAATCAAAAAATAGTTGAATCTCGGATTAATAAAGCGCGAACACAAATTGTTCAATTTTTGAACATTGTGCGGACCGCACAATGTGGTCGCACAAGGGCACTAAACAATTCTGCTGATTTTTTTGAAATTGTGCGGTACTGCACAACTTGTATTTTTTGCTTCGCATAATGAAACAAAGAGTGCTGCCTGTTTTTCACATATTGTGCGGTCCGCACAATTGTCTGTCCAAAGGCAATTTTGGTCATTTTTTGGTAGGATTTTCCCATGTAAATATTATTATTGCTCGTTATTTTTAACCGTGTTTAGGGTTGTTTAACTAGTATAATTAAAGTAGTATAGAATGTATATATTAAATGTTCGTTTTAGACTAATTTTTTCTATTTTTCTTTTAGGTATCATGATAAATACTAAAGGGAAGCAAAAGATGACGAGCAGGACAAAGCAAGTGACTAGGGCCCGGCAAAGTACCTCACGGGCCAAGCCGAAACAAACAAAGGACCAAGAGACCTCCCGGAAGAGGTCGGCCTCAAAGAGGGTGGAAAGAGAGAGTGAGTCGAGCCCGAGCTCGAGCTCAAGATCTGATTCGGACTCCCAATTCCAAGGGGTCCCTGGCCTTGGTCCCAAATCGGCCAAGATTGAGAGATTTGTGGTGCCGGATGCTCGAGCCATTTACAAAGATTTCACAAAGAAACGCCCGATCCTCCCGGAGAAACGCTTTCACATCTCGGGCACGGAAGAGGAGTATGCTCGGATAGACGGGGGTGGTTGGGGTTCTGTGCGCCACCGGGCAAGTACGTCCCCAGTCTTTTACGTGAGTTCTATACAAACGGCAAGTGTAAAAAAGTCACCGAGAGCAAGGTAGTTGTGCGGGGGACTGAGGTGTATTATGATTGGGATGACTTGAACAGGATTCTAGGGGTCAACAGAACGTGCATAACCCTGGCTTATTCTGAGAAGTTGAGATTAGGGGAAGAGGCTAGGCCATGGTTGGTCTCCATTATAGCAGCCCCGGGCACCACACCTGCGTGGGCAGCCCCCGGATTCAGTATATACAAGAAGGACCTCAATTTCGAGGCCAAGGCTTGGCTAGGACTTGTTAGTAGCAGGTTGATCCCTTTGAAGAATGATACAAAGATCCCATTGAGGAAAGCAGTGTTAGTTGCCACCCTGATGGCAGATTATCCTCTAAACCTCGGTGCCATCATCCTTACAGAGATAGAGAACAGGATGGAGCAGAATGAGACAACTCTCCCTTTTCCCTGTTTATTGACTAGCCTCATCTCCAATGTCAATGTTCCAAGGATTCCTCATTTGGACGTGTAGATCAAGGCAACTGGTAGGAATGAGGTGGATAAGATCCAGGATGAAGGGAACCGCAGGGACAAGAAAAAAAGGAAGACTACCGAGTCGACCGCTCTGGATACTCTACTATCTGATGCTGCTCCCACAGCTGGAGAGTCCTCCGAGGCAGCCACCCAGGCACCATCCACATCTTCACACGCACCATCCACATCTACAGCCACACCAGCTGCACCTCCTGGGCGCCCCACCTGTCGGGTGCCCCCATCTATCTTAGGCCATGCCTGCTTGCTTCAGGTTCCGGGTGTTGTCGCTACCACATCAGCGGTGGTGAACACCTTGAACGAGAAGCTGAACACTATTCTCCTGGACCCATTGTTGACAGCGAGAGTGTTCAGGGAGGTCATGACACCTATCCAGGAGATCATTCTGCCCATTCAGGAGAGTTTGAGGGAGCTGGCGGAAGGCCAGAAGGAGCAGACTAGAGGGTTGAAGAAGATGGAGAAGAGGATTGAGCAGCGAGTTGAGGAGGATATCCCGAGCCTGAGGGGAGAGCTATCTAGCCTCTCCAGGGACTTTTACAGTTATTGTCGGGGTGATTTCTTGTTCTTGGAGGAGACAGAGAGGACATATGCGCCTGCGGATGTCGATGATGAGGATGACGAGGAGGAGAAGGATCCCGAGCGCGAGGAGCTTATCAGGCGTCGGGAGCTTGACATCTTGGACAGGCAGGCCACTTCTATGGCTAGGGTTGAGCAGACAGAGACACATGAGCCATTGCCTACCCCTGCCACTACCACTCCACTCCAGACAGAGCCTGCCGATACTCAGCCGACCCTTGAGGGTCCCACTACTGCTGAGGCATCTATTTCTCCACCAGCCACTGAGGGCTAGCTATGACAGGGACCGTTCTTTT
This sequence comes from Petunia secreta, assembly GCA_029990175.1. Taxonomy (NCBI): domain Eukaryota; kingdom Viridiplantae; phylum Streptophyta; class Magnoliopsida; order Solanales; family Solanaceae; genus Petunia; species Petunia secreta. The sequence continues at coordinate 5,403,473 of JARKIP010000053.1, forward strand.
ACTCATTCTCTTAGATGCTTTCATAACTTTTAGTTGCATTGGGGACAATGCATACTTTTAGTTTGGGGGTGGGTACTTAAAGAATGTCTCATGTCACCATATCTTGTATATAGGATGTTTTGAGTACCTTTTGTTGTCATGAACTAAGTATTGTATATATTTGTTTTATCTATGACATGGTGTTATGTTTGATGTATGTACAAATGTGTTTATGTTAAGTTGTTAGTACATGTATGTTTAGCATCCAAACAAAGGAAAAAAAAATAAAAACATATGGTACTCCCATGAACTACGCTTGGGATGCTACCTTTTCTTTATCTGATTCACTCCCGGGTGATATGTAGGCATCCCATGTGGGTGCGAAAGCCTCATTTGGGTCCGAACAACCCTTTTCATTGTAAATACAAATTTTTGTACAAAAATTTTGAAATAACCTCCTTGGTTTTTCTTTGCCATGGTTCTTTTTCAAGGAAGTAATTGTGTTGAACCGGGCATCTCTAGTACTAGTTTAGTATTTAGTTGTAAATAATGACGATTAGTTGTGGATTCTTGCTCCTTAGCAACTTTTGGCATGGTTGGTTCCAACATTATTTAATTCTTATCATGTGAGCTTATTTTGAAAAATGAATAGAAAAACTTAGTTGGTAAATTGTGCTATTGGTTCTTATGTCACTAATTAGCTCTCATTAGGCTATGAATAAACTTTGAATACTTAATTGCCTTTGATTGTGATTTGAATATACTAGTCTTCCTTGCTTTACATGTGCCATGTGTGGTGAGGTTTTGGTGTGTTCATGTGTGTGCTTCTTGATCTAGAACTTGCCCTAAGTGTGCTTCAAGGCAAAACCCTAGGTGATGCTTGACTTGAAAAATGATTTTAGGCTTTCTTTGGCCCGCTCAGTAATCTAAAAAGCCTACCCTTGCATTATATCCTTAGTCAACCCCTTTGAGCTTAATATCCTTTCCTTTGGCAACCACATTATTAACCCGGACCAATTCTAAGTGCTTAAAGCACTAATCCTCTCTTTTGGCCCTACCTCCTTGAGTGCATTGAAAGACGTGCAATTTAGGCAAAAGCCTAAGTTTGGGGGTGGCACGAGTTATGGTGAAAATGTGGAAGTTAAAAATCAAAAGAAAATAAGTGAAAAGGAAGAGCAACAAAAGCGAGTTGAATATAAAAAAATAAAAAAGTGAAAAGAAACAAAAAGAAGCAAGTGAAAGAAAAGAAAGAAAAAGAAGAAACAAAAGAAGAAAAAGAGAATTGATGAATAAAGAGGAGAAAGATTAGTGTATAATCCTCGATTTAACAAGGTGTGAGTGCAAGAAAAATTAAGTGTGCCTTAATTTTTGTACGGTGTAGTGCTCAAGGAGGTGTGTAATCACTATTTGCCGATATTTTACCCCACCTTTGACCAAAAGCCTACATTACAAACCTAACAAGTTCTAATTGATTTCGGGTCAAGCATTCCTACATTAGTGGAGAGGTACACGAAGGGCAAGCCTATGGATCTTTAGTGTGCATGATAAACTTCTTTTGAGAAAGTGAACGAATTCTTCCTATCATTAATCCCACTTGTGTTATCATTGCATTTTTGTGGTTGGACTATTCTCTTGAGTGGTGAGGGCACTTGTGAAGTTGAGTTGAGGACTTGTGTTTTACTTTTCAATTGAGGTGAGCAAGTAAAGAAGTGAAGTCTTGTGATGAAGAGGCAAACTTTGAAAATCTTGTGTCGTGGCATGTTTGCTTTCTTTGATGTTTTGTATATGGAAGTTATGCTCACATGGTTTGGCTTAATTGTTGGCACCGACCAATGTCATTAGTTGTTGAACTTGAATAGAGTTTTGGCTTTTTGTTGCTCTAATGAGAAAATGCATGAATTGATGAATCGCAACTTGGAGACCATTGAAGTGTGTTTTGCTTGAGGAAAAGCAAAAGTTCTAGTTTGGGGGTGTTGATAAGTCGATATTTTACAAATTTTGAGCCTTCCTTTATAGGAACTTTATGTGTTTTTAAGCTAATTTCACGACCACTTCTTATGTAATGTTGCGTGATTTAAGGTGCTACTTAGTTTAAACGCTCGAGGCTAGAAACTGAGCGGAAAGAACACAAAAGAAGGCCGAGTCGAGTCGAGTCGAAGTTGGAGTCGTGCGAAATGGAACAAACGTCAAGCAAAAGTGCTGGGCCGCACAAGAATGCAAAATCGAGCAGCAACTATTGCAAGTTTTCAAGAATTTGTGCGCCTCAGCACAATATTGTGGGATAGCATAATATTGTGCGATAGCACAATGCTCAGCACAATACTGAGAAAAACCCAATTGTGCGATAGCACAATGCTTAAAAAGACCCCATTGTGCGGACAACACAATATTGTGCGATCGCACAACTAGGACGGAAGAAGACTTTTTGTGTACTTTTCGTAGGAGTATAAATAGGAAAGTGAGGTTTTATTACACAAACACTTACATTACAGTTTACTCTATATTTTGGGCGATTTTGGGAGGTAAGTTGGAGACTTAACATCATTTTGTAAGCTTCTAATCTTGTAACTTTTAATCTTGATTCCATATATCAATTCAAACTTATGTCCAACATGATTTCATCTTTTCATTACATCCTTATTACTATGATTCAAACTCTAGTTATGAGTATTTGATCCTATGTACCCATAGGATGCTATGCGTTCTCCACTTTCGGATCTCGCAAAGAGATAACGTGTTTTTTCCTCTGACATTCTCTCTCATTCGCGGAGCGAAGAAAGCGGGGTAGGGGCGGATGTAGCCAAGTGGATCAAGGCAGTGGATTGTGAATCCACCACGCGCGGGTTCAATCCCCGTCGTTCGCCCATCAATAAATGGACCGTTTGTTTCGGAGACACAAGACAAAACTAGAAAGAATTTTGGTGTAACTATGCTATTGTGATAGAAAATTAATGGGTGTTGTTCTATTTCACTAACCATAACACAAGTAAAATTATCCAACTCCCCATTACAATAACATCAAAATCCCAAAATCCATGATATTTGGGATTTCTTGTGTTTGCTAGTTAAAGACTCGGAAGAGATTAACTAGTGTAGAATAGTGGAGTTGGCGAGGATTTGAGTTGATAGGCTATTCATATAGACTAACTCATCTAAAAGGAGTTACGCTCGGAAGAGGTCTCCTTTCCTCGGGTCATTGAGTAGTGCTTCAAGCATTCAACTAAGGCTTTGACGAGCGGGTTGTGAAAGATCTATCCTAGGCCGGAAGGATTCTAGAGATCACGATCGAAATACTCGACCATAATTATTCTTGTGTTGGGAAAGTAAAGTAAAGACACCCGTTGGTTGGAAATCACTATTAGTTGGTTGCACCCCTAGTCTAGTAATATCGAACAACTTATTCGTTTAATTGCTTATACTTTAGAATTAATCATAGTTTTCTTAGAACAAATCATACTTCTAGGACTCAATACTAAACCTCATTTGATTATCTATTTGCAACTCTCTCACTTGACGTGCTAGTTCCCTTGGGAAATCGACCCCGACTCACATCGGGTATTATTCTTTGATGACCGCCCTTCACCATTAATGGTGTAAGATTGAGCGTGGATCAAAAGACTGTGCCAACCATTGAAAATTCAGACATTATTAAAGTTTTTGACAAGAAAAAGTCTTCAGTATTTTAAGTCCAGAATCCACCATGTATGGAAAGCAATTGAAGACTTTTCCCTGATCGACTTTGGATCTGACTATGTTACTGTTAAATTCCTCAAAGAAGAAAGTTTACGTACAACTCTCCATAATGGTCTATGGTTTGCTAATGTTTCTTCCTATATGATGGAAATCAAATTTTGTTGCCTCCCAAGCAAAGTTAACCTTCTAAGGAATGTCGATTAGATTACCTGAACTTCCTGCTAAGTTTATTTATTTATTTTTTATTTTTTTATTTTTATTTTTTTGCAAGAAGAGATTATAGGAAGATAGAAAGGTAACCAATGACACCGGAGAATAGGCTTTTTCTCCCAACTCAGCTTCGCGGATGGAAGGAGGGAGAGAGCGTAGCACGCACGCTCTATGCTTTTTGCCAGCTTTCCCTCTAGTAAAAGATTAGCTCGTACCCTCTCTCTGTGTCTAGGGATCCGTGGGGAATGAGTTAAGGTGAAGCATATAGTTGATTGCTCTTTTTTTCAATTGAGCGTCGATACTTTTAGAGTCTCTCTCTGTAAGCACGGATAGCTTTATTTGACAATTAGCTGGAAGTCGGGTATGCCATAAACTAAGGCGCTGGGTAGATCGTAGATTGCCGGGTATGAATTCGATTCTAAGTCGGAGAATGCCCATGAATAGGGTCTTATTACAGAATCCGCAGTTTGACACCAAGCAATGAAGCTCTTTCTCTAAAAGAATTTTTTCAGAAATTCTTTTGTAATAAGAGTTTGTCATTAACCAAAAAATTTTATATCCACAATTAGAAATCGATTCCAAACTACAATGCTAGCAGATGGCGGGCCTCCGCCTTTCTTTTCATTAATGAAACCCACCATTTTTTCTTATTAGGAACTCAAATAAAGGAAAAAAAAAAATTGAATTTAGAAGGCTTGTTCAAAAGAAAAAAAGACAAAGAGATTTTCAATAAGTCAATACCAAGATTTGCTTTCTGCGCCTACTGATGTGATGATAATTCTTAAGCTTTTTTGCAAAGAAGAAGGGCACTGTTCCTATGGGTTCACATGCTAAGGCTCCACTAAAAAATGCTCTTTTTCAAGAGAGAGGTTTAAGGCGCATTAATCACGCTTTGAAGGAGGGAAGTAGTGGAGTAGAAGGAGGGAAGTAGTGGAGTAGGAGAGGTAAAGATGGATGGGAATAGATAAGAAAGAGAGAAGGTGACACCAGCTAGCAGAGCGGATGGAATGAGAAGAAATCCCAAGGATGGAAAGAAGCTTGAAAGAGAGAACCTGGAATGAAATAGCGAGATCAAAGGGGCTTTATTAGAAAAGGAAATTGTTTGGACATAGTAGGGAGCTCTCTTGAGCTATAGAGTTGCCATATTTGACAGTTTTACAACAAGATGATAAACACATTGTTTTAATAACTTCCAACTAAGTTCTATGAAAATGAGATCTTGACAAAAGTGAATAATAGCATTGGAAAATTGCTCAAAATTGATATATGCACATCCTCTATACTTGTAGGAATTTGACAGAATTGCTAAATTATGGATGCAGAAATGGTTCTTCCTCTTGTCTATATTGAAAACTTAAACGTGAGTACTTATACAATGGATTAAGGATCTGAAAATAAATAAATTAAACTGATAGCTAACCCTATATTCATCCTAATTCTAATAACATTCCAACTAATGTAGGATACATTAAGCTAACCCTAAATACATTTTTACTAGGACACAATACTTCCAAGATATTAAACCTAATATTAATTAAAAGAAAACCAATGTCTGGAGGCTAAATTGGGCTACAGCCCAAACTTATTACAAGTTAAAATAACAACCAGTTGGCCCAACATTTGACCCAGTCCAGCAAAGCACAGTTATGTGGGATTTGCCACCCCTAAATCTTTAATCTTGAATTCTGAATTGCAATGATGAAGTAGGGGATATCAAAAGTCCCAATCCTGGATACCTCTTTAAATAGCTTAAAGTATGATAGGCTGCAGAAAGATGATGAGAACGAGGATTTTGCATAAATTGACGGAGAGTTTGAACTGCATAAGAGAGATCAGGTTGCGTTTGTGTCAAAAAATTCAATTTACCCAAAAGTTGTCGATATACAGTGGGGTCCAGAAGAAGGACACCTGATTCCTTCGATAAATTTATGCTTGGATCAAGTGACGTAGATGCAGTGCGAGAACCAAGGAAGGGGTAATCTTCCAAAAATTCCATAGTGAATTTTCGTTGAGTGATAACTATTCCACCAAGGTAATAGTTCCATTCACAGAAAATTACTTGCCACCCCTAAATCTTTAATCTTGAATTCTGAATTAAGAAATTGCTTTAAGATTCAATATCTGGTTGATTGTTTCCTGTGACGAGAATATCGTCTACATAAATTGCGATGATAGTCACAAGAGTTCCGGTGGCTTTGCAGAATAAGGAATAATAATTCAAAGAGGATACAAACCCTTTTGTTCCCAAAGCTGTGGAAAGTCGTGAATACTATTGGCGCGAAGCCTATTTTAATATGTATAATGACTTGCACATGAGACATGCATGCTTAGGCGTAGGAGGATTTACACCTTGTGGAAACTTCATGAATACTTCCTCATTCAAATCACCATGAAGGAAGGTGTTGTTTACATCCATCTGGTACAAAGTCCATCTACGCTTCACTGCAATACTAATCAAACAACGAATAGTAGTCGTTTTAATTACGGGTGAGTAAGTCTCATTGTAAGAAATTCCCACTCGTTGTATATCTCCTCTGATAACTAAACGTGCTTTTAAACATTCCAAACTCCACTAACTTTAACTTGACTTAAGAAACCCATTTGCAGGGAAAAACATTTTTACCTGGTGGCAAAGACACTACATCCCATGTGTAATTTGCCTACAATGCTTCTAGTTCCTTGGACATTGCATCCTGCAATCTTGGATGCTGGCTTGCTTGTAAATAATTTCTCAGTTCTGAAATTTTTGTTATATTTTGAAGAAGCTAATTGTTTTGTGTAGAAAGTGCAGAAAAGAAAATGTGTGTAAAGGGAGAATGAGGGGGTCAGGTGAAACTACTGAGTAGGCTGTGTCACAAGTATAATCTGACAAGTACTTTGATCTGTTGATTTCTCTTGAATCTCTGCGTAGGCCTTCTTCTGTAGATGGCATCACTGAATAAGTGAACAAAAATAGGTGAGTTGTCCCTGTTGCTTCTTTCTATAGAAGTAGGAAGCCTGGGTCCTGGGGATTGCTTTAAACTTGCTGACACAGTGGACATAGGTTAGCTAAATGACCCCTGACTTAATTGTTCTTGAGTGATCTGGACTGAATCTGTGTCTTGGTTAATTGTTTGTGACTTAGGAAGGAATAAGTCATCATAAGAACTAGAAGAAATTGAAAATAACTATTCCCTGAATTGATTTGTGCAAAGGAAAAAATTGATTCATAAAACTTTGCATTCCTGGTGATAATAATTGTTTTGACTGTAAACAAAAAATCTTGTATCCTTTCTTATTGAAGGGATAATTCAGTAACACCCCTGGAACTTCCCTAGGCTCTAGTATGTCCCTATAGGGAGATAAAGTTCCTGCAAACGCCAAACATCCAAATGCCCTGAGTTGGTTGTAATCTAGTGACTTTTTGAATAAGATTTCAGAAGCAGATTTACTCTTCAGAACTTTAGAAGAAATTCTATTAATTAAATGAGTAGTAGTTAATAGAAATTCCCCCCAATATTTCTTAAAGTATATGAGATTGAAAGAGTAGAGCCCTACAAACCTCTAGAACATGTCTGTGTTTATGTTCAACCATTCCATTTTGTTGTTGAGTAGCTGTACAAGATGTCTGATGAATCATTCCTAAAAAAGAGAAATATTCTTTAGGTATATTACCAGTTCCTAGTTCATAAGAATTGTCAGATCTCACAATTTTCACCTTTGCTGAAAATTGCCTTTCAACTAGAGCTAAGAATTGTTTTAAAGTAGGGAAAGCATTAGACTTGGTGGACAGGAGATAAGTCCAGGTAGCTCTAGAAAAATCTTCTACAACAATCAAAAAAAGCCTTTCACCTTTGTAAATAGGGAGTTTATATGGACCGCAAGTATCAGTGTGAATTATGTCAAAGCAAAAATTAGAAGAAATTGAACTGATAGAAAGTGGCTTTGATTACCTTGCCATGGGACAAATGTCACAAGGCATTGACTGTTTGTTGATGATAGGTATTTTAATCCCTTTTATATTTTTCATTGCATCAAATAGAAGGTGCCCTAATCTAGAATGCAAAGTCTTAAAAGAAACAAGAAAATTTTTAACAACATTCATTTTATTCATATCACTCAGTTTATTGAAAGAGATGGTTCTTTTCCAATGGCAGAATTTTAACCAGAAGACTTACTAGCACTAATTTCGACATTACTAACTTGAATTCTAACAGCAAATAAAAAATCTCTAATAGCAGACTTAGACTGAACAGACTTGAATTCATTGAAATGTGATGTGTCATCCTTTAGCAAGTAGAGCCCTGCATCTTTCTCACCAAAAACTACTTCCCTCCTCATAGGGACCTGTAACAGACAACCAGACTAAGTGAATACAACAGTGGAATTAAGTTGACAGCATAATTGGCTAACGGAAATTAAATTGTGCTTGAAAGAAAGCACATATAAAACATTTTGCAGCTCAATTTCTAGACTAAGGTTGAATGTCCCTACACAATCTACTTTCACCTTAAATTAATTTGGTAGATTAACTGTTATGGGTTTCTGAAATTGCTTAATGCTATTAAGAATTGACCTGGTAGAGGTCATGTGCTAGGAAGCCCCTAAATCTATGATCCACGGATTTATGGTAACAGTGTTAAAACAAGTGGTAAAGGTATGGCAAACAGTACCCGCACAGTTGGCATTTGCAACTTCCTGTAAACCAGAAGCTCCAGTGTTACTTCCCTGCATTGAATGAAACATTTGAATTATTTGTTCACACTGTTCCTTTGTGAATCCCTGTGAACCCAAAGTATTTCTTGAAGTGTTCCCTGTAGTCATTCCATCAGCTTTCTCTGAATCTGCCATGCTTGCTGCATTTGCCTGAATACTTGCATTGTTTCTTCTTTGATTGTTTGTGAACTTGAAGTCATCAGGGTAGCCATTAATCTTGTGACAGTCATCCCTAAGATGACCCTGCAACTTGCACTAAGAACAAAATAGATTGCTCCTACAATATTTCTTGAGATGTCCCTTTTTCTTACAGATTGTGCAGAACATATTATTCTTCTTCATTGCTGAACTAGAGTTAGTCGGCTTGTTTCTATAACCTTGGTTACTTCTCTGATAATTTCCCTGGTAACAAGTAGCATTAAAAATATTAGATTCTGTGAATACCTGGTTTCCTTAGTGCACTTCGGACTGGCTTTCTGCATGCAGAACAATTGAATAAGCCTGACTTGTGGTGGGAAGGGGCTTCATTATTAAAATGTTACCCCTTACAACAGCATAACCATCATTGAGTCCCATCAAAATTGAATTAATTTCTGATCTTCATTCATCTTGAAATTGTGTGTTTTAGAACCACATTTACAATCACAGTTGCATACCATAAAAGTATTCAGTACCTTTAGTTGATCCCAGATTTTCTTGACTTGTTAAAATATGCTGCTGCATTCATTGTGCCTTGGTTGATGTTGTTGGGTTCCCTTTGCAGTTGATAGAGTTTGGTCCCATCTGTTTGTTTGTATCTATCTTCAAGTTCACTCCATAGCTCTAGAGCAGTTTGAGAGTAAATAACACTCCCGGAAATCTCTTTACAATGCATTCAATAGCTAAGCAATGACCATGTCATTGCATCTATTCCATGCTGTCAATAGAGTTCAATTATCACTTGGCTTAAAAGAGGTACCGTTTATAAAACCTAACTTATTCTTGGCTGAAAGTGAAATTAGCATCCCTCTCCACTAGTTTGCATAACTTGTTCCATCAAACACTGCATTGACTATGTTCATACCAGCTGAATTTGATGGTCTCAAAAAAATGGATGAGAAGCATCCAACACCTCTCCTGTGACCTTTTGAGATGACTTACTCAAGTTTGGAGTAGTTGAAAGAATTCCAGCAGAAGTTGAACTTCCAGCAGGCAGAGTTCCAATTGATGAAGAAGTGATTGTAGGTTTTGTTTCGGATCCCATGGTTTTACGTTGATTTGAAGTATAAAATATGTTGAGGAAGAATTAGGTTGTATTAGGGTTGAATACATTCAAAACTAGAGTTGCTCTGATACCGTGCAGGAATTTGATAGAATTGCTAAATTATAGATAGCATAAATTGTTCTTCCCCTTGTCTATATTGAAAACTCAAACGTGAGTACTTATACAATGGCTTAAGGACCTGAAAATAAATAAATTAAACTGATAGCTAAACCTATATTCATCCTAATCCTAATTACATTCTAACTAATGTAGGATACATTACGCTAACCCTAAATACATACAAGATATTAAATCTGATATCAATTAAAAAAAAACCGACGTCTGAAGATTAAATTAGGCTATAGCCCAAACTTATTGCAAGTTAAATAAGAACCAGCTGGCCCAATATATGACACGGTCTAGCAAAGCACACTTATGTGGGATTTGGACCAACACATTGGGAGATCCGACAGTGCTTTTCCCTTTCCTCCTTTATTTCACCATTGTTGACTCTTGAGCTTGATTTTCTGGCAAGAATATTTCGGGAAGATATGCTAGAATATATGTCCAAATCCATATAGAAGTTCTTGTTTTGATTATTTTTTTATTGGCCTAAACAAACAAGAAATTATTTATGAGGGTGATAATTTGTTTTGTAACAAATGCGGCCGCTTAGGGCACAAGACTACCCTATGTACTACTATAGGATAGAGAGTTTCTAATGCCCTAGTGTTTTTAATACTGACACTACCACTTCTTCTCCATTGCATGTTATTTCAAAGGAGCACAACTGTAAAACAGTTACATTTCCAAGGAAAAAGCAAAATAATGCAAAAGCTGCACCAATCCACAAACATCAAAAAGGTCAACAAACAAGTTAAGCTTTTTTATGCTAAGAATAGTTAGTATAGATTTTAATTATAGAGGAAAATATATTTTAAGAAATTCTATTAATTCTCAAGCTAAAAATCAAGAAAACATTTTACTTAATTCCAGATACGGCTCCACAGAACAATCATCCTAAAAAATTATAAATTTACAAAATGTTTTCTCACCGTTACAATCTGAAATTGTCGAACACGTGGTACCCATGCAAACCATTCACCTGGATTCGCTATCGTTACTCAATTGCGTAATCCAATGGTATATTTGGATTCGTAAAACTATGAGAAGTCCTAAAATATTTATTTTACGGGCTTTTGGCTAACCCAGGCCTAGAGGTAATTTCGTAGTTTCCTTTTATTCTCCGTCGATTAATTAGATAATTCTTCTACGGGTACTTATACGTGCGACTACACCTCTTTGGCTCAGAAAAAAAGATAATTTTGAGAGAGATAATTTTGAGAGGCTTTGAAAGGGGAAAAAAGTTGTTATTGAGCCCAAACTTAAGGTAGTGATAGTATCAATTCCTTTGATGGCATTTGGCCTTATGATGTTCTATTCATGGGTTCTTTTAAGTGAATAGTTACCGACAGGGTGTTCTTACTAGGCCACAGCCTTGAAAGGCAATCATATGTTATATTTACTTGTTGCTGATTATGATTTCATGAAAGAGTATATCGCCCCAAGAGTAGGAGTATATCGCTCCAGTTAGTTTATCAGATAATATATCCTCGAATTGATAGGAGTAGGTGCTTGCTACGGTGGGGCACTTTTTATTCTTCGTTCGAAACTAACAAGTGTCGGGTCGGGGTTGCAGGAGTATTCCGCTTCGGGATGGGATTACAGGCACATGAGACCCTATTGCATTACATTTCATCTCATATCATTTTCATTACATGTATTTGCTGGTTATTTTTAATTACATGCATTGCTTATTTGTTATATTTGAGATGGCTTGTGATGTCTTGGCTAGTGTTTCTGATATTCGAGAAAGCCAGTTACTCATCACTTATTGAGTCTTTATAACACACTCCAAATTTAATTCTTGTGTTGGCTTATTGCTTCAGCAGATTCTGCTCCAGGACCCAGCACATAGTGTGATTGAGGAGCCGAATGTTACTAGTCGTCTATAGTGAGCCAATTTGTCTGTGGAAGCCACCAACTACAAATATTATTGTTCTATCTTATTTTTCTCCTTCTAGGAGAGGTATATATTCTTTTGGACTTTATAGGTATCTGATCTGGAAACTTCTAGGCCTATGTACTTGGGTAGTTAGTTGTGTTTGTTTAGATAGCTTGTATAATAATCTGTCCTTTTGAGCTATCTTGTGTTGTTGGAGTTAGTTTCATATTGTTTCTAAGATATTTCTAAGCCATTTATGTTGATTTAGTTGATAGGGTTTAGCCGACGGGTCTACGAGAGTGATAAGAATCAAAACGGGAAAGACGATAAAAGTAAAGATAAGAGGAACGAGACGCGTCTCGAACTCCCTACAAGGTAACCACGGAGAACTTGTTCCGTGATACCCCCGTATCGGTGTCGAAAAGAGCCTACGCTATGCAACTACCCTCGAGCCACACTTGGGACTCGCAAATAGAATGATCGGGTTTTCGGTTCAAGACTCAACTAGGTTCCACTAGCGAATTCAAGCAACCAAAGAAAGGGTTTCTTCAATAAAGAGATAAACTCTATTCATCATTCATAAGATTCAAAGATAAGCTAATTTTTTGAAGAGGCTAAGTGAAGTATTTATAGGCTTCAATTAGGTGTAATAAAAGGTCTAAAATACCCCCAAAGTGGGTTAAAACAAATAAGGCCACGCAGGGCTAGAGTTGGAAGTTCAAGCCAAAAGTAATAAAATATCCCGCAGCTTGTCACAGGGGGAGGCGGTCCGCCTAGGGTGGGGAGGCGGCCGCCTGATGCTCTTCAGCTCTCTGGATCATCCCTGAGGCGCTCCGCCTCTTGTCTGAGGCGCTCCGCCTCTTGACTTCCGGCTCTCTGGATTTTGGGAGGCGCCCCGCCTCAGCTGGGAGGCGCTCCGCCTTGTTCTGGAGCCCCTTGGGGTGTCTCATTCTGTGCCTCTTGAGCCTCTCCAAGTGTCCTAGAGGATCCTCCATCCATGGCACACCAAAGCATGGTCTTCATGTCGCTCTTGGGGCCTTCTTCCATACCCTTCCATATCAAGTGAAGATGGGTGTCTTGGATCAACTTGGCTTGACTCCGAGTGAAGGGTCTTGTGGGGATTTTGGTCTTATCATCCTCCCCTTCTTGAGAGGATTTCGTCCTCGAAATCGAAGCATCATTCACGACCTCTTCATCATCATGCACGACCTCTTCATTACCTACATCCAAGGGAACCAAGTCACAAACATTGAAAGTATAAGAAATTTGATACTCACTTGGCAAGTCGACACATACGCATTGTTATTTATCTTCGAGAGCACTTGGAATGGGCCATCTCCCCGGGGTGCCAACTTCCCTTTCCGAAGGTTTGGAAACCTTTCTCTCCGGAAGTGCACCCACACATAGTCACCCTTCTTGAGTTCCACCTTCTTGCGTCCTTTGTTTTTCTTGGAGGCAACCTTAGCATAAGCTTCCTCCAAATTCTTCTTCGCCTTTGCATGGAGTTCAACCAAAGCCTTGGCTCTAGCTTTACCTTCAAAATTAACAACCATTTCCCTTGGCAAAGGGGTTAGATCAAGGGGAATCAAGGGGTTAAATCCATAGACACACTCGAATGGAGTCATGCCTATCATGCTATGCAATGTGCGATTGTAGGCAAACTCCATAAGAGGTAGACGATCAATCCAAGTCCCGGCCTTACCTCGGGTCATGGCTCTAAGAAGAGCACCCAAGGTTCGGTTTACCACTTCCGTTTGCCCATCGGTTTGGGGGTGGTGGGACGTGGAGAACAAGAGCTTGGTGCCTAAAGCACCCCATAAACACCTCCAAAAGTGACTTAGGAACTTAGTGTCCCTATCACTCACTATGGTTTGAGGCACACCATGCAACTTCAAAACATTTTCAATAAACAAAGTTGCAGCATGTTGTGCATCATCACATTTCTTGCATGGAATGAAATGAGCCATTTTGGAGAACCTATCCACAACAACATAAATGCTATCATGGCCCCCTCTAGTCCTTGGTAACCCCATGACAAAATCCATTGAGATATCCAACCATGGACTAGTAGGTACGGGGAGATGGGTATACAACCCATGGGGGTGGGCTTTGGATTTAGCACGGTTGCACTCAAGGCAATTGTTGCAAAACTTTTCCACTTGCACCCCCATCTTTGGCCAATGAAATTGTTCTTTAAGAATATCCAAAGTCTTTCTTGTGCCAAAATGTCCCATGAGTCCCCCGCAATATGCCTCATGCACAAGCAACTCCCTCCAAGAGGACTCCGGTATGCACACCCTACCATTTTTTATGATATATCCATTAACCCTTTGGTATTTGTCAACTCTCTCCCCTTTCTCTAGAGTGTCATGGACACTCTTTAGCTTTGGGTCATGAGCATACATCAATTTAATGCTCTCAAAACCCATGAGCTTAGAGGCGAGAGTGGTGGCTAAAGCAAACTTTCTTGAAAGCGCATCCGCCACAACATTGTCTTTCCCTTTCTTGTATTGGATCACATAGGGAAAAGACTCAATGAATTCAACCCACTTGGCATGTCTCTTATTGAGCTTCTCTTGGCCTCTCAAATGCTTGAGTGACTCATGGTCACTCTTGATTACAAACTCACGAGGCCAAAGATAGTGTTGCCAATGGGCAAGGGCTCTCACAAGGGCATACAATTCCTTGTCATATGTAGAATAGTTCAAGGAGGCCCCTTTCTATTTCTCACTAAAGTAGGCGATGGGTTTGCTATCTTGCATTAAAACACCACCAATTCCCACTCCCGAGGCATCACATTCAACCTCAAATGCCTTTCCGAAGTAGGGCAATTGCAATAGAGGGGCGGTACTCAACCTACCTTTCAACTCATGGAAGGCCTTCTCTTGAGGCTCTCCCCAAACAAACGGTTGGTCTTTCTTCACCAATTCGGTGAGTGGAGCGGCAATGGAGCTAAAGTCCTTCACAAATCGCCTATAAAAGCTTGCGAGACCATGAAAACTCCTCACTTGAGTCACGGTAGTAGGAGTAGGCCAATCACGTATGGCCTCTACCTTAGACTCATCCACCTGCACTCCTTGGGCACTCACAACAAACCCAAGAAAGACTACCTTCTCAACACCAAAGGCACACTTTTTAAAATTAGCATAGAGCTTTTCGGCTCTCAACACTTCAAGCACTTGCCTAAGGTGATCAACATGGTCGTCTATTGATTTACTATAGATCAATATATCGTCAAAGTAGACGACCACGAACTTGTTGATGAATGGCTTTAGAACATGGTTCATTAGCCTCATGAAAGTGCTAGGTGCATTGGAGAGCCCAAAGGGCATCACCAACCATTCATAGAGACCAAACTTGGTCTTGAATGCGGTTTTCCATTCATCACCGGGTTTCATCCGGATTTGATGGTAGCCGGACCTAAGGTCAATTTTGCTAAACACACATGAACCGCTCAATTCATCTAACATATCATCAAGTCGGGGAATTGGTTGACGGTACTTTACCGTTATTTTGTTCACGGCCCGACAATCAACACACATCCTCCAATTGCCGTCCTTTTTGGGAACAAGGATCACGGGCACGGCACAAGGACTCAAGCTTTCCCTCACCAAGCCTTTAGTGAGCAATTCATCAACTTGCTTTTGCAATTCTCTTGTGTCTTCGGGATTGCTCCTATAGGCCGGTTTGTTTGGGATTTGGGATCCCGGGACAAAGTCGATTTGGTGCTCAATACCCCTCAAAGGAGGTAATCCATCCGGCATCTCATCCGGGAACATGTCACCAAAATCCTTCAAAACATTATCAAACACACTAGGCAAAGGGTTTGTAGCAAAATCAAGATTGGAGGTTAGAACCATACCTTTGTGCACTAGGCATATGAGAAGCTTGTTGCCATCATTTCCTCTTAGAACCTCGCCCGGTTGCATCATGGCACATATGCCACCGGTAGAAATTTGTGGGATTGCCACCAAGCTTGTGGACAAAGGGCTAGTCTCAACAACCGACCTAGCCTTTGCCGTTTCTCTCAACTCCCGCATCCGTTTGTATTCATTGCTCACTTGTTTGGGAGTTAAGGGTTGGAGCACGAACTTTTTCCCCTCATGCGTCACCGTATAGGTGTTGGCATGGCCATTATGAACCACACGTCGATCAAATTGCCATGGCCTACCAAAGAGAAGGTGGCATGCTTGCATAGGCACAACATCGAACATGTGCTCATCCACATAGTTCCCAATCTTGAACTTGATCAAACATTGTTTAACCACCTTCAACTCACCACACTCACTAAGCCATTGTAACCGGTAAGGATTTGGGTGTTTTACGGTGGGTATTTTCAATTGGGCAACTAGTGTTTGGCTAATAACGTTAGCACAACTCCCCGAGTCAATGATCATAGAACAAAGGAGACCCATGACTCGGCATTTGGAATGAAAAAGGTTCTCTCTTTGTAAGGTCTCAACATCTTCCACACACATGGCTCCTAGACTCCTCCTCACAACAAGGAAGGCATGGGCATCATCATCTTCCTCCATGGCAATCTCCCTATCATCTCCCTCCTCATCACCCTCTACTCCTTCTTCTTCCTCGGGTTCACTATCTTGCTCATAGACCAAGTCACCAACAAGAACCATAGTTTTCCGGGTCGGGCAATATTTAGAGAGATGACCATAACCCTTACACTTAAAGCATTGAGTAGAAGAAGAGATCAGATTACTCAAGTGAGTTCTAGAGTTACCTCCCATGGGTGGTGTAGACCTTTCAAAAGGCTTCTTCACATCCTTGCTAGCACTTGCACCACTTGCACTTGGGAATTTGGCATTCGTTGTGGGAGCTTTCCAATCCTTTGGTTTGTTCATGGACGTAGAAGTGTTGCTCTTGTAACAGTTGGACTTCTCTTTGTCAAGCCATTGCTCGGCTTGAATAGCGGCATCAAGGACTTCTTGAAGTGATAGATAAGCACGCAATCTCAATTGTGAAGCTATGCCATAGCTCAACCCATTCATGAAACGGATCACGGCTTGCTCCTCAACTTCGGTGTCCATATCCAAGGCCATTCGAGTTCTTTCAAACTCATCATAATATTCATGCACCGTCTTGACACCTTGCTTCAACTCATAAAGTTTCTTGAGTTGTTCTTGACGATATCCAGGAGTGATGTACTTGATACTCATGATACCCTTCAAGTCAATCCAACCCACATTCACGGGGATTCCCACCCTTCTCCTTGATCTCTTGACGGATTCCCACCAAGTAGATGCATAGGATTCAAAGGATGAAATAGCATAAGTGCCTTTCTTCTCATCGGTCATCTCATTTCTGTCAAACAATCTTTCCATTTGCAGCACCCATTCAATGTAAGCACTCGGATCACAATTCCCCTTGAAGGTTGGGAGATTAAGCTTCACACTATTGAGGTTGGTGTTGTCACGACCCCCACGGATAGGCTCCGGTTGGCCCCCATAGTGATCTTCATTCACACCATACTCCCTCCTCGCATTCCCTCCAACATATCCCATAGGTGGCCCTCGTCCTCGGCCCCTACCTCGATCCACATTTCGACCCCAATTCATACCTCGCCTCGGTTGAAAGTGATCATCAAACCCATACACATCGTCACCATAATCAACTTCCTCCCCTTCTTGAGCTTCATAGACTTGCTCAAGGGGTTTCACGTTTCGGATGGGTCTTGGTAGTGGAATGTTTCTTGGGGGATTATCCAAGATACGGGGAATGCCCGTTCGTTCAATTCTCTCTCGGTCTTCCTTTACCCGTTGTTGATTAAGTAACTTAGCAACTTGTTCCGGGGTAAAGGTAGGGCTACTTGAGCCTTCACCGGCCTCAATTTGGACACTCGGGGTCCCCTTTTCAATTTGGACACTCGGGGTCCCTTGGTCACCTTGGGTACTTGAGGCACCCTTTTCAAGTGACTCAATCCTTTTGTTCATGACATCCATCTTGGCAAGAAGGCTAGCCAAGGCCTCCTTTATGAAATCTTGACCTTCGTTGGCCATTGTGCCTACAAAGAAAAGAAACAAGAGTTAGTCAAAATACCTCACTCGCTCCCTCACAAGTTTTCACTCGGATCACTCGTATGGTGGTGATGGCTATTTCACTCTTGCTTGAACTCAAAGCTTCACGGAGTTGAATAGTAAACCTAAACTTAATCACTCGACTCAAAAGCCCAATGCACTCCGGGGTGAGTGGAGTTAATAGGACTCGATTGGAACGATAAGCACTTTGAGTGAGGACTTGAGTCAAACGGCACTCGGATATTCTTTGAATTCTAGCCTCCTTTTCTAAGGCACGATGATCCTAGTAGCTCGAAGTAATTAGTACTAATCAAGTAGGATTATACTCTAATAGTACTAATTAGAAGCAATGCAAACAACAAAACAAGGGAACCTGAAAGAAACTACCCAATTCCAAACTCTTAGGCAGTAGGCGCCCCGCCTCAGGATAGTAGGCGACCGCCCAGAGTAAGCTCCAGGGGTGAGGCGCTCCACCTCAAGAAATCCTGCAAGCTCACCAGATGGAGGCGCTCCGCCTCTTTGTTAGGCGCTCCGCCTCCTGCTGTTTCAGCACAGTTTCACTTCGTGTTTTCTTGGTTTTGCACCCAAAAATCCAACTATTCAAGCGTTGTTTTAGCAATTCAAAGGTACCCAAATGTTGTATTGGTCACAAAGATCAAACCCCAACAACTTTTATCAAACCCCAATCGATATCAATCAATCCACCATGATCATCATCTTCAAAGCTAGGGTTTAAAATTTTCAAATTTTAAAGGGTTTCAAAATCTCAATTCATGCAATACAACTCCAAATTGGGTGTTTAAGGTACCAAAAGAACGGGTTTCCAATAAGGAACAAACCCCAATAACAATCACACAATGGGTCCAACAATCCAAGAATCTATGATCAATTTTTTTTTGTGTTTTTCAACTTTTTCTATTTTTTTGTGCTTTCTTCTTTTTCTTCAATAACAAATAAGAACCTAAGATAGAAACTAACCTAGGCACGAAGAATCAAGGGTCGGGGGTTTGTAGAAACAAAACCCGAGCCTTGCTCTGATACCAAGATGATAAGAATCAAAACGGGAAAGACGATAAGAGTAAAGATAAGAGGAACGAGACGCGTCTCGAACTCCCTACAAGGTAACCACGGAGAACTTGTTCCGTGATACCCCCGTATCGGTGTCGAAAAGAGCCTACGCTATGCAACTACCCTCGAGCCACACTTGGGACTCGCAAATAGAATGATCGGGTTTTCGGTTCAAGACTCAACTAGGTTCCACTAGTGAATTCAAGCAACCAAAGAAAGGGTTTCTTTAATAAAGAGATAAACTCTATTCATCATTCATAAGATTCAAAGGTAAGCTAATGTTTTGAAGAGGCTAAGTGAAGTATTTATAGGCTTCACTTAGGTGTAATAAAAGGTCTAAAATACCCCCAAAGTGGGTTAAAACAAATAAGGCCACGCAGGGCTAGAGTTGGAAGTTCAAGCCAAAAGTAATAAAATATCCCGCAGCTTGTCACAGGGGGAGGCGGTCCGCCTAGGGTGGGGAGGCGGTCCGCCTAGGGTGGGGAGGCGGCCGCCTGATGCTCTTCATCTCTCTGGATCTTCCCTGAGGCGCTCCGCCTCTTGTCTGAGGCGCTCCGCCTCCTGACTTCCAGCTCTCTGGATTTTGGGAGGCGCCCCGCCTCAGCTGGGAGCCGCTCCGCCTTGTTCTGGAGCCCCTTAGGGTGTCTCATTCTGTGCCTCTTGAGCCTCTCCAAGTGTCCTAGAGGATCCTCCATCCATGGCACACCAAAGCATGGTCTTCAAGTCGCTCTTGGGGCCTTCTTCCATACCCTTCCATATCAAGTGAAGATGGGTGTCTTGTATCAACTTGGCTTGACTCCGAGTGAAGGGTCTTGTGGGGATTTGGGTCTTATCAGAGAAGAAGTTCCGTGCCCGCACAGCCTAGCCGGAAATTCAGGTCGTATCAACTGGTAACAGAACCCAGTTTAAAGTCTTTCCAGATCATGAAAGAGTCTAGTAGAGTCTCGCTGATCGGGTTAAAATGTCATTACCTCTCTATGACTGGCAATGGTGGCATCTAGGTAGTCTACTTTCTTTCTTCTCTGATATTGTGTGGGTCTTCTTATTTGAAGTTAAATCTCTTTATTGAATCATTCCCATCAAATGGTGAGAATGTGTGCGATCTACGCACGAGGCAGAGGAGAAAGGGGTAGCAGCCCCTATGGCAGCTACTCCGCGTAGTACAGCTGCCATCCGAGGTAAAGGCCATGGTAGAGGTCGTAGTCAAGGCAGATGTAGAGCTGCCAAGGCCGCGAGAGTCATAGAGCGTGCTGATGATCTAGTTATCTAGCCTGCGGTAGCACCAATTCCTAGGAGGAAGGGATAAAAGGGTTTTGTTGTCACTCCAGCTCTCTAGGAAGCTTTTATAAGGTTCTTGGCTTCTTAGTTACCCCAAGGACCTCCTATGACTCATGCAGCTTCTCAGGTTGCTACAAGTGCGGATATTCAGGCTTAGGGAGCCCATATTCCAATTTCTAGTGTTGCTCCAGGAGATCATATCCTAGAGGCAACAGTAGTTTTGCCTTCAGTTTTCAAGCTGGTCAGCCAGCCAAGATGGTAGTTCAACCCAAGAATTCGGATAGGCTGTATTATTTCACAAGGCTCATGCCTCTAGCTTTTTTAGGCCATGTATCAGATAATCCACGCGTATTTTGGAGTCTCTTGGGTACCTAGAGGAGTATGGTTTTGACTATATCGCATTTCACTTTTACGGTCCTGCCCTAACATGGTGGACCGCACTTTAATCAACTAGGCAGGGCTTTTCTAAGTTGATGTGGTGCTTGTTTTCTCATAGGTTTATGGAGAAGTTCCTCCCTCATAGCGACCTCCATAAGAAGCGTCGCCAGTTTGAGAGGATAAGACAGGGCAACCTATTGATTTGAGAGTATGAGATTGTATTTTCTAATATGGCTAGATATGCTCCAAATCTTATTTTTGAGCCTTCTGAGAAAATTAAAAGACTGATTGATGGACTTTCCCCTTCTCTAAGGTCCTAGATAGCCCGAGAGATTGAGGCAGGGACTTCGTTTGATATTGTAGTTGATATTGCTCGAAGGTATGAAATATATCATAAATTGGAGCATGAAGAGTCAGAGCAGGAGACTAAGAGATCATGTGAGCATCCTCGTACCTCATGTGGAGGTAAGAGTTATCAGCAACAAGGCAGGCTACGTGTTAGGCCATTTCACCCTCTGGCGCATGGTTTTCAAAACGTGTCAGTTTCTTCTAAAAATCAGTTCCAGGTTTGCCCTTGTGAAAAGTCACAAACTTGATCAGTGTAGATATGCTCAAGGATGTTTCATCTGTTAGGATCCTGGGCATCATAAGAAGGATTGCCCTTATCTTCAGCAGGGTGGTAGTCGTAATTTTCCTCGCCCCCAGGCATTTATACTGCCTCAGGGTGTCCCTTCAGGGTCTCAACCAGCTTGAGGTGCACCTCTACCAGGAAAAAATTATCGGCGTGGTGCCAATGGTCCTTCTCGAGGCAGTTCTAAGAGTAGCGGCTTAGCATAGCCGCAGAGGCAGTTATACGTATTACCAGCCAGCCAGGATGTTGAGGCATTGTTATTATAGGTATTATATCTATCGACCCTCATGATATTTACTTTTTTATTCATCCAGGATCCCCCTATTCATAAGTATTACCCTATTTTTCTTTGTGTTTTCTTAAATATATACATCTTTGTGATTTTTTTCTATGTTTCCACTCCTATTAGAGACACTATTATGGTGGATCAAGTCTATTCAGCTTGTACTGTGTCCTTCGGGTGTAGTGAGACACGAGAACCCCTTCTAGTTTTGGATATAGTTGATTTCGATGTCATATCGGTATGGATTGATTAGCATCGTGTTATGCCACCTTTAATTGTCATGCTAAGTCTACTAGGTTATCTTTTCCAGATTTAGCTCCGCTGGTATGGCATAGCTCTCATTTTCGACCCACAGGGCTTATTATTTCATTTCTTAATGAGAAGCATATGATGGATAAAGGATGTTCAGCGTATCCTGTCATGGTTTGAGATACCGGTATGGAGATTCCATCCCTTGACTCCATTCTTGTTGTGAGGGAGTTGCCCGATGTGTTTCCAAATGATCTACCAGGACTTTCTCATTGACATGGTGCCAGGGATTCAGCCTATTTCTATCCCTCCTTATCGTATGATTCTGTCAGAGTTGAAGAAGCAGTTTTAGGCCATGCTTGATAAGGGATTTATTAGGCTGAGTGTTTCTCTGTATGATGCTTTTGCTCTGCTCGTGAAGAAGAAAGATGGGACTACGCTAATGTGCAATTATTATCGATAGTTGAATAAAGTCACCATCAAGAATAAGTATTCATTGCCTCACATTAATGATTTATTCGATAAGTTGTAGGGGGGCAAGATTCTTTTCTAAGATCGGTTTATAGTCTGGTTATCATCATTAGTTGAAGATTCGGGAGTCAGATATCTAGAATACTACTTTCAGGACTCGTTACGGCCATTACGAGTTCCTAGTTATGTCTTTTGGGCTGAATAATGCCCCTACTGCCTTTATGGATCTTAGAAATCAGATATTCAAGCCATTCCATGATTCTATTATCATTGTCTTTATCAATGACATCCTAATCTATTTTGGAAGTCACGAGGAGCATGAGTATCATTAGAGGGTGGTTCTTCAAAACCTCCGTGATCGTACGCCGTATGAAAAGTTCTCGAAATGAAAGGTTTAGAGATCCGTATCTTTCTCGAATTGGCATGAGTTTTAGAGATCCTTAGCTCTAGTTTTATCTCTTCTTCCGACACTGGTGGGTTCGTGGTCTATTGTGATGCTTCCTGTGTAAGCTTGGGATTCATAGAAAGGTGATCGCTTATGCTTCCAGGCATCTGAAGATAAACGAGTATAATTATCCAACTCATGATCTAGAGTTAGCAGTCGTGGTCTTTGCTTTGAAGACCTGGAGGCACTATCTTTATGGCGAACCTTGTGAGCTGTATACCGATCACAAGAGGTTGCAGTATTCTTTCGCAGGAGGATCTTCATGGCCGGCAGTGGAGCTAGCTTGCACTTTTAGACGCACTAGTGTCATCATATATTTCATTCTCCACTCCCTCATATAACTCTATTATATTCTTTTAACCCTTGTCATCTGCAACTAACATTTTGTCAAGTGATTGCAATTCTTCCATTTGTTCTTCAATTTGGTCCTCTTTATTTGATTTTTTTTTTTTTTGTTTGGATTAAAAGCTTTCTTCCATTTGAGAGTTGTCTTCAGGGTGAACTAATATGTTCACTTTTTGGAATTGCACCTCCTCAATGATTTGTCTTAATTGTACCCCATATTGTGAGTGGCTAACTTATTTTTCCCTACTACCAAGTTTCACTCAATTTGAATCTTTAAATAAATTCTACCATATATGAAACTTTCTTCATGTTTTCCTTGTGTTCCCCATTTAAGCTCCATTAAGATCCATATAAGCCATATTCTAGCAATTCAAACCCCTTTTTGGAGTTAGATAACTCCATATTTTTTTAAACTTTTCTTGAACCGCATTCTATTTGGTATTACGTTCTACGTTCTCCATTTCATCGGCTCAATACAAGAAAGAAGGTATTTGCCAAAAATAATTTTTTTTTGCCAAATATTAAATGTCATTGCCAAAAGTACTTATGGAAACGGAAAAACAGTTGTTGCAGGAAAACTTTCCACAAAAGTTTTTTGCAACAACAAAAAATATTGTTGCGAAAAGACGGTTATTGCAATAACATTTTTTGTTGCTATAAATTATATTATGTTGTTAATAAGTCATCAAGTTGTGGCTTATGAATACATTAAGCAACACAAAATGTTGTTTTGATAAATTAAATTTTCCCAAAAAACATTAATTGTTGCCATAAGTTTGAGAGAAAAGTTAGTTATAATCTATTTTATTTTTAGCAAAAAATATTATTGTAGCCTTAAGCCAATTTTTGCAACAATATTAGTTGTTGTGTCTAAACTTGTAGTTTCCTATATCCCTTTAGCAACCATTAATAGTAGTTTCTATAAAGACGATATATATAATCTTCTAAAAAATTTACAAATACTTATATAATCTAATATATATATATATAAAGGTCAATACATATAATTTTTTCACCAAAACATTAGATACTCCTAAAAAGTATGTTATTTACTTATAAAATGAACAAAACAGCATATATCCAAGGTCATTTAGTTCTAATCTATTAGCGACCCGAAAAAGAGATCTTCTTGCGATAGCTTGTGCATTACTTGAAGCCAATAGTGTTGATTTACACATGTTCAACCTATAAAAATAAAAAATAAAAAATAAAGAGAATACAATTACATTTTGATAATCTGAAGCTATAAGAAATTCTAAACTGAAAATATGGCTTTAGAAGTTATTCAGTAAGCCAGAAGTGTTGATACATGTATGTATTTATACATGCTTTTCATCTGTAAGACATGAGTAAGGAGAAAGAAGCATAAAGGTACATGAATGCATGGTACTTAGATCAACCCGGGCATAAGGTTTCTGAATAGGAAATTATTCACCACTTAAGTTAGATTGAGTTAAATCATCATGTATTTCCAAGACTGCATGTATTCTAATTTAATAAGGTTCTGCTTGTTTTATCCCTATTGATTACTACTCTACTGTCTAGCAATTGATTCAAGGCATAGTAGTAATTAACTGGGTAGGCATTAGCTATGGCATCGTAGACAGCTGAACAGTAATTACATGAACAAATTATACAGCAGCTGTAATCACATGGTATCCTGGTCAGTCACCAGCACATGCAATAAAGTTCAAAGGGATTGCCACAAAATAGTACACATGATTTACTGGAAAGCTTTAAAGAAAACCAAAACAAGCGAAGCTAACAAGTCATCTAAACAAGCACCATTTTACTGTGGACTTAACCCTCCATATCTTATTGTCACCAATGAAAGCACTATTCGTCCATTTTTTATACAACGATCTCACAAAGTAAGAGAGCCATAAGTGTGTTCCCATTTTTCGATTGTCCAAATTATCTTAACATTTATTTGCAATGCAATTACTTATTAAATACTAGAACTAGCGCTCATGTATAGCAGTGTGCTTGCTTCACAATAAATGTATCACATCACATTTTATTGTCGCGCAGCCATTGATTCAAGCAAATAGAATCCTCTGCGCATACAAAAATTAATTTACTTTTTTTGGATGAAGTACTTACCATGATATAATCCACAAGACTTGTCTAATTTTCTCTCTGAAGTACTTGAATCAGCAAGAATATTTAGAATTGCAGCAGGAATTCCAGTCTGTTAAATATAGTACAGAGCTTAAGCATGATAAAACTAAGGAAGAAAATAATTTACAACATTAAAAGAACTTGACAAATTTTCTACATCAAAAAATAATTTATTGAGAGCAAAATCCAAAATATCTAAAATGAAGAGTTAAAAGAATATCAAAATAGTAAAAATATCATCATCAAGTTGTTGACTCTCACAAATTGCTAAACTGGATGCGATTCTATCGACTTACCCACACCATTTTAAAAAGCTAAAGAAACTCTGGATGCACAATACTTGCTCAAAATATAGTCTTGATGGTGGTTATAATTATGTTGCAAAGGTTGAGAATTGCAGGGCACCAAATTTGGAACATCACCTTTACTATAATGGTATGTATAAGCTTGACTTAGATATCTACACCTACATTCGTTCCATTTACACTATACAAGATTTCCTGCCCGATTCTATACAACAAACTTTTCCTCTACTTTTTCCAACCTTAAAACTATTAGAAATATCTATCCTAATTTTCAAAACAGGAGCTGGATCTGGAACATAGTACTCATACTACTAATAACATGTCAATGCATCACATATAAAGCTAAAATAGAAATACTGTTTCACAGGTTTCCGACAATGTAAATAGTAACAAACATTCAGTTGATGCGGTGAAGCGGTTGATCATCATATTCAAAAAAGTTTTATATATGTATTTGACAAGGACTAACAAAGAAAAGTGATGCTATCACATTTGTTCTCATATAATTTAACCATAATATTCTAATCAAAATGGTTTTAAGATAAAAAATATTTAATTGAAGGTTTAACGCCTTATTCTAAATACCTAGGAAGTTTGCATGGATAGTAGTTCTATTATACCCTTTTTTATTTTCAGTTGCTCACGCTCTAAACGAGCTTCCATGACTTGTCTATTTTTTTACTCCTTCTCCAGCTGATTTTGTACTTCCATTAGCTTGAATTCTACACTTTGTCGTTTACTGCGTTCTTCTTCAACCTCCTTTTGTTGTGCTTGGAGTTGCTCTTTAATGCCTTGCATAGATCTCCGGCTAGCTGGCTTAACTCCTGATCCCTGCCCACGACAATACCCCGACCTTTCTCCAACAATTTTCACAAAGGCGTCACTACAGATAGGGTCCTCATCTCACCGTCTTCTATTTCTTGGACTTGTTCGGCAGCAAGTTCTTTCACCTTATCCTAGAAACAAGTTATACAAGCTTTAAATCTTCTAAAAGGCCATATTTAAATAGAATCATTCATAATAAAAGGCAAGTATTTTGTATGTACATTCAATTCAGCAGAGGCATCATTCACCCACTTTCCATTCTTAAAATGCGTCATTTCCCAAAGTTTTTGGAAATGTGGCTCTTTTCCTATGTTTTGATCCTTCTGCCATAACAAATCAAATATGTTAGTAAACTAAGAATAATCAAATTTTGTAAAAATCAAGATATCTCACCGCTCCAAAAGATACTGCCTCAAAGGATTTTCTGCCACAAATATGATTCATTTCTTGTTTTTCCTTATTAATTATTTCTTTTACTCATGTTCTGCATTAAAAACCTGTCCATGAATATATTTTGATTCAACTATGAAAAAAAGAATAAGAAAATAAACGATATTACAAAAGTAAAACTACTTAAATTTTCATGTAATGCTAAATTACCTTAAAAGATTTAGAGCTGAAATACTCCACCAAGTATTTCCATTCATCTTCATCAACCTCTACTGGCTTGTTCTGCAAACTTTCCTCCTTTGCAGCAAATTTCGTGAAATGATCATGGAGCCTACTACGATGATATCGATACAAATTATTAGCTGTTTGAAGTATAGTGTCCCGACTGTGTTGTGTGTCTGAAATTTCAAATTTGTCCTGCACTTATTGAGTAAAACAACTAAGGGGGAATATTTATGCCCCCTTTTATTAAGGGAGAAGTTAACTCAAGCCTCCACGGAACAACAAGACCACCATATTAATAGCTCCACGGAACAACAAGACCACCATCCTTTGATACAAACGTATGATTAGTTCCCACATAAGAGTACGAGGAGGCTAAGTTAAGGATACATAATCTGGGAAAAGTCTCTCCATAATTGCACTTTCACGTCTTGTAATATTTTAGCAAAGTCCCGGTCACTTTTGTTGGAGGGTTCATTAATTATTGGATAAGTTTTAATGATCAGGATGAGAGTACCAATAAAATCATCCTTACTTTGAAAAAATATGTCGACTTCTTGAAACATTTAGGATGTTAATTATATTAAATAGCATACACGGATGAACTTCAAGTTTAACCATCCCCAGAAAAGAAAAAAGAGGGAGGGAAAAGACTAAAAGCAGAAGAAAACTCCAGGTGAGCTTTCTCTATATCAGTACCCCCTTCAATAACACAAAAGAGATATAACATGCTTTCTAGAAAAAACAAATGCTGTTTGCAAAGCAAGAAACAAAAAAAACCAAATCAAAATCATATGATTAAGGTGGTCCATTTATTGAGAACTAGAATGAATATCAAATGCTAAGAACTCTAAGAAATTTCGACAGAAAAACACACAAGTGAAAAATGAGAAGGTCAAACAAAAGTCTAATGTGGGGCATCGATATCTAAGCATTTCTTATATAAAGGATCAACTAGAGATGAGGAAATGCGAAAAATTCATATGTTAGTCAATTGAAAAAAGTTCTACAAAAAGGTCAATCTATTATCCAATCAGTTTGTATATCTAAAGAAGGAATGAAATCCAGAGAGGCAGTGGTATTCCTTTAACAACCAAACAACTTAAAACCTCGGCAGTAGATGCATAATATATTGTGCAACAAATGAAACTTGCGATACTAAACTAATTTATCTTTTGATTCAATATAATAGAGTATGCCTCCAGGATGCCATAGTCGTAAAATCAGCAGAAAATTCAATGATGAGAACAGAAAAATGACCTGCACTAGCACTTCCAATTGATTTATTGGCACGAGCCTTCACTAGCAATATTGCAAACATCTTATACCAGGGTTGTCATGAGACTAATATTGATATATTTTTATCAAAAACTGATTCATTACTTAGGTAAAACATGGATTAAGCCTCAAAATTCATGTAACACATAACCATATTACCTTATAAACTATATAGATAACACATGACCCTCATTAATTAGCCCCACAAGTTACATTGGGTTAGTTGAAAGACGAAAATAATACGATAAATAAAAACAGTAAATAGACTAACACAAAATGTGAATTAAACTATATTTAACTATACTAAAATATACAGAATCTTTCCCTAAGAAGTGATCAAGTTCTTGTTACTTAACTCTTTTTTCCCCTTCTAACAATAGTCATCTATGGAAAAGGGGAATAAATACCTATGTTTCTCCAAGACAATCTCTGGTGCTTTATGATTATGTAACTAGGTTTGCTTGAATTATATTTCTTCAAGGACTAAAGATCTACTGATTTAAGAGAACAAAGTGAATTACCAGCATATGAGCAACAATTCTATCTTTCACTAGAATAGGAACTTTCTTCCAATTCTTGACGTCATGCCTCACATTCCGGAGAACCTTGACTGAAAGCTCAGTAACGAAATCTTTAGCTCCAAGACCCACTGCTACTGTTCGATCTAGTGGGATGGTCACCTTTAACTTCCCACTCTCACTGACTTTATGTTTCTTTTGGATTGAAAGTCCTCTTGCCTTTCCCCTTCCCTTTCTCTTTTTTCCTTTTGTATTATAAAAAATATTCAGGTGTTCAGGAAACAAAATTTGTACAGAGTATAAATTTAAATAGCTAATTTTTAATGAATGAATCAACTAACCTGGCTCTGAGTTTGAAATCACACCATCAGGTCTAGCACTATTAGAAACATTTGTATCTGTCATCATGATATCCTACAAGACACATCTTCCATTAACATGATCATATCTCTATTTTTCTATATTTAACTAAGTATAATCACTTGAAGTAAAACATAAAATCATAAAGATACTTTCTTTTAAGCTAGCCAAAAAGAGGTTGACACTAATAGGGACTTAAGTTCTACATGGTTTCCATGTGAAACTGAATAAATAGCATAGCCAAATGAACTTAAAAAATCAATATTCATGACACGACCCGAATTTTCGGTTAGGCCGTGCGGGCACCCGACCACCTCCCCTAAACCTGTCGGGCGAACCCTATTGACTGAATCGATATAAATTGTGAAAAATTACCTTGAAATGAAAATGAACCAAACTTTAACAACATAAGATAACTCTCAAGGATAGACAAACATACAAGCTGTCTGAGTAATACAACTAACTACCCACAATATAAAGGTTTCCAGATCAGACATTTAAGAAGGCCAAAAGATTTACACACCTCCCCGAAGGGAGCAAAAGTAAGGAAATCTGTAATATCTAAAGTTGGTGGCCGCAATGAACAAGATGGCTCACCGTAGACAGCTGAAACGTACTACTCCTTAATAACGATGCGGCTGGCTGGGTCCTGGAGCAAAATCTGCCGAACGAAAAGAAACACAAGAACAAATAGGGGTGAGTCATAAGGACTCAATAAGTGAGGACAAACTAGCAACCTTGAAAAAATAGATACGCTAGTTAGGGAAACGGAGCCAGATAACAATCAACAAATAAGCAATAAACATATAAGCAGAACAATATTCATGTACAAAAAAAATCTACTCAATAACATGAAATGAAATGGAATGGGATGAAATGAAATAAAATGAGATGAGATGAAATGAAATGAGATGCAACGGGTCACATGTGTCCATCATCCCATCTCGAAGCGGAATACTCCTGCATTCGAGGGGAATCCAATCTGATAACCAACTGGAGCGGAATACTCCTGCACCCGATATAATATAAACCAGAGGCGAAATGCTCCTGCACTCTCTTGGGGCCGAATACTCCTGCACCCGATAAAAATGTAAAGCTGAGGCGGAAAACTCCTGCACTCAGTATGATATGCAATGTAATGCATATGAATGCAATGTAATGCAATAATAACCCTTCACCGGCGCAGGACTCTCATCGACAGTCTGGAAGCAAATGCCAACTCCAAGCCAAAGTACAATACTCAGATTCCCAATGCAATAGCAATAACAATGCATAATATATAATAAAGAATGTAAATCCAAATCTAAGGCGTAATGAGTACGCCTATCGGCAGCTACACACGTAAGGAACACGTGGTGGAAAATCCACGAGGCCAAGTGCCTCCAAAGAAATGGATATAAACACTTACCGTATTCCAAAGCTAGTCCTGCTACTCAACAATTGCTTTTTCCTTAGGATTAATTGCCAAACCATCCCGCTCTATTCAATAAGCAGAAAAATTATATCAAATAAAGCTAAAGGCTTCATTTATTATGTCTTAGGGCAATCTAGTTAACAACCTGATACCCTATTTGCATACGCAATACGCAGGTCAGGCCTATGTACAGGGTTCTAAGTCCCATAACCAAACCCTAAATAAATTACATTTATATGTTGCCCATAACTCACTGAGTACGAATATATAATCATTTCCATCATCAGGGTCCAATTGACTCGTTAAATTATCAATTTAAGTCATTAGGGTGATGTTTAATATCCCTATTTTTACCGTAAAAATATATTTAAACACACGTAATAAGCTAAGATAATGAGTTAACATTATTATCTGGAGATTTGGGGTAGAAATTCCACTATTTTTCCACCTCTTTTTCCCTTTTTTCCTCTTTCCTTTCTCTGTTTTATTATATGTTTCTGTTTGTATCTATCGTTACTTCTTTGCTAAGGGATTTAATCCCTTAGCCCACCGACTAATCAACTTTAACCCTTTTTTTAAAATAATAAATTCGCTACGACGATTAAAATTAAAATGGAACCCTATAGAAGTGATGAGACCCAAACCCCCACAAGACCACTCACACGGAGTCAAGCTAAGGAGATCCAAGGAGTACACATACACTTGGTGAGGAAAGGCCTTGAAGAAGGAAGCGAGTGGAAGCCATTCCGGGTGCTTAAACTAGGCTTCACGCCTAAGGAAGAAACCGGCACAGAAGGGCCAGGCGCCCCGCCTGGCCAACTCATTGCCTAAGGACCAGAAAAGCACCCAGGCGCCCCGCCTAGCTGAAGGCCAAGCCAGGCGCCCCGCCTAGCTGCCTGCAAATCCAGGCGCCCCACCTGCAGCCCAGGCGCCCCTCCCAGCTATGAAGGCCTATGATTCTTTTACCGTTTTGCCCTACGTGGCCTATTTTGTAAACCTTATTAGTAAGAGTATTTTAGTCTTTGTGCAAGCTTGGTAAACACTATAAATAGCCAAGTCTAGCCTATTTACACTTAGTTTATGATAGTTAATGAATGTTGAACATTGAACATGAGCAAGGCTCTTGGTTATTGAATGAAACCCTTTGATTTTGGACTTGTAGTTCTTCTAGCAGATCTAGATGAATACTTTTCCTCTCCGACCATTCTACTTGCGTGTTCGCGTTAGCTCGAGGGTAGTTGCATAGCGTAGGTGTTCTTGTCCTTCTCTCGGGGTGTAACGGAACAAGTTCTCCGTTGCTACTTGGGATTAGAGATCGAGTTACGTCTCGTTCTTATCTTTTACTTTTTCCGCGTTTGATTCTCATCAGTTTGGTATCAGAGCAAGGCTCGGGTGTTGTTTCTACAAACCCCCGACCCTTGGTTCTTCGTGCCTAGTATCCTCTTTTAGTTTTCTTGTTGTTGAAGTTATTAGAAAGGAGAAAATTACAAAAAAATTGAAAAATTGAAAAATACAAAATTTTGGTGTAACTTGTTGATTTGGATGAGTTGTGATATGGGTGTTATGGATTCTTGATCGTGATTGATTTCCCGTTACTTGGGTACCAAAATTGTTGGAATTGGTGAAGTTTGAAAAATTGAAACCCCAAAACCCCTTAAACCCTTGATGAACTTGTTCTTGATGAATTTTGGCTTGATTCTTGCGTTGGATTGATGTTTGATTGGAAACTTGTTATTGGGGATTGATCTTCATTGAAAAACAAACAATTCGGTACCAATTTTGTGGGATTTGAGCATGTATAACACCTACTTTGATGAATCACAATCCTTGTTGAAACTCTTTTGTTAAACCCTTGTGTTCTTGAGTTCTTGAGATTGAATCCTGATTTGATTAATTGTTTGATTGAAAATTTGATTGGGTTTTGTTAAGGAAGATCAAAAACAACTTTGGGTATCATTGGATTGTGAAAACAGGTTGAAAACATCGTGGAGCTTGAAAATCGACTTGAAACGAGTTTGGAACGAATTGGGAAAGGCTTCAGGCCAGGTGCCCCGCCTAAGCCAGGCGCCCCGCCTGACTTGGCTACTGCCTAAGACCTCAGGCGCCCCGCCTAGGTCCCAGGCGCCCCGCCTGGAATACTGCACAGTCTAGGCGCCCCACCTGAGTTTCAGGCGCCCCTCCTGAGTGCTGAACGTATTGTTTCGGGTAGATTTTCGTAGGTATTTCCCTTTGTTTGATAACATAACATCTAGTTAGTACTACTTTGAGTAACCGATCTACTTGAATAGTGCTAACCCTTTAATTGCTGTTAGGTGAATCGTGCCTAGCAAGGAGAGTAGACTTTTAAGGAAAAGCGTATAACCTTTTAACTCAGGTCCTTCACTTCAAAGTGCCAAGCGTTCATCGAGTCCCATTAACTCCACTCACCCCGGAGTGTGCGTGACTCGTGAATAGTTTAGTTGAGTTGAGGAGTTGCTAATCATCTACGTGAAGCTTTGGAACTACAAGTTGAGTGAAATATCCACCGCCACCCAAAAGAGTGATCCGAGTGAACACAAGTGAGGGAGCGAGTGAGGTGTTTTAACTAACTCTTGTTTCTTTTCTTTGTAGGTACAATGGCCAACGAAGGTCAAGATTTCATTAAGGAGGCCTTGGCTAATCTTCTTGCCAAGATGGACCTCATGAACCAAAGGATTGATTCTCTTGAAAAAGGAGCCTCGAGTACTCAAGGTGAACATGGGACCCCGAGTGTCCCAATTGAAAAGGGAACCCCGAGTGTCCAAATTGAGACCGGTGAAGGCTCAAGTAGCCCTACCTTTACCCCGGAGCAAGTTGTTGAATTGCTCAATCAACAACGGGTAAAGGAGGATCGAGAGAGAATTGAACGAACGGGCATTCCCCGTATCTTGGATAATCCCCCAAGAAACTTTCCACTACCAAGACCCGTCCGAAATGTGCAACGTCTTGAGCAAGTTGTTGAGGCTCAAGAAGGAGAGGAAGTTGATTATGGTGACGATGTGTATCGGTTTGATGATCACTTTCAACCAAGGCGAGCTATGAATTGGGGTCGAAATGTGGATCGGGGTAGAGGCCGAGGTCGAGGGCCACCCTTAGGATATGGAGGGAGGAATGCTAGAAGGGACCATGTTGCTTATGATGATCACCATGGAGGCCAACCGGAGCCATTCCAAGGGGGTCGTGACAACAACAACAACCTTAATAGTGTGAAGCTCACTATTCCTTCTTTCAAAGGAAGAAGTGACCCGGTGGAGTACATTGATTGGAAATTGGCTATGGAGCGTATCTTTGACACCAATGATATGCCCGAAGTGAAGAGAACCAAGTATGCAATATCCTCCTTTGAATCTTTTGCTTCTACTTGGTGGGAGTCGGTGAAGAGGAATAGAAGGAGGACGGGTATGGCTATTAATCTTACTTTGGAAGAGTTGATCCGTGTGATGGATGAGAAGTACTTGACTAACCAATACCGGGTTGAACAACAAAGGCGTCTATATGATTTGAAGCAAGGTTACAAATCGGTTGGTGAATACTTCAATGAATTTGAGCAAATCCGAATGATCCTTGACTTAGATGATGAAGACAATGAGACGGCCATGATCCGTTTCAAAGGGGGCTTGAACCGAGACATAGCTTCACAATTGAAGTTCCACAAATATGATGATCATTACAAGCTATGTGAAGATGCGGTTGAGGCCGAGAAGTGGCTCAAGGAGGAGAAATCCCTCCGCTACAAGAGTAGCACTACTACTCCAACAAGCAAACCAAAGGATTGGAAGCCTCCTACTACAAATGCAAGGTTCCCAAGTGCAAGTGGAACAAGTGGTGCAAATGCTACCAAAGATGTGAAAAAGCCGTATGAGAAGAACACACCTAATGTGGGAGGTAACTCTAAAACTCAACTACATGCTCCTACTTCTTCTTCAATACAATGCCACAAGTGCAAGGGCTATGGTCACTTTGCTAGGGAATGTCCTACAAAGAGGACCATGATTGTTGTTGGTAATGATGCATATGAGAAAGAGAGTGAATCGGAGGATGAGGGAGTAGAGGGAGTAGAGGGAGATGAGGGAGTAGAGGAGAATGATTTGCTTGATGACACGGTGGAGGATGAGGACCCTCATACTTTCTTGGTTGTGAGACGGAGCCTAGGGGCTATGATTGTGGAAGATAGTGAAACCTTGCAAAGGGAAAATCTTTTCCATGCTAGGTGCCGGGTCAAAGATGTTGTTTGCTCTATGATAATTGATTCCGAAAGTTATGCAAATGTAGTGAGTCAATCACTTGTGTCCCAATTGAAGTTGACTACCATGAAGCATCCTAAACCTTACCGGTTACAATGGCTTAGTGAATGTGGAGAGCTTAAGGTAATGCAACAAGCCATGATCAAGTTTAGAATGGGTAGTTATGTTGATGAGCATTTGTTTGATGTTGTGCCTATGCAAGCATGCCACCTACTCTTAGGGAGGCCATGGCAATTTGATAGGCAAGTGGTGCATGATGGTCGTGTCAACACTTACACGGTCAAACATGAAGGGAAGAGATTTGTGTTTAAACCTCTCACTCCTAAGCAAGTAAGTGATGATTACAAGAAGATGAAGGAGTTGAGGGAGGTGGCAAAGGCTAAGTCACTCATTGAGACTAGCCCTTTGTCCAAAAGCATGGTGGCAATCCCACCTACTTCATCTACCGGTGGCATGTGTGCCATGATGCAACCGGGCGAGCTCTTGAAAGGTAATGATGGCACCAAGTTTCTCCTATGCCTAGTGCACAAAGGTACGGTCCTTAACTCTAATTGTGATTTTTCTTCTAGCCCTATGCCTAGTGCTTTGAAAAATGTCTTGGAAAACTTTGGGGACATGTTCCCGGATGAGATGCCCGATGGTTTACCTCCCTTGAGAGGTATTGAACATCAAATTGACTTTATTCCGGGCTCTCAAATCCCGAACAAGCCGGCCTATAGAAGCAATCCCGAGGATACAAGGGAGTTGCAAAAACAAGTTGATGACTTGCTTTCCAAAGGCTTGGTAAGGGAGAGTTTGAGTCCTTGTGCCGTACCGGTCATTCTTGTGCCAAAGAAGGACGGCACTTGGAGAATGTGCGTAGATTGCCGAGCCGTGAATAAGATAACGGTCAAGTACCGTCACCCTATTCCGCGGCTTGATGATATGTTGGATGAATTGAGTGGGTCGTGTGTCTTTTCCAAAATCGACCTTAGGTCCGGTTACCATCAAATCCGGATGAAACCCGGGGATAAATGGAAAACCGCATTCAAGACCAAATTCGGTCTCTATGAATGGTTGGTAATGCCCTTCGGGCTTTCCAACGCACCTAGCACTTTCATGCGACTCATGAATCATGTTTTGAAGTCTTTTATCAACAAGTTTGTTGTTGTCTATTTTGATGATATCTTGATCTATAGTAAGACAATGGATGAACATGTTGACCACCTTAGGCAAGTGCTTGAAGCTTTGAGAGCCGAAAAGCTCTATGCTAATTTCAAAAAATGTGCCTTTGGTGTGGATAAGGTTGTCTTCCTTGGGTTTGTTGTGAGTGCCCGAGGAGTGGAGGTGGATGAGTCTAAGGTAGAGGCCATACGTGATTGGCCTACTCCTACTACCGTGACTCAAGTGACGAGCTTTCATGGTCTCGCAAGCTTTTATAGGCGATTTGTGAAGGACTTTAGCTCCATTGCCTCTCCACTCACCGAATTGGTGAAGAAAGACCAACCGTTTGTTTGGGAAGAGCCTCAAGAGAAGGCCTTCCTTGAGTTGAAAAGTAGGTTGAGTACCGCCCCTCTATTGCAATTGCCCGAATTCAGAAAGGCATTTGAGGTTTAGTGTGATGCCTCGGGGGTGGGAATTGGTGGTGTCTTAATGCAAGATAGCAAACCCATCGCCTACTTTAGTGAAAAGTTGAAAGGGGCCTCCTTGAACTATTCTACATATGACAAGGAGTTGTATGCCCTTGTGAGAGCCCTTGCCCATTGGCAACACTATCTTTGGCCTCGTGAGTTTGTAATCAAGAGTGACCATGAGTCACTCAAGCATTTGAGAGGCCAAGAGAAGCTCAATAAGAGACATGCCAAGTGGGTTGAATTCATTGAGTCCTTTCCCTATGTGATCCAATATAAGAAAGGGAACGAAAATGTTGTGGCGGATGCGCTTTCGAGAAAGTTTGCTCTAGCCACCACTCTCACCTCTAAGCTCATGGGTTTTGAGAGCATTAAATTGATGTATGCTCATGACCCAAAGCTAAAGAGTGTCCATGACGCTCTAGAGAAGGGGGAGAGAGTTGAGAAATACCAATGGGTTAATGGATATATCTTCAAAAATGGTAGGGTGTGCATACCGGAGTCCTCTTGGAGGGAGTTGCTTGTGCAAGAGGCACATTGCGGGGGACTCATGGGACATTTTGGCACAAGAAAGACTTTGGCTATTCTTAAAGAACAATTTCATTGGCCAAAGATGGGGGTGCAAGTGGAAAAGTTTTGCAACAATTGCCTTGAGTGCAAGCGTGCTAAATCCAAAGCCCACCCCCATGGGTTGTATACCCCTCTCCCCGTACCTACTAGTCCTTGGTTGGATATCTCAATGGATTTCGTGATGGGATTACCTAGGACTAGGGGGGGCCATGATAGCATTTTTGTTGTTGTGGATAGGTTCTCAAAGATGGCTCATTTCATTCCATGCAAGAAATGCGATGATGCCCAACCTGTAGCTTCCTTGTTTGTTGAAAATATTTTGAAGCTACATGGTGTGCCTCAAACTATAGTGAGTGATAGGGACACTAAGTTCTAAGCCATTTTTGGCGAAGTTTATGGGGTTCTTTAGGCACCAAGCTCTTGTTCTCCACGTCCCACCACCCACAAACCGATGGGCAAACGGAAGTGGTAAACTGAACCTTGGGTGCTCTTCTTAGAGCCATGACCCGAGGTAAGGCCGGGACTTGGATTGATCGTTTACCTCTTATGGAGTTTGCCTACAATCGAACCGTGCATAGAATGATTGGCATGACTCCATTCGAGTGTGTTTATGGTTTTAACCCCTTGATTCCCCTTGATCTAACCCCTTTGCCAAGGGAAATGGTTGTTAATTTTGAAGGTAAAGCTAGAGCGAAGGCAATGATGGAACTCCATGCAAAGGCGAAGAAGAATTTAGAGGAAGCCTATGCTAAGGTTGCCTCCAAGAAAAACAAAGGACGCAAGAAGGTGGAACTCAAGAAGGGTGACTATGTGTGGGTGCACTTCCGGAAAGAAAGGTTTCAAAACCTTAGAAAAGGGAAGTTGGCACCCCGTGGTGATGGCCCATTCCAAGTGCTCTCAAAGATAAACAACAACGCTTATGTGGTTGACTTGCCAAGTGAGTATCAAGTTTCTAATACTTTTAATGTTTGTGACTTGGTTCCTTTGGATGTAGGTGATGATGAGGTCGTGGGTGATGATGCCTCAATTTCGAGGACGAAATCCTCTCAAGAAGGGGAGGATGATGAGACCCAAACCCCCACAAGACCACTCACATGGAGTCAAGCTAAGGAGATCCAAGGAGTACACATACACTTGGTTAGGAAGGGTCTTGAAGAAGGAAGCGAGTGGAAGCCATTCCGGGTGCTTAAACTAGGCTTCACGCCTAAGGAAGAAACCGGCACAGAAGGGCCAGGCGCCCCGCCTGAGCCAGGCGCCCCGCCTGGCCAACTCACTGCCTAAGGACCAGAAAAGCACCCAGGCGCCCCGCCTAGCTGAAGGCCAAGCCAGGCGCCCCGCCTAGCCAGGCGCCCCGCCTAGCTGCCTGCAAATCCAGGCGCCCCACCTGCAGCCCAGGCGCCCCTCCCAGCTGTGAAGGCCTATGATTCTTTTACCGTTTTGCCCTACGTGGCCTATTTTGTAAACCTTATTAGTAAGGGTATTTTAGTCTTTGTGCGAGCTTGGTAAACACTATAAATAGCCAAGTCTAGCCTATTTACACTTAGTTTATGATAGTTAATGAATGTTGAACATTGAACATGAGCAAGGCTCTTGGTTATTGAATGAAACCCTTTGATTTTGGACTTGTAGTTCTTCTAGCGGATCTAGATGAATACTTTTCCTCTCCGACCATTCTACTTGCGTGCTCGCGTTAGCTCGAGGGTAGTTGTGTAGCGTAGGTGTTCTTGTCCTTCTCTCGGGGTGTAACGGAATAAGTTCTCCGTTGCTACTTGGGATTAGAGATCGAGTTACGTCTCGTTCTTATCTTTTACTTTTTCCGCGTTTGATTCTCATCAAGAAGTCGAAATGATCCCAAATTTTTAAAGTAAGTTAAACAAAATATATGTAACATACTCGCGAAGACGGATCTCAAATCGGACTCCCGAAACTCAAGATGCTAATTTAAAGGAAAAAAGGTCAAATTATTTAACTTTCGGCATTTTAGCGGAAACTAGCCGAACAACATCGAAATTCACTTTCGAAAAATTATAAAAGTCACAAATAATCATACGAACCTAATGGCGCTTTCGGATTTCAAATCGGAGCTCATTCGCCAAAACCGAGCTCAAAAATCTCTTTTTAATATTTATCGACAATAAAAGCTGAAACTTTCTTCCGATGCCTACCAAACGAGGTCTGATCTAGCTCAAATTTTACAGACAGGTCCTAATGGACCTTAAAAATATTTTAAAATTATCGACACGCCAATCGGAGTCCTAACTTCCGAAACGACTG
The DNA here is from genome assembly GCA_029990175.1 of Petunia secreta. NCBI lineage: Eukaryota > Viridiplantae > Streptophyta > Magnoliopsida > Solanales > Solanaceae > Petunia > Petunia secreta. The sequence continues at coordinate 5,442,627 of JARKIP010000053.1, forward strand.
ACCGAGGTCGTGTCAATTCACATCCATAATTATATATCAAATAAGATGAATGATTCTTTCGAAAGAAAAATCATAACTTTTGAACAAAAGTAAAAACTTTGGCAGACTGCATCTACAACAATGAGAAAGTAGAAGCCAATTATAATTAATTTCATGTAATATTAAATGAAGTTAGCAATGAAAGATGAACAAATATAAGGATAACTGAGATGTAGAAACGAGAAATTAACCATTTCGGCAATTGAAATAAGCAAAAGTTTTACTGAAGACTACTTGAAAATCATAACCAATCATCATCTTCATTTTCATCAGATTCATCCTTGGAGAGACATTCATCTATTGCAGAATCACTGAAATCATCGTCATTCTAATGATCAAATTCTTCAACAGCTTCTAAGTTTACTTCTTCCTCGTTATTCAGAAAAGGTGCTTCAACACTAGCTCCATTAATGTCTTCTCTTTGTATTCTTATAACATCACTGTCCGACTCGATTCGGAATACTTGCCTCTCCCCTTTCAACCAAATCAGTGAGTTGATGCACTTTTGTTTCATCTTCTTGTTCCGGTAGATCATAAAAATTCCATGGTCTTACCCTTACCACTTCATGTCATTTCTCATTTTGGCCATGTTTAACATAATACACAGATTGAGCTTGTGGCATGACCCAGAATCCGGCTAGGTCGTGCGGGCACCCAACATCCTCCCCTAGGACCGTGGGGCGATTCCTTACCAATTAAATTAGGAAAATAAATATGATTTAATTCATAAATAAGAACAAGACTTAGAAAAAGCACAGACATACTGATACCTCTAAGCTGTACAAAAGAAATTATGGCTGACTACCCAAAATACTAGGTTTAGGGCCATTCAGACTAGACATCTAAGAGTACAAAAGAAGACAGATATCTCCTGAAGGGAGTAAAATACAACTGAAATAATAAACATAAAACTAGTGGCCATCCTGAATAAAAGCTGACTCACCCTGACAGCTGAAGTCGTCTTTGCTTCTTCACAACGTGTCAAACTAAATCCTAGAGCTAACCTGCCAAAACGAAATATATAGACAAGAAACAAACATCAAACAATGGTGAGTCAAAAGAACTAAATAAGTGAGGCAGACTAGCCATCTCAAAGAATAGGATAGCTAGCCAGGGAGAAGAAAAGCAGGTAAACAAAAACCATCTTAATTAAATAATAAAAAGGCGGAGCCAGATAATACCTGGAAATACGTACGGAATCATAAACTCATAAACAACTAGGGACATAAGATGGACATAACACATAGGTTTTTAAATATCCCGAACATATCAACAATCAGATCGCGGCGTGAAGCCCGATCCATATATTTATACTGTCGCGGCGTGCAACCCGACCCATACATTTATACTGTTGCGTCGTGCAACCCAATCCATATATTTATACAGTTGCGGCGTGCAACCCGATCCATATATTTATTTTGTTGCAGCGTGCAACCCGATCCATATATTTATTTTGTTGCAGCGTGCAACCCGATCCATATATTTATACTGTTGCGGCGTGCAACCCAATTCATAAATTTATACTTTTGCGGCGTGCAACCCGATCCATATATTTATACTGTTGCAGCGTGCAACCCCGAATACGAGACAGAAATATATAGGCAAACTGAAATATGTCCACAACATGGTATACATACCACATACATAAAATACAACACAATAAACACAATAGTTAGTATGAGGTGCAATGAGATGGGATGAATGCGGTACGATGCAATGCAGTCACATATGCCTGATACCTATCTCCAACGCGGGACTCTCATCATCTACAAGGAGTTACATGCAATAATGACCCTTCACCGGCTCGGGACTCTCATCGATTACCGGGAAGTATTTGGGACTCTCATCGATTACCGGGAAGTTTATGCAATGATGCCCCTTCACCGGCTCGGGACTCTTATCGATTACCGGAAAGTATATGTAATGATGACCCTTCACCGGCTCTGGACTCTTATCAATTATCGGGAAGTATATGCAATGATGACCCTTCACCGGCTCGGGACTCTCATCGATTACCAAGAAGTATCTGCAATAATGACCCTTCACCGGCTCGGGACTCTCATCGATTACCGAAAAGTATATGCAATGCTCAAAACCAGAGTGCAATGCTCATATGCTCAATGCAATACCAACAACAGGACATAATATATAATATACAATGTAAATTCAAAGCTAAGGCATAATTAGTACGCCTATCGGCAGCTACACACGTAAGGAACATGTGATAGAATATCCACATGGCCAAAGGCCTTCAATGAAATGGATACAAACAATTACCTTATTTCAAATTGCTACTGAACAACCGCTTTATCCTTTGGATTCACCACCAAATTATCTTGCTTATTCAATAAGAAGAAAATATATCAAATTAGGCTAAATGCTTCATTCCTTACATCTTAGCAAAATTCGGTTAGGAACCTGATACCCTATTAGAATACGCAATATGCAGGCCAGGCCTATGTACAGGGTTCAAAGTCACATAACCAAACCCTAAATAAATTACATTTATATGTTGCCCATAAGTCACTGAGTACGAATATATACTCACTTCCATTATCAGGGTCCAATTAACCCTTTAAACTATTAATTCAATTTATTAAAACGATGTCTAATATCCCAATTTTTACCGTCAAAATATATTCAAACACACGTAATAAACTAAAATAATGCATTAAGATCATTACCTGAACGTTTTGAGGTAAAACATATACTTTTTTCCTGCTCCTTTTCCTTTCTTTTCTTATTTTCTGGTATTATTTTCGTTCTCTACTTCTTCTCCATTGTCTCTGGTTCTTTTTCTTTAAGCTAAGTATACTTAGCTTAGCACCGTCTTCCCTCTGTTCCTTTTTCTTTCTTTTCTTTTCTTTTCTTTTCCTTTTTCTTTTATTTTTGTTTTCGTAACAAAATTAAAATGCAGTCCTACAAAATCCGGAATATTCCCAAATTTTGCATACAAGTTATATAAAATTTATGTGACGTACTCGTTAAGGCGGATCTTAGATCTGACTCCCGAAACTCAAAATGCGAAGTAAATAGAAAAATGCCAAATTATTTAACTTTCGGCATTTTAGCAGACACTAGCCGAACAACATCGAAATTCACTTTCGAAAGATCAAACATGTCAAAAATAATCATACGAACCTAACGGCGCTTTTGAATTTCAAATCGGAGATCATTCACCACAATTGAGCTCGAAAATCTCTTTTTAATATTTATCGACAATAAAACTGAAATCTTCTTCGGATATGTACAAAATGAGGACTGATTTAGCTAAAATTTTACAGACAAGTCCTAATAGACCTTTCGAAGATTTTTAAATTTTCGGCACGCCCATCGAGGTCCTAATTCCCGAAACGACTACCTAAGGTCGTTTAATTCTCCTCCACTTATACTTTCGTTTGTCCTCGAACGAGGCCAAGTTTATAGAAAAATTTATACAGATAACAAAATAACTTGAATGACCTTCACCAACTACTCTATGAACATTCTCTCATGATTGCAGAATCAGAATCATAACACGCAGGCCGAACTCTTGGAAATTAACATATCTAGATAATATGATAACGCCATTGCCCAACTTATTCTGACTAAGCCGATCCTTCCTCGATCACGAGAGGAGAGCGCTACATTTTCGGAACAAAGATACACGGAACTCTGGATGGATTAACATGATTCCGCAGACGAATCACCTCGTCGATGTACTCTACGATGTAGAAGAGTTTGATGGAACTAAGAGTTAGCTTACGCTTCAGCAACGCCTTAGAGATTTAATATTAGCATTCTGTATTGGAGGAAGACTCCTCCACTTAGGGCATAAACTCATACAACTAATTTGAATAGGAATAATCATCCTCGCACAACCTGCTTGACTAAGAAAGACTTAGCTAAAACATAACGCGGCTCAGACGTGAGCTACCAAATTACCCTCTCGAGTTGCCAAACAGCTGCAACTCTCGAGTTCACAACTCCATACCTTTGCCATACGCACCACTACCTGATGGATCAAATCAGAGTTCAAATGATGCCTCTCATTACCCTTAGTAGTCTTGAAAGACAACAATGTGCTTACCTAACTATCACGCACTCTAGCTCAACACAGGGAACATCACAAGAGGTTACTGACCGCCTATGCTCACCAGTGCCCAAGACAGAAGAGATGGCAACAGATTGAGAATAGAAATAATTAGAGCTTTAGGAAGCTCATCTTCTTATTTGCTTGGCTACATAAGCTAGACTATTTTCGAGTCATGCTAGCCAAAGAATCGCAATTGAAGAAATGGACATTAAATAAGCTCGATGGAACAACATCCATGCCAATTTAACCTACCAATAACAAGAAAACTCTAATAATTTACTAAAAAATCCTTTTATAACCCAGATAAGCTCATAGGATAACATGACTTTACTAGCATTTTAAACCAAGAGGAGATAACACTTTCTGATGGTGACAAATAAGAATCCCACCATCCTATCAACACTGAATTCCAAAGAGAGATAGAGTAACTTGAGATAATAAGAGAAAGTGGTACAACAGGATGCCAAGCAGACAATACTGACACTCTCTCTCAAATTTCTCACATTTAAACTAGATCAACTAGGAGGATCTCAGAAATGCCAGGAATAAATTATACAAAAAGCTCACCCCTCTACTGCAACCAATTCTTAATAAAAACGACATCCAAGAAAACCATTAAAACATGATAAGACAACTATTTCCAAATCGATCGGAAGAATCAAAGCTTACACACACATATAAGGGAAGAAGAAATACATGGGTCTACTACATCGGATGCCTCAGCATCCTGCCAAACTGGTAGTTGATAGTGCTGCCTCTGCAGCAGAGCTGAGCCACTGCCTTGATAATTACCTTTTGAAGAACCACTGTCACCACACTCTCGACCTCTACCGGATGGTGACATCTCTTGGCTGATTAAGATCTAAATGAAATCCCTTGCGACTGTGCATGTGCTTGATGACAAGAAAAATAACGACTGCCTTACTTGTCGGAGTAAGGAAAAACTCCTCAAAGGATAACTAGTCTAATGACAACGACAACAACTTTTCGCTGAAAATGGAAGTTGGACAGATTGTTGATAGCTAGAAAGAGAAAACTGAATCTAATCTTTATTAACTACTGGCGACTCTGGGAATCACGCGCTACAAGTTGAGATAACCTGACAGTTGACCTCCCAAAATAATCAAACTCTTACCTCAAAATGAGGTACCATGGTTCCCACTAGGGCCACGGGATCTCTTGCTCTCCCGCTCTAAATCTTCCCACTCTAACTTATGGTTGCCTCGTACCTTCGAGCAATATCAACAACAACATCAAATGAAATCCCGATCTCAATCTCTTGAGCCATCTGGGGTCTCAAGGAAAAAGAAAGGTCATCAATAAATCTTTGAACCTTCTCGGATGGTTCATGGACTAGTTTTACTGTATATCTAGCCATCCTAGAGAATTCAATCTCATATTATGAAATCAACAGACTAACTGACAGGCTACCCTGTCTAATCCACTCAAACTGGCGACAATTTTCATCTCGCTCACTGCACAAAAGGAACCTTTCCACGAATCTAGATGAAAATCGAACCAAGTTAGCTAACAAGAGAGTGGTCCACCAATCCAAGGCTGGACCCTGAAACTGGAAAGCAGAATAATCAACACCATGCCACTCGATATAATTAAGAGCCTAAAGGATACGCTGACATTATTTTATTTTTAAAAAAATTACATGGGGATCACTTGATGTATTCCCTAAGAACATCAGGAGGTTCAATTGGGTAAAATAATGCAGCCTCTTCAGACACTCAGACCGAGCTATTACTCAGGCTAGCTAACTAGCCAGAATAACTAGAGACACAACACATGCTGCCTTCGGAACATAGTTTACTGCGGCAATTAATACATGGAACATGAGCTCCCTGAGAGCGAAAGTCTCCATCTGCAGCAACCTGATAAGCTGCCTAGCGACTAATAGGTTCTTGCAGTATCTGCGTCGCCAAGATTCTCGTAAAAGCATTGTAGATAGCCAAGGGAACGACAAGGCCCTGCGCCCTTACCCATCGCGAGCTCGTACAGCTGGGGCCTGGCAACTGGATCGTCAGTACGATTCACAACTCTCGGGGCTTGACTAGCTCTAACCCTAGACTAGACCACTTCGTCTTGAACTCTTACCCTTTGCTGATTTGTCGCACGAGGGTTCACAATTACTACGATGGAATTAACGAAAATACTTTTGCATCCTAGACCGACGCACGATCAGAAAAGAAGGAAGTGAAACTTCCTAAATACCATCATAGCCTCTCGTAGATAAGTACGGACTCTTACGTACCCATCAGCGAGACTCTACTAGACAGTGTCTTAGTCTGGATCGACCCTAAAGCAGGCTCCGATACCAGCTGACACGACCTAGAATCCAGCTAGGCCGCGCGGGCACCCGACATCCTCCCCTAGACACGTCGGGCGAACCCTTACCAATTAAATTAGGAAAATAAATATAATTCAATTCATAAATAAGAACAAGATTTAGAAAAAGCACAGACATACTGATACCTCTAAGTTGTACAAAAGAAATTACGGCTGACTACCCAACATACTAGGTTTAGGGCTATCCAGACTAGGCATCTAAGAGTACAAAAGAAGACAGATACCTCCTGAAGGGAGTAAAGTACAACTGAAATAATAAACATAAAACTGGTGGCCATCCTGATTAAAATCTGACTCACCTGACAGCTGAAGTCGCCTTCGCTCCTTCACAACGTGGCGAACTCAATCCTGGAGCGAACCTGCCGAAACAAAATAGATAGACAAGAAACAAACAACAAACAAGGGTGAGTCAAAAGGACTCAATAACTGGGGCAGTCTAGCCACTACGAAGAATAGGATAGCTAGCCAGGGAGAAGAAAAACAGGTAAACGAAATACATCTTATTTAAACTATAAAAAGGCGGAGCCAGATAATAACTGGAAATACGTACGGAGTTATAAACTCATTAACAACTAGGGACATAAGATAGACAGAACATATAGGTTTTTAAGTATCCCGAACATATCAACAATCAGATCGCACCGTGCAACCCGATCCATATATTTATACTTTCGCGGCGTGCAACCCGACCCATATATTTATACTGTTGCGGCGTGCAACCCGATCCATATATTTCTTCTGTTGCGGCGTGCGACCCGATCCATATATTTATATTGTTGCGGTGTGCAACCCGATCCATATATTTATACTGTTGCGGCGTGCAACCCGATCCATATATTTATACTGTTGCGGCATGCAACCTGATCCATATATTTATACTGTTGCGGCGTGCAACCCAGAGTACGAGCGAGAAACATATAGGCAAACTGAAATATGTCCACAACATGGTATACATACCACATACTTAAAAACACAACACAATACACACAATAGTCAGTATGCGCTGCAATGAGATGGGATGAATGCGGTACGATGCAATGCAGTCACATATGCCTGATACCTATCTCTGGCGCGGGACTCTCATCATCTACCAAAAGATATATGCAATAATGACCCTTCACCGGCTCGGGACTCTCATCGATTACCGAGAAGTATATGCAATGACGACCCTTCACCGGCTAGGGACTCTCATTGATTACCGGGAAGTATATGCAATGATGAGCATTCACCGGCTCGGGACTGTCATCGATTACCAGAAAGTATATGCAATGATGACTCTTCACCGGCTCGGGATTCTCATCGATTACCGGAAAGTATATGCAATGATGACCCTTCATCGGCTCGGGACTCTCATCGATTACCGGTAAGTATATGCAGTAATGATCCTTCACCGGCTCGGGACACTCATCGATTACCGAAAAGTATGTACAATGCTCAAAACTAGAGTGCAATGCTCATATGCTCAATGTAATACCAATAACAGGACATAACATATAATATACAATGTAAAATTCAAATCTAAGGCGTAATGAGTACGCCTATCGGCAGCTGCACACGTAAGGAACACGTGGTAGAATATCCACAAGGCTAAAGGCCTCCAAAGAAATGGATACAAACACTTGCCTTATTTCAAATTGCTACTCAACAACCGCTTTATCCTTTGGATTCACCACCAAATGTTCCTCCTTATTCAATAAGCAGAAAATATATCAAATTAGGCTAAAGACTTCATTCCTTACATCTTAGGTCAATCCAGTTAGGAACCTAATACCCTTTTTACATACGTAATATGCAGGCTAGGTCTATGTACCGGGTTCAAAGTCACATAACCAAACCCTAAATAAATTACATTCATATGTTGCCCATAACTCACTGAGTAAGAATATATACTCAAATCCATTATTAGGGTCCAATTAACCCTTTAAACTATTAATTGAATTTATCAAAACGATGTCTAATATTCCAATTTTTACCGTCAAAATATATTCAAACACACGTAATAAACTAAAATAATGCATTAAGATCATTGTCTGAATGTTTAGGGGAAAAAATCTACTTTTTCCCTGCTCCTTTTCCTTTCTTTTCTTATTTTCTGCTATTATTTACATTCTCTGCTTCTTCTCAATCGTCTCTGGTTCTTTTCCTTTAAGCTAAGCATGCTTAGCTTAGCACCGCTTCTCTCTATTTCTTTTTCTTTCTTTTCTTTTCTTTTCCTTTTTCTTTTATTTTGTTTTCGTAACAAACTTAAAATGCAGTCCTACGAAATCCGGAATATTCCCAAATTTTGCATACAAGCAATACAAAATTTATGTGACGTACTCGATAACGCGGATCTCCAATCGGACTCCCGAAAATTAAGATGCGAATTAAATGGAAAAAGATCAAAGCATTTAACTTTCGGTATTTTAGCGGAAACAAGCCGAACCACCTCAAAATTCACTTTCGAAAGTTCACATGTCACAAATAATAATACGAACCTAACGGTGCTTTCGAATTTCGAATCGGAGCTCATTCGTCAAAGTTGAGCTCGAAAACCTCTTTTAATATTTATCGACAATAAAAACTGAAATCTTCTTGCAATACGTATCAAACGAGGTCTGATTTAGCTCAAATTTTTATAGACAGGTCCTAATAGACCTTACAAAGATTTTCAAACGATCGGTACGTCTATCGGGGTCCTATTTCTCAAAACGACTACCTAAGGTCGTTTCAACTTGTGAGCCTAAAATGTATGGATAATTTTTTTAGTGCAGTCGTGTCGCATCTACACATAAGAATCTGATAATACCCAAGACACGCCACTACTGAAGGACCAGTTTCTTATATGTGTTCCTTTACTTGTTAAGTGCGGAATATATAAAAGTAAGTAAATGAACACTGAATTTTAGCGTGGAAAAACCCCTCTTTGACTTGGGATAAAAAAACCACGACCTACTCTCTCAAGTAGGATTTAAACTTTACTATTTAAAAGACTCGGTTACAAAACTTCCTTCTTACTAACCTAGGACTAACTCTAATTCTATAGTGACCCCTTTCACAATTATTTAAGCTTCTCCAAGTATAAGACTTGAATGATGTGTACTCTTACATAACTTCTACGAAAGTAAATAGTACAACTCCATAGATCCTACTACATATGAACTAAGAGTGGGAATAATAAGACTCAACATAATGAACATGTTCTTCACTTAGTTCCCTGTAGCTAGACGACTGCTCAAATACAATTTAGAATTACTTCAATACTATAGCTCTAAACTCTATGTATTTGTGCGTGCCTTCAACAACTGAAATGGTTCTCAATTTATAAGCTTGAAATCACGAGATGTCTCAAGTAATTAGAACTTTAAATTCCTTCTAGTGTTTGAGTCCTAATTAAACTCTTTACTTGGATAGCCAATATCCTCGAGCCTTATCCCAATCTTATGCAATCTTTCCTATCTTGTGTATCCCTTCATAATTATAAAGATAAACATTAGATTTTAGAATAACAATTAATTTTTCCGCTTAATTGATTTTGCATAATTATTTATTCAGCAGCACGGATCCAAAGGAACACGTCCTTGGATCTATTCCTTAGTCATCAGTCAAAACTCCAAGCTTATCCAAGCTAACATTTTCCCCTTTTTTTGATGATAACAAACTCATAGACTTTGCTTCATATCCTTAATGTCATGAATCACGACTTGCAACTTAAATTAAATGGTCACATAACCAAACCCCAATTAAATTATATTTATATGTTGCCCATAACTCACTGAGCACGAATATAAAATCAATCTCGTTATCGAGGTCCATTTGACCCTTTAAACTATTAATTGAACTTATTAAAATGATGTATAATATTCTAAGTTTTACCGTTAAAACATATTCAAACACACGTAATAAACTCAAATAGTATATTAGGATCATTACCTGATTGTTTCAGGGTAAAAATTCTACTTTTCTCCGGCCCCTTTTCTCATTTTCTGGCATTTTTTTCACTGTGTTTTCTCTCTTTTTTTTGTATCTGTATGTATGTACTGTGTTTCAGTTTCTCAAAATATAGATGCTGCTCACTTCTAGATGCTGCTCACTTCATCCACCGACTCCATTTAATATTTGCCTTTTCCTTCTTTTTTTTTTTAAATTCGCTGTTACGGTAAAAATGAAAACGGTACTCTACGATATTCGAAATAATTCCAAATTTTGCACAGAAGTTATACAAAATATATGTAACATTAAGGACCAGGTTCTTTAAATTGGTTATAAATATCACAAGCAAAATCAAACTCACTCTTCCCCCTTTAGGTATCATTTAAAAGGTTTCATAAGTAAGAATTAATTAAGCAATAGAACAAGCAACTCATAGCCATTTAGGCAACTCAAAATGCAAGAATAATTCTATAAAAAACAACTGCATTAAAATGATATTAGCCATCGAAGAAATAAAATCATAAGCAACAAGATTCCAACCAGGGGAGACAAACTAAAGCATGTATTGCTAAACTAAAACTAAAGACAAGAAGACTAGGAAACTAGAACTAATCTAAATCCCACTAGAAAAAAGATGGCATTTTGGTTTTGGGAATCAGGTGGTGGAAGGACCAGGTCCTCGAGATTTTTCCTGTAGCAGCTCAAACATTTTACTGAGCATCCCTTCATTTGTTTCTCAGCATCATCCTCAGTATCACTACTTTCATCAACCAAAGTTCTCCTAGAAGATCTTGTTCTCTTTGAAACAGGACCAGCACTAGAAGATCTCTCATCAGTCTTTGCAGACTTCCTTTGAGATGTTCTTATTTTTAGGTCAAAGGAACAGTTTCTTCTAGTTCCTCCTCTGAGTCCTCAATTGGCACAATAGGCTCAGAAACCTGTTTCTGTTTACTTTTCCTGCTTCTCTCAAGAGCTTCAGACATTCTTTCATCAGCAGCTTTCACAAAACTTCTAGTTCTCCTAACCCCCATTAGCAGGAGTTTGGGTAGAAGGAACAGTTCCTTTACCATTAGCAGAACTTTCCACTTGACTTTTCTTCTTATGTCCAGGTTTATAGCTTTCACTAATCTTTTTAAGCCTAGCATTGATTTCAAAAAGTTCTTTAGGATCAACAGACCCCTATTTTGCCGATTTTCTTTTCATTCCTCTCACATTTATCAAATCAATTATTGGACTATCACTTTACTAATGGCCTCATCAGCATCCACAACATCCACCATTTTTCCATCATGCATGGGTGCCCGAAAAGAAACCTTTAGAGACCCTGGAGACTGATGCAACCCGACGCTCATCCAAGCCCTTCACGAGGAGCCAAGCTAGAGAGTTGCAGCAGCTACATGAAATGTTTACACAACTGGAACTGATTGGGCAAGTTTTAGGGGTTCCAGGGAAGTTTTGCATGCTTACTGCCTCTGTAACTGAAAATTCTCATTGCGATCGCGCGTGCGCAGATGCGATCGCGGAAGGGGAAAGAGTGGAGCTACGCGATCGCGAGCGTCAGACGCGATCGCGTGGTATTGAAAATGAAGAACTGCACGATCGCGCAAGAGACAGTTTGAAGGATTGCCTGCGCGATTGCGTGACTATAGTCGCGATCGCATGGACACGAATTAAAGCTCAGCGCAATAGCGTGCTTCACTGCGCGATCACGCTGAGACGAGGATCAGAAAACCCACCAGTGGCTAATGACTTGAAGGCCCATTGTTAAGGGTTAATTAAGGCATTTGCCAATGTATAAATACTTCCAAAAGTCATTAGTAGACGTAGTTTTGATGAATATTGATAATTGTGAGGATTTGGCTAAGCTTGTTTGCTTAAGCATCATTATTGTCCTTGATTTGTAATTAGCTTAGCTAATTGAGGATCAAATAGCTAGGGTTCTTTTGTTTAGGTAATTAAGGGGATAATTAGGTTAATCTTTCCCTAATTAATTTTCTTAATTCTTCTCTAAATTAATTGGGTCTTACTTTTAGTTCTTTTCTTTTTATTTGTGTCTTTAATTTTCATATCATTTGGTATCAGAGCTGGTTTAGTGTTTGTTTTAATAATCACTAAACCAATTCTTGTTCATCAAGTCAAAAAAAAAAAAGAGCCAAAACCCCAAAAACATGAGTCTTAGGATTAGGTTTCTATTGAGTGAAATTTTTAGTACCATTTGAAGATTGTGATTTCTAGAAACTAATTCCAAAAGGAATTAGACAAACAACAACATATTGGTGCTGAATTGAAGAAATCAAAAGTTAGGGTTCTTCAACAAGAATTTGGGGTTTTTGCATTTGTTTGTTGAAATCGAAGAATTAGTTACTGGGGTTTGTTCACGGACCAATAAGGAGTATACATCTCAAATTTGGAGCAAAAACACCGTGGTTTGTGAAGATTCAAGTTGAAAAGTGAGCTTCAAAGTCGGGTTCTACTTCAAAACCAGAAGCTTACGCGATCGCGCCAGCTTCAGCGCTATCGCACAGGCCAATCATTAAAAGGCCTAGGTGATCGCGACCAACACACGCGATCGCGCCAAGTACCACCAGCAAGTCTTCGCGATCACGAACAACGCACACGATCGCACTGAATATCAATTTCCAGAAAAATAGATTCTTAGACAGAACGTTCGCAACAGCCCCGTAACAGTTTCCAATCAACCGGAACTCAATTTGAGCATCAAGAACAGTGAGTTTCTAGATCACAAACCAAATTTCATCCAATTCCGAATTCGATTCGTGCCAATTCGATTCGTACCTTTCTCTCTTCCTTTTCTTTAAACGTTCCTAAAGTGCCTTTGTCAGTTTCAATTGTCTGTGTCTTGTCACAACAATTCCTTTCGATCCCTAATTAGTTGAGTTTGATTGTCAAGTTGGACTTAGCGTGCGAAGAACAAACTTGCAATAGCAAAAGAGTGGAAAAAGGCAAGTGAGGAGAGAGAATTAGAGTGAGTAAAAGCCGAACGTTGAGTGCAAACACGAGTGAATTGAGCGACATCAATTTGAGTGTAAACACTTAGGGAGCGACTCGGTGAGGACTATTTCTACTAACCATATTTGTTTACATGTTTTTAGGTACAATGACTCAAAAGGGGAATGAAAGGAACGTGGAACTTAAAACCACGATGAAAGCCATGTTGGAAAAGATGGGCTTCTTGGAAAATAAGATTGATAGGTTGGATGGAACGATGAAGGAGCTAACATCCAAGGAGAAGCTTCGGGAAAAGGGAAAACAAGTGGTTGGCACACCTCTATTCGTGGGGGTGCGGGATGATTGACCAAGCCAAATCTCTCGAGCCAACGACCGCTACTCTCACATGGTGGCCCAAGATACCTATACGCCGAACATCACTCCACAAGTGAGGGATCCTACTCATGATCTCCCAAGAAATTAGCAACCAAGGAATGACACTCCAAGGCCACTTGATGTTGAGGTCTTTCATGAGAATGAGAACTATGACAATGAACCATTTAGTTATCCGGGTGAAGCCCAACGAGGGGGAGTTCCTTTTGGGGGAGTTAGAGATCGAGGTGGTCGATTTGGAGGAGGTTACCAAGGGAGAATGGCTCGTGATGGAGACGACTATGACCACTGGGGTTATGGTGGGCAACGGAGGTATCATGATAAAGATAGGGGGTTAAACATTATCAAGGTCAACCTACCTACCTTCCAAGGTGAAAGTGATCCGGATAAGTACATGGAGTGGGTGATCTCGATGGAGAGAATCTTTCAAATCAGCAACGTCCAAATTGCTACAAGGGTGAAGTATTCTATCTCCCAATTTGAAAGCTTTGCTTCTACTTGGTGGGAGTCCAAGAGAAATCATAGGGTAACACAAGTGCTCATTTCCAATGAGGGGTGGAAGGATTTGAAAGGCATGATGGAGGCTCGGTTTCTACCTCCACACTATGAGGATGAACTGCTCAAAAAGTTCTACAATTTGAGGCAAGGAACCAAGAGCGTGGCAAAGTATTTTGATGAGTTTGAGAGGACTAGTATAAGGGCTAATGTGCTAGCTGATGATCGATCTCTCATACCAAAGTTTCGTGGTAGTTTGAATAGGGAGATCTCCTCCTCAATGGAATTGCACTGGTTTGAAAACTTGGTCGTAGCATTCCAAGCGGCACAAAAGGTGGAGAACGGGATCAAGCTTGACAAGTCTTACAAAGCCAAAAACATTCCATCCACTTGGAACAAAGGAAAAGACAATGTGATGACTTATACCCCATGGGATAAAGCTAAGGAGCCCAAGCGTCACTTCAAAGGCAACTTTGAAAGAACCAAGGCCAAGGCGGGAGGTAATAAAGCTAAACTTGAAAACTTATCTATCATTCAATGCTACAAGTGTAATGGCCGTGGCCACATGATGCGAGATTGTCCCAATAGGAGGACTACCATTGCTTTGGGTGATGGGGGCTATGAAACGGGTGGAAGTGATGATGATGAGATAGATAGGGGTATGCCAAGTGATGGTGATTTTGATGAGAAGGCGATGGGAGATGGGCAATTAGAGGAAAACAATCTTACTCTTGTGGTAAGAAGAATCATGGGGGCGCAAGTGAAAGAGGAGTTGGAGTCAAACCAAAGGGAGAGTTTATTCCATGCCTATTGTAAGGTTCAAGATGCTACTTGTTCTTTGATTATTGATAGTGGTAGTTGCATTAATGTGGTGAGCGCCACCTTAATTGAACAATTTAAACTACCTACTAGAAAGCGCCCGCAATCTTACAAACTCCAATGGTTGAACGAGTGTGGTGAACTCAAGGTGACCAAGCAAGCCTTGATTAAATTCAAGATTGGGGATTACCATGATGAGCTTTTATTTGACGTGGTCCCTATGCAAGCTTGCCATATCTTGCTTGGTAGGCCTTAACTATATGACCGCTTGGCGAAGCATAATGGCAAGACCAATAGGTATGCCTTGGAAGTGGGGGGTCGAAAATTAGTTCTCAATCCATTGACCTTGACGCAAGTGAGTGAGTGTTATAGGAAGATGAGGGAATTAAAGTTGAAAAGAGAGAAAGAAAAGAAAGAGGGAGTTGTGGAGGAAGGGAAAGTGGGAGTTGTTACTCAAAAGAGTGAGGAACCAAAAGAGGGAGCGAACTTGTTCTTGTCTAGGAAGGAATGTTTGAGAGATGTGGGGGAAGGAGTACCAATGATTCTACTCCTACACAAAGAACATGTTTTGCTTCCTAACAATATAACCCCTTCTTTTCCTAGTTCTATATCTTCTCTTTTGCAAGGTTACAAAGACATCTTTCCCGAGGAGTTGCCTAGTGGGTTGCCACCACTAAGAGGCATTGAGCATCAAATCGACCTTGTTCTGGGTTCATAAAATCCCAACAAGGCCGCTAATAGAAGCAACCCGGAAGCTACCAAAGAACTTCAAAAGCAAGTGGAGGAGTTGCTTGGGAGAGGCCTTGTGCAAGAGAGCTTGAGCCCATGTGTGGTCCCGGTCATCCTATGCCAAATAAAGATGGGACTTGACGCATGTGTGTGGATTGTAGAGCCATAAACAAAATCACGGTAAAGTATCGTCATCCTATTCTTAGGTTAGATGATATGCTAGATGAATTATGTGGCTCTTGTCTGTTTTTGAAAATTGATTTGAGGAGTGGATACCACCAAATCCGGATGAAACCGGGTGATGAGTGGAAGATGGCCTTTAAGACCAACGTTGGTCTTTATGAGTGGCTTGTCATGCCTTTTGGCTTATGCAATGCTCCTTCAATATTCATGAGGTTGATGAACCATGTGCTCAAATCCTTCATTGGAAAATTTATTATGGTTTATTTTGATGACATTCTTATCTATAGAAAATTCATTGATGAGCATGTTAATCATTTGAAACAAGTATTTGATGTCTTGAGAAAGGAACAACTGTTTGCTAATTTGAAAAAGTGTTCTTTTTGTGTTGAAAAAGTTGTTTTCCTTGATTTTATGGTGAGTGCAAATGGTGCGGAGGTAGATGAGGCTAAGGTGGAGGCCATTAGGGATTGGCCCCACTCCTATAAGCATTGGTGATGTGAGGAGTTTTCATGAGTTGGCTAGCTTCTATAGGAGGTTTGTGAGAGGGTTTAACACTATAGCCGCACCATTGACCGAAGTGATAAGGAAGGATAAGGTGTTTGTTTGGGGGAAGGAGCAAGAAAAGGCTTTTGTGAAATTGAAGGAAGTCCTTAGTTCCACACCCCTTCTCCAATTGCCAAACTTTGATAAGACCTTTGAGATTGAATGTGATGCTAGTGGGATAGGTATTGGGGCCGTGTTGATGCAAGAGCAAAAGCCTATTGCCTATTTTAGTGAGAATTTCA
Source organism: Petunia secreta (assembly GCA_029990175.1). Classification (NCBI taxonomy): domain Eukaryota; kingdom Viridiplantae; phylum Streptophyta; class Magnoliopsida; order Solanales; family Solanaceae; genus Petunia; species Petunia secreta. Next base: position 5,459,361 of record JARKIP010000053.1, read on the forward strand.
AGGGAGAAACCACTAAATATTCCACCTATGACAAAGAGTTATATGCTTTGGTGAGGGAATTGGCTCATTGGCAACATTACCTTTGGTCCAAAGAGTTTGTTATTCGAACCGACCACCAATTTTTAAAACACTTCAAATCCCAAGAGAAATTGAATGTGAGACATGCCAAATGGGTGGAGTTTCTTGAGACTTTTCCCTATGTCATCCATTACAAAAAGGGGAAGAAGAATGTGGTGGCGGATGCCTTATCCCGAAAATTTGTGCTTCTATCAAGAAGACACTTGTTGTTGAACATGTTGGGGTCCAAACTCATGGGCTTTGAGAGTATAAGGGAAATGTATGCTAATGACACGGAGTTTGGAGAACTTTATGTTAATTGTGAAGTGGAGGAAAGGGGTAGAAGAGTCAATCGATTGTGTGGAGAGGAGGAAGTTAGTAGTGATGTGGAGAAAAAGAGGTATCACAAGTTTGATGGCTTCTTGTTTAGGAATGGAAAACTATGTGCGCCTCATTCATCTTGGAGGGAATTACTAGTGAGGGAAGCCCATAGTGGGGGACTAATGGAGGCATTTTGGTGTGGGCAAAACGATAGAGATTCTTAAGGAACAATTCTATTGGTCCAAAATGAAAGTGGATGTTGTGAAGGTGTGTGACCAATGCTTGGAGTGTAGGCAAGCCAAGTCAAAGCTACTTCTGCATGGTTTGTATTCACCCCTCCCAATTCCCTTAGGTCCTTGGCTTGATATCTCCATGGATTTTGCCTTTGGATTGCCTAGGACTAAACGGGGCAAGGACAGCATTTTTGTGGTTGTTGATAGATTTTCTAAAATGGCTCATTTCATTCCATGTCACAAGGTTGATGATGCATCTGACATAGCTAACTTGTTTGTTGACAATGTGCTTAAATTGCATGGGGTCCCAAAAACCATCGTTAGTGATAGGGATCCCAAGTTCCTTAGTCGCTTTTGGAAGGAGCTTTGGGGGAGGATTGACACCAAGTTGTTGTTCTCTACTTCTTCCCACCCCCAAACCGATGGCCAAACTGAGGTTATTAATAGAACCTTGGGTGCCATGCTTAGAGCTATGGTCAAGGGGAAACTAACCTCTTGGGAAGAACACCTACCCTTGATTGAATTTTCTTATAATAGGACCATGCACACATCTACTTGCATGAAACCATTTGAAGTTGTGTATGGCTTTAATCTCCTTACCCCCTTGGATATTACACCTTTGTCTAGTGATGTTGTCTTAAGCTTAGATGCCTCGAGCTCAAGAGATGAGGCAACTCCATGAGCAAGTAAAGAAACAACATGAGAAGAAAAATCAAGAAGTTTCCAAGAAAGAACACAAAGGAAGGAAGAGGATCATCTTTGAGCCCGGTGATTGGGTGTGGGTTCGTTTCCGGAAGGATAGGTTCCCAAACAAGAGGATGAGCAAATTGATGCCTAGAGGAGAAGGCCCCTTCCAAGTCCTTGAACGCCTTAATGACAACGCATACAAGGTGGACTTGCGTAGTGAATACCAAGTGCACAACACGTTTCATATGTGTGACTTGTCTCCCTTCGAAATTAAAGATCAAGTGAATCCGTGGACAGATTCTTCTCAAGACGGAGAGAATGATGCAACCCGACGCTCATCCAAGCCATTCACGAGGAGCCAAGCTAGGGAGTTGCTGCAGCTACAGGCAATGTTTACATAGCTAGAACTGATTGGGCAAGTATTGGGGGTTCCAGGGCAGTTTTGCATGCTTACTGCCTCTGGAACTGACAATGCTCATCGCGATCGCACGTGCACAGACGCGATCCCTGTAGGGGAAAGAGAGGAGCTACGCGATCGCGAGTGTCAGACGCGATCGCGTGGTATTGAAAATGAAGAACTGCGTGATCGCGCAAGAGACAGGTTGAAGGATTGCCTGCGCGATCGTATGACCATAGCCGCGATCGCGTGGACACGAATTAAAGCTCAGCGCGATAGCGTGCTTCACTGCGCGATCGCACTGAGACGAGGATCAAAAAGCCCACCAGTGGCTAATGACTTGAAGGCCCATTGTTAAGGGTTAATTAAGGCATTTGCCAATGTATAAATACTTCCAAAAGTCATTAGTAGATCTAGTTTTGATGAATATTGATAATTGTGAGGATTTGGCTAAGCTTGTTTGCTTAAGCATCATTATTGTCCTTGATTTGCAATTAGCTTAGCTAATTGAAGATCAAATAGCTAGGGTTCTTTTGTTTAGGTGATTAAGGGGATAATTAGGTTAATCTTTCCCAAATTAGTTTCCTTAATTCTTCTATAAATCAATTGGGTCTTAATTTTAATTCTTGTCTTTTTATTTGTGTCTTTGATTTTCATATCAGAGACTCATGCGTGGGAGCTCCTGTACCCCTCACACCCTCTTTTTCACCCTCACTCTCTGGAACCGACAAACCTAACCCTTCTACCTTTTCTCCCTGATCATCAACAACATTAAGAGGTTCAGCATAATTTACCTTAAATTGATACCTGATCATAACCCTAGACAAGTCCTCCACTTGTTCCAGTATCTCAGCAACACATGAAACTAATCCTTCCCCCTCGAATTTCAGGTTCAAGTTTTTAAGGGTTTTTGTTTTGTGGGTTTGGTGAATTTGTTTTTATGGGTGAAGTAGGGTTTGTGACTGGTATTTGTTCAGTGATAATTAATTACTCTTTCTGATATTTTTGAAAGCTTGAATGAAAATATGAGATGAGAGATTGAGAGATAATATAGGAATAAATGATAGGGATAGAGATGGAGTGTAAAACAATTTACCTTTCAGCTTCCTTGATTAAATAGAGTTCCAGATTGTTTAGGTTTCTTGAACGTTACAAAATGGAGCCGTTATGATTAAGAGTTCAAGTGGGATATGAGTGTGGAACGGTTCCTTGATGGGACTGATTTCAAAGAGATAGAGTTTGAGTGGGATTTAAACTCGTATAATTACCTATGATCTTCAAACTTTAATAATTCTTGTATAATAAAGTAGTACATACCTGAGAATATAACAAGGAATAGTTCCCATACCCAATTTCAATCAAATTGCACAATCTAAAATTCGAAGAACATAAGGGTAACATCATTAAATTTTAGCATGTTTTTAAGTAGAAATCATGGCATAGAATATACAATTAAGTATGGAACTGAAATGAAACTTTAAATTGACTTAAATACATTCCATTATAGACCAAATTTTCTAGCTAATTTTTGAAGTAAGCTAGGTAGACTTAGGTGAATATAATCATTTCTAATTCTAACATGTTCCTTTTAAAATGATCTTTACTTAATGCTTTTGTGAAAATATCAGCAATTTATTTATCAGTAGGACAAAAAGCAATAGTGATTAACCCCTTCTCATAATTGTCCCTAAGGAAGTGGTGTCTTATGTCAATGTTTTTAGTCCTTCTGTAATGCACCGGGTTCTTAGTCATGTTTATTGCACTTCTGATATAGGAACAGTTCTTACATCAACACCAAAATCTTGTAATTGTTGTTTTATCCACAACACTTGAGAACAACATGAGGCAGCTTCCACATACTCAGCTTCTGCAGTAGAGAGTGCCATTGAATTTTGTTTCTTGGTTCCCCATGAAACTAAACATTCACCAAGAAAGTGTGTCATACCTGAGGTACTTTTTCTATCCATAAGAAATCCTACCTAGTCAGCATCACTGTATCCAACAAGATTAAAATTTCCACCTTTAGGATACCAAAGTCCCAAGGAACATATTCTTTTCAGATACCCATGCTTTACATAATAGACCTCAAGGTGCTTTGTCGGGCGACACTCTGGTGAATCTTAAGGATCTAAATCCTTATCAATTGATGGTAGTCATTTTGAGGAATGGAAGAGACTTGATTAAGGAGCAAGAATTAGCTAAAGGAGCACTACCTACCATGCCAAACATTGAGCCTGCTGATGACTCTGCCAAACTGGCTGGTAATGATCATGCTGAGAAAGAGATCACTCCAAAACCTGTCCCTGGTACTGAGAAGGTAATTCCTAAAGAACCTAATATAGAAGCCGAGAGGGTGGTTGAACAAGGTAAAGTGTCAAGGGAGCATAATTCCAAGGCAAAAACACCACCACCTCCTTTTCCTCAATGATTGGAAAAACAACAAAAAGGTTTGAAGTTTAATAAGCTTTTTGATTTGTTGAAACAATTGAAGCTTACTATGCCTTTCATGGAAGTTATGCGAGCGGTCCCTGGATATGCTAAATTGTTAAAAGACCTTCTGTCTAAGAAGGTTAACTTTAATGAGGTAGATATGGTCGAATTGAATAAGGTGTGTAGTGTTGTCATCACAAAGCATGTAGTTAAAAAGAAGCAAGATCCTGGTAGTTTTACAGTCCCGTGCTCTATTGGTGATCTCACAATTGGTAAGGCTGTGTGATTCTGGGGCAAGCATTAATCTGATTCCGCTGGAAGTATACAAGCTGGGTGTGATTGGTATGAGAGAGACTTCAATGCAAATCCAGCTATCAGATAGGAGGCAAAAGCACCCTATTGGAATAGTTGAGGATGTACTTGTTCGTGTGGGTAGTTTTATGTTTCCAGTACATTTTGTGGTTCTTGACTTCCCTGCTGATAAAGATGTTCCAATTATCTTATGCCATCCATTCTAGCTACTGGTAGAGTAGTGATAGATGTTGATAAGGAAAAAATGACCTTGAAGCTGTATGAAGAACAAATAGTTGTTGACATTGGCAAAATACTGAAGGGACATTGTGATGATGTGAATTGTTCGTGTGTGCATATATGCGAGCTTCGATGAGCCATGGGTTGAACTGATTAAAGTCATGCCACGACTATAATTAAGGCACTTCTCGAGAGGAAACCCGTGATTGTAATTGTATAAAAAAAATTAAAAAAACAAAATATATATAAAAAAAGAATATCTTTTGAAGGATATTACATGATGAGTTTCTTTGTTTTGCAGGTTTTTACTGGTTTGAAGTCCTAGTGTGGGGTGTTTGCAACCTCATACAATTGCTTGAAGATGAAGTCCTTCTTGGGGGAAGTCTGAGTACCTCGTGCTCTAAGAAAGCTCACAAGGATGTTCTTCGAGATTAGAATCCCAGGGAGTTTCTCTATAACCCTTAGTTTAGGGTGAGGGATTCTTCTTATTTGTATTAATAATCTTTTGGTTTTTCTTTGTGCATCGGTTTTTTTCCAAAGAAGGTAGTTTGAACCGGGTATAGGTAGATTTTGTTTTAGGATTAGAGTGTAGTAACTTGATGAGATAGTCTTGGCTCCACTTTGACTAGTTTTATATAGATACTTAATTTGGGGTATGTGAACTTCATACATATATTCTGTCATAATCCACTTGCCTTGAGAAACATTGAGTGTATTATTTGAAGCCTATGATCATGATGTTGACTCTAGATTTTCTTGAGAGTTTGCTTGTGTTTGCTTTATTTAAGAGCGCGAACCGAGCCATTTTGAGTAGGTCATGTCCTATGTTAGTGAGGATTTTGTTTTCTCCGTATTTAATTCTTGATGTCCAGAACTTGCCCGGTGTGTGTGCAAAGCGAAATGAGAAATTTGCTCGGTTAGGAAGTGATATAGGCATTCCTTTCATACCCAATTTATTTGAAGCTTCAGAATTAGATATTTACTAGTGAAGCTCTGACCCTAACTAACCCTTTTGAGCCTGTAGTCTTTTCTTTAATAGGCATTAGGATTCCTGTTCTTGTGCTAAATACCGGTGAGTTGTACCTGTGGTGTCATGACCCTAAAAGTAAAAGGCTAGTTAATGAAGGGGGAAATGCTGGTTGTTGGAGGAAGACAAAAGGTGCTTTAAGTGGAGGCTATGTGGAGGCATTTACTGAAGGAGAAAAAAAATGAAAGTGAAAGCTTAAAATATTGTGCAATAGCTGAGATATGAAAAAAAAAAGACATTGTTCGAAAGAAAAAAGAAAAAAAAATAATAGTCCCTATCATTAGCCTCTACTTTGTTTAAAGAAGAAGGTTAGTAAAAGTTGACTCTATGCTGTTAAAAGAAAGATTGGTTGGGAGGAAAATATTTAAATAAATTGTGGTGTATTAAATTGCTTGGGGTGGTTAGTCACTATTACCTAAATATATCATACCCATCCCATTGCCTACATTACAACCTAAAGAAATTCTAATTGATCTTAGTTGAGAAGATGGACATTAGTCGAGTCTTACACTAAGGGCAAGCTTATGGTACATCTTTTGTTGCATGTGTGTTCTTTTCTGAGCGTGAGTATTTCATCTATATGTGAACTTTTTGTTCATGACCATTCTCTTGTGTGAATTCCTTCTCAAATATTTTATTTGATTGTGAGGGAACATGATTTATAAGAAGCGAGCTCTTTTATTAGTCTCTTAGATAGAATGAGTACTTGTATGAATTATTGGGTGAGTCTGGAGTTGATGTGGGATTGGAAGGTTGATTTGATGCACTTAGTTGTTTTTAAATATTCTTGGTATGGACTTCGTGCTAATAAAGCATAATGAGTGCATACACAACTTGTTAAGTGCCTATATAAACCCAAGTCATTGTGTGAGTGGTTTTGATGTGTCTTGAGTTCAAGTTATAAGTTGTTCGAGGACGAGCAAAGATTTAAGTTGGGGTGTTGATACGAGACTAGATATTGGAATAATTTCTATACTTTCTCCTAGTGTTCATGCTTCAACTTGTGATATTTGTTGGTAGTTTTAACGGAATTACTCTTATTTGGTGTGTTTCATGTTGTAGGAATTATCTTGATGATATAAAGCATTCGTAGAGCAAAGTTTAGTGAAAATAATGGTTTTGAAGTCTGAGTAGAAGCCCGAGGGTCGAGCGAACCAAGGCGTGGAGGAAAATCAAAGAAAAATTGAAGAAGCAATAAATTAAGCTTGTTGCGCCGCACTAGGCGTTGCGCTGTGCGACGCAATAGGGGCGTTTTCAGAGAACATGAAATTTTGAAATCCTGCAGAAATTGGCTTACGGCACCGCACTGCGCAATGCGCTGCACGGCGCCATAGGCTTAAACTCCTGACATTCTCAATCCGTCTATATTTTTTATTCTCGACTTGTGTGGGTTTATGGAGACGGTATAAAAGCCCTAAAAGACGTCCCAAAACAGATCTTTTCTTAAACTCTTCCTTTCATTTTTGTAATTTATTCATTCATGAATTATCTTGAAATGGTTGTTATGAACATGAGTGGCTAAATTACCCATTATAGGGTTGATTGAACCATTTCAATACTTATGTGTTATGAATTATTTCTTTAATGAATGAAACTTGTTAACCTTCCTATCTAAGTGTTTATGATGTGTATGCTATTTATTGGTAGAGCTCCCAATTGATTGTGCCATTTATTCTTGTGCATCTAGGGATAGATTGATGAGTTAGGGTTAAATACTTGGGAATATTTCAACCTAAAACAAAGGCATTACTTAGGTTGTCAAAAAGATGATTTGTATCCACTGACCCTGCTTGTGAACCATACTTGTAGTCCTACATATCTTAATTAATTAATTAGGAATTTAGGTACTGAAAGTTACAACTATTACACGGGAATGTATAGTTTTGAATTTGGAGCAATTGTTCAATAGGAAGAAGCAAGTTGAATCCATTAATGCATTGTTCTAACACATGAGTAGGAGTTGGGTAGATCAATTCTAGGCTTCTAAATCCTTAAACTAATCTATTTCTTACTACTTTACTATTTACTTTATTGTTAATTAGTTGTTACATTGAAACCATCATAAAAATATAAACTTTCGAAGTTAAATGATTAGATAAGTTAGTTAGATTAGAAACTAGATTTCGAGTGTTCTCTGTGGGATTCGACCTCGTGATATTACATATCGAGCTATATTTGTTGCGACCGCTTAATCCCTTTTATATGGCGTAGTTGGGCGTGATCAGTCACTCTTCACAACCACACCACTATTTTGTGTTTCCAAATGTAGCTCAGATTCCATTGTTCGAAACCTAAAACCATTCAAGATATATCCTTTATGGTAATAAATGCGAAAATATAGACCTCTTGCCAAAGCTAGTTATTGATTAGTAATTCGACTATCACCATTTTCTTTCAATTGTACCACCTATAATTTTTGAATAACAAACACACAAACATTAATACTAAAGAAATTTACAAACTACCCTAAATTGGTTCGAATTAGTATCAAATCGTCTAATTTACCTTTTCTTCAAACTACAAACGAATTTCCATCTTATGCCTCTTGGCGACATTTCTATTATCCTCCATTGTTAAAATTTATAAATATTTCCTATATATTTTGTCATTTAAAATTAAATGAACAAAACAAAAAGCAATCAACATAGTCATTGAGAATATTCATAAAAAAAGATGTAAATTAAGTGAAATGCATCTTACTCAATCCAAGACTTCCTCGCAATTTTGAAGGATGTAAAAATGAGTGTGTTTATTCTCAAGATTATTCAAGTTATCCCAAACACCCCCTACAAGTGGCCTACCACCTTAGTTAAATATAGAGAGGCCATTGAGATATTTGTTGGAAGAATCAAAATTCATGTCCGGACGATTCAGTTTGTATCTATATCAGTCAAATATTTGGAACAAAATGTCATGTACTTCTCTGCAAGATAACCCTCTACAATATCCTTTTGCTCGAGCTATGTTGCGTACATAATTTTTTAATGTGCGCAATAATCCATTAATTAAAATATATCAGTTTTGTCAAAAAAGTTACGAAAAAATAATTAAGTGCAGTAAGAATCTAACCTTTCAAAGAAATACATCAATCAAAATTCGACCGGACCACCTAGTTTTGCCTCCTTTGCCAAATGAACGGTCAAATGAACCATTACAGCGAAGAACATTGGTAGGAACACACGTTTTAATTTACAAGTCGTCATCCGTATATTTTTATCTAGTTGATCTAACTACTCCAAACGCAACTATTTAGCACACAAATCAGTAAAGAATAATGACAATTCAGTTAATAGATCATATGCATCCTTTGGCAAAATCGCCTTAATGATAAGCGGTAAAATGCACTGAATAAAAAATATGGTGGTCATGACTATCAGGAACGTTTACTTTCTTGATAAGTTGATATAATTGAATCTTCTCAGCTTTAGATATGGTATAACTTGCAGGAGGAAGTATGTACTTGCCCCCACTTTTTATCGGATGAATAGCCTTTTTTATTCTCATCTCTGTCCAATCTAGATTTTAAAGTATCTTTTGTTTTTCCTTCAATATCTAGTACTGTTCCTATCACACTTTTACTCACTTTTTTTACAATATGCATTACATCTAAATTATGTCTCAACAACACAGTCCTACAATAAGGGAGTTCAAAGAATATACTTTTCTTTTTTCAATTGTCACATCTTTCAACATCTCATTTTCTTTTTCTTGTACTACCACCAAGTGACCCTTGTGATGACGTATTTAGTTGTGTAACTACATCATCTCCACTCAAAGACTTTGGTGCGAGTCTTGCTTCCCTTGTATTATCAAACGAACTTTTATTACGACGATATGGATGACTTACATCCAAGAACCTACGATGACCCATATAGCAATGCTTTCAGCCATGTTTCAAGTAGATGGAACAAGTATGTACATTACAAACTGGACAAGCTAATTTGCCTTTGGTGCTGCAACAAGACAAAATACCATAAGCTGAAAAATTATTAATTGTCAACAACAAAGAAGCATGCAATTGAAAATTTTAATGCATAAAAGCATCATAAGTCTCAATTCCAACTTCCCATAAAATTTTCAAATTATCAATCAAAGATTGGAGGTGCACAACAATATTCATACCAGGCGCTTTTGGTCCAGGAATAAGCAAGGACAACAAAAGATTAGATTGTTTCAAGCAAATCCACGGGGGTAGATTATATGGAATCAACACTACATGCCACATGATATAGGCATTACTCATAGAACCAAAAGGATTAAAACCATCTGAAGCGAGTCCAAGACTTACATTACGTGGATCTAAAGCAAAAGTCGGATGCTTTTCTTCAAAAAAATTTCACGCTAATGAGTCGGCTGGATATTTCAATACTCCATCATTAACTCGCTTATTATTATGCTACCTCATATTTTCCGTGGTTATTTTGTCATAAATAATCATTATAATCTTGGTATCAAAGGAAAATATCTAAGGATTTTTCTAGGTATTCTTTTATTTTTCTTATTTGATTTTCTTGAAACCACCTCATCATCAGTACATTTTGCTTTCTTTTCTATTCATCTTTTCTCGCCACATTTACGACATTGCTCAAGATCAACATATTTATTTCTGTATAAGATCCGATTATTAACACATGCATCTATCTTCACGTAATCCAGACCCAAATCTTTAATAATCTTTTGGACTTCATAAATAGAATTAGGGAGCACATTTTCTTTAGGAAAAGCATCACTCAACCATTTTAACAATGAGACTAATGAAGTATTACTCTAGCCATGTAGGCACTTCATCTGAAAAAGACGAACTACGAAAGAGAGTTTGGAGAACTTTTCATAACCTGGGTACAACTGTTGTTCTGCATTTTTTAATAAACTCTAGAAACTCTTAGCTTTTACATTAGGCTCTTCATAACTAAATTCAATGGTTTCATCATATTCACGACATAAGTTATTAGTGGGAACACCATGATACATATCATTCAACTTTTCAAAAATGGCATCATCATCATTCCCTAAGTTTGAATCTTCAGTTTCATCATCTGAAGATGAATCTGACTCACCATAGTATATCCATCTATCATAGTTCAGATTCATTCCATGTTTAAGCAAATCTGCCTAAACTTCTTCTCGTGTTTTCTTAAGCACATTGTTACAGTTTTTGCACGGACATGGATACTTTTACCCACCTCGATATTGGAAAATAAAAAGTTCAAAAACTGTTCCATACCATTTAAGTATTCTGGTAATGTCCTATTTCTATGTTGTATCCAATTCTTATCCATCATATACTTACCTACAATAAAATGTAAATGCTAAGTCGTTAACTATATTTAATATAGAAAACTGGTGAAATGCTATTACGTCTATAAGTCGCAAATAAAATTAACGCGACTGAATAACATAAAATTTTACCACTAGCTGAGATTGTTAAGGAAGAATAATTATCACAGCTGATGAGTTTAGTTAGATAATGGTGGCGCAATCTGATTCTTTTATCAATATAAATTTAACTGTCATTGATAATGCTTTCCAAACTACATCCATTAATTTTATTATATAAATATTAATTTTTTTCCTAACTAGAAACTCAAACAAAAACATAACCTTGTGGCGTCGTAACAGATTCATTTATAAATATCAAATTTTAGTACATAAGCAGTCTTTTGGAATGTAATTAACCCTAATAATATGAAAATACATCCAAAATTAAAAAAGGTAGAAAATCTAAACCTTAGGTAATCACAAAACAAGTAAAAAAATACAAGAAAGAAATAATATAAATAAAAAACACTCAAAGATAACCAAAAACAAAAAAAAAAAAAAAAAAAAAAAAAAAAAATTTAAAGCCTGACATCAAGAAAACCAAATGGAATGATAAAAATCTAAGTACAATGTATGTAAAAATTAGGGAGATATTTTTTAGTTAAAACAAGACTTTCATTAATTTAAATAACTAAGCAGGATTACACAACGAGTTCATGCGGCTATTAAGGTTGTCCGCATTAATACAAATACTAACATTAGAAATAGTAGAAGGTGCATTAAGCACATTTAAGTTTCCTTACTTAGATAGATAATTAAGATTACTATCCGATGTTGTAGTAGAAAAAGTCGTGCCCACACTATCTTCCCATAGAGCATGCTGGACAAAAATTGGTGGCACAGTATAGTGGTAGGTAGCCATATCTTTGGACTTTTTGGGAGCTCCATGCGCTAGAAGATGCGCAACCTTGTTACCCTGACGAAAATTATGCTTGATTGTTGTTGTCTGGAGGGTGCACATCATTGACATGCATTTCAAGACAAGAGAGGAATAAGTAGGGAGAGGTTTTTCCAAGAGATGAATTAAGTCTGTGGAATCAGTTTCCACTTCAAGGTGGAGTTAATTTTATGGTCATAGTGTAGGGCCATTAGTTCAACATTCGTGGGATTAAGCCCTTGAATCTTTTTATGATAGCCTAATACCCAGTCGCCTTTGTTGTTACGAAAGACACCACCAATACTAGCACAATTATTAGAAAAATTAAACGCGTCATCAGTGTTCAATTTAAGAGAGTTAGTCAAGGGAGGATACTATTTTACATTGATGGTTTTGCAATGGACAGGACTAGTCTCCTTAGAGGTGAATAATTTAAACTCTAAGACCTTAGAGTTGATGTGGTTAAAGGGTAATTCATTGGCAGTGTTGTTAATATTATTACTATTACGGTTTAGCCAAAGGTTCTATAGGGCAAAAGAAAGAAACTCAATCCAATTATAGTGGAAATTAACTATGTTGGGAAAGAGTTTACGCAAGTCATCAAGCCAATTTGGGGAATCAGTAAGGCTAAAATCCATAGTACAATCGTTCCAAAATTTTTTAGCTATGTGACACCCTAGAAAGATATGATATAAAGATCCCTCTTCATGACTACAAATTGTGCAAGTTGGGTTGATGTTCATACCGATCTTACTAAGATAAAGACGTGTTGGGAGACGATTATGCTGGCATTGCCATAAAAAGAATTTAATTTTATTAAGGGTGTTGAATCTCTAAATCCAATTAAAATCCTTTTCACTAGGCGTGTAATTTTCAATTAATGGATAGGTAGACTTTAAAGAGAAGATACCATTACTAGTATTTTTCCAAATAGGATAATCTTTATCATGGGAAGGATATATAGAGCCAAGAATAGTAACCCTAAGATCTTTCGGTAAGTGAAAGGAAATTTTAGAAAGATCAAGAGAATTATTATTAAGAAGCTCAGAAAGTTTTAGATTATCTTCTTCTAAAGTAAGGGGGCCACTAATCAAGCTCCTAATGTTTGCCTAATAGCAATCCAATTATGATGTCAAAAGGAAATATTACAACCATCACTCACAATCCATTGAGTATTTTGACTGCACATGGCCCAATTTCTAAAAATATTATTCCAAATGAAGGACTGAGATTTGGAGTTTGGTTTAAGGAGATGTTTCATTGAAATTGTTTTAGCCCATAGAGGAGAGGGGTTTGAAAGTAATCCCCAAGTTAAACCTGTGATCATGGCAAAATTTTTGGTTTTAGCTTTAGTGATGGACAGACCTCCAAGATGCTTGGGTTTTGTAATTGAAGGATATAAACATGTATATATCACAATAATCTATACTAAATAGATTGTTAAAACATAAACCGAGAACTTACTTGTTGTTCTCGTAAGCGGAAGCGGTAGGATCTTGAACCGTGGCTGGAATTACTGGCCGTCGGTGGTTGTCACGTGCTTGACGAATCAACCCCTTTATCCACAGTCTAAACACTAGTTTATTTGAGAGAGAGATAGGAAGAGCTGTAGAGAAAATCTGTGTGTTTATCTGAGCCTATTACTACTGTATTTATAACTGTATAATACAGTAGTTGTCCACTTGTATGACTCTATCAGGTAACTTATATTTTACCTGGATAGACATTAAGAGCACCCCTTTATGGGTGGACTCTTTATTCAGATAAATCCAACATCTCCCACTCACACATAATGGGAGTGCTCTTACAATATGAGAAACATATTCTCATCTCATCTCTACAAATATTCATACAGTGAAATAGACCGTGCGACCAGCATACTGTGAGAGCTACGTGCTATACATCTGTTAGGAGTATATAGCCTCTCGTCGAGCGCAAACCTGCAAGTAGATTATAAAGTATGCAATACCCTAGATCATATGAATCACATTTTGATATCCTCTCAAAATCTCAAATATCACTTTTATGTATTCACAATTATAACTCATAAGTTATAACTGGTGCACCTGTGAGTACAAAATTAATGAGATTCCTTTAATGATCTTCCTCTTCTCACGATTCTCTTAACATTAGCTCAACTGCTTTTCTAGATATGTCCCGCCAGACCGCATCCATTTTCATGGTCTTTTGGAAACACACTAAGATAGCTAACATTAGACTAAGTCTCAAGTATCTGATCGGAGTCACTGAGGGTACATAATTTGAGCCAGCATAAAGGCTCTGGGTCTCACGCAACAGTAAGTTGAGATCAAACTTATGTTAACCCAAGATCGACATTAGCACACATGGTATGAAACACGTGCTACAACATTTTTCCCCTTTCCTTAAGGAGCGTATGTCTTTATAAATAATGTTGTATAGATGAAATTCAGACACCAAATGTATCTAAATTCGAGTTTCTTAAACTCACATCTAGCTCACTAAGTAGACTAGGTGAACATCCTTTCACCTTAATAACCTTATGTTATTATTTAAACGACTATATTGATTTTAAGCATATCGCTCTCAAATTATCCACTTGATAATTTTTCTTAAAATCAAGTCTCATCTCCACTTATCACTAAGATAAGGAGGCGGTTGCCTGTGTGAGAAGGCCAACCTCTTGTCTACCCGACATACTAAAATATAATTAAAGAATGTATTAAACACTCAATAAATCATGAATATGTATGTAAGTAAATCAACTTTATTGATTATCAAAGAACATAGTTTTGTGAACAACTGGAAAAACCTAAGAATAATACAAAATCACTCAAAGTCTACGCAAGCCTTGAGACCTAGTGTGTCTCACAAATGCATCTCTAGCTAAAGGCTTGGTCAATGGGTCTGCTACCATATCTTCTGTAGATATTTTCACCAGGTTCAACCTCTTGCGTTTATACATGTCCCTTGCATAGTTATACTTGATATCTATGTGCTTAGCATCACAATGATGCTTAGGATTCTTGGTTGCATCAACTGCAGCCTTACTATCACAGTAGACCAACACTGGTTCATCATCAGTGTTACCCAACAAGCTTTTGAAGAGCCTATTCAACCAAACAGCTTCTTTTGTTGCTTTTGATAGAGCCACATATTCGGCTTCCATCGTGGATAGTGCTACACATGATTGCTTCTTACTCTTCCATGATATGGCACCATTACTAAGTAAGAAGACATATCCTGAGGTAGACTTCCTCTCGTCTAAATCTCCTCCATGATCAGCATCAGTGTATCCAACTAATCGGAAATCTTTGCTGCCTTGATAACAAAGTGCGTAGTCAGCCGTTCCTCTCAGATATCTCATGATCCTCTTTACTGCTTGCCAATGTGCTGGACCTGGATCGGATTGATATCTACTTACCAAGCCAACTGCTTGACAAATATCAGGTCAAGTACACACCATAGCATACATTAGACATCCAACTGCACTTCTATAAGGCACTCGCTTCATCTTTTCTGTCTCTTCAGGAGTCTGAGGACACAAATGATTTCCCAAGTTATGGCCTTTGCTGATAGGAGTGTCAATTGGGTTGCTATTCTGCATATTAAATCGTTCAAGAATTTTCTTAATGTAATTCTCCTGAGAGAGATACAATAGTTTCTTAGGACGATCTCTTGAAATCTTGATTCCAAGAATATATGCAGCTTCACCCATATCTTTCATCTCAAATTGAGACGACAACCAGGCCTTTACCTCGTTTAATAACTCCTTATCATTTCCAGCTATAAGTATATCATCGACATACAATGTCAGGATTACAAGCTTATTTCTTGATCTCTTGGTATAAACACAATGGTCTTCATCAACCATAGTAAAACCATTGGATATGATCACATTTTGAAAGTGTATATACCACTGCCTTGAAGATTGTTTGAGGCCATAAATAGACTTCCTAAGTCTACAAACCTTTTGTTCGTGGCCTTTTTCAATGAAACATTCGGGTTGTTCCATATAAATTTCTTCATCTAATTCTCCATTGAGAAAGGCAGTCTTTACATCCATTTGATGTAATTCAAGATCTAAACTTGCTACTATAGCTAGAATCAGGCGAATTGAGTTAAATCGCACAACAGGTGAGAAAGTCTCTTCGTAGTCTATTCCTTCCTGTTGTGTACAACCTTTCGCCACCAGTCGAGCCTTATATCTCTCAACTGTGCCATCGGCCTTGAGCTTAATCTTGAGAACCCATTTGCTCCCAATAGCTCTGCGTCCTTTTGGGAGATCAACTAGTTCCCAGACTTTGTTAACTCTCATTGACTCCATTTCATCTTCCATTGCTTTTATCCATTTTTCCTTTGAAGGGCATGAGAGAGCCTCTTTTGCATTTTTAGGCTCGTTTTCTACTTGTAAGAACAACATAAAAAGTTCAGCACCTTCGACATCAAATCGTCGGCGGGGAATCTTTTTACGTAAACCACGTCCTTTTTGTGATTCTTCTTCATTGTTCCCATTTGGATCAACGTTGCTCCTACTTGGATCAAGAACATCTATCCTGCTCCCACTTGGAACAAGATCAGTGACCATCTAACTCCCACTTGGAACAAGATCCATTTGGTCATTGTTTGATGTCAAATGATTACTTACATTCGCATCCGATGATGAAGGAGGTTGTGGATGTGAAACTAATTCATCATCTATTAAATTTCTCCCACTCGAATGAAGTGATCTTTGTTGATCTTGATCCTCTATCTCAAACAAGGTTAGGTCTTGACCTACCTCTCCCTTTTTAGAAAACTCATCCTCTAAGAATGTGACATCTCGTGATTCAAACTCAGTTACGCTCCCACTGTCTTGCTGACCTATAAACACATAACCCTTAGAGGTTTCTGAGTATCTTATGAAAATACTCTTCTTTCCTCTCGGGCCTAATTTCCCATATTTGTGTGAAGAATCATGTGTATAGGCAGCGCAACCCCAAGGTCTTAATACACTTAGGTTGGGTGCTCTTCCAGTCCACAACTCATATGGAGTGGCTGCAACTGATTTTGTAGGCACTCGGTTAAGTACATAGGTAGCCGTAAGCAATGCATCACCCCAATAACTAATTGGGAGGTTAGCTTGTGCCATCATTGACCTAACCATTTCTAGAAGCGTCCTGTTTCTTCTTTCCGCAACACCATTTTGTTGTGGAGTATTTGGGATAGTCAACTGATGAATAATTCCCTTTCCATCACATAACTCATTAAATTGAGTTGACAAGTACTCTCGACCTCGGTCAGTTCGAAGTACTTTTATTTTCTTGTCTAATTGATTTTCCACTAAGCTCATATAGCGTTGGAAACAACTTATTGCTTCTGATTTGTGGTAAATTAAATAGACATAACCGAAACGAGTGTAGTCATCTATAAATGTGATGAAATAGTACGCTCCATGCCTAGCCCTGACATTCATAGGCCCACAGATGTCCGAATGGACTAACTGCAAGGGATATTCAGCTCTAGTCGCTTTACCGAAGGGTTTTCTTGCAGATTTTCCTGCTAGACAATTTTCACAAGTGGACAATTCCACATGTTCAATGCCAGTAAGCAAACCTTGTTTTGCTAACCTTTGCATTCTTTGCTGGCCAATATGACCAAGTCTAGCATGCCATATGTTTACATCACTATCATATTTATGTGAGGAAGCAAACATAGAAAAACTAGCATTATTATTAAATGAATCATAATCCAAATCCATAATAATAAAACCTCCGGTCACATGACCAAAACCAAATAAAGTTGAACCTAAAGTCAATTTGACAGAATTGTCATGGAAAAATAAGCTAAAGCCAAGCCTAAGCAAAACAATAACAGAAATAATATTCCGGCGAATTCCTGGAGCATAGAGGACATCATGTAATAGTAGGTGTCGACCACCACGCAAGACTAACTTGCATGTACCGATCCCTTCAACAGCAACCTTATTGTTGTTGCCCACATAAATCCACTTTGTTCCACGTGAAATACGCCGAAACTCCACAAAAGAATTGCGTTCCCTCGTTATGTGGTCCGTTGCTCCCGAGTCTACAATCCACAAAAGATTAGATTCAGTCAAAAACACTGAACTAGAAACACAAAGTTCACTAGTTTGAGTTTTGTGAAATACCTTTCTAGGAGGCTCAGAGCAATCCTTCGCATAGTGACCCTTTTTGTCACAGTTAAAGCATTTCACCTTTGCAACATTGACACGTTTGGGACGTTTGTTATTGCCTTGTTGTTCTGCCCTTGCTCTTTTAGCAGGCTGAGACTGAGTTGGTCCTCCTTTCTTAACCCAATTCTTTTTCTTAAAGCCACCTTTGGCCTTAGAGGATGTTGCCATATGCAACTCAGCTGTTGGCTTAGCAGCCTCAAGCCGATCCTCTTCAAGCTCAAGAGATCTCCGGACATCTTCCAGAGTCTTGATTAGCTGATTGTGGGTCAAATGCATCTTCATATGATCCCAAGAATTAGGTAAGGACCGTATGACAGCTTGAACTTGTTGCTCATCGGTCAACACCTGACCAGCATCTTTTAACTCCCCAATCATGTTTGTCATAAGCCTCAGATGAGTTCTCACTGAATGTTCTTGGCGCTTCTTGTATGAGTCAAACTTGATTGTTAAGGATCGTAGCCTTTCAATTGAACAGGTACCAAACCTATTCTTCAAAGCAACCCAAAGACCCATAGCTCTTTGGTGATCCTTAAATTCCCTTAAGATATCATCATCTAAGGTGCTCAGCAACGTAATGCGAGCTAAAGAGTCTTTCTTTTTCCAAGCGTCATAAGCCGCACGGTCACGCCTATGCTGAGCCGTGGTGCCTTCCTCAGGCTCATCCATGACGATGTTAATTGCCTCCAGAGCCTCTTGCTCTTCAAGCACATATTGGACTTTTAAGCTCCAAGTCTCATAGTTGTCACCATTGAGTTTCAACCCTTTGTTGAGCTCAGCAACAATGTTCTTAGCAGCAGTAGACATTTTCTTTTAACAAAATAAAAAAAAATATAGTCAGGATCTAAAGAAGGAATTTCTAAATGCAAGTACTATGTTCAACATACATATTCGGACAATAAGCACTAAGTTGATTAAGTTAATTAACACATATATTAACAATGGAGTCGAAAGTTCACTATGTTCCCAGTCATCGTCCAAAAATTAAACACATGAAAATTAACCTAGTCAACTACCTAGCTTAATGATTTTATCATATTTAAAAACAACATTTTATTTTTATGAATAATCCCGTATGGATCTAAGTTAAACAAATTAACTTAATTAATTTAAATTTTATTTAACATATTAAATAAAATAAGTCAAAAGTTAAACTAATTAACATTTATTTATTCGTTAATTAATTAACGAATATATTTAATATTAAACTAATTAATATTTCTAACATGTTAAATAAATTAACAATAATAAATTAATGTTAAAGTAATTAACATTTTAGGCATTTTTATTTTAACTAATTAACAAATCATGCAATTGTTAAACTAATTAAAATTTATGTATTCGTTAAATAAATTAACAAATAGAGTAATATTAAACTCATTAATATTTCTAATATGTTAAAAAAATTAACAATATTAAGTAATAATTAAAATAAATGTTAAACTAATTAACATTTCATTCAATTTGCTAAACTAATCAACAAATATACTTAATGTTAAACTAGTTAACATTTCATATAATTGGGATAATAAAGCAAAAGTGTTTTATCAAATATAAATACCAAATCTATATTCCTTTTAAAAAATAATTCTGAAGTTTTCAAGAAAAGTTCATAATCGTCCACCTAATATTTTACAAATCTGGCTATTATTTACCAAAAAATAATAATATCTCTTAAATTAAATCCTTAAACGGGCCATTTGTCCCATTCATGTGGGCCTCTAAGTATTCTGTTTACATTTTGTCCCCTTGTATAAGAGGAAGGGGCCCATATTTTACTAAAGAAATTGGGCCAGACGTGTAAAACAAGATATATTTGTTTTTATTGCTTTGTCTCTTTAAAATATCAATTGAAGAGAAGCCCTAGTTCTCTTATTTTCTTTGACAGCCGCCAATAAATATGATTTATGTTTTTGTGTTCATACTTTGCCTTTAAGCCATTCCTTTGAAGCACAAAGCTTCATCTTTAGCATGTCACCGTCGCTGCCATTGTTGGAGTATTAAACTCCTAGGTTTTTTTTTTTTTTTTGGTCATTACAGAAAGATATAAAGAGGAAGAAGCCATTGCTTCTCACCTTCTTTTTCCCTTGCAGAATCGACCCAAAAAAAATATTTAAGGTATTTATTTCGTTTCTGCTACTTCCGGTGACGGGCAGCGATGTTCCACAGCGGGGAATTGGTGGGAGTTTTAAAAAAAACTGATTTTGATATATTTTCAAGAAAATAAATCTGTGAAGCTGATCCGAAACTGATGTGGAATCAGTGTTGGATTTATTTTATGGAGTTGAGATTAATTTCAAAAGTTATGGACATGGAAGTGATACTTTAATTTCTCTTCCTCTTTACTGAATGTTGACACGCATGAAGGCTTTCCTCCATTTTTTATTTTATTTTAATTTACTGTTTATGAGAAACAGAACTCTTCAGATTTCCAATATAAATTTTAAATCAGTTTAAACTGACCCTACTTTATTTTTTAGGATAGAATATACACTGATCTAAGAACACGGATTCCATCATAGCTTAAAAAACATAATTTCAAATGAACAGAATATTACATAAATCCTGACATGCAGTTTTAAATCACATAGAAAATAGAACTGCAGTTATGATTATTAGGACCAGAAAACCAACCTACGACATCTGATACCAATGAAGGATATAAACATCTATATATCACAATAATCTATACTAAATAGATTGTTAAAACATAAACCGAGAACTTACTTGTTGTTCTCGTAAGCGGAAGCGGTAGGATCTTGAACCGTGGCTGGAATTACTGGCCGTCGGTGGTTGTCACGTGCTTGACGGATCAACCCCTTTATCCACAGTCTAAACACTAGTTTATTTGAGAGAGAGATAGGAAGAGCTGTAGAGAAAATCTGTGTGTTTATCTGAGCCTATTACTACTGTATTTATAACTGTATAATACAGTAGTTGTCCACTTGTAGGACTCTATCAGGTAACTTATATTTTACCTGGATAGAAATTAAGAGCACCCCTTTATGGGTGGACTCTTTATTCAGATAAATCCAACAGTAATGACATCCCAAGAGAGGAGATGCAATTTTCTTTTGGTCTCAGAAGTGCCCAAAATGAAATTTCTTTGGATTTTGCCCAAAGTTTTAAGAGTTTTAGAAGGAAGGAGGTGAAATTGCATGATATGGTTGGGTATAGTGTTAAGAGTGGATTTAACCAAGGTTGATCTTCCAGCTAAGTTTAAAAATTTTGATTTCCAATTAGCCAGCTTGGATTGAAAATTATCTAATAGAAATTGATAATCCTTAGCCCTAGGTTTAAGGTTTAAGATTGGGAAACCTAGATACTTTCAAAAACTTTATCATATTTGAATATTAAGAATTGAGCCTAGATGACAAGCCAAGGAAGTAGAGGTATTTTTAGAAAAAATAATTTTAGATTTATCAAGATTAGCTCTTTCACCGGATAAATTACAAAAGAGATCAAGAGTAGATTTTATAGCAAGTACTGATTTTTCAATTGCGTTGGACATAAAAGTAAGATCATCAGCAAATAAAAGGCGGGAGAATTCAGGACCTTTAGTAGATAGTTTTATAGGGTTCCAAATATTGAGATCGACTTTATGATTAATATAGATAGATAGTAATTCTAGACATAGAATAAAGATATAGGGAGACATAGGGTCTGCTTGCCTAATACCTCTAGAGGGATTAAAAAAATTTGTTTTGGATCTATTAACTAGGATAGCCATGAAAGAAGATGTAATGCAAGATAGAATTAAACGAGTAATGTTGTGAGGAAATTTAAGGAAACCAAGCATAGATCGAATAAAAGGCCACTTTATTCTATCAAAGGCCTTTTCTAGATCATTTTAGCAAGCATTTCACTCTTTTGACCTTTCATTCGACAAAATTTATTAATAAACTCTTGAATAATATTCGCATTATCAGAAGCTCTCCTATTTTTAAGGAAACTAGCTTGGTAGGGACTGATAATTCTATCAAGAAAAGGTTTAATACGATTTACTATGATTTTGGTAATAATTTTATAGATAGTATTGCAAAGTCCATTAGGGCGAAATTTTTTAAGATGAATTGCACTCTTGAATTTGGGAATAAAGCATAAGTAAGTAGTATTAGAGTAGCTAGGGAGAGTACCAGTAGCAAAAACATGATGACAAAAAGATTTAACAGAACTACCAATGATGTTCAGTAATTCTGAAAAAAGAAAGGGTGGAGTCCATCAGGTCCTGGTGCCTTATAGGGGCTAAAAGAGAACACTGCCTGAGTGATCTCGGAATCATTAAGGGGAAGATCAAGACTGGAAAGATAAACATTTGAATACCAGCTAGAATTTTGATTTACATAATTAAGGGGACTACTTTCATGATTTGAAGTATAAAGCTCTTCAAAATAATTTAGCACATGTCTAGAAACTACCTCTTGATAAAAAATAATAGAACCATTTTCATCTTGAAAATGAGTGATAGAATTTTTCCTACGTCTATTTAGAGTTGTAACCTGAAAAAATTTTGTGTTAGCATCTCCAAAATTTAGCCAGTCAACTTTGGATTTTAGTCGCCAAAAATCTTCTTCATTTTTTAATAACGTATTATAATCAGGAATAAGCTTACTCTCAAGATTTTGCAAAAAATAGCTTGTAGAATAATTTGGGGAGGGTTGGACTCCATTCAATCTAGCCAAGAGCTTGCTCGTATTTTTAAAAATATTCCCAAAAACAGTTTTGTTCCAAATTAAAATATAATTTGCAAAATTATTTCTAGCATCCTGAAAAACTTCTATTATCCCAGGCCTAGAGAATAATCTTTTTAAAGTCAGGGTGAGACATCCACATTGATTCCAGTCGAAAAAGTTTATTAATACTAATATTAGGCTGTTTATTTAAACTAATCAAGATCGGATGGTGATCTGAATATGTTTTTAGGAAGGTGGTAAATCGAAGCATCCTTAAAAAGAGCTACTCAATCATTATTAGCTAAACACGGATCCAATCTTTCTCTGATTAAGCTATTCCTAAATTTACTATGGTTGGACCAAGTATACTTAGGTCCCTTAAAGCCTAAATCAATAAGATTGCAATAATTATGCATTTTTTAAAACTATTGGCATTGTTAATATTAATAGGTCTACCCACTGATTTATCCGATTGAAAAAGAATTTGATTAAAATCTCCACTAACTAGCCAAGGACCCTTAAAGGTGTCATGGATATTAGCTAAGGCACTCCAAAGTAGTGATCGATTTAAATAGGAAGTGCTAGCATAAACAGTTGAAAAAAGCTAATAAAAATTGAAAACATGATGATTTACCTTGAGCATTGCATGGACTTCATTACCATTAATTTGCACATCAGAGACAGTGATAGCCTCATTCATCCATAAAAGGACAATGCCACCTGATCGACCCACTGATGGAACCTCGGCATAGTCGGTAAAATTAAAACGAACCCTAAGATCAGGGTGATCTTCCATTTTGGTTTTCAGCAAAGCAACCATAACTGGCCTATAAACTTCTAGTAAAGAATCAAAATGTCTACGAAATTCTGGGTTGCTAGCACCCCTAATATTCCAAACAATTATGTGAAGTTGTCTATTCATATTAAAATTAGATTTTGCATTCCCAACTAAATTTAACTCAGGGTCAGTCCTCAATGTGGGGTTGAGAACCACTGCATACTTGCCCACTATTTTGTTTGCTGGGGCTCTCACATCTAGCGAGCATTTGTAGAGTTGAGAATGGCTTGTAAAAATTACCTTCTTTGTTCTATCTTTCTTTGAAGAGAAAAATTGCTATTTCGTTTAGGATTTGAAATTCTGTGTGACTCTCCCTGCCCCTTAGGAACATTTCTTCTAGCTCCCCCCCTCCTATTTCCTCCTTGTGCGGGCAGATTGTGAAGGTGCTCTGGTGATGGAGGTGGGGCTGGTGGAGGAACATTTTCCTGCATGTGGTGATCTTGAGGGGGAATTATCTCTTGATGATCCAGAATCTAATGATTTGCTTGGAGAAAGGGGTTGTTCAATGGTGCTAGGGCTTGCATGGGCAAGTTTTGTGCAAGATCTTAAGGAGTAAATATTGGTAGTTTTGGTGGTGTTACACAAGGTGGAAAAAATGGTAGGTCGATTAAAGGGTTCTCCTGTTGATTCATTCCATGCATTAGATGAGGTAGCATGTTGTTCATAAAGTTGTGCATGGACATGTGCATTGCTTCGCTTACAATAAGAGCAAGATAAGACGGATCCTGGATGACTACATAGGCTTGTTGTCCCATTAACGTCATAGGAATTATGATAGACTGACCCCAAAGAGTGGATTCGAACTATGTCAGAGGGATGACATTTTGAGGAGGAGGAAGTGTAAAAATTAATGGTTGATTCATTGGTGGAATTGGGGCAGGAGGATTGTTGTTTTGATTCATTGCTAGACGTTTCTTTTCCTGATGTATTTTGAGTAAATCCCTCACTAGGTTCCTTTGTCTCTTTCTTAGTGGTAATATTTTAATCTTTAGGAGTAGGTGTTATATAACACAAATTAATAGTAGTTTGAAGAGGGTTGGGAGATATTTGCATGGCTTTTTGCGTGTTAGGGTGGCTAAAATTTCCCAAAGAAAGAGAATAGATATGGGAGTTAATAATCGAATCGTTGGGGTCAATGCCATTGGCTATAGAGGACGGTGTCTGAATTTGGACACTTTCAAAGTTAGTGGAAGAACGATTATTTGAATTTGAAATACTAAGAGAATGAGTAGAAGGATTGTCAGAAGCAAAAGATGTGGCAATTGTCTTGGGGGATTTTTTATTGCTTGACGTGTCACTAACATTTTCCATTTGGCAAGAATTTTCCACCTCAGGTTGACCTTGCATAGGTTGTAACGATTTTTGCATGGCATCAACAATTCCAGCATGATCATTATTTTTAACTAAATCATACTTATCCAACAAATCATTATTAGGGTTGTTAAGAGCATTAAATCTATCACCAATTTCCATAATCTTATGATAAGACTTACGTTTAGATTTATAGCTAAAATTTAAATTTTTATCAGAAGGAGACGTACCTTGGTAGGCTACTTTTGATTAGCTAGCTGCATGTAGGTCTTTCACCTTCCTTAAATGGCTATTGATATAGGAGGAGGAAGAGTTTGGCTTAATTATAGTATTTTTATTCTTTCTAGGAAGACTTACAGTGTGCCACTCTAAATCCCCTTCCATGGTTTTAAGTTTGAGTTGAGATGAAGGTATAGAATTATTAGATATGATATTGTTAGGAGGAGTTTGAGAATTATAAGGACAATTATCTTGAAGATGACTTAATCGACCACATACCTTACACAGAATATTTTCACCTTCATAGACAACACTTTGTTTATGATGTTCGATGTAAACATGGCTTTTGACTGGGGTATCAACTTGTACCTCGATGCAAATTCTTGCATATCTAGCACGCAAAGGTAGTAGATGTTTTAAAATCTACTTTTAGTAATTTTTCCAAGCTAGTACCAATTTTTCTCAGAACTCCTTCATCGAAAAATTCAGTTGGCAAATTTGGTAATCTTATCCAGATTGTTGCTGTTAGTAGTTTTGTTTCTGTAGCTATAACATTTTGCTTCCAACATCTAACGGATAAGAAGAAACCATTAACAAACCAAGGGTCTTTAGTTAAGACTTTATGAAGGCGTTCATGCTTATTGAATTTTGCTTCATAAAAGTCCTCTCCCAAATCAATTAACGGAAAATCTTCCATTAATTTCCATTGGGTCTTAAGTTTTTCATAAAGATATTGGTGATGAAGCCTTTTTCCCAACAACTTGATAATAACTGAGTTAAGCCAATGAGCATAAATTCTTTGTTTTTCTTCTTGTGTAAATGATATGCGGTCTACTAAATCATCTTCCACTATTGGTTGAGTTTGCATGGAAGAAATGGAAAGAGGATCTACCAGAATATTTTGTTTTATGAGCGTAGAGTTTGTAGGTTGAGTTAATAATTTGTCGTAATAAGATATTTTCTTGGTTGTAGTTGAGTGAGGCTCATTGATTATATCCTCAGGGGGCTTTGGTGGTATTGGATGATTTCCAGAAGAGGTTGATTTTGGATCAATATCCATTCGAATATAGGAGCTGAAAGTGAGTATAGAAAGGGAAGAGGCTAGAGAGAGTAGGGAGTTTCTATCTCTTTAACTCACATGAAGTTTATGTAGATATATAGATTTTTTAAAATGAAAAATATTTGCACAAGCCAAAAAGAAAGAAAATTAAGCAACAAGAAACTCACTAGGAAAGAAAACCGAGCTAGTATAAGCGAAGTTGTAGAGAAAAAGAGGATTTAGAGCACTATGACAGAAAGAAGAGATAGTGACAGATATGTTGTAATAGGGAACTTAGACTAAAAACTATAACAGTTAAAGAAAAGGAGGGACCTTCCCTGCTCCCTGAATTTTGGCGCTAAGCTAAACAAATTCGTTCTTTTTATGTTTTAGCCACAAAGCAGAAAGTTGTTGGGATTATGAAGTCTTTCTTATGAGAAAAAGTAAAATTTTGGCAACAACAAAAATATCTTGTTGCCAATTTATTTTCAATTTAATTTTATAAAATTACCCCCTAAATTATGGCAACAAGAAAAACTGTGTATAGTAACCAAAAAAATTTCATTGGTGAAAGTTTTTTATATGGGAACAATAAATTTCTATTGTTGCAATTTCGTCAAAATTAGCAATGACAATATGGTTGTTGGCAAAAAGTCGTTGCCATTTCTATAAAACCCCTTCCCAAACTGTACAAGCTTCTTTCAAAGCATACGACTTTCTCGTAGTGGCTCTATTAAAATAACTGCTACATTAGCATCAATAAAGGAAGTGCTCATAGGATGATAAAAACAATTAGGACAACCATTCGAATAACCTCTTTTACTACCACACTCAATATATATGTTCAACCGAAATGATTGAGATGGTGCACACAACTCAATCCGAAAATATTTTGAAAATTTTTCAATAAAAGGGTCCTCTACTATACGGACAAGGTTCATGAACATTAATATCCTTTATGTAACAAATTTTGATTTCAACATGCCGTCTAACCACAAGTACATCAAAATAAATCTACATTAATACAAATAGACATAAAATCAAGCAAAACTCAAGAAATAATATTAAACTCACAAAATAAATATTTACAATACTTAGAACAACATAAACAAATATTAAAAATATTTTGAC
The DNA here is from genome assembly GCA_029990175.1 of Petunia secreta. NCBI lineage: Eukaryota > Viridiplantae > Streptophyta > Magnoliopsida > Solanales > Solanaceae > Petunia > Petunia secreta. Next base: position 5,486,620 of record JARKIP010000053.1, read on the forward strand.
CAAAGTAAATTAGATAACCTTCTCCAAAATATCCAAATACGCCAATTGTTTCGCAGCAACAGCACCAAAATTTTATACATCCAAAGTCAAACCTCGAAAGAGAGTGACACGGTCGATGCAAATATAATCAATTATAAGTCCAAGTCAAATTTACAGAGAGTTAACTTGATTAATTAAATTTTAAAGTACATTACAAGTTATGACTAATAATGTAAGCTATTGTAAACTAGTAAAAATAATTAAAGATAATTAACAAATGGGTAAATAGAACTAGAGTTGTAAACCTCCCTTAAGCATGTATTGAGTGATGTTGTCAACTAAGCTTGCCATATTGTATAGGTTAGATTTATTGGCCATACTTGTGTTACCTACTAATGTCTCTCAATTATTAGCAAACTTGATCTCAAAGAATCTCTCAACTTCTCTTGGACTACGTGAAGGACAAGTATTAATAACCTAAATAAGAAAATCCCTATTTCTAGTTCACTTCATTTAGATCAGATTTATAAATTTATTTAGGATCCAAAACTTTCCTAAGTAGTAATTACCTAACCTTAATATTACCTTCTCAAGTGAATAAAAAGGGATAGAGGGTGGGAGTAGTGTTTGCAATCACAACCCTAAAATTTATATAAGAAACTAACTAGAAATCTCAGCCTATACTTAGACAATATTTTTATTAACAATCCATCAAGAAAACATCCAACCCTACCAAATAAGCTTTGCTACTCATAATACTCATGAACATAACACATAGACAAATAGCATTCATCATATTTTTCATAGAACTAAGGTAGAAAATGTTACCCAGATGTTTTTGACCTTAGAAACGTGTAGAATTACCAATCTAATCTTGGAAAGGGAGTATTTACATTGAAAATAAGGTAAGATGTGTCAAAACATTAAATATATTCTATTTGTAATGGAAAGTTTACATAAAAATATATCACCCACTGATTGTATGACGCCACAAAAAGTTTTACTTGCCGCACAATGTCTTGTTTTTTCCTCACATCATGGTCTTCAATTGCATTTTGTGATCCTCGGATCTTCAACTCTTGGAAAATTGTGCAACGGCACAAAATTGTGCTAAGGCACACTTTTCTGGAGGCTTGTGCCAGGCCGCACAAATTTTTGTGCCTAGTACTTCACTATGTGATACGACCGAGATTTCTAGCTAGGCCGTACGGACACCCGTCATCCTTCCATAGACCAGTCGGACAAACCCTATCAATTAAATAGATATAAATGATATAAACTAACTCTGATACAACACAAACGAACTCAAACTATGTTGCACTTGATGCGCCTATGTAAGACACTGGAGGGTGAATAGTTTCCTTGCCCGATTTTTAAATCCTAAAACTTGCCTTTGAACTTTATCGCCTAACTTACAAAGAACCAGGCTCCTTGCAAGTTTCACCTATCTATGAAACTAAATTTAATACGGAAACATAAATAACACAGAGATTTTTACGTGGAAAAATCCTTGCTTAAGGGATAAAAACCAACGACCCAAACTCTTGGAATTTCAACTCTTCCACTAAAGGAAAACCCGAGCAAGTTTTAGACTACAACGTCATGTAATCAAGGAACTAGAACCCCCTAGTACCTAGAACCTTCCAAACCACACGTTAGCTGGTAAGGTTAACTCTACTTCACCTGAAAGAGTAATCTCTACTATATGCTTCTAAACAAGCTGATAGATTACAACTCAATAGCCTATAACAAATAACTAGGACAATAGACTTATCTATGAAACTGCTCCTTCACAAGGTTCTACTGCTCAACCTTTGTTCTTGCACACAAAGTCTCTCACGATCTGATTGTTCTTGATTTGCTTTGTTGAGATGTCTTTTGTGTGTAATGATCCTGGCCAAATTAACTTTTATATATAAGAGCTAGATTTAGCCGGATCCAACTAAGTTTAAAATTCCTTTTCCACTTTGGAATCAGTACTAAACAAGGTTGCCCATATTTCCTTATTTAAACCCTAAGTTAATTTGCCTTTAGTATTCAATCCTTTTTTGTTTAGGAACCGCGTCCTTTTCAGCACCGCTTCTTGCTTCTTCTTTTTCAGGTAGGATTGGAACTTTGACTCCAGCCGTTCTCTTTCTCCTTCTTCAACTCTTACTCGATTAATCCATTGAACAGCTTAGTCTTCTCACTTCAACTTTGAACCTTTTCATGGTCCACTTAGCACCATGTCCTTTTTCATCTTCAAAACTCATCCTTCAACAAATTCCCCCTTTTTGATGATGACAAACAATGTTGTCTCACCAAGGGTTTACACGCTCAAGAACCTGTAAAACTCAAACACTAACCACGAACCAGGGTAATAACAGTTTGGCAAAAATAGGTCACAAACATATAATGAACTAACAACATCTAACTTCCCCCTTTTGGCATCATCGAAAAGTTTCACAGTTGTAAGAACCTGCTAAACTTAAATTAAGTCTAGTTGACTCTAGTGCCAAAGGCAGCAAGCCAACCTTTTAAACGTCAGGAACCTGTATCAAACAATAAATACTTGCAAGCAGGATACTTATATCATCATAAGTGCCAAGCCGGCTTAAACATCCAAAACAACATTCAAATATTACAAACCAAAATATAAGATTGTCTTAAAAACAGGCCATAAAAGGAACCAGGAAGGGACTAAGGAAAGGAACTGGTTCAGAATTAGGGAATATCAGAGATGTTAAAGTGAGCAAGCAACAAGGCAAGGCGACGCGAGTTTCCTTCTCGTTAACGTTCCAGCTCTGTATCCAGCCTAGTGTTTTCAGTATTCATCCAGGCCAGCTCATCATTTTTCCTATCAAGCTACCTCCTGAACCCCTCAATCCTTCTATCAATTCTAGCGTTCCTCTTTTCCTCCTCATCTTCCTCCACATGCTCTGATTCATCAGCAGGTTCACCATCCAACACATAGTCACAAGACTTTAGAGTGTTCCTCCCAAACACATCATTGTGGTCCGGCTCCGTCCATTTACCAACAGGCACCCTAAAGAAATCAAATACCTTACCCAGAAGAAACCCATAGACTAGCGCATGTTTACCCAACCCCATGTCAGCTACCCTGCCAATGTGCTTGATCATCAATTCAGGCAGATTAATACGAACCTCATGATCTAGCTGATCCATATAGGTCATATCCATAAAGTTGGCCTCACTCCTCCTTTCTGACCTCTACAACAGGTTCTTCAGCAAAAATTGAAATAGCAACTGGTAGAAGTGCTGCATTGCCTTCTTCTTAACTTGTATAGCCCTTGCCAGTCTAGGTCTTCCTGCAAATTTCTGGGTCACCTCCAAAGCAGACACACCATCTCCTCTAGCCGGCCACGAGTTCCTCATGTACTCGCTGTAGCCCTGAGAAGGAACACCCAAAATCTCACCAAGCTCTATACTATCAAACTGTATCACCAGCCCCTTGACTATGGTTGTCACAATTCCTTTACTCGCTGTGCAATTTGAGTAAAATTCCCGAACCTCTTGCTCTCTCAACAGTCTAGTACGATCACTGAACAGGTTCAACCAACCCTGACCTCTCAACTTAGCACCAAGTTGAGTCATCCCTTCCAGCTCCAGGTCAGTTAGAATTTTATGGTAACCTTCTAAAGTAGGCCACCCTCATTTTCTTGTCTTCCTTGTCATCATCAATCACTAACTTTGTTTTGGAACCTCTCCTACAAACCTCAGGTTCTTTCACAATCCTTTTCTGCTGTTCTCGAACAGAACCACGAGTCACAGGTCTCCTCACATGACTCACTATTTTTCTACTGCTTTCTCCCATACCTTCAGAATCACCAGAACTTCCAATTTTGGAACTCCCCACAAATTCTCCTCCCTTTACCAACCTTCTTTTCTTCACAGTTTGTTTTTGTTCCTGAACCACAGGCCTCTTTCCCAATCTCCTCTGTTCCACCACCACCACAACATCAGTCTCATTGAAGGAACCTTTACTAGCTTGAGGAGTGGGATTTTCCTCAGGTAACACAGCATTCAAAGGTTAAGTATACCCTACACCTTCTACCTTCTCTTCCACATAATTATCAATATCTCTCTGATCTGCATCATCACCTGCCACAGAACCAGAGAATGAACCAGGTTCTTTCTCAGGTTCCTTGGTAGGCTCAGCAGACTTTTCCTTTCCCCTGTCACTAATGGTCTTTTCTACCACAGTAAATGTCTCAGGAACAGGTTCCTCGACAGTGTTCTCAGTTTCTTTTACAACTACTTCAACCTCTATATTTACGACCTTTTCAAGATTTTCTACAACTACCTTCTCCTTCTCACCTACTTTAGTCACAACAGGCTCTTCTAAAACTACAGGCTCTGAAGGTGAACAAGTATCGATAATAACAGTACCAGTAGGAGAACTAGGGTTTACCTTTTCAGTTTCTTGAACATTTTCTTGAACCGTTTCAATGACCCCTTCATCCATACCAGCAACTGAAACACTTTCCCCCTTACTAGTTGCTTCATCCAACTTTTTCTGCCTTAATTGAGTGAACTTTTTTGCCACAGCTACGAAGCGACTTGCAGCTACTTTCTTAGCCTTTTGATTTAGTTTCAAATTTTTGGGTTTAGGAGATGAAGGTTTTGAAACAATTTTGGTACTGGTTGACATTTTTTTTCAGTGTGTTGTGTTTTTAGAGAGAGAAGAGAAAGTTTTTGAGAGAGTTTTTCTTTTACACCGATAGAAACAATGTTTCTTGATTATTTAGTGGAATAGGAAAGGGTATAGGCATATCAAGAAGGGGAAAGGGTTGATGGGATGTGAAAAAGCTGTTTATACATAATGACGCATGGGAGCTGACGCCAGCGGTTCAAAGAATTTGAATTTTTAAAGCTTACAACTAATCAGGCGCCAAGTGAGGGTGATTGGTAGCGATTAGGCCACGTAAGACAAACATTATATTCAGTAAGTAACATAGAATGTGTACCTAAATGTCCATGCACCATTTTCTTCAATACCATCCTTTATTTCAAAAATTTGCCAGTATCTAAGTCATGAAAATAGGTTCCAGACAGGTCAGCAAGCAAAACAATTAGGTTTCATATTTAGAATCAACTAAACAAAGTTAAGCTAGGTAAAACAAGAAAACTTCACTAGCCAATCATTGGGAGAACCAGGTGCTGGCTCGTTCACTATATCTTGGTCATCCCTAGCTCAAGCCTGGTTTTTTCAAATTGTACCATGTTTAATGCCTTAGTGAAGATATCAGACAATTGGTCTTCCATCCTGCAAAAATTCATAGTTATTAGGCCTTTCTCAACATTATCCCTTAAAAAGTTATGCCTAATATCAATGTGCTTTGTTCTCTTGTGCTGGACTGGGTTCTTGGTAATATTGACTGCGCTGGTATTGTCACAAAAAATTAGAACTGGTCCACACTTGATTCCAAAGTCCTCTAACTGATACTTGATCCATAATAATTGTGAACAGCATAAAGCAGCTAGTACATATTCAGCTTCAGCTGTAGATAATACCACTGAGTTTTGCTTCTTTGTAGCCCATGAAACTAAACAAGGACCTAGGAAGTGTGCCATCTCAGATGTACTTTTCCTATCAACCAAGTGACCAACATAGTCAGCATCAGCATACCCAACTAGATCAAAACTTCCACCTTTTCGGTACCATAATCCAAGATCCTGAGTTCCTTTCAAATATCTCAAGATTCTCTTGACTGCAGTTAAGTGTGACTCCTTTGGTTTTTACTGGAACCTTGCACACACCCTCATACTATAAACAATGTCTGGACGACTTTCAGTTAAATATAGTAAAGAACCAATCATTCCTCTGTATTTAGTTTCATCAACTGAAGCACCAGTTTCATCCAGATCTATTTTTGTTCCAGGAGAAATGGGTGTGTTCATATACTTAGCAAACCTCATATCATACTTCCTTAAAAGCTCTTTGATGTATTTCTGCTGATAGATCATTATGCCTTCCTCAGTTTGCTTGATTTGTAAGCCTAAGAAGAAATTTAGCTCACCCATCATACTCATCTCAAATTTACTTTCCATCAGGTTGGTAAACTTCTTGCAAAGGTTCTCATTAGTAGCTCCAAATATGATGTCGTCTAAATACAATTAAACGATTAGCAGGTCCTTCGCTTTCTTCTTTAAAAACAAAGTATTGCCTATTTTACCTCTTGTAAACCCATTCTTCAATAAGAACTCAGACAACCTCTCATACCAAGCCCTAGGAGCCTATTTTATTCTATATAGTGTCTTGTCAAGTTTGTAGACATGATCAGGAAACTCTGTACTTTCAAAGCCAAATGGTTGAACCACATACACCTCTTCATTCAAATAACCATTAAGGAATGCACTCTTCACGTCCATCTGATACAACCTAAACTCCATGTAAGCTGCAAAGGCAATTAGCATTCTTATGGCTTCCATTCTAGCAACAGGTGTAAAGGTTTCATCATAATCGATTCCTTCTCGTTCATAGAGAAAGCTTAAGAGCTGAAAGGCGAGCTCCAGACTACTCATGAAGCCTATGGGATGGAGGCTTTGAAGAGCAGGAACCCGGATAAAGCGCTGGCTAACGAGGTTCGTAAGTACAAGCAGACTGTGGAGACCTTCAAGTCTTCCCTCATGGATGCCCAAGGTGCTAAATTTTATGTTTGTTTGACTTAAGTAAAAGTGGAATCATTGTGTCCATTTTATATGGCTTGAAAACTGCATGACAAAGTTCTTCCTATTCTGCATTAGCAGACATTGTTCTGTTCTTCGTTTACTTTCGTCCTCTTCTTCACTAATTATGCTATATGTTATTATTATTAAGTTCCCCGTATTGTTCTATTTACTAATTCTTTATCTGCTCTTTCTTTTGCGTAATACACCTTGGGACGAGTTTGGCTAACTCACAAATGGGGGTTCATAGGCTTGGAGTCTCATGGGGGTCAAGTTCACACTCAAGCTTTCAAGAAATGAAGACCTATAGAATTTTTTTAAAAAAATGCTTTGTTGAGCCGCTTAATGTAACTTAGGCTTACGCCCAGACTCGTTTTATGCCTGGACTTACATCCCAAGCTATGAGCTTACACATTTGGTACTGCTGTCCCGCAAGGTCGCCCCGGGTCATTTTTGTTACGCTCTGCCCCAAGGCTCGTCTCACAAAATGCCTTTTTAAAGCAGAGTCACTACTCGCTTAGAGCTAGACCACGTCTAGCTCAACCAGTAGGCATTAATCAAGCGTTGATCTTATTAAATCAACAATTGCACCTATACGCCGATGGGGATGCCTGTCCACGTAGTGGCAGAAAGTCTTAAATAATCGAGTAACTAAGCGAAGACGTTCTATCTCAGAATGCAAAAGGACATTTACCACACTGGCTAAAGTAATCCCATTGTGCGCACAAACAGTCATCTGCTATGGATGCAACCTAGTCGATGTTTATCGGCTCACAACGGACGTAATTGCTCAAGGCAGAAACACTGACGCACGTTCTTACAAAACTAGAATAGTCAGGACGGCCGAAAGCCATCTAATATCTAGGGTCACAAACATACTGCTTGGTCACACATTACAAAACGTCTAATAACACAAGTACGTATGAAATATTGGTGAACATTTATTTCATTAATAACATACAGCCCGTAGGCTCATAATATATATATTTAGTTCTTCCGGAATACACTATTTATTTATAACAATTGTAGAAAAACAAAAGGAAAGGGAAGACTAAAAACAAAGAGCTCATCAGGATTAACATGGTTGAAGATCCTTCATCTGGATTGTAGCCACTAGCATTAAACAGTCCGGAGTTCTTCTTTTCTTTTTTGCAGCTTAAGATATGTCGGCCCGAGCATTTCTTCGAAGTATACGACCGCTGAAACCTCCAAAGCCCGTCTGCTAGATCAAAGCAAAGTATCCCGGTAGCATCTGAATACAGGCCTGACCTTCCCCCATCTCGTCCATTGAAATTAAAGAGATGCTAGAAGACTAGTAGTAAAGCTTGACCATCCGAGTCAACCTCAACTGGTCAAACCAGAGTGCACAACCCTGCAGATCTTCAAGCACAAATAGAAGTTAGCCGAGAGCAGAGTGGCTTGAACTGGGAACTTACCACAAGGGAAACTCTTCCCTCAAGTGTCCCAAAGCTAACGGCCAATGGAGCATTACAATAATGGTTCAGCCAAAGCAGATAACCAAGGTGAAAGCCAAGAACCACGGAGGACTCCGTAGCTCTGTAACACCTTAGTCATCAGCCGTTGTGAAGCTAAATCCTCTTGCATGCATTGAAATACAGCCAAGCAGTATATCACTAGCCCGATGCCATTGTAGGAGCGGCCTAGACCACGAGGTATCCTTGCGGAGAGGCTGCACGGAAGCTGAAAGGGCTAAGCATCCTGACCCTGCATGACAAGAAGAATATCACAGCAACCGCTGTGTTACAAAATGAGTAAACCGTAATCAGTTCACGTGACACAGTGAAGACATCCCGAAGGACATCATTAGAATCCCGATCAAACTTCATAATTTGGGGGGACTTCATCCGTTTTCTTATGAATGAAGGCGTAGAAAAATGTAACTGCAAAAGAGCTTTCTCCCAAGAATTCCTCATGCACCATCCATTCAGAACAAAGGAAGAATTTTTAGGAGTATCATACAAGGATCAAAGACAACGCAAAGATAAGTCTTCGGGAGAAAGGGAGGTTCTCGTAAAGAAGTCTTTATAGACGCAAATTTTCTAAGGAGGAGATGCGTGTTTTGAAGAAATTTGTGATCTCTCAAGCCTCGTAAGTTGATTATTTATAGGTGGAATGCGATAAGGATGGAGCACAAAATGGTCTAACGTCATAATTGCTAAAGATATCGAACGATTCGGAGCAGTTAATGGCAGTTCCTGAAAAGGTGCAGGGGATCGGTATCAGCCAATTTGAAGGAAGCATTGAAGTTCTCGAAGAGATCATTATTATTCTTGGTTAAAGAGACTTCGAGTCTCAAGGCGTCAGTGAGATACCTTTTCACATCATGCCACTTTCACTTCATGACTGCTTGTGTCAGCACTCAGTAAGTGAGGGGGACTGACAATGTGGGCAAAAATACGCCACCTATTGTTACGAAATACGAGTCTAGCTGGCGAGACTAGACTTACACTACAAGTCACTGGGCACTGAGGATATACGCGCGCTCTAAAAGCCAACAACTGTTTAAGCGGGCGCAGAGCACACATCCCGCCTGATGTAGGGAAAACGCGGAAAGATAAAAAGGATAAAGAACGAGACGTAACTCGATCTCTAATCCCAAGTAGCAACGGAGAACTTGTTCCGTTACACCCCGGGAGAAGGACAAGAACACCTACGCTATGCAACTACCCTCGAGCCAACTAGGACCCGCAAGTAGAATGATCGGGGCGGGGTTGTTAGGCAACTAGAATCCACTAGAAGTAACAAGTCCCAACTAAGGTTGGTTTTCATAAACCCAAAGAGAATCCACTCTTTACAATATTCAATTCATCATTCAACATAAACTAAGTGTAAAATAAGCTAGGCTTGGATATTTATAGTGTTTTCCCAAGCTTACACAAAGACTTAACTACCCTTACTTAATAAGGTTCAACAAATAAGCCACGCAGGGCAAAATAGTAAAAGAACCATAAGTTCAGCAGCTAGGAGGGGCGCCTGGGGCTGGGAGGGGCGCCTGGATCATGCTGAAGCTAGGCTGGGCGCCTGGAGCTAGGCGGGGCGCCTGGCTTGGCCTTCAGCTAGGCTGGGCGCCTGGCTAGGCTGGGCGCCTGGCTTGGCCTTCAGCTAGGCGGGGCGCCTGGCTAGGTGGGGCGCCTGGGTGCCTTCCATTCTTAGGCAGTGAGCTTCCTAGGCGGGGCGCCTGGGCTAGGCGGGGCGCCTAGCTATGCTGGGCCTCCTTCCTTCTCCTTAGGCGTGGAGCCTAATGATGAAACCATCCGGAACACTTCCAAAGCCCTTGACTTCAAGTCCTTTGTATCTTCTAAGCTTGGCACATGTCGGAAAGTGTTGGAAAGTGTCTTGGCACGATTTGGGCTTCATCATCCTCCCCTTCTTGAGAAGATTTCGTCCTCGAAATCAATGCGTTCACGTCCTTGGCATCATCTCCTCGAGGTGCCCAATGCTCTCCTCCCTTGTAACTCTTGATCGTCACCTTGACATAGGTCTCTTCCAAGATCTCCCTTGCCTTATCATGGAGCTTAGAACCTACAAGCAACGACAAGCAAACACAAGAACTCCTACTTTGAAAGTAGGTTAGTGCAAGAAGTGTGGAAAACACACTCTTGTGATATAACCAAGCATCAATTAAAAGCACAAATATCAAGTCTCCAAAGAGAACAAAAAGTACTTGGTTAAAGATCATCATGCACCTAACACAATAGTGATCATATAAACCATGGGGATATGAAAAATGCAAGATTAAGCTATCAAAATCCCCTTGAACCTTAAGCTCAAGATCATCAAACCAATCAATCCTCAAGGTGTGATCAACAAGTGGAGTGGAGTGAGTCAAATAACTCAACATGCAAGTAACATCAAGTACTCCACTCCCCTTCTTTAGAGCATACTTACTCACACCAAGGGATTCCCTTTCACCTCCAATTTCATCACCTAAGCAACCCTTCTCAAAAGACAAGCTCTCAAGGAAGGCATTGATGATGGATTCTTCTTCATCATAACCCACACAAGCAATAGTGGGGTCACTCAAAGAACCATCTACCTCACCCAAATTCTCAAATAATGGGTTGCCTAAGGAATCAATTCCTTCACACCATGGGGGTTCCATTTGACCCCCCACCCTAGCCCGATACAAGTCGCTACCACAAATGAGATTATCGTCACACAATGGAAATGTAAAAGCATGCATCTCGACTTCATGGTCACATAAAAGCATGGTATCAAGACTAGGTTCACTTGAGGAGTCATCATAGACAACCTTATCCAATTCATGCAATTTGGACTCCTCAAGGACAAGACCATCCTTACTACAACACATTGGTCCACCAAATAGAAGCATATCAATTAGGGAATGGTCGACTACCTCATCTTTCCCTATGTCAAAGGTTGGCGGTGTGTCATAGCAAGGGTCACAATCATGGTCAACTATCAAATCTACACTAGGGAAGGGTTCAATGAACAATGAGCTCACATCATGATGTGGCATAAAATCCCTTCCAACTAGTGTTTCACAAGGACACACAAGTTGACAACTAGACTCTTCACTAGTGGCATATCCACTAGATGCATCACAAGCTCCAACTAGTGTTGAGTCAATACAAGACAAGTAGCTAGTAGGCTCATGAAAAGGTGAAGCAACACTTACATTTGTAGTACTTTCTTGATCACTCACAAGATTTGAAGTGTCATATGCAACTCCTCCTTCATGAAGCTCACATTGAGGCTCCAATGACTTGTCTTCAATTGTACCTACACAAGAACTTTCACAAGAAGAGATAGAAGATAAAAAAGGGTTAGAACAATGGGTGCTCTCACTCTCAATTTTTCCTTCCTCACCTCTCATCTCTCTCCATTTTACCTCATGGTCAAGTGTAGTTTGTGGTGACAATCCCCTCACATCACTCCTCAAAGCCTCTCCTTTTTCCTCTCTTGGATTGTCACCGGTCACTCCCTCACTTCTCTCTATCTTTTCTTTCTCATTTGAAGTGGAGTGACTCTCATTTTCATCATGCATTGGCAAAACAATAAGATTGTTTGCCTCGGGTTCAAGTACAATGGGGGACTTTGCTTTAGCCTCTTCCCTCAACTCCTTCATTCGTTTGTAGTCTTCCCTCACTTGCCTTGGAGTCAAAGGTCTAAGCACATATTTTCTCCCATCTTGGTTGACCGTATAGGAGTTGGTCCGACCATCATGCACTACACACCTATCATGTTGCCATGGTCTCCCAAACAATAAATGGCATGCTTGCATCGGGACCACGTCAAACATGATCTTATCCTTATAGCTTCCAATGCTAAACTCAATCAACGCTTGTTTCACCACCTTTAGTTCACCACACTCGCTAAGCCATTGTAAACGATATGGTTTTGGATGCTTAAGAGTGGGTAACTTCAATTGGGAAACCAAGGTTTTGCTCACTATGTTAGTGCAACTCCCCGAATCAACAACCATTGAACATACTTGGCCCATCACTCGGCACCTAGCATGAAAGAGGTTTTCCCTTTGATCATTTTCCACCTCCTCTTCCATAACAATGGTACTCAAGCTTCTCCTAACCACCAAGAACATTTGAGGGCCATCATCCTCTTCTACGGCCTCCTCACAATCAACTTCCTCATCCCCCTCTACTTCTCCATTTTCGGACTCACTTTCTTGTTCATACACTAAATTGCCAACCACAACCATGTTTCGTTTTGTGGAGCATTCTTTAGCAATATGCCCATAGCCCTTGCACTTATAACATTGAGTAGAGGTAGAAATAGGATTACTCAAGCGAGTTTTAGAAGTACCTTCCAAAGGTGGAGTAGTCTTCTCATATGGCTTCTTCACTTCTTTGCTAGCATTGGCACTTGGAAAGCTTGTATTTGGAGTCTTCCACTCTTTTGGTTGGTTCATGGGAGTAGGAGTGCTACTCTTGTAACGGGTGGACTTTTCTCCCTTAAGCCATTGCTCGGCTTCAATAGCGGCTTCCAATAGATCTTGAAGTGAAGGGTAAGAATGCAACCTCAATTGAGAAGCTATACCATAGCTCAAACCATTTTTGAAACGGATCATGGCTTGCTCTTCATCCTCGGTCTCCATATCTAAGGCCAATCGGGTCTTCTCAAACTCATCATAGTACTCATGAACCGTCTTGACACCTTGCTTTAGATCATAGAGCTTCTTGAGTTGCTCTTGTCGATATCTAGGAGTCACATACTTGGTATTCATGAGGGCCTTCAATTCATTCCATGTCACATTCACATGCACACCCGCTCTTCTTCTTGTCCTCTTTATGGATTCCCACCAAGTAGAAGCATAAGACTCAAAGGATGAAATAGCATAAGTACCTTTCTTCTCATCGGTCATCTCGTTTGTGTCAAACACTCTCTCTATAAGTAGAACCCATTCCATATAGGCCTCCGGATCACAATTTCCCTTGAAGGATGGAAGATTAAGCTTCACACTATTGAGATTGTTGTTGTTGTCACGCACCCCATAGTTAGGCTCCGGTTGGCCTCCATAGTGGTCATCATGAGCAACATATTCTCTTCTAGCATTCCTTCCATCAAATCTCATGGGTGGCCCTCGACCTCGGCCTCTACCCCGATCCACATTTCGACCCCAATTCATTTGCCTCCTAGGTTGATAATGAGCATCATACCCATAGGCCTCTTCTCCATACTCGGCTTCCTCCTCTTCTTGAGCCTCAACAACTTGCTCAAGAGGTGGGACAAACCTAACGGGTCTTCGAAGTGGAGCATTTCCTTGGGGATTGCCCAAGTTGAGAGGATTGCTCTCATGTTGGGGATTGCCCAACCCACGCTCTCGTAGAGCTTCAACTTTGCTTTGTTCATACCTCTTGTTTAGCTCAACAAAGTGTCCGGGAGTCATAGGAGTGCTATGACTCGTGCCCTCTCCGGATTCAATTTGGACACTCGGGGTCCTCCTCTCACCGGTCTCAACTTGATTCCTCTCGACGGTTTCAAGTCTCAATGAGATATCCTCCAATTTAGCCATAATGGTGGCCATGAAATGCCTCATGGGATCATCTCCTTCGTTTGCCATTGTACCTACAAGAAGCAACAAACGTTAGTAAAAGACCTCACTCACTCCCTCACTTGAGTTCACTCGGATCACTCTTTTGGGGGTGGTGGTGGATATTTCACTCGGACTTGTTACCAAAAGCTTCAAGTGGTTGACTATCAATCCTCAACCCAATCAACTATTCACGAGCCAATTGTACTCCGGGGCGAGTGGAGTTGATATGACTCGATGAACGCTAAGCAATTTGAAGTGAGGACTTGAACCAAAAGATACTACGGATCTTCTTTGAATTCTAGTCTCCTTTCTAGGCACGATGATCCTAATAGCTCAAAGTGATTAGTACTAATCGAGTAGGATTATACTCTAATAGCACTAACCGGAATTAATGCAATCAAACAAAGGGAAATGCCTATGAAAATCTACCCGAAACAACACTTTCAGCACTCAGGAGGGGCGCCTGAACTCAGGAGGGGGCGCCTAACTGTGCAGTGTTCCAGGCGGGGCGCCTGGGTCTAGGCGGGGCGCCTGGGACTTAGGCAGTAGCCAAGTCAGGCGGGGCGCCTGGCTTAGGCGGGGCGCCTGGCCTGAAGCCTTTCCCAACTCGTTCCAAACTCGTTTCAAGTCGATTTTCAAGCTCCAAATCCGATGTTTTCAACTTGTTTTCACAATCCAATGATACCCAAAGTTGTTTTTGATCTTCCTTAACAAACCCCAATCACATTAACATCCAAACAATCAATCAATTTCAAGATTCAAGGTCAAGAACTCAAGAACAAGGGGTTTTTCAAAGGGTTTTCAAAATGGATTGTGATTCATCAAACTTGGTGTTATTCATACTCAAATCCAACAAAATTGGTATCAAATCGTTTGTTTTTCAGTGAAGTTCAATCCCCAATAACAAATTTCCAATCAAACATCAATCCATCCCAAGAATCAAGCCAAAATCATCAAGAACAAGTTCTTCAAGGGTTTAAGGGGTTTTGGGGTTTCAAATTTTCAAACTCCACCAATCCAAACAATTTTGGTATCCAAGTAACGGGAATTCATCCACGATCAAGAATCTATAACACCCATATCATAAATCATCCAAACCAACAAGATACACCCAATTTTTGGATTTTTCAATTTTTCAATTTTTTTGTAATTTTCTTCTTTCAATAACTTCAACAACAAGAAAACTAAAAGAAAAGATACTAGGCACGAAGAACCAAGGGTCGGGGGTTTGTAGAAACAAAACCCGAGCCTTGCTCTGATACCAAATGATGTAGGGAAAACGCGGAAAGATAAAAAGGATAAAGAACGAGACGTAACTCGATCTCTAATCCCAAGTAGCAACAGAGAACTTGTTCCGTTACACCCCGGGAGAAGGACAAGAACACCTACGCTATGCAACTACCCTCGAGCCAACTAGGACCCGCAAGTAGAATGATCGGGGCGGGGTTGTTAGGCAACTAGAATCCACTAGAAGTAACAAGTCCCAACTAAGGTTGGTTTTCATAAACCCAAAGAGAATCCACTCTTTACAATATTCAATTCATCATTCAACATAAACTAAGTGTAAAATAAGCTAGGCTTGGATATTTATAGTGTTTTCCCAAGCTTACACAAAGACTTAACTACCCTTACTTAATAAGGTTCAACAAATAAGCCACGCAGGGCAAAATAGTAAAAGAACCACAAGTTCAGCAGCTAGGAGGGGCGCCTGGGGCTGGGAGGGGCGCCTGGATCATGCTGAAGCTAGGCTGGGCGCCTGGAGCTAGGCGGGGCGCCTGGCTTGGCCTTCAGCTAGGCTGGGCGCCTGGCTAGGCTGGGCGCCTGGCTTGGCCTTCAGCTAGGCGGGGCGCCTGGCTAGGTGGGGCGCCTGGGTGCCTTCCATTCTTAGGCAGTGAGCTTCCTAGGCGGGGCGCCTGGGCTAGGCGGGGCGCCTAGCTATGCTGGGCCTCCTTCCTTCTCCTTAGGCGTGGAGCCTAATGATGAAACCATCCGGAACACTTCCAAAGCCCTTGACTTCAAGTCCTTTGTATCTTCTAAGCTTGGCACATGTCGGAAAGTGTTGGAAAGTGTCTTGGCACGATTTGGGCTTCATCACCGCCGCCTAGGGTTTACAGTCTCCTAGTTAGGGTTTAGTATACCATCCCCTTGAGTTGTAGGCCCATGGCGTTGTTTGTATTTTTATTTTACCTTATTTAGGACTGGGTATTACTACTATAAATATTCCTACTTACATTGTATTGTACACAAGACATAATTTGCCTCCGAAATCGGCTACTCTCAAGGAATAAGAATTAGTTTGCTTTCTCTATTGCTCCCTACTTAATTACTTGTCTTCACTTTCATCGTATTTACTTACATTTTCCATTGTAATTTACCATATTGCTTTTGACCCCATTCATAATTAATTGTTTAGCCTAGATGTACAAATTTAGGCATAAATAGATAAAACTCCAGAGTAATCCTCAACCTAAGGTTCAAGCATTCAAGGTCAATTGTTTCTCAATTTTTATACTATGTACTACTAAATAGGGATGTTCATATTTAATTTAATTCCTAGTGTGTGTACGGTTTGTGATCACGTTCGAACCGAGTTTGTTCAGTTTACAACCTAACATCTGTGAGATGGAATTTAGTTTCCCACTAATACAAGAACCTAGTCCACATAAACCCGATTCAATAAGTATGACTGATCTCTATGCATCGAAGGATATAATATATCATTACATAGTGGTAGTACATTTCTTTTGTTTAAAGTGATTATTTGTAGCATCGAGTTCATTTTTTTCAACTTTGAAATTCAGGACACTGTCCTGGTATTTGAACATGTACTAAAACTCAAAAATAGTGTCGTATAGGTTATTTAGCAAAGTAATTATTTATAGACACTGTCTAACATGAAATTAACTGCACTATAATACGAGTAAGATCAACAATCGATATATCCTCTAACATGACACGTAACGAGGTACAACAACGATTTTTCAAACTAAAGGAATACTTAGTCATCATGGATGATAAAGAGACCATTTTTTGCCCCTTGGACGTCCAAGAAATTGTACTGGAAGCCAATAAAAATATAGAAACCACTAATTGACCTGCGAAAAACTGTGTAAGTGGCCAAGTTAGTTAATAGGCCTGGAGCTGAAAAGATAGTGGGGAAGAGAAATGTAGTCCAAACCTCGAAGTACTCTTCAGATATTTGATTATGTAAACGGTAGAACAAAATGGACCTGGACTATATGTATTAAACCAAATGGTGTACAATGAAATTTCGTCGAATATATACATTTTCAATTACTTTGCGACAATGTTTCCATATGCGCAGGTGTGAGGCCAAGCATTTTAATTGACACGGGGTGAAGCGTAAGATCTGAAGAAAAAGCCCAACAGGTGATTGTTTTTTATTAATTTTTTTAATTGTTATGATCAAAATAAATAGTTAAAAACGGCATAAATGCCCAAAAAAGATATGTTGCCTAATTTTGTTCCGAAATTTTCTTAAAATTAATAAATTATTGCGATATTTATAATTAATATTGAAAGTGAAAATATAATAATAATAATAATAATAATAATAATAATAATAATAATAATAATAATAATAATAATAATAATAATAATAATAAGAAAATCAATTGAAATTTCAAGGAAAGTGGCTAATTTTCCAATGCGTAACCCTAATTGTACCCACCCCACGCAACCCTTATTATTTATTTGATTGTGCAAAATATAGGCTAAAATCGTTCCTTATCAACGAAATTGGCCAATCTCTGCAAACAATACATATATATATAATGCACCCCATCAGTCATATAACCCAAACCCGATTTCCCTTTCCCCTTTTCCCAAAAACCTAAATCTCCTTAATCTCCTTCAGCCGCAGCCCCAATTTCAACCCTTTTCCCCAAAGTTTTGTGACACAAACAACCAAAAATCCATCGTCACCAGTGGCCTGGTGGTCCCACGACCCTTTACCCTCTCTGTGACGTCGTTACCTCCCTCTCTCCTTATTGTTCCAACACATCTTTTGTCTTGGGCCAATGAGAAGCGAGGAGGTATAATTCCATGCAATCTAACCCGTCCAGATCATAGCAAGCTGATTCTCCACCGTCGATTCAACTAGGTAAGTTTTGTTTCACCTTTTTACTCATTTTTTTCACTGATTAGGCTTTAGATTCAATGTATATATAGGATTTTGTCCCACATCGAAAGGGAGGGCCTTTTACACTCTTAAAATACCTATAAAAATCCCTATGCACAGTGGAGATTGGGGGGAAATTTTGGGATTTTAACAGTCAGTTTCGACTCAAAGTCCTAGCAGTTTAAGCTTTTCTTTTAAGTTAACTATTTAAAGCATTGAGGTCTAGGTGTTGCTTCTGAGTTTATTCAGCTCGTCGAGGTGCTCACAAAAGCTCAGATCTGTGCCTCATTTCACTGCCCGAAAAAAGGTCGGTGTTTCTCGCTTTTTCTGTTTTACTTTGTATAATATAGTTATTGATGTCGTTAGCTTGAAATGTTAGTTCTAATTATAGTGTTCTTTGACCTTGAGCTAAGATATCTTGAAAGTAGGTTAAAAAGGGGCCTTGATTAGCTTATATGTTTAATTTGCTTCAAATGTGTAAAAAAAGATTAGCAGCTGGTTCGTGTTAAGCTTTATTAATATCTATGATTAACTTTAAATAGTGATTAACAACCTAAGAAAATTCTTGAATTGTCTACTAGAAATTGTTGTTTAAAATTGGTCTCACTTGATAAGAATATAGTTAATTGTATGTTTTAGGTTAACCTTTTAAAGAAATGTAAAAGCAATAAGTTATTTACCTAGTTCTATTACTTTCTTATTTCTGCTTCCTGGTTCTTTTCTCTGTGAAGTAAAGGGGCTTTTCAGCTTTTATTCAGTTGTGAAAGGGGTGTGTGAAGGGTCTGAAAGGGTCAGAGGTTTGTTTTTTCTGTAGCTGTGATGTTTGATATGTGTTCAGGTTGCTTAAAGAAAGTTTAGTCTCAGCATGTGCACCAGGTTGTTGAGGGGATGGAGAGGTAGTTGCGGGTCTAGTATGTGTGCAAGATGTTAGAGCCTGTCCTAGGTTCGCATAGGTGTGAAGGGAAGTTATCTCTTGGTTATGCAGAGGTGTTCAAGAGGGAGTTGGTTACTGGTTTTTCTTGCCTGATAGTAGTAGTTAGTTAGGTGATTAGGAGAGTGGCCTGTGAGTTTGTAGAGGGAGTCCAGATTTGTCTTGAATTAGTGTAGGAAGCCCTGCTGTCTCAATGTGTTCTAGGATCTACATGTGAAGTGTATCTGCAGTTTGGTTCCCGGTTTGGGGTCTGTCATAGTATGCAGCTGATGTATGTGAGGGGTATATGGAGTTCAGGTCGTCTGAAGTAGTTCATGCCATTTCTAGGTTTTAAGGTGTAGTAGTTCCTGGTTCAGTGGGAAGTATAATCCCAGGGAATGTCTAGGAGTATCTAGTGTGTGCTGCAGTTTGCATAGGAGGGATAGGGAAAGAAGTCTTCCTATTTTCTTTCATTAAAAGCTGTAGCAATCCTAAAAAAGAATGTTGGTTCTGGATGGTAGCAACAAGATGTTTCGGTTCAGTAGGAGTATAGGTGTTTCAGTTTGTTCCTATTTGACTGCAAGTTAAAGTAAAATTTTGTTTTAAAAGGAATAGAATCTGCCATGTTCATGTTCTTTTATGTCCTTTTGTTTGGAATGATATATATTTGCTTTAGTACATAGCTTGTATCTGCAGATATTCTATGCCTTTGTTCTGGTGATTGTTAATCTTGAAACTGCTTATAAATCAGCTAGTTGGAGGAAGTTTTGAAACACTTTTTGTTCATATTTAGAAGAGTTGAACTGTCTATGTCTTGAAACTAATCTGGGCGTTTAACGTTATTTGATTTTCTTGGCACATTAATTTGATTGGTATCTTCATTTAATTACCGAGCTCGAAAATCTCTTTTTAATATTTATCAACAATAAAAACGGAAACCTCCTTCCGATGCCTACCAAACGAGGTCTGATTTAGCTCAAATTTTACAGATAAGTCTCAATGGACCTTACGAATATTTTAAAATTATCGGCACACCAATCGGAGTCCTAGCTTCCGAAATGACTAACCGAGGTCGTTTCATTCTCCTCCACTTAAACTCTCGTTCGTCCTCGAACGAGCCTAAGTCTAAAGTAAGGTTCACGCTGATAACAAGAGAACTTGCACGACTTTCAAAAATTGCTCCACGGGCATTATCTTCTTATTACAGGATCAAAGTCATAACACGCATATCATACTTTTGAAATAAAAATATTTGGATAATATGATAATACCATTGCCCGGATTATTCTGACTAAGATGATCCTTCCTCGATCACGAGAGGAGAGTTCTACATTTTCGAAACAAAGATACACGGAACTTTGAATTGGTTAACATGATTCCGCCGATAATCACCTCTTCGATATACATTTCGATATAAAACAGGTCGATGAAACTAAGAATTAGCTTACGCTTCAGCAACGCCTTAGAGATTTAATATTATGATTCGGTATCAATTGGAGGAAGACTCCTCCACTTAGAGCATTAATTCATACCGCTAACTTGAATAGAAATAGTCATCCTCGCACAGTCTACCAGACTAAGGAAGGCATAGCAAAAAATAGAATGCGGCTCAGACCTGAGCTACCAAATTACCCTCTCGAGTTGCCAAACGATTGCAACTCCCGAGTTCACAACTCTATATCTTTGTCATAAGCACTACCGCCTGATCGATAAAATTAGAGGTCAAATGATGCCCCTCATTGCCTTTAGTAGTCCTAAACACAACAATACGCTTACCCAGCTACCTTGACACGAACTCTGGCTCCACACAAGGAACATCATAAGAGGCTACTGACCGCCTAAGCTCACCAGTGCCGAACAAAGAAGAGATGGTAATAGATCTTTATGAAGCTCATCGTCTTACTTATTCGGCTACCAGAGCTAGACTACTTACGAGTCAAGCTAGCCAAAGAATTGCAATTGAAGAAATAGATATTAGATTAGCTCTATGGAACAACATCCATGCCAATTTAACCTCCCAATAAGAAGGAAACTCTGACAATTTACCAAAAACCCTGTTATAACCCAGATAAGCTCATAGGATAACATGACTTTACTAGTATTTTGAACCAAGATGAGATGCGTAGATCGAATATTACTTACTAACTACTTTACACCGGAAGAAACATGTGACACTTTCTGATGGTGATGAATAGGAATCCTATCCTCTTACAACCACGGAATTCCGAGAAGAGAGGTATACTAATTTGACTTAATAATAAAAGCTGGCACGATAAGATGCCAAGCAGACAATACCGACACTCACTGTAAAATCTCTCATATTTAGACCAGATAAAATGGTAGGGTCGCACAAAGGCCCTGAATAAAACATACCAGAAGCTTGCCCCTCTATTCAACCGATTCTTAATAGAAATAATAAGGAAAACATGGAAACATGATATGACAAACTATTTCCAAATCGATCGGAAGAATCAAATCTTACTCACATTTAAGAGAGGAAGAAATCTCAGGGTCCACTATATCGGATACCTCAGCATCCTGCCAAACTAGAAGTTCATAGAATTGCCTCTGCAGCTGAGTCGAGCTGCTACCCTGATAATTATTTCTAGAAGAACCACTACCACCACACTCTCGACCTTTATCAAATGAGGGCATATCTCTGGTTGATTAAGATCTAAATGAAATTTCCTACTACTGTGCAGGTGTCTGATACAGGTCTGATGGTGAGAAAAAGAACAAATGCCTACTTGCCGGACTGAGGAAAACTCAACCAAAAATAACAGGCTCACGATAATGATAACACCTTTTCAATGAAAATGGAAGCTGGACAGGTTGTTGATAGCTACAAAGAGAAAAACTGGGTCTGATATTGACGAACTACTGGCGCACTCTAAGAATCGTGTGACACAAGCTGAGATAACCTGCAGGGTGACCTCCCAAAATAATCAGAACTTTTACCTCCAAATGAGGTACCATGGTTGCCCACTTGGGCCACGGGATCTCTTACTCTCCCGCTCTAACTCTTCCCGCTCTAACTAATGATATGCCTAATACCTTTGAGCAATATTAACGACGACATCAAATTAAGTCCCAACCTGAATTTCTTTTTTTTTTCGAGCCATCTGGGATCTCAAGGAAGGAGAAAGGTCATCAATAAATCTTTGAATCTCTCGAAAGGCTCATGGACTAGTTCTAATGCATATTCTGCCATTCTATAGAATTCAATCGTATATTCTAAAACACCAACAGGCTAACCGACAGGCTACCCTGTCCAATCCACTCAAACTGGCAACACTTTTTATCTCGCTCGCTACTCGAAAGGAACTTTTCCACGAATCTAGAAGAAAACCAAACCAAGTTAGCTAATAAGAGAGCGGCCCACCAATTCAAGGCTGGACACTGAAATCAGAAAGCAGAATAATCAACACCATATCGCTCTATATAATCAAGAGCCTGAAGGATACGCTAACATCATTGTATTTTAAAAAAAATCACGAAGTTTATCTGATGCATTGCTTAAGATTATCATAAGGTTCAACCGCGTAAAATAATGCAACCTTTTTGGACACTCGGACCGAACTGATACCTCGGCTGGCTAACCAGCCAGAAAAACTGGAGGCACAATACATGCTGCATCCGGAACATACTATACTGCGGCAATATTAAGAACTGGAATAGGAGCTCCCTGAAATCGAACGTCTACACATGCGGCAACCTGATAGGCTGGCCAGCGAATAATAGGTTCTTATGGTATCTGCATCGCCAAGATACTCGTAAAGCATCGTAGATAGCCAAGGGAACTACAAGGCCCTGCTCCCTTGCCCATCGCGAGCTCGTACAACTAAGGCCTGCGCAAATGGATCGTCAACACGATCCACAACTCTCGGGGCTTGAGTAGCCCTAGCCTCAAGCTAGACTACTTCGTCCTGAACTCCTACCATTTGCCGATTTATCGCACGAAGGCTCACTATTACCACGAAGGAATTAATGAAAATACTTTTGCATCCTAGACCGACGCGCGATCAGAAAAGAAGGAAGTGAAACTTCCTAAATGCCATCATAGCCTCTCGTAGATAAGTACGGACGTCTACGTACCCATCAGCGAGACTCTACTAGACATTGTCTTAGTCTGGATAGACACTAAATTGGGCTCTGATACCAACTGACACGACCCGCAATCCGATTAGGCCGTGCGGACACCCGATATACTCCCCTAGACCCGTCGGGCGAACCCTTACCAATCAAATTAGTAAAATAAATATAAAAATTCATATATAAGAACAAGACTTTTAAAAAAAATCACAGACATACTGATACCCCTAAGTTGTACAAAAGAAATTACAGCTGACTACCCAACATACTAGCTTAGGGCTAACCAGACCAGACATCTAAGAGTACAAAAGAAAACAGATACCTCTTGAAGGGAGCAAAATGCAACTGAAATAATAAACCATAAAATGGTGGCCATCCGGAATAAAGCTGGCTTACCCTGACAGCTGAAGTCGTCTTCGCTCCTGAACAACGCGGCGAACTCAATCCTGGAGCGAACCTGCCGAAACGAAATAGATAGACAAAAACAAACTACAAACAAGGGTGAGTCAAAAGGACTCAATAAGTGGGGCAGACTAGCCACCTCAAAGAATAGGATAGCTAGTCAGAGAGATAAAACAGATAAACCAAATTCGTCTTATTTAAATTATAAAAAGGTAGAGCAAGATAATAACCGGAAACACGTATGGAATGACAAACTCATCGACAACCAGGAACGTAAGATAACCAAAACATATAGGTATCCCGAACACACCAACAATCAGAAATACATCCTGTTGCGGCGTGCAACCCAATCCATATATTCATCCTGTTGCGGTGTGCAACCCGATCCATATATTCATCATGTTGCGGCGTGCAACTCGATCCATATATTCATCCTGTCGCGGTGTGCAACCCGATCCATATATTCATCATGTCGCGGCGTGCAACCCGATCCATATATTCATCCTGTTGCGGCGTGCAACCCGATCCATATATTCATCATGTCGCGGCATGCAACCTGATCCATATATTTATACCATTGCGGCGTGCAACCCGATCCCCGCAACCCAGAATACGAGCCAGAAATATATAGGCAAAATGAGATATGTCTACGACATAGTATACATACCGCATACATAAAACACAACACAACACAATACACACAATAGTCAGTATATGGGGCAATGAGATGGGATGAATGCGGTACGATGCAATGTAGTTACATATGCCTGATACCTATCTCCGGCGGGGGACTCTCATCGTCTACCGGGAAATATATGCAATAATGACCCTTCACCAGCTTGGGACTCTCATCGATTACCGGGAAGTATATGCAATGATGATCCTTCACCGGTGCGGGACTCTCATCGCCAATCGGGAAGCATATGCAATGATGATCCTTCGCCGGTGCGGGACTCTCATCGCCAACCGAGAAGCATATTTAATAATGACCCTTCACCGGTGCGGGACTCTGATCGCCAACCGGGAAGTATATGTAATAATGACCCTTCACCGGTGCAGGACTCTCATCGACAACTGGGAATTATATTCAATGATGATCCTTCACCGGCTCGGGACTCTCGTCGATTACCGGGAAGAATATGCGATACTCAAAACCAGAGTGCAATGCTCATATGCTCAATGCAAAACCAACAACAGTGCATAACATATAATACACAATATAATTTCAAATCTAAGGCGTGATGAGTACGCCTATCGGCAGCTACGCACGTAAGGAACACGTAGTAGAAACTCCACGAGGCCAGGTGCCTCCAAAGAAATGGATTTAAAAACTTACCTTGTTACAAAGTTAGTACATCCACTCAATAACCGCTTGTCCTTTGGTTTCATTGCCAAACGATCCCACTCTATTCAATAAGCAAAAAAATATATCAAATTAGGCTAAAAGCTTCATTCCTCACATCTTAGGGCAATCTGGTTAGGAACCTGATACCCTATTCGCATACGCAATACGCAAGCTAGGCCTATGTACAGGTTTTAAGGCCACATAACCAAACCCCAAATAAATTACATTTATAAGTTGCCCATAATTCACTGAGTACGAATATATAATCAATTTCATTATCGGGGTCTATTTGACCCTTTAAACTATCAATTTACGTCATTAGGGCGATGTCTAAGATCCCTATTTTTACCGTATTTACTTTTACCGTAAAAATATATTCAAACATACGTAATAAACTCAAATAATATATTAAGATCATTACCTGAATGTTTTGGGGTAAAAATTCTACTATTTTCCCGGCTCTTTTCTCATTTTCTGGCATTTTTCCACTGCGCGTTTTGCATTTTCGGTTTCCCTGTTTCTCGTTCCAATTCTTTCTGTATGTATGTACCAATGTTTCTGTTGTCTATTCAAAGGTTAAGGACCAAGGTCCACCGCCTTTCATTTTTAAAAATTTTAATCTTTTCCTTTTTTTTTGTTTTCTTTTATTTTATTTTCTTTTCTTAACGAAAATTAAAACAGTGCCCTACGATATTCGAAATAATTCCAACTTTTGCATACGAATTATAAAAAATATATTTAACATACTCGCGAAGGCGGATCTCAAATCGGGTTCCCGAAACTCAAGATGCGAATTTAAATAGAAAAAGGTCAAATTATTTAACTTTCGGCATTTTAGCGGAAACTAGCCGAACAACATCGAAATTCACTTTGGAAAAATCGCAAAAGTCACAAATAATCATACGAACCTAACGGCGCTTTCAGATTTTGTATCGGAGCTCATTCGCCAAAATCGAGCTCGAAAATCTCTTTTTAATATTTATCGACAATAAAAATGGAAACCTTCTTCCGATGCCTACCAAACGAGGTCTGATTTAGCTCAAAATTTACAGATAAGTCTCAATGGACCTTACGAATATTTTAAAATTATCGGCACGCCAATCAGATTCCTAACTTCCGAAACGACTAACCGAGGTCGTTTCATCCAGTCAAGTAAGTGTAAAAATAACCCTGTTATCTTCAAGTGAAATCAGAATCCAAACTTAGCATTAAGGTATGGCTTCATCCATAAATGGTTACGTAAGGTTTATACATTAACAATCCAGTTTAAGAATGAGGGATGCAAGTTTATAGTGGTGTAAGGGTTTAGAAAGGGCCCCTGTGTGGCCAAACACATAGTTTTTAGCTATGTGACCTGTCTTAGAACAAACAAGGTACAGGCAGGGTACTCCTAATAAATACACAGAAAGGGGAATCTAAAGGGAGCAGAGAAGAAACAAGAAACAAGAAACAGTGCCCTGAATGCACTCATAAAACAAGCCTGCCTAGGATTTGATTATCCAGAATGAGAGAAGCCCTTATAGGGCACTTAGAAACCTGCAATTTTAAATTTGGTATAGCCCCTAAGGCCATCCTCATAGGATGCAAGAAAAGGGTTAGCAGGGGAGGGTACAGATCCTCCCAAACAGGTCACATACATATACAAAGAATCTAATAGATCATGTATATAGGCATGCTACAGGTAAGGGAAAGTACAGAGTTGTTATACCTTGTTAAGTACAGTAGACAGCAAGTAGATCAAACTTAGGCAGTGCTTGATGCTCTAAAGAATCAGTGCAGGAAAATAGAGAAGGCAAGGACTTTTTCCCAGGGAATTGAGAGTGGTAGAGAGATTTTTCAGTCGTGTATGTATTTCTGTATATCTCAATGTAAGAATGTGTGTCTGGTGTGAAATAGGAGTCAAGTTTATATAGGCATGGTCTAGAGCCTTTTTAAATCCTACTCTGAAAAGGTAAAAAATTAAA
This sequence comes from Petunia secreta, assembly GCA_029990175.1. Taxonomy (NCBI): domain Eukaryota; kingdom Viridiplantae; phylum Streptophyta; class Magnoliopsida; order Solanales; family Solanaceae; genus Petunia; species Petunia secreta. The sequence goes on from JARKIP010000053.1 coordinate 5,513,158, forward strand.
TAAGGAAAGGGAAGATCATGCTATTAATCCGAGGGAATCAATTTCCCCTATGTTTCCCATAAATAATGTCAGTTTGAAAATCAAAAGAATAGAGAAAAGTCTACTTTCCAGAATTATGAGAGTTTCATTGTACACTTGCCATACATAGCTCAATTAGGATCTTAAATTAAGCAAAATCTCAAGCACGCAGATTCCCCACTCCTTAATCCTAATAAATTGTCTAAATTCAAAAGTCAGTTTTCCATAGTTTCAGACTCAAGATACCTTGATTAATCTAACAGATTTCAATTAAGAAATCTAATGGATACTATATCAATTACCACAATTGTTTTCCATTTAAATACAAATCAGAAATCCAATCAGAGATGTCAAATTGGACCCATTGACCTTCTTCTAACAATGAGACTTGATTCCAACTAAGCAACTCATACGACTATGCACTTTGACGGACTGGTAGACTAAATTCAATGCAAAAAAGAACGGGTGAACCATCATGGGTGCTAGGGTTTTAATTCAATAGAGATGTCATGGAACAAACTCAGAATGTAACAAACTTAGTCATGCAAGCTTTTCAGAATGGGGCTTTAATTTAAATCAGTGAACGAGTTACTTCATCCAATGAAATTAACCCTAATTGATTAACATTGGCCAACTAATCAATAAATCACGCTAAAGCACAAAACAATGAATCAAAATCAAGCGTAAGTTTCACATAACAGTCCACGAATCAAGAAAAGGGGAATGGATTACCTGTTTAATTATGGCCCGAGACTTTTCCAGCGACTAAAGTTCTCGTCGCCGTGAGATCAAATTTTACCTTTGTCCAAATGTCAACAAGAGTATAAGGTTTTGCAGTGGATGACGAGGGGAACAGAATGGTACGATTTTCTCTGAATTTAACCGGTCGAATCGATCGGAAAATAACGTAAACAGTGGGCGTTTTGCGAGAGAGAGAGTGTGTGTGTGTGTGTGAGTCGGCTAAGATGAGGAGGGAAAATGGGATAGGGTTGTAGGGTTTGGGGGTGGAAAATTTAATTAAAAAGGAAAATGGGTGCTGGCCGTCGGATTTGTGTGCGTGGACGGCTGAGATTTAGCCACGTAAGCGTATAGGAGGCAGAAGAGGCCGATGTGTATAATTCTGAGGTGTATATCTGTATGTGTATAAAATTGTATAAATGTGTGTAAATGCCTATAAATTGTGTAGAAAATTGTATAAGACTGCTTATAAAATTATAGAAAAATCAGAAAATTAATTTGAGGGCTAAAGGGCTAATGGAGACTATTATTTTGAATTTTAAAATAAATAGTGTAATTTTCTGAAATAGGAGTAATTACAATTTTTGTAATTAAACGTGCAAACCTTGTAAATAGTTGTAGTTTGTATCGGTGTCTTTAGAAATGGCCTAATTGGTGTGCATACATGAGGTAGTGACTCAGAATAGGAGTGAGTGTAGGATAATTGTATGGTTATCAGTGCAATTTTGTCCGAATAATGGCTATTGAAACAAGAGGGACAAAATTATGTATCAACAGCTGCCCCTCTTTTCCCGGAGATGATGAAAGAGTCTTCATGCAAAGAAATTGACAGAAAGACTAATTTTGTCGTGACTCTAGAGAAATGCTTACTGCTTGCGAGAATTGGCGAGGCATAGATTGTAACGTTCGCGTTGCCAGATTGTATATCCTGCAATAAAGGTGAGCCTTGCAATATAGTTTGTATATAAAAAACTGTAAAGTGCACCTTCCCGTTGTGCTGAACTCTCTTTCCGGGATTATTTACCATATGCAGGTGTGTCTGTTATGTCTGACTATGTGTCCTTTGTTGTGACAAGTGTTAAATTCGACATTGGGCTGTGTACGCTCAGTCGATGCATTGGGCTGTGTACCCTCCGCAAGAAATAAAATGACAGAATCGACATCATGCTATGTACCCTCAGCTAATTTAAAATGACAGAATCGACATCAGGCTATGTACCCTTAGCTAATTTAAAATGACATAACCGACATCGGGATGTGTACCCTCAGTCGACGCATTGGGCTGTGTACCCTAAGCTAATTTAAAATGACATAATCGACATTGGGTTGTGTACCCTCAGTCTTCGCATCGTGTTGTGTACCCTCAGCAAATTTAAAATGACATAATCGGCATCGGGCTGTGTACCCTCAGTTGACGCATCGGGCTGTGTAGCCTCAGCTAATTTAAAATGACATAATCGATATTGGGTTGTGTACCCTCAGTCGACGCATCGGGCTGTGAACCCTCAGCTAATTTAAATGACATAATCAACATCGGGCTGTGTACCCTCAGTCGACGCATCGGGCTATGTACGCTCAGCTAATTTAAAATGACATAATCGACATCGGTCTGTGTACCCTCAGTCGACGCATCGGGCTGTGCACCCTCAGCTAATTTAAAATGACATCATCGACATCGGGCTGTGCACCCTCAGTCGACGCATCGGGCTGTATACCTTCTGCTAATTGAAATGTACAAAGGGAAATTGGACAACCTTTTGTCGGGATATGTTTGCCATGTGTTGCCGGGTTGCATACTTTCGTGCCTGCATCCAAAGAAAGATTTGTGAGTTGTGCGGGGTAGTTTGGTTTGTGCATTCTTGTAAAGTCACGAGTTGATAGGTATATGTATAAAATGGTAAATAGCGCAAGTATTTTTGAAGAAATTTTATGAGAAGAAAGAAAATAAAACAAAATTTTTTTTATCCCATTGAGTCACGAGTCGCGTTGTGTAAAGTCATGGTTATTGCTTTTCATGCTGCTCCAAACTCCATTAAATAAATTTTGAGGGTGACCTCAAAATTCTGCCCTAGTTTGTGTTTGAAATTTTTAAGAGGGTCTCAAAAACTTCTGCCCAAGTGGCAACCATGTTTGTCCTTTAGGAATTTTTGGGAGTTCCTCAATAATTCTGCCCCACTTGGGGAATCAGGTCGTAACGTAGTTTCAGATTACATGATATATTGCAAAATAAAGAAACCACTAACTAATGTAGGCTCTTATACATAGTTTCTCTTGACGGCGTCTGAGTTGATTGGTTTCGGACAAACTTCTCCGTCCATTTCTTCTAGTATCAGTGTTCCTCCGTTCAGAACTCGTTGAACCATGTAATGTCCTTGCCAATTTGGTGCAAATTTGCCCTTTGCTTTCTCTTGATTGGGGAATATCTTCTTCAGCACTAATTATCCAGGTTCGAAGGATCTTTCTCGAACTTTCTTGTTAGATGCTTTAGCTATCCTACTCTGTAATATTCGCCCATGACATACTGCATTTAGTCTCTTGCCATCGATGAGGCCAAATTGCTCCATTAATCCTTTGGCCCACTCAGCATCTTTCAACTGTGTCTCTTGAATGATCCTCAAAAGTGGTATCTCAACTTCCGCTGGTATCACTACCTCGGTTCCATACACCAGCAAGTAAAAAGTAGCCCATGTTGATGTTTTCAGAGCATATGGTAAGTTTTTATGCCATTGCTTTGAATTGTTTGTTATCTTGCGCAATATCTTCTTGATGTTCTTGTTGGCTGCCTCGACTGCACCATTCATTTGAGATCTATATGCAGTTACATTGTGGTGCTTGATCTTCAAAGCTTCACAGGTTGCTTTCATTAGGTCACTATTAAGATTGGAACCATTGTCGGTGATTATGGACTCGGAAATGCCGAATCGACAGATCATTTTGTCACGGACAAAGTTTGCCACTACTTTCTTTGTCACTGACTTGTATGATGCAGCTTCTAACAATATGTTGGCTGCTTCCTCACCGCCGCGGGTATTGAGTCAATGTAGTTCCAGTCGGGATCTTTGATCATGGAAGATACGGTGGCCGAAGCATCCGCGAACTCGTTTTATAGCCTGGGTACATGCCGGAACTCTATCTTGATGAATCTTTGCTTCAGCTCTTTTATGCACTCAAGGTATGGCAATATCTTGGAGTTCTTTATTGTCTATTCTCTTCGGACTTGGTGAATCAACAAGTCGGAGTCTCCAATCGCCAGCAGCTCTTGTATGTTCATGTGTACCGCCATTCTAAAACCCAGGATGCAAGCTTCATACTCTGCCATGTTGTTAGTGCAAGGAAACCTCAATTTGGTTGTGATAGGATAGTGTTGACCAGTCTCCAAAACTAACACTGCCCCAATGCCGACTCCTTTGAAATTCACTGCTCCATCAAAGAATAGTCTCTAACCATCATACTCATCTGTGATATCCTCGCCTACGAACATGACTTCCTCGTCGGGGAAATAGGTGTGTAGAGTATCATAATTATCTCCCACTGGATTTTCTGCCATATGATCAGATAGGGCCTGAGCTTTTTACCGCCTTTTGAGTTACAAAAGTAATGTCGAATTCACTGAGCAGAATTTGCCATTTAGCCAATTTTCCAGTAAGCATTGGTTTTTGGATGATGTACTTGAGAGGGTCCATCCTTAATATCAGCAACATTGAGTAGGACGTCAAGTAGTGCCTCAAACTTTTGTGCTATCCAAGTTAGTGCACAATGCGTGCGTTCTAGTAACGTGTACTTGGCTTCGTAGGGAGTGAATTTCTTACCCAGATAGTATATCGGTTGCTCCTTTCTTCCAGTTGAGTCATGTTGCCCCAACACGCAACCAAATGCTGAATCTACCACTAACAGGTACAAGATCAATGGTCGCCCAGGCTCGGGTGGAACCAGCACGGGCAGACAAGACAAATAATCTTTTATCCGATCAAATATTTTTTGACAGTCCTCTGTCCACTCGATTGCTGCGTCTTTCTTCAGTAGCTTGATGATTGGCTCGCAGATGATAGTGGATTGTGCTATGAACCGGCTGATGTAGTTGAGCCTTCCAAGGAAGCTCATGACCTCTTTCTTGCTCTTTGGCGGCGGCAATTATTTGATGGCTTTGATCTTGGATGGATCCAGCTCGATGCTTCTTCTACTGACAATGAAACCCAGAAGCTTCCCTGCTGGAACACCAAAAGCACAATTTGCTAGATTTAGCTTCCAATTTATTTGCGCAAGCAATTGAAAAACTTGTGCAAATTGTAAAGGTGCTCTGAGCTCTTTTTTGACTTGATGATTACATCATCTACGTAGACTTCAATTTCTTTGTGCATCAAGTCATGGAACATAGTTGTCATTGACCTCATGTAAGTTGCCCCAACATTCTTCAACCCAAATGGCATAACCTTGTAGCAATTAGTTCCCCAAGATGTAGTAAAAGTTGTCTTCTCGACGTCTTCCTTATCCATAAGCACTTGATGATAGCCGGCGAAACAATCTACGAAAAATTGTAGTTCAAGTTTCGCGCAATTATCAATCAGGATGTGTATATTTGGTAAAGGGAAATCATCTTTTGGGCTTGCTTTATTCATATCTCTGTAGCCACACAAACTCTGAGTTTCCCATCTTTCTTCGGCACTGGGACAATGTTAGCTAACCAAGTTGGGTATTTGACTGTTTTCAAGATTCCTGCATTGAGCTGTTTGGTTACCTCTTCCCCAATCCTCAACAAAATTGTTGACTTGAAAGTTAAGGCTTTTTGTTTGACTGGTGGAAAGCTTGGATTGATAGGTAATATGTGAGCTACCACATCCGTGCTTGTGCCAGTCATGTCATTATACGACGAGGCAAATACAACCTCGTATTCCCTAAGAAATTCGATATACAGCTTTTTATCTCCGGCAGTTAGATGGACACTAATCCTTATCTCTTTTACAGTGTCTTCATCTCCCAGATTTATCACCTCAGTTTCTTCTAGATTTGGCTGAGGCTTATTTTCAAATCTTTCAATTTCCTCTTGTGTGGTCTCATCAAAATCATCATAATCAAACTCAGTTTCCTCAAACTCCATTTTTTCATTACACATTGCGGTTGTGGACTCAATGGGATTATTAGTTTGAATGCTTAAAAAAAGAAAATATTGCAAAATTAAAAGATTAAAACAAAAGTTAAAGGAAATAGTGTGGTATTTTATTTATGAATCCTTGCAAAACAAAGTTTTTAGGAAACATGTGAGACAGAAAAGAAATGGAAGGTCCACGGTAAGCTCGGGCCTGGTTGCAGATCCAGTTGTTCAATGATGCTCCAGATTCAACTTTTGTCAGCTCAGGATGTTCGACATGCTCTTCCAGGATCACACAGCAGTCTTCATTAGATATGAACAACTTTTGCATTCCTGCCAACAGGTCCTCTTCAGCATCAACGATCTTCAGTTCAACTCCTTGTGCTGCAGATACCTCCCCCTTTCGGCCATCCAAGTATCCAGACGAGACGAAAATATGTGGGAGAGTCTTGGTGCTTTTCTTGTAGAATTTAAAGTCCAGTGATGCCTCTTCCATACTCTTCTCATATGTCAAAATGTACCCTATGCAAGCTTTCTCATTGTCGGGCCTCATCACAATTTGAATTGGCTCGATCATGCCATCCAGGTATTTGCCCAGTCCTTTCCTAGGTTCATAGCCTTGTTTGATCATGATGCCTACAACTCAGTCTCGAAGCCATTTTGCAGGTTGTGGGAGTACATATGGCTCCTCAATCACCACCTCCATAGGTTAGAGTGTTTTAGGTAGCCACACTTTCTTCCCCTTTGTTTCTTCAGAGATGCGCTTCCAGTTGGACGAGCATTAAGTGAGTACATCGGTCGCTTCTCTGTCTTAGCAGGTAAGGTCTCACGAAATTCGCATGAGGGCACACTCCAATTAGATATGACTGGTTCCCAAACCAAGTTTCGTTCCTTCATAGCCTTTGCCTCGGCCATCCCAATAAGCGCTATAAAAGCTTCTCCTTCTTTCTTCAATCCCTGGCGGTGTGTTGACCAATTTAGGAGCGAAGTGTGCAGTATAACCTCCTTGGACCGCATCTGTGAAGTTCCAACTCTTGTTGTAGTTTTTGCAACGTCCCCCTTGTGTACTTGCACTGCTCCCACAAGCTTGACAGTGTAGAAAGTTTGCCCATCGGGAACTTTCCTTCAATTGTCGGTATGGTTTGTTCATTGTAAATGATGTTGTTCCCTTCACCGAATACCACCACCTCTTTGTGGTCCCACTCGAACTTCACTGTCTGGTGTAGTGTAGAAGGTACCGTTCCAACCATGTGAATCCAAGGTCTCCCCAGTAACAGGTTGAAAGAAGCGGAGATGTCCATAACATGAAACTCAACATTGAATTCCACGAGACCGACCATGATGGTTAAGTCCATTCCCCCAATGGTGCTTCTTTGCGAACCGTCAAACACTTTTACCTTCATGTCGCTCTCTCTTATCTTGCTTTGATCAATTCCTATTCTCTTCAGAGTGATGAACGTGCATATGTTCAAACCAGAAACTCTGTCAATCAAAACACTCCCTGCGAACCAGTCTTCGCATTTGATAGTGATGTGCAAAGCTTTGTACTAACTCAACCCTTTAGGTGGCAATTCGTCTTCATGAAAATCAATTCGGTTAGACTCCATGACTTGCCCGACCATGCTGGCCAAATTCTCAATTGAGGTATCCACCGGGACATGGGCTTCATCTAACACTTTCATCAAGGCATTTTGGTGGCTCTCCGACTTGAGGAGTAAAGCTAAGATAGAGATTTGTGCGGCAGTCGTGCCTAAATGTTCAACCACAGAGTGTTCTTTTGGTTGCACTTTCTTCCGCAGTTCCTCGGACTCCTCCTCGCAGATGCCTCGTCTACCTTGAACAAGATGCTCTGGAGTATAAATCCTTCCACTCCTAGTCATTCCTTATGCAGCAACAGTCTCAACTATTGATTTTCCTTTCTTCTCTGTCTCGTAATCCCATGGCACCACCTTGTCACTGTAGGGGGGAACTACGTCATCGTAGAATTTTAGAGCTATTTCTACCTCAATGGGCTCTGCTGTTGTAGTGGCTTGAGCAACAGAAGCAAGTGCTGGTATGTCTCCCTTTGCTTTGACAATGGTTCCTTCCAAGTTGCATTCTTCGTCTAACTCGATCAAATTCACCCTATTATCTCCTTGGTTAGGCAAGGGGTTGTTGTGCACATTTGGAGTTTTCAGGTGGATTACCTTTTGATCGATCAAGTCTTGTATTTTATCTGATAGAGCATAGCACTTCTTGGTATCATGACCAGGTCCTCTAGAATGATAGGCACAGGTTTTGGTCTGGTCAAAGTAAGGTGTCATTCTATCAGGCATTTTGAATGGTACGGGTTGTATGTGGCCAGCTACTTTGAGTCTCTCGAACTATTGAGTGCGCAATTCGGCCTGTGGTGTATAGTTTCTTTTGGGTCTTGGATTGTTTTTGGCGTGAAGCCTTGGTGGATAGGCATTGGTGTTTCGGTAGTTAGAGCTTTGTGGGTATGCTGGTCTTTATGGTAGTGGGTTTTGGAACATGGGTTGAGTATTGTAGACTGGGTAGGTGGATGTGGGTGGCATATATGGGCATGATGGAGGAGGTGTTTTGTAGTAGTGGTTGTGGGTAGGAGAATGATCGAGTGATGGAGCCACAAAGGAGACATCGTCCTTCTTCTTTCTTTATGTAGTGGTGTTACCGGTTTATAGGGCTTTGTTAGTGACTTGTAGTGTGGCCAAGCTAACGATCCTACCAGTCTTCAAACCATCTTCAACCATATCTCAAATATTGATCAAATTCCCAAAGTTCTTGTCTTGCATGTTTAATATCTTGTCAAAGTAGACGTCTTCTTGTATGTGGATGAAGGTTGCTACTATCTCTGTATCCTCCATAGGAGGTTGGACTTTAGTGGCTTCAGCTCTCAACCTAGTTGTAAATTCTCTAAAGGTCTTTGTGGGCTTTTTCTTCAGCTTCTCCAAATAGAACCGATCAGGCATGGCATCGGTGTTGTGCCCAAAAATATCAACGAAGTCTCCAGCGATCGCCTCCCAGCTTGTCCACTTATTTTTATGATGCTTTGAATACCATACCAGCGCGTCTCCAGTCAGACTACGGTTGAACAATTGCATGCGAATCTTTTCATCATGTCCAACCCCAACTAATTTGTCACAATAAGACCTCAAATGAGCTATTGGGTCACTGCTGCCGTCGAACATATTGAACTTGGGCGTCTTATAACCCTCGGGCAGCTTCAAGTCAGGGTACATGCAGAGGTCCTCATAGGCTAGTCCTCTGGTTCCTTTGGTGCCTTGAAATTGCTTGAATTTCTCCACCAACCACTGGACTTGCTCTTTATTATTGTCTGAGTCTTCCTTTGTCCATGCATAGATGTCATGATCTTTGGTGGGTGATGCAATGGTTTTTGCTTCAATAGTGAAGGGAGATAGGTTATTTTGTGGTGCTTTTGGTGGTGCAATATAGGTAGGGTAAGGGATATCTTTCTCAGTGAATAGTGGATCTTTGCCGTCAGGGCGGTATCGCATCTTATTTTTACCGAAACGGTTAAAGTTAAAAATAGGGCTCGACTTTTGGGTAACTCACGGGTAAAGAGTTGGAGTCGCCACCTAACATATTTTTTAACTAGGCGTATTAGGGAACCTATTTTATTTCTAGCCAATTTTACAATTATCTCCGAAACGTAGTCTACGAACCAGAAATTCTCGGTAAGAGGTTCAAGTAAACTCGAGAGGAAGGGGTTAGGCGCCTCTCAAGCTCCACCAAGTGTGGTTACCGGCCGGACATTATAATTGGGATTCAAAGCAGGTAATTAAACTAACTAAGCGATAAAATATTTTAATATTAAACTATAATATACAAATTAAAGACAAGTGATGAAAATTCATCTCTTCTAACGACTAAGCTTTGTCAAAATGTGCCTTGCAAAATAAATAAAAAAGTTGGTAATAATTGTAAATAAAATTAATAAAATGAAATTTAAACAAAAGCCAATGAGTTTGAATGTATTATCTTTTTTGAAAGGGTTGTCTTTTGGTAATTTCACCATGATGTACCTCGCAAAAATTGTAAAAATATGAATTAGTATAAGAATTAATAATAATAGTAATAATAATAGTTATAATAATGAATAATAATAATAATAATAATAATAATAATAGTAATATTAATAAATAATAATGAAGATAATAAAAATAAAAGGGTCCTCCTCCAAAATAGACTGTAGTATTTCATCCAATTTTACCTCGCAAAAAATATAAAGAAAATAAGTTAGAATTCATAAAAATAATAATAATAATAATAATAATGTAAAATATCAAAAATAATAATAAAAATAAAACAAAGGGGGAAAGAGATTTTATAAAAGTGTCGGCTCAGGTGTGTATGAATCGGGTGGGAGGTTAGGGACGTCGGTACCGCTGCAAACAAGCTGGCCGGTCGTGTCGCCATGCCAAGTACTAGTCCCACCACTCCATCACCGGCTCGTTTTGCTATCACGGCTCACACAAGTCATCATAGCCTTTTTGTTTTAAGGACACGGGGATGGGACTATTCAAATATAGTATCCAGTCAATAGGTGAAACGACCTCGGTCAGTCGTTTCGGAAGTTAGGACTCCGATTGGCGAGTCGACAATTTTAAAATATTCGTAATGTCCATTAGGACTTGTCTGTAAAATTTGAGCTAAATCAGACCTCGTTTGGTAGGCATCAGAAGAAGGTTTCAGTTATTATTGTCAATAAATATTAAAAAGAGATTTTCGAGCTCGGTTTTGGCGAATGAGCTCCGAATAGAAATCCGAAGGTGCCGTTAGGTTCATATGATTATTTGTGACTTTTGTGATTTTTCGAAAATGAATTTCGATGTTGTTCGGCTAGTTTCCGCTAAAATGCCGAAAGTTAAATAATTTGACTTCTTTTCATTTAAATTCGCATCTTGAGTTTTGGGAGTCTGATTTGAGATCCGCCTTCGCGAGTATGTTACATATATTTTGTACACCTTGTATGCAAAAGTTGGAATTATTTCGAATATCGTAGGGTTCCGTTTTAATTTTTATTGCGAAAAGAAAAGAAAATAAAAGAAAATGAAAAAAAGAAAAAGGAAAAAGACAAATAAGCCAAATGGACTTCGGTGGGGTCCTTAGCTATAGCTAAGGACGAAAGAAGAAGATTCGAGGATTTTGAAAACAGAAACATCGAAACAGAGAAAATCAAGTAACGTAGTGAAACAAATGCCAGAAAATGAGAAAAAGAGCCGGAGAAAAGTAGAATTTTCACCCCGAAACATTCAGGTAATGATCCTAATATATTATTTGAGTTTATTACATATGTTTGAATATATTTTTACGGTAAAAATAGGGATATTAGACATCACCCTAATGACGTAAATTGAGAGTTTAAAGGGTCAAATGGACCCCGATAATGGAATTAATTATATATTCGTACTCAGTACGTTATGGGCAACTTATAAATATAATTTATTTGGGATTTGGTTATGTGGCCTTAAACCCTTTACATAGGCCTGGCCTGCGTATTGCATATGCAAATAGGGTATCAGGTTCCTACCTGGATTGCCCTAAGATGTGAGGAATGAAGCCTTTAGCCTAATTTGATATATTTTTCTGCTTATTGAATAGAGTGGGATCGTTTGGAAATGAAACCAAAGGATAAAGTGGTTACTGAGTGGCTGTCCTAACTTTTGGAAGAGGTAAGTGTTTATATCCATTTCTTTGGAGGCACCTGGCCTTGTGGATTTTCTACCACGTGTTCCTTACGTGTGTAGCTGCCGATAGGCGTACTCCTTATGCCTTAGCTTTGGATTTACCGTATATATTATATATTATGTCCTGTTATTGGTACTGCATTGAGGATCTGAGAATTGTACTCTGTCTGTGAGTTGGCATCTACTTCCCGGCTGTCGATGAGAGTCCCGCGCCGGTGAAGGGTTATTATTGCATCACATTGCATTCATATGCATTTTATGTCATTCATATGCATTACATTGCATATCATATTGGGTGCAGGAGTATTCCGCCCCAGGAGCAGGAGTATTCCGCTCCATTGTATCATATTGAGGGTAGGAGTATTCCGCCCCAGGAGCAGGAGTATTCCGCTCCATTGTATCATATCGAGGGTAGGAGGATTCCGCCCCAGGAGAGTGCAGGAGTATTCCACCTCTGTTTCATATTTTATCGGGTGCAGGAGTATTCCGCCCCAGGAGCAGGAATATTCCGCTCCAGTTGGTTATAAGATTGGATTCCTCTCAAATGCAGGAGTATTCTGCTTCGGGATGGGATTACGGGCACATGCGACCCTTCGCATCTCTCTTCATTTCATTTCATCTCACTTCATTTGATTTTATCTCAATTCATACCATTGTGTAGACTTGCGGTACATGACTACTGTTCTTCTTATATGTGCATTGCTTATTTGTTGATATGTTTCTGGCTCGTATTCCTGTTTGAGTTTAAGGTTTCATACGTGTTTCTAGTTATTATTTGGCTCTGCCCTTTTGTAATTTAAATAGGAGGAATTGGGTTTATCTGTATCTTTTCTCCCTTGCTAGCTATCCTATTCTTTGAGGTGGCTAGTCTGTCCCACTTATTGAGTCCTTTTAACTCACCCTTGTTTGCTGTTTGTTTCTTGTCTATCTATTTCATTTCGGCAGGTTCGCTCCAGGATTGAGTTCGCCACGTTGTGAAGGAGAGAAGACGACTTCAGCAGTCAGGGTGAGCCAGCTTTTATTCCGGATGGCCACCAGTTTATGGGTTGTTATTTCAGCTGCATTTTGCTCCCTTCAGGAGGTATCCGTCTTCTTTTGTACTCTTAGATGTCTAGTCTGGATAGCCCTAAACCTAGTATGTTGGGTAGTCAGCTGTAATTTCTTTTGTACAACTAGAGGTATCAGTATGTCTATGTTTTGTTTTAAGTCTTGTCCTTATTTATGAATAATTATATTTATTTTCCTAATTTAATTGGTAAGGGTTCACCCGACGGGTCTAGGGGAGGATGTCGGGTGCCCACACGACCTAACCGGATTCCGGGTCCATAAACCTTCCAAGAATGTTCAAAGATTTATTTGTGACCTTTCTCCTTCCATGAGATCCCAGATGGCTCGAAAAATTGAGGTTGGGACTTCATTTGATGTCGTTGTTGATATTGCTCAAAGGTATTACGCATACCATAAGTTAGAGCGGGAAGAGTTAGAGCGGGAAAGTAAGAGATCCCGTGGCCCTAGTGGGTAACCATGGTACCTCATTTGGAGGTAAGAGTTCTGATTTTTTTGGGAGGTCACCTTCCAGGTTATCTCAACTTGTGTCACGTGATTCTTAGAATGCGCTAGTAGCTCGTCAAGATCATATTCAGTCTTTTCTTTACAGCTATCAACAATCTTTCCAGTTTCCATTTTTAGCCGAAAAGGTGTTATCATTGTCGTGAATCTGGTTATCCTTTGAGTAGTTTTTCCTTACTTCGGTAAATAGGCAGTCGTCCTTTCTCTTTTCATCAAGCACCTGCACAGTCGCAGGGATTTCATTTAGATCTCAATTAGCCAGAGAAATGCAACGATCCAGTAAAGGTTCAATGCGTGGTAGCAGTTATTTTTCAGAAGGTAATTATCATTGTAGCGGCTTAGTTCACCGCAAAGGCAGTTTTATAAACTGCCAGCCTGGCAGGATGCTGAGGCATCCGATGTAGTAGACCCATGTGTTTCTTCTTCCCTTATATGTGAGTAAGATTTGATTCTTTCGATCGATCTGGAAATGGTGTGTCTTATCATGTTTCGATGGTTTCCTTGGATGTCGTTCTATTAAGAATCGGTTGCGGAAGAGGGGTGAGCTTCTGATATGATTTATTCCTAGCATTTATGATGACCCTACTAGTTTATCTGGTTTAAATGTGAGGGATTTGTGAGTGAGTATCGGTATTTTTCTGCTTGGCATCTTGTTACGCCACTTTCAGTTATTATGTCAAATCAGTTTACCTCTCTTCTCCGAATTCCGTGTTGGTTAGATGATGGGATTCTTATTCATCCCCATCAGGAAGTGTCGTTGTTTCCTCCGGTGTAAAGTGGCTAGTAAGTAATGGTCGATCTATGTGTCTCGTCTTGGTTCGAGATTCTAGTAGAGTCATGTTATTCTATGAGCTTGTCTTAGTTATAAAAGGGTATTTTGGTAAATTGTCAGAGTTTACTTCTTATTGGGAGGTTAAATTGGTATGGATGTTTTTCCATAAAGCTTATTTAATGTCTATCTCTTCAATTGCGATTTTTTGGCTCGCCCGACTCGAAAGTAGTCTAGCTTTGGTAGCCAAGCAAAGAAGAAGATGAACTTCCTGAAGCTTTAATTATTTCTATCCTAGATCTATTTCCATTTCTTCTTCGTCCGGCACTAGTGAGATTGGGCGATTGGTAGCCGCTTGTGATGTTCCCTGTGTTGAGCCAGAGTACGTATTATTGTAGCCGGGTAAGCATATTATTGTTTTGGATATCCGTTTATCCGGGTATCCATTCCCATGTATAGTATAGTGCTGGTTCTGTTTTTGCGTATCATCCATTTTTAGGGGAATCTCTGCCGAAATTTTCATATAGAAGTACCATCCATCAGGCGGTGGTGTTTACGGTAAAGGTACTGAACTTAAGAGTTGCAGCTGTTTGGCAACTTGAAAGGTAGTTGGTAGCTTAGGTCTGCCTACGTTCAGCTTTTAGCTAAATCTTCTTTAGTCCAGCAAACTGTGCGAGGATGGTTATTTCTATTCAAATGGATGCATGAGTTTGTGCTTTAAGTGGAGGAGTCTTCCTCCAAATACTGAATGGTAATATTAAATCTCTGAGGTGTTGATACCACTTTTCTCATGACCCAAAGTAACCACGGCAGAAATCTACAATGAGTGTCGATCATTGCTAAACCCACTAATAATCTATTAATGACAGAGATAAGCTGGCAACCGGATCATATATACGTACCTATCTGCTGAAAGTATAAAGTCTGGAAAGATGACACGACTTTAACTTGCTGGCAATTAGAACACTGAGCCACAAATTCTGCTATGTCACACTTCATTCCGTCCCACCAATAAATCTGCTTTAGATCATGGTACATCTTAATCGAACCTGGATGAACAGTGTATTTGAAATAATTTGCCTCTATCATAATCTGTCCACGTAAATCTGCAACATCAGGAACACAAAGTCTATCTTTATACGTAAGAACACCGTCAGTAGTAACCCCGTATGGTGACTCCGATTTTCTTCTGGCCATCTGTCTGTATTCAACTAGAACTGGATCCTCATACTGACGCTGCTTTACTTCATGAAAGTTTAGAGTTAAAGGTCTAGTGCAGCTTGTCGACAATACATCATTGGTGTGTATATCTGTTTCACACCTCAACTCTTTAAGAAGTTATTTTAACATTCTACCTCGACTCATGGTCCAACTACATGTCTCTTTTATTTTCACTTTTTCAAGTCATAATATTTTCAATTCAAAGACAATACCCTGAAGTAGATGTTCAGTCTGAAGATCATTCCTGGTCTGCATCATACTATCTAGTATTATTTGCATGATCCTTATCCTTATATGATAGACCCTGTTCAGATGAACCTTTGACATTAGGATATGAGTAACTACATTCCCACAAGGAGCTTGCGGAACAACACTAACATCAGCTGAGATGTTGCATAGTGCGTTCGTAAAAATATAATATACCTTGCATCAAATCTTCTCTAGTGTGTAATGACAAGGTACTTCAAAAGCTTCCCCTATTGCATCAACTGTGAGCTAATTCCTAGTTCAATCGACTTGTTCTATACCGAAAGGTATATTGAAGAGGTGATTATCGGCTTAATCATGTTAACCCATTCAAAGTTCTGTGTATCTTTGTTTCAAAAATGTAGAACTCTCCTTTCGTGATCGAGGAAGGATCATCTTAGTCAGAATAATCCGGGCAATGGTGTTATCATATAATCCAGATATGTTTTATTCCAAGAGTTCGGTGTTCGTGTTATAGTTTTAATTCTATAATCATGAGAAAAATTATGTGGGATAGTTTATGAAGGTCGTGCAAGTTCCTTTGTTATCAGCGTGAATCTTGCTTTAGATTTAGACTCGAACGAGAGTTTAAGTGGAGGAGAATGAAACGACCTCGGTCAGTCGTTTCGGAAGTTAGGACTCCGATTGGCGAGTCGATCATTTTAAAATATTCGTAATGTCCATTAGGACTTGTCTGTAAAATTTTAGCTAAATCAGACCTCGTTTGGTAGGCATCAGAAAAAGGTTTCAGTTATTATTGTCAATAAATATTAAAAAGAGATTTTCGAGCTCGGTTTTGGCGAATGAGCTCCGAATCGAAATCCGAAGGTGCCGTTAGGTTCATATGATTATTTGTGACTTTTATGATTTTTCAAAAGTGAATTTCGATGTTGTTCGGCTAGTTTCCGCTAAAATGCCGAAAATTAAATAATTTGACTTCTTTTCATTTAAATTCGCATCTTGAGTTTTGGGAGTCTGATTTGAGATCCTCCTTCGCGAGTATGTTATATATATTTTGTACAACTTGTATGCAAAAGTTGGAATTATTTCGAATATCGTAGGGTTCCGTTTTAATTTTCATCACGAAAAGAAAAGAAAATAAAAGAAAATAAAAAAAAGAAAAAGGAAAAAGACAAATAAGCCAAATGGACTTCGGTGGGGTCCTTAGCTATATAGCTAAGGACGAAAGAAGCAGATTTGAGGATTTTCAAAACAGAAACATCGAAACAGAGAAAATCAAGTAACGCAGTGAAACAAATGCCAGAAAATGAGAAAAAGAGCCGGAGAAAAGTAGAATTTTCACCCCAAAACATTCAGGTAATGATCCTAATATATTATTTGAGTTTACTACATATGTTTGAATATATTTTTACGGTAAAAATAGAGATATTAGACATCACCCTAATGACGTAAATTGGGAGTTTAAAGAGTCAAATGGACCCCGATAATGGAATTAATTATATATTCGTACTCAGTGCGTTATGGGCAACTTATAAATATAATTTATTTGGGATTTGGTTATGTGGCCTTAAACCCTTTACATAGGCCTTGCCTGCGTATTGCATATGCAAATAGGGTATCAGGTTCCTACCTGGATTGCCCTAAGATGTGAGGAATGAAGCCTTTAGCCTAATTTGATATATTTTTCTGCTTATTGAATAGAGTGGGATCGTTTGGAAATGAAACCAAAGGACAAAGTGGTTACTGAGTGGCTGTCCTAACTTTTGGAAGAGGTAAGTGTTTATATCCATTTCTTTGGAGGCACCTGGCCTTGTGGATTTTCTACCACGTGTTCCTTACGTGTGTAGCTGCCGATAGGCGTACTCCTTACGCCTTAGCTTTGGATTTACCTTGTATATTATATATTATGTCCTGTTGTTGGTACTGCATTGAGGATCTGAGCATTGTACTCTGTGTGTGAGTTGGCATCTACTTCCCGGCTGTCGATGAGAGTCCCGCGCCGATGAAGGGTTATTATTGCATCACATTGCATTCATATGCACTGTATGTCATTCATATGCATTACATTGCATATCATATTGGGTGCAGGAGTATTCCGCCCCAGGAGCAGGAGTATTCCGCTCCATTGTATCATATTGAGGGTAGGAGTATTCCGCCCCAGGAGCAGGAGTATTCCGCTCAATTGTATCATATCGAGGGTAGGAGGATTCCGCCCCAGGAGAGTGCAGGAGTATTCCGCCTCAGCTTTACATTGTATCGGGTGCAGGAGTATTCCGCCCCAAGAGAGTGTAGGAGTATTCCACCTCTGTTTCATATTATATCGGGTGCAGGAGTATGTCAATATTCCGCCCCAAGAGAGTGCAGGAGTATTCTGTTTCATATGTTGGGTAGGCAGCTGTAATTTCTTTTGTACAGCTTAGAGGTATCAGTATGTCAATATTTTTTTTAAGTCTTATTCTTAATTATGAATTGAATTGTATTTATTTTCCTAATTTAATTGGTAAGAGTTCGCCCGACGGGTGCAGGGGAGGATGTCGGGTGCCCGCACGGCTTAGCCGGATTTCAGGTCGTGTCAATAGGCCTCAAATAAATGTGCATAATTATTCTCCTTGGCCCTAATTAGTCCGTCAATTCGTTGTATTTCCGTCAAATCATTGTACAGTATCATGTTCAGATTAGCCCGAGACCTCAATATATGTAGATATATTTTCATTGGCCAGATAGCAGGTATAATATCTGTTCAAAGTCACTCCCGGATTTTTGCTCAAAATATACAGGCCAAACTGCATCACCAATAAGAGAGTCAACTGCATTACAAGAGAAATAAATTAGTCAACTGTTCCACAAGATAAGTAAATGAGTCAACTGCAGCACATTAGACCAAAAAGTAGAACCATTCTGCTGCAGCAATTTAAAAATAAGCAGATGAAATTGCACATGCAGATAACAGAATAATCGAAACACAAAACCCATAACCACTGTGATCAATTTCACAAAGCAAGACGAAATAAAAGGTCACCCCGTTCAAAACCAAAGATTCCTCAGCACAGTCATGGTGTAGCAGTGACTTGAAACAAACAAACAAGTGCGGCAGAGATCAAGAACGATTCTTGATTCCACATCAAAATGTGATAGTGATTTGCAATAGGTGATGCAAGACCTGCAGAAAACCACAACGACAGTAACAACTACCAGAGACGGAGGAGCGACAGCTCGGCGGGCCGTAGTAAAGCTCCGACGACCCCACCGACGTCGCTACCACTTCGAATCTTGTCTTGCCTCGCTCCTCTTCCTGTCGAAAATATTCAATTACAAGAGTCATAATGAAAAGGAAATCGAATAAATATAGAGAAATAGAGAATAGGCGATGGGGTTCCCGATCCAGGTCCCGCTTGGTACTACTCCCTGCTTCTGATGTTTTCCACCGGTATTAATGGTGGTTTCCGTTTTCGATCCGCATCCCCATATCCCCCGACCTCACTGGTTCGATTGGGGTATGTGTGTGTGCTGTGTGTTATATCTCTTTCTGATTCTGTGTTTATATGGATTTATAGTAATGGTGTTGTGTGAAGAAGATGAGGCGGGGGTAGGCGTGTGTATGGGGATGTGTGTGTTATGTGTTTTGGAGAAGATGATGGAGTGGGGTCTGCGTGGTTTTTGGAAATTAAAAGAGACAGTGATGCCTAGTAGGTCAAAGAAAGAATTGTTTTCCCCTGTCTATGCTGCGTATCTGCTGATTGTGATATAGAGTGTGTGTTTTAAGGACTGAAAAAAGAATTAGGGGGCTGATTTGGGGAGAGATTTTGGGGATTGGGGATTGATTCTGGGATTTTAGGAAGATTAGAGAAATTAAGGGAAGATTTAGGAATAAATTGTGGAAACCATTTGAAATTCAAATAAAAGATGTAATTGGTTAAGAAACTTGGCTAGGTTCAAAATACCTTAGAAGTGAAATTCAAAATAATTTAAATTTAAATAGGTATGGGAAATTATAATGAAAAGGGATGAGATGAAATAAATGGTATAGAAATTGGACCGGACATTAGACTGGATTTCTAATTGGACTGATATTTTAACTTTAAGGGTGCTGATAAATAAGAATATATATATATGAAACAAACAAAATGCACACATAACGATAATAAAAATGTCAAATAAAAAAATTAATTATGGATAACTGCAAATAATAACTAAATGTTATTTATACAGTAAATTGTATAAGTAACTACAATTTGACAAGTAGCCTAAATAATACAAATTTCATAATATAACCACAATTAGACATATATCGTATAAGTAGGAGATAGCACACGTAAAATGCGCATATGAAGGAAATTAGAATATGAATAAAACTAACTGAATAACAACATATATTAATTATCTATTAAATGCTAAAATTGCACAAATAGTTACGTTATGACAAATAGCCTAAATGATGCAAAATTACGTAATATATCCACAATTAGGGATATAATATATAAATAGAAAATGACGCACGTAAATGCATGATTTCTAATGCACATTTTGCACAAATAATCAAATTGCACCCATAAGTTGAATTATAGCAAGTTTTAGGAAAAGGAGGGACAAAATTGGGTGTCAACAGCTGCGCCTCTTTGCCCGGGGATGATGAAAGAGTCTTCGGGCAAAGATTGTTGATGGAGTAGCCAATTTTGTCACGACTGGTATGAAAAATGATTGAAAAGGGGAAATGGGAGTTTTTTGGGTTGTTTTTGGCCGAACCCTAGTCTCTGAGTGGCCTACATATCTCGAATTTTAGGAGAATCAGGCCGTGTGTAGTTCTAGAATGGCATATTGCCTGTATGAGATGTTTATGGCGCACGATTTGGATGAAGACTAAATTTATCCAAGTATGTAAATTTTAGATTCGTGTATGCTTTTCCTTTAAGCGGGATAAACAGAGAATAAAGTAGATGTACTACCGAAGATGAGATAACGTCAGTAGATCGAGCATAGAAAAAGAGGCTTATAATAATCCTAGTTATGAAAAAGTGGCGCGCTACACACCTATAAAGAGGAGTTTATATGTACATAGTTTCCGCTTCACCTCGATAACTGAGCAATCTCGTCTTCAATATTGCCTTGACTGAACTGAGAAACTTTGAGGAGCGATTTTATAAACGCGCACGATTCAAACAGATGGACACGATTAAGCACGAAGGCAATCATGATTGACACAGATAGTCTTGAATAGACAAAGTAGACATTCATCGGAGGGAAATGCGGGATGACATCCTAATTTGAAATGAAGGATTAGACAGATCATTTGTGGGGGCTTGAGATGATTGGCTTCGGGCATGTTTGATTTTGACAGCATACGTATTTCGCAGGTAGGACAAAGGCGTTTTCTTAGTCGAGATAACATCGATAGATCGAGTGTGGTGAAATAAGCTTGTAAACGTCCTAGTTATGAAGATGTGGTGCACGACATATCCATAATGTTTGCATAGGCACATTTCCACTATAACTCGATAGAGTAGTCATCTTGGCCTCGACGTTGTCTTGAATGAACTGATAAACATTGAGGAGTAAAGCACGATGAATATACATGATTCAAACAGATAGGCACGAATAGGAAGGAATACAGAGCTAGTACCCAATCAGTAAGGAAAGGTTGGGTAGACTGCTGGTGCGAGTATGGAACCGTGGCTTTGGGCGCTTTGGAATTTGGCAAAACAGGTAGCTTGCGGGTTTAGCAGAAGCATTGTCTGTAGGATTAGGCTTTTTGAATTGGGTCTTGGGATGATGTTTTGTGTGTATTTGAGGTTTTGTGGTTGCACAATTGGTAGTGATTTTGGGAGCAGGTGTGAGAGTAGGGCGCAGAAGTTTATCGAGAGATCGGAGAGTCCCTATAGAAAAATCAAGACAAATGCAAATTGAGATAAAAGTAAAGATAAAATAAACTTTCCTGTTGAGTTGATCTCTCCTTGTCTGGTCCGCTTTCAGGTGCTGAGTGCCAGGGAATGTGTGCCCCGTCTCTGGGGGATTTCCATTTGCTAAGTGCTTCTCATGTCACGACCCAATTTTCGGGGCCGTGATGGCACCTAAGTGTTACATCCTTAGGCGAACCACGAATAATTAAACTGACTCATAATGATAATTGAGATAGAAATATTTCAATAAAATGTAGGTGTAGACATCCACACGAAATACAGTGTCAATAGAGCATCTACGAATTCTGACATCCGATATATATAATATATAATACAAGATGTAGGAAGCGACTAAACACTAAAGTGGATCAGACGGTATGCCACCGCGAACCATGCGGTTGGCTCACCTCAAGCAAAAATAGCCACAGCCTCGAACGGATCAAATAAGTCCAGCTGTCTGACTAGTAGAAAGATCTGCACATTTAAACAGTAAGTTATGAGCCAAAGCCCAGTAAGATCATCGACAGGCCCGCTAAATTACCCTTTTGGGACAAGTCTTTGATAATGCGTAAGCAAATAACGAAAGTACAATCCACACCTTTACAGTAACCCATAAAAATTACATACGATAATATAATTATACAACAACACAAGCAATAATACGCGAATACATAACATGGTCAATAATATAAAGATACATAATATAGGCAACATATACAATATTATATTGATACTATGGCATAAGCAATAATATAATTAACACACAGCATGGCGATGATATATCTCGCATACCACATAAGTAATGATATACCTAGCACATAGCATAAGCACACACCCGGTGCAGCTTTGTTTATAGGTCATAACGCACCACAGGCCTCTGTCCCTATAAACAACTTTACTTATAGGTCATAACGCACCACAAGCCTCTGTCCCTATAAGTCTCCACATCTAGGTCATAACGCACCACCGGCCTCTGTCTCTAGATGAAATTTTGCTCCTAGGTCATAACGCACCAACGGCCTCTGTCCCTAGAGCATATCAATAATACACCGGCACACAACATCGACTATACACAAGTCACGTTTGTCCTTTCTCCTTTTTGTATAAATATAACGAGTAGTACATAATACTATCTACTAGACAATGCTAGTCAATTAAGTAATCGACATCTTACTTAGCAAGATCAAATCTTATCCGCAAGCAAAAATAGAGGTCAAGTCTCACTTACCTCAAAATCGGCTCAAGTTGCTAAGGAACGACCTCCTTTCCCAAACGATGTGCCTCCGTAAGACTCCTTTCTGAGCCAAAGAAATAGTGTCGCACTCGTAAGCATGTGAGGAAAGGATTCTAAGCCCTTACGCAATTTAACAGGCAATTTACCAAAATACCCCCGGGTCGGACGTACCCAAAACCCGTAAAATTTATGTTTCCGGACTCCCCATACTCGCACGAGTCCAAAAGTACCATTATTGTACATACCCGAGTCCAACTCGGTCATTTTTTCCCATTTCACAAATCTAGGGTTCAAACCCTCTTTCCAAGGATCGTCACTTTGATCCTCGGATTATAGCGTTAAAAATGGGTAAGAATAGTTACCATGTGTTTAGGAATGATTTTGGTACTTCAAATTCCCCTTGGAATCACTTTTAGAAGCTCAAAACATGAAAATAAAAATGAATGCCCGCCCTAGTATATATAGCAGCCCGCAGCTTTAAAGAGTTGTACCACATGCTGTCCAAATTGTACCTCACTGGATAGCTTTCGGTAAAATACACATAACTTTTCATAGAAATGTCCAAATGATACGAGGTTGGTGGCATTAGAACCACAATTAAAAGAGCTACACCTTTCATGTTTTGACTTTTTCCAATTCCTTATGGATTGATCTGAAAATTGATTATTTTTCGGCTGAACAGTAAAAAAACAGAATTCAGCAGCTTTTTGGCTTGCACCAGATCAGCCACTGTTTTTTGGTCCAAACGGGACCCTACGAAGCTCAGAATGACCCTAAAATTTGTACACAAGTCAAACAAGACTTGTGTGACATGCTCGTCAAGACGAAACTCAATTCGGATCTCTAGAACTCAAAAAGTGGGTCCTACGGGAAAGGGTCAAATTTCGACTTTTTCCAATATAGCGAATATTAATCAAACGACCCCGGAATCCAAATTCGAAAGTTGCTACGAGTCACAAATGACGATACGAACCTAACGGAACCCTCAGATCTCTCATCGGAGTTCGTTTACTCAAATCGAGCTCGAAAACCTCTTTTAACCTTTTTAAACTTCCGCAACGGAGACTTTTTCAAAAGTCCTATCAAACGAGGTCCGTTTTCACTTCTGAAGGTTGCTACAGGTCATAAATTACCATACGAACCTAACGCAACTTTCAGATTTCACATCATTGCTCATTTGCTCAAATCGAGCTCCGAAACCTCTTTTAGCCTTAACGAATATCCGAAACGGATGTCTTTCTCCGATACCTATCTAACAAAGTTCGTTTTAGCTAAAAAATTTCAGACATGTCATAATGGACCTTACGGAGCTTTTGGGATTTTCGACACATAAATCGAGGTCCCGATTCTCGAAACGACTATTTGAGGTCGTTACAATCTCCCCCACTTAGACTCTCGTTCGTCCTCGGACGAGCCCGAGTCTAAGGTAAGATTCACATTTTCACGAAAATAATTACACGGATTTCGAGGACTCTCGCTACTACCCGAAATCATAAATAACAACATAACTTTCAGGCTTTAGAGATTGAAATCATACCTGAATTATCAAAAAGGCGAGGATACTTCTCCCGCATGTCTGACTCAAGTTCCCAAGTGGCCTCTTTGCTACGACGATTCTTCCATAGCACTTTAACCAACGGGATCTCTTTCGTCCTTAGCTTACAGATCTCTCTAGCTGCAATAGCAATCGGCTCCTCCAAATAAGCCAAGTCCTCGTCGATCTCGACAGAAGCCATATCAATCACATGGGATGGATCATGAACATACTTTCGGAGCATAGATACGTGGAATACCGGATGAACTGACAAAGATGGAGGCAAAGCAAGCCTATATGCAACAGCGCCAATGCGCTCCAAGACCTCAAAAGGACCAATGAACCTCGGACTAAGCTTGCCCTTTTTCCCGAATCTCATAACACCCTTCATCGGCGATACTTTAAGAAACACCCGGCCACCTACAATAAACACCAAATCTCTCTCCGATCCGCATAAGATATCTGTCGACTCTGAGCTGTGCGGAGCCGATCCTGAATGATTCGGACCTTATCTAAGGTCTGCTCACCTCTCCAGGTTCAAACCAACCAACTGGAGAACGACATCGGCGACCATATAATGCCTCAAACGGAGCCATCTGGATAGAAGACTGATAATTGTTATTATAGGCAAATTGCGCCAAAGGCAAATAACTGTCCCAATGGCCTCCAAAGTCAATAGCAGAAGCCCTCAGCATATCCTCAAGAATCTGGATGGTCCTCTCGGACTGACCATCAGTCTGAGGATGAAATGCGGTGCTAAGATCCACTCGGGTACCCAGCTCCTTCTGAAATGATCTCCAGAACTGAGCTGTGAACTGAGTACCGCGATCTGATATAATAGAGACTGGAGCACCATGCAATCTCACAATCTGCTCGATAAAGATACGAGCTAAGCGCTCCAATGAATAAGTAGTCCTCACGGGGATGAAATGAGCTGACTTGGTGAGACGATCCACCACTACCCATACTGAATCATGCTTGCCTAAGGTCAAAGGCAATCCAACCACAAAGTCCATAGTAATATGCTCCCATTTCCATTCCGGAATCGGCATGGCCTTAGTCACCCCGGCTGGTCTTCTATGCTCATACTTTACCTGCTGACAATTTAAGCACCGAGACACATGATCAACAACATCTCTCTTCATTCCCTTCCACCAATATAACTCCCGAAGATCTTGATACATCTTTGTAATACCATGATGAATAGAATACCGAGAACTGTGTGCCTCTGCCAATATCAGCTGCTTCAACTCCCCAACATTCGGAACACACAACCGACCATTGAGCCGCAGTACACCATCATTTCCGATCATAAATAAGGTCACTCCCCCACTTAAAACTCTATCTCGAATATCACGCAAATATTAATCATCAAATTGCTTTTCCTTGATTTGGGAAGCTAGGGATGACTGAGTCCCTATATAAGCAAAAACTCGGTCTGACACAGAATCATCAAATCGCACTCCACTAATGGACAAGGCCTGCAACTCTCGAGCTAGTGGTCTCATATCAACATCAAGATAAGCAACGCTACCCATAGACTTCCTGCTCAGAGCATCAGCCACAGCATTAGCTTTCCCGGGATGATACCGAATAGCGATGTCATAATCCTTAAGCAACTCCAACCATCGGCGCTGTCTCCCGTTCAAGTCCTTCTGGGTGAACAGATACTAGAGACTCTTATGATCAATGAAAATCTCACAAGGCTCACCATATAAATAATGTCTCCACAACTTCAATGCAAATACCACCGCCAATAACTCTAGATCGTGGACAGGGTAGTTCTTCTCATGCACTTTCAGTTGTTTCGAGGCATAAGCTATCACCTTGCCATTCTGCATCAAAACACCACCTAAGCCAATACCAGAAGCATCACAATAGACTGTGAATCCCCCGGATCCACTAGGCAAGGCCAATACAGGTGTTGTAGTCAAGACAGTCTTGAGCTTCTGAAAGCTAGACTCACAAGCAGCAGACCATAGAAAAGGAACATTCTTCTGCGTCAATTTAGTCAGTGGTGCTGATATGGAAGAAAATCCCTCCACGAATCGCCTATAATAACCTGCCAAGCTTAAGAAACTCCGAATCTCTATAGGAGAAGTAGGCCTAGGCCAATTCTGAACGGCCTCCACTTTCTTGGGATCAACACCAATACCGTCCTTGGTCACCACGTGACCCAAGAATGAAACGGTATCCAGCCAGAACTCACATTTAGAGAATTTAGCATACAATTCATGGTCTCTCAAGGTCTGAAGGATAATCTTCAACTGATGCTCATGCTCCCCTCGGCTCCTTGAATATATAAGGATGTCATCAATGAACACAATAACAAAAGAATCAAGATATGGCTTGAACACACGGTTCATAAGATCCATAAAGGCGGCCGGAGCATTTGTAAGCCCAAATGACATGACAAGAAACTCATAGTGCCCATATCTCGTACGGAAAGCAGTCTTAGAAATATCCTCAGACCGAATCCTCAACTGATGATACCCCGATCTCAAGTCAATCTTGGAAAAATGAGTAGCACCCTGAAGCTGATCAAATAAATCATCTATACACGGTAAAGGATACCTGTTCTTGATAGTCATTTTGTTCAATTGTCGATAATCAATACACATGCGCATAGAACCATCCTTCTTCTTTACAAAAAGAATCGGAGCACCCCAAGGAGACACACTGGGTCTAATGAAACCCTTATCAAGCAAATCTTGAATTTGCTCCTTCAATTCCCTCAACTCAGCAGGAGCCATACGATATGGAGGAATAGATATAGGCTGAGTACCTGGCAATATGTCAATACAGAACTCAATCTCCCGCATAGGAGGCAAACCCGGCAAGTCATCCGGAAAGACCTCCGGATACTCGCATACTACCGGTACTCGATCAATAGATACCTCCTCCACTCGAACATCTCGAATAGAAGCAATATACCCTCCGCTCCCGCGAGCTATCATCTTCTGAGCCTTCATGAATGATATGATCTTGTTCCTCGGAGAAGACCTGGAACCCTTCCAAATAGCCTTAGGCTCACCTTCGACACCTATAGTCACGGACTTGGCATGGCAATCCAACGTCGCGTGACAGGATGCCAACCAATCCATGCCCATGATCACATCAAATTCCACCATATCTAGCAACATCAAGTCTACTAGAGACTCAACACCACAAATAGAAATCACACACTCCCGATACCCTTTATCTACACATATAGGATCTCCGACAGGCGTTGCCACCATAAATGGAGCATCAATAAAAACCAGAGCCTTGCTCAAGCAAGGTGAAAATCCAGGAGACACATAAGAGAAAGTAGATCCCGGATCTATAAGGGTAAAGGCACTGCGGCCACAAACAGAAAGAGTACCTGTGATCACATCATTGGATGCCTCGGCATCCTGGCGTGTCATAGCAAAAACCTGAGCTGAACCTCCAGGACCAGGAGCTCTCTGAACCAACTGCCTAGGAGGAACCTGAGTGATAGGCCTAGCTGCCTGAGGAGAAGACCGAACCATAGCAGCAGAAATCGGATGTCCCGCGGAGGTAGGTCCAGATGAAGTAACATAGGGGCAATCCCTAACAAAGTGCCTGGGATCCCCACACTGGTAACAAGCCTTACTACCGCCTCCTCCGCATCCACCTCCGGGCCTGCACCTCCCATAATGCCTCTGACGGCATCTCCCACAAACAGGTGGAACAGACTGAGATGAATCCCCACGCCTCTGAGACGGCTGAGGCCTATGAACACCCGACGAAGTACCCTGAGATGGTAAAGCAGCGGCCTGGGGAAGCCTAGGCTGAGTATGACCACGAAAACTCTGGCCACCATGTGAAGGGCCACCAGAAGTACCAGAATATCGCACCCTCTTGCTCGCCCTCTCTGCATCTGCTCTAGCATGAATGTCCTCCATACGCCTCGCAATATCAACCACATCATAATAAGACTTGTTGCCAATATGTGAGGCAACAGCCACCTGAAGACGAGGGTGAAGACCCTCAACAAATCTAAGAACCTTGTCTCTCTCCAGCATAACCATAGCAGGCGCATACTGAGATAACTCTAAAAATCTGGTACCATAAGCAGTCACGGACAGGCCTCCCTGTCTCAACAACTCAAACTCGCGTCTCTGGGCATCAAGATGACTCTGAGGCACAAATCTACTCATAAACATAGCAACGAACTCGGTCCAAGTCAAGGGAGGAAGATCACTCGACCTCTGTCTCAACATAGAAGACCACCAAGTCTCGGCATCACCGGACAAACGGAAAGAAGCACATCTCACCCCAAGGGTGTCCCTAGTACCCAATACAGAAAATATCTTCTCACATTTCTGAATATACCTCTTGCAGTGCAAGTAGCTGGGTTACCATCGAACTCGGGAGGCTTGAGCTTCATAAAGGACTCAATCCTCCGACCTACCTCCTTTCCCAATAAGATCATCGACAGGCCCGCTAAATTACCCTTTCGGGACAAGTCTTTGATAATGCGTAAGCAAATAACGAAAGTACAATCCACACCTTTACAGTAACCCATAAACATTACATACGATAATATAATGATACAACAACACAAGCAATAATACGCGAATACATAACATGGTCAATAATATAAAGATACATAATATAGGCAGCATATACAATATTATATTGATACTATGGCATAAGCAATAATATAATTAACACACAGCATGGCGATGATATATCTCGCATACCACATAAGTAATGATATACCTAGCACATAGCATAAGCACACACCCGATGCGGCTTTGTTTATAGGTCATAACGCACCACAGGCCTCTGTCCCTATAAACAACTTTACTTATAGGTCATAACGCACCACAAGCCTATGTCCCTATAAGTCTCCACATCTAGGTCATAACGCACCACCGGCCTCTATCCCTAGATAAAATTTTGCTCCTAGGTCATAACGCACCAACGGCGTCTGTCCGTAGAGCATATCAATAATACACCAGCACACAACATCGACTATACACAAGTCACGTTTCTGCTTTCTCCTTTTTGTATAAATATAACGAGTAGTACATAATACTATCTACTAGACAATGCTAGTCAATTAAGTACTCGACATCTTACTTAGCAAGATCAAATCTTATCCGCAAGCAAAAATAGAGGTCAAGTTTCACTTACCTCAAAATCGGCTCAAGTGGCTAAGGAACGACCTCCTTTCCCAAACGATGTGCCTCCGTAAGACTCCTCTCCGAGCCAAATAAATAGTGTCGCACTCGTAAGCATGTGAGGAAAGGATTCTAAGCTCTTACGCAATTTAAGAGGCAATTTACCAAAATACCCCCGGGTCGGACGTACCCAAAACCCGTAAAATTTATGTTTCCGGACTCCTCATACTCCCACGAGTCCAAAACTACCATTATTGTACATACCCGAGTCCAACTAAATCATTTTTTTCCCATTTCACAAATCTAGGGTTCACCCTCTTTCCAAGAATCGTCACTTTGATCCTCGGATTAAAGCGTTAAAAATGGGTAAGAATAGTTACCTTGTGTTTAGGAATGATTTTGGTACTTCAAATTCCCCTTGGAATCACTTTTAGAAGCTCAAAACATGAAAATAAAAATGAATGCCCGCCCTAGTATATATAGCAGCCCGCAACTTTAAAGAGTTGTACCACATGCTGTCCAAATTGTACCTCACTGGATAGCTTTCGGTAAAATACACATAACTTTTTATAGAAATGTCCAAATGATACGAGGTTGGTGGCAATAGAACTACAATTCAAAGAGCTACAACTTTTATGTTTTGACATTTTTCCAATTTCTTATGGATTGATCTGAAAATTGATTTTTTCCCGGCTGAACAGTAAAAAAAACAGAATTCAGCAGCTTTTTGGCTTGCACCAGATCAGCCACTGTTTTTTGGTCCAAACGGGACCCTACAAAGCTCGGAATGACTCCAAAATTTGTACACAAGTCACACAAAACTTGTGTGACATGCTCGGCAAGACGAAACTCAATTCGGATCTCTAGAACTCAAAAAGTGGGTCCCACGGGAAAGGATCAAATTTCGACTTTCGCCAATATAGCGAATTTTAATCAAACGACCCCGGAATCCAAATTCGAAAGTTGCTACGAGTCACAAATGACGATACGAACCTAACGGAACCCTCAGATCTCTCATCGGAGTTCGTTTACTCAAATCGAGCTCGAAAACCTCTTTTAACCTTTTTAAACTTCCGCAACGGAGACTTTTTCAAAAGTCCTATCAAACGAGGTCCGTTTTCACTTCTGAAGGTTGCTACAGGTCATAAATTACCATACGAACCTAATGCAACTTTCAGATTTCACATCAGAGCTCATTTGCTCAAATCGAGCTCCGAAACCTCTTTTAGCCATAACGAATATCCGAAACGGATGTCTTTCTCCGATACCTATCTAACAAAATTTGTTTTAGCTAAAAAATTTTAAACATGTCATAATGGACCTTACGGAGCTTTTGGGATTTTCGACACGTAAATTGAGGTCCCGATTCGCGAAACGACTATTTGAGGTTGTTACATCTCATCATGAGGTAATTGCTTTGTCTCCTCGGGCTGTTATTGGATCGTCTTGCCATTGTTCTTCCTCCTTTATATGCATGCTTTTCATGTCGGGCTTGTATACCCCTTTTTGCATTAAGTTGCGTATCATTCCATGCAGGGTTGCCTATCCTTCTTTCATTTTTGTTGCACACCCTTTTTCATGCTCTCCTTCCACCAGGCCGTCTACCTGTTACAATGTCAAACTTTGCATCGGGATGTGTACCCTCCACTGTGTAAGTTCTAAATTCGACATCGGGCTGTGTACCCTCAGTCGTTGCATCGGGCTGTGTACCCTCAGTCGTTGCATCGGGCTGTGTACCCTCCGCAAAAATTAAAATACCAGAATCGACATCTGTCTGTGTACCCTCAATAGACGCTTCGGGCTATGTACCCTCAGCTACTTTAAATGCAAATCGATATCGGGCTGTGTACCTCAATCGATGGCTCAGGTTGTGTACCCTCAGCTAATTAAAATGCAAATCGATATCGGGTTGTGTACCTTCAACCGACGCTTCGGACTGTGTACTCTCAGCTATTTAAATGACAAATCGATATCGGGCTGTGTACCCTCAACCGACGCTTCGGGCTGTTTACTCTCAGCTAATTTAAATGCAAATTGATATCGGGCTGTGTACCCTCAAGTGACGCTTCGGGCTATGTACCCTCAGCTAATTTAAATGCAAATCTATACCGGGCTATGTACCCTCAACCGACGCTTCGGACTGTGTACCCTCAGCTAATTTAAATGTAAATCGATACCGGGCTGTGTACCTCAACCGACGCTTCGCTCTGTGTACCCTCAGCTAATGTAAATGCAAATCGATATCGGGTTGTGTACCCTCAACCGACGGTTCGGACTATGTGCCCTCAGCTAATTTACATGTAAATCGATAATCGATATCGGGCTGTGTACCCTCAACCGACACTTCGGTTTTTGTACCCTCAGCTAATTTAAATGCAAATCAATATCGGACTGTGTATCCTCAACCGACGCTTAGGGTTGTGTACCCTCAGAAAATTTAAATGCAAATCGATATCGGGCTGTGTACCCTCAACTGATGCTTCGGGCTGTGTACCCTCAGCTAATTTAAATGCAAATCGATATCGGGTTGTGTACCCTCAATCGACGATTCTGGATGTGTACCCTCAGCAAATTTAAATGCAAATCGATATCGGGCTGTGTACCCTCAATCAACGCTTCGGGCTGTGTACCCTCAGCTAATTTAAATGTAAATTGATATCGGATTGTGTACCCTCAGCTGACGCTTCGGACTGTGTACCCTCAGCGAATTTAAAGTGTAAAATTTGACATCGGGCTGTGTACCCTCAGTCGATGCATCAAAAGTAAAGTGTAACAAGTAGAATGTTATTGTCATGTCATGCGATGTGCTAAGGAGGCTATCATGTTGCTGTTGTAAGGACTTTTCTTAAAAATTTTTAGGGGACCTCAAAAATTTCTGCCCAGTGTCAAGTTTGCGTGTTTTGGAACTTTTGAGGGGATCCTCAAAAGTTCTGCCCCAGTTTATTGTTTATGACAGATCAACAAGAAAAGGTGGTTGCATTGCACTGAACACCAATGTATTGGCTAGAGTCTGCATTCATCCTTTAGTGTGGAGATTGGATGCATTGATGACTATGAGTATGTGGATATTTTCATACTCAGAATGGGTTTTGATATTTCGGTTTTGCCAGATTTTGAGATCGTTCAAAATTGTATTTGCCTTAGGTTGTGCTTTCGAAGGTAATGGGGCTAATTTTGATGGACAGGCCTTTGTAGAAAGTGTGTTTGTGGTTTGGTAGTTTGAGTTTTCCTTTATTGGTTTTTGTTATACCGTTGTTTTGCTTTGGTTAATCGGACTCTAGACTTTGTGTTTTAGTGTTGGATGTCTTGCTGTGTCATTGTATGGAATGTGTGGGTGATGAGTGTAGATCTTGTTGGATCAAATTTCTGAAAGGGCATCTAAGGAGTAGTTTGTCTGCAGGTTGCAATGTTCTTTGATCGGGCTAAAGGAACAAAAGGGTGAGGTTTTGTCTTTTTGTATGTCCTTGATTGTGTTGAACCTGATAGGGTTGTAGTTGGAAGTCTTGACGGAATGAGATTGATATGATCCTAAAATTTAAGAATGGAAAGAACAAACAAGAAATTTAAAAGGATAGAAGATAGACACCAAATTTATACAATTGGAAGCAATGTTGGACTCAAACCAACACCTCTCCTTTAATTTCAAATAAAAGAGGCAACTAATCTAAACAAACCCTCAAGAGGATTGAATACCTCTTGCAAGTTCATGGAAGTTTGGAAGCAACAATGGCCTAGCCATAATCTCTCTCAAAGAGTTTTCACAATTCAACCAGTCTCTTGCGTGATTGCGTCTATGGATGCGCGATCGCGCTGCTCTGCATTCTCACCTTCCATGATCGCGTTTGGCTGGTTGTGATCGCGCAGGTCTTCTTTTTGACCTTCTGCGATCGCGTCTGTGCACGCGCGATCGCAATGAACAACTCTAGTTTCTGAGGCAGAATGTAGGCAGAACTGCCCTGAAGCTTCCAGCACTTGCCCCAGCAGCTCAAACTGTGCAAACATGGACTGCAGCTGCTGCAACTCCCGTGCTTGGCTCCTGGTAAATGGTTTGGCCGAGCATCGGGTTGTATCATTCTCCCCATCTTGAGAAGAATCCGTCTATGGATTCACTTGATCTTTGACTTCGAAGGGAGACAACTCACACACGTTGATGTGTTGTGCACTTGGTAATTGCTTGGCAAGTCAACCTTGAAAGCGTTATCATTGAGGCGTTCAAGGACTTGGAAGGGGCCATTGCCTCTAGGCATCAATTTGCTCGTCCTCTTGTTTAGGAACCTATCCTTCCAGAAATGCAGCCAGACCCAATCACCTGGCTTGAAGATAACCTTCTTCCTTCTTTTGTTCGCCTTCTCGGCAACTTCTTGGTTTTTCTTCTCGAGTTGTTTCCTTACTTGCTCATGAAGTTGCTTCATCTCTTGAGCTCTCACCTTGGCATCTAAGCTTAAGACAACATCACTAGACAAAGGCGTAAGATCCAAGGGTCTAAGGGGATTAAAGCCATACACAACCTCAAAAGGTGTCATGCAAGTAGATGTGTGCATAGTCCTATTATAAGGAAATTCAGTCAAAGGTAGATGTTCTTCCCAAGAAGCTAGTTTCCCCTTAACCATTGCTCTAAGCATAGCACCCAAGGTTCTATTGACAACCTCTGTTTGGCCATCAGTTTGGGGGTGGCAAGAAATGGAGAATAACAACTTAGTGCCAAGCCTCCCCCAAAGTTCCTTTCAAAATGACTAAGGAACTTGGGATCCCTATCACTAACAATAGTTTTTGGGACCCCATGCAATTTAAGCACATTGTCAACAAACAAATTGGCTATGTGAGATGCATCATCAACCTTGTGACATGGAATGAAATGAGCCATTTTAGAAACTCTATCAACGACCACAAAAATGCTATCTTTTCCCCTTTTAGTCCTATGCAATCCAAGGACAAAATCCATAGAAATGTCAAGCCAAGGACCTAAGGGAATGGGGAGGGGTGAGTACAAACCATGTGGAAGTAGCTTTGACTTGGCTTGCCTACACCCCAAGCATTGGCCACACACCCTCATAACATCCACCTCATCTTGGGCCAATAGAATTGCTCCTTAAGAATCTCCATGGTCTTGCTCACACCAAAATGCCCCATTAGTCCCCCACTATGTGCCTCTCTCACTAGCAACTCACTCCAAGATGAACTAGGCACACACAACTTCCTATTCCTAAACAAGAAGCCATCGAACTTGTGAAACCTCTTTTTCCACATAACCACTAAGTTCCTCCTCACCACACATTCGATTGATTCTTCTACCCTTTTCCTCCACTTCACGATTAGCATAAAGTTCTCCAAACTCCGGATCATTAACATACATCTCCTTCATACTTTCAAAACCCATGAGTTTGGACCCCAAATTCAACAACAATTGTCGTCTTGATTGAAGCACACACTTTCTTGACAAGGCATCCGCCACTACATTCGCTTTCCCCTTTTTGTAATGGATGACATAAGGAAAGGTTTCAAGAAACTCCACTCATTTGCATGTCTCAGATTCAATTTCTCTTGGCATTTGAGGTGCTTTAAGGATTGGTGGTCGGTTCTAATAACAAATTCTTTGGACCAAAGGTAATGTTGCCAATGAGCCAATGCCCTTACCAAGGCATAAAACTCTTTGTCATAAGTGGAATATTTATTGGTTGCCCCCTTGAGTTTCTCACTAAAATAGGCAATAGGTTTTTGATCTTGCATCAACACGGCTCCAATGCCTACCCTACTAGCATAGCACTCAATCTAAAAGGTTTTATCAATGTTTGGCAATTGAAGAAGAGGTGTGGAACTAAGGACTTCCTTCAATTTTGCAAAAGCCTCTTCTTGCTCTTTTTCCCATACAAACGCCTTATCCTTCCTTATCACTTCGATCAATGGTGCGGCTATAGTGCGAAACCCTCTCACAGACCTCCTATAAAAGCTAGTCAATCCATGAAAACTTCTCACATCACCAATGCTTTTAGGAGTGGGCCAATCTCTAATGGCTTCCACTTTAGCCTCATCTACTTCCACACCATTTGCACTTACCACAAAACCAAGGAAAACAACTTTATCAACATAAAAATAGCACTTTTTCAAATTAGCAAATAATTGTTCTTTTCTCAAAACATCAAACACTTGTTTCAAATGATGAGCATGCTCATCAATGGATTTGCTATAGATAAGAATATCTTCAAAGTATACTACAACAAATTTTCCAATGAAGGATTTGAGCACATGATTCATTAACCGCAGGAAGGTTGAAGGAGCATTGGACAAGCCAAAAGGCATGACAAGCCACTCATAAAGACCAAAGTTAGTTTTAAAGGCCGTCTTCCACTCATCATCCAGTTTCATCCGGATTTGGTGGTATCCACTCCTCAAGTCAATTATAGAGAATACACAAGATCCACATAACTCATCAAGCATATCATCTAACCTAGGGATAGGATGACGATACTTTACCGTGATCTTATTGATGGCTCTACAATCCACACTCATGCGCCAAGTCCCATCTTTCTTTGGCACTAGGATGACCGGGACCGCACATGGACTCAAGCTTTCTTGCACAAGGCCTCTCCCAAGCAACTCCTCAATTTGATCCAATTCTATTTGATCCTCAATTAGTTAAGACTAATTGCAAATCAAGGATTATAAGTGTGCTTAAGCAAACAAGCTTAGCCAAATTCTTCACTTTGTCAGATGTCATCCATAAAGAACATTTTTAAAATTCCAACATCAAAAACTCGGCTAGAAAAGCAACAATGAGCAAGTTCAATCACAAAACAATCTTCATTTTTAAACTCATTCAACTCATGCCAAGCCTCCATTGACAATTTATCACTCTTAACATTGGAAGTTCTAACAAAGTCTACCTCAAATGCATGCTCAAGACTAGGAACATAGCAATTAAAGTAATTAATACTAAAATTAGGATCTCTCACTTTACCACTACTATCACTCGTGCCTCCCCCTTCTTTAAAGAGCAATCTTCACCTTTGGAGGACTTCCAAATATTAGACAAGCTTTCAACAAATATTTTGGGGGTTAGCTTGCTAACACCCACACAATTATCACACTTAAGCAAGTTACAAAAATCATTTTCCACAAATAGTGGGTAGGCAATACTAAAATCACCTTCTAACACTTCTTCTTGCTCATTTTCAACAAACAATGGATTTTCAAACACTTTAAGACCTTGACACAAACTACCACCATCAAGAATGCTATCAAATATTTTCCCATCAAGATTAAGCAATTCATTTTTACATTTATCAAACAAAGTTGGGGCGTCATAACACAAGCCATTTTTTTCAAAATCATCCATTTGCACACCACTAGTATGTAATAATTCACACACACAAAATCCATCAATTTTCTTTTTACAAGTGTGCCCAACTAGTGTATGCTCACAACTACTATCATCAATGCAAGATAAAGAATCATTAATTCCACCAATGGTAAAGCTACAACCATACTCAAGCCTCTATCAAACTCACTCAAAGGAATACAAGAGTTAGGATTAGCTTTGTTACCTTGTAGCACACCTAAAAATTCTTCTTTACCTTGGTTTCTCAAATTTAAGCTCACTTGTTCATTTGGAGATTTCACTTTGATCTCCTCTTTTTCTTCAAAGCATGGAGCCACTTCCAAGGAAGGATTCCCCAATTTAGCATCTTCAACGGTACCTTCAAAATGCTCAAGACAACTAGACAAAGAAGAAAGGTTAGCATTGTTACAATAAGGAAATTCCTCACCCTCACTGATTTGTTTTCCCCCTTTATTTTCTCTCATTTCATTTTTAAATTCCTCTCTCTTTTCTTGTGACAACT
Organism: Petunia secreta; assembly: GCA_029990175.1. Classification (NCBI taxonomy): domain Eukaryota; kingdom Viridiplantae; phylum Streptophyta; class Magnoliopsida; order Solanales; family Solanaceae; genus Petunia; species Petunia secreta. The sequence continues at coordinate 5,550,106 of JARKIP010000053.1, forward strand.
AACTCACTGCACTCAACTCAAGCTCTCCTTTTTCCTCTCTTGAATTGTCACTTTTATCTACCTCACTTCCCACAATCTTGTAGTAGAGTACTTTTAGGTCCTCACTTAACTTCTTCAAAGAGTTATCACATCATTCCAAACCAACCAACAATTTTTGTATGATTATTTCCCTCTCATTGTTAGAGTCATCTACCAAAAGAGACATGGTACCTATAAGAAAGATATGGAATCAAAAGAATTAGTTAGTCAAAATGAGACCTCACAAGTCACTCCATCACATGTATCACTCCAAAGATAGCACTCAATAATTTTTTTTCCTTCGTATATGCACTCAAGGTCAAGGCTTTTATGACCACACTCAAATGATATCACCACTCAAGCCTTTTTCCACAATTTGGTTTTGGCTATAGTTGCTTTCAAACTAACCCAACGATACTTGACAAGAGTACCAAACTAATTCGGGGGTAGAATAGAATTTATGTTTACACAAGGAAGGACAAAAGACACACTAATGGACTAGGAATCAAAGAAGTACACAACGAAACTAAAAGGAGAAAAGCACGAAAGAAATTGGCACGAAATCAAATATGGACAAAAATAACTAGACAATACTAATATGGACTAATACGAATGTTAATCTAGCTAGGAATAAACATGAGAAGACTAGGAAAACATTTAGGAATGGCTATTTTCAAAATAGGACAGCCAAGAGTTCAATTCACTGAAGTGGCTATCGGGTCAAATATTTTCTTTCAAGGTGGTTATTTATCAAACAGGGCAGCAATAAGCAATTCATAGGAAGTGGCTACGGGTCAAAACAGTCGTCCAGAGTGGCTATTTATAAACTGGAGTGCCAAAAGTTCACGTTAAAGTGGCTATCGGTCAAAAAATATTACCCAGGTGGCTATTTCTTCAATGTTCATCATGTTCTTTCACCTTCATATGTGTTCTTAAGAAATGAAGCACTTTGATCCACAACCCTCAATCAAATCTTCACCAAAAGTATTATAAATTTGACCACAACCTCCATACAGTATGGTGAATTGACCCCAACAATCAATTTGTGAAATAATCATGAAATCATCAAGATCCATTCTAAATTTTCTTCAAGTTTAAGCTCAAAGTTCAACAATGGTGTTTTTGAGTTTTCTTCAGTTCTTTTCAAGACCAAATCCCAAACAACAACACCCAAGTATCACAAACTCCAATAGATCAATACCCCCACATAATTTTCGCATCAAACAACCCCAAATTTACAAAACCCACTTTCTTGTTCTTCAAGCTTTCAAGATCAACAATGGAGTTCTTCAATAAACCAACTCCAAACAAGTCACAAATCAGCCACTAAGCTATAAAAATAATAAAGAACAATTTTCAATCTCAAATGGAACACAAACAACAACCACAAATAATTTTTTCAATTTTTCAATTTTTTATTTCAGATTTAGAAAATCAAAACCTAGACAGTGCCTATCTGAGCTCTGATACCAAATGATATGATCCTAAACTTTAAGAATGGAAAGAACAAATAAGAAATTTAAAAGGATAGAAGATAGACACCAACTTTAAGAAATTGGAAGCAATGTTGGACTCAAACCAACACCTCTCCTTAAATTTCAAATAAAAGAGGCACCTAATCTAAACAAACCTCATGAGGATTGAATACCTCTTGAAAGTTCATGAAAGTTTAGAAGCAACAATGGCCTAGCCATAATCTCTCTCAAAGAGTTTTCACAATTCAACCAGTCTCTTGCGTGATCGTGTCTGTGGACGCGCGGTCGCGCTGCTATGCATTCTTATCTTCCACAATCGCATTTTCCTAGTCGCGATCTTGCAGGTCTTCTTTTTGGCCTTCCGCAATCTCGCGATGAACAACTCATGTTTCTGAGGCAGAATGTAGTAGAAAACCCCTGAAGCTTCCAGCACCTGCCCCAGCAGCTCAAACTGTGCAAACATGGACAACAGCTGCTGCAACTCCCGTGCTTGTCTCCTTGTAAATGGTTTGGCCGAGCATCAGGTTGTATCAGAGATTGTTTATTGTGCAAGTTGGGCGCGGTGTCTTTTGACTGAGGCAAAGGAATAAAGATGTTTGGTTTGTGAGCTTGGTCGTATAGTGATCGGATTTTCTTATTGTGACTCTTGTGTGAGTATAATGCAGGTTGTACGTTATTGGGACTGTCTGAATACTCTTGCGGTTTCGGCTTTTGCTTTTTTTTTTTTTCCGAATGCAGATTCTTGACCGATTCAGTGCTCAAGCTCAGGGCAACCTTAACAAAGTGGTGAAATGCATAAAATAGTGTGAGCATGTTTAGCAAAGACTGGAAGCAAAAATGACACATGAGCTTAAGAGAATGCCTAGACCGTGGACGACGGATTAGCGCTTGAATTTAGAGGTTGTGATAGATCGCATAGATATCACAAGAGATCGCCCAAGTGCTTTATGTAGCAGTCAAGGCAAGGATTTTGGCCAAGCGACCGACCTTGTTTAAGCGGGAGGTGAGGAGTTGAATGTCAATGAAAGGTGGTAAAGATATTTGTGTGTAAGGAATAGATTATGTTATGCGATAGAAAGGAACGTTAGCTTTTGTCGAATACCAAGATCTTGGGTGCATTTGTCATCTTTTCTTGCCAATTTGCCTGCCATGATGGCTATGTATCCTCGAAGAGATACCTAGCGTCCTTCATACTTGTCAACCAACTGCTGGTCTTTGTACCAACTTTTCTTGTTGGATAATATCTCATTGTCGAGATGTCGAACTCAATGTAGGTTGCTCATATCATGTGTACTCTTGCATTGATACGTCCTATTGTAGTTGTTGTCATGAGAATTTATATCACTCCAATAAAGCCTTCGGCCAATCACTCAAAGAAGTCTATTCGCATGTGCTTTTACATCAACTTGACCCTTGTTATTGTAAGTATCTCAAATAACTTCACTGTTTTACTTTATCCTTGCTAGTGGGTAAAGATATACTTCCAAATACTCCAGGGGTCTCAAAGTTTGTCATATAATGATGGCTTTGTCACTGTGTCTGTCTCTCCTTTTCGAGTCGAATTGGTTTGCTTATTTTTGGTTGTTGTGCACAAGGATTTGCTACACCTTTGTCTTTCTAATATTATCTTTCATTGGCCCTTTGAATGGTTGGACGAGTTGGAAAGTGCTTTGGGTCACAATCATGTATTGTAAGTGGTGTGGCTATGTAGACAGGTGCAACAAAAACGATCCTTGGATGTTGGTGTCAAAAGGTCTTAACACGAGTCATGTGTGCCTTCAAGTTTGACCAACATTTTTCTTGCTTAGTCAATTTTATCCATATTCATAGTGCTTGTTGGAATAGTTGAGGTACTAGGGCGATAAGCCAGGTGGTTTCCAATCAATTAAGTATGGGATTCGGCTAGTGGAGTGTAGTTTCTTTTTTGGTCTTGGGTTTGCATCAGAGCGAGGCCTTAGGAGGGTATGGTAGTGTATTTTAGTAGTTGGATTGAGTGTTTTGTTGGTATGGTGGACGGTTTAGTGCTGGGATGTGGAATATAGATCGAGTGGATTGATTCTTCTAAATGGGATATTTAGATGGTATATGAGAGTAGGGTCTTGAATGGTTGTGACAAAAGAGACTTCATTTTTCTTCTTGAAAATGCTCACATTTCCAGACTGGCAAGCCTTATTGGTAGTTTGTAGAGAGATGAAAGAGCTGGTGGGAATTGTAGTGAAAAACTCCCTTATTTCGGGAAATCCTTGACAAGTGCACTTGCTTAACCATGAGCTTTGCCTTGGTATTCAACTCGAGTCAACCTTTTGGGTAACAGACTTTGAGTTTCGTAGGTGAATTTAGAGATAGTTTGGACATGCGAAAGATTTTAGATGCCAGGATTCGATCATAGTGTAGGGAGAGGGGGTGTCTCAGTAGGAGATTTAATTTAGAGAAAGAATTCTATTAGAGACCTAGAGCAACAGACAAATTCAAGCAATGCACACATATCAAATAATAAATGCATCCTACAATATGAAGGACCGTTTTACGCATGATGATTTTTGAAAAATGCTTTGTACCACATGCATCAATTCATTTGCTAACAAAATGTTGAGCCTAAAAGATAATATTGTACTTTATTTGATTTTTATTACATTGGCTGATATTGAAATAGTGCAAAGGTGGAAAACAATGATAGAGGATTAGATCATGGCCAAGTGAACGTCTTTCATGCTGATCCTTCCCCAGAAGATTCTTCTTCTTCTTCTTCCCCGGACGAGTCTTCCTCGGACAAGCTTTCCTCTTATGAGTATCCTTGATAAATGATGTTGTCTACATCAGTTAAGAGCCGAGATATGTCAAATGTGAAGTTCTTCAACATTTCCCAAGCCTTTCTTCCTTTCTCTTATGTTCCTTTGTTTTCCACAGAGTCCATCCCCTCGCTAGCCCATACACTGATAGACTCTATGCATTTTGGCAGGAGTTCTACCTTACCGCGCCATTTGCCTTTTTCTTCGTTCTTTGCTTCGACCAAACTTTGCTTCTTTGCTAATTTCCCTTGTGCCCTTGCCAGTTGTTTGCGTAACCTTTTGTACTCAAATTCTACCTCATCAACATTTCTTTTTCCTTTTTGTCATTGCACTCAGTTGAATTACCCTTACTATGTGTTTCCTAAGCCAGTCTGGATAGTCTTCGTCATAGCCAGCGTCAAACCTGTCTCGTCCAATAGTCTCGATTCCCATTCGTTGCCTTTCTTTCCAAAGTTCAATTATCTTTTCTTTAAAAGGGATCACTCCTTTGAGAATATTTGCTTTGAAACTTCTGATGTCTGCAATTTGGGGTACAGTGTGCTTTCTCCCTGGTTGTCTAAGCGTCCTTAAAGTAGTGTATGGATAAACTCCACTCTAAATCCCAGTAAGATGAGAAATGAGTCTTTTTCGGACCGTGTGATTACTTTTGTACTGGGAAAGTAATAAAACATCAATTGAATGTATTCATGTGTCAGTTGAGAGAACATGTAGTGCCAACCGTTGGCGGTTGTTGGTTGATCTCATTTCTCGGGAACGTTGTCCATGCGGGCGGCATGAGTCAAGATGTAGTTTTTTTTTTGTATGGAATGGAAAGCTTGGTCTATGTTATCCATCCTTTGCAAATGCACCATCACCCAAATTTATAAAAGCAAATTGCAACCTTAAAAAAAACCAGCGCCCTTCTTGCATCTTTCTAAAGCACAGTTCATATTTGCGATGATCATAGGTATCAAGGTGTATTCCTTGTTGAAGTCTTTGAGTAAGGTATCAGCAATTAAAACCACGCCGACATCAACTCGTCCTTTGTCTTGTGGAAACACGACAATCCCTAAGAAGCTGTTGAAAAAAACAAGTATCCTCCGTTCTTACCAATCTGCCTGGTCAATGCTGAAATCGTCTTTTCCAGTTTCTTGAAATGCTTCTCCATACCCAAATTTGATGTAGAGGAAAGTTAGAGAAATACCTGATTGTCTTATATTGTCCGTGCATAATTCGAGCTTAAACCCTACCATTTCGAAGAACTCCTCGGCTGTAGTGTCCTTAGGCATCGAGACTTCTTCACTTTTGAATGGTAATTGAGTTAACCCACCTATTTCCTCCAGCAATAGTGTCAACTCTACACTCCCAAAGTGAAAAACTGCTCGATCTGCATCCCAATAATGTACTGCTGCTTCTATCATCCCTTCGACTGTAGTATCCTCCATTAGTGAAATCAGGTTCCCTAACACCACTTTAACTCGGTCTTGTTAATCTATGGTTAGGTTTTCCCACCAATCTCTACGCAACTGAGGGATTTCAACAACCATGTCAAACGTTCTAGTGGCCATGATCTTTTGAAAACAATGCAACAAAAGATATGAAGATATGTGTCATTGTGGTTTGAAAACCATTTGGACATTTTTGACGGAAGTTGCTAATGGACCTCTAACATGCCAAGGATTTCAAGTCTTTATATAATGCTTAAGGGATAAACGTGCTTTATGTTCATCCCATCTATTGAGCGGTCATTTCTGCTTCGGAATTGGGATTTTAATGCCTCTTCGGTTACCATTTAAGCCTGTGAATAGCATTGAATACAGAATGATTCCAATTCATTGGGAATAAACGGTAGTTTCTGATTCGATTTGGGCTTTTAACGCCTCTTAGGTTACCTTTATTCCTTTGAATGGCATTGAATACAGAATAATTTTGACTGTCTATGAACAAACAATCATTCCTGATTCAATTTGGACTTTTGACACCTCTTAGGTTACCTACGCACCTTTGAATGGCATTGAATACAGAATAATTTTTACTGTCTATGAACAAACAATCATTTTTTATTCAATTTGGGCTTTTGACGCCTCTTAGGTTACCTACGTGCCTTTGAATGGCATTGAATACAAAATAATGCCAACTGTATATGGATAAACAATTATTTCTGATTCAATTTGGGCTTTTAACACCCATTGGGTAACCTTTGTGCCTTTGAATAGCACTGAATGCAGAATGATGCCAATAAACGGTCCACACTTTGCATGTCAACCCTTTATGCAAATTCAAATAAATCATATTCAACGCTCTTTGGGGGTTAAAAATCCGTTCGGATTAGTTGAGCAAGTTGGCCTACCGGACTTGAGAACAAGTCGACTAATTACATGATGCATGATTCCTAGCGCCGCTACTAAGGAATTGAGCTAGCTAGACCGGATTTTATTATCCTCCCAAGCGGACGACTCGGGAGCGGGAACGTCTCGGACCAAATACATTCCAAGTCGTTCCCCCTAAAGGAATTTTTATGTGAGGGAAAAGGTGGCTGCAACCACCGTGTTTTCAACGCACGATTTAAAAAGTCGCCCGGAGTGGCGGAAGGTATGCATGCACAAGTTAAATATGTGAGAGTTTTGAAAGAAATGCACAGGTCAACCTCGGGAGCGGGAGTAAAACTAACATATAAAACAACAAGTCTGTGTTGAGATAATTATTTCATATGCAAAGCAGATCAATATACATAATATGCATGATAGGCGTCATACGATGACGCTTTTGGACGAGGTTGGCTAAGGGTCTTTAACATGCCAAGGATGTTAAGTCTTCCTAATTTTGATTATGGAATTTAAAATTGAACAAGTATTTTGCGTCGTCCCATTTGTTCCCATGACCAAAAAAAATGAATGGAAAATAATTTTATCCACATTTTCTCTTTTTAGGTAAATAGGAATAAATAAGTGATCTTGTTACATTAAAGTAGAAGAAATTATTTAAAGTCTATGAATTTATTTTCATAAACAGTAGAAAAATTAATTTCGTCGATAATCCAAAAATAATTTTATAAAATAACAAGTTTTGTTTGTATAAATGTAGAAATAACAATTTTAGAAATAAATAATTGATTTTGTTATGAGAACCCACTTTTATGTGAACAAATGGTCTACATTAGATGGGTTCAACTTTAAATAAATGCTCACATAACATATTTAAACGTCCCTTAGGGTCGAAAACCCGTTCGGTTCATTCAAATATGGTGAACTAATACACTTAGACATGAGCCAAAGTCTGAATTTTCCTAATCGTGACATGATGCATGGTTCCTAGACAAGTGTCTCCACTAAGAGTTGGGTAATTCTAGACACGGTTCCCCAAGGCGGACGACCAAGGAGTGGGACCATTTGAAATTGTTGGTTGTACCACGGACCAACTATATTCCAAAATGTCCCTCCTAAAAGGTTTTTTGTGGTGAAACGACCGTGGGATCCACGTAATTGCCCGTGTGTGTGCAAAGTGTCGTTTCCAAGGATTTGGGGAAATGTGAGTGACATGAACAATAATAAAGAAAATATAATCAAACAATTAAAGAATAAAACCACAAAATTTGAAAATTCAAAAATAAACCTTGATCCTGAAATAAGAAAAAGAAGAAAAGTTAGTATCGAAATGAATGGCAAGAAAATAAAGCAAGTAAAGAATCTCAATTTAATGTCAGTTATGGTTTGAACCTTAATATCCCCAGCGGAGTCGCCATTCTGTCGCATCCTATTTTTACCGAACTGGTTAAAGTTCGAAATAGGGCTCGACTTATGGGTAAATCACGGGTAAAGAGTTGGAGTCGCCACCTAACATATTTTTTAACTACGCGTATTAGGGCACCTATTTTGTTTCTAGCCAATTTTACAATTAACTCCGAAACTTAGTCTACGAACCAGAAATTCTAGGTAAGAGGTTCAAGTAAACTCGAGAGGAAAGGGTTAGGCACCTCTCAAGCTCTACCAAATGTGGTTACCGGCTGGACTTTATAATTGGGATTCAAAGCAGGTAATTAAACTAACTAAGCGATAAAATATTTGAATATTAAACTATAATATACAATTAAAGACAAGTGATGAAAATTCATCTCTTCTAACGACTAAGCTTTGTCCAAATGTGCCTTGAAAAATAAACAAACAAGTTAGTAAGAATTGCAAATAAAATTAATAGAACGAAATTTAAATAAAAGCCAATGAGTTTGAATATATTATCCTTTTTGAAAGGGTTGTCTTTTGATAATTTCACCATGATGTATATCGCAAAAATTGTAAAAATATGAATTAGTATGACAATTAATAATAATAGTAATAATAATAGCTATAATAATAAATAATAATACTAGTAATTTTAATAAATAGTAATGAAGATAATAAAAATAAAAGGGTCCTCCTCCAAAATAGACTGTCGTATTTCATTCAATTTTACCTCGCAAAAAAATATAAAGAAAATAAGTTAGTATTCATAAAAGTAATAATAATAATAATAATAATAATAATAATAATAATAATAATAATAATAATAATAATAATAATAATAATAATAATAATAATAATAGTGTAAAATATCAAGAATAATAACAAAAATAAAGTAAAGGGGAAAAGGGATTTTATAAAAGTGTCGGCTACGGTGTGTATGAATCGGGTGGGGGGTTAGAGACGTCGGTACGGCTGCAAACACGTCGGCCGGTCGTGTCGCCATACCAAGTACCGGTCCCACCACTCCATCACCGGCTGGTTTTGCAATCACGACTCACACACGTCATCATAGCCTTTTTGTTTTAAGGACACGGGGATGGGACTGTTCAAGTTAAGCCCAAGGCCTCAATATATGTAGATATATTTTCATTGGCCAGATAGCAGGTGTAGTATCTACTCAAAGTTAGTCCCGGATTTATCCTCAAAATATACATGCCAAACTGCATCACCAATAAGCGAGCCAACTAAATAACAAGAGAAATAAACGAGTCAACTGTTCAACAAGATAAGCAAATGAGTCAACTGCAGCACATTAGACCAAAAAGTAGAACCATTCAGCTGCAGCAATTAAGAAACAAGCAGATGAAATTTCATATGCAGTTAACAGAACAATCGAAACTCAAAACCACTGTGATCAATTTCACAAAGCAAGACGAAATCAAAGGTCACCCCGTTCAAAACCAAAGATTCCTCAGCACAGTCACGGTGTAGCAGTGACTAGAAACAAACAACCAAGTGCGGCGGAGATCAAGAACAATTCTTGATTTCACATCCAAATGTGATGGAGATTTGCAATAGGTCATGCAAGACCTGTAGAAAACTACAGCGACAATGACAACTACTAGAGACGGAGGAGCGACAGCCCGGCGGGCCTAGGTAAGGCTCCGGCGACCCCACCGGTGCCGCTACCACTCCGAATCTTGTCTTGACTCGCTCTTTTTCCTGTCGACAATATTCAATTACAAGAGTAATAACGAAAAGGAAATCGAATAAATATAGAGAAATAGAGAATAGGCGATGGGATTCCCGATCCGGGTCCTGCTTGGTACTACTCCCTGTTTCTGATGTTTTCCACCTGTATTAATGGTGGTTTCCATTTCTGATCCGTATCCCCATATCCCCCGACCTCACTTGTTTGATTGGGGTATGTGTGTGTGCTGTCTGTTATATCTCTTTCTGAATCTGTGTGTATATGGATTTATAGTGATGGTGTTTTGTGGAGAAGAGGAGGCGGGTAGGCGTGTGTATGGGGATGTGTGTGTTATGTGTTTTGGGGAAGATGATGGAGTGGGGTCTGCGTGGTTTTTGGAAATCAAAAGTGACAGTGATACCTAGTAGGTCAAAGAAAGAATTGTTTTCCCCTGTCTATGATGCGTATCTGCTGATTGTGACGTAGAGTACGTGTTTAAAGGATTGAAAAAAGAACTTGGGGGCTGATTTGGGGAGAGATTTTGGGAATTGGGGATTAATTTTGGGATTTTAGGAAGATTAGAGAAATTAAGGGAAGATTTAGGAATAAATTATGGAAACCATTTGAAATTCAAATAAAAGATGTATTCGGTTAAGAAACTTGGCTAGGTTCAAAATACCTTAGAAGTGAAATTCAAAATAATTTAAATTTAAATAGGTATGGGAAATTATAATAAAAAGGGATGAGATGAAATAAATGGTATAGAAATTGGACCGGACATTAGACTGGATTTCTAATTGGACTGATATTTTAACTTTAAGGGTGTTGATAAATAAAAATACGGATATATATATATATATATATATATACACATACATACATATATACATATATTACATGAAAAAAACAAAATGCACACACAACGACAATAAAAATGTCAAATAAAATTCATTATGGATAACTGCAAATAATAATTAAATGCTGTTTATACAGTAAATTGTATAAGTAACTACAATTTGACAAGTAGCCTAAATAATGCAAATTTTATAATATAACCACAATTAGATATATATCGTATAAGTAGGAGATAACACACGTAAAATTCGCATATAAAGGAAATTAGAATGTGAATTAAACTAATTGAATAACTACAGATATTCATTATCTATTAAAGGCTAAAATTGCACAAACAGTGACGTCTTGACAAATAGCCTAAATGATGCAAAATTACTTAATATACTCACAATTAAGTATATAATATATAAATAGATAATGACGCACGTAAATGCATGATTTCTAATGCACATTTTGCAGAAATAATCAAATTTCACCCTTAAGTTGAATTATAGCCAATTTTGGAAAAAGGAGGTACAAAAATTGGGTGTCAACAGGCGCGCCGTTTTATTTGGTTCAATGATCTCCTCAGCACAGGTGAGATGGACCTTATTTTCCAACTCAAACAACCTCTGTTCTAACTTAGCATAGTCTTCATAGGCGACCACACCTTGCTTTTTGGGAGTTCCAATTCCAACTTTTTCAAACTCAGCCACGATATTGCGTCTCGTCCTTGTCATAGTAGGCAAAGGGGGAGGTGTTGGAATTGATCCTCTAGATCTCAACCGGTATTGCGGCGTGGCCAGAATGCACAGACCAAACCTTCAGGGACTTGGGACTAACACAGCAAAAACAAAGGAAAGAATGTATGTATACGTTATCATTAATAAAATCACGTCCTATTATGTAGGGGGGCCTCTTTTGTACCAGAGGTAGGCCTATAGAAGATTCGAAGTAATGTTTGCATCAAACATGTCATTTCGTTTGCATAAACATAATCAACACAAGCTATGAAACCCAAAAAATCGAAATTTTATTTGATTTGATTGGCTTTATTACAGCCACTAATTTGAGACAACGACTCGACTAAAACGGGAAAAGGAAAAAGAAAAGACGACCAGACTATGTTCCAAGCAAAGAGGTTTTGAATCAAGCATCAGCTCCAGCATCTTCTTTCTCCTTCTTACCTTTGGTTTCTTCCTTAGGTTTGTGGACTAGGCTTATGGGTGGTGGGGCGACGAACATCTCCATCAGATCCTTCCCAGCTTGCATGTCACCCAGAGCCTTTGTGAAGAATTCACAGATTTCTACTCATATTTTTTCCGTTTCTTCTAATGGTACTGACTTAAAATAATCTCCCCATCCTTTGAGCAAATCTTGTAGATTCCCAGCAGCTTGCCTCGCCGCCATGACTTTGCTTGTCCAATACTTGAGTTCATCCCCTTTGATCTTATCCTTGTATTGCCTCCTCATCTCCCTCTATTGTGTTACCCTTAATTCTTTCTTACTTTGGTCGAACTCGTGTCACAACTTCTTGTATTTTTTCAGTGACACTTGGAGCTTTGGCTTTTCTTTTCAGCGTAGTCTTTGATCGTAATCTCTCCCTATCTTCACTGAGCCACTAGGGATAAGCTAGAGTAGCAACGGGGTTCACCCTACTGTCTCGGCCACGACAAAACGGCATAGTAAGCCTTCTTTCCCACATTGTCAATATAGTACCGACCATCGGATGCTCAATGTCCTTTATGTCAACGTTGAAGCTTCTCCCTTCCGTCAACTGTGGAGTTTTTTGTGTCATCTCCACTTTCCCGAGGATTCTTAGAGGAACATAGTGGTGGGTTCCTCGTAATTCGATCAATATCAAGAAATTTATGTCTTGACCTTGTATGGAAACGATAAAACCAGCACAGTTTTCAACTACCCATTGCACCTCTTGCAGTTCTTCAAGCTTGGTGTACCACCCTTGCATGTTCGCAGGGTCCTCCCATACTACTGTTTCAGCCATGCGGGTGCTATGTATCGGTCCTCCCACCCTTGCACAAGTTTGGTTTGCATCTAGCATTGTATCGGTCTGATGCTAGTGATTCTTCTCCCATGTCTTGTCTTTCTACCCAGGATTTTCTAATGCTCTTAACTCTTGGAACAACGTCTTCAGTGTAATCAAACTGATAGGCCTTCGCGTCTGGTATTAATGGTATGATTTGCTTCCTCCCTGCTCGCCTCATCACCCTCAGTGGTTGATAGGGTTGGAGGCCTCTCAATCTCATAAGTATCACAAAGGATACCTTCTCAGAGCTAATGATGAAGTCTGATGAAGGAAACCAAGTGAACATCCATTGAATTGAATCCTCCGTTATGCTTTCAAACAACTTTACTCATTTCTCTGTGTTGCTTGGCTGCTTGATTTTTGGAACCCCGTATCGTTCTCCAACTAGGTAGTTGGAACTAGTTGGCTTAGACAATTCTCGCACACCTCTCAGTTTCCTCAAATGTTCCTTGAACCACGCTTGTTATAGAAGATTGAAACCTTAGAAATATTTTGCTCCTCTTTTACAACAACCCAAAGCCCGATAAATGTCCGCCACGATCATAGGAACTATAGTATAACGATAACCATCAATTTTATTAAATACCGCATTGGCAACCATGACAAGCCTCGAACATATGTCGTGACTCGAGCTTTCATGGAACACTATTACTCCTAAGAAATAGATAGTAAATGCAAGTGGTCTAGCTCTCCCCCAGTCATTGTAGGACTCGAACTCTTTCTTACGGTCGTCAAATGCACTCAAATACCCAAACTGGTTTTAAAAGTAGGGAAAGGGTATTTTCTTTAATTATAAAAATTCTACATTCACACTTGCCACCATCCCTAATTTATTACGAAACTCCTCGCCTGTGGGGACACTAGGTGCTAGAATGCGACTCCCTGAGTACGATATGAACCCTCCTATCTCTTCCAACAAAGATGTTACCTCAACATCCCCAAATCTAAACACATTTAGGTTTTCATCCCAAAATGATACCGATGCTTCAATCATTTCTCTACATGGCTCCATTTCTAATTGAGAAACTAAATGACCCAAATGTTGACGTACTTCTGTTCGCTCTCCCAATGACAATTTATTCCACCAATTAATTAACAAAGGAGGTGCGCCCATAGACATTCCAAAACGGTGAAACTTTTGACTCATTGTGACCTATAAAGAAAAAGAAGAAAGTAAAGGATTAAAATTCCCCTCCCCTTTTGAGAACAATTGGACAAATCAAAATGCGTTTTTATTTTTGTCTCACTTTTTTTCTCTCTTTTTTTTTCTTTTCTTTCAAATGCACATAAGCATGTCCAAATGCTCCTTCGGAGTTAAAAGCTCGTCAGGTAGTTTCGAAAAATTGAAGATTAGCCGGCTCAAGGGGAGCCCTTCCTACGGCATGATGCATGATCATTACATTCAAAGAGTGGTATAATTCTAGATACGGTTCCCCAAGATGGACTACCAAGAGGTGGGACCATTTGAAATTGTTGGTTGTACACTGACCAACTATATTCCAAAATGTCCTCAAAATATTTTTTGAGGTGGAGCAACCGTGGGATCCACGTAATCGCCCGTGTGTATGCAAAGTGCCATTTTCCAGGAATGAAGGAATATGAGTGAAATATGCCAAGATTACATCAAATTTCAATTTCATACAAATAAATAAATAAGTAAAAAAGAAAAAGAAAAAAAAAAAGAAACCAAGTTAGTAAAATCATAATAATACAAATAACAAGATAATAATCAATTAAAATCCCAAAAATAAAGACTCGTTATGGTCAGGACTTTGAATATTTTCCCAGTCAAGTCGTCATTCTGTCATACTCGATTTTAAACTCCACTCGGAGCGAGTCAGGTTTCAGGTTAGCTGGCTCGTTTGAGTTTTAAGAATTGGAGTCGCCACCTAATATAGATTTCTGAGGTGTATTAGGTCACCTAAGAGTCTAAGGTCAAGTCTTTATCAAACCGGTCTAGTTTCAGAGATTCAGTGGGTAAGAAGTCCAAGTGACTCGGAGAAGAAGGTATTAGGCAATTCCCCAAGTCCCACAAAAAATGGTTCCCACCCGAGCCTATATTTTGGGATGTCTTTGCACGGTTATCATATGTATTACATACCTAAAAGGGGCAATTTCACAATTGATTTAGGACTAAGTTCAATCACACAAATCTAGATAACATACACATAATTGGGCTTTATGTTTTACACATACGACCTATATTCCACACCTAATCGCGTTTATGGTCTCTAGTATAAATGTCTAATCGAAAACATGATCAAATCTGCAAAGAATGTTAAAAGACGGCTTATTTGTGCAATTTCAGCACCTAGGTCATATTTACACAAATAGACAGATTTAGCAAACGATTTCAGAATTTGTTAAAAACTAAATGGGGGTTGTTTTCGAAATCAAATATTAGCCATTTAGGGTTTGTGTGACTCGTCATTAAATGTCGAGCCCTAATCTTAATGGCTATTTGATTTTTGGGGTCAGTTTTAGAAAACGTAGGCGTAGAGGGGCAATTTTTGAAAAGAGGGTACACGGAAGCATGCAAATGCACAAAAGGGTTGCCATACATAATTATATACATATATAACACGCAAATAAATGAATTGAGTATTAATATCTTTAGAAAATATATATAATTTCCGTATAACGAATTCCAAGACTTATACACTTCTATACTCTATTGGATTAGTATATAGAAGCTTAAAGCTTGTTAAAAATTGGTTTAATAACGAAAAAGGGCCAGATTTAAAAAGATTTTTTGGGCCGAGCTTCATTACGCAAAGGGGACAGTCATAGTTTTTACACAAATGATTCAGATTTAGGCAGTTATCACGCAATAAGTCCCTGTTTGTGAAAATCACATACTTCAACGGTTCGAGCTTACGCAAATCGTTTTAAATTTTAATTCTAAAGACCAAGTATATCGAATCTAGTCAACCAAGTGTAAAAATAACCCTATTATCTTCAACTGAAATTAGAACCCAAACTTAGCATTAAGGTATGGCTTCATTCAGAAATGGTTACGCAAGGCTTAAACATTAACAATCCAGTTTAAGAATGAGGGATGCAAGTTTATAGTGGTGTAAGGGTTTAGAAAGGGCCCCTGTGTGGCCAAACACATAGTTTTTAGCTATGTGACCTGTCTTAGAACAAACAAGGTATAGGCAGGGTACTCCTAATGAATACACATAAAGGGGAATCTAAAGGGAGCAGAGAAGAAACAAGAAAATGTACCCTGAATGTACTCATAAAATAAGCCTGCCTAGGATTTGATTATCCAGAATGAGTGAAGCCCTTATAGGAGACTTAGAAACCTGCAATTTTAAATTTGGTATAGCCCCTAAGGCCATCCTCATAAGCTGCAAGAAAAGGGTTAGCAGGGGAGGGTACAGATCCTCTCAAACAGGTCACATACATATACAAAGAATCTAATAGATCATGTATATAGGTATGCTACAGGGAAGGGAAAGTACAGAGTTGTTATACCTTGTTAAGTACAGTAGACAGCAAGTAGATCAAACTTAGGCAGTGCTTGATGCTCTAAAGAATCAGTGCAGGAAAACAGAGAAGGCAAGGCCTTTTTCCTAGAGAATTGAGAGTGGTAGAGAGAGTTTTCAGTCGTGTATGTATTTCTGTATATCTCAAAGTAAGAATGTGTGTCTGGTGTGCAATAGGAGTCCAGTTTATATAGGCATGGTCTAGAGCCTTTTAAAATTCAAATCCTACTGTGAAAAGGTAAAAAATTAAAGAAGGAAAGGGAAGATCATGCTATTAATCTGAGGGAATCAATTTCCCCTATGTTTCCCATAAATAAAGTCAGTTTGTAAATCAAAAGAATAGGGAAAAGTCTACTTTCCAGAATTATGAGAGTTTCATTGTACACTTGCCATACATAGCTCAATTAGGGGCATCGATGTTGGGAACTCTATAGCATTTTAATTTAAGTACAAGGTTGGGGAAATATATATATCTAAAATACATCAAATATTCCCAACATCGATGCCCTGGATCGCGACAGCAAAAATACCTAGAGCATATCTACGCTGATCAAACTGCGACTAATCACGAGGGAAAAATTGGAACTGGCTCTTAGCAGGAACTGGCGCCTAATAGGTAGCCTACCTTGATAATTCTGACTCTTACCTCCAGATGAGGTACTAGGATGCCCACCTAGTCCATGGGATCTCTTAGTCTCCCGCTATGACTCTCCCTACTCCAATTTATGATACGCCTCATATCTTTAAGCGATATCAGTAGCAACATCAAATGAAGTCCCAACCTCGATCTCTCGAGCCATGCTGGACCTCAGGGAAGGAGAAAGCCCATCAATGAACCTCGTGAATTTCTCAAAAGGCTAACAAACTATGTCTGGAGCATATTCTATACATATCAGAGAACAAGATCTCATACTTAGAAACTGACAGGTTACCCTGCCCTATCCGCTCAAACTGGCGGCCCCTCTCATCAAACTCGTGATTAAAAATAATTTTCTCCATAAATCTACCAAAGAACTCGGACCAGGACAACTTAGGCAAGCCTTGCCTAGCCAAGAGAAGAGCGGTCAAACAACTGCAAGGTTGGACAATCAAACTGAAAGGAAGTATAGTCAAAACCATACTCTTCTAAATAACAAAGAGCCTCTAATATACGTTGACAATGATCAAAGAAATCTCGCAGATTATCTGACAGACGACCTGAAAATGTTGGTGGCTGAAACATAGTGAAATAAATATAATCTATTTGGGTTCCCAGATGGAACCATCGTGCCCTGTTAACCACCATGTACACCTTGAGGCACAACACCTACTACCTCTAAACACCAACTTCTGGAGCCACATACTAAGCTAGAATAGGGGCTCCCTGAGCCTTAACACCAGCACCAGTCTCAGCGGCAACATGGGGAGCTACCTGTGGCATAGAAGGTCCTTGGGGAAACCGTCTCGCCAAAACCCTCATAAATGCATCATGGTGAGCTGGAGTGATAACAAAGTCCTGATCACCCTGTCCCCTAAGTACTGGCACTGCTGGGGCCTCTAGCTATGCCTCGATAACTAGATCCTTTGCATGATCCACCACTCATGTAGCCTAGGCACCCCTACCTCTGCCTTGACCACAACCACTACCTCAGCCTCTACTATGGCCGATGCCTCCACCATATGGGGCAGTTGGAAAAGCGGTTGCTGCCACTGGCTCCCCCGCCTTATGCTAAGCAGTCGTATGCTTCCTCACTATTATAGCAAGTGAGTTGACAAACAAATTTAGCTTCAAACAAGAAGACCCACGCACCATCCAGGAAAGAAGGAAAGAAAACTGCCTAAATATCACCATAGCCTATCGTAGATACGGATCTCTCCGCCCAATCAGCGAGACTTTATTAGTCACTGTCATGATATGGAAAGACTCTAAACCGGGCTCTGTCACTAACTGACACGACCCTTATTTCTTACTAGGTCATGTAGGCACTCAACATCCTCCCCTAGACCCGTTGGGCGAACCCTATCGAGTGAAACGATATAAACGATATAAAACAATCTCTAAAGCAACACAAAAGAACTCAAATTAAAATAGAACATATATATACATACACAAGTTGTCTGAAAGAATGCAGGTGGCTACACAAGTACAAAGGTTCAGAGGTTGTTAGGTTAGACATCTAAGAAATCCAAAAGATACATACATCTCCCGAAGTGAGCAGATTAAGATTAACGTAAGACATGTACAAATGGTGGCCTCAACGGTCCCATAGTCTTTTTTTTCAAAGTTTTCATGGTCTTTTTCTATCCTTAAGCTATGTAACCTCTTGTAACTTGGAATCATGCCATATTACGTAACATTTGGCCACCAAACTAGCATAAATCCACATAAAATTTCTGTAAAATAGGTCTTTTAGTTAGTTGAATGCCAACTTATCAGTAATCAAGCACAAGTAACATTTAGTCATTTAGATAAAATACAAGGGTTGGGTAGCGTGTTAATCATCAAAATACAGATAAGCCCTTTCAACTACTCCAATATTCGTTTTATTTTATGATAATATAACGTTCATGAAGCACTAGGTTAATTCAAAACATAAGGACTAGATTCTACAAACAAATTCCATGTTAGAAATAAAATTGGAATGTACCTCCTGAACAGTGCATACATAGAGAATTGCACGCGTTCTGAATTCATACATACCAAGATATACAAAATTTTTTGCACACATTATTTTTCCCCCGTTTGGCATCATAAAAAAAAAGTACTAAGTGACAGGCAAAAACAGGAATATCATATTAGTTCTAAGCCATTGGTCACACTTGTGCAAATATCAATCAATACCTAACAAAAGTTCAAAAGAGTCTCACAAGTGAGAAGAGAATAAATAAAAATATAAGGCAAAGAAAGTAATAATAGATCAGACAAATATCCAAAATAAGCACCAATATTACAAGAACCAGATTTAATAATTCTCTAAATATAACAAACCACCAAAAAAGATGAATAAAGGGGGTTTTACAAGGACTTGGAATTTAGAGGGTGGTTGATAGGGTCGAGTTCGGGGTTTTGCAGGCTTGGAAAAGGAAACCTTCAAGTGTTCAAGTAACAAGGAAATGTTCTTTGAGTTTTGCTCCCTTTCAAGAGCTAGCTCTTTCTCCAATTTCATGCTCAATGCCTCTACTCCGGCAATCTCAGCTGCCTGAGTGTTTGCTTATTGGTTAAAATAATACACCTACTTTTGTAGCTCCTCAATTTTCTTCTTGTCTGCATTGGCGCTAGGACCAGGTTCGTGTAATGGTTTTTCCTTATAAGCATACTTTTCGAGGTTGTTTACCCAAAATACAGTGTGCTTGGTTGGAATCTACCATTTCTTTACAAGCACATCCAACAGGTAAAGAAGTAAGAGAGAAAGAACTCATATACCATAGCATGTTTTTTCCATTCAGTAC
Source organism: Petunia secreta (assembly GCA_029990175.1). Taxonomy (NCBI): domain Eukaryota; kingdom Viridiplantae; phylum Streptophyta; class Magnoliopsida; order Solanales; family Solanaceae; genus Petunia; species Petunia secreta. The sequence continues at coordinate 5,569,577 of JARKIP010000053.1, forward strand.
AAGCTGACATGCCTATGGGCTAGACTATTAACCCTGGAAAATTAATTTTAACCTTCCTGTCGATCAGGTCCATGTCTTTGAAGTCCAACACATTTCCCTCATACCTTCTTTCTTGTCTAGGCTAGATGTTTTTCAGCAAAAATTCAAAAAAAAAAAAAAAACTTTTGGAATGGTTCCATGTCATATTTATATACCTTATTAGCCTTGGTGACAAGAATTTGTAGAATTATTTCTATATCACCTCCAATGGTTCTACTCCATCAGGTGTATAAGTGGCCAATCTTTCCTCACATACGCTTTGTAGCCCTTATTGCATAACATGCCTCAGTGTCATTTTCAGATAGAACTACTTTCGTTCCTCGCGCGTAGCTTGTTATTTCATTTTCCTCACAACTGTAGTTCACAAAGAACTTTTTGACCTCATCAAACATAAGCATATTTTCTTCTCAAGGATTACGTACTTCCACCCCAGAAATTCTAGCTTTTCAACTAATTTCTTCATCCCCTCTTCTTCCTCATCAGTAATGTACCTTTGATATACCAGCATCGTTGTCACAAACCATACAGGTCTAGTTACCTTTTGTTTTCTCATTTTTACTCTTCGTTTTCTCGGCCCCTTTATTTGAAGCTTCAAATTTTCTTTTATAAGGAGTCTCAATAGACATGTCATTTTTTTTTTCATGAGTCTTCTTCTCACCAGCCTTTTACTCTCAATCCTTTTTCTTTGTAGTTTGCTTCTTATTTTTAATAACCATCTTCTTTTTTCTCATTAGCAGCCTTCACTTCATCACCAGCACCAAGTTTAAAAAAAATTTCTGCAGACCTCACCTCTTCTCTAGCTCTTTACAATAATTTTCTTTTCATTTTCTGCTCCTTGAGAATAGACTTAGCCCTTTTTCTTAAACTTGACAAAAGGTAGGTCGTCATCATGTTTCTCTCGAACTTGAGAATATGCTTTATTGACCTCACTAAATCCTATCTCTGCACCATGTCCTTGTTGTCTTTATTTCATATATTTCTCCTTTTCCACTTCCACATTTGTGGCTTCATTGACAGCAAGTGGACCACTAGAAGGACCAGGTTCTTTATTGGTGGCTTAGTTGTCTTAGACCCCTCTTTTCCTCTTTCTTTAGTTTCAATTGCAGTAGGTTGACCTTTATCAGCAGCTGAAACCTCAATGGATGGAACAGGTTCATCACCATTTGTCTCCATTTTCTCTACTTCTACCATGGCCTTTCCTCCTGCTCCATCGACTTTCTTAATTTTCTCCTTCTGTTCCTAACTAGGTTCACCCTCTTTCTACTCTAGGGTATCCTCACCAACATCATCATCCTCATACTCATCTATCTGTTTCTCAAAATCAATACCCATATCTTCACTTTTTTTTTTTAAAGAGAAGCTAATACCCATATTTCAAGAAACACACACACCCTTATTATTTCTATCAATATCTACTTGTTCAAAAATAGGATCAACAAAGGAACCAGGTTGTATAGACTTAGAGATCAAAAGAACATCAGAATCAATATTTACCTCAAGTTTTGCCTTGTAGATTCATGTTCCCCTCTAAATAGAAGCCTCTTCCTTTTTCTTTTCAGCTTTCTACACAATTTTCCACCTCTGTGCTTTATCACTTATCTTTTTCCTTTTAAATCTCCAATGCCCTGGCTTATGTGCATATGGAGCAGTTTTAGTAGTGTTTCCTTCAGCAGATTGCGAGTAGGTTCTGCGTCTCTCAATTGGTGAGATACCTTTTGTTGTTATGTCGTTGTTAAGTTTTATGTTTTCAACTGTTTTGCTCAGATTCTTAATTATGGTGTGAACGAAAAATTGCAGAATGTTCTTTGTTAGGACAATTTAATTTTGTGTGAGTAAATGGTCAAAGTGATTTCGGAGAGTTGGTTTTGGGTTAATGATGGTTTGTTTTGGAAAGAGGTTGATTTGATGGATTCGTGGAACCAACTAACGCATGCAAAGAAACCAGTTTCCAAAATTTAAAATTTAAAATTAGACCGGTTTGGTGGTTCTTTTAAGTCCAGACTTGGGGAGTTAATTTGTGGCTATTATATAAAGACAAAAATTAAACAAGGACTTAAATAACTTAGGCACTTACCTGGACATAAGCAGAACCTGGTTCATCAATGTGTCCTTTCGTGTGAGCATCTACTGAACTGAAAAATGTAGCATCTAAAGACTTGAGATAGACTAGTAAGAACAAATGTATACTAATAAAAGTATAAAGGTAGAAGGAACATGATAACTAAGTTTATCATTGATCATTTCCAGTCAATCACTAGGGGTGCTCCTTTAATCTACATGGACCAATCCATCTCCAACATGTTCTTCTCAAATTGAATTTTATTCAAAGCCTTTGTATATATGTCAGCAATTTATTCCTCAGCCCTACAAGTACACATATTGATTAGATCCTTTTCAACATTATCTATTAGAATGTGATGTCTGACATCAATAACTTTTGTTCTTTTATGATGGATCGGTCTTGGATATGTTCAATGCAGTAGGTTTCTCACAATATATGGGTACACATCCAGCCTTAATGCCAAAATTTTCCAAATGGTAGGTGATTAACAAGATGCTGCATCTACATGTTCAGCTTCAGCAGTTTAAAAGGTTGTTGTATTCTTCTTCTTAGTATTCTATAATACATGGTATGAGCCTTGAAAATGAGCCTTCCCCAAACTATTTTTCCTATCCACAAAGTAGCTTGCATAATCATTATCAATAAATCCCACCAGTTTTAAGTTTTCTCCTCTTGGATACCAAAAGACCAGTTTCCTACTCTTAACTGATGTCATCTGAGACTCTTTAGAGTTATAGTTAGACCGTATACACAATCCCATGCTATACACTATGTAAAGTCAACTAGTAGTCAAGTATAAAAGTGATCCTATGGTACCCCCTATATCTTTTTTTCCTCAAGTGACAAATGTTGAGAGCTGGTTTTGAAGTATGACAAACGAGAAGGACACTGAGGTTCAGGAAAAGAACTTTGTCCTTAAGATGAAGGACACGCTTGATCGAAAAGATTACGGGTAGCAAATCCCTGTGGAACTAGGAGTAGTGGCGCGTGGGTGTTGACGTATCCTAGTCAGACTAAAAGAGGCGGTGTCCAGGCTGTATCTTTGAAGTAGTGGACAAAAGTTAGACTTTAACATGGAAAAGAGTTACTGCGAATCTGATATTGCCATAATTAAGAGAATTCCCAGCAGGACTCAACTAGGGTTGTAAGACCTGTATAAAAGCAAGTAGAAGAGACAGCCGAAATCAGTTTTTCAAAAGAGAGAGTTGAGAGCATATAGAGGTGATCTGAAGAACTGTCTACGTCGGAAAACTGAAGAAGACAACTGGTTTGCATGCAGAGTATTTGAGTCTAGATCTCTTGTCTAGGTTCATCGAGTTGTAAGTTGTCTCTGTTACAAGTGTTCATTGTTTTGTCTATTAGCTTATTTCAGAAGCATATGTATTAGGCAAACCACTTTGTGATTACTAGAAAAAGCTAGAGTTTAGCTTTGGTTAGTGATTAGGGTCTAGAGTGTAGCCCCTTGGTTACAGAGTCTGTAATCTGAAACGTTGCTCTTGTGTTAGTGGATTGAGATTCAAAATCCCAGAGTGTGGGTCGTGGTTTTTCTCCCTTGAGCAAGGAGTTTTCCACGTAAAATCCTTGTGTTCTTGGTGAATGTTTTGAAGTGTGTTCTTAAGTACAGTTTGCATAAAAGAGAACTGAGGAACCTTGGTCTACTACGGAAGAACCAGGTTCTTACAACGAAAATCGGAGGACACTATTCAACCCCCCCCCCCCTTCTAGTGTCCTTAGGAGGTGCTTAAAGTATAACAAGTGGTATCAGAGCGGGTCTTCTCTTGTAAGGCTAACACCTTGAGAAGGATCAAAATGAGTGCACCGCCTACTATTACTGAAGGACAGTCGGTTCTGAGGCCTCCACAGTTTAATGGGCAATACTACGCATGGTGGAAAAATAGGATGGAGAATTACATATGTGCTGAAGATTATCAACTCTGGCTGATAGTCTCTGAAGGAAACCTGATTCCCACCAAAATAGTTGGTGAAGGAACCACTGCCACAAAAGAACCCAAGCTGAAAGAAGAGTTTGATGAGTCTGACTATAAGATGATCGAAAAGAACCACAAAGCCAAGCGGTTGGTTATATGTGGTCTGGGTCCAGAAGAGTTCAATCGAGTATCATCGTATAAGACGGCTAAGGAAATATGGGATGCTTTACAAGTTGCACACGAAGGAACCACTGAAGTAAAGGACTCAAAAAGAAGAATGTTGAAGAGACAATTTGAGTTATTTACTATGGGCGAGAAGGAATCAATTCAGGATATGATGACCAGGTTGACCATGATTACAAATGAAATGAGATCTCTGGAGATGGAACTGCCTGAGGTGGAGATGGTTGACAAAATCCTGAATGTGTTACCTGAAGCATGGGAACCAAAAATGACGGCCATTATTGAATCCAAACCCTTGAAATCCATCAAGCTTGAAGAACTGGTTGGAAGTCTGAAGACGCACGAGATGATGAAGGACTCAAAGGCTAAACCTGCAGCAAAGAAGGAAAAGACCCTTGCACTGGAAGCAACAGAAGAAGCTGATGAATATGTTGATCTTCAATCAGTGGAAGCTGCAATGGTAAGTGCTCTAAGACAAAAACTCAATCTGGGAAGGTTTAAAGGATTTAAACGAGGGAACAAGGAGAGCTCTAGCAGGAAGAACATAGTTGACAGTCCTGACTACTCTGGATGCTTCAAATGCTTCAAGAAGGATCATGCTGTCATGGATTGCCCAATGTGGGAAATAGAGTGGATGAAGAACAGAGCTGCTAAGGAAAAGGAAAAGGAAACCACAAAGGAAAACGATGCAGATAGAAAGAAGTCAAGACGGCCCCCAAACTTCAGAGCAGAACGAAGGAAAAGGAAGGAAGCTTTCTATGCCACATGGGGACCAACTGACAGTGAGTCTGATCACGAGAAGGAAGCTGACGATGACTCACCGCTAGCATTAGCAGGGATGACGGATGTTAGTTCTGATGAAGAACATTCTCTTGAAGTAAAATGGGGAAGAGATCCATCAAAGCCACCAGTGTTCAATGGGACTCATTACAATTACTGGAAGAAACAAATGAAGAATTTCTTGCAGACAACTGATTATAGTCTGTGGTTAATTGTGAAAAGAGGACCTCATGTTCCAGTGAAGAGAGCAGCAAATGGAGTCTTGGTACCCAAGAAAGTAGAAGAACTAGATCCACAAGATCTGGACTGGCTACAAGCAAACTCCAAGGCTGAGGGCTATCTAAGAAGAGGACTTACAGATGATGTGCTCGGACAGATACTGGAATGTAAATCAGCCAAGGAGATATGGAAGAAACTGAAGGAGTTGTACATAGCTGACAACACCAAGAAGGACTCTGCCCTCATGGCAACTGAAGGAAAGGAAGCTGAATGTTCAGCAGAGGTATGTTTATCTGATCTTAAGGAAACTTTACATACATACTCTTCTGAAAATCTAATCCTAATCACAGCCACATTGATTGAAGGATATGAAAAAGAAAAGCTTGAAAAAGATAAATTAATTGAAGAACTGGGTGATATTAGAACTAAGCACAAGAGTCTCCTAGAACAGAACATTGAGCTTGAAGAAACAAATGCCATCTTGAAAGGGCAGACTCTTGTGTCAAACTCTAAGATCACTGAGCTTGAATTAGAATGTAGTCAGTTGAGAGAGAGTAAGAATGGTAAGCAAGTTATGAGTGAAGTTCAAACCTTTCTGGAAGATGAATTGAAAAGGGCAAATGAGATTTTACACCAAGAAATTGAAAAAAATAAGATGTTAAATCAGAAGGTTGAAAACTCAAAACTTGAACTTACCAGACTTACAAAATGGAATAAGTCTTCAGAAGCAATGCATTGGGTTCTTGAAAATCAAAATAAAGGAAAACAAGGTTTAGGATTCAAGAAGCCCTTGCCTCCATATAATCCTAAAAGCAAATATGTGGGATTACCTTGCAACATGTTATGCACTTTCTGTGGTCAAACCGGTCATACTAAACAAAGGTGTGTCAACATTACCAAGGCAAGGGCCAAGAATAAAAATTGTGTTTTACCCAAATGGGCCAAACAAGATCTGATTTATCCATTTTCTCATAAGAAGGGACCCAAGCTTGTCTGGGTTCCTAAGGCTAACCTCTAATTGTTTTGCAGGCTGGAGTGAGGGAGAACAACTCAAGCTGGATTCTTGATAGCGGTTGTTCTAGGCACATGACAGGAGATAGAAGAAATTTTCTCTCACTCGCAGCATTTCAAGGAGGCAGTGTGGCCTTCGGAGGAGGAAAAAGTGGTCAGATAGTAGGCATTGGGAAGATTGGGAGATCTCTTGAGCATGCAATTGAAAATGTGTATTGTGTGGATGGTCTTAGACACAATTTACTGAGCATCTCTCAACTATGTGACAGAGGAAACGAAGTGAGCTTCTCATCTGTAGGGTGCATCGTGAAGAACCTACAGAGTGGAGAAGTGGTAATGGAAGGAAAAAGAGTGAACAATGTGTACAAGGCGTCACTGAGGTCCTTACCTGAAAACAACCTGACATGCTTGAATGTACAGGAAAGCGACTCTCAGCTGTGGCACAAAAGACTGGGTCATGCAAGTCTCACTCAATTAAATAAGCTAGCCTCGAAGGAACTGGTTCGTGGATTGCCAAACAAGAAGTTTGAAAACATAAAAGTGTGTGATGCCTGTGTAAAGGGAAAGCATGTAAGAACGTCATTCAAGTCAAAGAAAGTGGTCAGCACATCTAAGCCACTGGAGCTGGTACATATGGATTTGTGTGGACCTATGAGAGTAAAAAGCAGAGGAGGAAAGAGGTTTGTGTTCGTGATTGTTGACGACTACTCAAGGTATACATGGACCTTGTTCTTGGCCTCTAAGGATGAAGCTTTTGAGAACTTTAAAGACTGGGCTGGTGTGGTTCAGAAAAGGCTAAGTCTTGAACTCATCAGTATTCGATCAGATCATGGAACTGAGTTTGAAAACTCAAAATTTTCTGAGTACTGTGCAGGGAACAACATAGATAACAACTTTTCTGCACCAAGAACTCCCCAACAAAACGGGGTGGTTGAGAGGAAGAACAGGTCGTTGGAGGATATGGCTAGAACCATGCTGCTGTCAAGTGGACTAGCAAGAAACTTCTGGGCTGAAGCTGTAAACACTGCATGTTACTTGTTAAATAGGTGTTCCATCAGAGCCATTCTTGACAAAACTCCATATGAGTTACTCAGAGGTAGAAAGCCAAGCATTGCTCACCTAAGGCCTTTTGGGTGCAAATGCTTTGTTCACAACAATGGCAAGGAACCCTTGGGAAAGTTTGATGCTAGGAGTGATGAGGCAATATTCCTGGGATACTCCACTCAAAGTAAAGCATACAAGGTACTCAACAGAAGAACACAAGTAGTAGAAGAAAGTATGCATGTTGTGTTCGATGAATCAGATAAGGAAATAGGAGAAGATGATGCAGATGATCAAGTGATTGGCTTAAGAAGAGAAGAAAGCATAGATGAACTGGAGGACTCGGATGAAAAGGAGAGCAAAGTCATGTCAGATGAAGGAGTCAACTTGACAGGGGGAACTTCTGATGAAGCTGAAGATCAAGAAGGTCAAGAAGAATTTACTCAAGACGATGCTGCAGGTTCTTCTAATCAGATCCAGATCAAGCCATGGAAATATCAAAGTTCTCACCCTTTAGAGAATGTTCTATCTGAACTGGATACAGGAATTATGACTAGGTCAGCATTAAAGAACTTCTGTGCATTCTTTGCTTTCCTCTCAGCCTTGGAACCAAAAAATGTCAAAGAAGCTCTAGAAGATCCAGATTGGATTATAGCTATGCAGGAGGAACTTCATCAATTTGAAAGAAGCAAAGTGTGGCACCTAGTTCCTAAGCCAAAGGACAGATCCATAATTGGAACTAAATGGGTGTTCAGAAATAAGCTGGATGAACATGGCATAGTTACAAGAAACAAGGCAAGGTTGGTTGTTCAGGGCTACAGTCAAGAAGAAGGAATAGATTATGATGAAACCTTTGCACCAGTGGCACGAATGGAAGCCATTAGAATGCTGATTGCTTTTGCTACATACATGGAATTCACACTGTATCAGATGGATGTGAAGAGTGCCTTCTTGAATGGGTACCTAAATGAAGAAGTCTATGTAGTACAGCCTCCAGGTTTTGTGAACAATGAATTCCCTGATCATGTGTACAAACTGGACAAGGCTCTGTATGGTTTGAAGCAAGCTCCTAGAGCCTGGTATGAAAGACTCTCAGGGTTCTTGATGAAAAATGGCTTTTCAAGAGGTAAAATTGACAACACACTATTTCTCAAGAAGCAAGGAAAGGATCTGCTGGTAGTTCAAGTGTATGTCGATGATATCATCTTTGGAGCCACTGATGAGGAGCTGAGCAAAGGTTTTGCTGACCTGATGGGAAGTGAGTTTGAAATGAGCATGATGGGTGAATTGAATTTCTTCCTTGGGTTGCAGATAAAGCAGACGCCGGAAGGAACTATGATACACCAGCAAAAATATGTCAAGGAATTGTTGAAGAAGTTTAACATGGAAGGAGCTAAGGAGATGACTACTCCTATTGCTCCTGGAACAAAGCTGGACATGGATGAACTTGGTCTATCGACAAATGAGACTAAGTATAGAGGAATTATTGGCTCACTTCTTTATCTCACAGCAAGTCGACCTGACATAGTATACAGTGTAGGACTGTGTGCCAGATTTCAGTCAAAACCTAAGAAATCACACTTGACAGCTGTGAAGAGAATTCTGAGATACTTGAAAGGGACTCAGGATCTATGCCTTTGGTATCCCAGAGGTGGAACTTTTGAACTAATTGGTTTTGCTGATGCAGATTATGCAGGTCATTTGGTTGATAGGAAAAGCACTTCGGGGATGGCACACTTCTTAGGTCCTTGCTTGGTGTCATGGGCTACAAAGAAACAAAACTCTGTTGCCTTGTCAACTGCTGAAGCTGAGTATGTGGCAGCTGCTTCATGCTGCTCACAATTGCTATGGATCAAGCAGCAACTGGAGGATTTTGGAATCAAGTGTGGGGCAGTGCCAATCTTTTGCGACAACACTAGTGCTGTGAACATTGCCAAGAACCCAGTCCAACATAAAAGGACAAAGCACATTGATATTAGACATCACTTCCTTAGGGACAATGTTGAAAAAGGTCTAATTACTATGAATTCATGCAGGACTGAGGATCAAATTGCTGACATATTTACCAAAGCTTTGAACAAGGTGCAGTTCGAGAGGAACAGGTTGGAGTTAGGGATGACCAAAATACACGGATGACCCAGCAGGTAATCCCCTTGAAATTTGCTAGTTAAGTAGTAAAAGTGTCTGTTAGAAACTTGTCATTACTATCTGGGCTAAATTGGTACTTGAATTAGTACACTCGTTTTTAGTGTTTTGAGCATTAGGTACAAATAATGTGATCCCATGAAGAACCTACTGTGTACTGAGGAGGAACCAGTGTTAACGTGAGGAATCGTGTCCAGGTACAGTAAGCCTACTCTATTTGTTAGTTGTCACAACTGGAAGTAAAATTGTTTATTGTACGTGCATCATGGGAGATTCTCCATAGTCTCATAACTGTCCAAAATTATAGGAACACATTCCTTTTTAGGACAGAACTCCTTTTAAATTGCTTGGACCCCACTTCTTGAAAAGGGTATATTTAAAATAAGTTCATAACCGTCAAATCTCTTAACTTCTCCCGGTTCTCAAAAAGTTCAAAAAGCTGCCCTTCTTTATACTCATTATTTTGTTTTGCCTTCCCTAGACATTGTCACTTCACCAAAACCCTCTCTCTTTCTACAACACTTCTTCAATCTCTCATGATCTCATCCATCTCTTCCAATTGAACATCAAAATTCTCTCAAGCCCTAAAATAGATAAACCGTCAACAAACTCAGGAATCTTTACAAAATTCTTCAAGATGTCTGAAAGACCACCTCCATCCACTCTTGCTGAAAGAATTGCTAGGGCTCGCCTAAAATTTCTCAAAAAGGGGGACAAGAAACTGGTCAAGAAGTTAAAATCAAGAGCCGTTCCTTCAACACCCACTACTCAAAGTTCATCTCAACCGTTACCTGAGGTAATTTCTGATCCTACTCCATCTACACCTGTTGGTTCAGTTGATATAGCCAGTCCTGGCATTGTAGAAACTGAAACCCTAGTTGCTGAATTAGATAAAATAGTAGATGTTGAGCAGAGGGACAATATAGATAGGGGGAACCCACGTGAGGAGGAACAAGAAACTAAAGAGAATGAACCTAGAGAAGATGTGCAGGATATTGTAGACGGTGTGTCTAGAGGCGAGTTAAATATAGCCGAAAAAATAGAAGAACAGTTGAGGGAACTGGATAATGATGAATCTCTGGGAAAAGATGTTGGTGAGTCAAGTAAGGATGTGAGTGGAACAGGGGTGTGTTTAGAGGATTCTGTGCCTAAAGGCCCTGAGGGTGATGGAACTGCTACTGCTGAAGTTCCAGGGGGAGAGGGACAAGAACCTGTTACTTGTCTAAACCCTACTGGAGCTGATGATGCAGACTTTAGCTGGACAGAATCTGATGAAGATGGAAACAAGGAAGTTGTTGTTGAAAAGCAAGAGGGTGACAAGAAAGAACAAAAATCAAGAAGAAAAAGAAAATTTGGGGCAGAAGATGAGAAGGTGATAGGTGAGGAAGAGGAGGATGAGGTGGTGTTTGTAAAAGAAAATACAGTAGAGCCTGAAAAAAGAAGAAGGTTGGTGAGAGATGGGAAACCAGTGTTGAAATCTAGACTGGTAGATGAAGACAGTGAAGGAGGTGACCAAGAGGCTAGTGAGCCTGTGGTCAGGAGAGTTGGTACTAGGTCGGCTTTCAAAATGCAGATGGAGAAGATTGAAAAGCTAGGAAAGACAGTAAAAAATGTGAAGATGAGGGAAGAAGAGAAGAAGAAAGAAGAAGAGGAGAAGAGAGCTGGTGAGGAAGAGGAGGAAAGTGAAGCTGGGAGTTATGTGGAACCCAGTGATTCTGATACTGACAGTGAGGTGGAGAGTAAGAAGAAAAGAAAAGAAGTGGATAGGGAAGCCTTCTTTTCTAGACATCAGGTGCTGCCAGGGAATATTCTGTATGATGAAAAGGAGTTTCATATGAAATCCTTGTTGAGAATGATAGGAGATCAGGGTTGGTTGAGCTTGTTTGGAAACAATGACAGGAAGCTGTTTGTGGATGAAGTCAGGGAGTTTTATACAAATTGCAGGGTAGTAGCCAGGAGGATGTTTACCACTGTGAAAGAAGTGGAGATTGAATTTGGGAGACCTGAACTGGGAGTGATTCTGGATGTACCTGCTGAAGGGTATTGCAGGTATGTTAAGCTAAAATGGCCAAAGAGAACAGATAGAGTTACTCCCTTAGATGTTGTGAGAAAGTTTTCAGGGAAACCCAGATTGAGGAAGGAGAGGAAGGTTGAGAAAAAGGAGATGGAGCCTGCACATCAGCTTTTGTTTGAGTTTGTGCATAGGTTTCTTCTGCCTAGGGGGGAAAGAAATTGTGAGGCCAGTGCTCTTGATCTGACCTATATGGATCTGATGGACAGAGGGGTAAAAATAAATCTGCCTGGGCTCATTATTAGGCACATAAAGAGAATCTGTGATACTGATCAGAAGCCACACTCTCTTGTGCATTCTTACATCATCCATCAGATTCTTGAGCATTTTGGAGTGCCTTTAGGTGCAGGGAAGATGCCAACTATCCATCAGAGGTTTGGGGTTAATGTGCTGAAGAGCTGTGACTTCTTTCAAGAAAGCAGGGCTTCCAAAAGGCCAGTGCAGGTCAAGCAGGAGGAGTCAGAGGACAGTGAAGAGTTTGGACCTGATGAGGCCATCGGTGCTGTGCAGGAACTGGAGAAAATGGTTCTTGAAGTTAATGAAGAAAATGCTGAACTGCACAGGCAGTTGAAGGTGAAGGATCAAGAGATTGATCGCTTGAAGATTGATTGCCACAAGTATGAGGCCGAGCTGGTGATGGAGAGGGCCAAAAATACGAAACAACTTGAGGCACTCGTTAAGCACTTCAACCTTCAGCTGTGATTCTTCCAGTCCTGTCCTCCTATCTTTCTCTTTTTCCTACCCCACCTGATCTTTACTCCTCCCTATTCTCCCTTGATTGCATGATTTGGATAATTAAGACAATTTCAATTTTTGTTGTGTAACTAAATAGAGTGGTGCTGCTGTCACCCTCTGGATGTTGATTTTAAATCTCTTATGTTTGCGACTGTTTCTTGTTTCAGTACCTGGTTCCTTGTTGGGCCCTTATTTTGATATACCTATGTTCTTGACACTGATGAGTTGCCTTGTGCTCTAGACTAGATTAATCTGACAGGTTCCTGCAGGTCTTTGAATCTTTTCGATGATGCCAAAAGGGGGAAGAAGGAATGTTGGGGTGTTTGTGACCTAACTCATCTGTTTTTATTGTTCTTTTATTTTTTGTTCTTGTTTTTGGTATATGTTATGTAGGTTCTTGGGCAACGTTTGTTTGTCATCATCAAAAAGGGGGAATTTGTTGAGAGCTGGTTTTGAAGTATGACAAACGAGAAGGACACTGAGGTTCAGGAAAAGAACTTTGTCCTTAAGATGAAGGACACGCTTGATCGAAAAGATTACGGGTTGCAAATCCCTGTGGAACTAGGAGTAGTGGCGCGTGGGTGTTGACGTATCCTAGTCAGACTAAAAGAGGCGGTGTCCAGGCTGTATCTTTGAAGTAGTGGACAAAAGTTAGACTTTAACATGGAAAAGAGTTACTGCGAATCTGATATTGCCATAATTAAGAGAATTCCCAGCAGGACTCAACTAGGGTTGTAAGACCTGTATAAAAGCAAGTAGAAGAGACAGCCGAAATCAGTTTTTCAAAAGAGAGAGTTGAGAGCATATAGAGGTGATCTGAAGAACTGTCTACGTCGGAAAACTGAAGAAGACAACTGGTTTGCATGCAGAGTATTTGAGTCTAGATCTCTTGTCTAGGTTCATCGAGTTGTAAGTTGTCTCTGTTACAAGTGTTCATTGTTTTGTCTATTAGCTTATTTCAGAAGCATATGTATTAGGCAAACCACTTTGTGATTACTAGAAAAAGCTAGAGTTTAGCTTTGGTTAGTGATTAGGGTCTAGAGTGTAGCCCCTTGGTTACAGAGTCTGTAATCTGAAACGTTGCTCTTGTGTTAGTGGATTGAGATTCAAAATCCCAGAGTGTGGGTCGTGGTTTTTCTCCCTTGAGGAAGGAGTTTTCCACGTAAAATCCTTGTGTTCTTGGTGAATGTTTTGAAGTGTGTTCTTAAGTACAGTTTGCATAAAAGAGAACTGAGGAACCTTGGTCTACTACGGAAGAACCAGGTTCTTACAACGAAAATCGGAGGACACTATTCAACCCCCCCCCTTCTAGTGTCCTTAGGAGGTGCTTAAAGTATAACAACAAACTTAGTGGAAGTAGTCATGGGAGTGTCTAAAGTTTTGGCCTTTCCATGTCATACTTCTTCAACATTTCCTTATGTAATTTGTTTGATGTATCGTAGTAGCCATTGAAGTTTGCTTTATCAGCAACCCAATGAAGAAGTTCAATTCATCTATCATGTATATCCCAAACTCACTTACCATTAGCTGGTTGAATTTATTCCATAATATTTCATTTGTGGCACCAAGGATCATATCATCCTCATAAATCTGCACAATGAACAGATCATTCCCTTGGTTCTTCAAAAAAATAGTGTTATCTATTTTCCCGATAATGAACCTATTCTCTAGAAGAAATTTAGATAACCTCTCATACCATGCTCTAGGAGCCTGTCTCAATCCATGAAAAGATTTTTCCAGCTTGTACACATGTTTTGAAAGATCAAGATCCTCAAATCCATGAGGTTGGAGCACATATAGTCCATCTTTCAAGTGCCGGTTCAGGAAGTCACTCTTTACATCCATCAAAGAGAGTTTAAACTCCTTGTGTGCAGCAAATGAAACCACCATCATTATAGGTTCCATCCTTATAATTGGAGAAAATATATCATCACAATCTATACCTTCCTCTTGATTGTATCCTTGGATCACTAGCCTTGCCTTGTTCCTTGTAATAATACCATTTTCATGAAGCTATTCTAATGATAGATCTGCCTCTGGGTCGAGGGACCTGGTACCACCCCTTGCTCCTTTAAAACTGATATAGCTCTTCTTGTATGGATTTTACCCAACTTGGATCTTACAATGCTTCTTTCATATTTTTGGGTTCTAATTCTGACAAGAATGCTATGAAAGTACACAAATTTCTCAATGATCCTTTATTTGTAACTCCAGCACTAATATCTAAGAGGATATTTTCCAAAGGATGTGAACTCTTATGCTTCCATTTCTAGTTTCCAATTGCTGAGATGGACCAGCTACAAAACCAAGTCCATGTTGTGTATTTTCAGTGTCAGGTGCATTATCATGATCATCATTTGTTCCACCTAAACCAGTGACCCTTGCTTTTCTGGGTAAAAGGGTCGTTCTTCATGCTGAGCTCTATCTGCTTCAACTTTGTTTTCACCTTGCTGGACATGGTTTCTTTTGTATTCCAGTTTTCCTTTCATCATCCTACACACCTTTTTCAATCACATTGTTAGTCTCATAAAAAGTCACATGAACATTTTTCGTCTATACATTTTCTTTTATTAAACAGTTTGAAAGCTTTACTTCTTGAAACATACCCTAGGAAGTTTTTCTAAACACTTCATGCATTGATGATTCCTAAAGCTTCTTTATCGTTTATTATGTAGTTAGCATTTTCAACCTATGGCATTAACATGTCTTAGACTAACTTTTCTATCATGAAGTGATTCATAGGATGTCTTTTCTAACAATAGTCTAGTTTACACAAATAACAATAATAGCCTTGGATTAGTAGGAGCTAGTAGAGGGACAAGATTTTTTAAATGTTTATTTTCAATTTTATCGATTTATTTAAGCTCAAAGAACCCGATCCAACGCTTGATACCTAGCATCCCTTATCTCCTTTTGTTTTTGTTTTCGATTTTTTTTTTGTTTGTAAACAGAATTTAAAGATGCCACTAAAACTACTTAGAAAGAGTGACTTACCGCAATTTATGCTTTTACCTTTTCTCAGTAAATGTCACACTTCCTTCCCTAAAGGCTATTGGTAAGAGGACCAGGTTTATATTCTTCATAAGTTCTGAGCAACAATTGTCTTTATCTTTCAATTGATTGCTTCCTCCAACCATAGAATGCAATACTACATCAAGAGTTAGATTTAGGAACCTAACCAAGCTCCTAGTTATATATAAATGTTTCTTTCAATAGAGAATTACAATTTTTTCACAGTCAACCCAGACAATTTTCTTTCCGTTAGAATTATCAAAAGGTCTTAACTTATTTGCTCAATACTCTTTTGATCAAAGTTATTGTGGTTTTTCTACCTATTTACTATATTATAAGATCTTTTATGTTGAGTTTTTTTTCCTATCTAGACATTCTTGCAGTTTTTTATTTTTATTTTTTTTCACATCAAGAAGTGCATGTGTATATTTCATGTTGGTTTCAATATTTTTTTGTATTTTAACCGTTGGTGGTTGATTTGTTCTTCATTAAAGGTCAAGTTTTCAAGTTTTAGAATTATGTTTTTTTGGTCAATGGGAAGAACTTGGTTTTTTTACCTATTTCATAATTTCTTCGAGTTCAGCAACATTTAGGACAAGGTTCTCTCTCTTATATTTTAGACTAGCAAGTTCATCAATTAACAAATTGTTCTTTCTCAAGCCTTGAATAATCTAGATTATCTGACAATCAGAATAATACAGTAGTCAATTTTTCTCTTTAGTAGTTAAAGATTTCTCTTCTAAATTTACAGATACTTACCCCAATGGGATCTTCCTCAGCTTTTGTGTCACTGATAGCCATCAAGGCTATTTCTTCCTCATCGTCTTCTTTCTCTAATTTGTCAGCGGACCTAGCATTATGGAACATTAACAGAAACACTAATACAAAATATTTTTCTTCGATCTCATAACTAGAACTATCATCACGGAACATTGACTCAAGCATCCTTGCCACTTCGTCTAATGGTCCTGACTTTTCCATGAACCCAATTCTACTAGGCTGTTTGTTTTTGTTGCCCCTCATTCTAGTTGTGTCAGTACACAATCTCTAGAGTATCCTAGACATCTTTAGCTATTGTGCATTCAACATGTTTAAATACTCCTGGTGAGATACCACAGTAGAGAAAGTGTCTATACTCATTTTTTTTTGTAAGCTTGTTAAATGACCTTTGATAGTTTTACCAACACAATGAATCAGATTCTCGATGTTGGTCCAAGTAAAAATACTAAAAGTAAAGTTTGGAATGTAACTTGAGCACATTATGTTTACACGGAAAACTCATATCTTGAGTAAAAAACCATGACCCACCACAATGAGATTTTCCCAACTTTTCACTAAATAAGAAATAAGGTTCACAACACTATAATGCAGTGAGCAGTCCAAGCCACTTCTACTACAATCCTGTCCAAGACTTGTAGCAACCTATCTAACAGTCTAACCTAGGCACTTTCATGACCAAACCAAGTTGTGACATTCCCTACTACCTATAGCTATAATTTATAGTACGAAATGTTCCTTATACAAGATACCAATTTCCTATGTTTTTATAATAAGAAAATATTTGTACAACTCGATCACCTATTACATCAACTAGAGAAAGAACCAGAAAAAAAAGAATAACTTATCCTAAACCAGGTTCTTCAATCTGTCTCTGATGTATACACTCCATGATTACTTTGGATTTTGTCTTGTGAATAGTTTCTAAGTGCATAAAGTCATGAAGTCTTCAAGCTCCTGAATATATTCCTTGTGGGGACTTGTAAAAGTACATCTCCCATTGTGTTGAAGGCTTTTAGGGTTTATTTGCTTTTCTCAAAAGAAATCACATCGCCGCCTTAAGTGAATTCTGAATCAGTAAGGAATGCAACTCTACTGGTTTTCAGAATCTCCTCTGCAGAAGGTCCTTCTCCCAATCTAACTGGGAATTTGCTTCCTTTTCTAGGTTCCGCTAGGATTCAATACTTGGTGCTATACAAGGACCTGGTTCATACACCATTCTCCAGCATAGTAAATTAATATGCGTGCAATTGAGTGTAACCATGCACAAGATACGTTTAATCATTTAGGTAAATTACAAGAGTTAGGGAGTTTGTTAATCATCAAAACATAATAATTTCCTTTTTAACTACTCCAACACCTACTAATTTAGTGGTACATCTTGTTTTGAATCCATTGTTCTACTAATTAAGATTTATGTTAGTTTTCCTATCAAATTTTGGGAGCTCTCTTGTTATGTTCAATGTATTGATATGTTTTACTCTTCTACTGAACTCATGTAATGATGATACAGGAACTATTAGCCCATGTAATAGTTTAACCCTTTCATGATATGAAAGCTTTAAGTATGAAAAAAGGATTTTTGATTGTTATACTCACTTTTTGTGTTAACATATAATAACACATATATAGATAATAGCATAACGAATGGTAGTTGTAGACCTTCTACTAGCTCAAAATCGAAAACTAGAACTGGAAAAATCAACTAAAGAGGAGGACGCTTTGAAGGAGATAAAATGAATGTTGGAAGAATAACTTTGTTTAGTTAGAAAGGATTTCTTAATTTTGACTTAGTTACAAATAAGCAAAACCACCCATATTTATACATGACTATGGATGGCTCTAGAATATGTTCAAGAAAATCTAGTAAATCTATCTTCTAGCAACACTCTAGAGTATCTAGATATTTCTACAGAAAACATTATTCTAGAATCTCTTCTAAATACCCAAGAATCTAGTTATATCTTCTAAATATTCAAGATATTACTCCATATCATTCTATAATCTTTCCTAAATATCTATGATATTCTTTCCAAATAATCCACTTTACATTTTCAATAGCCCCCTTGAAGTGATTTTTTTCAAAATTACTCCAAGCTTGTTTCCTCATTAGAGTCTCCATCTCTACATCCATTCCAAGCTCCCACATTTTTACTCCTTTCGCTTACTCAAATGATGAAGGTTTTTCGTCATCTATTAGTCTTACAAGAAAAAAAGAATATATGTTAACAAAATTTTCATCTCTGTGGCGGGCTGGCTTCCTGATTCTTTTTGGCCATAGTGAACCCTGTGAATCATCTCTTTGTTGGTATTCACGTTGTAGAGTTCTGGGTTTCCCCTATCACTTTGCTCCATGGTAGCTGCATTGTTTGGAGAAGCACCTATGCCATGCATGTTTAAGGCTTCAGGATCTGGAGACTTACACCCCGCTCCTTTAGATGCAACTCCATAATATAAAGAAATTTCATCGAATATGACATTTCTTAAAACAATGAAGTGATGAGTTTGTTTATCCTATATAGGAAAGTGTGGAGTTCGAAGATTAGGGTAGAAGGATGGATAGTAGTCGAACAATTTTCTTATTATTTATACAATCAGTAGTATTATTTCTATAGATTTTATTTCAAACCTATTCTTTATTTTAAATTGCTAGTAGTGATTTTTGTTTATCTTCGGAATACTTTAGTTTGCCTTGTCAGTAATTCATTCATTTTTGTATTTGTCACCTTGTACTTTCAAACATATTTTCTAAATATTTTTATTTAGCCAAAGGTCAATTGTAAACAGCCTCTCCACCTTGGTAGGGGTAAGATCAGCTTACATCTCACCCTCCCCAAACCCCACCTTGGTTGAATATCACTAGGTATGTTTTTGTTGTTGTTGATGTTAATGAGTTTTTGGATCGACGCATTTCCACCCTTTTTTTTCTTTTCGTCATATCTGACAAGATACATATCCTGACTTTGGCATCCAACTTTTTTTGTTGAGAATCCGAGATATGAACATAATATATGGAGATAAAATTTATTAGATGCTTGACACTTGGGTTTTCTCCAAATATCATCTTATAGGGTGGTTTCATGTTGTTTAGAGAAAGTGACATCCTGTTAATCACATATTCCATACATTTTTTACCTTCAGCCCCGAAGGCTCTAGGTAAATATCTGGCACGAGGCCAACTCTTGCAAGTCTTTATTAAGTGGCGAATCTTTTGTTCAGCCACTCTATTTTGTTGAGGCATATCAGCATAGGTGATTGCTCTTTCAATTCCATGTTGACGCCAAAATGGGAGAAATTCATCAGAAATGGACTCACCGCCATTATTAGTTCGCAACCTCCTTATTCTAAAACTGAGCTCGCCTGATATTGTTTACTTGTATTCCATAAACTAGTTGAAGACTTCTGAATTATGCTTCTCAAAATAATCCTAAGTGAATCTAGTAAAATCATCAATTAAAATTAGAATGTAAGAATAGCCTGAGAATGAAGGAGTTCTTATTGGCCCCATCAAATCAGTTTGATCTAATTCTAGTGAAGCTTTGCACCTTGACAAGGATTTGTCAAACGGAAGTCGGTCTTACTTTCTGTTGAAGGATGAGTTTTGAAGATGACAAAGGACCTGGTGCTAAGTGGACCGCGAAAAGGTTCATAGTCGAAGTGAGAATACCAGTTGTTCAAACGAGATAGTTCAAACAAGATATTCAAGTCAGAGCTGAAGAATGAAAGAAAAGAACAGTTAGGTCAAAGTTCCAATCGTACCGGAAAGAGAAGAAGCACGAAGCAGTGCTGAGAAGGACGCGGTTCCTAAACGTAAATGGATTAGGAACTAAGGCAAATTTACTTAGGTTTTAAATAAGGAAATATGGGTAACCTATTTTAAACTGATTTCAAAGAGGAAAAGAAATTCTATACTTAGTTGGATCCGGCTGAGTCTAGTCCGTATAAATACAAGTTAATTGGCCCAAATTCGAGACGCGAAAAAAGACATCTCAACAGAGCATATCAAGTACAATCAGATCGTAAGAAGCTTTGTGTGCAAGAACAAAGGCTGAGCAGCAGAACCTTACGAGGGAGCAGTTTCATAAATAAGTCTGTTGTTTTAGTTTCTTTGATATAAGCTATTGAGTTGTAATTTATTAGCTTGTTTGAGAAGTATTAAGTAGAGATTACTTTTTGAGGTTAAGGAGATGTAACCTTACCAGCTAACGTGTGGTTGTGAAGGTTCTAGGTACTAGGGGTTCTAGTTCCTTCATTACATTATGTTGTAGTCTAAAACTTGCTCGGGTTTTCCTTTAGTGGAAGAGTTGAAATCCCAAGAGTTTGGGTCGTGGTTTTTTATCCCTTGAGCAAGGATTTTTCCACATAAAAATCTCTGTGTTCTTTATGTTTCCACAATTTGTTTAGTTTCAGAGGTAGGTGAAACTTGCAAGGAACTTGGTTCTTTATGAGTTAGGCACAGAAAGTTAAAAGCAAGTTTTAGGATTTAAAATTCGGGTAAAGACACTATTCATTCCTCCTCTAGTGTCTTACAAAGGTGCAACAAGTGGTATCAGAGTAGGTTCTCTCGAAGAAAGATTAACATCTTGAGAAGGATCTGAACAGTGAGTGCACCACCAAAAATGCCTGAAGGATACTCTATCAGCAAGCCTCCGCAGTTCAACGATCAACACTACAAATTCTGGAAGTTTAGGATGGAAACCTTTCTACAGAAAGAAAATTATCAGCTATGGAGGATTACACAGAATGGTCCCTTGATTCCCACAAAGATTGATACATCAGGGAACAAAGTCCAAAAGCCTGCAGAAGAACTTAATGAAAAAGACTTCAAACTACTTCAGATGAATGCTGAAGCCATGAAGATTCTTTAGTGTGGACTAGGGCTTAATGTATGTTCATGTATTCCCAAGTGCTCAACTACAAAGGAAATCTGGGATACGCTAGACAAGTTATACAATGAAGAAACTACAAAGTCAGAAGAGAGTTCAATCGAGGACATTCCTGTCAAGAATAGCACTGTAAAGAATCTGAATCACTCAGGATGCTTCAGGTATTGCCAAAGAGACCATGTTATTAAACATTGCCCAACATGGGGACCTTCTGAAAGTGAAAGTGATGAAGAAGAAGAAGAACCAGAAGACGACTCTCCATTGGCACTGATGGCGGATAATGAATCTTCGATTGATGATACACCTGAGGTAAGTCTCGATGAAATAAAACCTAGACTTCATAATTTTTCTCCCATGGAATTAAATTTGCTTGCCCTGACTTTAATTGAAGAGATTGAAAATTTGAGGTCTGAGAAGGAACAAGCACTTTCTGAGAAGGACCAACTAATGTTACTTGTGTGTGATTTTTCAATCAATAAAAACTTGGAAAAAGCTAAATCTGATCTTAAAAAGAAATTAAGTGCTAGTGAAAATCAAGTTTTTGAACTAAAACAGAAAGTCTCAGACCTTGAATTAGAAAGTCTTCAATTAAAGGAACAGGTGCTTTGTGAGAAAAAACTAGTTTCTGCACTCGAACTTGAACATCAAAAATTGATAGAAGGGTCTAGTAAGCAAGGAGTTAGTGAGGCTCAAATCAGCCTTGAAGCTGAGCTTAAAAAGAAAAACCAGGTTCTACATCAGGAAACTGAGATGAACCGGGTTCTTCAGGAAAAGGTTGAAAAAGCTAACTCTGAGCTCACCAGACTCACTAAATGGAACAAGTCTTGTGAAGCTTTGAATTGGTTGCATAAAAATCATAATAGAGGTAAGACTGGATTAGTATTTAGGAAACCTTTACCTGCCTGGAACCCTAATAGTAAATATGTAGGACTTCCTTGCAACAAACTCTGCTTCTTGTGTGGTAAGATTGGACATATCAAGAATGAATGCAGTGTTGCAAAAGAAGCAGTTAAAAAGAATAAAAAATTATTTTACCTTATTGGGCTAGAAAAGATTTAATCCATCCATTTGATAACAAAAAGGGACCCAAGCTTGTCTGGGTTCCCGCTATTAACCCTTGATTTTCTTTTGCAGGCTGGAGTGAGATAGAACAACCCAACCTGGATTCTTGATTAGTGGGTGTTCCAGGCACATGACAGGAGATAGAAGAAACTTTCTCTCACTCGCAGCATTTCAAGGGGGTAGTGTGGTTTTGGAGGAGGCAAGAGTGGTGAAATTGTTGGTATTGGAAAAGTGGGAGCCCCTATTCTAGCTTAGTATGTGGCTCCATAAGTTGGTGTTTAGAGGTAGTAGGTGTTGTGCCTCAAGGTGTACATGGTGGTTAACAGGGCACGATGGTTCCATCTAGGAACCCAAATAGATTATATTTATTTCACTATGTTTCAGCCACCAACATTTTCAGGTCGTCTGTCAGATAATCTGCGAGATTTCTTTGATCATTGTCAACGTATATTAGAGGCTCTTTGTTATTTAGAAGAGTATGGTTTTGACTATACTTCCTTTCAGTTTGATTGTCCAACCTTGCAGTTGTTTGACCGCTCTTCTCTTGGCTAGGCAAGGCTTGCCTAAGTTGTCCTGGTCCGAGTTCTTTGGTAGATTTATGGAGAAAATTATGTTTAATCACGAGTTTGATGAGAGGGGCCGCCAGTTTGAGCGGATAGGGCAGGGTAACCTGTCAGTTTCTAAGTATGAGATCTTGTTCTCTGATATGTATAGAATATGCTCCAGACATAGTTTGTGAGCCTTTTGAGAAATTCACGAGGTTCATTGATGGGCTTTCTCCTTTCCTGAGGTCCAGCATGGCTCGAGAAATCGAGGTTGGGACTTCATTTGATGTTGCTACTGATATCGCTTAAAGATATGAGGTGTATCATAAATTGGAGTAGGGAGAGTCATAGCGGGAGACTAAGAGATCCCATGGACTAGGTGGGCATCCTAGTACCTCATCTGGAGGTAAGAGTCAGAATTATCAAGGTAGGCTACCTATTAGGCGCCAGTTCCTGCTAAGAGCCAGTTCCAATTTTTCCCTCGTGATTAGTCGCAGTTTGATCAGCGTAGATATGCTCTAGGTATTTTTGCTGTCGCGATCCAGGGCATCGATGTTGGGAATATTTGATGTATTTTAGATATATATATTTCCCCAACCTTTTACTTAAATTAAAATGCTATAGAGTTCCCAACATTGCTTATTATTGGATATTATACTTACTTGGTGTGCTTGAATGACTTAGGTATGAATTGGTGAAATTTTGGAGCAAGATGGCTATACTTTTTGGAGAAGTACAAACTTATAATTGAAGTAGAAAAATAAAGAAGAATGGTGTCAAAAATTAGCAGAGTAATGAACTTTGTAAGCTCTTTGTATGAACCTTGCAACAGTCGTACATTGTAAGAGATGCTGTGAGATCTGGGAGCAGAGCATACAGATGGTCTTACATTGTACGTGTGTCTGTACGACATGTAGATTCCCATCCGAATTGGGATTAGGTTAAAACATTTTCTACTTATTGTAATCTAGATATAAGCAGCCTTAAACATAATTTTAGAGATCTTTGGACCTTTAGGAGGCAGAGAAATGCTGGAGATGGTCTGGAGTTCAACGTCTACATTGAGTTTTCTTCTCTTTTCCTTTACATAGTTTGTTAGTTCTAGAGTTGTGGGATTCTCCATGATTGTTGATATCCCTAAGTTAATTTGATTTCATTGATTTATTATATTGGGTTATTTATTTATATCCCGAGCCTAATTATTCGGTTGCTTGATCATCAATTGAATACTATTTATAAACCTAAGGTTGAACTCGAAAGTGAACCATAGGTTGCAATAGAATTGAATAGGGCGTGTTCCTGAACCTGGGCATTGGAGAATGGTTTTGCAGTTAGGATAGAAATATACCTAATAGTCATGCTTAGTCATTATACAGGAAATATAAATGTGTTCCTTTTAACTATAATTCCATAGATATATAGGCGTTAGGTTGGCTTGAATAGGCAAGCAGGGTATTGAAAGAGTCCTGTGAGTAATATTAACCCTGTGATTAGTAACCCAGATAAATTGATTTTGTCAGATTAAAGGAAGAATTCAACAGGATTGGTAAATATTCCATGACCCTAGGCTATTGTCCCTTCTTGAATTCAAACCCATATTTTATTTATTAATTATTTTCTTAGTTTCATTAGTTAATGTTAGTTAGATAAATTCTCAACTCTTGCAAACCTTCTTGTCTAGATAATTAAGAATTGTCTGATTTAGTTAGTAGTTAATTAATAGTCCTCGTGGGAATGATACTTTCTTATCACTTTATTACTTGATCAACTGCATATACTTGCGTGTACGTTTGGAGCGACATGATTCTTAAGAGGGATTGTCGTTTTCTTAAGCAGGGAGGGAGTCGTCCTTTTCCCCCTCCGTCAGGCACCTATCTTCCTTAGGGAACTTCTTTAGGGTCTCATCCAGCTCAAGGTACACCACCACTAGGCAACGAACGTGGGCGGGGTGCTAGTGGTCTCTCTAGAGGCAGTTTTCAGGGTGGAGGCTCAGCTTAGTCGCATAGGCACATATACACATTGCCAGACAGGCAGAATGGTGAGTTGTCCAGTCACTACAAGAAATTGCATTTTAGCTATGGTGAAAACGTGGCTAAAGTGACTAAAAACCGTGGCTAACTAAATGTTACCACGGTTCGGTAGCCACGGTTGTAAGAGAGGCTAATCGGGGCATCGCAATGTTTTTAGCCACGGTTTTCTTGTTCGTGGTAACATTGATGACATCCAATTTTGTCCCTTCTTTTTCTAAAAGTGGCTATAATTTAACTTAAAGGTGTAATTTGACTATTTTTGCAAAATGTGCATTAGAAAGCATGCATTTACATGCGTTATCCCTACTTATATGTTACATACTTAAAAGTGGCTATATTATATAATTTTGCATCATTAGGCTATCTGTCAAAATATAGTTGTTTGTGCAATTTTAGTGCATTTATAGCACTTAATAAATATTTGTAGCTATTTATATTTAATTAGTTTAATTTGTATTACAATTTCTTTTACGTGTTTTATCCCCTATTTATATAGTATATATATATATATATATATATATATATATATATATATATATATATATATATATGATTATATTACGTAATTACATCGCTTAGGCTATGTGTTTTAAGTATGTGCCAAATTGTGATTATTTGTGCAAATTACTACATTTGTTAATTATGTATAACTATTTGTACTTAAATATTTTCATTTCACCACAATTATTTTATATGTGCATTTCCTCACTTTTATACGTAATATATATTATTTTTATTTTTATTTTATTTACTGAGCACCTTTAAGTTAATTTTCAGTCCAATTAAATATATCACTCCATTTTCCCATTTGTAATATTCATATTTGACTTCTTTTAAATTGTTACAAATATGTTATTCCATCTTGAACCTAGAAGAAAGAAGGGTCCAAGTACATCCTTTACATATCTCTTTTCATTAAACCAATCCAAGTTCATCAGTCCCTAATCTCTTGTAATCTCCCAAAATCACTCCCTAATCTCCCCTTAATCTTTTCCCAATCTCCTTCCTAAATTCTACACCCAAATTCCCCTAACCTCTCTAACCCCCTGACAGCTCTTTTTTCTAAGTCTTTCTTATAAAGTTAAGTATTAAAATACATACAAGGTACACATCGGCAGTACATTGGCTCCCCCCCCCCCTTCCTTTCTCCTTGTCTACACACTTCATAACTCTCTCTCTCTCTTACCCACACAAAATCAGGCAGACCCCACGTCTATTTGTGGGTCATCTTCCTCAACTTCACAATACATCTCACATACACACATATATACACAAAAAACATACGACACACACACACACACAAGAACAAAACTTCAACACACAGCCACTACACACCATCTTCTCCAATTATTTCCAGTAAGAAAAACAACTACCACCAGCGGTGGTCCACTATCAGCGATACAAACGGAAACCCACATACACATGTCAATACACACACAAAAATCAGGAACAGAGAAATACACGTTGACCCTCTACACATACACGCACAGACCCCTTTTGTCGTCTCCTTCAAACCATCACCCCGCTGCCAGAAAACTCGACATCGTTCGAAACATAATCCCTTCGTTTGTTACTAGATATGATTCGAAACTTGTGGGGTTGTAGCGATGCCGCTACTCCCGGCTGTTGCTCCTCCACCGTTCTTGACCGTTGCTATTCCTTTACCTCACTTGTTCTTGGGTTCGATCAGGATGTCCACTGGTTATTGCTATGTATTTTTCCCTAATTTTTTTACTGCAGATTTGGCTAGTGGTTTCTCTGTATCTCTGTTTGGTTGCAATAGGAAGTGAACTATTGGTAATAGGGTTGCAGCGACGCCATCCACTGGTTGTCGCTCCTCCGTCTTGCTGTTTGTGCTGTTTATCGGAGATACGCCCGGATTCTGGCCGGCGATGACATTGTTGCCTAGGTCTTTGATTGGCTTCTGTTTCAACTTGCATATGTTTTGGGTTTTCATTATTTTCTTTGGCTGATCCCTTTGTTTTTCAGATTTTGTTCGTATACGTAACTGTGCCTCATTGACGGATTTCTTGTATTCATCGGACTAATCTATGTTGTTGCACTGGTGTTGACTGTATTTCTGAGTGCAGGGTCCCATTTTAGACTAATTTTATCCATTGCAGAATATTGAGAACGATTTGAACAGAAAATGCTTCACTGATTATTGCCAAGAAAAATAATTAAATAATTTATTTGAAGCCTATACACTGATTTGAACACGATACTACAATTAAACAGTCATATCCCCGTGTCCCTAAAACAAAAGGCGATGATGACATGTATGAGCTCTACTGCAATACAAGCCGGTGATGGAGTGGTGGGACCGGTACTTGGCATGGCAACCGGAGGGCTCCCGTGCTTGTACGACGTCCCTAACCTCTAACCGATTCATACAAACCAGAGCCTACACTTTTATAAAATCTATTTTCTCCTTTATTTTATTTTTATTATTATTACTATTATTTTATATCATTAATTGTTATTATTGATATGACAATGTTATTCCCATTATCAATTACAATACTGACTTATTTTCTTTATATTTTTTGCGAGGTAAAATTGGATTAGATACGACGGTCTATTTTGGAAGAGAACAATTAGAAGAAAATCTTTTTATTATTATTATTTCATTATTCTCATTATTATTATTTATTAATATTACTAATGTTGTTATTATTATTATTATTATTGATATTTATGGTTCAAGGTTAGAGCCAAGAAGAAGGAATTGATTATGATGAAACCTTTGCACCTGTTGCAAGAATGGAGGCCATTAGGATGCTTATTGCTTTTGCAGCTTACATGGAGTTTAAGATGTACCAGATGGACGTGAAGAGTGCATTCCTTAATGTTTATTTGAATGAAGAAGTGTATATAGTTCAACAACCTAGCTTAGAAAGTACAGAGTTTTCTGATCATGTTTACAAATTTGACAAGGCACTGTATGGGCTGAAACAGGCTCCTAGGGCTTTGTATGAAAGATTTTCTGGGTTCTTACTGAAGAATGGGTTTACTAGAGGTAAAATAGACAATACTTTGTTTTTAAGGAAGAAAGCCAAGGACCTGCTGATTGTTCAAGTGTATATAGACGACATCATGTTTGGTGCTACTAATGAGAACCTTTGCAAGGAGTTTGCCGACCTGATGGGAAATAAATTTGAGATGAGTACGATGGGTGAGCTAAATTTCTTCTTAGGCTTACAAATCAAGCAATCTCAGGAAGGCACAATGATCCACCAGCAGAAGTACATCAAAGAGCTGCTAAGGATATGAACACACTCATTGCTCCTGGAACGAAAATAGATCTGGATGAAACTGGTGCTTCCATTGATGAAACTAAGTACAGAGGAATGATTGGCTCTTTGATGTATTTAACTGCAAGTCGTCCAGAAATTGTTTATAATGTGGGGTTGTGTGCAAGGTTCCAGTCAAAACCAAAGGAGTCACACTTAACTGCAGTCAAGAGAATCTTGAGATATTTGAAAGGAACTCAAGATCTTGGTTTATGATACCCAAAAGGTGGAAGTTTTGATCTTATAGGGTATGCTGATGCTGACTATGCTGGTCACTTGGTTGATAGGAAAAGCACATCTGGGATGGCACACTTCCTAGGTCCTTGTTAGTTTCATGGGCTACAAAGAAACAAAATTCAGTGGCATTATCCACAGCTGAAGCTGAATATGTAGCAGCTGCTTTATGTTGTTCACATTTATTATGGATCAAGCAGCAGTTGGAGGACTTTGGAATCAAGTGTGGACTAGTTCCAATCTTTTGTGACAATACCAGTGCAGTCGATATTGCCAAGAACCCAGTCCAGCACAAGAGAACAAAACACATTTATATTAGGCATCACTTTTTAAGGGACAATGTTGAGAAAGGCCTAATTACTATGAATTTTTACAAGACTGAGGATCAAATTGCTGATATCTTCAGTAAGGCATTAAACAGGGTACAATTTGAAAAGATCAGGGTTGAGCTAGGGATGACCAAGATACAATGAACGAAGCAGCACATGGTTCTCCCAATGATTGGCTAGTGAAGTTTCTTTGTTTTACTTAGCTTAACTTTGCTTAGTTGATTCTACTATGAAAACTTAATTGTTTTGCTTGCTAACCTATTTGGAACCTGTTTTCATGACTTAGATACTGGCAAATTTTTTATATAAAGGATATAATTCAAGAAACTGGTGCATGGACATTCAGGTACACATTCTATATCACTTACTGAGTATAAGTGTTGTTTTACGTGGCCTAATTTGTTACCAATCACCCTCACTTGGCGCTGGATTAGTGTAAGCTTTTAAAATTCAAATACTTTGAACCATGCTGGCGTCAGCTCCTATGCGTCATAAGTAGTAACAGCTTTTTCCAATCCCATCAACCCGTTCCCCTTCCCGATAAACCTAAACCCTTCCCTATTCCACTACTTGATCTAAGAAACATTGTTTCTATCGGCAAAACAAAAAGAACTTTCTCTACACAATTTTTCTTCTCTCTCCAGAAACTCAACACTTTGTAAACATGTCGACCAGTTCTAAAATCGATTCTCAACTCTCTTCTCCCAAACTCAAAATATCAAAACTAAATCAAAAGGCTAAGCAACTAGCAGCGAGTCGCTCTGTGGCTATGGCGAGGAAGTTTGCCAAACTAAGACAGAAGAAGTTGACAGAGGAAGCAACTAGCAAAGGGGAAAGTGTTCCAGAAACTGGTACGGAGGAAGGGATTATTAAAACGAATCAAGGAATCGTTCAAGAAACTGAAAATGTAAACCTTAGTTCTCCTACTGGTACTATAGTCGTTGATACTAGTTTACCTTCTGTGCCTGTAGATTTAGTAGAGACTGTTGTGAACAAAGAAGGATAAAAAGAGGAGGTAGTCGTAGAAAATGTTGAGAAGGTCATAGAAGCAGAGGTTGTTGTTGTTACTAAAAAAATCGATAACACTGTTGAGGAACCTGTTCTTGAGACAGTTCCTATGGTAGAAAAGACCGTTAGTAACAAAGGAGAGGAAAAATCTGCTGAACCTGCTAAAGAACCTGAGAAAGCACTTGGTTCGTTCTCTGGTTCTGTGGCAGGAGATGATGCAGATCTGAGAGATATTGATGATTATGTGGAAGAGAACGTAGAAGGTGTCGGTTTTACTGAACCTTTGGATGTTGTGTTGCCTGAGCCAATCTCACTCCTCAAGCTAGTGAAGGTTCCTCCAGTAAGACAGATGTTGTGGTGGTGGAGGAACAGAGGAGATTGGGAAAGATGCATGTGGTTCAGGATCAAAAACAAACTGTGAAGAAAAGGAGGTTGGTAAAGGGAGGAGAATTTGTAGGTAGTTCCAAGATTGGAAGTTATGGAGATGTAGAGGGTATGTGAGAGAGCAATAGGAGAGGATTGTGGAGGAACCTAAGGTTCGTACGAGAGGTTCCAAATCAAAGCTGGTGATTGGAGATGACAAGGAAGACAAGAAAAAGAGGGTGGCCTATTTTAGAGGTCTGCCAATGGTGAAGGGTAAAATTCTCACTGACCTAGAGCTAGAGGGAATGACTCAAGTTGGTGCTAAGTTGAGGGCTCAGGGTTGGTTGAACCTATTCAGTGATCGTGCTAGACAGCTGAGGGAGTAAGAGGTTCGAGAATTTTATTCCAATTGCACAGTGAGTGGAGTTATTATGACAACCATAGTCAAGGGACTGGTAATCCAGTTTGATAGTGTGGAACTGGGTGAAATTTTGGGTTTTCCCTCTTAGGGCTACAGCGAGTATATGAGGAACTTGTGTCCGGCTAGAGGTGATGGTGCGTCTGCTTTGGAGGTGACCCAGAAATTTGCGGGGAGACCAAGACTTGCGAGGGCTACACAAGTTAAGAAGAAGGCAATGCAACCCTTCTACCAGTTGCTCTTTGAATTTGTGCTGAAGAACCTACTGCAGATGTCGGAAAGAAGGAGTGAGGCCAACTTTCTGGATATGGCCTATATGGACCTGCTAGATCGCGAGGTTCGTATTAATCTGCCTGAATTGATGATTAAGCACATTGGTAGGGTAGCTGACATGGGGTTAGGCAAACATGTGCTAGTCTGTCGGTTTCTTCTGGGGAAGGTATTTGATTTCTTTGGGGTGCCTATTGGTAAGTATACTGAGGCGGACCACAATGACTTGGTTGGGAGGAACATTCTTAAATCTTGTGACTATGTGTTGGATGGTGAACCTGCTGATGAACCAGAGCATTTGGAAGAGGATGCAGTTGAAAGAAGGAACAATAGAGTAGACAGGAGAATTAAGGGGTTCAGGAGGTGGTGCAAGCAAACCCGAGGGAAATGCTAAACACGAACGCGGAAGATAAATAACAAGAAAAGTAAAGATAGAAGCAAGACAAATCTTGCTTCGATTCAAAAGAACAGTGAGGAACCTGTCTCAAAGCTTGATTGAAGGGAAATCAAGATGCACCTATACTATGCAACAATCCTCAAGAAAGACCCGCTTCTTGCAAATTGAATGATCAAGAAGAAATTGTTCAATTGAATAACACCAGTTGAAACAAGTTCTTTAAAAGCCCACGTTGGGGTTCGGCTCCATCGAAGAGTCACAATAGTACTTGCTATGTTTTTCATGTACTCAATAATCTGTGTCCTTACAATGAAATGGAAATGGACTATTTATAGGCTATACTAAGGATAAAGTAGTAAATAGTCACAAGTGACTAATAAAAATAAGCCACGCAGGGCTGAGCTAAATGTGTGTTCGGCAGCCTTGGCTTCGGTGCGTGGTTGCTTGCTCGAACTCATTGTCCTCGGACGCTCAATTGTCTTCGAGCTCATTGTCCTCGGTCACTTTGCCTTCGGGCTCAAATCTAAAGAAAACGCCTTCGGTTCTTGAGCCCGGCCACTCAGCTTTGGAGCAATCGTTTTTCTTCGGCCAGGCTAAGTGAATGTGCACATCGTGTAGCAGCTTGGCTTGGCTTCTTATCATCGGTCTTCTCGGTGGATCGAACACTTGATCAGCACGTGTTCGGGCTACATCAGGAGGCAGCTTGAAATGCAAAATGATGAGCTGGCCTGGATGAATGCTGAAAACACAAGGTTGGACACAGAGCTAGAGCGTGAAAGAGAAGGAAACTCGCCTCGCCTCACCTTATTGCGTGCTCACTTTAACATCCCTGATATTCCCCAATTTTGAACCAGTTCCTTTCCCTAGTCCCTTCCTGGTTCTCTTATGGCCTGTTTTTTAAGACAATATTATATCTCGATATGTAATATTTGAATATTGTTTGAATGTTTCTAAGCCGGTCCGGCTCTGTTTTGATATAAATATCCTATCTGCTAGTATTTACTGTCTGAAACAGGTTCCTGACGTTTAAAGGTTGGCTTGCTGCCTATTTATTGGCACTAAAGTCAACTAGACTTAATTTAAGTTGAGCAGGTTCTTACAACTGTGAAACTTTTCGATGATGGCAAAAGGGGGAAGTTAGTTGTTGTTAGTTCATTATATGTCTGTGACCTATTTCTGCCTAACTGTTATTACCCTGGTTCGTGGTTAGTGGGTGATTTTTGTAGGTTCTTGAGAGTATAAACCCTCGGTGAGAAAATATTATTTCTCATCATCAAAAAGGGAGAATTTGTTGAAGGATGAGTTTTAAAGATGACAAAGGACCTGGTGCTAAGTGGACCGCGAAAAGATTCACAGTCGAAGTGAGAAGACTAGCTGTTCAAACGAGATAGTTCAAACAAGATATTCAAGTCAGAGTTGAAGAAGGAAAGAAAAGAACAGTTGGGTCAAAGTTCTAATCCTACCAGAAACAGAAGAAGCAAGAAGCGGTGCTGAGAAGGACGCAGTTCCTAAACGTAAATGGATTGGGAACTAAGGCAAATTAACTTAGGTTTTAGATAAGGAAATATGGGTAACCTTGTTTAAACTAATTTCCAAGAGGAAAAAGAATCCTATACTTAGTTGGATCCGGCTGAGTCTAGTCCCTATAAATACAAGTTAATTTGGCCAAATTCGAGACGCACAAAAAGATATCTCAACAGAGCATATCAAGTATAATCAGATCATGAGAAGCTTTGTGTGCTAGAACAAAAGCTGAGCAGCAGAACCTTACGAAGGAGCAGTTTTGTAGATAAGTCTGTTATTTTAATTTCTTTGTTATAGGCTATTGAGTTGTAATCTATCAGCTTGTTTGAGAAGCATTAAGTAGAGATTACTTTTTGAGGTTAAGTAGAGGTAACCTTACCAGCTAACGTGTGGTTGTGAAGGTTCTAGGTACTAGGGGGTTCTAGTTCTTTGATTACATTACGTTGTAGTCTAAAACTTGCTCGGGTTTTCTTTCAGTGGAAGAGTTGAAATCCCAAGAGTTTGGGTCGTGGTTTTTTATCCCTTGAGCAAGAATTTTTCCATGTAAAAATCTCTTTGTTCTTTACGTTTCCGCAATTTGTTCAGTTTCAGAGACAGGTGAAACTTGCAAGGAACCTGAATCTTTGTGAGTTAGGCGCAGAAAGTTAAAAGCAAGTTTTAGGATTTAAAAATCAGGTAAGGACATTATTCATCCCCCCCAGTGTCTTACAAAGGTGCACCAAGTACAACACTTTCCATATTGACATCCTTCACAAATTTCTCCTCCACCAAAGCTGCTTATGTTTGGCAACCTTTTTACTGGATTCAATATCATTGTGGCTTTTAATTTATCCATGTTAATATGTACAAGTCTAGAATACTATAAATGGGCATTGTTTTTTCTACCCATCTTCTCAACATATGAAATAGAGGTAGATAAAACATATAAATCATTAACTCTCTGACTAGATATACCCTTACCATTAACCTTTAGGGCCAGAAATGCCCTCAACGTTTTATTTAGGCACAAAATTACCTGAAAAGTAACAGACTTTTAAAAAAAGAAAAAAAATTAAGAAATAAAATAGTAGGAGATATTTCTTGCGCATAATACTAAAGAAGCATTTCAAACCCATTACCAATACATTAGGAGAAGTTTTGGCCCATCATGGGCGCTAGGGTTTGAACTCAATAGAGATGTCATGGAACAAACTCAGAATGTAACAAACTTAGTCATGCAAGCTTTTCAGAATGGGGCTTTAATTTAAATCAGTGAACTAGTTACTTAATCAAATGAAATTAACCCTAATTCATTAACATTGTCCAACTAATCAATAAATCACGCTAAAGTACAAAACAATGAATCAAAATCAAGCGTAAGTGTCACATAACAGTCCACGAATCAAGAAAAGGGGAATGGATACCTATTTAATCATGGCCGGAGACTTTTCCAGTGACTAAAGTTCTCGTCGACGGGAGATCAAATTTTACCTTTGTCCAAATGTCAACAAGAGTATAAGGTTTTGCAGCGGATGACGAGGGGAACACAATGGTACCATTTTCTTTGAATTTCACCGGTTGAATCAACAGGAAAATGACGTAAACAGTGGGCGCTTCGCGAGAGAGAGTGTGAGTCGGCTGAGACGAGGAGGGAAAATGGGAAAGGGTTGTAGGGTTCGGGGGTGGAAAGTTTAATTAAAAAGGAAATGGGTGTTGGCCGTCGGATTTGTATGCGTGGACGGCTGAGATTTAGCCATGCAGGCGTATAGGTGGCATAAGAGGCTGATGTGTATAATTGTGAGGTGTATATGTGTACGTGTATAAAACCGTATATTGTGTATAAATGTGTGTAAATGCCTATAAAATGTGTAGAAAATTGTATAAGAATGCTTATAAAATTATAAAAAAATCAGAAAATTAATTTTGAGAGCCAAAGGGCAAATGGAGACTATTATTTTAAATTTTAAAATAATTAGTGTAATTTTCTTAAATAGGAGTAATTAAAAAAATTATAATTAAATGTGCAAGACTTGTAAATAACCGCACTTGGTGCCGGTGTCTTTAGAAATGGCCTAATTGATGTGCATACATGAGGTAGTGACTCAGAATAGGAGTGAGTGTAGGGTAATTGTATGGTTATCAGTACAATTTTATTCGATTAATGGCTATTGAAACAGAAGGGAAAAAATTTTGTGTCAACAAGTATTCAACTCGAGCCAACCTTTTGGGTAATAGATTTTTGAGTTTGGTAGTGAGCTAGATACAGTTTAGACATGCGAAAGATTTTAGATATCAGGATTTGGGCATAGACTAGGGAGGGGAGGTGCCTTGACAGGAGATTGAATTTGGAGAAAGGATTCCTTTAGAGACCTTGAGCAACAGACAAATTCATGCAATGCTCACATATCAAATAAGAAATGCATCCTACAATGTGAAGGACCGATTTACGCACGATGTTTTGAAAAGCGATTTGTGCCATATGCACCATTTCGTTTGCTGACAAAATGCGGAGCCTAAAAGATAATATTGTATTTATTGAACTTTTGTTACATTGGCTTATATTGAAATAGTGAAAAAGGTGGGAAACATTGCTAGAAGGTTAGATCATGGCCAAGTGAACATCTGTCATGCTGATCAATCCTCAAAAGATTCTTCTTCTTCTTCGGACGAGTCTTCCTCGGATTAGCTTGCCTCTGATGAGTATCCTTGGATGATGATATTGTCTGTGTCAGTCAAGAGCCGAAATATGTCAAATGTAAAGTTCTTCAACATTTCCCAAGCCTTTCTTCCTTTCTCCTCTATTCCTTTATCAGTCACAATGTTCATTCCTTCGCTAGCCCATACACCGATAAACTCTATGCATTTTGTCAAGAGTTCGTCCTTACTGTGCCATTTTGCCTTTTTCTTTGTTCTTTGTTTCAATCAAACTTTTCTTCTTTGCTATTTTCCCTTGTGCTCTTGCCAGTTGCTTGCGTAACTTTTTGTACTCAGATTCTAACTCATCAGCATTTCTTTTCCTTTTTTGTTGCTCTTGGTTGAACTACCCTCGCTATGTCCTTCCTAAGCCAGTCTGGATAGTCTTCATCATAGCGAACATCAAACTTGTGTCGTCCAATTGTCTCGATCCCCATTCGTTGCGTTTCTTTCCAAAGTTCTAATATCTTGTCTTTGAACAGTATCACTCATCCGAGAATATTTGCTTTGAAACTTCTGATGTCTTCAATTTGAGGTACAGTCTGTTTTCTCTCTGCTTGCCTAAGTGCCCTTAAATGAGTGTATCGGTAAGCTCTTCTGAAGCCAAGTAAGACGAGAAATGAGCCCTTTCCGACCGTATGATCACTGTAGTGCTGGGAAAGTAATCAAACATCCATTGTATACTTTCAGATGTCAATAGATAGAACATGTGGTGGCAACCATTGGCAGTTGTTGGTCGGTCCCACTTCCCAAGTGTGATGTCCATGCCAGCGGTATGAGTCAAGATGTAGTTTTCTCTTGGTATGGAGTGGAAGGCTTGGTCCGTGTAGTTCATCTTTTGTAAATGCTCGATCAACCAAATTTGTAATAGTAAATTGCAACCCTCGAAAAAGCTAGCACCTTTCTTGCATCTTTCTAAAAATCGGTATATTTCTGCAATAATCATCGGTACCAAAGTGTATTTATTGTTGAAGTCCTTGGGTAAGGCATCTAAAATTGATACCATACAAACATCAGCTTATCCTATGTGTTGTGGAAACATGACAGTTCCTAAAAGGCTGGTGACAAAAGCAAGTACCCTCCGCTCTTGCCAATTAGCATGGTTAATGTTGAAATAGTCTTCAGATTCTTGAAATGCTTCTCTATACCCATATTTGATGTAGAGGAAAGTTAGATAAATTCCCAATTGCCTTATACTGTCTGTGCATAATTTTGGCTTAGACCCTACCATTTCGAAGAACTCCTTGAGTGTAATGCTCTTAGGCATCAAGACTTCTTCACTTTCAAATGGTAATTGAGTTAACCCGCCTATTTCTTCCAGTAATGGTGTCAACTCTACACTCCCTAAAGTGGAAAACTACTCGGTCTGCATCCCAATAGTGTATTGCTGCTTCTATCATCCCTTCCACTGCAGTTTGTGCTCCATTAGTGAAATCATATTCCCTAACACCATTTTGACT
Organism: Petunia secreta; assembly: GCA_029990175.1. Classification (NCBI taxonomy): domain Eukaryota; kingdom Viridiplantae; phylum Streptophyta; class Magnoliopsida; order Solanales; family Solanaceae; genus Petunia; species Petunia secreta. The sequence goes on from JARKIP010000053.1 coordinate 5,606,072, forward strand.
TGGTCTTTTTTATCTATGCTTAGGTTTCCCTACCAATCTCTGAGTAACTAAGGGATTTCAGTAACCATTTCAAATTTTCTATTGTCCATGCTCTTTTGGAAAAGGTGAAGGATGATAGGAAAAAGGAGAAGAAAAAATGCCTAAGATTTGCTTTCTTGTGAGCAAAATGATCAACGTGTGGCACAAGCTTTTGAAAACAATGCAACACAGAATATGAAGAGATGTATTGATGTGGGTTGAGAACTCTTTAGACACTTTAAACGGAAGATGCTAATGGACTTTTGACATGCCAAGGATGTCAAGTCTTTTTATAATGCTAAAGGATAAACGTGCGTTCTGTGTCATTCCATCAATCGAGCGGTCATTTTTGCTTCGAAATGGGCTTTTAATGCCTCTTCGATTATAATTTAAACCTTTGAATAGCATTGAATACAGAATGTTCGAATCCTTTGGGAATAAACGGTCGTTTCTGATTCAACTTGGGCTTTTAATGCCTCTTAGGTTACCTTCGTGCCTTTGAATGGCATTGAATACAGAATAATTCTAACTATTTATGAATAAACAATCATTTCTGATCCAATTTGGGCTTTTAATGCCTCTTAGGTTACCTTCGTGCCTTTGAATGACATTGAATACAGAATAATTCTACCTGTTTATGAATAAACAATCATTGCTGATTCAATTTGGGCTTTTGACGCCTATTAGGTAACCTTTGTGCCTTTGAATGGCATTGAATACAGAATAATTCCGACTGCTTATGGATAAATAATCAATTCTAATTCAATTTGGGCTTTTGACGCCTATTAAGTAACCTTTGTGCCTTTGAATAACACTGAATACAAAACAATGCCAATGAACGGTCCATATTAAAATAAATCATGTTCAACACTCTTTGGCGGTTAAAAACTCGTTCGGATTGTTTGAACAAGTTGGCCTATTGGACTTGAGAACAAGTAGACTAATGACATGTCATGATGCATGATTCCTAGCGTTGCTAATAAGAAATGGAGTTAGCTATACCAGGTTTTTATTATCCTCCCAAGCGGACGACTCGGGAGCAGGAACGTCTCAGACCAAATAGATTCCAAGTCATTCCCCCTAAAAGAATATTTTATGTGAGAGAAGAGGTGGTTGTAACCACTGTGTTTTCAACGCACGATTTAGAAGTTGCCAGGAGTGGCAGAAGGTATGAGCGGTATGCACAAGTTTAGAAATGTACAAATTTTGAAAGAAATACATAAGTTTTGAAAGAAATGCACATGTTTTGAAAGAAATGCACATGTTTTCTAAAAATACTTAAGTATTGTAAATATGCACATATAGAAATATTTCACTAAATAAGTTTTAAAAGGATAATAATAAAAAAGGAAAACGAAACAAACACGTTAGTTTTGAAAAATAGGATTAATAGAAACTAGACAATTTTTTTAAAAAAAGGATGCATATATTGAAGTATTCCATAAAAAATGATTTTTAAAAAAAAAAGGAGGAGTAAAAAGGAAATGAAACAAACAAGTTAGTTTAAAAAATAGGATAATAGAAACTAGATAATAAAGAAAATACAAAAATAATTATGACGTGAAATTGTTTTAAAAGAAAAAGATTTAGCAAATATATGGAAGATTTGAAAATAGTTGAAGTGTGGGATGCATTATCCTAATGGAAACTTCTAAGAATGGGGTGATCTAGACAAGGATATGGTTATCCCAGTCGGACAACCAAAGGGTGGGAACGTTTGGAATTGGTTGTTGTACCACGGACCAACTATACCCCAAACCGGTCCCCTTAAAGGGTTTTTGAGAGTGAAACGGCTGTGAGATTCACATAACCGTTTATGGTGTGTGCAAGTTTAGACTTTCCAGGAGCGGAGGAAGTATGAATGACATAAACAATAATAAAAAAAAAATATAACCAAGCAATTAAATAATAGAGTGCCAAAATTTAAAAAATTTAAAAATATCCTTAATCCTGCAAAAAAAAAAAAGGAAAGAAAGAAAAACTAGTCTCTAAATAAATGGCAAGAAAATAAAGCAAGTAAAGAATCCCAATTTAAAGTCCGTTATGGTTTGAACCTTGATATTCCCCAGCAGAGTCGCCATTCTGTCGCATCCTATTTTTTTCCGAACCGGTTAAAGTTCGAAATAGGGCTCGACTTATTGGAACTCATGGGTAAAGAGTTGGAGTCGCCACCTAACATATTTTTTAACTAGGCGTATTAGGGAGCCTACTTTGTTTCTAGCTAATTTTATAATTAACTCCGAAACATAAGTCTACGAACCAGAAATTCTATGTAAGGGTTCAAGTTAACCTGAGAGGAATGGGTTATGCATCTCTTAGGCTCCACGAAATATGGTTACCGGCCGAACTAAATAATTGGGAATCTAAAGCGAGTGATTAAGATAACTAAGCAATGAAATATTTTGAATAATAAACTATAGTAAATTCTTTTTCATACCTAGAACATGAAAAACACTATTAAGAGTGATAGGGTCTCCTTGTTTTTTAATTCATGATAATAAGGCCTTCCTTCTCCATATGACGGCATCTATTATTTGATATTACAAATATTCCTTGCATTGTATTCTCGAATGGTGGAAACTTGGACTTATCTCAAGTAAGATAATGCTCACACATCCACGACCCAATCTTTTTCAAAGTTGATGGAAGCCATGGCATTTATAGTTTTTGTTTCAGCCATGACTCTTATAGTTTGTGTAGAAGGTTAGATAGTACACGTGCGATCCCAAGCATATTAGCATTAGCATTATTTTTATATATACCTTTAAGCCTAGGTGGCACCTTCTTATCGCAAAGGAAACCGGAAGCTAACCTCCATTTCATCAACCTGCTCCTATATAGTGTGTGACAATCTCAAAAATAGAGAGATAGACGAGGATTCCACACACCGTATAGGAATAGGGTGGATGAAATGGATCTCGCTTCCATTGTTCTATGCGATAAGGTGCCACGTATACTTAAAGGTAAGTTCTATAAAGTAGCGTTTAGACCAGCTATGTTGTATGAGGCAGAGTGTTAACCAGTCAAGACCATACACATTCAGAATATGAACGTTGTAAAGATGAGAAAGCTCAGATGGATGTGTGACCATACTAGGATGAATATATTAGGAACAAGGTCATACATTACAAGGTAACAGTGGCCTCAGTGATTAACAAGATGTGAGGAGGGAGCTGCGATTGTTCAGACATATGAAGAAGAGAAGCACAAATGCTCCAATAAGTAGGTGCATGGGGCTGGCAGTGTTGAGTCTACGAAGAGGTAGAGGTAGGCCAAGAATAATTGGGGTGAGGTTATTAGACATGACGTAGCTCACCTCCATATTATTGAGGACATGACCTTAGATAGGAAGACGCGTAGGTCGAGGATAAGGGAAACCATTAGACAATACTCACGCGAACCTATACATATTACCTTTCGTATAATTCATATATATACATCTTCTACTTTATTCTTCGTCTTTGCAATTGGTGTTTTATTTTTAATTCGGTTATATTTTGTTGTAATATTAGTACTCTATTCATAATGGTAATCTCCCTCTATTTTTATCATTTCAAATGTATTTTATTTTTGCTGAGAGTCTATCGAAAATAGCCTAGTTGAATGGTCGTAACTCGTAAAACAAGCATGTATCCATTGTACCCGGTTATTTGTAGGATAAGTCTAGTCTCGCTAGCTAGACTCGTATCCTCGTAATAATAGGTAACGTATTTTTTCCCACACACTATCCCCCTTGGTAGTGGTAAGGTCGGCGTACATCTTACCCTCCCCAGACCCTACTGATGGGATATCCCTAGGTATGTTTTTGTTGTTTCTACCATGAACCATTCTTCTTCTTCCTCTGTAGCTTTCTCAGCTTGAGCCATATTGCTTTTTTTTGATTTGGCAATATTGCCTTACATTCCTACTTTGCCACAATGGTAGTACTTGAAAGTAAAACTTTCCAGATCTATTTTATGAGTCTTCCTTCTTTCTTGGCAAGCTTGAACCAATTTGGGATTGAGAGTATGACCTCTCTGTTTAGCAACTATGATTTTCTTCTTCCTTTAGAATTCCTTATGTTAGCAACAAAATAACTTCATTCTCATTCTTTAATAGATACACCAGCCATCTATTTGGCTAGTATCCCTCGTGATGATAACAAATTCTCAAATTCCTCTAAGAATGGTTGTTAAGCTCATCCTTGAATTGAATTAATTAATAGAAAATTCTTATTTCAAACCATGAATGATAGTTCTTTTGATTCGCTCTCCAAAGATAGCCTTATCCGTATACAAAAGTGAAATTTATAAACATAAATTTTTGTTCTCCAAAAGTACTCGGCGATGGAAAGGTTACTTTGGTGTTTACCAATTCATTCTCCAATACTTGTAATCTAGCTTCATCCTTTTTGTTGAATAACTGATTGAGGGTACTCCAAATGTCATGATCCGACTTGTACCTTATAATATGATCAAATAAATTTTGAGATATGGACCTCTTTAGAATGAGCTCCACCTTAGCTTTCATCTACTTCAGCTTCTTATGTGTGTTCTTATTTTCTGGATTGCTAACATGAGAATCTTTGCTACTATCACTGACAACTTTCCACATATCCTCGCCAAAAAGGTGAGACTACATACAAGTGTTCCAAACCTTTTAGTTTGAGTGGTTCAATAATTCCATCCTCAGTCCATTAACATAACAACTCAAATCCACTTAAACAAAAAAATTAATATACCACCAAAACCCGATGTTGGAATAATTCGAAGCCAACCTATAGCTCTGATATCATATAGAGAATAGTACAAGGAAAGATAGTTAGAAACCTTCTACTAGCTCAAGATCTAAAACTAAAGTGAATGATTCAACTAAAGAAGATGAAGATTTGAAAGAGAGAGAAAGAAAGTTAGAATAATAACTTTTTTTAGGTAGAAAAGATTTTTTGATTTTTGGATTAGTTATAAATGAGCAAGACTACCCATATTAATATTAGACTAGGGATGATTTTAGGTATGGATCTAGAACCAATTTAAATAAAAATCTAGTAAACATATCTTCTAGAAACTCCCGAACTAGGATACTGTAACCCTAAAGTGGCAGGATATACACCTTGCGTCCTACGCCCGTACCGCCTGAACGGTCGTAACTCATAGAACAGGTTTGTATCCTTTGTGTCCGGTTACTTATAGGATAAGTCTAGTCTCGCCAGCTGGACTCGTATCCCCATAATAATAGGTAGCTTATTTTTGCCCACATAGTTAGTCCCCCCATTTGCTGAGTGCTGACGCAAGCAATCAGGATGTGAAAGCGGTGTGAAAGATATCTCACTGACTCCTTGAAACTCCCAGTCTCTTTGACCAAGAATGAAGCTGATTTATTCAAAAAAACTCCGCGTATCATCATCTGATTGGTTGATGTCGATTCCATGCACCTTTCCAAGAATGCTTTTTGTTGCGCCGAATCATTTCATATCTCATGCCATAATTACGCTTCATCATTTTATGATCCATTCTTATCTCTTACAGCCTATAAATAGGGGTATCGTGATGGTAGCAGAATCACAAATCCTTTTCAGAAAAATACTAAATCTTCTTGAAAGTTTCTTATGAAAAATGACTCTTCTATTTTCAAAAATATTTGCCTTTGATCTTGGTTTTATATTCCCAGAAAAACTTCTTCATTCTGAATGGATGGTACATGAGAAAATCGTAGGAAGAAGACCATCTACAATTTTCTTCTTCTCTTCCTCCATGCGTGACTAGATGAATGGAGTCCCCCAAGTCATGAAGTTTGATCGGGACTCTAATGACGTTCTTCAGAATGTCTTCATCGTGGCATGCGCACTAGTTGCATTGTGCTCTAGTTGCTGTGATATTCTTCTTGTCATGCGGGGTTTGCCAGAAGAAGAATGTCATCTCAGCGGGGATCTTACATCTGCTTGTCTTTCGGTTGACAAGGGCCACAGTCGTGGAAGCACCTCTATTTGCACGAGAAGTGAGTTCCTCTGATATCCTCTCCTTCTTCGGACAGTTGATACCCAAGAACATTCTCCATACCAGCAGCGTTCAGGGTGGCCGTATAGCTCTGCCATGTTCTGCGGTTTCAAGGATTACATCTGCTTCCAATCACCCAGAAAGAAGGAGAAACATGGTGTTCCTGCGGTTGCCGAGGGTTCCTCATTTGAGTCTCTCCAAGTGAATCCGAGTGAAGTCTCGGACCACGTTCTGCTTCTTCCACCTTTTTACTGAGGGATTCCTCAATTGGACTGACTTTTCCAACTCCCGTGACGCAGCATCACAAAGATGTTGCTGCTTGGGTTATTTAGTTAGAAATTTCATTTTTTGAGCGCCGAGAGAGACTTCAATGCAAGAGCTACAATCCAGACGAAGAGTCTCTGGCCGTGTAAATTCGGAGGAACATGCAAATTTTAGTCTCCCCTTTCCCTTTTTTTACAATTGTTATGAACAATGTGGTATTCAGGAAGAATTAATTGTATATTATGAGCCTATGGGCTGTTTGTTGTTAATGAAATGAATGTCCATTAATATTTTTATGGGTACTTGTGTAGTTTAAGCAGGATGTTTTGTGTGCCTTTTTGGGCTAGTGTCTTTAAAATACGAGCGTGCGCACTGAAAGGCGCTTCATTTTCATCAGTAGTTGATGGCTTATATTGCGCATGTGATAGACGAGTATTTTGCACCCACATACTTCAGCTCATGTGGGAACGGGGCATTTTTGCATTCTGATTCAGATTTTCGTTGCTTGTTTACTCGAGTATTTTAAGACTTTCTGGCACTATGTGGGCAGGCGTCCCCACCGACATGTGTGTGCAAATTTTCTGAATTAACGAGTTCAAGTTACGAATAATGTCTGGTGGCTGAGCTAAACTTGATCTAGCTCTAAGCGAGTAGTTTACCCTACTTTTTGTAGCTAAAAGTAGGTATATTACTTCAACTTATGTCTGGCCGGGACAATGAATAGTTGGATTGTAGATGGATCTGAATTGAAATTATAAAACTGACTAAGTGAAATATTAGTTTTATTGAAAAATAGGGCGATGAGCCGTATGAAACATAAAAAATAGGGCTAAGGGCCCGTTATGAGATAATAATAATTATTAAAAAAATAAGAAAGGAGAAAATACATGTCTCGAGTATGTTGGCTTTGTTGGCCGTTCAAGATTAGTACTTTTTGAGCCATGAGATGTTCTAAGTTTTTGGAATGGCTATCCCTTTTATGTCATCAAGAACATACGCACCTTTTCCATATATGCCTTATACTCTGTAAGGTCCTTCCTAAATTAGAGCTAGCTTGCATGTGCTAGCCTCCATGGTGCTTTGAGTAACTTTGCGAAGGACGAGATCTCCTATGTTGAACATTGTCTCTGTTTTACCAGCGTGGATTTTGTAGCACTGGACCACAAAGTAACAACACTTTTTAATTCGAGAGACAGACACCACGTCGCTACATGTGGTGTGAAATTAGTAACCACTGTGGTGGTTAGAGTTGCCGGTGGGCTGAAGGGGAGGAGGCTCTCGACTCATCAGACTTCTCCTTAACTATAGCAGACGATAGTGACAGTGGGATGAAAGGGGAGGAGGCCCTTGACTTGTCGGACCTCTCCATAACTATAGCAGATGACATTGCCGGCCTGAAGGGGAAGGAGGGTGTTGACTTTATGGACTTCTCCATGACTATAGCAGCAGACGACATCTCCATAGCTACATCATCTAGCATAAAATCAGCAAGGTCTTCTATAAAAGAATCTATTTTCCTTTTCTATCGAAATCTAAGAAAGATCAAATGTTTGGAATCTTTTTGACACTACGCATAGTAATTTTTAATTAGAGTGGATTTTGGAATTAAAAAATAAGAAAGCTCAGATCTTTGTAATCTTTTTGCCAATATACATAGAAATATTTTATTAGACTGCTTTTTGGAATTAAAAAATGGGGTGTGCGTATAGCTATCTAAGTATTTAGAGAGCGGGGAGGGTGACACGACCCGGATCTCTAGCTAGGTTGTGCGGGCATCCAACATCCTCTACTAGACCATTGTGCCAACCCTTTCAACTGAATTATCGAAATGGGCACCAATCTCACTTGAGATAGAAATATTATAACTCAAAAGACATACTGAAATATTTAAATATATAGAGAAAAAGTAGTTCAGAAAGTGGTACACATGCCTATTCAATCCACTTAGATTTAGGGCTATCCAGACAGACATCTAAGAATACAAATGAAGTGTATACATCTCCCGAAGGGAGCAAAATACTATCGAGATAACAGACATAAAACTAATGACCATCCTGAACAATAGTTGGCTCACCCTGACAGCTGAAGTCGTCTTCGCTCGTCAATCACATAGCGAACTCAATCCTGGAGAAAACCTGCCGAAATGAAGTAAATGAACAAGAAACAAACGTAGGGTGAGTCGAAAGGACTCTATAAGTGGGGGCTAGCTAGCTACCTCGAAGAAACAGATAAGCTACCCGGGAAGATAAGAAACCAACAAATAATAATCACGTAATGACTATAAAATGCAACATTCATGCTAATCAACTAATACACTTCTGAAGAAATAAACATATACGTGCAACTCACTACCACCTTCAATTACACATATAACACTGGCGCCCAATCCCCTCCTGAACCCAAGTATCAAGCAATAATATCTATACTAAGGACCAACTAGCTAACCAAGGGAAGCAAGAAGTAAGCGACAGACAACCAAATCAATCTCATATATCGAGCACACAAAAGACATAGAATAACTATCAGGTATTATACAACAATCCTTGTCACAACATGATATAAATGTAGTTTGATACAATAGAGTCACATTAGCCTGAACACCATTCTGAAGAAGACCCCCTCGCACTCTGGGGGTATTTAACCTGATGCGAAATCTATCGCGCTATCAGGGGTGCGAACTCCATAGTGCACTTACAGTGCGAACTCTAGAGTGCAACGGTGATACAAAATCCATAGTGTATCAATAATTAAAAAAACTGATGTAGCATCCCCAGTGTATCGATAATGCACAATACCGATCTAGAAATAATAGAATCCTTCTGATATCAGCACATATTCCTAACTACCACCAGCACAAGTCTTTTATTGCTAACCAGGTGATGTTTCAAAATTCACATCTTAATAAGGTTTCTATGTTTCTCAATTGATACCTATAATCATTTTGTAAACTTCACTCATTGTTCGATGTTATGTTAAAAGCCTATCAATAAATACACACAAGGATAACAGTAATCTTTCCCTCAGTATGACATTGATACAATAAGTTTGACACATGATGTTTATATTTACAATAGGAAGTTCATGTTCTTGGCTCGACACCGAGCCTAATCTAAAACAACACGTCATTCTGACATATAATACAAGGATACAAGCAATATATCACAAGGCGGTACAATATTCAAGATAATAAGCAAATAAAATGTGAAGTACGCTATACGGAAGCTACACACGTAAGAAACATGTGGGTAGATCATCCATGGGTTAAAGGCCCCCAAAGAATGGATGAAACCACTTACCTTTTAGTCTCGGACCAAAGAGACTCTTGAACAAACCCCTTTACTTCTTTATGCCTCTTGGAACCACTTTCCTCTAAGTAAAAGAAGAGAAATTGCATATATGAGCACTCACAAATTGATTCTTTGTCTATTTCAGAGATGGAAGAAAATTATAAAAATACCCCTGAGCCGCGCTTAGCTGAACGCCCAAAAATGTAATATTTTTGGACTCCTCATACTATAACGAGTCTAAATATACTAATAGATTGCAAATTTAGTATTTTCGGACTCCCACATGTCATAAATGACAGTACAAACCTGGTTATATTGACACGCTTCTCAGCCCAATACAGGAAACACCACTAGTGGCTACAAATTCGCATAAACTCCCTATTTCCAAAAAGAGAAAAAATAGCACTCAACTGAGGTTTGTAACGATTGGAGCTTTTGAAAGCTCATGATTTGTCTGGAGCTAGACCATTTTCTGGCTCAAGAAAATCAGAGAACCGTAATGGAGGAAATAGAAATTGAATGAGCTTATAACACAGCATTTAGGCCAACTCAATCTTCAAATCTTCAAATCAGCATGAAGCTTTGACTGTATGAGCAAAAATGTGCCACCTATTGTTACGTGGATACGAGTCCAGCTGGCGAGACTCGACTTATCCTACAAGTCACCGGGCACTGAGGATAACGCCCGCTCAAGAGCCAACGAGCGTTTGGGCGGTTTTGGTCATAGGGCGCAGGGCACACATCCCGCCGCCTAGGATTTACAGTCTCCCAGTTAGGGTTTAGTATACCGCCACGTTAAGTTGTAGGCCCATGACCTTATTAGTGCTTGTATTTTACCTTATTTAGGACTGTGTATCACTATTATAAATATCCCTCCTTACATTGTATTGTAGATAAGTCACACAATACATGATTCGCCATCAAACTCGGCTACTCTCAAGGAATAAGAATTACTTTACTTTCTCTATTATTTCTTGTTTAATTACTTATATTTACTTTTATCGTATTTACTTACTTTTCCATCATAATTTACCGTATTTCTTGTGACCTCATTCATAATTAATTCTTTAACCTAGACGTACAAACTTAGGCATAAATAGTTTGGTATCCACTGTGCGGCCCAAATAATTGTAGGTATTCTACGAAGAAAAAGGTGCAATTATGTCTGACGACAACAACAGCTTTCCAAAGAACACCACGGATGCAGTAGATGAGTCTGCGAAGGATCTCAGCGATCCCAGCATCCAAAAAAAGGATCCTATCGAGCAGCCAAAGGATTCTTCTCATGAACCAGTCTCCTATTGCTAGCGATGGTGAGGGTGATCAAGCGCCAGGAAATAATTTAGAGTTCAGATGCTTCTTCTTCGACATCCTCAAAACTACGTCCGAGAGAACTCGAACAACATAGTTGAAAGGATATCCCGAAGATTGGGATCAATGTTTGCTGGTTCGTCTTAGAGGCCATTGTCCCCTCGAAGACCCGCGCCCATGAAAAACTCGCAAGCATCAGTTCCCAATCGAATGCTTAACATGAATGTTGCTCCAAGAGGCTCAGCAACAATCAGCAACCAAGATCTTAAGGGGACCTCTATCATTCAGGATCTCATAAAGTAGTTAAAGGCCATCCATGACCGAATCGGTAATGTACAGGGTGCTCCACCCCAAGTTACCACGGTAGATGAGCACAAGTTTTATAAATATTCCTATAAAGCAAGTGATGCACTGCTCCGCATACCAAAGCCCTTCCGCTTGCCGGATAACATCAAATATGACGGAACGACCGATCTGGACGAGCATATTGCTGCTTATTGTACGGCTGTAAAAAGAGTAATGAGATTACTGAAGAAGAAATTCAGTCTGCTCTGGTTAAGAGGTTTAGCTCAACTCTAACCAAAGGATCCCTTGCTTGGTACACTCATCTACCAATGAGATCCATTAAATCATTCACTCAGATGCAAGACATGTTCGGGAAAGTGCATTATGGTGCCCGTAAACGAGAGAAGCGCATGGAAGACATCTTTGAGATACGACAACGTCATAACGAGTTTCTAAAAGACTACCTCGATAAATTTCAGAAGGAATGCATGGAGCTCTCTCCAGTCCTTGGTAATATCGTTGTGGTAGCCTTCGACAAAAGTTTGAATTCAAAGGGATCATTAGCTACCCGAGAATTGCAGTGTGCTTTGACTCAACATCCAGTGTCCACATGGAGTGCGTTATATCAAAGGTATACTGAGAAAATTCATTTGGAACTGGATCATTCTCATAATCCCGAGGACGGACAAAGGAAGAGACAGGGAAGCCCGTCCCTAGAAGGTGAGGGGGATGATAGATGAGTGAAGCTAAAGGTTCTAAATCAAGCGGGCAACGGGCGGCAGAATAGTTCTCGAGCATCCGGATCCCAGGAGAAGCAGACTGAACCCCAGAATTTTAGGGACTTTGGTCTTCGTATCAATGCTGTGGACCTAGTCGCCAATCACCTTGATAAACTGGGCCCAAGGGTCTGATGACCACCTAACACAAAAGAGTCTACCGGAATAAACACAACGCTCCATTGTGATTTTCATCGCAACAGGGGCCATGCAACAGTCGATTGCAATGCCTTGATGATCGAGATTGAGCACTTACAAAAGGAAGGACATCTCAAAGAGCTGCAGGAAGAAGGGCCCTGTTATTGTAAAGGTTCGGAGTCTGAGAACCAGAAGACCATCAACAGAATCTTCATGGACGAACGACCGGACACAGCCTGGGGGACTGCAATGACTGGGATAACATTTGGGTCCATCAAATTTGACATGGAGGAGCAAGCAAACCAATAAGGTGACTCGTTGTACCTGTGGAAGTATCCAGTGTACATATCCAACGGGCTTTTTTCGATCCAGGGAGTAGTGTTAATATTATCCGGGGGAAATGTTGCACAATTTCAGCCATTTTCCTCAAATATCCTCGAGTACTGGAAACATAATTGGTTTCAATGAATTCTGGAAGCATCCACTGGGGAAATAGCTCTATCGGTTCACATTCTGGTCATGCTCCTGGGCGTGACGAGCACGACCACTTTCCTGGTGATGAATTGCAATCTCTAGTACGATGTAATCCTGGGATGGCCATGGATACATGACGTCGGGGGAGTGCCCTCAACACTTCATCATGTCTTCATGTACCCGACCCTGGACGGGGTCGCCGACCTACGAGGTGAGCAGCCTCTCTCTGAGGAATGTCGCATTACTTCAAGTGGGGTTACATCTGCTGAGTTAGAAGCTATTGAGGCCATAGAGCGAGAAGTTAGAGAGGAACTCAACGAACTGCGGGATCGACTGGCGGCAATGGATCAACTAGTCCCAAGCGCGACTAAGTTGGTATGTCGTCTCTCTGAGGTGCTACGAAAGCAAGGAGGACCCATGTTGCTGATACAAAGCTAATTAACAATGGCTCGAACGAATATTCAACTCCTGCAGATTCAAGTGATAACAGAGCCAGAGACAGGTGAGCACCTACTATTATACGTTTCAATACCTTAGATAGCCTAGAATGCGGTCCTTGTACGAGAAAAGAACAAGCAACAGTTTCCCGTAAAATACGTCAGCAAGATATCGCAGGGCATAGAAAAGTTCTTACCGTTGCCGCTCCAGTTCATAGCAACCGTGGTAATGGCCACACGAGAGTTACACTCATACTTTCAGGAACACTCAGTCAGTTTAGTCTCTCCGACAGCAGTACAAAACATTTTGTCTAAACCCGGTCTTACGAAAGATGTGGCAAAGTGGGCTGCAGAGTTGGGAGAGTACGACGTCACCTATCAATCCTGCACATATGTCAAGTCGCAGCATTGGAAAGTTTTACCTCAAATTTTGAAGAAGAACTGGAACGAAAGGTTGAAGAGTCACTTAGGAATGAAGCAGTGATCGAGTACGGCCGTTGGGAGATTCACACGATAGTGAATCCCAATGGGGAAGAGGTTGATCTGTGGATGAGAATGCCGTCTGGAATGGTCTACCATCAGGCAACGAAAGCCGATGACAATGAAGCAGAGTGTGAGGCCATAATTCAAGCTCTTGACTTAGCCTACACACTAGGGGCCAGAGGGATTAGCTTGTACAATAAATCTCGGCTAATGGTAAATGAACTAAGGGAAATCTTCATAGCTGAGGTCATTTGTGAGCCAGATCGAAAGAGGAAAATCAGAGCAATCCTGAAATATTTTCATACATGGGAATTCATCCACCAAGAAGAAATCTCCGAAGACGTCAAAGCATCCGAGGATTTGTACGATTGGCGGACGATACTTGAGCTAACCCCCCCCCCCCCAAGCCTGATGAACGTTGAAGTTTTAGTTACAAGATCTTTCGCAGGGCAGCGTGATGTGCTGCTCAACTATCTAAGCATAGGAGATCTTCTTAAAGATAAGTCAGAAAGCATTCACTTGCTGAAACAGGCAGTTCACTATTGCTTAATCGGCGATAGGTTGTACTAAAGGGTCGTCAACAACCCCGGGGATTACATTCAAGGCTCAGCACCCTTAAACAAGGAAGCCCAACCAAATACCCTCGAATCTTTGAAGGATCAAATAAGAAGTACTTTTTCTTGAGAAGGCATTTACTTTGCTTATGTTATTTCCTTTTAAATTACAATAATTTCATACTCTTTGGACATGTTACGGGTTTTCACCCACAACATCCTGCGCCTTATCAATAAAACTACTATCTTACTTAGTCAGTTTTACTCATTTTTTTAGATCCATCTACGATCCAACTATTCATAGCTCCGGCCAGGCCTAATTCAAAGTAATGCACTCATTTTTCGCTACAAAAAGTAGAGTACACTACTCGCTTAGAGCTAGACCACCCACCAGGAATTAATCGAGCATTGATCTCATGGAATCAATAATTACACCTACACGCCGATGGGGACGCCTATCCACGTAGTGCTAGAAAGTGTTAAATACTCGAGTACTAAGCGAAGACGTTTTGTCTCAAAATGCAAAAAGACTGTTACCACATGGGCAAAAGTCATTCCATTGTGAGTGCAAACAGCCATCTGCTATGGATGCAACCTAGCCGCCGTCTATTCGTGCACAACGGACGTAATTTCTCAAGGCAGGCACACTGACACGCGTTCTTAAATAACTAGAACAGTCAGGACAACCGGAAGCCATCTAATATCAAGGTGCACAAACATGTTGCTTGTTCACACCTTACAAACACAAGTACGTATGAAATATTGATGAACATTCGTTTCATTAAAAACAAAAAGCCCGTGGCTCATAATATACATTTAGTTCTTCCTGAGTACAACATTTGTTTATACCAATTGTAGAATAAAAGGAAAAAGAAGACTAAAAACAAAGATCTCCTCAAGATTCACATGGCTGAAGATCCTTCATCTGGATTATAGCTACCATCCGTGAATAGTCTGGAGTTCTTTTTATTTTTGCATCATAAGATGTCAGCCCGACCATTCCTTCGAAGCATACGGCCGCTGAAATAGTCAAAGCCAGTATGCTTGATCAAAGCAAGGGATCCCGGATGCACCTGAGTACAGGCCTGACCTTCCCTCATCTCGTCCATTGAACTTGAAGAGAAACTAGAAGACTAGCAGCAAAGCTTCACCATCCGCTTCAACCTCAACTGGCCGAAGCAGAATGCACAACCCCACAGATCTTCAAGCACAAACAGGAGTTTGCCGAGAGCGGAAAGAGTTGAGCTGGGAACCCATCACAAGGGAGCCTCTTCCCTTGGGTATCCCAAAGCCAACGGCTGGTGAGGCATTACAATAGCACTTCAGCTGCAACAGATAACCAAGGAGAAAGCCATGAACCACGGAGGACTCTGAAACTCAGGTGAAACCTGAGTCACCCGCCGCTGTGAAGCTATATCCTCTTGCATGCCATGAAATAGAGCCAAGCGGTGGATCACCAGCCCGGTGCCATTAAAGGAATGGCCTGGACACATGAGATATCCTGGCAGAGCCGGCGCACGGAAGTTGAAAGTGTTTATGCCTAAATTTCTACGTATAGGTTAAATAATTAATTATGAAAGAGTTCACAAGAAATACGATAAATTACGATGGAAAAGTAAATAAATACGATGAAAATAAAGACAAGTAAATAAACAAGAAATAATGGAGAAAAAATAATGTAAATCTTATTCCTTGAGAGTAGCCGAAGTTGTTGGCGTATCCAATGTTGTATACAATACAATGTAAGGGGGGTATTTGTAGTAGTGATACCCAGTTCTAAATAAGGTAAAGTACAAGTACTAATAGGGCCATGGCCTACAACTCAAGGCGGTGGTATACTAAACCCCAACTAGGAGCTTGTAAACCCTAAGCGACGGGAGGTGTGCCCTGCGCCCTGTGGTCAAACCGCCTAAACGGTCATTGGCTCTAAGAGCGGGCATATATCCTCAGTGCCAGGTGACTACTAGGATAAGTCTAATTTCGCCAGCTGGACTCGTATCCCGGTAACAACAAGTGGTGTATTTTTGCCCACACAGTCAGTCCCCCCCCCCCCACTTGCTGAGTGCTGACGCAAACAGATAAGAAGTGAAAGCGGCGTGATGTGAAAAGATACCTCACTGACTCCTTGAGACTTGTAGTCACTTTGACCAAGAATTATATTGAACTCTTTGAGAAATTTGCATGCTTCTTTCTGATTGGCTGACACCAATCTCGCACACCTTTTTAGCAATTGCCATTAACTGCTCCAAATCATTTCATATCTGTGGCCATAATGACACGTTACCGTTTCATGCCTCATCCTTATCCCTTTCTGCCTATAAATGGTGACTTCATGACTGTGGGAAAATCACAACAAACAATCTCATGATAGCAAGGAACTCTTCTCTCCTTAAAAATGTTTGCCTTTGATCTTGTTTTGATATTCCCGAAAAACATTCTTTGTCCCGAATGGATGTTATATGAAGAAGAAAACTCATCTACAGTTATCTTATCTTTTCTCTTCAACCGCGAGGGATTGAACGAAGTCCCCTGAGTCATAAAGTTTGATCAGAATTCTAATGATGTCTTTTCGGATGTCTTCATTATTACACGTGCGCTGATTACGGTGTGCCCATCTTCTAACAAAACGGTTGCTGTGATTTTCTTCTTGTTAGGCGGGATCAGGACGCTTAGCCCTTTCAGCTGTCATGAGGCTTCTCCACCAGTATTTCTCTGGTGTTTAGGTTGCTTCTTTGACGGAGTAGGGTTGAAACCGACTAGTCTGACTACGTTTCATGGCAGGCAAGAAGATGGAGCTCTGGTTCGTAAGCGGAATAACGAGTCACCATGTTCTAACTCCGCTTGTAGCTCAAGGTCGTCTCTTGGTTCTGCTAGTACGGTCTTGTCGGCGTTGCAATGCCTTGTCAGCCATTGGCTATGAGACACCTGAGGGAAGAGGCTTACTTGTGATAGGTTCTCAGCTCAAGCCTTCCTTCTCTCGATGGACTCCTATTTGTGCTTGAAGATATGCGGGGTTGTGCATTCTAGTTTGGGCAGTTCAGGTTGAAGCAGATTGTCGAGCTTCGCTGCTAATCTTCTAGTTTCTCTTTGAGTTCAACAGACGAGATGAAGGAAGGTCAGGACTATACTCAGGTGCTTCCGGGATCCCTTGCTTTGATCATGCAGACAAGCTTTGGTTGCATCAGCGGTCGTGTACCTTGAAAAAATGCTCGTGCCGACATATCTCGGGCTGTCAGAAGAAAAGTTTACGGCGTAAAGCTACAATCCAGATGAAGGATTTTTCATCCATGTTAATCCTGAGGAGCTCTTTGTTTTTAGTCTTCCCTTTTCTTTTTTTTACTACAATTGTTATAAACAAAGACCATAATCAGGAAGAACTAAATGAATATTATGAGCCTACGGGCTGTTTGTTATTAATGAAGCGAATATTCATCAATACTTCATACATACCTGTATTATTACGCATTTCATAATGTGTAACCAAGCAGTATGTTTTGCGCCTAGATATTAGATGGCTTCTGGTCGTCCTGACTGTTCTAATTTAAGAACGTGTGTTAGTGTGCTTGCCTTGAGCAATTACGTCCGTTATGCAACGATAAGCGGTGGCTAAGTTGCATTCGTAGTAAATGGTTGTTTGCGCCCACAGTAGGACGAATTTAGCCCATGTGGAAACGGTCCTTTTGTGTTTTGATACAAACCGTCTTTGCTTAGTACTCGAGTATTTAAGACTTTGTGGCACTACGCGGACAGGCGTCCCCATCGGCGTGCAGGTGCAATGGTTGATTTAACAAGATCAATGCTCGTTTAATGCCTGGTAGCTAAGTTAGACGTGTAAGCGAGTAGTGTACTCTACTTTTTGTAGCGAAAAGTGAGTGTATTACTTCAACTTAGGTCTTGGCGGGTTATGAATAAATGGATCGTAGATAGATCAAGATAAATAAGTAAAACTGACGAAATGAGATAGTAGTTTTATTGATAGAAGAGATGCGGGGCCTATTATGCCGTGTGTGAAAACTCGTAACATGTCTGATAAATATCATAACCAAAAGGAAATAAAAACAAAGTAAATGTTTTCTCAAGCAAAGTTACTTCATGTTTGATACTTGAAAGATTCGGGGTCATTCAGTTGGGATTCCCTATTTAAGGGTGTTGAGCCTTGAAAGTCATCCCCGGGGTTGTTGATGCCCCTGTGGTAGAGCTGCTCACCGATCAAGCAATAGTGAACCGCCTGTTTCCTCAAGTAAATGCTTTCTATCTTGTCTTCGAGAAGAACACCCTTGCTCAGATAGTTGACCAGTGCATCACGCAGCCTGCAAAGGATCCTGTATCTATAACATCAAGGTTCATCAGGCCTGTGGGAGTTAGCTCAACTATCGTCTGCCACTCGTCTGGGGTCTTCGGATGCTTCGGCGTCTCCTAAGATTTCTTCTTGGTGGATGAATTCTCACACATGAAACTTTGTGAAGATTAATTTTCCTCCTTCTATCTGGCTTATGGACGTCCTCCGCTATGAAGATTTCCCTTAGTTGATTAACCATCAGCTGAGATTAATTGTACAGGCTGATCTCCCTAGCCCCCAGTGTGTAGACTAAGTCAAGAATTTGAATTATGGCTTCATACTCTGCTTCGTGGTTATCAGCTTTCATGGCCTGGTGGTAGACCATCCCAGACGGCGTTCTGATCAAGAAATCGATCTTCTCCCCGTTGGGATTTATTCCTGTGTGAATTTCCCAAGGGTCGTACTCAATTGCTGCTTCATTCCTAAGTGACTCTTCAGCGGTCCACTCTAGTTTTTTTGCAAAATCTAAGGTAAAAACCTTCCAATGCATATGTCTTGTTGTCCGTACAGGGTTAATAGATAATTTCGTACTCTCCCAACTCTTCAGCCCACTTTACAATATCTTTCGACGGACCAGGTTTGAACAGAATGCCCCACACTAGTGTCGAAGTAACTAAACTGACAGAGTGTTCCTGAAAGTACGAACGCAACTCTCGTGTGGCCATTACCACGGTTGCTATGAACTAGAGCTGTAAGGGAAAGAATTTGTCTATGCGTTGCGGCATCTTGCTTGCATACTTCACGGAAACTGCTGCCCATTCTCTTCTCGTACAAGGGCTGTATTCCAAGCTGTCTCAGATATTGAAACATATAACAATATGTGCTCACCTGTCTTTAGCTCGGTTATGACTGGAATTTGTAGGAGTTGGATGTTGGTCTGAGCCATCCTCAACTAAAATTGTATCAGCCAGAGGAGTCCTGATGCAGCCCGATCACGTGCTGATCAAGTGATCGATCCACCAAGGAGACCGATGACAAGAAACCAAGCCAAGCTGCTGCACGATGTGCACGTTCACTTAGCCTGGCCAAAGGAAAACAATTGCTCCGAAGCTGAGTGGCCGAGCTCAAGAATCGAAGGCATTATCTTCAGATTTGAGCCCGATGGCAAAGTGACCGAGGACAATAAGCTCGAAGACAATTGAGCGACCGAAGGCAACAAGTGTGTGTTCGAGCAGACAATCGAGAACCGAAGCCAAGGCTTACCGAAGTCAAAGTCTGCCGAACACATTTTAACTCAGCCCTGCGTGGCTTATTTCTATTGGTCAACTGTGACCTAGTTACTAGTTTACCCTTAGTATTTCCTATATAAACATTGTTTCCTTTCATTGTAAGTACCTAGTTTTTGAATATTGATGAATTGAATGAAAGTGCCGAGCACATTTCTTCTTGTCTCCGACGTGAGCAAAAACCCCGGTGAGGGCTTTTAAGGACTTGTGGCTTTCGGTTAGTCCGATTGAACATTCCTCTTGATCATTCAGTTTGCAAGAGGCAATGTTCTCTTGAGGATTGTTGCATAGTATAGGTGATCCTTGTACTCCTTTTGATTGAGCTTTGAGACAGGTTCCTCACTGTTCTTTCGAAAGAAGCAAGTTTTGTCTTGCTTTTATCTTTATCTTTATTGTTTGTTCTTCCGCGTTTGTGCTAGCAACCCCTTCGGGAATTGCATTGCACCATCTTGGTATCAGAGCACGGTTTGGGCTTGTTTCTACAACCCCAAATCCTGTTCACGTTATCTTTATTTTCGTGCGTTTTGTGTCTTTGTTTCCATTTCGTGTTCCTGTTTTGTTTGTTACTGTTGGTGTTCTTACAAAAAAAAAAAAAAAAAAAAAAGTGTTAAAAGAAAATTCAAAAATTGTGTTTGATTGTTGGTTGTTTGGGAAAAACAATCTTGGATTCTTGTTCACCATCGAGTTCTGATTCCAACGAATACCCGACGTACTGATTTCGTGACTAGGGTTTCTTGGTGAATTTTGGACTGTTTTTGAGCTTCCTTGGTGACTGGAACTCAAACCCCAGCCGTGTTGGTGGAGACCGATGAAGGTTGGTGGTTCTTGAGTGATTTGGGTTTGTTTATTGCTTAAAATCGAAGTTCTTAAGTTGGAAACGTTGTCCGTACACCGGAAATTTGTTACAAGTTCGTAACAGTGTACGACACGTCGAGCTAGTCTTGGCTCGAAGAACTTTAATTCCTCCGTCGTTGGAACCGGAGTCGAAAGCAACCCAGATCTGTTGAAATTCGTGGTCAGTGAACCGAAGTTGTTGTGTCCGTACGCCGGAGCAAGGTCACTGTTCCATTGAAGAAGAAAGGGGTTAAAAATTTAAACATCAAAGCCCCAGGTGAAAATTGTCGGCTGAAAAAAGAAAGTGGATAAGGTAAAACCCTATCCGTACCAAGGAGGGACCACTTTTGTACGGACAGGAGTGGGTGTGATCGAAAAAGATTCCAAAAGGGAATCAAAGGGTAGATTCTCCTAGGTTCTCACTTTCTTTCGTGTCAAAATTCTAGTTGGTGGATCTTTTGAGTAATTGTCCTACTCAAGGTCGTACTAACTCTTTTAAGCTAATAAGAATTCGTGCGAAGGGGTGACCGAAGTCCAAATTTTCGTAGAAATTCTCTTGACTCCCCGAGCTCAGTTAAAAAGCGTCCGTTCCATCGAGTCGAACATCACTTCACTCTTCCCGAAGAGGCAGTGACTATTGTCGAACTTGAAGGATCTTAGAGGACCGATCAATCAGACGAGCCACTATTAACAAGTCCTTGAGTGATCAAAAACCGAACCCATAAATTGAGTGGATCCGAGTGCCACCCATCAAAGGTGAGGGAGTGTGTGAGGTGATTTCTAACCCTAACATTTGTTTGATCTTTGACTTGTGCAGGAACCATGGCTGGAAACGATGGCAAAAGCATTGAAAAGCCTGAATTGTCGTTAGCCGATCTCATGGCTGCGATACAAAGTGTCAGTGCCGATGTAAGAGGAGTGAGTGCTCGAGTAGCTAACCTCGAGCAGGGAAGTGCGTCCGTGGCCATAAATGGGTCCGGCGCTGGAACGAGCGAATCCACTCCGATGAAACCTGATCTGTATGCTGAGCTTCTTCGACAACATCAGTTGACGAGTGAAGCAATTCGAAGAGAGCTTAACTTGGGCAATCCCCAAGCACAACAAAACTTGGGCAATCCCCAAGCTGGAAATCAAAACTTGGGCATTCCCCGAGGAGAAAGAATACCACCTCCAGTGGCCCGAAGAGATCTTGGAGCTGTTGCCGAGGAGGTTGGTGAAGAGGAATTTCCCGAGGACGAATATGAGCGTGAGCCGCCATTCGCTCAACGAAGGCAAGCTCACCGAGGACGTGGAAATTTCCGAGGTCGAGGCCGAGGCGCAGATGTTGAAAGAAATATTGAGCGTGAGGCTTATGATCGAGAAGATGAGTTTCCCGAACAGGCTAGAGCTGTTCGAGACTCAAATTTGAACAGTGTCAAGATCACTATTCCACCCTTTAAAGGAACTAGTGATCCCGATGAGTATCTTGAATGGAAGCTTAAAATGGAGCGCATCTTTGAAACCAATGAGATGACCGATGAGAGAAAAGCTGCCCATGCCATTGCTTCGTTCGAAGCTTATGCATCAACATGGTGGGAATCTGACAAGAGGCATAGACGAAGAAATGACTATCCAGTAGTCAATACATGGCCACAGTTGATGAGAGCGATGGATGGTAAGTACTTGAGTGCCAAGTACAGGCAGACTCAAATGCAAAAGCTCTATGAGTTAAAGCAAGGGACCAAGTCAGTCCAAGAGTACCACGATGAGTTCGAAAGGGTTCGATTGAATCTTGATCTGGTCGAAGACGAAGAGCAAGCCATTATCAGGTTCAAAAATGGCTTGGCTAGGGATGTGTCATCTCAGTTGAGACTCCACGTGTATCACACGTTGGAAGATTTGTTTGATGCTGCCACCGAAGCTGAAAGGTTGGTGAAGGACGATAAGGCAAACCGGTATCGAGGAGTCACTACTTCTACTCCTTTGAACCGAAGTAAAGAATGGAAGAGTCCAAACCAAGCAAGTGCTAACGCTGTTCGAGATTCGAAGAGATCCTTCGAAAGAGGTGTGACCGTTAACCAACCAAGAGAAGTGGGAGGTAAAGTGCAACTCAACTCTCCTAGTGCTTCAAATATTCAGTGTCACAAATGTAGAGGTTATGGTCACATGGCAAAAGAGTGTCCAACTCGCAAAGTTATGCTTCTGCTCGAAGACGGAGCCGTCCATGAGCAAGCGAGTGACGCCGAGGAGGAAATTATCGAGGAGACTGATCGAGCTGAAGTTGATGATGATCATGAGGCTGCCGAAGCTGATCATCCGGAAATGTTTCTTGTGGTTCGAAGAAATTTGAGCTGCATGACTCTTGAAGAAGAGGACAACCAAAGAGAAAACCTCTTTCATGCCCGATGTCGAGTGAGGGGAAAGGTGTGTTCGATGATCATTGATTCTGGTAGTTGTGCCAATGTAGTGAGCCAAACTTTGGTTTCACAAATGGGACTACCTACGATGAAGCATCCCCACCCTTACAAGTTACAATGGCTGAATGAGTGTGGAGAATTGAGAGTTGTCAAACAAGTGTGGATCAAGTTCAAAATCGGCGAGTATCAAGATGAAATGATATTCGATGTGGTTCCGATGCAAGCTTGTCATTTGCTATTGGGTCGACCATGGCAGTATGACCGAACAGCTGTTCACAATGGCAGATCCAACACTTACACTGTGAAGCTCGACGGGAAGAGTTTTGTACTCAAACCCTTGTCTCCAAAATAAGTCACCGAGGACTATAAACGAATGAAAGAATTGAAAGAAGCGGCCAAAGCTAAGCTTCCGATGGGAGCAAAATTGGGGCCCGAAGAGATAAACTCACCGACCGAAGTGAAAGGAATTTGTGCAATCATGCAACCCGGTGAGATCTTACGAGGCAACGACCACGGTCAGATGATGATTTGCCTCGTGCACAAGGGTATCTTTCTAAACTCTAATGATGATTTTTCTAATGATAACCCTTTGCCTTTGTTTGTTCGCAAAGTTTTGCAGGACTTCGAGGACGTGTTTCCCGAGGAAATGCCAGGTGGATTACCTCCGTTGAGAGGAATCGAGCACCAAATTGACTTTGTACCAGGGTCCCAAATCCCTAACAAACCTGCATACCGGTGTAATCCCGAAGACACCAAAGAGCTCCAACGGCAGGTTGATGAATTGCTGAACAAGGGCCTCGTTCGAGAGAGCCTGAGTCCTTGCGCCGTTCCTGTTATCCTTGTTCCGAAGAAGGATGGAACATGGCGAATGTGTGTTGACTGTCGAGCAGTCAACAAAATAACGGTAAAGTATCGTCATCCTATCCCTCGATTAGATGACATGCTAGATGAGTTAAGTGGTTCTTCATGCTTTTCGAAGATAACCTCAGGTCCGGTTACCATCAGATCCGAATGAAACCCGGGGACGAGTGGAAAACCGCATTCAAGACCAAATTCGGTCTCTATGAATGGTTGGTGATGCCTTTTGGCTTATCCAATGCACCGAGCACATTCATGCGACTGATGAACCATGTGCTCAAACCGTTCATAAATAAGTTTGTTGTCGTTTATTTCGATGACATACTTGTTTATAGCAGAACCGTGGATGAACATGTCGACCACCTAAGGCAAGTACTTGAAAAGCTTCGAGAAGAGAAGTTGTATGCCAACTTCAAGAAGTGCGCCTTTGGTGTCGATCGTGTAGTCTTTCTTGGATTTGTTGTCAGTGCTAATGGTGTCGAAGTCGACGAATCTAAAGTCGAAGCCATCAAAGATTGGCCAACTCCAACCTCGGTATCACAAGTTCGTAGCTTCCATGGCTTAGCTAGCTTTTACCGAAGGTTTGTTCGTGACTTTAGCACCGTGGCAGCTCCTTTAACCGAGCTGGTAAAGAAAGACAATCCATTTGTGTGGGGAGAGTCCCAAGAGAGGGCTTTCCAAGAGTTGAAGCGGAGGCTTTGTTCTGCCCCGTTGTTGCAACTCCCTGACTTCGGCAAAGCATTCGAAGTCGAGTGTGATGCGTCTGGAGTTGGGATCGGAGGAGTGCTGATGCAAGACTCGAAGCCGATCGCTTACTTTAGCGAAAAGCTTAAGGGTGCAACTTTGAATTACTCTACGTATGACAAAGAGTTGTATGCCCTCGTTCGAGCACTCGCCCATTGGCAGCATTATTTGTGGCCTCGAGAGTTTGTGATCAAAAGTGATCATGAGTCTTTGAAACATCTCCGACGTCAGGAGAAATTAAATCGAAGACATGCCAAGTGGGTTGAATTCATTGAAAGCTTTCCCTATGTAATTCATTACAAAAAGGGAAAAGATAATGTTGTGGCCGATGCGCTATCAAGGAAATTTGCCTTAGCGACCACTCTCGCCTCTAGGCTTATGGGATTCGAAAGCATCAAGTCGATGTACGAGGACGATCCCAAGCTGAAATGTGTTCGAGACGCAATCTTGAGTGGCCGAAAGGTTGAGAAATATCAGTGGCATGATGGCTACCTCTTCAAAAATGGGAGGGTTTGTGTGCCAGTGTCATCGTGGAGAGAGCTCTTGATTCGAGAAGCTCACTCAGGTGGACTGATGGGACACTTCGGTGTCGATAAAACTCTTGGTATCTTGACCGAGCAGTTCCATTGGCCCAAAATGCGACGAGATGTGGAAAAGCTTTGCAACGCTTGTCTCGTTTGCAAGAAAGCAAAATCGAAGTCCAACCCTCATGGATTGTACACCCCGTTGCCTGTGCCTGATCGACCTTGGGTTGATATATCCATGGACTTTGTCTTGGGGTTACCGAGGTCGGGGGGAGGACATGATAGCATCTTCGTTGTGGTTGACCGTTTTTCAAAAATGGCTCACTTTATTCCTTGCAAAAAGTGTGATGATGCACAGCATGTAGCTACATTGTTTGTCTCTAATGTGTTAAAATTGCATGGTGTACCTCGTACTATTGTGAGTGATCGAGACTCGAAGTTCTTGAGTCATTTTTGGAAGTGTTTGTGGGGTGCCCTCGGCACCAAGCTACTATTCTCGACGTCTCACCATCCTCAGACTGATGGACAGACCGAGGTAGTTAACCGAACCTTGGGATCTTTGCTTCGGGCAATGACCAAAGGGAAGGTTGGAAACTGGGCTGATCGTTTGCCCATGATGGAGTTCGCATACAATCGAACGGTGCATAGAATGATCAACATGACCCCGTTTGAATGTGTGTATGGCTTTAATCCTTTGATTCCACTTGATTTAACCCCATTGCCTCGAGATTCTGTTCTTGATTTTGAAGGTACTCGAAGAGCAGCTGCCTTGATCGAATTGCATGCAAAGGTGAAGAAGAACCTCGAGGAGGCCTATGCAAAGGTTGCCTTAAAGAAAAACAAGGGACGTAAAAAGTTGGAATTAAAGAAGGGAGATTGGGTTTGGGTTCACTTCCGAAAGGAACGCTTCTCGAGCCAAAGGAAAGGAAAGTTGGCTCCTCGAGGGGATGGTCCATTTCAAGTGTTGACTAAGATCAACAACAATGCCTACGTGATCGACCTCCCTGGTGAGTATAACGTGTCCAACACCTTTAATGTTGCTGACTTAGTTCCTTGTGTTGTAGGTCCAACTTCGGAGGACGAGGAGGACTTGATTTCGAGGACGAAATCTTCTCAAGAAGGGGAGGATGATGCAGCCCGATCACGTGCTGATCAAGTGATCGATCCACCAAGGAGACCGATGACAAGAAACCAAGCCAAGCTGCTGCACGATGTGCACGTTCACTTAGCCTGGCCAAAGGAAAACAATTGCTCCGAAGCTGAGTGGCCGAGCTCAAGAATCGAAGGCATTATCTTCAGATTTGAGCCCGATGGCAAAGTGACCGAGGACAATAAGCTCGAAGACAATTGAGCGACCGAAGGCAACAAGTGTGTGTTCGAGCAGACAATCGAGAACCGAAGCCAAGGCTTACCGAAGTCAAAGTCTGCCGAACACATTTTAACTCAGCCCTGCGTGGCTTATTTCTATTGGTCAACTGTGACCTAGTTACTAGTTTACCCTTAGTATTTCCTATATAAACATTGTTTCCTTTCATTGTAAGTACCTAGTTTTTGAATATTGATGAATTGAATGAAAGTGCCGAGCACATTTCTTCTTGTCTCCGACGTGAGCAAAAACCCCGGTGAGGGCTTTTAAGGACTTGTGGCTTTCGGTTAGTCCGATTGAACATTCCTCTTGATCATTCAGTTTGCAAGAGGCAATGTTCTCTTGAGGATTGTTGCATAGTATAGGTGATCCTTGTACTCCTTTTGATTGAGCTTTGAGACAGGTTCCTCACTGTTCTTTCGAAAGAAGCAAGTTTTGTCTTGCTTTTATCTTTATCTTTATTGTTTGTTCTTCCGCGTTTGTGCTAGCAACCCCTTCGGGAATTGCATTGCACCAAGTCCTCCTTGCTTCCGTAGTACCTCGAAGAGATGACACACCAATTCAATCACTCTCGGGACTAGTTGATTCATTAGCGCCAATCGATCTCGCAACTCACTGAGTTCCTCCCTAACCTCCTGTACTAATGCTTCAATAATTTTCGACTCGGAAGATGCAATCTCGTCTGGAGTAGAGCGACACTTCTCGAGGAGAGGCCGCTCACCTCGTAGGTCGGCGACCCCGTGCAGGATCGGGTACTTGAAGACCTAATGAAGTGTTGAGGGCACACCTCTGACATCGTGTATCCATGGCGGTCCCGGGATTACGTCGTACGGGAGATTGCAATTCATCACCTGGAATATTGTTGTGCTCGTCACGCCCGGTATATGGACCGGTAGAGATAGTTCCCTGGCAGATGCTTCGCGAATAAACCATTATGTTATGAGTGCTCGAGGATATTTGAGGACAATGGCTGAACTTGTGTAACATCTCCCCCTGGATAATATTAGTACTACTTCCCAAGTCGATAAGAGCCCACTAGACATGTACACCAGATACTTCCACAGGTTCAACGAGCTCTCCTTGGCGGTCCGCTTGCTCCTCCAGGTCGAACGCGATGGATTCGAACATTGTAATCACCTAATTTTGGCACGAATAAAAAAAAATAAGAGTGTACGATAGCCGCGCTACTTTTCTAGGATTTTTTTTGCCTACTATTCGAGATTTTGTCATTTTTCTTCTAGTTATTTTAATTAGTTTAATTGGAACAAAAATATCAAAACCACACAAAAAATAATTCCTTTATGTTAATTGTTTGATTGATATTTTGAGTTAATTTATATGATTACCATATTTTATGTTGTTTTAGTTAAGTTAATTACTTAGATGGTTAGTTTAATTAATTATTTTCTAAGTGGTGGACTTGGGTTTGACTTTAATAGCTATTGGGCCATAGAAAAGTGGAAAATTAAAGAGAAAAAGGGTGGCCCAACTCCTAACTCCTGACCCAGCCCAAATCACCATCTAATTCTCATTTTCTCCTAATTTCCCATAAACCCAATTCCATAAAACCTAATGAACCCCTGCCATTCCCTTTCCATCACCCGATCCCACTGAGGACCACCACTGTCGACCCACCAAGTACCACCTCCAACCATGAAAATTACACCACTAGACTCATCTCGACTTCCTCTCTTACAATCTAGCCTCAATCAACCTAAGAAGGTTGTGAATCATTATAGATCAAGGCGGTCGAAACCCTCAACTCCGGCGAAACTTCATTATTTCAAGTAACGTCTTACATTAATAGCTATATTTTAGTCTCCTCTACATGAATACGAAACTTCAATTTCTAGTTAAAAAAAAATTCTTTTTTGAATTTTAGAGGCAGTGGGGGTGGTTAAATCGGCTTAATAGGGCTGTTTCGTGGTGGCTTTACTGCTCTGTGTAGGGGTAGCGACGGGGCACACGGTGAGACCGTGTCGACGCAATGAGGTAGGGGAGGCTGCTTCGACTTTTTTATTTTGATATGATGATGATGATGGATTGAGGCTGCGATTGATTAGTATTGATACGATAATGTAGCAGTGTGGTGTGAAATTGATGGCGAGGCAGCAATCGCTTTGACGATAGTGACATAACTGCATGGGTAGTGACTCGATGAGGAGAGGCAGCTGCGTGTGTGTATTTGTTTGGTGGTGGCTTCTTTGGTAGCAGAGTCGTGGCAGGTGCGAGACAGACCTTGGCCCTGTTACTCCTTTTTCTACTTGAGACGACCCTATTAAGGGTGGTTTCAGATAATAAAGAGAGTCACGGGGCTGGATGCGTGTTTGGGGATTTCGGAGCAGTAGTGAAACGACCTTAGGTAGTCATATCGGGAGTTAGGACTTCGATTGGCGTGTTGATAATTTTAGAATCTTCGTAAGGTCCATTAGGACCTGTCTGTAAAATTTGAACTAAATCAGGCTTTGTTTGATAGGTATCAGAAGAAGATTTAATTTTCATTGTCGATAAATCTTAAAAAGATGTTTTCGAGCTCGATTTTGGCGAAGTAGCTCCGATTAAAAATCAGAAAGCATCGTTAGGTTCGTATGATTATTTGTGACTTGTATGAACTTTGGGACGCGAATTTCAAGTTCGTTCGGCAAATTTTCGCTAAAATTCTGAAAATTAATAATTTCATCTTTTCCATTAAATTCGTATCTTAAGTTTCGAGAACCCAATTTGAGATCCGCCTTAACGAGTACGTCACATAAATTTTGTATAACTTGTATGCAAAATTTGGAATTATTTTGAATTTCGTAGGGTTCCGTTTTAATTTTTTTTACGATACGAAATTAACAACAAAAAAAACGAAAAGAATGAGAAAGGTGGTGGATGTAATCCACTTTTTAAAGACAAACGAGAAACAGAAATGAAAAATAAAAACAAGAACGAAACGAGAAATAGAGAATGCAATAAGAAAATAACGCCAGGAAATAAAGAAAAAAGAGGAGGGAAAAAAATATAATTTTCACCCCGAATCATCTAGGTAATGATGTTAATTCATTATTTCAGTTTATTACGTGTGTTTGAATATATTTTAACAACAGAAATCGAGATATTAGACAATGTTCTAATAAGTTAAATTGATAGTTTAAAGGGTTAATTGGACCCCGATAATGGAAATGATTATATATTGGGAAATTTTGATCAGCAGCCATTTTTGGACGCGCTCATATGGGACTATTCAGTGTTTCAAAATTCATTGAAGAATAGCAAAAAAATTCGCGCGCATACTTAAGCTCCATTAGCGTTGGAAAAACACCCCAGACTAGTCCCATAACAAAAAACTAGGGCTTTGAACAAAATTTGTTCAAAGCGCAAGTATTTTGTTATGGGGCTGAAGAAGTCCCATTACAAAATAATCCCATAACAAAATAATGGGACCTTGAACTAACATGTTCAAAGTCCCATTATCTTGTTATGGGACTTTATCCCATAACAAAAGAATGGGATTTATTACCATAACAAAGGTCCCATCAAAGGGATAAATCCTATTATTTTTTTATGGGACTTTATATATAAAGCTTCAGTCCCATAACAAAATGTTGGGGCTGTGAACAAGTTTTGTTCACAGCCCCAGTATTTTGTTATGGGACTGAAGCTTTATACAAAGTCCCATAACAAAATGCTGGGGCCTTGAACAAAACGTGTTCAAAGCCCCAGTATTTTATACTGGGGTTAGTTTACTGAAGCTTCCCAGTATTTATACTGGGATTTGTCCGGAAGTGGCTATTTCTCAGCGAATTTAATTTTGACGGCTACAAATCAATTAGCGCGCGCCAAACGGGCCTCTACACGAAATTTTTACTTATATATTTGTACTCAGGGAGTTATGGGCAACCCATAAATGTAATTTATTTAGGGTTTGGTTATGTGACTTTGAACCCTATACATAGGCCTGACCTGCGCATCGCGTATGCGAATAGGGTATCAGGTTCCTAATCGGATTGTTCTAAGACGTAAGGAATGAAGCCTTTAGTCTTATTTGATATAGTTTTCTGCTTATTGAATAGAGCGGGACCGTTTGGCAATGAATCCAAAAGACAAAGCGGTTGTTGAGTAACAGTCTAACTTTTAAACGAGGTAAGTGATTATATCCATTTCTTTGGAGGCCCTTGGCCTTGTGATATTCTACCATGTGTTCCTTACATGTGTAGCTGCCGATAGGCGTACTCATTACGCCTTAACTTTGAATTTACATTCTATATTATATGTTATGTCCTGATGTTGGTATTGCATTGAGCATTTGAGCATTGTACTCTGTTTTTGAGCTTGACATACACTTCTTGGTAGTCGATGAGAGTCCTACACCGGTGAAGGTTTATTATTACATCATATTGCATTTATATGCATTATGTTTTCTGGTTATGGCCTGCTATGTCATATACTGAGTGCAGGAGTATTCTACCTCAGCTGTATGTTATCTCGGGTGCAGGAGTATTCCGCCCCACGAGCAGGAGTATTCCCCTCTTAAGTCAGATATTGAGTGCAGGAGTATTCTGCCTCAGCTTTATCTTATCTCGGGTGCATGAGTATTCCGCCCCAGGAGCAGGAGTATTCCGCTCTTATGTCAGATACTGAGTGCAGGAGTATTCCGCCTCACCTTTACATTATATCGGGTGCAGGAGTATCCCGCTCTTATGTCAGATACTGAGTGCAGGAGTATTCCGCCTCAGCTTTATCTTATCTCGGGTGCAGAAGTATTCCGCCCCACGAGCAGGAGTATTTCGCTCTTATGTCAGATACTGAGTGCAGGAATATTCCGCCTCAGCTTTATGTTATATTAAGTGCAGGGGTATTCTGCCCCAGTAGAGTGCCCTCAGCTTTATTTTATATCGGGTACAAGAGTATTCCACCCTAGGAGAGTGCATGAGTATTCCGCCTCAGCTTTATATTAATCAGGTGTAGGAGTATTCTGCCCTAGTTGGTTATTAGATTGTATTCCTTTCGAATGCAGTAGTATTCCGCTTCGAGATGGGATGACGGGCACATGTATCGCATTGCATTAATTTCATTTCATTGCACCAGTTGTTGTGTATAATGTGGTTATAGTGTGATGTTTTGTGTATGTGATATGCATTTATGATTGGTGATATGTTCGAGATACCTATATATTCTACCTATCTTATGTCCCTGGTTGTTTATGATTTTATGGTTCCATACGTGTTTCCAGTTATTATCTGGTTCTGCCTTTTTATAGTTTAAATAAGATGTATTTGGTTTATCTGCTTTTCTTCTCCCTGGATAGCTATCCTATTATTAGAGGTGGCTAGTCTGTCCCCACTTATTGAGTCCTTTTGACTCACCTTTATTTGTGGTTTGTTTCTTGTCTATTTATTTTGTTTCGGCAGGTTCGCTCCAGGATTGAGTTCGCCACGTTGTTAAGGAGCCAAGACGATTTCAGCTGTCAGGGTGAGCCAGCTTCTATTCAGGGTGGCCACCTGTTTTGTGTTTATTATGTCTGTTGTATTTTGCTCCCTTCAGGAGGCGTATGTATTCTTTTGTACTCTTAGATGTCTAGTTTGGATAGTCCTAAACCTATTATATTGGGTAGTCAGCTATAATTTTTTTTGTACATCTTAAAAGTATCAGTATATCTGTGCTTTTTCCAAGTCGTGTTCTTATATATGAGTTGGATTTATATTTATTTTCCTCATTTAGTTGGTTAGGGTTCGCCCGACATGTCTAGGGGAAGATGTCGGGTGTCCGCACGGCCTAGCCGAAAATCCGGGTAGCGTCAGTTGGTATCAGAGCACAGTTTAGAGTCTATCCAGACTAAGACAATGTCTAGTAGAGTCTCGCTGATGGGTACATAGGCGTCCATACTTATCTACGAGAGGCTATGATGGCATTTAGGAAGTTTCTCTTCCTTCTTGTATAATCGTGTATCGGTCTGAGATGTAAATATATTTTCGTTAATTCCTTCGTAGTAATTGTAAACACTCAAGCGATAAAGCAGCAAAGGGGAGGAGTTCAGGACGAAGCAGTCTATCTTAGGACTAGCGCTACTCAAGCCCGAGAGTGGTGGATCGTGCTAACGAACAAGTTGCCAAAGCCCCAGATGTACGAGCTCGCGATGGGCAAGGGGAGCAGGGCCTTTTGGTTCCCTTGGCTCTCTAGGGTGCTTTAATTAGAATTTTGGCGGCACAGATACCGCAAGAACCTCCTATAAGGTTGCCCCAGATGCAGACTTTCGGTCTCATGGAGCTCCTGTTCCAGTTCCTGATGTTGCCCAGTAAATTATGTTCCAGAGTTAGCATATGTTGTGCCTCTTATTTTTCTGGCTGGCTGAGTGCGCGAAGAGGCTGCATTATTTAACCCAATTGAACCTTCTGATATTCTTAGGCAATGCATCAGATAATCCCACTGTAATTTTTTTAAATAAAATAATGTCATAAGCTCTTGGTTATCTCGAGCAGTATGGTATTGATTATACTGCTTTCCAGTTCCAGGATTCAGGATTGGATTAGTGGACCGCTATTTTATCAGCTAGGCAGTGCTTGACTACGCTGACTCGGTGCGAGTTTTCTCGTAGATTTATAGAAAGTTCCTTTCGCACATCGAGCGAGATGAAAATTGTCGCCGGTTTGAGTGGATTGGATAGGGTAGCCTGTCGGTTTCAGAATATGAGATTGAATTCTCTAGGATGGCTAGATATGCACTAGAACCAGTCCATGAACCATCCGAGAAGGTTCGAAGATTTATTGGTGACCTTTCTCCTTCCTTGAGATCCCAGATGGCTCGAGAAATTGAGGTTGGGGCTTCATTTGATGTTGTTGCTGATATTGCTAAGAGGTATTAGGCATACCATAAGTTAGAAAGGGAAGAGTTACAGCGGGAGAGCAAGAGATCCCACGGCCCTGGAAGGCACCATGGTACCTCATTTGGAGGTAAGAGTTCTGATTATTTTGGGAGACCACCTGCCAGGTTATCTCAGCTTATAGAGCATGATTCTTAGAGTGCGCGAGTAGTTCATCAAGATTAGACTCAGTTTTCTCTTTGTAGCTATCAACAATCTTTCCAGCTTCCATTTTCAGTGAAAAGGTGTTATCATTGTCGTGAGTCTGGTTATGCTTGTTGACACCCAATTGTGTCCCTCTTTTTTCTAAAATTGGCTATAATTTAACTTAAATGTGAAATTTGACTATTTGTGCAAAATGTGCATTAGAAATAATGCATTTACGTGCGTTATCCTCTACTTGTATATTACATACTTAAATATGGCTATATTACGTAATTTTTGTAACATTAAAGCTATTTGTCAAAGCTGTGACTATTTGTGAAAATTAGTACATTTATAATATTAGCGGCTATATTATATAATTGCGTCATTTAGGCTACATGTCAAGTTTGTTTCAATTTGTGATTATTTTTACAAATTAGTAATTATTTGTGATTATATATATTTAAATAATATTATTTGAGTTTATTTAATGATTATTTGTGCATCTTATACAATATAATTATCTATATTTTATTTTATTTTTTGTACCTTTTAGTTAAATATTGGCCAATTAAAAAGAAAATGTCCAAAATTTTTTTTATTATTAATTCTTCCATATTTCAAAATTCCTATCAAAACTCTTCATTTATTTATATTTATCTTATTTAATAAATTACACTTTTACTTTGAACCTAGACCGAATTGTTAACCAAATACATCCCTACTATTTGAATTTTGAAAGGAATATTCCTCAAATATTTCCTTGATTTTTTGTTATCTTTTAATCAAAATCCTACAATTATCTCCCTTTATCCTCTCCCACAATCCCTCTCAATTATCAGAAAATTCCCTCAAAATTGGGGTCAACCCAACGTCTCATTTTCTATTTCTTTAAAAAAGAAGCCAAGGCTTCCCCTCCTTCGGCAGATAACGCGCACATACAGAGCAGTCTATAATACACACAAACTCATAACCAATGAATCTCTCCACTGCCTTCTCCATTGTCCATCTCCTTCGATCAACAATACCGCACACAGACACAACCCCCTCCATTTTATCAACATCATCAGCATACAAACTCCATTTTTAGCCAACCCCACTCACCCATTTTCTTCTCTCCCACACATCACCCATTTCATCACCATACACATATACCAACACATACGCAGACCCCAGCCCTTGTTTTCTTCTTCACCAAACACTTATCTCCACGGCTCCAACAGAAATAAACACCCATACATAAAGAATCAGATCTAAATTGGGATTAAGGGGTAAAGGGATAAAACCAGTGAGGGAGAGGGGATGGGGAATGATAAATCAGTGACAAGGTCGAAAATCAACGCCAGTGGTACCACTGGCGATGGTTGACAACGCCGTGAAACCCATCAATGTCGTTCGAATATTTTTGCCATATTCTGATCTTATTTTGTTGCAGGGATTGAAACAGAGATCGAAGAGTTGCAGCGATGCCACTGCGTTTTCTCGCCGGAGAAGCAAAGCCGGCGATCGCTCCTCCTCCTACGCTCGATGTGTTGCTCTGCTCGTTTGTTCCCACTGCCTTCACCTCACCGAAATTCCCACCAGCGACGCCATCGACTGATCACCTTGTTATATTACACAAATTTCTTTGGATGTTGTTATTGTTGTTTTACAGGGAGTATTAGATTGACCGTGCTTATGTTGGTTTCGCGTATTAATCTCACCCACCGTTTGGGATTTTGATCGACGATGGCACTGTTTTTCATATCTTTTGACTCGATGTTTTGCGCTGACTTTGGCCTTACTGCTACTGTGATTTGTCCGAGAAGCTGGGTTTATTTTTGATGTTGTTGGGATCTATTTTTTCCCTATCCAGTGCTTTATGTCAATTTTAACAGTTGATATGTCTAATTCAATTTTTGGTACTCGACTCTGAATTTGGCTACTTGTTTGCTTTCTGTGGAGTTTCAGGTTGTGAGATATCCCATTCACTGTCCGAATTGGACTGATTATGGATAAGAGCCAGGCCTATGAAAATATATACTTATTTGAGGCCTACTCAAGGAATTGACGGACACACAATGAATTGACAGATGCTATATCAATTACGGCCGAGGAGAAAAATTGCGCACATTTATTTGAGGCCTATTGGACTAAATTGAACATGATACCACACTTGAACAACCCATTCCCGTGCCCCTAAAACAAAACAAAAAGGCTATGATGACTTATATGAGCGTTAATCGCAAAACGAGCCGGTGATGGAGTGGAGGGACCGGCCTTCGCAGCCGTACCGACGTCCCTAACCTCTAGCCGAATCATACATACCTGAGCCTACACTTTTATCAAAATCCCTTTCCCTTTTATTTTAAATTATTATTATTATTATTATTATTATTATTATTATTATTATTATTATTATTAACATTATTATTGTTATTAATATTAACATTATTATTGTTATTATTATTATTATTATTATTATTATTATCAACTACTTCTTTATTATTATTTTTACTAACTTATTTTTATATTCTTTGCGAGGCATATCTGGATGAGTAAATCTCCAAGACGACGCCCACGAGAACACCTTTCTTAATTATATTATTTTATTTTTATTTAATCATTTTGATATACTAACTATTTTGTCGCATTTTGCTAGGTAAAATTCTCTAAGAAAGGAAAATTAGTAGAAAAGAGTCTTTCTTGTTTAAATTTATTTTAACTGGTACATTGCTTAGTTTTAGTTTGAATCCCAATATAAAGTCCAGCCGGTAACCACATGTGGTGGAGCCCGAGTTGTGCCTAACCCCTTCCTCTCGGGTTAACTTGAACCCTTACCTAGGTTTCTGGTTCGTAGACTAAGTTTCGGAGTTAATTATAAAATTAGTTAGAAACAAAATAGGTGCCCTACTACGCCCAGTAAAAATATGTTAGGTGGCGACTCCAACTCTTTACCCATGAGTTACCCATAAGTCGAGCCTTATTTCGAACTTTGACCGGTTCGGGTAAAAATAGGATGCGACAGAATGGCGACTTCGCTGGGAATATCAAGGTTCAAACCATAACAGATTTAAATTGGGATTCTTTATTTGCTTTATTTTCTTTCCATTTATTTCGATACTAACTTTTTTTTTTTTTTTTTTTTTTCAGGACTAAGGTTTATTTTGAAATTTTTGGCGCTCAATTATTTAATTGCTTAGTTGTATTTTCTTTGTTACTCCCTCTGTCCCAATTTATGTGTCACACTTTCCTTTTTGGTCTGTCCCAAAAAGAATGTCACATTTCCTTATTTGTCAACTATTTAATGCACTATCTCTGTTTTACCCCTATAGGGCCCTACTTACTTTAAAAGCCACAAACAACTTTTTGATTACTACAATCTTCTCTCTCTTACTTTTTCAAGGGTAAATTTGAACATTTACAAAGTCAACTTCTATTTCTTAAGCTCCGTGCCAAGTCAAACACTGCCACATAAATTGGGACGGAGGTAGTATTTTTCATGTCACTTCCTCCACTTCTAGAAGGTTTTTACACTTGTACACACCATAAACGGTTACGTGGATCTCACGACCGTTTCACCCTAAAAAATCCCTTTAGGAGGAGCGGTTGGGGTATAGTTGGTCCATGGTACAACCAACAATTCTAAATGTTCCCACGCCTTGGTTGTCCGCCTAGGGGAACCATTTCCTTGTCTAGATTAGCCAACTCTTAGTGAAGACTCATTTTAGGGATCATGCATCATGTCATATCTAGGACCATTTTTACTTCGGCTCAGGTTTAAGTCTATTAGTTCACCATATTTGATCGAACCAAATGGGTTTCCAACCCTAAGGGACATTCAAATGTGCTACGTGTGCATTTATTTAAAATTGAACGTGTCTAATGTAGACTATTTGTTCACATACAAGTGGGTTCTCATAACCAAATCAATTATTTATTTCTATTTACCAAAAATCGTTGTTTCTACATTTATACAAACAAAACCAATTATTTTATAAAATTATTTTTGGGTGATGAACGAAATTAATTTTTCCACTTTTATGAAAACAAAATCATAGACTTTAAATTAATTTCTTTACTTTTAATATAACAAGATCACTTATTTATTCATATTCACCTAAAAAGAGAAAGTGTGATATCTCTACATTTATTTAATAAAATTATTTTTTGTTCATTTTTTGGGGTTATGAGAACAATTGGGATGATACAAAATACACTTTCAATTTTAAATACCATAATAAAATTAGGAAGGCTTAACATCCTTGGTATGTTAAAGTCCATTAGCCACTTTTGTCAAAAAGTGTCATCATATGACGCCTATCATGCATATTATGTGCTTTGCATATGAAATTATTATCTCGACACTAACTTGCAGTTTCATGTTTTAGTTTTACTCCCACTCCCGAGGTTGACTTGTGCATTTATTTTAAAACTTGTACATTTTTAAACTTGTGCATATCATGCATACCTTCTGCCACTCCTGGCAACTTTCTAAAATTGTGCGTTGAAAATACGGTGGTTAACACCACATCTTCCCTCACATAAAAATTCCTTTAGGGGGAACGACTTCGGATCTATTTGGTCCGAGGCGTACCCGCTCCTGCGCCGTCCGCTTGGGAGGATAATAACACCTGGTCTAGCTAACTCCATTCCTTAGTAGCGGCATTAGGAATCATGCGTCATGACATGTCATTAGTCAACTTGTTCTCAAGTCCGATAGGCCAACTTGTTCAAACAATCCGAACGGGTTTTTAACCCCTAAAGAGTGTTGAACACGATTTATTTGCACTTTTATTAAAGGGTTGAACGTGCAAAGTGTGGACCGTTTATTAGCGTTGTTCTGCATTCAGGGCTATAAAAAGGCACAAAGGTTACTCAATGGGCGTTAAAAGCCCAAATTGAATCAGAAGTGATTGTTTATACATAAACAGTTGGTATTATTCTGTATTCAATGCCATTTAAAGGCACGAAGGTAGCCCAAGAGGCGTCAAAAGCCCAAATTGAATCAGAAATGATTGTTTGTTCATAGACAGTCGAAATTATTCTGTATTCAATGCCATTCAAAAGCACGAAGGTAACCCAAGAGGCATTAAAGGCCCAAATTGAATCAAGAAATGACCGTTTAATCCTAAAGGATTGGAATCATTCTGTATTCAACGCTATTCAAAGGCTTAAATGGTAACCAAAAAAGCATTAAAAGCCCGTTTCGAAGCAGAAATGACTGCTCGATAGAACGGATGACACATCACGCACGTTTATCCTTTAAGAAATATATAAAGACTTGACGTCCTTGGCATGTCACAAGTCTATTAGTGATTTCCTTCTAAAGTATCTAAAGGGTTCTCAACTCACAACGACACATCTCCTCATATCTTCTGTTGCATTGTTTTCAAAAGCTTGTGCCACACGTTGATCATTTTGCTCACAATAAGGCGAATCTTAGGCATTTCCTTCTCCCTTTTTTCGATCATCCTTCACCTTTTCCAAAAGATCATAGCCACTAGAACATTCGGCATGGTTGTCGAAATCCCTCAGTTGCTCAGAGATTGGTGGGGAAACCTAAGCATAGATTAAAAAGACCGAATCAAAATGGTGTTGGGAGATATGATTTCACTAATGGAGCACACTGTGGTAGAAGGGATGATAGAAGCAGCAGTACATTATTGGGATGCAGACCGAGTAGTTTTCCACTTTGGGAGTGTAGAGTTGACACCACTACTGGAGGAAATAGGCGGGTTAACTCAATTTCCATTTGAAAATGAAGAAGTCTTGATGCCTAAGGACTCTACAGCCGACGAGTTCTTCGAAATGGTAGGGTTTAAGCCCGAATTATGCACAGACAGTATATGGCAATCGGGAATTTCTCTAACTTCTCTCTACATAAAATTTAGGTATGGAGAAGCATTTCAAGAATCTGAAGGCTATTTCAACATTGACCAAGTAGACTGGCAAGAGCGGAGGGTACTTGCTTTTGTCACCAGCTTTTTAGGGACTGTCGTCTATCCACAACACAAAGGACGAGTTGATGTTTGCATGGTCTCGATTTTTGATGCCTTACTAAAGGACATTAACAAGAAATACATTTTGGTACCGATGATTGTTGCAGAGATATATCGAGCTTTAGAAAGATGTAAGAAGGGTGGTAGTTTCTTCGAAGGTTGCAATCTGCTTCTACAAATTTGGCTAAGGGAACATTTGCAAA
Organism: Petunia secreta; assembly: GCA_029990175.1. Lineage (NCBI taxonomy): Eukaryota > Viridiplantae > Streptophyta > Magnoliopsida > Solanales > Solanaceae > Petunia > Petunia secreta. The sequence continues at coordinate 5,645,530 of JARKIP010000053.1, forward strand.
AGATGGATAGCACAGAGCAAGCTTTCCATTCCATACCAAGACAAAAATACATCTTGACTCACACCGCCCGCATGGACAATGCTTTTGGGAAATGGGACCAACCGACAACTGCCAATGGTTGGCACCACATGTTTTGTCAACTGACACCTGAAAATATTTAATAGATGTTTGATTACTTTCCCAGCACAACAGTAGTTACACGGTCCGAAAAAGACTCATTTCTCATCTTAGTGGGCTTTAGAGGAGTTTATCCATACACTCTTTTAAGGACACTTAGGCAAGCAGGGAGAAAGCAAATTGTACCCCAAATTGCAGACATCAGAAGTTTCAAGGCAAATATTCTCGGAGGAGTGATTCCGTTCAAAGACAAGATAACGAAACTTTGGAAGGAAAGGCAACGAATGGGAATCGAGACTATTGGACGAGACAGGTTTGACACTGGCTATGATGAAGATTACCCAGACTGGCTTAGGAAAGACATAGCAAGGGCAATTCAACCAAGTGCAACGATAAAAAGGAAAAAGAATGCTGATGAGTTAGAATCCGAGTACAAAAGGTTACGAAAACAACTGGCAAGAGCACAGGGGAAAATAGCAAAGAAGCAAAGATTGGTCGAAGAAAAGAACGAAGAAAAAAGAAAATGGCGCAGTAAGGCAGAACTCTTGACAAAACGCATAGAGTCTATCGGCGTATGGGCTAGCGAGGGGATGAACTCTGTGGAAAACAAAGGAATAGAAGAGAAAGGAAGAATGGCTTGGGAAATATTGAAGAACTTCACATTCGACATATCCCAGCTCTTGACTGATGCAGACAATATCATCTTCCAAGGATACTCATCAGAGGTAAGCTTGTCCGAGGAAGACTCGTCCAAAGAAGAAGAAGAAGAAGAAGAAGAAGAAGAAGAAGAAGAAGAATCTTCTAGGGATGGATCAACCTGAAAGACGTTTACCTGGCCATGTTCTAACCTTCTAGTAATGTTTCCACCTTTAAAACTATTTCAATATCAGCCAATGTAACAAAAGTTCAATAAATGCAATATTGTCTTTTACGCTTCATATTTTGTTAGCGAGTGAAATGATGCATGTGGCACAAAGCATTTTTCAAAATCATCGTGCGTAAAACGGTCCTTCGAATTATAGGATGCATTTCTTATTTGATATGTCCGCATTGTATGAATTTGTCTGTTGCTCTAGGTCTCTAAGGGAATTCTTTCTCCAAATTCAATCGTCTATCGAAGCACCTCCTCTCCCTACCCTATGATCAAAATCCTGGTATCTAAAATCTTTCATATGTCCAGACTGTTTCTAAATTCACCTACCAAACTCAAAAGTCTATGACCCAAAGGTTGGCTCGAGTTGAATACCAAGGGAAAAGATATGGTTAAGCAAGTCCATTTGTCAGGGATTTTCAGAAATAAGGAAGTTTCCACAGCAATTCGAGCAGGTCTCTCCTCTCTCAACTACACTACAAACTACCAATAAGGCTAGCCAGCCTGAAAATACGAGCCTTTTCAAAAGAGGAAAGATGAAGTCTCTTTGTTGCAACCATTCAAGACCCTACCTTCAACCACTGTTATCAAACAGCACCACCATACCTCCATATACCACCTAAATATCCCACTCAGCCCACTCAATATATATTCTACATCCCAGCACCAAATCGTTCACTATAGCAGCAAAACACTCAACCCAACTACCAAAATACACTACCATACCCTCCTAGGCCTCTCCCTGATGCCAACCAAAGACCGAAAAGAAATTACATTCCACTAGCCGAAGCCCAGACTCAGTTGTTCGAGAGATTGGAAACTGTCAGGCTTATTGTCCCAAGTACCTCAATTGTTCCAGCAAGCAATATGAGAGAAAAATTGACAAAGCAAGGAAAATGTTGGTCAAACTCAAAGGCACACATGACTCACCTTAAGACCTTTTGACACCAACATCCAAGGATCATTTTTATTGTACCTGTCTACACAGTCACACCACTTACAATACATGACTGTGACCCAAAGCACTTTCCAACTCATTCCAAGCATTCAAAGGGCCAGTGAAAGATAATGTTGGTAAGACAGAGGTGTAGCAGATACTTGTGCACAACAACTAAAACAAGCAAGCCGATTCAACTTGCAAAGAAGAGACAAAAACACAATGACAAAGTCATTATTATATGACCAACCTGGAGACCCCTGAAGCATTTGGAAACATATCTCCATCCACTAGGAAAGATAAAGCAAGAAGATGAGGTTATTCGAGACACTTACCATAGCAAAGGTTGAGTTGATATAAAAGCACAAGTGAATGGACTTCTTGGAGCAATTGTGGTCGAAGGATTTATTGGAGTGATATGAATTCTCATGACAACGACCACAATAAGATGCATCAATCTAAGAATACGCATGATATAGGCAACCTACATCGAGTTCAATGACTCAGCGATAAGATATTATCCAATAAGGAAAGTTGTTGCACGAACTATATTTGCAGCAGTTGGTCTACAAGTATGAAAGACGTTGGGAACCTCTATGAAAGACACATAGCCATCATTATAGAAAAATTTGGAAATAAAGGATGACAAATGCCCTCAAGGTCCTGGTATTCGATAAAAGCCAACATCCTTTTCTGTCACACAACACAATCTATTCCTTACACAACATCTTTACCACCTTTCATTGACATTCAACTCCTCACCTCCGGCTTAAACAAGCATCGGTCGTTTGGCCAAAATCCTTGTCTTGACTGCTACATAAATCACTTAGGCAGTCTCTTGTGATGTCTATGCGGTTTATCACAACCTCCAAATTCAAGCGTTAATCCATCATTTGCAGTCTAGGAATCCTCTTATGCTTATGTGTCATTGCTAATATGCCCACAGGGTTTTGTGCATTTCGCCGCTTTGTTAGGGTTGCCTTGCATTTGAACACCGAAATCGGTCGAGAATCTGCATTCGAAAAAGCCGAAACGGCAAACCAAGCTGACAACGCTTTCTCCCACCACAAAGTCCTTTGAACCATCAGCATATGACATCAAGATTATTCAGACAATCCCAATAATATACAACCCGCATTATACTCACACGAGAGTCACAACCAATAAGTCCAAATCACTATATGACCGAGCCCACAAACCTCACATCTTTATTCCTTTTGCTCAGTCAAAAGACATTGCACCCAACTTACACAATAAACAATCTGCCCCCTGTTAAGACTTTCAACTACAACCCTATCAGGCTCAACCCACTCATAGACGTACAAAAAGACAAAACTCACGCCTTTGTTCCTTTAGCCCAATCAAATGACATTGCGATCAGCAGACAAAATACTCTATAGATACCCATTCCTAAATTCGATCCAACAAGATCTACACTCAAACATTCCATACCATGACACCGCAAGACATCCAGCACCGAAACACAAAGTTCAGAGTCTGATTGACCTAAAGCAAAACGGTGGTACAACAAAAACCACAAAGGGAAACTGCAACTCCCAAACCACGAACACACTTTCTACAAAGGCCTATCCACCAAAGTTAGCTCCATTACCTTCTAAAGCACAACCTAAGACAAATACCATTTTGACAACCTTCAAATCCGGCAAAATCTAAATATCAAACCCTAGTCTGAGTATGCAAAATATCCACGTATTCATAGTCATCAATACATCCAATCGTCACACAAAAGGACGAATGCAGATTTTAGCCAATACATTGGTGTTCAGTGCAATGCAACCACCTTTTCTCGGTGATATATCATAAATAATAAACTGGAGCAGAATTTTTGAGAATCCTCTCAAAATTCCAAAAGTTGCAAACTTGACACTGGGGCAGAAATTTTTGAGGTCCTCTAAAAAATCTCAAGAAAAGTTCTTACAACAGCAACATGATAGCCTCCTTAGCATATCGCATGACATAACAATAGCATTCTACTTGTTGCACTTTACTTTACTCTTGATGCATCGACTGAGGGTAAATAGCCCGATGTCAGAATTTGCACTTTCATTTGCTGAGGGTACACAGCCCGAAGCATCGAGTGAGGGTACACAACCCGATATCGATCTGTCGTTTAAACTTGCTGAGGGTACACAGCCCGAAGCATCGATTGAGGGTACACAGCCCGATATCGATTTGCATTTAAATTAGCTGAGGGTACACAGTCTGAAACGTCGGTTGAGGGTACACAGCCTGATATCGATTTGCATTTAAATTAGCTGAGGGTACATTGACCAAAGTGTCGGTTGAGGGTACACAGCCCGATATCGATTCGCGTTTAAATTTGTTGAGGGTACACAGCCCGAAGCGTCGATTGAGGATACACAGCCCAATATCGATTTGCATTTGAATTTGCTGAGGGTACACAGCCCGATGCATCGACGGTGGTTACACAGCCCAATGTCGAAACTGACACCGTGGAGGGTACACAGGCCGATGCAAATTTTTGACATTGTAACAGGAAAGACAGCCTGGGAGGGTAGACAGCCCGGCGTAAGGACAACATGACAGAGGGTGTGCAACCAAGATGAAAAAAAGATAGGCAACCCTAGATGAAGAGATACACAGCTCAATACGAAAGGAGTACATCCCGACGTGACAAGTACATATTTAATGGTGAAAAGCAACGGACACACAATCCGGAGTCGCATTGGCAAGATGATCCAACAACAGCTCGGCATGACAAAGCAATTACCTCCTGACGAGAAGCACTTAGCAAATGGATATCCCCCCAAGTAGAGAGGCACGCAGTCCCTAGCACTGAGCACTCGAAAGCAGACCAGACAAGGAGAAATCAACTCAACAGGGAAGTTTACTTTATCTTTATCTTTATCTCAATTTCCATTTATCTTGATTTTGCTATAGGGACTCTCTGATCTCTCGACAAACCCCTGCATCCCACTCTCATACCTACTCCCAAAATCAGTACCAATTGTGCAACCACAAAACCTCAAAAACATACAAAACTTCATCCCAAAACCCAATTCAAAAGGCCTAACCCTACAAGACAATGACTCTGCTACAGCCACAAGCTACCTATTTTTTCGAGTTCCAAAACTGTTAAAGCTACAATCCTATACTCGCACCCGTGATTAACCTAATCTTTCCTTGGCAATTGGATATCAGCCTTGTATTCCTTCCTATTTGTGCCTGTCTGTTTGAATCGCGCATCTTTATCGTGCTTTACTCCCCAATGCTCCTTAGTTCATTCAAGACAATGTTTAGGCCAAGATGACTTCTCTATCGAGTTATAGTGAAAAATGTTCCCATGTAAACCCCTCTTTATGGGTGTGTCGTGCACCACATCTTCATAACTAGGGCGTTTACAAGCCTATTTCACGACACTCGATCCACCGATGTTATCTCGACTTCGGCAACACCTCTGTCCTACCCACAAAGTACCTATTATGTCAAATTCTGACACGCCCGAAGCCAATCATCTCATACTCCCACAAGTAATCTGCCTAATCCATCATTACGAATTAGGATGTCATTTTGCATTTTCCTTCCAGCTAATACCTACTTTCTCCATCCAAACCTGTCTGCGTCAATCGTGCGTGTCTTCGTGCGCAATCGTGCCCATCTTCTTGAGTCGTGCGCATTTATAAAATTCGCTCCCAAAATTCTTCCCCGTTCGATCAATGCAATATTGGAGGTGAGTTTACTCACCTATCGAGACGAAGTGGAAACTATGTATGTATAAACTCCTTTTTATGGGTGTGTAGCGCGCCACATCTTCATAACTAGGATGATTACAAGCCTCTTTTCCCACGCTCGATCTACTGATGTTAACTCATCTTTTTTGCTCTCTCCTTCATTTATCTCGCTAAAAGGCAAAACATACACGAACAAAAACTTTACATACTTGTATAAGTTTAGTCTTTACATTCCAAATCGTGCGTCATAAACATCTCATACATGCAACATGCCATTCTAGAACTACACACGGCCTGATTCTCGTGAAACCCGACATATGTAGGCAACTCAGAGACCGTGGTTCGGCCAAAAACACCCCAAAACTCTCATTTCCCCTTCAATCACTTTTGCCTTCCAGTCGTGATAAAATTGTCTACTTCGTTAACTATCTTTGCCTTAAGACTCTTTCATCATCCCCGAAAAAAAGAGGGGCATCTGTTGACACCCAATTTTGTCCCTCTTTTTTCTAAAATTGGCTATAATTTAACTTAAAGGTGAAATTTGACTATTCGTACAAAATGTGCATTAGAAATCATGCATTTACGTGCGTTATCCTCTACTTATATATTACATACTTACATATGGCTATATTACGTAATTTTTGTATCATTTATGCTATTTGTCAAAACTGTGACTATTTGTAAAAATTAATATTAGTGGCTATATTATATAATTGCGTATTTAGGCTACATGTCAAGTTTGTTTCAATTTGTGATTATTTATGCAAATTAGTAATTATCTATATTTAAATAATTTTATTTGAGTTTATTTAATGATTATATGTGCATCTTATACAATATATATATATATATATATATATATATATATATATATATATATACCTTTAAGTTAAATATTGGCCAATTAAAATGAAAATGTCCAAATTCCTTTTTATTATTAATTCTTCCATATTTCAAAATTCCTATCAAAACTCTTCATTTATTTATATTTATCTTATTTAATAAATTACACTTTTACTTTGAACCTAGACCGAATTGTTAACCAAATACATCCCTACTATTTGAATTTTAAAAGGAATTTCCTCAAATCTTTCCTTGATTTTTTGTTATCTTTTAATCAAAATCCTACAATTATCTCCCTTTATCCTCTCCCCCAATCCCTCTCAATTATCAGAAAATCCCCTCAAAATTGGGGTCAACCCAACGTCTCATTTTCTATTTCTTTAAAAAAGAAGCCAAGACTTCCCCTCCTTCGGCAGATAACGCACACACACAGAGAGCAGTCTATACATACGCACCCAAACTCATAACCAATGAATCTCTCCACTGCCTTCCCCATTGCCCATCTCCTTCGATCAACAGTACCGGACACAGACACAACCCCCTCCATTTTATCAACATCATCAGCGTACAAAACTCCATTTTTAGCCGACCCCACTCACCCATTTTTTTTTCTCTCCCACACATCACCATACACATATACAAATACATACGCAGAACCCAGCACTTGTTTTCTTCTTCGCCAAACACCCATCTCCACGGCTCCAACATAAATAAATACCCATACATAAAGAATCAGATCGAAATTGGGATTAAGGTGTAAAGGGATAAAACCAGTGAGGGAGAGGGGATGGGGAATGATAAATCAGTGACAAGATCGAAACTGGCGATGGCTGAGAACACCGTGAAACCCATCGATGTCGTTCGAATATTTTTGTCATATTCTGATCTGATTTTGTTGCAGGGATTGAAACAGAGATCGAAGAATTATAGCAATGTCGCTGCATTTTCTCGCCGGAGAAGCGAAGCCGGCGATCGTTCCTCCCCCTACGCTCGATGTGTTGCTCTGCTCGTTTGTTTCCACTGCCTTCACCTCACCGAAATTCCCACCAGCGAAGCCATCTACTGATCACCCTTTTATTTTACACAAATTTCTTTGGATGTTGTTATTATTGTTTTACAGGGAGTATTAGATTGACCGTGCTTATGTTGGTTTCGCGTATTAATCTCACCCACCGTTTGGAATTTCGATCGATGATGGCACTGTTTTGCATATCTTTTGACTCGATGTTTTGCGCTGACTTTGGCCTTACTGCTACTGTGATTTGTCCGATGAGCTGGGTTTATTTTTGATGTTGTTGGGACCTATTTGTTCCCTGTTCAGTGCTTTATGTCGACTTTAATAGTTCATATGTCTAATTCAATTTTTGGTACTCGACTCTGAATTTGGCTAATTGTTTGCTTTCCGTGGAGTTTCAGGCTGTGAGATATCCCATTCACTGTCTGAATTGGACTGATTATGAATAAGAGCCAGGCCTATGAAAATATATGCTTATTTGAGGCCTACACAAGGAATTGACTGACATACAATGAATTGACGGATGCTATATCAATTACGACCGAGGAGAATAATTATGCATATTTATTTGAGGCCTATTTGACTAAATTGAACATGATACTACACTTGAACGACCCATTCTCGTGCCCCTAAAACGAAATAAAAAGGCTATGATGACTTGTATGATCTGTAATTGCAAAACGACCCGGCGATGGAGTGGTGGGACTGGCACTTGGCATGGCAACACGACCGGTCGGCGTGTTCGCAGCCGTACCGACGTTCTTAACCTCTAGCCGAATCATACATACCTGAGCATACACTTTTATCAAAATCCCTTTCCCCTTTATTATAAATTATTATTATTATTATTATTATTATTATTATTATTATTATTATTATTATTATTATTATTATTATTATTATTATTATCAACTACTTCTTTATTATTATTTTTACTAACTTATTTTTATATTCTTTGCAAGGCATATCTGGATGAGTAAATCTCGAAGACGACACCCACGAGAACACCTTTCTTAATTATATTATTTTATTTTTATTTAATCATTTTGATATACTAACTAATTTTTCCCATTTTGCTAGGTACAACTCTCTAAGGAAGAAAAATTAGTAGAAAAGAGTCTTTCTTGTTTAAATTTAATTTAACTTGTACATTGCTTAGTTTTAGTTTGAATCCCAATATAAAGTCCGACCGGTAACCTTATATGGTGGAGCCCAAGAGGTGCCTAATCCTTTCCTCTCGGGTTAACTTCAACCCCTACCTAGATTTCTGGTTCGTAGACTAAGTTTCGAAGTTAATTATAAATTAGCTAGAAACAAAATAGGTGCCCTAATACTCCTAGTAAAAATGTGTTAGGTGGCGACTCCAACTCTTTACCCGTGAGTTACCCATAAGTCGAGCCCTATTTCAAACTTTGACCGGTTCGGGTAAAAATAGGATGTGATAATCCTTTGAGGAGTTTTCCCTTAATCCGACAAATAGGCAGTCGTCTTTTCTCTCATCATCAGGCACCTGCATAGTCGCATAGGATTTCATTTAGATCTTAATCAGCCAAAGAAATGCCACCATACAGTAGAGGTCGAGAGCATGGTGGTTGAGGTTCTTCTGAAAATGATTATCAAGGTAGCGGCTCAGCTCAGCCGCAGAGGCAGTTCTATGAACTGCCAGTCTGGCAAGGTGCCAAGGCATCCGATGTAGTAGACCCAGGTATTTCGTCTTCCCTTATATGTAAGTAAGATTTGATTCCTCCAATCGATCTGAAAATGATTTGTCTAATCATGTTTCAATGGCTTCTTGGGATGTCGTTTCTATTAAGAATCGACTGCGGTAAGAGGGGTGAGCTTCTAGTATGATTTGTTTAGGGCATTTGCGAGACCCTAGTTGTTTATCTGATTTAAATGTGATGGATTTAGAGTATGTGTATATATTGTCTGCTTGACATCTTGTTGTGCCACCTTCTGTTGTTATGTCAAATCAGTCTACCTCTCTTTTTGGAATTCTGTATTGGTAGGATGATGGGATTCTTACTCGTCACCATCAGAAAGTGTCATTGTTTCTTTCGGTGTAAAGTGATTAGTAAATAATAATCGATCTATGTGTCTTCCTTTGGTTCAAGACGCTTGCAGAGTCATGTTATTCTATGAGCTTATCTCGGTTATAAAGGGTTTCGAGTAAATTTCAGAGTTTTTTTCTTATTGGAAGGTTAAACTGATACAGATTTTGTTCGATAAAGCTCATTTTATATCTATTTCTTCAATTGCGATTATTTGGTCAGCTTGACTCGTAAGTAGTCTAGCACTGGTAGCCAAGCAAATAAGAAGATGAACTTCCTAAAACTCTAATTATTCCTATCCTCAATCCATTGTCATCTATTCTTCGTCCGATACTAGTGATCTTGGGCGGGTAGTAGCCACTTGTGATGTTCCCGATGTTGAGCCAGAGTGCGTGTCAACATAGTTGGGTAAGCACATTGTTTTGTTTCAAGGCTAATAAGGGTAATGAGAGGCGTCAGTTGACCCTTGAATTGATCCATCAGCCGGTGGTGCTTTTGGCAAAGGTATGGAGTTGTGAACTCGAGAGGGTGATTTGGTAGCTAAAGTCTTAGCTGCGTTATGTTTTTAGCTAAGTCTTCCTTAGTCCAACAGATTGTGCGAGGATGTCTATTCTTATTCAAATTAGTTGCATGAGTTTATGCTCCAAGTGGAGGAGTCTTCCTCCAATAATGAATGCTAATATGAAATCTCTAAGGCGTTGCTAAAGTGTAAGCTAATTCTTTATTTCATCGACCTGTTCTATATCGAAAGTATATCGATGAGGTGATTCGTCGGTGGAATCATGTTAATCCATCCAGGGTTCCGTGTATCTTTGTAACGAAAATATAGAACACTCTCTCATGATCGAGGAAGTGTCAGCTTAGTCCAAATAAGACGGGCAATTGAATCATCATATTATCAAGGCATGTTTTATTAAAAGAGTTCAGTGTGATTCTATAATCATGAGACAATGTCCGTGGAATAGTTTATGAAGGTCGTGCAACTCTTGTTATCTGCATGAATTTTGCTTTAGAATCAAGCTCGTTCAAGGACGTCTAAGTGGAGGAGAATGAAATGATCTTAGGTAGTCGTTTCGGGAGTTAGGACTCCGATTGGCGTGACGATAATTTTAAAATCTTCGTAAGATCCATTAGGACATGTCTGTAAAATTTGAACTAAATCGGGCATCGTTTGGTAGGTATCGGAAGAAGATTTAAATTTTCGTTGTCGATAAATCTTAAAAGAAATTTTCGAGCTCGATTTTGGCGAATGAGCTCCGATTCAAAATCTGAAAGCGTCGTTAGGTTCGTATGATTATTTGTGACTTGTATGAACATTATGAAGCAAATTTTGAGGTCTTTCGGATAATTTTCGCTAAAATTCCGAAAATTTATAATTTGATCTTTTCCATTTAATTCGCATCTTGAGTTTCGAGAATCCGATTTGAGATCCGCCTTAACGAGTACGTCACATAAATTTTATATAACTTGTATACAAAATTTAGAATTATTTCGAATTTCGTAGGGTTCCGTTTTAATTTTTTTTACGATACGAAATTATCAAAAAAAAAAAGAAAAAAGAATGAGAGAGGCGGTGGATGTAATCCACTTTTTAAAGAAAAACAAGAAACAAAAATGGAAAACAGAAATAAGAACGAAACGAGAAACAGTGAATGCAATCAGAAAATAAAGAAAAGAAAGAAAAATGAGAAAAAAAATAGAATTTTCACCCCGAATCATCCAGGTAATTATGTTAATTCATTATTTCAGTTTATTACGTGTGTTTGAATATATTTTAACGGTAGAAATCGAGATATTAGATAATATTCTAATAAGTTAAATTGATAGTTTAAAGGGTTAATTGGACCCCGATAATGGAATTGATGATATATTCGTACTCAGGGAGTGGGAACCCATACATATAATTTATTAAGGGTTTAATTATGTGACTTTGAACCCTATACATAGGCCTGACCTACGTATCGCGTATGAGAATAGGGTATCAGGTTCCTAATCAGATTGTTCTAAGACATACGGAATGAAGCCTTTAGTCTTATTTGATATATTTTTCTTCTTGTTGAATAGCGCGGGACCGTTTGGCAATGAATCCAAAGGACAAGCGGTCGTTGAGTAGCAATACTAACTTTTGAACGAGGTAAGTGATCATATCCATTTCTTTAGAGGCCCTTGGCCTTGTGGATATTCTACCACGTGTTTCTTACGTGTGTAGCTGCCGATAGGCGTGCTCATTACGCCTTAACTTTGAATTTACATTCTATATTATATGCTATGTCCTGTTGTTGGTATTGCATTGAGCATTTCAGCATTGTACTCTGTTTTTGAGCTTCACATATACTTCCTGGTACTCGATGAGAGTCCCGCACTGGTGAAGGTTTATTATTACATCAAACCGCATTTATATGAATTATGTGTTCTGGTTATGGCCTGCTATGACATATACTGAGTGCAGGAGTATTCTGCCTCAGCTTTATGTTATCTCGGGTGCATGAGTATTCTGCCCCAGGAGCAGGATTATTCCGCTCTTATGTCAGATACTGAGTGCAGGAGTATTCCGCCTCAGCTTTATGTTATATTAGGTGCACGAGTATTCCACCCCAATAGAGTGCCCTCAGCTTTATATTATATCGGGTGCAGGAGTATTCCACCCCAGGAGAGTGCAGGAGTATTCCACCTCATTTTTATATTATATCGGGTGTAGGAGTATTCTACCCCAGGAGGAGTATTCAGCTCTAGTTGGTTATTAGATGGTATTCCCTTCGAAAGCAGGAGTATTCTGCTTCGAGACGGGATTACGGGCACATGTGACCCCATTGTATCACATTGAATTCATTTCATTTCATTGCACCAGTTGTTGTGTATAGTGTGGTTATAGTGCGATGTTTTGTGTATTTGATATGCATTTCTGATTGGTGATATGATTGAGATACCTATATATCTTATGTCCCTGGTTGTTTATGAGTTTATGGTTCCATATGTGTTTCCAGTTATTATCTGGTTCTGCCTTTTTATAGTTTAAATAAGATGGATTTGATTTATCTGCTTTTCTTCTCCTTAGATAGCTATCCTATTCTTTGAGGTGGCTAATATGCCCCCACTTATTGAGTCCTTTTGACTCACCCTTGTTTGTGGTTTGTTTCTTGTCTATTTATTTTGTTTCGGCAGGTTTGCTCCAGGATTGAGTTCGCCACGTTGTTAAGGAGCCAAGACGATTTCAGCTGTCAGGGTGAGCCAGCTTCTTCTCAGGATTGCCACCTGTTTTATGTTTATTATGTCAGTTGTATTTTGCTCCCTTCAGGAGGTGTAAGTATTCTTTTGTACTCTTAGATGTCTAGTCTGGATAGTCCTAAACCTAATATGTTGGGTAGTCAGCTATAATTTCTTTTGTACATCTTAAAGATATTAGCATGTCTGTGCTTTTTCCAAGTCTTGTTCTTATATATGAGTTGGATTTATATTTAGTTTCCTCATTTAGTTGGTATGGGTTTGCCCGAAAGGTCTAAGGAAGGATGTCGGTCTACACGGCCTAGCAAAAAATTCAGGTCGCGTCAGTTGGTATCAAAGCACAGTTTAGAGTCTATCCAGACTAAGACAGTGTCTAGTAGAGTCTCGCTGATGGGTACATAGACGTCCGTACTTATCTAGGAGAGGCTATGATGGCATTTAGGAAGTTTCTCTTCCTTCTTGTCTAATCATGCGACGTTCTAGGATATAAAAATATTTTTTTTTAATTCCTTCGTAGTAATTGTGAACAGTTATGCGATAAAGCAGCAAAGGGGATGAGTTCAGGACGAAGCAGTCTATCTTAGGACTAGCGCTACTCAAGCCCCGAGAGTGGTGGATCATGCTGACGATCCAGTTGCCAAAGCCCCAGATGTACGAGCTCGCAGTGGATAAAGAGAGCAGGGCCTTGTGATTCCCTTGGCTCTCTACGGTGCTTTTATTAGAATTTCAGCGGAGCAGATACCGCAAGAACCTCCTATCAGGTTGCCGCAGATGCAGACGTTCGGTCTCATGGAGCTCCTATTCCAATTCCTTATGTTGCCCCAGTAAATTATGTTCCAGAGTTAGCATGTGTTGTGCCTCTTATTTTTTTGGCTGGCCGAGTGCTCGAACAGGCTGCATTATTTTACCCAATTGAACCATCCGATATTCTTAGGCCATGCATCAGATAATCCAAGTGTAATTTCTTTTTAAATAAAATTATGTCATACACTCTCGGTTATCTCGAGCAGTATGGTATTGATTATACTTCTTTCCAGTTCCTGGACTCAGTATTGGATTGGTGGACCTCTATTTTATCAGCTAGGCAGTGCTTGACTAAGCTGACTCAGTGCGAGTTTTCTCGTAGATTCATGGAAAGTTCCTTTCGCGCATCGACCGAGATGAAAATTGTCATCGGTTTGAGTGGATTGGATAGGGTAGCCTGTCGGTTTCAGAATATGAGATTGAATTCTCTAGTATGTGTAGATATGCACTAGAACTAGTTCATGAACCTTCCGAGAGGGTTCGAAGATTTATTGGTGACCTTTCTCCTTCCTTGAGATCCCAGATGGCTCGAGAAATTGAGGTTGGGACTTCATTTGATGTTGCTGTTAATATAGCTCAGAGGTATTAGGCATACCATAAGTTAGAGCCAGAAGAGTTAGAGCGTGAGAGCAAGAGATCCCACGGCCCTGGTGGGCACCATGGTACCTCTTTTGGAGGTAAGAGTTCTAATTATATTTGGAGGCCACTTGCCAGGTTATCTCAGCTTATAGAGCGTGATTCTTAAAGTGTGCGAGTAGTTCATCAAGATTAGACTTAGTTTTCTCTTTGTAGCTATCAACAATCTTTCCAGCTTTCATTTTAAGTGAAAAGGTGTTATTATTGTTGTGAGTCTGGTTATCTTTTGAGGAGTTTTCCCTTACTTCGGCATGTAGGCAGTCGTCCTTTCTCTCATCATCAAGAACCTGCATGGTCGCATAGGATTTTATTTTAATCTTAATCAGCCAAAGAAATGCCACCATCAAGTAGAGGTCGAGAGCATGGTTTTGGTTCTTCTGAAAATAATAATCAAGGGTGCGGCTCAGCTCAGCCGCAGAGGCAGTTCTATGAACTGCCAGTCTGGCAAGGTGCTGAGGCATCCAATGTAGTAGACCCAGGTATTTTGTCTTCCCTTATATGTAAGTAAGATCTGATTCCTCTGATCGATTTGAAAATAGTTTGTCTTATCATGTTTCAATGGTTTCTTTGGATGTCGTTTCTATTAAGAATCGGTTGCGGTAAGAGGAGTAAGATTCTAGTATGATTTATTTAGGGCATTTGCGAGACCCTAGTTGTTTATCTGATTTAAATATGAGGGACTTAGAGTAAGTGTTGATATTGTCTGCTTGACATCTTGTTGTGCCACCTTCTGTTGTTATATCAAGTCAGTCTACCTCTCTCTTTGGAATTCTGTATTGGTAGGATGATGGGATTCTTACTCCTAGCCATCAGAAAGTATCATTGTTTCTTTCGGTGTAAAGTGATTAGTAAGTAATAATCGATCTATGTGTCTTCCTTTGGTTCAAGACGCTTGTATAGTCATGTTATTCTATGAGCTTATTTCGGTTATAAAAGGGTTTCAGGTAAATTTTTGGAGTTTTTTTTTTCTTATTGGAAGGTTAAACCGGTACAGATGTTGTTCGATAAAGCTCATTTTATATCTATTTCTTCAATTGTGATTATTTGGCTAGCTTGACTCGTAAGTAGTCTAGCACTGGTAGCCAAGCAAATAAGAAGATGAGCTTCCTAATACTCTAATTATTCCTATCCTCATTCCATTGTTATCTATTCTTCGTCCGACACTAGAGAGCTTGGGCGGGTAGTAGCCACATGTGATATTCCCAATGTTGAGCCAGAGTGCGTGTCAACATAGCTGGGTAAGCACATTGTTTTGTTTCAAGGCTAATAAGGGTAATGAGAGGTGTCATTTGACCCTTGAATTGATCCATCAGCCGGTGGTGCTTATGGCAAAAGTATGGAGTTGTGAACTAGAGAGTTGCAGCTGTTTGGCAACTCGAGAGGGTAATTTTGTAGCTCAGGTCTTAGCTGCGTTATATTTTTAGCTAAGTCTTCCTTAGTACAGTAGACTGTTCAAGGATGTCTATTCTTATTCAAATTAGTTGTATGAGTTTATGCTCTAAGTGGAGGAGTCTTCCTCTAATAATGAATGCTAATATTAAATCTCTAAGGCGTTGCTGAAGCGTAAGCTAATTCTTTATTTCATCGACCTGTTCTATATCGAAAGTATATCGATGAGGTGATTCGTCGGTGGAATCATATTAATCCATCCAAGGTTCCGTGTATCTTTATAACAAAAATATAGAACTCTCCTCTCGTGATCGAGGCAGTGTCAACTTAGTCCGAATAAGATGGGCAATGGAATCATCATATTATCCAAGCATGTTTTATTCAAAGATTTCAGTGTGATTCTATAATCATGAGACAATGTCCGTGGAATAGTTTATGAAGGTCGTGCAAATCTTGTTATCTGCATGAATTTTGCTTTAGGATAAAGCTCGTTCGAGGACGAACGAGAGTCTAAATGGAGGAGAATGAAATGACCTTAGGTAGTCGTTTCAAAAGTAAGGACTCTGATTAGCGTGCCGATAATTTTATAATCTTCGTAAGGTCCATTAGGACATGTCTGTACAATTTAAACTAAATCGGGCTTCGTTTGGTAGGTATCGGAAGAAGATTTCAATTTTCGTTGTCGATAAATCATAAAAGACGTTTTCCAGCTCGATTTTGGCGAATGAGCTCCGATTCAAAATATGAAAGCGTCGTTAGGTTCGTATGATTATTTGTGACTTGTATGAACTTTGTGAATCAAATTTCGAGGTCTTTCGGATAAAATTCCTAAAATTTATAATTTGATCGTTTCTATTTAATTCGCATCTTGAGTTTCGAATAATCCAGGTAATGATGTTAATTCATTATTTCAGTTTATTACGTGTGTTTGAATATATTTTAACGGGAAAAATCGAGATATTAAACAATGTTCTAATAAGTTAAATTGATAGTTTAAAGGGTTAATTGGACCCCGATAATGGAATTGATTATATATTCGTACTCAGGGAGTTATGGGCAACCCATAAATGTAATTTATTTAGGGTTTGGTTATGTGACTTTGAACCCTATACATATGCCTGACCTGCGCATCGCGTATGCAAATAGGGTATCATGTTCCTAATCAGAATGTTCTAAAACGTAAGGAATGAAGCCTTTAGCCTTAGTTGATATAATTTTTCTACTTATTGAATAGAGCGGGACCATTTGGCAATGAATCCAAAGGAAAAGCAGTTGTTGAGTAACAGACTAACTTTTAAACGAGGTAAGTGATTATATCCATTTCTTTGGAGGCCCTTGGCCTTGTGATATTCTACCATGTGTTCCTTACGTGTGTAGCTGCTGATAGCCGTACCCATTACGCCTTAACATAGAATTTACATTCTATATTATATGTTATGTCCTGTTGTTGCTATTGCATTGAGCATTTCAACATTGTACTTTGTTTTTGAGCTTGACATATACTTCCTGGTAGTCGATGAGAGTCCCGCACCGATGAAGGATTATTATTATATCATACCGCATTCATATGTATTATGTGTTCTGGTTATGGCCTGCTATGTCATATACTGAGTGCAGAGTATTCCGCCTCAGCTTTATATTATCTCGAGTGCAGGAGTATTCAGCCCCACGAGCATGAGTATTCCGCTCTTATGTCAGATACTGAGTGCAGGAGGATTTTTGCCTCAGCTTTATCTTATCTCGGGTGCAGGAGTATTCCGGCCCAGTAGCAGGAGTATTCTGCTCTTATGTCTGATACTGAGTATAGGAGTATTCCGCCTCAGCTTTACATTATCTCGGGAGTAGGAGTATTCCGCCCCAGGAGCAGGAGTATTTCGCTCTTATGTCAGATACTGAGTGCAGGAGTATTCCGCCTCAACTTTATGTTATATTAGGTGCAGGAGTATTCCGCCCCAGTAGAGTGCATGATTATTCCGCCTCAGCTTTATATTATATCGGGTGCGGGAGTATTCCACCCCAGGAGAGTGTAGGAGTATTCCGCCTCAGATTTATATTATATCGGGTGTAGGAGTATTCTACCCCAGGAGCAGGAGTATTAAGCTCCAGTTGGTTATTAGATGGTATTCTCCTTGAAGGCAGGAGTATTCCGCTTCGAGACGGGATTACGGGCACATGTGACCCCATTGTATCGCATTGAATTCATTTCATTTCATTGCACCAGTTGTTGTGTATAGTGTGGTTATAGTGCGATGTTTTGTGTATGTGATATGCATTTCTGATTGGTGATATGATTGAGATACCTATATATCTTATGTCCCTGGTTGTTTATGAGTTTATGGTTCCATATGTGTTTCCAGTTATTATCTGGTTCTGCCTTTTTATAGTGTAAATAAGATGGATTTGGTTTATCTGCTTTTCTTCTCCTTAGATAGCTATCCTATTATTTGAGGTGGCTAATCTGCCCCCACTTATTGAGTCCTTTTGACTCACCCTTGTTTGTGGTTTGTTTCTTGTCTATTTATTTTGTTTTGGCAGGTTTGCTCCAGGATTGAGTTCGCCACGTTGTTAAGGAGCCAAGATGATTTCAGCCGTCAGGGTGAGCCAGCTTCTACTCAGGATGGCCACCTGTTTTATGTTTATTATGTCAGTTGTATTTTGCTCCCTTCAGGAGGCGTAAGTATTCTTTTGTACTCTTAGATGTCTAGTCTGGATAGTCCTAAACCTAATATGTTGGGTAGTCAGCTATAATTTCTTTTGTACATCTTAAAGGTATCAGTATGTCTGTGCTTTTTTCAAGTCTTGTTCTTATATATGAGTTGGATTTATATTTATTTTCCTTATTTAGTTGGTAAGGGTTCGCCCAACAGGTCTAGAGGAGGATGTCGGGTATCCGCACGGCCTAACCGAAAATTCGGGTCGTGTCAAGTAGCATTTGGCTCGATGAGGCAGTGACTTTGGCCTGGCAATGCAGCTGCTACAAGGCAGCATTTAAGCAGCGGAGACGAGGGCTCTGCGATGTTTTTGACAGTAATTGTGGCAGCCTTGCCTTAACTGGTTAGACATGAACTTAGTTCTCTTTGTTTCCTTATTTTTACTTTGATTTGATAACTTGTTTAGCCATTAAACGATAATGTATAGTAGAATCAGTGTGTGTACGTCTGTTTTGTGGGATATGTCGGCTTTTGCCGCTTCCCGTGTGTTTGTTTGTCTTAAATAAAAAGAAAAATTGTGGGGGATATCAGTTTTTGTCGCTTCCCGTATGTTTGAATGTCTGTGTATGTCATGTACTTAAAATGGCTATTGTCTCTGTCCCTAATGTGCAGCTGCTATGGTTGTGTTTCGATTTATTGTGCTGGGCTAGGACCGTAGCTTTCTTTGTTTGACTGTATTTGCTTTGGTCTTTTTTAAATTGACCACTATGTGACACAATATGTAAAGCATTTATAGAGTTTTATGAAACCATTAGTGCAGGTGAATAGTTGAGTTTTATAATAAATAATAAAATTTTTACGTACTTTCTACTTTAACTTATAAAATTATATATGATGAATTCTTTTGATATTCTCAGCGCAACGCATGGGTACTATACTAGTCTATATATTAAAAGGAAGGAACGCTTAGGAAAAAATCTAAATTGAACATTAGGACAATATTTGTAATGACATTTAATTCAAATTAAAAGATAATTTTTCTTCTTTTTTTTTTTATTTGAATGGAAAGATAGTAAATATTTTTTGAAAGACAAAACCTACTTTAAGATCTTCTAAGTTCTATCTAAATCAAATTAATTCATGACTCTTATCTAAACTTTTGAATTAGAAACAAAACTCTAAATACGCGGTTTAAAGCTCTTATAGTATACAACCTCTTGATAGTTTTCACCAAGGAGAGAAAAACTGAAAACTCATAATTATCGAAAATTTTGAATGGAGTGGTCATTCACTACTTATCTTAACGCAGAGATAAGATAGCATATTGTTTTTAAAGTTGAATTATTTGAATTCAAAAATAAAATTATGTGAACTGAAGGATAAAGGTTTTGAATTGAATGTTATTAGTTATCTGAATTTGGATCAAGATAAACATTACAAATTAGTTACGATTGTGATAGAATTTTGAATCCAGATTTACATGATCAAATCCTGTATTATAAACGTCTAAATTATCTAAACACTGTCTTTTTCTAATACATAAACGTGTCAAGTAATCTGTCTAAGTTTAAGGCAAACTTGACCGAGTGTTATAGAGAAGTTCTTTTCACTTTCTAGAGCTTCTCCCTTTTTACTTTTTATATTGTTCATTCAAAACTTTTGCAAATAAAGCTTATTTTTAACATGATTTAATCCATGTTTTACAGACTCCTAATAAGGAGATCCCAATATTTTATAGTGCAATCTACAATGAACACATTAGTGATATTTATGTTGTATTGATCCATACTTTGCAGATTGAACATTTATTATTTTATGGAAGCTTTTTTTTTTTTTTTTTTTTTACAGGATTGATGAGAGGAAGTCGTATATAATGATGAATAGGTATTTGTATTGTGCGCTGAAGAGATTTGATGTCATGAAGAACAATATATGACACTCTTAGATGCTATATTAGTCTATTATTCTATTTAAGTTGAATACTTACTGTAAAAATAAATTATTATGTTGATATGCATTACCAACCTGATATAAGTGGTGATCAATTTTGCAGTTAATCTGCATTTTAGTGAAACTACATATATATCAGAAACAATAGATCTCGCATCATTTTCAAGAAGATAATATTGACTTAGTTGTAGATTGGTATCTTCCCACTGAATTTACTTACTACTATTATAGAAAGGTGAAGGAGTGCTGCTTGGGGTCGTCCAGCCTATGGAATTGTGCATCAGAGAGGTGCTTGGATCATCCTGGTAAGGTGGGCATTATGGGGAATTCATATGTGATAATGATAGAGAAAGACAAAATTCCTCTGAATTTAATTGAATAAAGTATTTCTATTGGTTGCTTCCAGACCATTTTGCTCACTTTGCTCACGGGCCCATATATGATGTCCACGTGATATCGGTAGCTTTACAATAAGCCCACCAAAATGGAGTCCTACCCCACTGCACAGTTTCTTTACTTTGTCAAAACTATGCCCTTTTTTTAGCTTTTCAATTCTTTTTTAAGTTCTTTGTTGTTTACAACAAAATTGCAATTTTAATTCTTAATTTTTATAATAGAAAATACCTTATCCCATCTTACGTTGCAGTTTTAACATTCTAGAACCTCTTTTACGCCAAAACTCAATTGTGACTTCGGAGTGTGGAGTTTGCACTGTACCCAATATTATGGGGCACTTGCAAAAATATGATACGGGAAGCTTTGGTTTGCCAAAAGGCCCTCACTAACAGATGTTTAGCAAAAAGGCCCTCATTAGTTTAATGAAACTTTTTCGGATCAAAATACCCCTACAAATTAGTAAAAAGACGCACTACAGTCCCTCCCCTTTCTTTTCTCCATTCACGCTATCAAAAAAATCATAAAACCTCATTCCTTTTACAGATTGCTTTGTTCAAGAGAAGATTCAACGTAAGATTTTTTCAAGTTGCAAGGTTAAAGTTCTCTGCAATTATTGCCAAGAGTTTAAGTTCTGCTGTAAAGACTGAAAAATCTCTAAAGTATTGGCAATAGCCAAGACTTTAAACTCTGCTGCAATGGATGACTGTGTAGAGACTTCTTGCCTATTGCCAAGACTTTAAGCCCTGTTGCCATGGTCTCTACAACTACAGAAAAAGATTCTACAACTATTGCCATTAGCCAACACTTTAAATTCCAGCGGAAGGGGGAACTTGTACAAGTAGTCTCTGCAAGTATTGACAATTGCCAGAACTTTAAACTCTAGTGGAAGGAGCAACTTGTACAAATAGTCTCTGCAAGTATTGGCAATTACCAAGACTTTTACCTATATTGCAATGCAAAACTTGCAATTACCAAGACTTTTACCTATATTGCAATGCAAAACTTGCAGAGAAAGTCTCTGCAACTCTTGGCAATAGCCAAGACTTTAAGTTCTTGCAAGGGGAGACCTTACACTAAAAATCTCTAAGAGTATTGGCAATCGCCAAGACTTCTACCTCTACTGCAGTGAACAAGTTGGAGACAAAGTCTCTGCAACTCTTGGCAATAGCCAAGACTTTAAGTTCTGGCAAGGGGGACCTTACACTAAAAGACTCTAAGAGTATTGGCAATTGCCAAGACTTCTACCTCTACTGCAGTGAACAAGTTGGAGATAAAGTCTCTGCAACTCTTGGCAATAGTCAAGACTATAAGTTCTGGTGGAAGCGACAACTTACACAGAACATCTCTGTAAGTATTGGCAATAGCCAAGACTTTAAACTCTACTGCAATAAGTCTATGCAACTCTTGGCCATGGTCAAGATTTTAAGCTCTATACAAAACATGAATATCTAATAGCCATAGGCAATAAAAACCTTCAAATCACTGGAATCAAGCAAATACAAGAAAAAAATCCCAAATTTCTAGCACACAAAGAAGAAAGAAGGAGGCCAGGAATGGGGAAAGAGAGAAGGAAATCTTTCAGCGTGAATTAAACAAGTTGGGGGCCACACAAAAAAGAAAGAAGGAGGCCAGGAATGGAGAAAGAGAGAAGGAAACCTTCAGCGTGAATTAACACAAGTTGGGGGGCAAAATAGTCCTATTCATAAGGGGGATGATGTGGAGGGCATTTACTTAAAATATTTGTAAGTGGGGGCAATCAGGTAAGATCATGTCTTATTGAGGGCACTAGGTGAAATTTTTTGCAATATTATTACGAACTGTTAAAATTATTATTTATAATGATAACTTTGTGCCACTTCAGGTTTTAAGTTGACAATATAACCACTTTTACAGCAGCTTACCAACCAAGTAGCAATTTTTAAGGCTACTAAATAGAATATAGTCAGTTTTTGCTACGTAGCTGAAAAATTGTCAAATTTTCAAAATGCGCAGAGTAGTTGAACATGAAACCAAAAAAAGAACACAATATTTCAAGCGAAAGTCCGAGCATAAAAAAGAATTTTCGAAAAGGTTTAACATATGAGGTTTTTGATTAAATCGGATTGAAAATAGTATTACTTATTGTTGGCTTAAAAAACATGTGCCGAGTCATTAAGTTTGTTTGAATATTTTACTTTACGAGTTGAGTGACATTTTAAAATAAAAAATTTGAAAATTTTAAAATTATTAACTATAAATCACCATTTGGATATAAAAAGATACACTCTCCATTTCATAGAAGATATCATAATTTAACTTGGATAGAAATTTAACAAATGCAAGAAAACTTTTGAAACTTGCAATCCAAAATAAACTTTACATAAATATGTGGCTATAAAGCATTTCATGAAGGATGGAGTGGTAAGTTTAAAATTAAGTTATTTTTAACTTTTGAATTGTGTCATTCTTTTTGAACAGACTAATAAATCAAAAACAAAATAAATATTCCTCAATATATCGAGAATGATGAATTGATTATTTTCTTTTCCTTTTTCTGTTAAATTAGGTAATTTAATTCGGATAACGCTCTATCATTATCTATTACAGTGGTATTCATTCATTGTCAAGTTCTAATCAAGCATTATAATACATCTTGATGAATTTTTAGGGATTTTTATAACTAAAAATTTCATAATGTTAAATTTAAAAGTTTAAAAATGATACTCTCAAGCTGAGGAATAAGAGATATACGAGACATTTGAGTTAGTTTGAAGATGAGACAATTTTATTTAAATTTTTATTTGGCGTAGTTAGAGAAGTAAAAGCATATCATTTTGTTTTGATTAATAAAAAACTCAATGATATAGAGAGCGTAATGTCACGGCCTAACTCTCAAAGTAGCACGCCGTGCGGAACTTGACGGTTTATCTACAAGGTAGCAAACTCAATAAGCCTTTAACTGCTTTACAAAGAAAGACAAGAGAGATTACCAAAGAGAGATTGTTGTTCACTCAAACTTTTCTGGATGCCTTTACAAATGAATGCCCCTCTATTTATACTACTCATCGAGGGGCTATCATACAAATAATAATTGTTTGCAAGTCCCTAATATTTATTCATAAGGACCTACTCTAGAGAATTCCATGGACCTAGAATCTTTCAAGCCCTTCCTTGCAATTCTAAGAGGTTCTAGGTTGTTCCATGAGAACTGTTCACACAATTCTAGAGTACTCTACTCTCTTTGGCTTAGCTGGCGCCATTCGTGCGCTGTTGACACCCAATTTTGTCCCTCCTTTTTCCACAATTGGCTATATTTAGCTTAAAGGTGAAATACTGACTGTTTGAACAAAATCTGCATTTAGGAAATATGCATCTACCTGTGATTATCCACTAATTATACATTATATACTCAATTGCGATTATATTATGTAGTTCACATCATTTAGGCTATCTACGAAACCGTGATTATTTGTGTAATTTATTGTATAAATAAAATATCATAATTATTTGCGACTATTTATACCTATTTTAATTTATTTATTTATCTATTTCATATTTGCATTTCATTTCTGTATTTTGTTTATGATTTTTTCACCTTTAAGTCAATTATATAGTCTAATTAAAAATACTCCACTCAATTTTATTTATAATTGCCCTATCATTTTGAAATTCAAATCCTCTCTGAATCTAGATAAAAACATAGTCTAAATATATTCTTCATTTTAAACTTTGAAAGAAAATCTTTTCATTCCTTTATTCTTGGTCTTGATGCACCTACTCCCCACAAAATCAGATCTCTAATACCCTTAATCACTACTCCTAATCTCCTCTCTAATCCCCCAGCGTATCCATCCCCAGAATCACTCCCTCAACTCTCAACGTCTCTTCCTTTCTTCTTAATATATATGGGGGTTGATCTCTAAAGACAAAAGGAGGGATCAAAAACAGTACAAATCACACACACACATATACAATCCCATCTTCCTTTCCCTTTCTCACTCACAATTACACACACACAGTGCCACAAACCAGACATAACAGAGCATCTTCCTCCCCTCTCATCTCCTTCTTCAATTGATACCAAGTTCATACACAAAACACACACACACTAAACGATCAGTCATCGAACACAGATACACACATACCCATCTTCTTTAAACCATATACGGGCCAGACGCATACATACATACAGATCAAGAAAATTAGAGAAAGAGGGATACAGCCCACCCCCTCTTCGCATACACACAGAATCATCGCGATTCTCCACACTCAAATACACCATCGATACCAATTATACAACACCAACATACACATCCACATACACACACCAAAAAATTGAACAGAAACAGAGACGGGCAGTACGTGACGGGACAGTGGTGGAAATACACCACCATCTTCGTGATTCGACACAGAAACAGCGGTACACATGTACCAACAAACAGATCAGAACATGGGGTCACCACCACCGGCAGTGACCGGGATGGCATTTGATCCTAGCCGGAAATTTTCTCTTGATTATTCTTTTCTGACCGGGGTTGATGTTGGAAATTTAAAAGGATGAAAAGGGGTGGAGTCTGCAGCGATGCCGCCGTCGAAAGCGGCTGAGCAGTCGCTTCTCCCCTCTCTCCGTCACTGCTGTGTTTCTGTATCGCTGGATCGGTACCACCCATGTTTCCGTTGTTTGGATCGATTTTGCTAACTTGTTCCTTAATTCTGAATGTTTGGTTAATATAAGATATGGTTACTTTGTTTACACCGCTGACCAGTTGACCGTTCAGTTAATGTTTACATTTGATATTTTTTTAATTAACTGTTTCAGAGAATTAGAAACAGGTCTTGGTGCTGGATTTTATCGTGGTTAATGACTGGATTTCGGATATATACTTATATATATATATATATATTGATTCCGAATGGGTGTCACGTATCTTGAGCGTAGATATTGCAATTTTGACAAAGCCTATGAAAATACACACTTATTTGAGGTTTACTTGCACTGATATTGAATGGATACTACACTGTTCTGCCAATGACGTTTGGAGGCCGATTCAAGTCCCATCTCGTATTTACCGTTCCTTATGTGTCCCGAAAACGAACAAAAAAGGCGATGACAATGCATATCACTTTGCAAAGTAAGCGATAGCGGAGCAGTGGGATTGGAAGTGCTTGGCATGGCAACACGACCGGCTCCGTGTTTGCAGCCGTACTGACATCCCTAACCTCTTCTCGGCGCAATATATATTCTGAGCCTAAAATTTCAAAAATTCCCTTTTCCCTTTTTTGTTTTATTTTTATTACTATTGTTATTATAATTACTATTTCCATAGAATTGAAACAGACGCTATGGAAAACTCAATTTCGATGGACGGATACTAACTAAGTGCTGAGGAGAAGGATAGAGACAGAGCGGTGGACAGCGCCAAAGACTAATATTTTTTTATTATTATCGTTACTGTTATTTTCTTATCATTAGTATTATTGATTACTTTATTATTATTATTATTATTATTATTATTATTATTATTATTATTATTATTATTATTATTATTATTATTATTACTACTACTACTACTACTTTATTCTACTTTTATTTTTGCTTTATTTCATTAGTTATATTACTAACTTCATTTTCATATTTTTGCGAGGTACGTCACGGAAATAAAAGATTGACACTTTTGGAAGAGGACTAAGAATAATTTAAATTATTACTTTAATTTATTTTATCATTTCTGATTAATTTTATTCGCAATTTTCACTAACTTTTTTGTTCTATTTGTGAAGTACTTCGGATGGAAGTTTGCCAAGAAAAGTCGTCGTATAAGTTGAATGATTTATATTTAATATAAATTGTATCTAAATTGTATTGCATAAAGTTTGTGATTATTAGTTTAAAATTGCTTAAATACTTTTAATTATTTAGATTAAATCCCAATTATTTAGTCCGGTCGAGAACCACATTTGGTGGAATCTGAGAGGTGCCTAACACCTTCCTCTTGGGTTAATCTGAACCCTTATTCAGAATTCTCGGTTCGTAGATCAAGTATCGGGGTTAATATTAAAATTGGCTAGAAACAAAGTAGGTGCCCCAATACGCCTAGTTAAAAAATATGTTAGGTGGCGACTCCAAGTCCTTACCCGTGAGTCTCAATAAGTCGAGCCATGTTTCGAACTCTAACTGGGGTTCGGGAAAAAATGGGTGTCGACAGAATGGCGATTGCGCTGGGGATATCATGGTTCAAATCATAACGGACTTTTAATTGGGATTCTTTGCATTTATTTTCTTTTTCCGTTATTTCTCAAAACTAATATTTCTTTCTTTTCCTTTTGCAGGTTTGAAGTTTAGTTTTCTATTTCATTGGCGTTTGCTTTTAATTTATTATTTTTAATTATTATTTTGTTTATATTTCCTCCACTCCCAGAGTTTTTTTTACACTTGCACATACAATAAACGGTTACGTGGATTTCACGGCCGTTTCACTCTCAAAAAACCCTTTAGGGGGAACAGTTGGGGTATAGTTGGTCCGTGGTACAGCCAACAATTCTAAACTTTCCCACCCCTTGGTTGTCCTCCTGGGGGAACCATATCCTTGTCTAGTAAACCCATTCTTGGTAGGTTCTTACAACACGTCCCACACTTCAACTATTTTCAAATCTTCCACAAATTTCGCTAAATCTTTTTCTTTAAAATAATTCCACGTTATAATCCTTTTGTATTAATTGATTTTTATTATCCTATTCTTAAAAGGCTAATTTGTTTGTTTCGTTTTCTATTTACTCCTCCTTTTTAAAATCATTTTGTGAAATATTTTTTTTTCTTTCCATAAGTTTACTAAACCCTTTTCTTTTTCACTAAATGATTCTTTTTTTACTTTAAAGATTATCTATTTTATATTGATTCTATTTTTTTAAAAAATAATGTGTGTTCGTTTTGTTATCCCTTTTAAAACTTATTTTGTAAAATATTAATATGTGCATTTTTTATTTTTCATGATTTTTAATATTGTCTAGTTTATATTAATCTTATCTTTCAAGACTAACGTATTTGTTTTGTTCTTATCCTTCTAAAATCATTTTACGAAATACTTCAATATGTGTGCATCATTTTACAAGACATATGCATTTCTTTTAAAAACTTGTGCATTTTTTTAAAAAATTGTACATATCATGCATACCTTCCGCCGCTCCTGCCAAGTTTCTAAATCGTGCGTTGGTTACGACCATCTCTTCCCTCACAAAAGTTTCCTTTTAGGGGGAACAACTTGGAACCTATTTGGCCCGAGATGTTCCCACTCCTGAGTTGTCCGCTTGGGAGGATAATAAAACTCGGTCTAGCCAACTTCATTCTTTAGTACCGATGTTAGGAATCATGCATCATGGCATATCATTAGTCGACTTGTTCTCAAGTCCGATAAGCCAACTTGTTCAAACAATCCGGACGAGTTTTAGCCCTAAAGAGTTTTAAACATGATTTATTGGCATATACTTAAAGGATCGAACGTGCAAATGTAGGCCGTTTATGGGAATTATTCTGCATCCAATGCCATTCAAAGGCACAAATGGTAACTGAAGAGGCATCAAAGCCGAAATTGAATCAGAAACGATTGTTTATTCCTAAGCGGTTGGAATCATTCTGTATTCAATGCTATTCAAACGCGCAAAAGGTAACCGAAAAGGCAGTAAAGGCCCAATTTGAAGCAGAAATAACCGCTTGATAGACGGGATGACGCATAACGCACATTTATCCTTTAAACATTATATAAAGACTTGACATCCTTGGCATGTCACGAGTCCATTAGCAATTTCCTTCTAAAGTGTCTAAAGGATTCTCAATCCACAACGACACATCTCTTCATATTCTCTGTTACATTATTTTCAAAAGCTTGTGCCACACGTTGATCATTCGCTTACAATAAAGCAAATTTTAGGCATTTTCTTTTCCCTTTTCCCATCGTCCTTCACTTTTTCCAAAAAAGATCATGGCCACTAGAATGTTTGACATGATTGCCAAATCCCTCAGTTACTCAAAGATTGGTGGGGAAACTTAATCATATATCAACAAGACCGAGTTAAAGTGGTGTTGGGGAACCTAGTTTCACTAATGGAGCACACTGCAATAAAAGGGATAGTCGAAGCAGCAGTACACTATTGGGATGCGGACCGAGCAGTTTTCCATTTCGGGAGTATAGAGTTGACACCACTACTGGAAGAAATAGGCGGGTTAACCCAATTACCATTCGAAAGTGGAGAAGTTTTGATGCCTAAGAACATTGCACCCGAAGAGTTTTTGGAAATGGTAGGGTTTAAGCCCGAGTTATGCACAGACAGTATAAGGCAGTCGGGAATTTCTTTGACTTCCCCCTACATCAAATTTGGGTATGGAGAAGCATTTCAAAAAGCCGAAGACTATTTCAGCATTAACCAGGCAGAGTGGGAAGAGCGGAGAGTACTTGCTTTTGTCACCAGCTTTTTAGGGACTGTCGTGTTTCCACAACACAAAGGACGAGTCGACGTTTGCATAGTATCAATCGCTGATGTCCTACTCAAAGATTTTGACAAGAAATACACTTTGGTACTTATGATCGTTGCAGAATTTTACCGAGCTTTAGAAAGATGCAAGAAGGGAGCTGGTTTCTTCGAAGGTTGCAATTTGCTTTTGCAAACTTGGTTGATGGAACACTTGCAAAAGGTGAACAGCACAGACCAAGGCTTCCACTCCATACCGAGAGAAAACTCCATCTTAACGCATACCGCCCGCATGAACAATGCTTTTGAAAAGTGGAACCGACCAATAACCACCGAAGGCTGGCACTACAGGCTTTCTCAGTTGACATCCGAAAATATACAATGGATGTTTGACTACTTTCCCAGCACTACAGTGATCACACGGTCAGAAAGGGAATCATTTCTCATCTTAGTGGGCTTTAGAGAATGTTTACCCATACACTCCTTTAAGGGAACTTAGACAAGCAGCGAGAAAGCAGATTGTACCCCAAATCGTAGGCATCAGAAGTTTCAAAGCTAAAATTTCTGGAGGAGTGGTACCATTCAAAGACAAGATATTAGAACTATGGAAAGCAAGGCATCGAATGGAGTTCGAGACTATTGGACGAGACAGGTTTGATGCAGGCTATGATGAAGATTACCCAGACTGGCTCAGGAAAGACATAGCGAAGGCAGTTCAACCAAGAGCATTAAGGAAAAGGAAAAGAAATGCTGAGGAATTGGAATCTGAGTGCAAGAGGCTACACAAACAACTGTCAAAGGCACGAGAGAAAATAGCGAAAAAGCAAAGTTTGGTTGAAGCAAAGAACAAAGAAACAGACAAATGGCGCAATAAGGCAGAACTCCTGACAAAACGCATAGAGTCTATCGGTGATGGGCTAGCGAAGGGATGAACTCTGTGGCTGACAAAGGAATAGAGGAGAAAGGAAGGAAGGCTTGGGAAATGTTGAAAAACTTCACATTCGACATATCCCGGCTCTTAACTGACGCAGACAATATCATCTTTCAAGGAGACCCGTCAGGGACAAGTTCGTCTACCGAAGATTCGTCCAAAGGGAAAGAAAATGAATCTTCTGGGGATGGATCAACATGAAAGATGTTCAACTGGCCGTGATTTAATCTCCCGACAATGTTTAGTCCTTTCCTTCTATTATATTGTTTCAATATCAGCCGGATTAATAAAGACTGATGTCCAATAAAGCAATATTTCTCTTTTAGGATCTCTGCATTGTTAGCAAATGAAGCGATACATGTGGCACAAAGCACTTTTCAAATCATCGTGCGTGAAACGGTCCTTTATATTATAGAATGCATTTCTTATTTGATATGTGTGCATTGCGTGAATTTTCTTGGTTGCTCTAGGTCTCTTCCTACCTAAGTAAATCTCTTCCCAAAATCCAATCTCCTACCAAGGCACCACATCTCCTTACTCTATGCCCAAATCATGATATCAGAAATCTTTTGCATGTCTTGATAATTTCCTATCCCTTTTGAACTCAAAACCTATTATCCAAAAGTTTGGCTTAAGTTGAATACCAAGGCAGAAGATTTGGCCAAGCAAAGTGCACTTATCAAGGATTTTTCAAAGCAAAAAGAGTTTGTAATAGCAGGCACTATGCACACAAAGCGGAAATTGACAGGACAAGAGATTTGTTGGCCAAACTCAAAGGCACACATGACTTAGCGAAATACTTCCTTTTGACACAATGTCTGAGGATTATTTTGTCGGTCTAGTCCATATCATAATACATTTAAGGCAATCCAAAATATTTCCAAACTTGCACCTTTTCATGGCCCAAAAGACGTTCAAAATGTTATCACAAGGTAATAAGGAAGTGAGAAATTATCGGAACACGCTTAATGATACAAAGGTTTATGCACAACAACCAAAGTAGGAGGTTGATTCAATTTGGAAAAGAATACAAAGGCGTCGTGACAAAATTTCCATTATATGACGGAGCTAGAAGCTCTTGCCGAGTATTGGAAGCATATCTCTACCAACTAGCAAGTGTGGGACGAGACGATGATCTCAAGATGAAGCTATTTGAGACACTTACAAAACCATGAATTAATTTTATAACAGTCTTGACTGAAGCAGTGATCTAAGAATATACATGATACACCGAGAATGGTCTCTTGGCAACAAAATCTACCTGACAAGCAAAAGCTAAGGCAAAGACTGAATTGCAGCAGTCGGTTGACAAGTATGAGAGACATTGAGTATCTCTCTCAAAGACACATGGGCATCATGACACACAAATTTGCAAGAAAGGATGACAAATGCACTAAGATCTTAGTGTTCGACAAAAGCCAACTTCCTTTTCAGTCATATATATACCCCTTACCCGAAATCCTTGTCAACTTTTGATTGTGATCTAACCAGACCCATCTTCTACTCAAGCGAGCATCAGTCATTTAACAAAAGAATCCTTGTCTTCACTGCTACATAAAGCACCCAAGTAATCTTTCAACCTCTATACAATTTGTCGGTCTCTAAAATTCAAGTGCTAATCTACCATCTGCGGTCTAGGCATCCTCTTAAGCTTATGTGACATTTTTATTTAAAACTTGCTAATGTGCTAACTCTGTTTTGTGCATATTGTCACTTTATTACGGTTACTTTGCGCTTGAACACCGAAATTGGTCAAGAATCTGCATTGAGAAAAAAACTGAAATGTCAAGCCGAGCTGAAAATATTTACCTTCTGGAACAAAGCCTTTCAAACCGCCAGCATAGGACACCAAGAGAATCCAGACAATCCCAATTCCGCTTCCGTACAACTTGTAGTATGAACGAACCAAAATCAGTTGACAATATACTCACACAAGAGTCGCAAGAGAGAAATCTAATCACTATACCACCAAAACTGGTAAAACTCACAACCTCATACTACACCCGACTTACACAATAAACAACCTCCCTCTGTCAAGGCTTTCAACAACAACCTTATCAGGCCCGACACAATTGAGGACAGACGAAAAGACAAAAACCTCACACCCTTACTCCTTTAGCTCAAACAAAAGATATTGCGACCAAGAAACGAACTACTCCCCAGAGACCTATCCGGGATTTTGATCCAACAAAGATCTTCACCTATCACTCAAACATTCAATACCGTGACACCGCAAAATACCCAGCACAACCCAAGACAAAATACAATTTTGGGGACAACCTCCACATCCGACAAATCCAACCTCAGTCTGAGAATGCAAGTACCCATACAATCAGAGTCATAAATCATCACATTAAAGGACGAATGCAGATTCAAGCCGATACACTGGTGTTCAGTGCAATGCAACCACCTTGTTTCGACTAACGAAACTTTCTTTGACAGCAGATCTTTCAACACAAACACAAGAATTCGCAGGCAATCACAATGGACATGATAATACTTTAGCCACGTCAGGCTTAGAATATGACGACCAGCCTCATCAGGCTTAGAATATGACGACCAGCCACGTCAGGTTTAAAATATGACGACCAGCCACGTCAGGCTTAAAATATGACGACTAGCCCCGTCAGGCTTATAATATGACGACTAGCCATGTCAGGCTTATAATATGATGATCAGCTCTGTCCGGCTTAAAATAGGACAAACTCATATATTTTGTTTTGCAGGCAGAACTATAATAGGCTCGTCCGCCTTAGAATTGGACATACACACGTATTTTTGTTTATTTTGCAGGCACTACCATAATATGATGATCTATCAAAGGCAATAAACTGGGGCAGAATTTTTTAGGATCCCCTCAAATATTCCCAAAAGACGCAAGCTGACACTGGGGCAGAAATTTTTGAGGTCCCCTCAAAAATTTCAAGAGAGACGGAGTACAGAAACTGGGAGTTCCCCGAAGAAAACTTGACCAAGGCCCAACATTCATGAAAGCATTATAAAATCAGAAAAAACGACGACTTTCCTAGCGACGTTACAGACATGATAATGACATTTTATTTTTTAGCAATTCACTTTACTTTTGTTCGCAGGGCACACAGCCCGGCGATAGGCACTTTACTTTTTGTTCGCAGGATACACAGCCCGGTGCGATAGACAAATATCTCCTGACGAGAGGCACTTAGTAGCTCTTGACGAGCAGGCAAACAGCTCCTGACAAGAAGGCAAAATAGCTCTTGACAAGAAGGCAAAATAGCTCTTGACAAGGAGGCAAAATAGCTCTTGACGAGCAGGCAAACAGCTCCTGACAAGAAGGCAAAATAGCTCTTGACGAGCAAGAAAAATAGCTCTTGACGAGCAAGAAAAATAGCACTTGACGAGCAGGCAAACAGGTCCTGACAAGAAGGCAAAATAGCTCTTGACGAGCAGACAAATAGCTCCTGACGAGCAGGCAAAATAGCTCTTTACAAGGAGGCAAAATAGCTCTTGACGAGCAGGCAAACAGCTCCTGACCAGAAGGCAAAATAGCTCTTGACGAGCAAGCAAAATAGCTCGTGACAAGGAGGCAAAATAGCTTTTGACGAGCAGGCAAACAGCTCCTGACAAGAAGGAAAAATAGCTCTTGACGAGCAAGCAAAATAAAGGTATGATCCTTAACTCTAATTGTGATTTTTCTACTAACCCTTTGCCTAGTGTGTTTGAGAATGTCTTGAAGGATTTTGGGGACATGTTCCCAGATGAGATGTCGGATGGATTACCTCCTTTGAGGGGTATTGAACACCAAATCGACTTTGTCCCGGGATCCCAAATCCCAAACAAGCCGGCTTATAGGAGCAATCCGGAGGATACAAGAGAATTGCAAAGGCAAGTTGATGAATTGCTCACTAAAGGCTTGGTGAGGGAGAGCTTGAGTCCTTGTGCCGTACCCGTGATCCTTGTTCCCAAAAAGGATGACACTTGGAGGATGTGCGTTGATTGTCGGACCGTGAACAAAATAACGGTAAAGTACCGTCACCCCATTCCCCGACTTGATGATATGCTAGATGAATTAAGTGGTTCATGTGTGTTTAGCAAAATTGACCTTAGGTCCGGCTACCATCAAATCCGGATGAAACCCGGTGATGAATGGAAGACCGCATTCAAGACCAAGTTTGGTCTCTATGAATGGTTGGTGATGCCCTTTGGGCTCTCCAATGCACCTAGTACTTTCATGAGGCTAATGAACCATGTTCTAAAGCCATTCATCAAAAAGTTTGTGGTCGTCTACTTTGACGATATATTGATCTATAGCAAATCAATAGGCGACCATGTTTATCACCTTAGGCAAGTTCTTGAAAAGTTGAGAGCCGAAAAGCTTTATGCTAATTTTAAAAAGTGTGCCTTTGGTGTTGAGAAGGTAGTCTTCCTTGGGTTTGTTGTGAGTGCCCAAGGAGTGGAGGTGGATGAGTCTAAGGTAGAGGCCATACGTGATTGGCCTACTCCTACTACCGTGACTCAAGTGAGGAGCTTTCATGGTCTTGCTAGTTTTTATAGACGCTTTGTGAAAGACTTTAGCTCCATTGCCGCTCCACGCACCGAATTGGTGAAGAAGGACCGACCTTTTGTTTGGGAAGGGCCTCAAGAGAAGGCCTTCCAAGAGTTGAAAAGTAGGTTGAGTACCGCCCCTCTATTGCAATTGCCCGACTTTGGAAAGGCATTTGAGGTTGAATGTGATGCCTCGGGGGTGGGAATTGGTGGTGTTTTAATGCAAGATAGCAAACCCATAGCCTACTTTAGTGAGAAATTGAAAGGGGCCTCCTTGAATTACTCTACGTATGACAAGGAGTTGTATGCCCTTGTGAGAGCCCTTGCCCATTGGCAACACTACCTTTGGCCTCGAGAATTTATAATCAAGAGTGATCATGAGTCACTCAAGTATCTAAGAGGCCAAGAGAAGCTCAATAAGAGACATGCCAAGTGGGTTGAATTCATTGAGTCTTTTCCCTATGTTATCCAATACAAGAAAGGGAAAGACAATGTCGTGGCGGATGCACTTTCTCGGAAGTTTGCTCTAGCCACCACCCTAGCCTCCAAGCTCATGGGTTTTGAGAGCATTAAATTGATGTATGCTCATGACCCTAAGCTAAAGAGCATTCATGAAGCTCTTGAAAAGGGGGAAAGGGTTGAAAAATACCAATGGGTTAATGGATATATCTTTAAAAATGGTAAAGTGTGTGTTCCCGAGTCCTCTTGGAGGGAATTGTTGATTCGTGAGGGTCATTGTGGAGGCTTGATGGGACACTTTGGGAGGAACAAGACCTTGGCCATCCTAATGGAGCAATTCCATTGGCCAAAGATGGGGGTTCAAGTTGAAAAGCTTTGCAAAAATTGCCTTGAGTGCAAGCATGCGAAATCTAAAGCTAACCCCCATGGTTTGTATACTCCTCTCCCCGTGCCTACTAGTCCGTGGGTCAATATATCAATGGATTTTGTGATGGGCTTACCACGGTCTAGGGGGGGCCATGATAGCATTTATGTTGTCGTGGATAAGTTCTCCAAAATGGCTCACTTCATTCCTTGTAAGAAGTGTGATGATGCACAACATGTTGCCTCTTTGTTCATTGACAATGTCTTGAAATTGCATGGTGTGCCTCAAACCATTGTAAGTGATAGGGATACTAAGTTCCTAAGCCACTTTTGGAGGAGTTTGTGGGGGTGCCCTTGGCACCAAGCTCTTGTTTTCTACGTCCCACCACCCACAAACGGATGGGCAAATCGAGGTGGTAAACCGGACATTGGGTGCCCTTCTAAGGGCCATGACCCGAGGTAAGGCCGGGACGTGGGTTGATAAACTTCCTCTCATGGAGTTTGCCTACAATCATATTTTGCATAGCTTGATTGGCATGACTCCATTTGAATGTGTGTATGGTTTTAATCCCTTGATTCCTCTTGATCTAACCCCTTTGCCAAGGGAAATGGTTGCTAATTTTGAAGGGAAAAGCCGAGCAAAGGCTATGATTG
Source organism: Petunia secreta (assembly GCA_029990175.1). Classification (NCBI taxonomy): domain Eukaryota; kingdom Viridiplantae; phylum Streptophyta; class Magnoliopsida; order Solanales; family Solanaceae; genus Petunia; species Petunia secreta. The sequence continues at coordinate 5,681,498 of JARKIP010000053.1, forward strand.
AGCTCCATGCTAAAGCCAAGAAGAACTTGGAGGAAGCCTATGCCAAGGTTGCCTCCAAGAAGAACAAGGGAAGGAAGAAGCTTGAGCTCAAAAAGGGAGATTGGGTGTGGGTGCACTTCCGCAAAGAAAGGTTTCCAAACCTTAGGAAAGGGAAGTTGGCACCCCGTGGAAATGGACCTTTTTAAGTTCTTTCATAGATCAACAACAATGCCTATGTGATTGATCTACCTGGTAAGTACAATGTGTCTAATACTTTTAATGTGACTGACTTGACCCTTATGATGTAGGAGATGGTGATGCCGGAGAAGAGGAAGCCATGGTTTCAAGGACGAAACCTTCCCAAGAAGGGGAGGATGATGCGGGGCATATGACCTCAAGGCCGTTCACTAGAAGTCAAGCAAAGTTGATTCAGGACACCCATCTTCACTTGACTTGGAGGGACATGGAAGGAGGCTCCTAGAGTAGCTCGAGGATCATGCTTTTGAGCACCATGGATGGAGGAACACTTGGGCTCCAAGGGGATCCACCCCAAGCTCATTTTGAGCGTCTTGCACAAGTTCCAGAAGGAGGCGGAGCGCCTCAAAGCTGAGGCGGAGCACCTACCAAAAAGCAGAGAGCTGAACAGAAGAAGGCGGAGCACCTCATCCTAAGGTGGAGCACCTCATCAGCTGGAGGCGGAGCGCCTCATCCTGAGGCGGAGCGCCTCCCCCTGTTTCAGCATGCGGGATATTTTACTACTTTTTGCATGAACTTCCAACTATAGCCCTGTGTGGCCTTATTTGTTTTAACCCACTTTGGGGGGGGGGGGTACTTTAGACCTTTTAGTATGACTAAGTGAAGCCTATAAATACTTCACTTAGCCTCCTCAACCATTAGCTTACCTTGAATTTTATGAATGATGAAAAGAATCTATCTCTTGTTTGGAGAACCCTTTGTCTTGGTTGCTTGAATTCACTAGTGGAACCTAGTTGAGTCTTGAACCGAAAACCCGATCATTCTACTTGCGAGTTCCGGGTGCGACTCGAGGGTGGTTGCATAGTGTAGGTCCTTCTTGACACCGATACGAGGGTATCTCGGGACAAGTTCCCCGGGGTTACTTCGTAGGGAGTTCGAGTAGTGTCTCGCTCTCTATCTTTATTTTCCGCATTTAGTTTGATCCTTATCACATGTGTACCCCTGTTCTTGTGTCGAATCACGAAGATGGTGGTGTATTTCCATCACTGTCCCGTCACATACTACCCCTCTCTGTTTCTGTTCAATTTTTTGGTGTGCGTATGTGGATGTGTATATTGGTGTTGTATAACTGGTATCAATGGTGTATGTGAGTGTGGAGAATCACGATGATTCTGTGTGTATGCGAAGAGGGGGTGGGGTGTATCCCTCTTTCTCTCATTTTCTTGATCCGTCTGTATGTATGCGTCTGGCCCATATATGGTTTAAAGAAGATGGGTATGTGTGTATCTGTGTTCGATGACTGATCGTTTAGTGTGTGTGTGTTTTGTGTATGAACTTGGTATCAATTGAAGAAGGAGATGAGAGGGGAGGAAGATGCTCTGTTATATCTGGTTTGTGGCACTGTGTGTGTGTAATTGTGAGTGAGAAAGGGAAAGGAAGATGGGATTGTATATGTGTGTGTGAGATTTGTACTGTTTTTGATCCCCCCTTTTGTCTTTAGAGATCAACCCCCATATATATTAAGAAGAAAGGAAGAGACGTTGAGAGTTGAGGGAGTGATTCTGGGGATGGATACGCTGGGGGATTAGAGAGGAGATTAGGAGTAGTGATTAAGGGTATTAGAGATCTGATTTTGTGGGGAGTAGGTGCATCAAGACCAAGAATAAAGGAATGAAAAGATTTTCTTTCAAAGTTTAAAATGAAGAATATATTTAGACTATGTTTTTATCTAGATTCAGAGAGGATTTGAATTTCAAAATGATATGGCAATTATAAATAAAATTGAGTGGAGTATTTTTAATTAGACTATATAATTGACTTAAAGGTGAAAAAATCATAAACAAAATACAGAAATGAAATGCAAATATGAAATAGATAAATAAATATATTAAGATAGGTATATATAGTCGCAAATAATTATGAAATTTTATTTATACATTAAATTACACAAATAACCACAGTTTCGTAGATAGCCTGAATGATGTGAACTACATAATATAATCGAAATTGAGTAGATAATGTATAATTAGTGGATAATCACATGTAAATGCATGTTTCCTAATGCAGATTTGTTCAAACAGTCAATATTGCACCTTTAAGCTAAATATAGCCAATTATGGAAAAAGGAGGGAGAAAATTGGGTGTCAACAGCTGTCCCTCTTTGCTCGGAGATGATGAAAGAGTCTTCAGGCAGAGATAGTTGACGGAGTAGCCAATTTTGTCACGACAGACAGACAAAGTAAAAGGAAAATGAGAGTTTTGGGGGGGTAATTTGGCCGAACCCCGGTCTCTGGGTTGCCTACATATCTCGGGTTTCACGAGAATCAGGCCGTGTGTAGTTCTAGAATGGCATGTTGCCTGTGCAAGATGTTTATGATGCATGATTTTAGATGTCAGGAGTAAACTTCTTGGAGTATGTAAAGTTTACATTTGAATATAACAACCTTTTGGCGAGATAAATGAAGAATAAAGCAGAGGCAATATCGAAGATGAGATAACATCAATAGATCGAGCGTGGAAAAAGAGGCTTGCAATCATCCTAGTTATGAAGATGTGGTGCACGACACACCCATAAAGAGGAGTTTACACGTACATAATTTCCACTTCATCTCGATAATTGAGTCATCTTGCCTTCAATATTGTCTTGAATAAGGGGAATACTGAGAAGTAAAGCACGATAAGTATGCATGATTCAAACAGATGGGCACGGACGATTGGCATAGATAAGCTTGAGTAGGAAGGAGTACAAATTGTCATCCAATCAGGAACGAAAGATAAGGTAGATTACTGGTGTGAGTATGGAAATATAGATTTGAGTGCTTTGGAGCTCGACATAATAGATAGTCTGCGGGAATAGCAAAGACATTATCGAAAGGACAAGGCTTCTTGAATGGTGTCCTATAGTGGTGCATAGTATGTGTTTGAGGTTTTTGCAGATCGCTCAATTTCGTGTGTGGTAGTGACTTTCGGGGCAAGTATGGAAATATAGGAATTAGCTCAAGGGTCTGTCAAGGGGTCGAAGAGTGTCCTCCAACAAAAGTAGGATAAGTGCAACCAAAGATAATGATAAAGTAAACTCCCTGTAAAGTTGAGCTCTCCTTTGTCATGTAGTTGTCTAGTATGTTTCCAGGTGCTTTGAGTGTTAAGAAATATATGCTTCTCCTCTGGGGATATTCATTTATGTGCATCTTGTCGGGAGATAATTGTTTGTCGTGTCGGGTTGTATACCCTGGAACACTGTCCCGCTGTTTCCTGCAATAAAGTGTGAGCTTTTGCAGATAATATTTGTAAATGTAAAATGGACCTTCGTGTCGTTGGATTGTCAACTATCAATGTGTCGTGGTCTCTCGTTATGAGATATTTGTGTATCATAAGTGCCTGCTCGTCATGAGCTATTTGCCTGTTCGTCAAGAGCTATTTTGCCTGCTCGTCAGGAGCTATTTGCCTGCTCGTTAAGAGCTATTTTGCCTCCTTGTCACGAGCTATTTTGCTTGCTCGTCAAGAGCTATTTTTCCTTCTTGTCAGGAGCTGTTTGCCTGCTCGTCAAAAGCTATTTTGCCTCCTTGTCACGAGCTATTTTGCTTGCTCGTCAAGAGCTATTTTGCCTTCTGGTCAGGAGCTGTTTGCCTGCTCGTCAAGAGCTATTTTGCCTCCTTGTAAAGAGCTATTTTGCCTGCTCGTCAGGAGCTATTTGTCTGCTCGTCAAGAGCTATTTTGCCTTCTTGTCAGGACCTGTTTGCCTGCTCGTCAAGTGCTATTTTTCTTGCTCGTCAAGAGCTATTTTTCTTGCTCGTCAAGAGCTATTTTGCCTTCTTGTCAGGAGCTGTTTGCCTGCTCGTCAAGAGCTATTTTGCCTCCTTGTCAAGAGCTATTTTGCCTTCTTGTCAAGAGCTATTTTGCCTTCTTGTCAGGAGCTGTTTGCCTGCTCGTCAAGAGCTACTAAGTGCCTCTCGTCAGGAGATATTTGTCTATCGCACCGGGCTGTGTATCCTGCGAACAAAAAGTAAAGTGCCTATCGCCGGGCTGTGTGCCCTGCGAACAAAAGTAAAGTGAATTGCTAAAAAATAAAATGTCATTATCATGTCTGTAACGTCGCTAGGAAAGTCGTCGTTTTTTCTGATTTTATAATGCTTTCATGAATGTTGGGCCTTGGTCAAGTTTTCTTCGGGGAACTCCCAGTTTCTGTACTCCGTCTCTCTTGAAATTTTTGAGGGGACCTCAAAAATTTCTGCCCCAGTGTCAGCTTGCGTCTTTTGGGAATATTTGAGGGGATCCTAAAAAATTCTGCCCCAGTTTATTGCCTTTGATAGATCATCATATTATGGTAGTGCCTGCAAAATAAACAAAAATACGTGTGTATGTCCAATTCTAAGGCGGACGAGCCTATTATAGTTCTGCCTGCAAAACAAAATATATGAGTTTGTCCTATTTTAAGCCGGACAGAGCTGATCATCATATTATAAGCCTGACATGGCTAGTCGTCATATTATAAGCCTGACGGGGCTAGTCGTCATATTTTAAGCCTGACGTGGCTGGTCGTCATATTTTAAACCTGACGTGGCTGGTCGTCATATTCTAAGCCTGATGAGGCTGGTCGTCATATTCTAAGCCTGACGTGGCTAAAGTATTATCATGTCCATTGTGATTGCCTGCGAATTCTTGTGTTTGTGTTGAAAGATCTGCTGTCAAAGAAAGTTTCGTTAGTCGAAACAAGGTGGTTGCATTGCACTGAACACCAGTGTATCGGCTTGAATCTGCATTCGTCCTTTAATGTGATGATTTATGACTCTGATTGTATGGGTACTTGCATTCTCAGACTGAGGTTGGATTTGTCGGATGTGGAGGTTGTCCCCAAAATTGTATTTTGTCTTGGGTTGTGCTGGGTATTTTGCGGTGTCACGGTATTGAATGTTTGAGTGATAGGTGAAGATCTTTGTTGGATCAAAATCCCGGATAGGTCTCTGGGGAGTAGTTCGTTTCTTGGTCGCAATATCTTTTGTTTGAGCTAAAGGAGTAAGGGTGTGAGGTTTTTGTCTTTTCGTCTGTCCTCAATTGTGTCGGGCCTGATAAGGTTGTTGTTGAAAGCCTTGACAGAGGGAGGTTGTTTATTGTGTAAGTCGGGTGTAGTATGAGGTTGTGAGTTTTACCAGTTTTGGTGGTATAGTGATTAGATTTCTCTCTTGCGACTCTTGTGTGAGTATATTGTCAACTGATTTTGGTTCGTTCATACTACAAGTTGTACGGAAGCGGAATTGGGATTGTCTGGATTCTCTTGGTGTCCTATGCTGGCGGTTTGAAAGGCTTTGTTCCAGAAGGTAAATATTTTCAGCTCGGCTTGACATTTCAGTTTTTTTCTCAATGCAGATTCTTGACCAATTTCGGTGTTCAAGCGCAAAGTAACCGTAATAAAGTGACAATATGCACAAAACAGAGTTAGCACATTAGCAAGTTTTAAATAAAAATGTCACATAAGCTTAAGAGGATGCCTAGACCGCAGATGGTAGATTAGCACTTGAATTTTAGAGACCGACAAATTGTATAGAGGTTGAAAGATTACTTGGGTGCTTTATGTAGCAGTGAAGACAAGGATTCTTTTGTTAAATGACTGATGCTCGCTTGAGTAGAAGATGGGTCTGGTTAGATCACAATCAAAAGTTGACAAGGATTTCGGGTAAGGGGTATATATATGACTGAAAAGGAAGTTGGCTTTTGTCGAACACTAAGATCTTAGTGCATTTGTCATCCTTTCTTGCAAATTTGTGTGTCATGATGCCCATGTGTCTTTGAGAGAGATACTCAATGTCTCTCATACTTGTCAACCGACTGCTGCAATTCAGTCTTTGCCTTAGCTTTTGCTTGTCAGGTAGATTTTGTTGCCAAGAGACCATTCTCGGTGTATCATGTATATTCTTAGATCACTGCTTCAGTCAAGACTGTTATAAAATTAATTCATGGTTTTGTAAGTGTCTCAAATAGCTTCATCTTGAGATCATCGTCTCGTCCCACACTTGCTAGTTGGTAGAGATATGCTTCCAATACTCGGCAAGAGCTTCTAGCTCCGTCATATAATGGAAATTTTGTCACGACGCCTTTGTATTCTTTTCCAAATTGAATCAACCTCCTACTTTGGTTGTTGTGCATAAACCTTTGTATCATTAAGCGTGTTCCGATAATTTCTCACTTCCTTATTACCTTGTGATAACATTTTGAACGTCTTTTGGGCCATGAAAAGGTGCAAGTTTGGAAATATTTTGGATTGCCTTAAATGTATTATGATATGGACTAGACCGACAAAATAATCCTCAGACATTGTGTCAAAAGGAAGTATTTCGCTAAGTCATGTGTGCCTTTGAGTTTGGCCAACAAATCTCTTGTCCTGTCAATTTCCGCTTTGTGTGCATAGTGCCTGCTATTACAAACTCTTTTTGCTTTGAAAAATCCTTGATAAGTGCACTTTGCTTGGCCAAATCTTCTGCCTTGGTATTCAACTTAAGCCAAACTTTTGGATAATAGGTTTTGAGTTCAAAAGGGATAGGAAATTATCAAGACATGCAAAAGATTTCTGATATCATGATTTGGGCATAGAGTAAGGAGATGTGGTGCCTTGGTAGGAGATTGGATTTTGGGAAGAGATTTACTTAGGTAGGAAGAGACCTAGAGCAACCAAGAAAATTCACGCAATGCACACATATCAAATAAGAAATGCATTCTATAATATAAAGGACCGTTTCACGCACGATGATTTGAAAAGTGCTTTGTGCCACATGTATCGCTTCATTTGCTAACAATGCAGAGATCCTAAAAGAGAAATATTGCTTTATTGGACATCAGTCTTTATTAATCCGGCTGATATTGAAACAATATAATAGAAGGAAAGGACTAAACATTGTCGGGAGATTAAATCACGGCCAGTTGAACATCTTTCATGTTGATCCATCCCCAGAAGATTCATTTTCTTTCCCTTTGGACGAATCTTCGGTAGACGAACTTGTCCCTGACGGGTCTCCTTGAAAGATGATATTGTCTGCGTCAGTTAAGAGCCGGGATATGTCGAATGTGAAGTTTTTCAACATTTCCCAAGCCTTCCTTCCTTTCTCCTCTATTCCTTTGTCAGCCACAGAGTTCATCCCTTCGCTAGCCCATCACCGATAGACTCTATGCGTTTTGTCAGGAGTTCTGCCTTATTGCGCCATTTGTCTGTTTCTTTGTTCTTTGCTTCAACCAAACTTTGCTTTTTCGCTATTTTCTCTCGTGCCTTTGACAGTTGTTTGTGTAGCCTCTTGCACTCAGATTCCAATTCCTCAGCATTTCTTTTCCTTTTCCTTAATGCTCTTGGTTGAACTGCCTTCGCTATGTCTTTCCTGAGCCAGTCTGGGTAATCTTCATCATAGCCTGCATCAAACCTGTCTCGTCCAATAGTCTCGAACTCCATTCGATGCCTTGCTTTCCATAGTTCTAATATCTTGTCTTTGAATGGTACCACTCCTCCAGAAATTTTAGCTTTGAAACTTCTGATGCCTACGATTTGGGGTACAATCTGCTTTCTCGCTGCTTGTCTAAGTTCCCTTAAAGGAGTGTATGGGTAAACATTCTCTAAAGCCCACTAAGATGAGAAATGATTCCCTTTCTGACCGTGTGATCACTGTAGTGCTGGGAAAGTAGTCAAACATCCATTGTATATTTTCGGATGTCAACTGAGAAAGCCTGTAGTGCCAGCCTTCGGTGGTTATTGGTCGGTTCCACTTTTCAAAAGCATTGTTCATGCGGGCGGTATGCGTTAAGATGGAGTTTTCTCTCGGTATGGAGTGGAAGCCTTGGTCTGTGCTGTTCACCTTTTGCAAGTGTTCCATCAACCAAGTTTGCAAAAGCAAATTGCAACCTTCGAAGAAACCAGCTCCCTTCTTGCATCTTTCTAAAGCTCGGTAAAATTCTGCAACGATCATAAGTACCAAAGTGTATTTCTTGTCAAAATCTTTGAGTAGGACATCAGCGATTGATACTATGCAAACGTCGACTCGTCCTTTGTGTTGTGGAAACACGACAGTCCCTAAAAAGCTGGTGACAAAAGCAAGTACTCTCCGCTCTTCCCACTCTGCCTGGTTAATGCTGAAATAGTCTTCGGCTTTTTGAAATGCTTCTCCATACCCAAATTTGATGTAGGGGGAAGTCAAAGAAATTCCCGACTGCCTTATACTGTCTGTGCATAACTCGGGCTTAAACCCTACCATTTCCAAAAACTCTTCGGGTGCAATGTTCTTAGGCATCAAAACTTCTCCACTTTCGAATGGTAATTGGGTTAACCCGCCTATTTCTTCCAGTAGTGGTGTCAACTCTATACTCCCGAAATGGAAAACTGCTCGGTCCGCATCCCAATAGTGTACTGCTGCTTCGACTATCCCTTTTATTGCAGTGTGCTCCATTAGTGAAACTAGGTTCCCCAACACCACTTTAACTCGGTCTTGTTGATATATAATTAAGTTTCCCCACCAATCTTTGAGTAACTGAGGGATTTGGCAATCATGTCAAACATTCTAGTGGCCATGATCTTTTTTGGAAAAAGTGAAGGACGATGGGAAAAGGGAAAAGAAAATGCCTAAAATTTGCTTTATTGTAAGCGAATGATCAACGTGTGGCACAAGCTTTTGAAAATAATGTAACAGAGAATATGAAGAGATGTGTCGTTGTGGATTGAGAATCCTTTAGACACTTTAGAAGGAAATTGCTAATGGACTCGTGACATGCCAAGGATGTCAAGTCTTTATATAATGTTTAAAGGATAAATGTGCGTTATGCGTCATCCCGTCTATCAAGCGGTTATTTCTGCTTCAAATTGGGCCTTTACTGCCTTTTCGGTTACCTTTTGCGCGTTTGAATAGCATTGAATACAGAATGATTCCAACCGCTTAGGAATAAACAATCGTTTCTGATTCAATTTCGGCTTTGATGCCTCTTCAGTTACCATTTGTGCCTTTGAATGGCATTGGATGCAGAATAATTCCCATAAACGGCCTACATTTGCACGTTCGATCCTTTAAGTATATGCCAATAAATCATGTTTAAAACTCTTTAGGGCTAAAACTCGTCCGGATTGTTTGAACAAGTTGGCTTATCGGACTTGAGAACAAGTCGACTAATGATATGCCATGATGCATGATTCCTAACATCGGTACTAAAGAATGAAGTTGGCTAGACCGAGTTTTATTATCCTCCCAAGCGGACAACTCAGGAGTGGGAACATCTCGGGCCAAATAGGTTCCAAGTTGTTCCCCCTAAAAGGAAACTTTTGTGAGGGAAGAGATGGTCGTAACCAACGCACGATTTAGAAACTTGGCAGGAGCGGCGGAAGGTATGCATGATATGTACAATTTTTTAAAAAAATGCACAAGTTTTTAAAAGAAATGCATATGTCTTGTAAAATGATGCACACATATTGAAGTATTTCGTAAAATGATTTTAGAAGGATAAGAACAAAACAAATGCGTTAGTCTTGAAAGATAAGATTAATATAAACTAGACAATATTAAAAATCATGAAAAATAAAAAATGCACATATTAATATTTTACAAAATAAGTTTTAAAAGGGATAACAAAACGAACACACATTATTTTTTAAAAAAATAGAATCAATATAAAATAGATAATCTTTAAAGTAAAAAAAGAATCATTTAGTGAAAAAGAAAAGGGTTTAGTAAACTTATGGAAAGAAAAAAAAATATTTCACAAAATGATTTTAAAAAGGAGGAGTAAATAGAAAACGAAACAAACAAATTAGCCTTTTAAGAATAGGATAATAAAAATCAATTAATACAAAAGGATTATAACGTGGAATTATTTTAAAGAAAAAGATTTAGCGAAATTTGTGGAAGATTTGAAAATAGTTGAAGTGTGGGACGTGTTGTAAGAACCTACCAAGAATGGGTTTACTAGACAAGGATATGGTTCCCCCAGGAGGACAACCAAGGGGTGGGAAAGTTTAGAATTGTTGGCTGTACCACGGACCAACTATACCCCAACTGTTCCCCCTAAAGGGTTTTTTGAGAGTGAAACGGCCGTGAAATCCACGTAACCGTTTATTGTATGTGCAAGTGTAAAAAAAACTCTGGGAGTGGAGGAAATATAAACAAAATAATAATTAAAAATAATAAATTAAAAGCAAACGCCAATGAAATAGAAAACTAAACTTCAAACCTGCAAAAGGAAAAGAAAGAAATATTAGTTTTGAGAAATAACGGAAAAAGAAAATAAATGCAAAGAATCCCAATTAAAAGTCCGTTATGATTTGAACCATGATATCCCCAGCGCAATCGCCATTCTGTCGACACCCATTTTTTCCCGAACCCCAGTTAGAGTTCGAAACATGGCTCGACTTATTGAGACTCACGGGTAAGGACTTGGAGTCGCCACCTAACATATTTTTTAACTAGGCGTATTGGGGCACCTACTTTGTTTCTAGCCAATTTTAATATTAACCCCGATACTTGATCTACGAACCGAGAATTCTGAATAAGGGTTCAGATTAACCCAAGAGGAAGGTGTTAGGCACCTCTCAGATTCCACCAAATGTGGTTCTCGACCGGACTAAATAATTGGGATTTAATCTAAATAATTAAAAGTATTTAAGCAATTTTAAACTAATAATCACAAACTTTATGCAATACAATTTAGATACAATTTATATTAAATATAAATCATTCAACTTATACGACGACTTTTCTTGGCAAACTTCCATCCGAAGTACTTCACAAATAGAACAAAAAAGTTAGTGAAAATTGCGAATAAAATTAATCAGAAATGATAAAATAAATTAAAGTAATAATTTAAATTATTCTTAGTCCTCTTCCAAAAGTGTCAATCTTTTATTTCCGTGACGTACCTCGCAAAAATATGAAAATGAAGTTAGTAATATAACTAATGAAATAAAGCAAAAATAAAAGTAGAATAAAGTAGTAGTAGTAGTAGTAATAATAATAATAATAATAATAATAATAATAATAATAATAATAATAATAATAATAATAATAATAAAGTAATCAATAATACTAATGATAAGAAAATAACAGTAACGATAATAATAAAAAAATATTAGTCTTTGGCGCTGTCCACCGCTCTGTCTCTATCCTTCTCCTCAGCACTTAGTTAGTATCCGTCCATCGAAATTGAGTTTTCCATAGCGTCTGTTTCAATTCTATGGAAATAGTAATTATAATAACAATAGTAATAAAAATAAAACAAAAAAGGGAAAAGGGAATTTTTGAAATTTTAGGCTCAGAATATATATTGCGCCGAGAAGAGGTTAGGGATGTCAGTACGGCTGCAAACACGGAGCCGGTCGTGTTGCCATGCCAAGCACTTCCAATCCCACTGCTCCGCTATCGCTTACTTTGCAAAGTGATATGCATTGTCATCGCCTTTTTTGTTCGTTTTCGGGACACATAAGGAACGGTAAATACGAGATGGGACTTGAATCGGCCTCCAAACGTCATTGGCAGAACAGTGTAGTATCCATTCAATATCAGTGCAAGTAAACCTCAAATAAGTGTGTATTTTCATAGGCTTTGTCAAAATTGCAATATCTACGCTCAAGATACGTGACACCCATTCGGAATCAATATATATATATATATATAAGTATATATCCGAAATCCAGTCATTAACCACGATAAAATCCAGCACCAAGACCTGTTTCTAATTCTCTGAAACAGTTAATTAAAAAAATATCAAATGTAAACATTAACTGAACGGTCAACTGGTCAGCGGTGTAAACAAAGTAACCATATCTTATATTAACCAAACATTCAGAATTAAGGAACAAGTTAGCAAAATCGATCCAAACAACGGAAACATGGGTGGTACCGATCCAGCGATACAGAAACACAGCAGTGACGGAGAGAGGGGAGAAGCGACTGCTCAGCCGCTTTCGACGGCGGCATCGCTGCAGACTCCACCCCTTTTCATCCTTTTAAATTTCCAACATCAACCCCGGTCAGAAAAGAATAATCAAGAGAAAATTTCCGGCTAGGATCAAATGCCATCCCGGTCACTGCCGGTGGTGGTGACCCCATGTTCCGATCTGTTTGTTGGTACATGTGTACCGCTGTTTCTGTGTCGAATCACGAAGATGGTGGTGTATTTCCACCACTGTCCCGTCACGTACTGCCCGTCTCTGTTTCTGTTCAATTTTTTGGTGTGTGTATGTGGATGTGTATGTTGGTGTTGTATAATTGGTATCGATGGTGTATTTGAGTGTGGAGAATCGCGATGATTCTGTGTGTATGCGAAGAGGGGGTGGGCTGTATCCCTCTTTCTCTAATTTTCTTGATCTGTATGTATGTATGCGTCTGGCCCGTATATGGTTTAAAGAAGATGGGTATGTGTGTATCTGTGTTCGATGACTGATCGTTTAGTGTGTGTGTGTTTTGTGTATGAACTTGGTATCAATTGAAGAAGGAGATGAGAGGGGAGGAAGATGCTCTGTTATGTCTGGTTTGTGGCACTGTGTGTGTGTAATTGTGAGTGAGAAAGGGAAAGGAAGATGGGATTGTATATGTGTGTGTGTGATTTGTACTGTTTTTGATCCCTCCTTTTGTCTTTAGAGATCAACCCCCATATATATTAAGAAGAAAGGAAGAGACGTTGAGAGTTGAGGGAGTGATTCTGGGGATGGATACGCTGGGGGATTAGAGAGGAGATTAGGAGTAGTGATTAAGGGTATTAGAGATCTGATTTTGTGGGGAGTAGGTGCATCAAGACCAAGAATAAAGGAATGAAAAGATTTTCTTTCAAAGTTTAAAATGAAGAATATATTTAGACTATGTTTTTATCTAGATTCAGAGAGGATTTGAATTTCAAAATGATAGGGCAATTATAAATAAAATTGAGTGGAGTATTTTTAATTAGACTATATAATTGACTTAAAGGTGAAAAAATCATAAACAAAATACAGAAATGAAATGCAAATATGAAATAGATAAATAAATAAATTAAAATAGGTATAAATAGTCGCAAATAATTATGATATTTTATTTATACAATAAATTACACAAATAATCACGGTTTCGTAGATAGCCTAAATGATGTGAACTACATAATATAATCGCAATTGAGTATATAATGTATAATTAGTGGATAATCACAGGTAGATGCATATTTCCTAAATGCAGATTTTGTTCAAACAGTCAGTATTTCACCTTTAAGCTAAATATAGCCAATTGTGGAAAAAGGAGGGACAAAATTGGGTGTCAACAGCGCACGAATGGCGCCAGCTAAGCCAAAGAGAGTAGAGTACTCTAGAATTGTGTGAACAGTTCTCATGGAACAACCTAGAACCTCTTAGAATTGCAAGGAAGGGCTTGAAAGATTCTAGGTCCATGGAATTCTCTAGAGTAGGTCCTTATGAATAAATATTAGGGACTTGCAAACAATTATTATTTGTATGATAGCCCCTCGATGAGTAGTATAAATAGAGGGGCATTCATTTGTAAAGGCATCCAGAAAAGTTTGAGTGAACAACAATCTCTCTTTGGTAATCTCTCTTGTCTTTCTTTGTAAAGCAGTTAAAGGCTTATTGAGTTTGCTACCTTGTAGATAAACCGTCAAGTTCCGCACGGCGTGCTACTTTGAGAGTTAGGCCGTGACATTACGCTCTCTATATCATTGAGTTTTTTATTAATCAAAACAAAATGATATGCTTTTACTTCTCTAACTACGCCAAATAAAAATTTAAATAAAATTGTCTCATCTTCAAACTAACTCAAATGTCTCGTATATCTCTTATTCCTCAGCTTGAGAGTATCATTTTTAAACTTTTAAATTTAACATTATGAAATTTTTAGTTATAAAAATCCCTAAAAATTCATCAAGATGTATTATAATGCTTGATTAGAACTTGACAATGAATGAATACCACTGTAATAGATAATGATAGAGCGTTATCCGAATTAAATTACCTAATTTAACAGAAAAAGGAAAAGAAAATAATCAATTCATCATTCTCGATATATTGAGGAATATTTATTTTGTTTTTGATTTATTAGTCTGTTCAAAAAGAATGACACAATTCAAAAGTTAAAAATAACTTAATTTTAAACTTACCACTCCATCCTTCATGAAATGCTTTATAGCCACATATTTATGTAAAGTTTATTTTGGATTGCAAGTTTCAAAAGTTTTCTTGCATTTGTTAAATTTCTATCCAAGTTAAATTATGATATCTTCTATGAAATGGAGAGTGTATCTTTTTATATCCAAATGGTGATTTATAGTTAATAATTTTAAAATTTTCAAATTTTTTATTTTAAAATGTCACTCAACTCGTAAAGTAAAATATTCAAACAAACTTAATGACTCGGCACATGTTTTTTAAGCCAACAATAAGTAATACTATTTTCAATCCGATTTAATCAAAAACCTCATATGTTAAACCTTTTCGAAAATTCTTTTTTATGCTCGGACTTTCGCTTGAAATATTGTGTTCTTTTTTTGGTTTCATGTTCAACTACTCTGCGCATTTTGAAAATTTGACAATTTTTCAGCTACGTAGCAAAAACTGACTATATTCTATTTAGTAGCCTTAAAAATTGCTACTTGGTTGGTAAGCTGCTGTAAAAGTGGTTATATTGTCAACTTAAAACCTGAAGTGGCACAAAGTTATCATTATAAATAATAATTTTAACAATTCGTAATAATATTGCAAAAAATTTCACCTAGTGCCCTCAATAAGACATGATCTTACCTGATTGCCCCCACTTACAAATATTTTAAGTAAATGCCCTCCACATCATCCCCCTTATGAATAGGACTATTTTGCCCCCCAACTTGTGTTAATTCACGCTGAAGGTTTCCTTCTCTCTTTCTCCATTCCTGGCCTCCTTCTTTCTTTTTTGTGTGGCCCCCAACTTGTTTAATTCACGCTGAAAGATTTCCTTCTCTCTTTCCCCATTCCTGGCCTCCTTCTTTCTTCTTTGTGTGCTAGAAATTTGGGATTTTTTTCTTGTATTTGCTTGATTCCAGTGATTTGAAGGTTTTTATTGCCTATGGCTATTAGATATTCATGTTTTGTATAGAGCTTAAAATCTTGACCATGGCCAAGAGTTGCATAGACTTATTGCAGTAGAGTTTAAAGTCTTGGCTATTGCCAATACTTACAGAGATGTTCTGTGTAAGTTGTCGCTTCCACCAGAACTTATAGTCTTGACTATTGCCAAGAGTTGCAGAGACTTTATCTCCAACTTGTTCACTGCAGTAGAGGTAGAAGTCTTGGCAATTGCCAATACTCTTAGAGTCTTTTAGTGTAAGGTCCCCCTTGCCAGAACTTAAAGTCTTGGCTATTGCCAAGAGTTGCAGAGACTTTGTCTCCAACTTGTTCACTGCAGTAGAGGTAGAAGTCTTGGCGATTGCCAATACTCTTAGAGATTTTTAGTGTAAGGTCTCCCCTTGCAAGAACTTAAAGTCTTGGCTATTGCCAAGAGTTGCAGAGACTTTCTCTGCAAGTTTTGCATTGCAATATAGGTAAAAGTCTTGGTAATTGCAAGTTTTGCATTGCAATATAGGTAAAAGTCTTGGTAATTGCCAATACTTGCAGAGACTATTTGTACAAGTTGCTCCTTCCACTAGAGTTTAAAGTTCTGGCAATTGTCAATACTTGCAGAGACTACTTGTACAAGTTCCCCCTTCCGCTGGAATTTAAAGTGTTGGCTAATGGCAATAGTTGTAGAATCTTTTTCTGTAGTTGTAGAGACCATGGCAACAGGGCTTAAAGTCTTGGCAATAGGCAAGAAGTCTCTACACAGTCATCCATTGCAGCAGAGTTTAAAGTCTTGGCTATTGCCAATACTTTAGAGATTTTTCAGTCTTTACAGCAGAACTTAAACTCTTGGCAATAATTGCAGAGAACTTTAACCTTGCAACTTGAAAAAATCTTACGTTGAATCTTCTCTTGAACAAAGCAATCTGTAAAAGGAATGAGGTTTTATGATTTTTTTGATAGCGTGAATGGAGAAAAGAAAGGGGAGGGACTGTAGTGCGTCTTTTTACTAATTTGTAGGGGTATTTTGATCCGAAAAAGTTTCATTAAACTAATGAGGGCCTTTTTGCTAAACATCTGTTAGTGAGGGCCTTTTGGCAAACCAAAGCTTCCCGTATCATATTTTTGCAAGTGCCCCATAATATTGGGTACAGTGCAAACTCCACACTCCGAAGTCACAATTGAGTTTTGGCGTAAAAGAGGTTCTAGAATGTTAAAACTGCAACGTAAGATGGGATAAGGTATTTTCTATTATAAAAATTAAGAATTAAAATTGCAATTTTGTTGTAAACAACAAAGAACTTAAAAAAGAATTGAAAAGCTAAAAAAAGGGCATAGTTTTGACAAAGTAAAGAAACTGTGCAGTGGGGTAGGACTCCATTTTGGTGGGCTTATTGTAAAGCTACCGATATCACGTGGACATCATATATGGGCCCGTGAGCAAAGTGAGCAAAATGGTCTGGAAGCAATACAAATATTATCTGCAAAAGCTCACACTTTATTGCAGGAAACAGCGGGACAGTGTTCCAGGGTATACAACCCGACACGACAAACAATTATCTCCTGACAAGATGCACATAAATGAATATCCCCAGAGGAGAAGCATATATTTCTTAACACTCAAAGCACCTGGAAACATACTAGACAACTACATGACAAAGGAGAGCTCAACTTTACAGGGAGTTTACTTTATCATTATCTTTGGTTGCACTTATCCTACTTTTGTTGGAGGACACTCTTCGACCCCTTGACAGACCCTTGAGCTAATTCCTATATTTCCATACTTGCCCCGAAAGTCACTACCACACACGAAATTGTGCGATCTGCAAAAACCTCAAACACATACTATGCACCACTATAGGACACCATTCAAGAAGCCTTGTCCTTTCGATAATGTCTTTGCTATTCCCGCAGACTATCTATTATGTCGAGCTCCAAAGCACTCAAATCTATATTTCCATACTCACACCAGTAATCTACCTTATCTTTCGTTCCTGATTGGATGACAATTTGTACTCCTTCCTACTCAAGCTTATCTATGCCAATCGTCCGTGCCCATCTGTTTGAATCATGCATACTTATCGTGCTTTACTTCTCAGTATTCCCCTTATTCAAGACAATATTGAAGGCAAGATGACTCAATTATCGAGATGAAGTGGAAATTATGTACGTGTAAACTCCTCTTTATGGGTGTGTCGTGCACCACATCTTCATAACTAGGATGATTGCAAGCCTCTTTTTCCACGCTCGATCTATTGATGTTATCTCATCTTCGATATTGCCTCTGCTTTATTCTTCATTTATCTCGCCAAAAGGTTGTTATATTCAAATGTAAACTTTACATACTCCAAGAAGTTTACTCCTGACATCTAAAATCATGCATCATAAACATCTTGCACAGGCAACATGCCATTCTAGAACTACACACGGCCTGATTCTCGTGAAACCCGAGATATGTAGGCAACCCAGAGACCGGGGTTCGGCCAAATTACCCCCCCAAAACTCTCATTTTCCTTTTACTTTGTCTGTCTGTCGTGACAAAATTGGCTACTCCGTCAACTATCTCTGCCTGAAGACTCTTTCATCATCTCCGAGCAAAGAGGGACAGCTGTTGACACCCAATTTTCTCCCTCCTTTTTCCATAATTGGCTATATTTAGCTTAAAGGTGCAATATTGACTGTTTGAACAAATCTGCATTAGGAAACATGCATTTACATGTGATTATCCACTAATTATACATTATCTACTCAATTTCGATTATATTATGTAGTTCACATCATTCAGGCTATCTACGAAACTGTGGTTATTTGTGTAATTTAATGTATAAATAAAATTTCATAATTATTTGCGACTATATATACCTATCTTAATATATTTATTTATCTATTTCATATTTGCATTTCATTTCTGTATTTTGTTTATGATTTTTTCACCTTTAAGTCAATTATATAGTCTAATTAAAAATACTCCACTCAATTTTATTTATAATTGCCATATCATTTTGAAATTCAAATCCTCTCTGAATCTAGATAAAAACATAGTCTAAATATATTCTTCATTTTAAACTTTGAAAGAAAATCTTTTCATTCCTTTATTCTTGGTCTTGATGCACCTACTCCCCACAAAATCAGATCTCTAATACCCTTAATCACTACTCCTAATCTCCTCTCTAATCCCCCAGCGTATCCATCCCCAGAATCACTCCCTCAACTCTCAACGTCTCTTCCTTTCTTCTTAATATATATGGGGGTTGATCTCTAAAGACAAAAGGGGGGATCAAAAACAGTACAAATCTCACACACACATATACAATCCCATCTTCCTTTCCCTTTCTCACTCACAATTACACACACACAGTGCCACAAACCAGATATAACAGAGCATCTTCCTCCCCTCTCATCTCCTTCTTCAATTGATACCAAGTTCATACACAAAACACACACACACTAAACGATCAGTCATCGAACACAGATACACACATACCCATCTTCTTTAAACCATATATGGGCCAGACGCATACATACAGACGGATCAAGAAAATGAGAGAAAGAGGGATACACCCCACCCCCTCTTCGCATACACACAGAATCATCGTGATTCTCCACACTCACATACACCATTGATACCAGTTATACAACACCAATATACACATCCACATACGCACACCAAAAAATTGAACAGAAACAGAGAGGGGTAGTATGTGACGGGACAGTGATGGAAATACACCACCATCTTCATGATTCGACACAAGAACAGGGGTACACATGTGATAAGGATCAAACTAAATGCGGAAAATAAAGATAGAGAGCGAGACACTACTCGAACTCCCTACGAAGTAACCCCGGGGAACTTGTCCCGAGATACCCTCGTATCGGTGTCAAGAAGGACCTACACTATGCAACCACCCTCGAGTCGCACCCGGAACTCGCAAGTAGAATGATCGGGTTTTCGGTTCAAGACTCAACTAGGTTCCACTAGTGAATTCAAGCAACCAAGACAAAGGGTTCTCCAAACAAGAGATAGATTCTTTTCATCATTCATAAAATTCAAGGTAAGCTAATGGTTGAGGAGGCTAAGTGAAGTATTTATAGGCTTCACTTAGTCATACTAAAAGGTCTAAAGTACCCCCCCCCAAAGTGGGTTAAAACAAATAAGGCCACACAGGGCTATAGTTGGAAGTTCATGCAAAAAGTAGTAAAATATCCCGCATGCTGAAACAGGGGGAGGCGCTCCGCCTCAGGATGAGGCGCTCCGCCTCCAGCTGATGAGGTGCTCCACCTTAGGATGAGGTGCTCCGCCTTCTTCTGTTCAGCTCTCTGCTTTTTGGTAGGTGCTCCGCCTCAGCTTTGAGGCGCTCCGCCTCCTTCTGGAACTTGTGCAAGACGCTCAAAATGAGCTTGGGGTGGATCCCCTTGGAGCCCAAGTGTTCCTCCATCCATGGTGCTCAAAAGCATGATCCTCGAGCTACTCTAGGAGCCTCCTTCCATGTCCCTCCAAGTCAAGTGAAGATGGGTGTCCTGAATCAACTTTGCTTGACTTCTAGTGAACGGCCTTGAGGTCATATGCCCCGCATCATCCTCCCCTTCTTGGGAAGGTTTCGTCCTTGAAACCATGGCTTCCTCTTCTCCGGCATCACCATCTCCTACATCATAAGGGTCAAGTCAGTCACATTAAAAGTATTAGACACATTGTACTTACCAGGTAGATCAATCACATAGGCATTGTTGTTGATCTATGAAAGAACTTAAAAAGGTCCATTTCCACGGGGTGCCAACTTCCCTTTCCTAAGGTTTGGAAACCTTTCTTTGCGGAAGTGCACCCACACCCAATCTCCCTTTTTGAGCTCAAGCTTCTTCCTTCCCTTGTTCTTCTTGGAGGCAACCTTGGCATAGGCTTCCTCCAAGTTCTTCTTGGCTTTAGCATGGAGCTCAATCATAGCCTTTGCTCGGCTTTTCCCTTCAAAATTAGCAACCATTTCCCTTGGCAAAGGGGTTAGATCAAGAGGAATCAAGGGATTAAAACCATACACACATTCAAATGGAGTCATGCCAATCAAGCTATGCAAAATATGATTGTAGGCAAACTCCATGAGAGGAAGTTTATCAACCCACGTCCCGGCCTTACCTCGGGTCATGGCCCTTAGAAGGGCACCCAATGTCCGGTTTACCACCTCGATTTGCCCATCCGTTTGTGGGTGGTGGGACGTAGAAAACAAGAGCTTGGTGCCAAGGGCACCCCCACAAACTCCTCCAAAAGTGGCTTAGGAACTTAGTATCCCTATCACTTACAATGGTTTGAGGCACACCATGCAATTTCAAGACATTGTCAATGAACAAAGAGGCAACATGTTGTGCATCATCACACTTCTTACAAGGAATGAAGTGAGCCATTTTGGAGAACTTATCCACGACAACATAAATGCTATCATGGCCCCCCCTAGACCGTGGTAAGCCCATCACAAAATCCATTGATATATTGACCCACGGACTAGTAGGCACGGGGAGAGGAGTATACAAACCATGGGGGTTAGCTTTAGATTTCGCATGCTTGCACTCAAGGCAATTTTTGCAAAGCTTTTCAACTTGAACCCCCATCTTTGGCCAATGGAATTGCTCCATTAGGATGGCCAAGGTCTTGTTCCTCCCAAAGTGTCCCATCAAGCCTCCACAATGACCCTCACGAATCAACAATTCCCTCCAAGAGGACTCGGGAACACACACTTTACCATTTTTAAAGATATATCCATTAACCCATTGGTATTTTTCAACCCTTTCCCCCTTTTCAAGAGCTTCATGAATGCTCTTTAGCTTAGGGTCATGAGCATACATCAATTTAATGCTCTCAAAACCCATGAGCTTGGAGGCTAGGGTGGTGGCTAGAGCAAACTTCCGAGAAAGTGCATCCGCCACGACATTGTCTTTCCCTTTCTTGTATTGGATAACATAGGGAAAAGACTCAATGAATTCAACCCACTTGGCATGTCTCTTATTGAGCTTCTCTTGGCCTCTTAGATACTTGAGTGACTCATGATCACTCTTGATTATAAATTCTCGAGGCCAAAGGTAGTGTTGCCAATGGGCAAGGGCTCTCACAAGGGCATACAACTCCTTGTCATACGTAGAGTAATTCAAGGAGGCCCCTTTCAATTTCTCACTAAAGTAGGCTATGGGTTTGCTATCTTGCATTAAAACACCACCAATTCCCACCCCCGAGGCATCACATTCAACCTCAAATGCCTTTCCAAAGTCGGGCAATTGCAATAGAGGGGCGGTACTCAACCTACTTTTCAACTCTTGGAAGGCCTTCTCTTGAGGCCCTTCCCAAACAAAAGGTCGGTCCTTCTTCACCAATTCGGTGCGTGGAGCGGCAATGGAGCTAAAGTCTTTCACAAAGCGTCTATAAAAACTAGCAAGACCATGAAAGCTCCTCACTTGAGTCACGGTAGTAGGAGTAGGCCAATCACGTATGGCCTCTACCTTAGACTCATCCACCTCCACTCCTTGGGCACTCACAACAAACCCAAGGAAGACTACCTTCTCAACACCAAAGGCACACTTTTTAAAATTAGCATAAAGCTTTTCGGCTCTCAACTTTTCAAGAACTTGCCTAAGGTGATAAACATGGTCGCCTATTGATTTGCTATAGATCAATATATCGTCAAAGTAGACGACCACAAACTTTTTGATGAATGGCTTTAGAACATGGTTCATTAGCCTCATGAAAGTACTAGGTGCATTGGAGAGCCCAAAGGGCATCACCAACCATTCATAGAGACCAAACTTGGTCTTGAATGCGGTCTTCCATTCATCACCGGGTTTCATCCGGATTTGATGGTAGCCGGACCTAAGGTCAATTTTGCTAAACACACATGAACCACTTAATTCATCTAGCATATCATCAAGTCGGGGAATGGGGTGACGGTACTTTACCGTTATTTTGTTCACGGTCCGACAATCAACGCACATCCTCCAAGTGTCATCCTTTTTGGGAACAAGGATCACGGGTACGGCACAAGGACTCAAGCTCTCCCTCACCAAGCCTTTAGTGAGCAATTCATCAACTTGCCTTTGCAATTCTCTTGTATCCTCCGGATTGCTCCTATAAGCCGGCTTGTTTGGGATTTGGGATCCCGGGACAAAGTCGATTTGGTGTTCAATACCCCTCAAAGGAGGTAATCCATCCGACATCTCATCCGGGAACATGTCCCCAAAATCCTTCAAGACATTCTCAAACACACTAGGCAAAGGGTTAGTAGAAAAATCACAATTAGAGTTAAGGATCATACCTTTATGCACTAGGCATAGGAGAAACTTGGTGCCATCAATTCCTCTTAGGACCTCGCCCGGTTGCATCATGGCGCATATGCCACCGGTAGATAAAGAAGGTGGGATTGCCACCATGCTTTTGGTCAAAGGGCTAGTCTCCATGATTGACTTGGCCTTTGCCGCTTCCCTCAACTCCCGCATTCGATTGTAGTCATCACTCACTTGTTTGGGAATTAGGGGCTTCAACACAAATTTCCTTCCTTCATGTTGGAGCGTGTAAGTGTTGACACGCCCGTCATGAACCGCTTGTCGATCAAATTGCCAAGGCCTTCCAAAGAGAAGGTGGCATGCTTGCATGGGCACCACGTCGAACAAGTTTTCATCCACATAACTACCCATTTTGAACTTGATCATTGCTTGCTTCACTATCTTTAACTCCCCACATTCACTAAGTCATTGCAACCGATATGGCTTGGGGTGTTTCACGGTAGGCAACTTCAATTGGGTTATAAGAGATTGACTCACAACATTAGTGCAACTCCCGGAGTCAATGATCATAGAGCATACAACACCCTTAACAAGACACCTAGCATGGAAAAGGTTTTCTCTTTGCAAGGTTTCGCCATCCTCCACAATCATAGCTCCTAAGCTCCTCCTCACAACTAGAAAAGTATGAGGTTCCTCATCCTCCACCGTGTCATCTTGATCATCCTTCTCTACTCCCTTATCTCCCTCTACTCCCTCATCTCCCTCCAGTTCACTCTCTTGTTCATAAGCATTTTCACCAACAACAACCATGGTCCTCTTCGTAGGACATTCCTTAGCAAAGTGTCCATACCCCTTGCATTTGTGACATTGAATGGAAGAAGAAGTAGGAGTATTCAATTGGGTTTTAGAATTACCTCCAACATTGGGTGTGTACTTCTCAAACGGCTTCTTCACATCTTTGCTAGCACTTGCTCCGCTAGGGCCACTTGCGTTTGTGAATCTTGCATTGGGAGTAGGATTTTTCCAATCCTTCGGCTTGTTCATGGAAGTAGAAGTGTTACTCTTGTAACGGTTGGACTTTTCTTTATCAAGCCATTGCTCGGCTTGAATAGCGGCATCAAGGACTTCTTGAAGTGAAAGATAAGCGTGCAATCTCAATTGTGAAGCTATGCCATAGCTCAAACCATTCATGAAAAGGATCACGGCTTACTCCTCATCTTCGGTGTCCATATCCAAGGCCATTCGAGTTCTTTCAAACTCATCATAATATTCATGCACCGTCTTGACACCTTGCTTCAACTCATAAAGTTTCTTGAGTTGTTCTTGACGATATCTAGGAGTGATGTACTTGATACTCATGATACCCTTCAAGTCATTCCAACCCACATTCACGGGAATTCCCGCCTTCTCCTTGATCTCTTGATGGATTCCCACCAAGTAGATGCATAGGACTCAAAGGATGAAATAGCATAAGTGCCTTTCTTGTCATCGGTCATGTCATTTGTGTCAAACATCCTTTCCATGAGTAGTACCCATTCAATGTAGGCACTCGGATCACAATTCCCTTTAAAGGATGGGAGATTAAGCTTTACACTATTGAGGTTGTTGTTGTCACGACCCCCACAGAAAGGCTCTGGTTGGCCCCCATAGTGATCTTCATTCACACCATACTCCCTCCTCGCATTCCCTCCAACATACCCCATAGGTGGCCCTCGACCTCGGCCCCTACCTCGATCCATATTTCGACCCCAATTCATACCTCGCCTTGGTTGAAAGTGATCATCAAACCTATACATATCATCACCATACTCTGCTTCCTCCCCTTCTTGAGCTTCATCAACTTGCTCAAGAGGTTGCACATTTCGGATGGGTCTTGGTAGTGGAATGTTTCTTGGGGGGTTGTCCAAGATATGGGGAATGCCCGTTCGTTGGGTATTGCCCAACATTTGATCAATTCTCTCTCGATCCTCCTTTATCCGTTGTTGATTGAGCAATTCAATGACATGGCTAACTTGCTCCGGGGTAAAGTTAGGAGTACTTGAGACATCAACTTGGACACTCGGGGTCCCTTTCTCAACTTGGACGCACGGGGTCCCTTTCTCCGATTGGACATTAGAAGTCCCTTGCTCAACTAGAGCACTAGAGTTCACCCTCTCAAGGCTTTCAATCCTCAAGTTCATACTATCCAGTTTGGCAAGGATAGTAGCAAGGGCACTCTTAGCAAAATCTTTGCCTTCCGTAGACATTGTACCTACACAAGTAACAAACGCTAGCAAAACAACCTCGCTCACTCCCTCACAAGTGTTTCACTCGGATCACTTGTTTAGTGGTGGTGGCTATTTCACTCTTGCTTGAATTCCAAAGCTTCACTAAGTTGAATAGCAAACCTCAACTTAATCACTCGACTCAAAAGCCAAATGCATTCCGGGGTGAGTGGAGTTGATATGACTCTATTGGAACGATAAGCTTTTTAAGTACGGACTTGAGTCAAAAGAGACTACGAGTCTTCTTTGAATTCTAGTCTCCGGTCTAGGCTTGAGTTTCCTAATAGCTTAGAAGGGCTAGCACAATTCAAGTAGGAAAGATTACTCAAAGAAGTACTAGCTAGACGCGATGCAATCAAAGAAACAAAAGATCCTACGAAAAACTACCCAAAGCAATAACTCCCAGAAGTAGGCGCCCCGCCTCAGCAGAGTAGGCGCTCCGCCTCTGTTGGAGGCGCTCCGCCTCTTTGGAGGAGGCACTCCGCCTCAGCAATTTCTAGAGAAGTCACAGAATTTAGGCGGTCCGCCTCAGGTTCTAGGCGCTCCGCCTCCTGCAACCTTCAACACCGGGTTTTCTTGGTTTTGCACCCAAAAATCCAACAATTCTTACGTTGTTTTAGCAATTCAAAGGTACCCCAATGTTGTTTCAATCACAAATAACAAACTGATAAGAATCAAATACGAAACGCGGAAATAAAGATAAAGAGCGAGACACTACTCGAACTCCCTACGAAGTAACTATGGAGAACTCGTTCCATAATACCCTCGTATCGGTGTCAAGGAGGACCTACACTATGCAACTACCCTCGAGCCGCACCTGGGACTCGCAAATAGAATGATCGGGGTGGTTTGGGGTTCAACTAGAATCCACTAGTAAACTCAAACCGTCTCAAAAGGGTTTTCATTCAAAGAGAATCCACTCTTGAACATTGTCAATTGACATTCAATCATTCATCATAATAGCTAACTAAGGAATAATGCTAAGCTATGGAGTATTTATAGGCCTCATTCAAGACATAAGGAAAGGCCTAAAGTACCCTTAAGTAAGTTCTAAAGTCATAAGCCACGTAGGGGCATAATAGAAATTACATAGGATAAAAACTAGAAAATCCCGCATGCTATTCAGCACTAGGCGCCCCGCCTGTTTATACTAGGCGCCCCGCCTAGTCTTCAGTAGGTGGTCCGCCTCTGCAGTAGGCAGCCAGGAATCCAGAGAGTGATCATGAAGTGGGCGGTCCGCCCCTTTGACTAGGCGGTCCGCCCCTCCTTGGGCAGCCTTGAAACGCTCCGAAATTGGTCCCGAATGCTCCTCGTTCCATGGCGTTCCAATGCATAAGCTCTTCCTTGGCCTTGGATGGTGTTTTTGGATGGTTGCTCGATTTGGGTCTTATCATCCTCCCCTTCTTGAGAAGATTTCGTCCTCGAAATCAAGGCTTGGTCTCTCATGGCTCTATCAACTCTTCGGGGTGGCCAAGAATCTCCTCCTTTGTCCTTCTTGATCGTCACTTTGGCATAGGCTTCTTCCAAGATCTTCCTCGCTTTAGCATGGAGCTTAGAACCTACAAGCAACGACAAGCAAAAACACGCAAACGTCCCACTTTGAAAGTAGGTTAGTGCAAGAAGTGTGGAAAACACACTCTTGTGATATAACCAAGCATCAATAACAATCATGAATATCAAGTCCCCAAAGAGAACAATAAGTACTTGGTTAAAAATCAACATGCACTCAACAAGATAATGAGCAAAGAGGTCATGGGAAGATGGAAAAGGCAAGATCAAGCTACCAAAATCCCCTTGAACCTTAAGCTCAAGATCAACACACCAACCTATCCTCGAGGTGTGATCAACATGTGGAGTGGAGTGAGTCAAATAGCCCACCCTACAAGTAGGATCAAGCACTCCACTCCCCTTCTTTAGAGCATACCTACTCACACCAAGGGGTTCCTCTTTCCCTTCTATTTCATCAACTAGGCAACCCTCCTCAAAAGTCAAGCTCTCAAGGAAGGTGTTGATGATGGATTCTTCTTCATCACAACCCAAACTAGCAATAGTAGGGTCACTCAAAGAACCATCTACCTCACCCACATTTTCAAGCAATGGGTTGCCTAAGGGGTCAAACCCTTCACACCATGGGGGTTCCACTTGACCACCCACCCTAGTCCGATACAAATCGCTACCACAAATGAGATTATCTTCACACAATGGAAATGTAAAAGCATGCACCTCAAATTCATGGTCAATTACAAGCATGGTATCAAGACTAGGTTCTTCACCCACACTCAAGGAGTCTTCGAAAATAAATCGATCCATCTCACACTCTAGAGACTCCTCAAGGTAACAATCATCCTTGCTATAACACATTGGCCCACCAAATAGGAGCATATCAATTAGGGAATGGTCAACTACCTCATCTTTCCCTATGTCAAATGTTGGCGGTGTGTCATAGCAAAGGTCACAATCATGGTCAACTATTAAATCTACACTAGGGAGGGGTTCAATGAACAATGAGCTCACATCATGATGTGGCATAGTGCTCCTCCCAACTAGTGTTTCACATGCAAACTCAAGTTGACAACTAGACTCTTCACTAGTGGTATACTCACTAGATGCATCAAAACCACCAACTAGTGTTGAGTCATCACAAGACAAGTAGCTAGTAGGTTCATGAAAAGGTGAAGCAACACTTACATTTGTAGTACTCCCTTGATCACTCACAAGGTTTGAAGTGTCATATGCAACTTCCCCTTCATGAAGCTCACATTGAGGCTCCAATGACTTGTCTTCAAATGTACCTACACAAGAACTTTCACAAGAAGAGATAGAAGATAAAGAAGGGTTAGAACAATGGGTGCTCTCACTCTCAATTTTTCCTTCCTCACCCCTCATCTCTCTTAATTTTACCTCACGGTCAAGTGTAGTTTGTGGTGACAATCCACTCACATCACTCCTCGATTCCTCTCCTTTTTCCTCTCTTGGATTGTCACCGGTCACTCCCTCACTTCTCTCTATCTTTTCTCTCTCAATTGGAGTAGAGTGACTATCATTTTCATCATGCATTGGCAAAACAATGAAATTGTTTGCCTCGGGTTCAAGTATAATGGGTGACTTGGCTTTAGCCGCTTCCTTCAACTCCTTCATGAGTTTGTAGTCATCAATCACTTGCTTGGGAGTTAGGGGTTGGAGCACGAACTTTTTCCCCTCATGCATCACCGTATAGGTGTTGGCATGGCCATTATGAACCACACGTCGATCAAATTGCCATGGCCTACCAAAGAGAAGGTGGCATGCTTGCATAGGCACAACATCGAACATGTGCTCATCCACATAGTTCCCAATCTTGAACTTGATCAAACATTGTTTAACCACCTTCAACTCACCACAATCACTAAGCCATTGTAACCGGTAAGGATTTGGGTGTTTTAAGGTGGGTATTTTCAATTGGGCAACTAGTGTTTGGCTAATAACGTTAGCACAACTCCCCGAATCAATGATCATAGAGCAAATGAGACCCATGACTCGGCAAGTGGAGTGAAAAAGGTTCTCTCGTTGTAAGGTCTCAACATCCTCCACACACATGGCTCCTAGACTCCTTCGCACAACAAGGAAGGCACGGGCATCATCATCTTCTTCTTCCATGGCAACAATCTCCCCAACATCTCCTTCCTCATCACCCTCTACTCCCTCTTCTTCCTCGGGTTCACTCTCTTGCTCATACACCAAATCACCAACCACAACCATGGTTCTTTTTGTAGTGCATTCCTTAGCAATGTGCCCAAAGCCCTTACACTTATAACATTGAGTAGAAGTAGAAATAGGATTACTCAAGCGGGTTTTAGAATTACCTTCCAAGTGTGGTGTAGTCTTCTCATAAGGCCCTTTCACTTCTTTGCTAGCACTTGCACTTGGAAAGTTGGCATTTGGAGGCTTCCACTCCTTTGGCTTGCTTGTAGTGGTAGGAGTGTTGTTTTTGAACTTCTCTCTTTTGAGCCAAGTCTCGGCATCAATTGCGGCTTCAAACATATCTTGAAGTGTGAGATAATGATGCAATCTCAATTGAGAAGCTATACCATAGCTCAAGCCATTCTTGAATCGGATCATGGCTTCTTCTTCACCTTCGGTATCCATATCCAATGCCATCCGGATCTTCTCAAACTCATCATAGTACTCATGCACCGATTTGACACCTTGCTTTAGATCATAGAGCTTCTTGAGTTGCTCTTGCCGATACCTTGGAGTTATGTACTTGGTGTTCATAAGGCCTTTCAACTCATCCCAAGTCACATTCAAATGCAAATTCATCCTTCTCCTAGACCTCTTCATAGACTCCCACCAAGTAGAAGCATAGGCCTCAAAGGTAGAAATAGCATATGTACCCTTTCGCTCCTCGGTCATCTCATTGGTATCAAACACCCTTTCCATTTGTAGTACCCATTCCATGTATGCCTCCGGATCACAAGTTCCTTTGAAGGATGGAAGATTGAGCTTGACACTATTGAGGTTGTTGTTGTTGTCACGTACCCCATAGTTAGGCTCCGGTTGGCCTCCATAATGGTCATCATGTGCAACATACTCTCTCCTAGCATTCCCTCTAGCATAGCCCATGGGTGGCCCTCGACCTCGGCCTCTACCCCTATCCACATTTCGACCCCAATTCATTGGCCTCCTAGGTTGATAAGGAGCATCATACCCATAGGCCTCATCACCATACTCGGCTTCCTCCTCTTCTTGAGCCTCAACAACTTGCTCAAGAGGTGGGACAAACCTAACGGGTCTTCGAAATGGAGCATTTCCTTGGGGATTGCCCAAGTTGAGAGGATTGCTCTCTTGTTGGGGATTGCCCAACCCACGCTCTCGTAGAGCTTCAACTTTGCTTTGTTCATACCTCTTGTTTAGCTCAACAAAGTGTCCGGGAGTCATAGGAGTGCTATGACTCGTGCCTTCTCCGGATTCAATTTGGACACTCGGGTTCCTCCTCTCACCGGTCTCAACTTGGTTCCTCTCGACAGACTCAAGTCTCAAAGTGATATCCTCCAACTTGGCTATAACGGTAGCCATGAAAATTTTCATAGGATCATCTCCATCGGTTGCCATAGTACCTACAAAAAGCAACAAACGTTAGCAAAATTCCTCACCCACTCCCTTACAATTGTTTTCACTCGGCTCGCTCGTGTTTAGTGGGGGATGGATATTTCACACAAGTTTGAGTCTAAAAGCTTCAAGTAGTTGACCAACGAACCACAACTCAATCACTCACTTATCAAGTTCAAATGCACTCCGGGGTGAGTGGAGTTAATGGGACTCGATTGGACGATAGGCACTTTAAATGAGGACTTGAATCAAAAGATACTACGGATCTTCTTTGAATTCTAGTCTCCTTTCTATGGCACGATGATCCTAATAGCTCAAAGTAATTAGCACTAATCGAGTAGGATTATACTCTAATAGCACTAACCGGAAGCAATGCAATCAGCAAAACAAGAGAACCTAGAAGGAACTACCCAATGCCCAACTTGAAGGAAGTAGGCGCCCCACCTGTTTTGAGTAGGTGGTCCGCCTGGTTCCCTGTAGAGGGGAGTAGGCGGTCAGCCTACTTGAAGTAGGCGGTCAGCCTACTCTACTAGGCGGTCCGCCTCTGTAAAATCCAGAGAGTGAGTAAAAAGTAGGCGGTCCGCCCCTTCTACTAGGCGCCCCGCCTAGTGCAACTTCCAGCACTGTTCAAACTCGTTTTTCTTGCCTTTGGCACCCAAAATTCCAACAATCCACACGTTGTTTTATCAATACGAAGGTACCCAAACGTTGTTTCAAGCACAGAGATCAAACCCCAATCAATTTCATCAAAACCCAATCAAAATTCAATAATCTACCATGTTCATCATGTTCATAGCTAGGGTTTCAAGCTTTTTCAATTTCTTCAAGGGTTTCAAATCTCAAATCATGGAATACAACTCCAAATCGTGTGTGTTGGGTACCAAAATAACGGGTTTCCAATAAGGAACAAACCCCAATATCAATCACAACACGAATCAATCCAAAACACAAGATAGAACAAATTTTTTTGGTATTTTTCAATTTTTTTTTTTTTTTTTTTTTTGTGATTTTCTCCTTTCCAATAACAAGAACAAGAAAACTAAAGATAGAATCGACCTAGGCACGAAGAATCAAGGGTCGGGGGTTTGTAGAAACAAAACCCGAGCCTTGCTCTGATACCAAGATGATAAGAATCAAATACGAAACGCGGAAATAAAGATAAAGAGCGAGACACTACTCGAACTCCCTACGAAGTAACTATGGAGAACTCGTTCCATAATACCCTCGTATCGGTGTCAAGGAGGACCTACACTATGCAACTACCCTCGAGCCGCACCTGGGACTCGCAAATAGAATGATCGGGGTGGTTTGGGGTTCAACTAGAATCCACTAGTAAACTCAAACCGTCTCAAAAGGGTTTTCATTCAAAGAGAATCCACTCTTGAACATTGTCAATTGACATTCAATCATTCATCATAATAGCTAACTAAGGAATAATGCTAAGCTATGGAGT
Organism: Petunia secreta; assembly: GCA_029990175.1. NCBI lineage: Eukaryota > Viridiplantae > Streptophyta > Magnoliopsida > Solanales > Solanaceae > Petunia > Petunia secreta. Next base: position 5,712,753 of record JARKIP010000053.1, read on the forward strand.
ATTTATAGGCCTCATTCAAGACATAAGGAAAGGCCTAAAGTACCCTTAAGTAAGTTCTAAAGTCATAAGCCACGTAGGGGCATAATAGAAATTACATAGGATAAAAACTAGAAAATCCCGCATGCTATTCAGCACTAGGCGCCCCGCCTGTTTATACTAGGCGCCCCGCCTAGTCTTCAGTAGGTGGTCCGCCTCTGCAGTAGGCGGCCAGGAATCCAGAGAGTGATCATGAAGTGGGCGGTCCGCCCCTTTGACTAGGCGGTCCGCCCCTCCTTGGGCAGCCTTGAAACGCTCCAAAATTGGTCTCGAATGCTCCTCGTGGCGTTCCAATGCATAAGCTCTTCCTTGGCCTTGGATGGTGTTTTTGGATGGTTGCTCGATTTGGGTCTTATCACAAACTCCAACAACTTTTATCCAACCCCAATCAAAAACAAACAATCCACCATGTTCATCATCTTCAAAACTAGGGTTCAAAATTTTTAAATTTTCAAAGGGTTTCAAATTTTCAAATCTTTCGTTTCAACTCCAAATCTTGTATTTAGGGTACCAAAAGAACGGGTTTCCAATAAGGAACAAACCCCAATAACAATCACACAACGGGTCCAACATACCAAGAATCTATGATCATATTTTTTTGTGTTTTTCAACTTTTTCTATTTTTTTTTTTTTGTGTTTTCTTCTTTTTCTTCAACAACAAATAAGAACCTAACGTAGAAACTAACCTAGGCACGAAGAATCAAGGGTCGGGGGTTTGTAGAAATAAAACCCGAGCCTTGCTCTGATACCAAGATGATAAGGATCAAACTAAACGCGGAAAATAAAGATAGAGAGCGAGACACTACTCGAACTCCCTACGAAGTAACCCCGGGGAACTTGTCCCGAGATACCCTCGTATCGGTGTCAAGAAGGACCTACACTATGCAACCACCCTCGAGTCGTACCCGGGACTCGCAAGTAGAATGATCGGGTTTTCGGTTCAAGACTCAACTAGGTTCCACTAGTGAATTCAAGCAACCAAGACAAAGGGTTCTCCAAACAAGAGATAGATTCTTTTCATCATTCATAAAATTCAAGGTAAGCTAATGGTTGAGGAGGCTAAGTGAAGTATTTATAGGCTTCACTTAGTCATACTAAAAGGTCTAAAGTACCCCCAAAGTGGGTTAAAACAAATAAGGTCACGCAGGGCTATAGTTGGAAGTTCATACAAAAAGTAGTAAAATATCCCGCATGCTGAAACAGGGGGAGGCGCTCCGCCTCAGGGGGAGGCGCTCCGCCTCCAGCTGATGTGGCGCTCTGCCTCAGGATGAGGCGCTCCGCCTTCTTCTGTTCAGCTCTCTGCTTTTTGGTAGGCGCTCCGCCTCAGCTTTGAGGCGCTCCGCCTCCTTCTGGAACTTGTGCAAGAGGCTCAAAATGAGCTTGGGGTGGATCCCCTTGGAGCCCAAGTGTTCCTCCATCCATGGTGCTCAAAAGCATGATCCTCGAGCTACTCTCGGAGCCTCCTTCCATGTCCCTCCAAGTCAAGTGAAGATGGGTGTCTTGAATCAACTTTGCTTGACTTCTAGTGAACGGCCTTGAGGTCATATGCCCCGCATCAACATGTACCAACAAACAGATCAGAACATGGGGTCACCACCACCGGCAGTTACCGGGACGACATTTTATCCAAGCGGAAATTTTCTCTTGATTGTTCTTTTCTGACCGGTATTGATGTTGGAAATTTAAAAGGATGAAAAGGGGTGGAGTTTGCAGCGACGCTGCCGTAAAAGCGGCTGAGCAGTCGCTCCTCCCCTCTCTCTGTCGCCGATGTGTTTCTGTATCGCTGGATCGGTACCACCCCTGTTTCCGTTGTTTGGATCGATTTAGCAACTTGTTCCTTAATTCTGATTGTTTGGTTGATATAAGATATGGTTACTTTGTTTACATCACTGACCGTTCCGTTAATGTTTACATTTGATATTTTTTTAATTGACTGTTTCAGAGAATTAGAAACAGGTCTTGGTGCTGGATTTTATCGTGGTTAATGACTGGATTTCGGATATGCACTTATATATATATATATATGCAACATATTGATTCCGAATGGGTGTCACGTATCTTGAGCATAGATATTGCAACTTTGACAAAGCCTATGAAAATACACACTTATTTGAGATTTACTTGCATTGATATTGAATGGATACTACACCGTTCTGCCAATGACGTTTGGAGGCCAATTCAAGTCCCGTCTCGTATTTACCGTCCTTACGTGTCCCGAAAACGAACAAAAAAGGCGATGACGATGCATATCACTTTGCAAAGTAAGCGATAGCGGAGCAGTGGGATTGGAAGTACTTGGCATGGCAACACGACCGGCTCTGTGTTTGCAGCCGTACTGACATCCCTAACCTCTTCTCGACGCAATACATATTCTGAGCCTAAACTTTCAAAAATTCCCTTTTCCCTTTTTTGTTTTCTTTTTAATAATATTGTTATTACAATTACTTTTAATACTAATATTTTTTTATTATTATCGTTACTGTTATTTTCTTATAATTATTATCATTATTATTATTGATTGCTTTATTATTTATTTATTTATGTACTACTACTACTACTACTACTGCTGCTGCTGCTGCTGCTGCTGCTGCTGCTGCTGCTGCTGCTGCTGCTGCTGCTGCTGCTGCTGCTGCTGCTGCTGCTGCTGCTCCTGCTCCTGCTCCTGCTCCTGCTACTGCTACTACTACTACTACTACTTTATTCTACTTTTATTTTTGCTTTATTTCATTAGTTATATTACTAACTTCATTTTCATATTTTTGCGAGGTACGTCACGAAAATAAAATGATGACGCTTTTGGAAGAGGACTAAGAATAATTTAAATTATTACTTTAATTTATTTTATCATTTCTGATTAATTTTTTTCGCAATGTTCACTAACTTTTTTGTTCTATTTGTGAAGTACTTCGGATGGAAGTTTGCCAAGAAAAGTCGTCGTATAAGTTGAATGATTTATATTTAATATGAATTGTATCTAAATTGTATTGCATAAAGTTGGTGATTATTAGTTTAAAATTGCTTAAATGCTTTTAATTATTTAGATTAAATCTCAATTATTTAGTCTGGTCGGGAACCACATTTTGTGGAATCTGAGAGGTGCCTAACACCTTCCTCTTGGGTTAATCTGAACCCTTACTCAGAATTCTCGGTTCGTAGATCAAGTATCGGGGTTAATATTAAAATTGGCTAGAAACAAAGTAGGTGCCCTAATACGCCTAGTTAAAAAATATGTTAGGTGGCGACTCCAAGTCCTTACCCGCGAACCTCAATAAGTCGAGCCATGTTTCGAACTCTAACTGGGGTTCGGGAAAAATGGGTGTCGACATGCGCCATGTCGCGCCTATGTGGCGTGATGACTTGGCGAGGGTGTCACACTCTCCCCCATCTGATGCTGCGTCGACCGCGGTGCAATGCTGCTACATATACTCATGGCACTTGTCCTTGAATTGCAACAAGTCTTGATATTGCTCCTACGTAGGCTCCTCCAGAGATTGTTCCTTCCAGTGCACAAGGAACATGGCTGTCGGTTTTTTACCCTTCTTGCCTCTCGCTTCGTAGTCAATGATCGCTCCGATCTCTCGCTCTTCCGAGGCAGTGATGGTAATAGGTGCGCGAGTCGTTTTGCCCCGACTCTTCTTCCTTGTTTTCATAGTACGGCTTCAACACGCTAGCATGGAAGACTGGGTGGATCTTCAAGTGTGTAGGCAAGTCTAACTAGTAAGAAACCTTGTCAATCTTAGCAATGATCTCGAACGGCCCTTCTTACTTGCGCACTAAGTTTGAATGCATGCCTTGTAGTGCCTTGAACTGTCTCGGGTTAAACTTGACTAAGACCATGTCCCCAACTTGATACTCCATGGGACGCCTCTTGCGGTCGGCAAACTTCTTCATCTTCCGGGACGCCTTGTCCAAGTAAGACTTAGCAGTGTCAAGCTGCTCTCCAAAGCCCTTAGCCATGTGATATGCTCCCAAACTCTTGCCCTTGAACGCGACCGGTAAAGAATGAGGAGTTTGAGGCTGTTGGCCTGTGGCTAGCTCGAATGGTGTCTTCCCTGTGGACTCGCTCCGCTGTAAGTTGTATGAGAATTGGGCTACATCCAAGAGCCTTGCCCAATCCTTTTGATGTGCGCTCATAAAGTGTCTCAAGTAGCACTCAAGTAGCGCATCGACACGCTCTATTTGGCCATCCGTCTGAGGGTGGAAACTGGTAGAGCAATACAACTCCGTGCCAAGCATCTCGAACAACTCTTTCCAAAAGTTCCCACTAAAGCGAGGGTCTTGATCACTAATGATATGCCTCGGCAAGCCCCAATATTTTACAACATTCTTAAAGAATAACTTGATGGCTTCCTTAGCAGTGCAACTAGCTGAGGCGAGCATGAAAGTAGCATACTTAGAGAATCTGTCTACCAAGACCATAATAGTACCGCATCCGTCGGACTTCGGCAAGCAAGTGATGAAGTCCATGGTGACACTCTCCCACGGACGCTCCGAAACAGGTAGTGGGTCTAATAGTCCTTCGGGTGACCACTGCTCCACCTTTTCTTGTTGGCATACAAGACAAGTCTGCACATATACCTCAATGTCATCTCTCATGTGTGGCTAATAGTATACCGATTCAACAAGGCCCTTGTGCAGCGTTGGCCTAGGTGACCGGCCCACAATGTATTATGGCTCTCCTTCACAATGCGCCGCCTAAGATTCTCATACTTAGGCACATAGACCCTTCGTCCTGTGGTGAGCAATAAGCCTTCCTCGACCCAGAAGCGCCTTGTCTTACCCTGAGTGGCTAACGCTAAAAGCTGCTTAGCGACTGGATCATGCTGCATACCCTCCTGTATGGCATCTCAGATGGCAAAGCTTGCTGAAGTGATGGAAGCAAGTTCAGCTTTGCGACTTAAGGCATCGGCCACAACATTGCCTTTGCCGGGCTTGTACTCAAGCACATAATCAAACTCGGCTAGAAAATCTTGCCATCTAGCTTGCTTTGGTGTGAACTTCTTCTGTGACTGGAAGTAGCTAGTAGCCACATTATCGGTTTTGACCACGAACTTTGATCCAAGCAAGTATTGGCGCCAAGTGCAGAGGCAATGTACAATGGCCGTCATCTCCTTCTCTTGTACGGTGCAGTGCCGCTCCGTCTCATTCAGCTTGCGGCTCTCAAAGGCTATGGGGTGTTTGTCTTGCATCAACACACCCCCAATAGCAAAGTCGGATGCATCCGTGTGCACCTCGAACATCTTGGTGAAGTCGGGAAATACTAGAACTGGCTCCTCCATCACGACTCTCTTAAGGCCTTCAAACGCCTTTTGACATAACTCCGACAAAACCCACGGATTGTTCTTCTTTAGTAGCTCCGTCAAGGGTACGGCTTTAGCAGAGTATCCACCTATGAAGCGTCAATAGTAGTTAACAAGACCAAGGAAATATCTCAACTCTGTTACTTTGGTCGGGGGCTCCCATTCTTGTATGGCACGAACTCTGGCCTCGTACATCCACAACTCTCCATTTCTAATAATATACCCCAAGAAGTGTACCTTTGATCAGGAAAACTCGCAGTTCTCCCTCTTATTGTATAGCTCATTCTCCCGCAAGACTTGGAAAACTATCCTTAGGTGCTCCACGTGCTCCTCCAAAGTGTGGCTATAGATGACAATTTCGTCCAAGTAGACTACCATGAATTAATCAAGATAGGGGTGGAAAATCTTGTTCATAAGTGTGCAAAAGGTAGCGGGTGCGTTGGTTAAGCCGAAGGGCATCACCAACCACTTGAAAGCTCCATACCTTGTCACACATGCGGTCTTTGGCTCATCCCCTTCTGCAATGCAAACTTCATAGTAGCCCTTCCGTAAATCCACTTTGGTGAAGTACTTTGCTTGTCCAAGCCTATCGAACAAATCAGCAATGAGAGGGATGGGGTACTTATTCTTGACGGTCACCTTGTTGAGCGCCCGGTAGTCAATGCATAGCCTCAACGAACCATCCTTCTTCTTTTGGAATAGGACCGGCGCGCCATACGGTGCCTCTGACGGACGAATGTGGCCGGCATCGAGCAACTCCTTTAACTCCTTGTGTAGCTCCTCTAACTCGGATGGCGCCATACGGTATGAGGCATAGGCAGGGGGTTTAGCTCCAGGCTCCAACTCGATCTTATGGTCACCTCACGCCTAGGTGGTAAGTGCTTCGGCAACTCTTCGGGCATCACGTCCTTGTTCTCCTCGAGCACATTCTCTATGCATGGTAGCAAGGTCTCTATGGCACCATTTTCTTCACTCAAGCTTGCAATGGTTGCAATGAATGTCGGCTCGCCCTTCTTCAATCCTTTCACAGGCTGCATAGTTGATAGGTGTGCATGACTCTGTCCTTGGGGCATCGTAGACATAGGCACCATGCATGGCCCTTCTCGCTCCACAACCAAGAGACGTTGTAAGTAAGTATCTATCATAGAATGGCACTGCCTAAAGAACTCCTGCCCAAAGATGATGTCAAATATGTCCAAAGGCGCCGTTAAGTTAGACTTGTCCTTCCAATCGCCCAAGGCAACACTAACCCCGTTGGCTATGCCTCGTACTGGTTTTTGGGGCATTGACTGTATTGAGGCAGGTGTTGGTCGGGCTTAGCTTCAATCCAAGTCTCTTTTATGCGGCCTCGGTCATGAAATTAGCTTGGGCTCCAGTTTCAACCATGGCGCAGGTAGGCTTGTTGTTGATGGTGATGTCCACATACTGTGTGCCGTTCTCCTATGGTTTGCTAGATTTCTCCGTGACAGCAACACATAGTCCAATCATGCCTAGTTTCATTGTGCCCAAACTCGTCTCTGGATCTTGTGCCTCCGCTTCTTTCTTCTCACGTATCTTGGCACCAAGGGTCTTCAACTCGGGACACTTTGTGAAGCCATGAGGTCCCCCATACACATAGCATCCACACCCTTTCTTCTCGGCTTGCGCCTTCTTCTCGGCTTGCACCTTCTTCTCGGCATAATCTTGACACGCAGTTTTCTTGCTATCCGACTTGTGAGCATCGTTTGACTTGGAATGTTGCTGCCTCTCCTTGCCTTTGCCACGATCTCCCCCACCTTTGGAATGATTATCCTTCGACTATTTGCCCTTCTTCTTGTCATACTTGTCATCCGACAAAGAGTCAGCCTCGACGATAGCTTCATCAATAGTAGCGACTTGCCAGTGTTGCAAATCCTTTCTAGCCCAGCCTTGCAACCCGTCCATGAAGTGGAATAGCAAGTCTTCATCAGTGAGGTTTGGGATTTGAAGCATGAGCGTCATGAACTTCTCTATATAGGCACTGATGCTCCCCATTTGCTTCAGCTCCCTCAGCGTGCACCTTGCTTCATATATGACATTGTTGCGGAAGAAAGCCCTCTTGACCTCGGTCTTGAACTGCTCTCATGTTCCAATTATGCACGAGCATTTCTTCATGTCGGCCTCCTTACTTCTCCACTAAAGCATGGCCTTTTCTGAGAGATAGGGGATAGCGGCAGCAATCTTCTTTTCCCCAGCCTTCATGTTACCATGCTTGAAGTAATTCTCCATGTGCCATAAGAAGTTTTCAACCTCTTCACTAATGAGAGGTTCAATGAAAACCGAGCTCACATCATGATGTGACTTACCATCCCTCTTAACTAGTGGTTCACAATCACACACAAGTTGACCAACCGACTCTACATTAGTTGCAAACACATTGTAATCACGCAATTCATCAACTAGTATAGAGTTTTCACCAACACTATCATAAGACAAGGAAGTAACATGTTCAAGGGAAGATCTTTCACCAACACCAACACTTCGAGTGGCCATCTTGCTCACTCAATGCACTTGAAGTGTGTTGAATTGTTTCTCCACCTTGAAGCTCACATTGAAGATTTTCTTCACCTTATTCATCCTTCTTGGGACATGATTGAGGCACCATTGGTTAGCCTCCAAGAGTACCTACACAAGAGCTAACACAAGTAGAAGAAAAATATAAAGGGTTAAGGTTAGAATAAGGGGTGTCCTCACTCACAATGATTCTTTTTCCCTCTTTCATTTCCCTCATTTTCTTTTCAAGGTTTGGTGTAGATTCGGATGGTGACATCCCACTCACATCACTCAACGCATTCTCTCATTTTTCCACTCGAGGAATGTCACCGGTCACTCCCTTACTCCTCTCAATCTTTTGTCTCTCAAATTCGAGTGAATTGGGACGAGACCCAAGAATACCTATAGCCGGAGTAGGTGGACTTTTAACATCAACCCGGAATCTAGGACTAAGAGACTCATCATTTGAGGTCTCTTTCTTCTTTGTTGGTGAACCACTTGGCTTTGGTGCTTGTGGTTTGGGGTTCACCTTGTTGACAATTGTCAACTCTTTTGTTGCACTAGTCCCACCACTTCTTTTGTGTATAGGAGTTCCTGATTGCTCAATTTCGACCATGGATTGAAGTTCTCGCTCCCTCCTCCTTTGCACAACCTAAGCATGTAATTGAGGGGTCATCTTTCCCCTCATACCGTAAGGTGCAAACTCATATACCCCTTGACCCGTGGCCACTAGATATATATCCCACTTAGCATCATATCGAATCTCCTTATTGTGCAACCATGGCTCACCTAGCCAAACATCTGCATTTGGTACGGGATACACATCACACCAAACATACTCATTGTAACCCTTATGAGATATAAGTACCTGTGCCTCCTTGAAAACCAGAACTTCTTTGTACTCATAGGAGTACTTTAGATCATGGCATGGTATCTTTAACATTTGAACTAATCTTGGGTTAATGCAATTGGCATCGGTTTAACCAATTTGGAGCAAGTGTCCATCAACCCCATTTACCCCAATAACAAACCTACTTCTACCCAAGTTTCGTATAGGCACATCCAAAGAAGAGCTTGAATGTCCAAGACTATCATCACTATCAACTCAGGTTTTCCTTATCCCTCCACTAGTGGAACCACCACTAGAACATCCTCCACTTCCCGTCACTCTTCAAACATTAGAAGTGTTGTTGAAAGTCGAGGAAGGAGTACTACTAGGGGAACCATAGGAACTCCTCGAAGTAGGAGTTTGGTAGAAATCTCCTCTACCCTCCTCGGTTCCACAACCCATAGAGTGACTCATACCATCTCTTTCCGCGGCCTCGTTCTCCATCTTGGTTCCCAAGCATTGGAGTCGACTATCTATTGCCTCCATCTTAGCCATGATACTTGGGAGGTAAGCTTCAACTACCTCCCTCTCACTTACACCTTTCTCACCACTCCCACTTCCCACCAAACCTCCCTTATGGCTTCTTGTACCTGCAAAAGACATTTTAAGAAAGTGCAAAGGTTAGTATAAACAACCTCACTTGCTCTCCCTTACCTTTGGTGGTGGCTCTCCCTTACCTTTGGTGATGTGGGGCATACTACCTCAAGGCCTTTCACTAGAAGTAAAGCCAACTTGATTCAAGACACTCATCTTCACTTGACTTGAAAGGACATGGAAGAAGGCTCCGAGAGTGGCTTGAAGATCATGAATTGGAGTACCATGGATGGAGGACTGCAGGGGCTCCAAGGGGAGCCACCCCAAGCTCATTTTGAGCCTCTTTCACAAGTCCCAAGATGAGGCGGAGCGCCTCACAGATGAGACGGAGCGCCTACCAAAAGTCAGCTCTCTGGACTCCTCAGCATTTGGGGTGACCCCTTAGTCACTGAAGAATTACAAGGGGTGGCCTCCTAGTTGGGGGACGCGGACCACCTACCCCCTGTGACAGCATTGCGGGATTTTGCTTAGTTTTGTGTGAAATTCCAACTACAGCCCTGCGTGGCCTTATTTGTTTTAACCCACTTTGGGGGTACTTTAGGCCTTTCATTATGTCTAAGTGAAGTGAAGCCTATAAATACTTCACTTGTCTTTATTGAACCTTAGCTTACTTTGATTATTGTTGAATGATGAATAGAGTTGAACTCTTGTTTATAAAGAAACCCTTTTGGTTGGCTTGAATTCACTAGCGGATCCTAGTTGATTATCGAACCGACACCCGATCATTCTACTTGCGAGTCCCGGGTGTGACTCGAGGGTGGTAGCATAGTGTAGGCCCTTCTTGACGCCGATACGAGGGTATCACGGAACAAGTTCTCCGTGGTTACCTTGTAGGGAGCTCGAGACGTGTCTCGTTCTCTTTATCGTTCTTTGTATTTTGATTTTGATCCTTATCATCTTGGTATCAGATCAAGGCTCAGGTTTTGTTCCTACAAACCCCCGACCTTTGATTCTTCGTGCCTAGGTCGGTTTCTACTTTAGTTTTCTTGTTGTTGCTATCGGAAAGAAGAAAAACACAAAAAAATAATAGAAAAAGTTGAAAACAGCAAAAATTTGGCCTATCTTATTCGTTGGATTGATTCTTGATATGATTGATATTGGGGTTTGTTCCTTGTTGGAAACCCGTTATTTTGGTACCTAAAAATCTTGATTTTAAGTTGTATCCAAGATTTGAAAATTTGAAACCCTTTGAGATTTGAAAATTTTGAAATCCTAACTATGAACGTGATGAACATGGTGGATTACTTGTTTTTTATTGGGGTTTGATAAAAGTTATTGGGGTTTGATCTTGGAGGTTGAAAACACATTTGGGTATCTTCGGATTGCTAAAACAGCGTGGGAATTGTTGGATTTTTGAGTGCAAAACAAAGAAAACACGAAGTGAAACTGTGCTGAAAATCGCAGTAGGCGGGGAGCGCCTATACACAGAGGCGGGCCGCCTAAAGTCTGTGAACTCTCTGGATTTTGTGAGGCGGAGCGCCTCCCCAAAGAGGCCGAGCTCCTCCTCACTGCTACCTTGCTCTGGGCGGCCGCCTACTCTGCAGAGGCGGGGCGCCTAGTCCTGAAGGTATTGGTTTTGGGTAGATTCTTCTAGGGTCTCTTATTTCTTTGATTGCATTGCATCTAGCTAGTACTTCTTTGAGTAATCTTTTCTACTTGAATTGTGCTAGCCCTTCGAAGCTATAAGGAAACTCAAGCCTAGATAGGAGAGTAGAATTCAAAGAATACTCGTAGTATCTTTTGGCTCAAGTCCGCACTTTAAAGAGCTTATCATTCCAATAGAGTCACATCAACTCCACTCACCCCGGAGTGCATTTGGCTTGTGAGTTGAGTGATCAAGTTGAGGTTTTTTGCTCAACTTAGTGAAGCTTTGGATTCAAGCTAGAGTGAAATATCCATCACCACTAAACGAGTGAACCGAGTGAAACACTTGTGAGGGTGTGAGTGAGGTTATTTGGCTAACGTTTGCTCATTTTGTAGGAACGATGGCCAACGAAGGAGATGATTTCACTACGAATGTCTTTGCTGCTATCCTCGCAAAATTGGATAGTATGAACTTGAGGATTGAAAGCCTTGAGAGGGTGACATCAAGTACCCTAGTTGAGCAAGGGACTTCCAATGTCCAATCGGAGAAAGGGACCCCGAGTGTCCAAGTTGAGAAAGGGGCCCCGAGTGCCCAAGTTGAAGCCGTTGAGGGCACAAGTAGTTCGACCTTTACCCCGAAAAAGTTGTTGAGTTGCTTAATCAACAACGGGTAAAGGAGGATCGTGACCGGATTGAACAAGTCTTGGGCAATACCCAACGAGTGACCCTTCCTAACCCTATGGGCAATCCCCAGAGAAATATTCCACTTCACGGACCTATTCGAAATGTTCAACCTCTTGAGCAAGTTGCACAAGCTCAAGAAGGGGATGAGGAAGAAAATGAGACGGCCATGATTCGATTTAAAGGAGGCTTGAACCGAGACATAGCTTCATAATTGAAGTTTCACAAGTATGATAATCATTACAAGCTATGTAAAGATGCGGTTGAAGCCGAGAAATGGCTCAAAGAGGAGAAATCCCTTCGCTACAAGAGTAGTATTACTACTCCCATGAGCAAGAAGTGGAAGACTCCTACTACAAATGCAAGATTCCTAAATGCAAGTGGTGCAAGTGCTAGCAAGGATGTGAAGAAGCCTTATGAGAAGTCTACACAACATGTGGGAGGTAACTCTAAAATTCACTTGAGTAATCCTACTTCTACTTCTACTCAATGCTATAAATGTAAGGGTTATGGACATATTGCCAAAGATTGCCCTACCCGGAAAACTATGGTTCTTGTAGGTGACTTGGTGTATGAACAAGATAGTGAACCCGAGGATGAGGGAGTGGAGTGTGATGAGGAGGTTGATAGTGGGGAGGATGAAATTGAGGATGATGATCCCCATGCCTTCCTTGTTGTGAGGAGGAGTTTAGGTGCCATGTTTGTGGAGGATAGTGAGACTTTACAAAGGGAGAATCTTTTCCATGCTAGATGCCGAGTCATGGGTATTGTTTGTTCCATGATTATTGACTCAGGAAGTTGTGCCAATATCATTAGCCAATCAGTAGTTTCCCAATTGAAGATACCTACCTTGAAACACCCAAATCCTTACCGTTTGCAATGGCTTAGTGAGTGTGGTGAATTGAAGGTGGTAAATCAAGTAATGATCAAGTTCAAGATAGGGAACTATGTGGATGAACACATGTTTGATGTGGTGCCTATGCAAGCATGCCACCTTCTCTTTGGAAGGCCTTCGCAATTTGATAGACATGTGGTTCATGATGGCCGTGCTAACACCTACACGGTTAAGCACGAGGGAAACAAGTTTGTGCTTAGACCCTTAACTCCCAAGCAAGTTAGTGAAGATTACAAGCGAATGAGGGAGTTAAGAGAGGCGGCAAAGGCTAAGTCGGTCGTTGAGACTAGTCCTTTGGCCGAGAGCTTGGTGGTGATTCCACCATCTTCTACCGATAGCATATGTGCCATGATGCAACCGGGTGAACTTTTGAGAGGAAATGATGGCAACAAACTACTCATATGCCTAGTGCACAAAGGTATGATTCTTACATCCGATCTTGATTTTTCCACTAACCCTTTGCCTAGTGCTTTTGAGAATATTTTGAAGGATTTTGAAGACATGTTCCCGGATGAAATGCCAATTGGTTTACCTCCTTTGAGGGTTATTGAGCACCAAATCGACTTTGTCCCGGGGTCTCAAATTCCAAACAAACCGTCTTATAGAAGCAATCCCGAGGACACCAAGGAGCTACAAAGGCAAGTTGATAAATTGCTTACAAAGGCTTGGTGAGGGAGAGCTCGAGTCCTTATGCCGTGCCGGTGATCCTTGTTCCAAAGAAGGATGGCACTTGGAGGATGTGTGTGGATTGTCGTGCGGTCAATAAAATCACGGTAAAGTATCGAAATCCCATACCTCGCTTAGATGACATGCTAGATGAACTAAGTGGTTCTAGTATCTTTTCGAAGATAGACCTTAGGCCGGTTACCATCAAATCCGGATGAAACCCGGGGATGAATGGAAAACCGCATTCAAGACCAAGTTTGGTCTATATGAATGGTTGGTGATGCCCTTTCGCCTCTCCAACGCACCTAGTACTTTCATGAGGCTAATGAACCACGTTCTAAAGCCATTCATCAACAAGTTTGTGGTCGTCTACTTTGATGATATATTGATCTATAGCAAATCAATAGACGACCATGTTGATCATTTAAGGCAAGTGCTTGAAGTGTTGAGAGCCGAAAAGCTCTATGCTAATTTTAAAAAGTGTGCCTTTGGTGTTGAGAACGTAGTCTTCCTTGGGTTTGTTGTGAGTGCCCAAGGAGTGGAGGTGGATGAGTCCAAGGTAGAGGCCATTCGTGATTGGCCTACTCCTACTACCGTGACTCAACTGAGGAGCTTTCATGGTCTTGCTAGTTTTTATAGATGATTTGTGAAAGACTTTAGCTCCATTGGCGCTCCACTCACCAAATTGGTGAAGAAAGACAAACCTTTTGTTTGGGGAGAGCCTTAAGAGAAGGCCTTCCAAGAATTGAAAAGTAGGTTGAGTCCGCCCCTCTATTGCAATTGCCCGACTTCGGAAAGGCATTTGAGGTTGAATGTGATGTCTCGGGGGTGGGAATTGGTGGTGTTTTAATGCAAGATGGAAAACCCATAGCCTACTTTAGTGAGAAATTGAAGGGTGCCTCCTTGAACTACTCTACATACGACAAGGAGATGTACGCCTTAGTGAGAGCTCTTGCTCATTGGCAACACTACCTTTGGCCTAGAGAATTCGTGATTAAGAGTGCTCATGAGTCACTCAAACATCTTAGGGCCAAGAGAAGTCGAAAAAACATCATGCCAAGTGGGTAGAGTTTATTAAGTCTTTTCCCTATGTTATCCAATACAAGAAAGGGAAAGACAATGTTGTGGCGGATGCACTTTCTAGGAAGTTTGCTCTAGCCACCACTCTTGCCTCCAAGCTCATGGGTTTTGAGAGCATTAAGTTGATGAATGCTCAAGACCCTAAGCTAAAGAGTATTCACGAAGCTCTTGAAAAGGGAGAAAGAGTTGAGAAGTACCAATGGGTTAATGGCTATATCTTTAAAAATGGTAAAGTGTGTGTTCCCGAGTTCTCTTGGAGGGAATTGCTCATTCGTGAAGCTCATTGTGGAGGCTTGATGGGACACTTTGGGAGGAACAAGACTTTGGCCATTCTCATGGAACAATTCCATTGGCCAAAGATGCGGGTCAAGTTGAAAAGCTTTGCAAAAATTCCCTTGAGTGCAAGCATGCTATATCTAAAGCTAACCCCTATGGTTTGTATACTCCTCTCCCCGTACCTACTAGTCCGTGGATAGATATCTCTATGGATTTTGTTATGGGTTTTCCACGGTGTAGGAGGGGACATGAAAGCATTTATGTTGTCGTGGATAGGTTCTCCAAAATGACTCACTTCATTCCATCTAAAAAGTGTGATGATGCACAACATGTTGCTTCTTTGTTCATTGATAATGTGTTAAAGTTGCATGGTGTGCCTCGAACCATTGTGAGTGATAGGGACACCAAGTTCCTTAGCCATTTTTGGAGGAGCTTGTGGGGTGCTCTTGTTTTCTACGTCCCACCACCCTCAAACGGATGGAAAAACCGAGGTGGTAAACCGGACTTTGGGTGCTTTTCTTCGAGCTATGACCCGAGTAAGGCCGGGACGTGGGTTGATAAGTTGCCTCTTACGGAGTTTGCCTATAACCGTACTTTGCATAGTTTAATTGGCATGACTCAATTTGAATGTGTCTATGGTTTTAATCCCTTGATTCCCCTTGATCTAACCCTTTTCCAAGGGAAATGGTTGCTAATTTTGAAGGGAAAAGCCGAGAAAAGGCTATGATTGAGCTTCATGCTAAAGCCAAGAAGAACTTGGAGGAAGCCTATGCAAAGGTTGCGTCCAAGAAGAACAAGGGAAGGAAGAAGCTTGAGCTCAAACACGGAGATTGGGTGTGGTTGCATATCCGCAAAAGAAAGGTTTACAAACCTTAGGAAAGGGAAGTTGGCACCCCGCGGAGATGGACCGTTTCAAGTGCTTTCCAAGATCAACAACAACGCCTATGTGATTGATTTACTGGGTAAGTACAATGTGTCAAATACTTTTAATGTGACTGACTTGACCCTTTTTTATGTAGGGGATGGTGATGCCGGAGAGGAGGAAGCCATGGTTTCGAGGAAGAAACCTTCCCAAGAAGGGGAGGATGATGCGGGTCATACTACCTCGAGGCCTTTTACTAGAAGTCAAGTCAAGTTGATTCAAGACACTCATCTCCACTTGATTTGGAAGGACATGGAAGAAGGCTCCGATAGCGGCTTGAAGATCATGAATTGGAGTACCATGGATGGATGACCGCTTGGGATCCAAGGGGAGCCACCCCAAGCTCATTTTGAGCCTCTTTCACAAGTCCAAGGATGAGGCGGAGCGCCTACCAAAAGTCAGCTCTCTGGACTTTTGGAGGCGGAGCGCCTCAGCATTTGGGGCGATGGCCTAGTCACTGAAGAATTACAAGGGGCGGCCGCCTAGTTGGGGGAGGCGGACCGCCTACCCTCTGTGACAGCATTGCGGGATTATGCTTAGTTTTGTGTAAAATTCCAACTATAGCCCTGCATGGCCTTATTTGTTTTAACCCACTTTGGGGGTACTTTAGGCCTTTCATTATGTCTAAGTGAAGCCTATAAATACTTCACTTGTCTTCATTGAACCTTAGCTAACTTTGATTATTGTTGAATAATGAATATAGTTGAACTCTTGTTTATGAAGAAACCCTTTCGGTTGGCTTGAATTCACTAGCGGATCCTAGTTGATTATCGAACCGACACCCCAATTATTCTACTTGCGAGTCCCGGGTGCGACTTGAGGGTGATTGCATAGCGTAGGCCCTTCTTGACGCCGATACGAGGGTATCACGGAACAAGTTCTCCGTGTTTACCTTGTAGGGAGTTCGAGACGTGTCTCGTTCTCTTTATCGTTATTTGTCTTTTGATTTCGATCCTTATCATATAATGTCATCTATAATTCTAAATTTTTATTTAGAATTCATCCAGAGTACAAAAAGAGGAGCTTTTTTATTTAGAAATTCAATTTTATAAAACGACGAAATCCAACTTATAAGGTCTAACCAAAAATTCAAAAGAATTGAATTGATAATTAATTGAATCTTAATCGAAATTAAGATTTCAGATTTTAAAAACTCTAACTAGACCGAGCTTATTTGTTTCAAATTTATATCCTCTCTCAGCATTGTTTTTGTTTGATTCTTTCTATCAATATTGATGCCATCTCTTGGCAAGCTGATACAACTGATCTAGCCTTAGGAAGTTGGTCATTGATCCATCGAATAATGATATGAGCTCTTGCAAGTTTTTCTCTAATCCACAGTTTTCATCATTCAGATTTTGGCATCACATTTAAAGAGCTCACACTCTACTGTTGTTTGCTTCAATTGTCCTTCAATTCATAACTCCAAAATGTTGGGATATACTAATAATCATGCAGTTTTAGTTGGATTATTCTTAGTTGAACAATTGGTTATTCATTTATTAAATAATGAATTATTATTAATGTAGATCAATTGTATCATGTGTGCCATATTATTTATATAGTAGTTGATTTAATGTGTAGAGCCAAGCTTATACACGGAAGATTAAATCATCGGTTCTTATAAATAATAAAGAAATGTTCACAATCTAATATGGAAATTGGACAAAGCCATCGGTATGATTGTAGTACAAGATTATATGTAATTTATCTTGATTATGGGAACGGTATAGTCCCAACTTCTTGTGCTAGTGCGCTTTGTGTGCATTGAACGGACCAACTAAAGATAAGTATTTTTATACTGACCATATAAAATATATTCTCTAGCTCGTCAAATATTCTTATACTCTTAATCTTGATATAGTTATTATTAGTAGTTTATATAATTTATTGTCTTGATTTATCAAAGGTGAGGTCCAGAATATTTGGGTCAAATAATTCCTGATAAGTTGGATAATGATAATATGCATTCTGCGAAGTGATAGCTAGTTGATAGAATCCACGTCTCGGTATAGAGATTGATGACACCCCTTCATGAAAGCTTATAAGTCTCTATGTGTAAATCAGGACAGTGGATTTTGTATCCAGCACATGGAATAAGTTAAGCGGAAGTCTAAAGGATATTAATTTAGTCAATATATTGAATTGTCAGTAATTTAATAATATTGATTGGTGTCTGTAATCTTAACGTGGAATTTAAATAAGATTTAATGGAAGAATTCGAAATTCGACTGAGGAGTGCAATTACAAATTTCTAGTGGAAATAATTTGTAATTTATTATGGAAAGGTTAATTATAGAGAAAAAAATTAATACCAGAATTGGAAGCCTCATTAATTAATTTTGTGGTCCCTGTTGTGATCGAATTCAATAAGGTCTCTAATTCAGTGGTCCCTGTTGTGATCAAATTCAATAAGGTCTGGGAGAGAGGTTTCCTAGTGGAAAAGAAATCCTAGACAGTTTTGGAAAAAGTTTTTAACCCTTAAAACTATATAACTGGATTTCTGGCCAAAGGAAAAGCACGAAAAATCTATTGGTTTTCTCTCTCTGAAATATTTGTTGCACCCAAATATTATTATCCGGTTATTGTTCGGGCACACAACAGAAGATCATGGAACTGGAGGACGATCTAGTGGATGATCTTGCTCGTGATTGAAGATCCGTTTCGCGGTTGAATTCACGCTTCAAGAGGTAATCTATTTTATATTTATGTAAAACTAAATAGCCTGCTAGTTTGTCTAGATTACATGTGAGTCATGATCCTGGAATTGCTTTTGCTGTGTTTATATTCTTTCACAAAAAACACAAAAGGATTATTAAGAAAAAAGAGAATAGAAAACATAGTGTAAAGAAAAATGCAACAGAGTAGTCAAGTAGATTTGGATTCTAAATACATATCTCTTTTTGATAAGGTTAATTGGAAATCTGCATGAGATAAATGATTTTCAATTCAACTTTATATATAATTCATCTCAATATACCTTTTTCGCTTCTTTCTTTCTTTATTTATAAAAACACATACCATAATATATTTAGTTAATTCATTATTTCTAAATCCTGAAGCAACGAAAATAATAGTAATAACTACATATATTATTTTATAGTTAAATATAATGTCGAATGTTTGAGCTAAAAGAAAAAGTTTTTGAATTCAAACTGATAGATAATGACAATTTTTTAAATTTAGAGATTAATCATCTCTTTCATTTTCTCCCTATTTAATCCCCTCAAACTATTATTTGGGAGAGATAACAAAAGGTGGAGTTTTCGCAATGTCTCTATAATTGTAACAGGATTTGTTTCTTTTATGTTAGGTATTACGAATTAAGTATTAATTTAAATTAATAATGGTTCAAGACTCAAAACTATTTGCATAATAGTTTTACATTAAAATTTTATTATATTAATATACAGATTATTATGATGATAAAAGCTATTGTTGATTTGGTCACATAAATCAAACACCAAATTACTGATTAATTAAAAATAAATAAGGACAATAATTTATACTTTGAATAATCTGCGAATAAGGTAAAGTAGATAAAGAAATACTTTACATGTAGTTAAACTGATAACATAAACATGTTAAATGGATAACAAGATGAGACAACTGGATGACATAACAAATCCGCATGTAGAATGTCTGGACAGCACCACTGTCCTAATTTTCAACCTATTATCAAGAGTGTAAATCAAAGTTATAGACTTCATAGTCTTCATGAAAGTTTTAGATATATGTCTTAGGGCTCTGGGAATTCTTAAAGAATCTAAATATCAATTTTGTACAAGGAGTTATGATCAATATACTAACAACTGTCCAAAGATCAAAACAATTTTCCAGATTTTGAAACGTTTTGTCTTGTTGATTTGGACGTCTTTCACCTTCGATTTTAGTACCAAATTAAGTATATATAAGATTTCCTTGATACCATATAATTTTCTCACAAGAAAAACTAAGTTTAGAACTAAGAAAAGCTTCAAAAGCTAAAAGTTACATGCCTTGCCAAAAGAAAGGTTTAGGCTTACATACCTTTGATGTTTCTTGCTTCTAAACCTTGTTTTCCTTGAATTCAACACCTTCTAAAGCTTAAACAAGCTATAATACAACATTTAGGTACTTTACTTAGCCATAAAGTAATTCTAAAACTCAAGCTATAGACGAAATGGAAGGTAACATAACGTTACCTTAATCGCGTAGAGCGTTTTGACGCAATCTGTCTTCAATTTCGAGTTATGATTGGCGTCCTTCCTTCAAAATCATAAAAGTGGCTTTAGCCTTCATGGGAGCACTGTTTCTATTCTTTACATTCTGGAAATAACGAAAAAGAAGGCATTTTTTCCTTTTATACTCGAAAATTTCAGTTTTAGTCCTCTTTTGCGCTTATGTCCCTTTTTCTGGCATGGCTTCTGATGCTCATATCTTTTTATCCATAGGTTGTATGAAAAACCATCAAAAATTTTGGAAACTAAACTCCAAGAGCTTCAATTTGGTATATGAATGTCCCCAAAAGACTTCATATAACACATGAAATTAATTGCTGAAAAAGCTTCATTACAAGGCGATTCCTTAGTCGGTTTTTCCGTAACTTAAATCCGATTTTTCCAAACTTTGTATTCAAAATATAAACATCATATATGGTCATATTATGACTTTTAAACTCACTTAAATCATTCTTAACATGTCATTAGAAGGATATACCTCACTTTGGACATACGGGGTGTAACATATACGAATACTTATCATAAATATTTAAAGTCATACCCACTAACATAAAAGAACTTAAACTGTATCATACTAACAGAGACATAAAGTGAAAAAGAAAAAATAAAAGCATAACCCACCATTTGTTCACTTTTCATCAGCCGATTTTCATCTTCAATAGAAGAACTCTTTAATAATGGTTCTCCTGCCATCATTAAAGGTATAAAAATAAATAAATAAACCAATTAACAAAATTTGGTCAGAACAATAAAGAAGTGAATGGTTTAAAAGTATAGAAATATTATATGCATAATCACAACAAATACATTGAAGACTTATAGAGCATGTAATTTTATGACCCTTGAGTTCTTCTCAAACATGAAGAACCACCTCAATCTTATATTCTTAGTACCATTATGTGACTATAAGAGAACTTTTAATAGGGCATGTCAAATAAGTAGTTACTGAAAATCAATTGTATCAAGTCAGTCAATATAAAAGAAAAACGGTAATTAAAATACAATTTTCTAATAGCAACCAACACAGCACAACCACCTATTTTTGGGGAACCTGATTTACCCTACTTTTATAAAATAATAATAATAATAATAATAATAATAATAATAATAATAATAATAATAATAATAATAATAATAATAATAAACAAATAAAGATCTACTCTCCTGCTTCCATTTTGAGAATTGACGATATCAAAAGGTCCACCATTTATGTTCAAACTTTCTGACTAAAACTTCTATCACACCCAATCAAAATGGTATATTCCATACTTGCTCCTATAATGTGCAAACATTGGATTCACTGTTAATTTCATGTCCTCACGAGTAAAGGTTAAGAAAATAATGGTCGCAAATCCAAGGCGGGCCAAAAAATTTTATTGAAATTTAATATATAAAAAAAATAAAGAGAATACATCAAACAAACAATAATAAACATTAATTTTCACAAAAAAAAAAAAATCTTGAGTTAAGATTTTGAATTTGCAATTGGCCAACAAATATTTCTTTTACCTCAATATTGGTTCTTGTCTCGCCAGTTTCTTCGTATCCGTGTATATGTACAGACGAATTCATCCGATGAACACAACATAATAGAATTGATGACGTCCAACTTCTGATTTTGAAGTGAATATATACGTGCATAGGCAAAAATAAAGTCAATAAATATTAGGCCAAATTCTACTCATATATGAATATGTTATGAGAAAAAACAAAAACAAATACAAAACAATGAATTTCTGAATACCTCACTTCCACTTTGGATTTGAGAAGATTAAATAGGGAAAAGAGATGTAGGAGATGAAAACCTTATCTTAAATTTAAAGTAAATGATAGCATTATCTTTTAATTCAAATTCAAATTTTTTATCCTTTAGTTTAAATTTAAACTTTATCTTTAAACTAAAATTTCAAAATAAGTTTAATAGGATACTTCTGTTGAAAAATATTTATTATCTGTGTCTTAATCTTTTATTTACTATGGAGATGTCATATTTGATTTAAACATTTAAATGAGATAAACTAATATCTAAGATGAAATTGTGAAAAAATTATGTAGTATCCTCATACCTTTCGACATCATAGTTATCTTTCAAAGTAGTAGCCAACAGAATTTAGGAGGACTCCATTTGCCTAAGGGCTTTCATATATATATATTTGTAGTAGTTATCAAATTTTCGGATCATACTTTAGCCTTCATGAAAGTTTTATCTTAACATTCAATTTTTTTTTTAAAAAAAATCTGTTAGTTAAGAAAAGGTAACACGTTTTATTTTTGTAAATATATTTACCATTTTTAAATATAAAATAAACACTTATCTTTCATTTTGAATTTGAATTTAGTATCATTACAATTTTTGTCCTAATATCCTATTATATATTTTGTCCTAAGCCTTCTTTGTTTATATATACTATATATATATATATATATATATATATATATATGTGTATAACAATATTAACAAAGCTATAAATGTTGTTTTCTGTACAATTTTCATTCAAACAACAAAAAGTTATTTTTATTTACAAAGTGAATTCCTTTGATAACATGAAGCAGAGTCATAGCCTATTGACTTTAAAATTCTACATTTAGTTGCAACTTGCAATGTGATTAATCAGCCAACTAACTCCCCATTTCAATGGAACTAAACACTAGTATTGTTTTCTCAATGTTTTTTCCGTTTAGTCTAAAAACCCATCATCGGATCTGAGTTCCCAAAGCTCACCCACACACCACAGTCTTCACTACTCATTATCATTATAGTGGCAGCTGAAAATTTCTCGACTGCTATAATTAGGTACTGTTATACATGTATATGAGCTGATAGGTGGATCTGAGTGGCATTTTGATGGGAGAAGAATGGACAAAGTGAGTGAAGACAACAAGAAGGAGTGCTTTCACGACTCTTTTAATCGTTTACTCTCTTCTACTAACACTTGTTGCTCCTCTTCTGAAGACGAAGAAGACGAGTATAGAGTCCCTAGATTTCCAATGGGGGTTGCAAATAACTATGATGTGTGGATCTCTGAACCTTCCTCTATTCAAGAACGCCGCCTCCGCCTATTTCGTCAAATGGGTCTCACCCCTCTCCACCACAGACATTCCCTTTCCTATTCTGGAGCTGATCTTATCGGTACTGATGGCTTGTCTATTAGTAGTAATAATTTACAAGCTAGTAGTAGTAAGTGTAGTATTAGATCAAAATCTGATGGCGATTCCAATTCGTCTAAGTTTTGTTCTTGTGCATCATTTTATAAAGAGAGCCAACTTCTTTGTGTTAATTCCAGTGAGAATATAGTTGTACATAGTAATGGAAACTCGAGTCAAAGTCAAAGTCTCTGTGATGATAAATTTCGTAATGACAATGGATCTATAGTGAATGAGAGCTGTAATGTGTTGCCAGTAGTGGCAGAAAGTGAGGTGGGCGATGGTCTGGAATCAGTTGAGGAAACAGTGTGCACGATAAAGAATCTTGATAATGGAAAGGAGTTTGTGGTTAATGAAGTGAGGGAGGATGGGATGATGTGGAACAAACTTAAGGAAGTCAGTACAGGAAAGCAGTTGACGATGGAAGAATTTGATGTGTGCGTTGGAACTTCACCAATTGTTCAGGAATTGATGAGAAGACAGAATGTGGAACAAGGACGTGGTACTGATTTGGATTGTAATACGAATGGGATTGGTGGCAGTGGTTCTAATAAGACTAAGAAGAGGGGAAGCTGGCTGAAAAGCATTAGAAACGTGGCTAGCTCAGTTAAAGGTCAAAAGGAAAGGCGGAGCAGTGATGAGAGGGATACGTCTTCTGAAAAAGGTGGTCGAAGATCAAGCTCTGCCACAGATGATAGTCAGGATATATCCATTCATGGACCAGAAAGAGTTAGGGTCCGGCAGTATGGCAAGTCCAGCAAAGAACTTACAGCGATGTATAAGAGCCAAGAGATACAGGCACACAATGGGTCAATTTGGGCTATACAATTTAGCTTTGATGGGAAATATCTTGCTAGTGCTGGTGAGGACCGCGTCATACATGTTAGGCAGGTTACAACATCAGAGAGGAAAGGTGATCTATTGCTGGATAAACCAGAAGACGGGAATTTGACTCTCTTGCTTTCAGCAAATGAATCTCCAGAGCCAGCGACTGTGTCACCGAATTTTGATGGTCACTTGGATAAGAAAAGAAGAGGAAGGCCATCTATAAGTAGAAAATCAATGGGCTTTGAACATGTTTTAGTGCCAGAGACTGTTTTTGCACTATCAGAAAAACCCATCTGTTCATTTGAGGGCCATTCGGATGATGTGCTTGACCTCTCGTGGTCCAAGTCTCAGGTTAGCTGGCATTTTTAATTTTCATCTTATACATCTAATTAATTTAGCTGGTATTCTCATTTTTATCCTTCTTAATTTAGTATGGAATAATACTTACGATCTGGATAAAACTGAATGGTTACAGAAGATTAGCGAAGTTGAAACACCAACTAATTTCGGTTAAGATGTAATGATGCAGGGAAAAATAGACGGAAGCGACAAACGATATGAAAATGCGGAAGCGATAAAGATAAAGATAAAAACGAGACGAGACTCGAACGATTACCTAAGTAGCAACGAGGAACTTGTCTCGCTATACCTCGGGGAATGTCAAGGAATCACCTACGCTATGCAACTATCCTCAAGAGATACCCGACTCTTGCAAATAGAATGATCAAAGATGGATGAAGTTCAAATTGGATTCCACCAATTGAATTCAAGTTCCCAACAAGGGTTCAAATGAGAGCATAGCTCAAGTTTCATCAATATTCAAGATTGTGTCCCGAAATGAAAGCCTAAGGAAGACATTTATAGTCTTCTACAATGCATAATGAAATGTCTAAAATACCCTTAAAGTGGTTCAAAATAATAGAAGTAAACTAGGGCTATACTTGGAATTACACCCCAAAATAGTGGGAATCTCGGATGAAGGCTCAGGGAACTAGGCGCCCCGCCTACTAGGGGAGGCGGTCCGCCTCTGCATGGCGTGGAGGAGCAGCACAGGGGAGTGGGCGGTCCGCCCATTGCACTAGGCGGTCCGCCCAGTGAGAGATCCAGAGAGTGCAAATAAATCAGGCGGTCCGCCCACTTGGGGAGGCGGTCCGCCCCTTCCCGAAGCCTCTTGAGGCGCCTCACTTTGTGTCTCTTGAGCCTCTCCTTTGGGTCTAAACGATCCTCCTTCCATGGTGCTCCAATGTATGATCTTCAAGGTTGTTCCGGAGCCCTTCACTTGCATCCTTTGTGCCCTTCAAGCTTGGCTCTCGATGGTTGGTGCTTTGGCTCTAATTTGCCCGGCATCATCCTCCCCTTCTTGAGAGGATTTCGTCCTCGAAATCAAACCATCAAGTCCTACAATCAAAGACAAGCACAAACAAAAACAAAACTCCTACTACAAGAGTAGGTTAGTGCCACAAGTGTGGGAAAACACACTCTTATTGTACAACCAAGTATCAATAGCAATAAAGTAGTTCACGTTCCCGAGGGAACTAGAAATTACTTGGTTCCACAAAGAAGTGCACCCAACACAAGAACAAACAAAGAGATCAATAGTGCATGAGTTAAGCAAAAGCAAGCTATCAAAATCCCTATGATCCCTAAGTTCAAGATTAGCACACCAAGACTTTCCACTACACGAGTAGGTAAGTCCAACAAGAGTGAATGCAAGTGATGTGGAAAATTCACACTTGTGATAGAGCCAAGTATCAATACAAATAAAAAAGCTTATGTCCCCAAAGGAGACAACAAGTTCTTGGCTCCATAGTGACAAGCACTCGCATCCATAACAAGCAAAGAGATCATTAGGACATAAAACATTCAAGGTTAAGCAATCAAAGTTCCTATGACCCCTAAGCTCATGATCAACACACCAAACCTTCAATGCAATTCTTTCACAATGTGGCATAATGGTTTTGGCATGCTCAATTCTCGAAGTGTGGTTAACATGTGGGATGGGATAGGCAAAGTAGTGCAATTCACAATTAGCATCAAATACCCCACTCCCCTTCTTAAGAGCTCTCATACTCACACTAAGAGATACCTCCTCACCTCTACTTTCATCCTCAAGACAACCCTCCTCACAAGGTAAACTTTCAAGGAAGGTATTAGTAATGGTCTCTTCATCATCATAACCCAAACCAACAAGGGTAGGGTCACTAGAAGAATCATCTACCTCACTCGAAGTTTCAAATAAAGAGTTGTCTATGGGATCAAATCCCTCACACCACGGAGGTTCCAACTCTCTCTCAACCCTAGCTCGATACAACTCACCACCACAAATAAGGATGCTATCAAACAAAGGATTAGTAAAAGCATGCACCTCAATTTCATGGTCAAGCAAAAGCATAGTATCAAAGCTAGGTTCATCATCCACACTTGAGGAGTCATCATAGACAACCTTGTCCAATTCATGCAATTTGGACTCCTCAAGGTCACTATCATCCTTACTACGACACACAAATCCACCAAAATCAATTATGTCAACAAGGGTGGAGTCACATAACTCATCTTCCCCTTTATCAAATACGGGTGGGGTGTCATAACAAGGGTCACAAGCAAGGTCAACTACTTCATTGTCACTAAAGAGAGGTCCTTTGAATACCGGGCTCACATCATGATGTGGCTTTTCATTCCTCTCTACTAGCGGTTCACAAGCACACACTAGTCGACCATTAGACTCTTCACTAGTTGCAAGTTCAATAGGGACATTACAAGCAACAACTAGATTGGAGTCTACACAAGACAAGGGGCTAACATGTTCATGAAAGGAAAAGGTAACACTTACATTTGAGTCGCTCCCGTGAGTACTCAGATCGCTTGAAGCGTCGCGTTCAATTTCTCCTTCATGAAGCTCACAATGAAGATCTCCATCCTCTTGTCTTCCTTCCAAGGCAATCGGTTGAGGCACCACTAGCTTGCCTCCAAGAGTACCTACACATAAGCCCGAGCAAGTAGAAGAAGATAACATATGGTTAGGACAAAGGGTGCCCTTACTCTCAATTTGTTTTTCCTCTCCTCTTCTTTCTTTCAATTCGCTCTCATGTGCAAGTGTATGGGGATGAGGTCCAAGAATGTCATCACCTCGCTCACCTTCCCCAACTCCCTCATTTGCCATTGGTTGGCTCATAGGAGTAGTAGAATTACTCCTAGAGTGAGTAGTTACATTTACTTGGGGAATGCCCAAGTTGTGGGGAATGCCCACTTGTTGGGGAGTGCCCAACGGTTGGGGATTGCCCAACACTTCATCACTAGTACCTCCTTCGGTACCCTTTTGGACACTCGGGGTCCATTCCTCTTTGAGGCGATCAAACCTCGAGCTTATGGATCTCACCTCGGCCAAGAGGTTGACCAAAGTGCTTACCGGTACCTTAATGGTATCGTATACGTCTCCGGCCATGTACCTATATCAATCAAAGACAAGAAAGAAGTTAGAGTAAAAACCTCACTCACTCCCTCACTTTGAATGTCACTCGGTTCACTCGTTTAGTGGTGGGGGATTTATCACTCAAACTTGATTCAATGGCTTCCTCGTAGTTGAACAACCTCCTCGATAACCAACCAAGTTCACAAGAACCAAATACTCTTCGGGAAGAGTGGAATTGATGGGACTCGATGAACGCTAGGCTATTTAGGTGCGCACTTGAAGCAAAATCAAACTACGAGTCTTCTTTGAGGCCTACTCTCCTCTAGGCACGAAGGTCCTAAACGCTCAATGAACTAGTACTAATTGAGTAGGAGTGTTACTCTCAAAGTACTAGCCGGAAGCAACGGAAACCAACCAAACACGAAAGCCTACGAAAACTACCAATCCACACCCTTCAGTACACTGGGCGGTCCGCCTAGTCAGTGGGGCGGTCCGCCTGGTTTTGGCCAGCTCTCAGCAGTGGGAAGGGGTGGGCGGAGCGCCTGGGTCTGGGCGGTCCGCCTAGGCCTGGGGCTTCAGCTTTTCCCAAGTGCGATTTGGTCGATTTTGCACCCAAAAATCCAACGTTTTCAAATTGTTTTTCAATTTAAATGATACCCAAAGTTGATATATGCTATAACCAACAAACCCCAATGGTTTAATCCAACAAACAACCAAAAACAAGTTTGTTTCAAGAATTTGGAACAAGTTCTTCAAGAACTTTCAAAATTTTCAAGATTTGAAAACTTCGATTTTCTTTCCGCAACCCCAAATGATGTTATGGGGGTATCAAAATGACGGGTTAACTATATAGAACAATCCCCGATACCAAACATCCAAGAATCCATAACAACAAACAAGTTCTAGCAAATTTTGTGAATTCTTCAACTTTTGGGTTTGGTTTTCAAAAATTTGATTCACAACTCCAAAATGAGTTTTGTTGGTACCCAATTGTCGAAAATGCGTAATCAAACAATCCCCGATAATTAAAACCAACAAAATCACAACAACGAACGATTTCTAGCAATTTTTTTTTTGTGATTTTCAAGTTTTTCAATTTTTTTGTTTTCTTCTTTTTCAAGAACAACAAGAACAACAAAGATAAGGATACTACGAACAAGGAACGAGGGTTTGTAAGAACATAACCCGAGCCTTGCTCTGATACCAACTGATGCAGGGTAAAATAGACGGAAGCGACAAACGATATGAAAATGCGGAAGCGATAAAGATAAAGATAAAAACGAGACGAGACTCGAACGATTACCTAAGTAGCAACGAGGAACTTGTCTCGCTACACCTCGGGGAATGTCAAGGAATTACCTACGCTATGCAACTATCCTCAAGAGATACCCGACTCTTGCAAATAGAATGATCAAAGATGGATGAAGTTCAAATTGGATTCCACCAATTGAATTCAAGTTCCCAACAAGGGTTCAAATGAGAGCATAGCTCAAGTTTCATCAATATTCAAGATTGTGTCCTGAAATGAAAGCCTAAGGAAGACATTTATAGTCTTCTACAATGCATAATGAAATGTCTAAAATACCCTTAAAGTGGTTCAAAACAATAGAAGTAAACTAGGGCTATACTTGGAATTACACCCCAAAATAGTGGGAATCTCGGATGAAGGCTCAGGGAACTAGGCGCCCCGCCTACTAGGGGAGGCGGTCCGCCTCTGCATGGCGTGGAGGAGCAGCACAGGGGAGTGGGCGGTCCGCCCATTGCACTAGGCGGTCCGCCCAGTGAGAGATCCAGAGAGTGCAAATAAATCAGGCGGTCCGCCCACTTGGGGAGGCGGTCCGCCCCTTCCTGAAGCCTCTTGAGGCGCCTCACTTTGTGTCTCTTGAGCCTCTCCTTTGGGTCTAAACGATCCTCCTTCCATGGTGCTCCAATGCATGATCTTCAAGGTTGTTCCGGAGCCCTTCACTTGCATCCTTTGTGCCCTTCAAGCTTGGCTCTTGATGGTTGGTGCTTTGGCTCTAATTTGCCCGGCATCATGTAAGGATTTGTTGATTGATTTATTGATATATATTCCTTATTGCCTGAAAGTTACATTTGACTAACGCGTTCACCTTTGTCCCATAATTCCCAAGATTACAAATATGCCATCAATGTGAAATATATACACTGTGCTAAACATTTTGAAAGAATGATTCAATAACAGTACATGGTACTTTCTGTTTCTTTGGATATTTAGTAACAGACTTAAAGAACCCTGTTAAGAGGATTTCTAAATGTGATTACTCATTTCCTTTTTTTTTCCCTTTTGGTTCGATGTCTTTTAGTTAGAAACCACCTCAAGGTTTTCTTGTCTTTTGAGCTAGGAAAATTGAAGCTTGCAATGGTTCAATCTATTTGCCAATGTATTTATGTTGTTCGGGAACTAACTCAATGGGTGAGCATTATACTAAACAATAGATTTCACTGGTACGGTGAGCCCAGCAGCTATGCATCAATCTTTTCTCTGCTTTGAAGAATGCTAAGGGTATTATCCTCAGAAAGAAAGACAGAAGAAGAATAAACAAATGAGGATTGTAGGTCAAGATTGGTAATTTCATGAGTTATGAGAGTATGATATCATAGACTTACTTTGACGTGCTATTGTAAGGCGATGAATCCATACAACATATAATCTTTTGTGACATGAGAGGATGCTTGGTTTGACATGCTACTACTCTTTTTCCCGAGCTATCATCTAAGTTGGTTAACTTGTAAGTTATGCTGTGCAGTGGAGCCTTTTTGGTTCAGAAAGAGAAAATGCACCTAGTTTTGTTGGAAAATGAATTATTCTCACAGTTCCTTTCTTTACCTATTTCTGAAGATAGATACTAAAGATTCTACATTCTGCCATTTGTAGAGAACCATGTTATGGTGTAGTTTCTTCAAACTTATTTATCTTTCTAAAAGAAGATATTAAAGATTCTAGAAAAATAGAGCTTAGTATTTTATATTTACCTATCAAGAGAAAAAGAAGAATAGAGCTTAGTATTTCCCAACATTCAGGTTGTCCTTCTCAAGGCTATACTTTCCATTCTTGAACTCCACTTAGCACTTATATACTTGTCCATCTTCCTCTTGTTATTGATTTTGGTGTGTGATTGCTGGAGATAATTGTGCACTACAAGTCAGAAAAAAACTTGGTCTGATGAATGAATGGAATGGCTCTTTCATGCTTGTGCCATCTTGTGCTTTTCTGTTACCTAAGACTTAACTTATTACAGCATAATCACCAGCTTCTATGGAATTCTTGTTTTGGAGAATATTTCAGGAATGCAGTTTTGTGGTTATGACTTATCAAAAATAAAAGTTTTATGGTTATGGATGTCAGTACCCATTACATAATATAACTGATGAGTGGTCAATTCTTAAAAAAATAACGGATGAGTTGTAATCTCTAAGAAAAGTTTTTATATAGCTGTTGAAAAATTTATGTCCACGTGCCCAAAGTTCCTCTCGAATAGGTGAGCTCTATTTTGTTAATTCTTCCCGGTTATGTCTTATTAACATTTGTATTTCTCCTGCTTCGCATTACAGCAATTGCTCTCATCATCGATGGACAAAACAGTGCGGCTTTGGGAACTGTCTAGCAAATCGTGTTTGAAGATCTTCTCACACATTGATTATGGTATGCATACCTGAACTCGTATCTTTTCACCTGTCTACTCCCCAGGCCAGTTTTGGAGTTCAATGTTTCTTATTCAGTTGTAGGATTCTGTGGACGAGAAGAGAGTTTTAGTGTATGGTCTAGAAATTAGTATGTTAATAGATGGTTATATAAATTGGAATTTTCCCACTAATTTGCTGATTGGAATGTTTTCTTGATTTGCTTGCCTTGGTTCAGTAACTTGCATCCAGTTTAACCCTGTTGACGATAGATACTTCATCAGTGGCTCCCTAGATGCTAAGGTCCGAATATGGAGCATTCCTGAACGGCAGGTTGTTGATTGGAATGATCTGCATGAAATGGTCACTGCTGCTTGCTACACACCAGATGGTCAGGTGAGTCTCTGCTAAACGTAGAGTTTTCTCTGATGTTATGCCAGCCCTATCGAAAGGTGAGAGACTGGATATTGCATATTTTACAGTTTAGTTTCTAATGTGTTTTTGTTTCTGTTTTCAAGGGGGCACTTGTTGGGTCATACAAGGGGAGCTGTCATTTGTACAACACATCAGGTTTGACTTATTGTCCCTTTCGTATCTCTCTTACTCCCATGTTCTTTTGTAGAGGAAAGTAAAGTTCTCCACAGGCTGATACGTTATGCTTCAGATAATAAATTGCAGCAAAAAGCTCAAATCAAACTGCAGAATAAGAAGAAGAAAGCTTATCAAAGGAAAATTACTGGTTTCCAGGTACAGTAAATCTAATTGATTTCTGATACTGGAACTTGCCAGCTCATCTATGCCTCTGTTTTAATGTCGACATTGCGGTTATTCCTAGACGCAGGGTACTTTTCTTGTATTAACTAGATATTGTGCATATGCTATGTATATGCATATTTTTAACTAGTTTTTAATTGTTCACCATGGTTTAATATTCTAAAACTCAAGTATATAATTTGTCAAGGTTCTTTCAAGGTAAATAAAAGAGCAAAGATATTAAATAATGCATTAAAAAGCCAGAAAAGTAGGATATGGGACAAATAGGTGCGCACTATCTAGTGGTGTAGAGTAGGAGCTAAACTGCGCACCCAAGTCTCAGGAGAGAAGGGAAATGCATATGGCAAAAAGTAATCCTTCCTTGCTAAAATATGTTCCCCCTCTTATCTTCCAATTCAACTAATAATCTACATTCACTTGGTACGACTATTGGTTTATTGACGTTTATTTTATATTTAAATCAAATTTTGTCTATGAATTTGGGATAAAATTAAATATTCGAAGAATTTGAATTTTCCTTTAGTATGGAAGTTCTCAATACATTTTGCACACTACAAAAATAGTGAAAAGCATAGGAAGTTTTCCTTTTAGGAAAGTGAACACAGTTTTCAGACAACCCAAAATAGGAAGTAGGTCAAAATTTGTAATGGATGATGCAGTCCTAGTAAGTTTGGGTCGGCACCTTGTGAATTAATTAGTGACGCATATTTTTTAATGAACAGTTTGTGCCAGGAAGTACGTCACAAGTGCTTATAACGTCTGCAGACTCAAGAATTCGGGTCGTTGATGGTGCTGATCTTGTTCACAAGTTCAAAGGTACGTTAAACTGCCATGTATTACCATATAAAGCTATTACTTCCTATATGACCTTATAAAGCTTGTAGGTTGTATCGATAGTGCTTTATTTGAACTGATTAAAGTTTCAAATTTAGTTGACATGACCGCTAGTATATGGTAGACCAAACTGCAGCTATTTGTCCTTTTTGGTGGACATCTTTTTCTTTTTGAGAAAGGACACAATATTTTTGATAGCTACCACTTTAAAGTTAGTTCGGTTCTTTATTTTGTCCTGCTCCTCAATACTACATTTTAATGAAGCCATGCACCAGCTTTTGGTTTGTAGAGATTGTTGGCCTCTCTCAGTAGAATTGTAGTGTTCACTAAGAGCTTAACATGGATAGAATTTAGTGATGTTCAGTAGCTTGCTTGGTCCTCCCATTTTTGTTTTTCTTTTTCACTTACCAATAAAAAGGGGTTTCTTTTGCTTTCACTTCATGCAAATCCATATAACATATGGATTTTCCTCATTCCTTCTTTAGACCACGTGTGTTTATGGAACTATGGTGATAAGAATTTGTCGAATTCATTATCGTTATCCCTTGATCTTAGTTTCTCTGTAAACAGAAACATTGGTACCCCTCAATCTAATGTTTACATGCTTAATGCTTTGGATAATCACAATTTGAGATGTCCGAATACTTTATCCATTTTTCTTTTTATACCTATGAGGGCAGAATGAAGAGCAAGATCTGTGAGTCGGAGGTATCATTTCAAAATATATCATAGTGTGTAGTATTGAACTGTGATGTATCCGCTTTTTTTCAAAGACAAGGTAAATGAGTAGACATCATCAAACCTTCGTAGCAGTGCTAAATTATAGTGATAACATGCCATGTAAGTGTAGCTTCTGTTGTCTCACACTGAATTAAGTGTTTAGATTGAAGATGAGTGGAAAATTTCACTTACTAGTTTGTTTGAAGGGAATCCACCGACATTGAATGGTGTTGTTGAGGCTTGGTCTTAGACTTATAGGCTTCATCTTTTCTTTCAAAGGTTTGGACCCTATAAGGCTTAAAGTAGAAAGATAAAGGTATGGCTTTATTTTTATACTGTTTGAAAAGTGAAATCAGTTGGTTGCCAATTCTGTGAAGATGAATAGTTATCACAGTTGAATTGACCAGCAAAAATACACTCTTCTTTTGGAATTAATTAGGTGGCCCTTGGAATTTGGTATCCTCGACATTGGTCCAAGGTTAAAAAATCCAGGCTTTTGTCAGCAGCATAATTCAAATTCGTGGCGTGTGCCTGACCTTTACAGCACAAGTTGCAATGCTGCACTCTTACAACTAGAACAAAACCTTGGGCAAATATAAATTGTATTTGTTGAAATTTTTTTGCTGTATACACGAGTATCATTATGGGGGATAGCAGTGGTTTCCCAGTTGCCTTGTGCACACATCGACTATATCACTTGGACCAACATCCTCCACCAGTATAGGTATCTGGGAATTCTTGCAGCCAAGACTTGGGCAGATAGGGAAAAAAAAAAACACCTAATTCTCTTTGCCTTCAGCTAGGATCCATACCTTGGTCTCCCATGGCCATTATTCTAACTTCATTAGCCGTTAGGTCACACTCTTGTGTAGAGTGTGCAATTGTAAACACAAGATTAAGTGGCTAACGAAGTGGTTTAAATAATTTGTTGGAGTAGCGCGTGACTGGATTCATTTCTTTCATCTCCTCTGATGGGACCTTGAGTTGACTTATTTAGACTTTAACCTGTTCCACTACTGTAATTGTTTG
Organism: Petunia secreta; assembly: GCA_029990175.1. Classification (NCBI taxonomy): domain Eukaryota; kingdom Viridiplantae; phylum Streptophyta; class Magnoliopsida; order Solanales; family Solanaceae; genus Petunia; species Petunia secreta. The sequence goes on from JARKIP010000053.1 coordinate 5,746,787, forward strand.
ATCCAATCATTGAATTTGCTGTTGTTCAGATAATTGTTGGATGTAAAAGAGTGGCAAATCTGGAATGATCTGAGCGATGGATAGATCTTTAAGAATTCAGTACTTCTCTAATACTTTCTTTGATAAGGTTTGAAATGCAGTACTTTTCATTCTTTTTTCCTTCTCTTTTTCTGGAAAAGAATGCACATATTCTGTTGCAGTTCATCGTTTTGTAGTTTAGCATTATCTTGTGCTCTATGGTGTATTCCGTTTTTGTTATTGCTCCCTCAGTACCACGTGCTCCTTTAAACTGCATTTGTGAAGAAGAAAATAAATATAACTGGAGGCGAGTTTTCTCTTACCTGTTTGAAACTGGTGCACTTAGAAAGTAAGCTAGCATAGAAGTTTCGAGGTGCAGGAAAGAAATTATAGATCTGCTGGAATTTGAAATATTAGGTTTACTTTTAGGGAATTTAAGGTAGTTTTGATCTATTCGCTCTTTTTGTTTTAAAAGAAATTATTTATATATTATTATTATTATTATTATTATTATTTATTATTATTATTATTATTATTATTATTATTATTATTATTATTATCATCATCTTTAAGGCTGAGATATGGTATCACACTTTTCAACTTAATGTGTATTTTGTAAGTCTACTTATATTTTTAGTTAGAGGTCTTTAAAGTGATCTTTAGAAGCAGAGAAGCCTTTTATAGTATAACAGAACTAAGAGGGTAGCTAAGAAGGCCATTAGCAATGCTCGAGGTAAAGCCTAGATTTTGTACCAAAAGCTAGGAAATATGTTTAAACTAGCACACCTAAGAGAGAAGAGGAATAAGGAGTTAAACCAAGTGAGAAGAGGAATAAGGAGTTAAACCAAGTGAAGTATATTAAAGATGATTGTCAACAAGTACTGATAGGAGGTGATGAGATCAATGAGAGTTATGCTATTTTCATCAATTGTTCAACTCGAACCGCGAGAATAAATTCATAGATCTCCACATACTTGTTTACGATAGAAACTTTAGTTACTCTTGTAGAATTAGGTCGACAAAGATAAAGGATGCCTTGAAATCCCATAGAGCGATGGAGTATTTATACCAAGCTTTTCACTCTATCCTAAGAGGTGGTAAGTTGCAGTGTAGAAAGAAAACCTTGATCCCAAAATCTAACAATAAATGAGATATTCAAAGTTTTGTGTTTAACCATCATGGTATTAAACTTCTGAGTCGTACGATGAAATTATGGGAAATGTTGATAGAGCATACCTCAGGAGTCAGGACTATGAGTGACAACAAACCTGGGATTTAACCAATTAAAAAAGGAATATTTATATTTCATAAATCTACAACGAAGGGTATATTCTTATTACTCCCTCTATCCATTTTTAGTGTCTGGGTTTGACCCGACACGGAGTATACGAAAATAAGGAAGACTTTTAAATCCTGTGGTTTAAAATTAAAGGTGTGTGCAATGTAGGTCAATGCCTTTAAATCTTGTGGTCCAAAACAAATCTTAAAATTAAAGTGTTACCAAATATGGAAAGAAGCCCAAAAAAAAAAAAAAAATCTTACCATAAAATAGTTTTACGCTAGCAAAGTCCAACATATCCATTAGATGAGTGTCATTGAGATGTACACGCTATGATGGATGTCCAATCATATAAGATTAGATATGGCCACATTCGAGAAAAGGTGAAAGTAATTGCATTAATCGAGGATAAAATAACAGAGGGTCACTTGAGATAGTTTAGCCATGTCTTTGGAGAAAACGAGGCAGACTTAAAATTACCTGGAAGAAAGTTATCTCGAAAGACATATAAGCTCTTGAATTCACGGAGACCTAGTGAAAAATAGAGTACTATGGAAAAAAAGAAAAGGATCTATGTAGGTAATACTATTAGTATGTTTACTTTAGATCTTATGTATTCTAGTAGCCTTTCAGTCTTATATGCGATTTATATGCCTATAGAAAACATGAAGAACTTCTTGTATTACTCCCTCCGTCCCAAATTGGTTGACACTTTCAACTATTGCACGCCCATTAAGAAAATCAATAAATAGGATATACATTTTACTATGTTACCCATATTTAATATATGACTATTAAATACTTTTTGAGAATACCATTAATAATTGAGGGTATAGTTGGAAATAATTGACAAAAATAGTCTTGAAATCCTAAAGCGTCAACTATTTTGGGACGAATAAATCTTGCTTAAAGCGTCAACTAATTTGGAACGGAGGGAGTACTTGTTAGATTCTCATTTATTTTACTGTGATTGATCCTCTGGTGGAATATGATCCTTTTGCTACTTCACCTTTTTATTTATTTAATTGATAAATTTCTGATGGCCAATGGCTCACGGTTTGAAACTTGGTAGATAATAGCCTGCGTTGCTTGTGTGCCCTTCTCTGCTTAAATATACCAGACTTTTGTATGCCGCAGGGTTCGAATCTGTAACGTGCGCCTAACCTACATATCATGAGTTCTGCTCTTAACACTAGACCAAGGCGTTGGGGCTTGCTATTTCTCCTTTCTTTATGTGATAGACATCTTTTCTGCTGTTCATTGCATACACTGGCTGTATGTTTGAAACTTCTAGCTACTATAAAGGAATAGTGCGGGCATGTTTTTCTATTGTGTGCATTTCAGTATTAGTTCTTTCTACTCTTCCTAGTCATTGAGTTATTACCAACTATGACAGGTTTTCGCAATACAAGTAGGCAAATCTCAGCCTCTGTGACTGCTGATGGTAGATATGTAGTCTGTCCCAGTGAGGATTCACATGTCTACATCTGGAAGCATGAAGGCGATTCTCGACCAAGCAGAAATACATGTGTTACTGTTACACAGTCGTATGAGCATTTTCATAGTCAAGATGTTTCAGTGGCCGTCCCTTGGCCAGGCATGTCCGATACTTGGAGATTTCAAACTATATCTTCAGGAGAACAAAGTTGTCATGTTGGTCTCGACGAAGCCTCCACTGCTAACCATCCACCTACACCTGTTGAAGAGATTGACAACGAGTGCTCGCCATCGGCATCTGGCTGTGGTAACAGTCCTCTTCATGGAACCATATCTAGTGCTACAAACAACTACTTTTTTGATAGAATGTCAGCAACATGGCCAGAGGAAAAACTTCTTTTAGCTACTAAATATCATAGTCCTCGAGTGAGTACAGATGCCAGTATTGACTTCTTCAGTGGTTTAAATCAAACAAAGTTTTGCTGGGGTTTGGTTATTGTAACTGCAAGTCATCGAGGGGAGATCAGGACATTCCAAAATTTTGGCTTACCAATCCGGATTTAGAGGGCCAAAAAGAATGTCTCCGACTCTTGGGGATGTTAAGTTGTCAAAGTTTGTACAAATAGATTTGTAATATAAGTGATTATTTCTTTCCTTGGTATCAGAGACTCAGATAGAAGAACCTGCCTGACTAGGCATGTAAAGGGGAAATGTAGGACCAAAAAAAAAAAAAAAATCTTTCTTGATTTGAGGATATAATAGGGGGTGAAAAAAAAAAGAAAAGGTACACCTTGGTTAGAAACCAAGATATTGTTCTCTGTAATCAGCAATTGTAGAGTTAATCTTAAGATTTCATTGAATTGAAACGAAATTCTTTAAAAATTCATTCGACTTCAGCAAACCTTTTTTTATACATAACGTCAATAGAGCCAAGAGTGAATTGAATATGTAGAATTTGAATTTCATCTATTTAGTGGGTATAGAAAATTTACTTGCAAAATCGTTCGATATCCTAGAAGTCTGTGATTGCGAGGTGCGTGATACTAGCTGGCTTTGAAGCACGTGTACAAGAAAGCTTAGAATCTTTTGACCATTTTTAGCCAAAAGAGTTCTTTACTTAAAATACTTTTTCTGAAATGAAATTCGTATAGCTTTGACGATTTTATTTTCCAAAAAGCAGGACAATATTTGAGGAAAAAAAACTGATATTTTCCCCTGCCTATTACCCCACTAAATCATCTTATGTGGTTTTATTCTAGGAATAAAATTGTCATGGACTTCTTTTACAGTATTGTACTACAAACTCATTATGTTGGAGTATATTTTATTGAAATGCATAAAATAATGGATACGTATTGAACAAATATAGGAGATTGATTGAAATTTAATTAAGGTATAGATTACAATTATTAGGTATTTATATTTGGAGTTCGGATTTGCTCCATTACTAATTGCTCCATTGAATATCAATACATGTTTGGATTATCGCCACGTGGACTGCTGCTCTTGGAAGACTGAGATTGTGTTATCCACTTTTGGTATTAATGATAAGTTAATAGCATTACAAAATAGAAAGTAAAAATTAATTAAATATAGAAAAGAGAGACGGAATAATGAAACATTATCTTTTTTTTAAAATTTATTTTCTCAACATCAACTGTTATGACGAAATAGAAACGTTATCTTTAAATTTAAAATAAATCTCAGTTCTATTATCATCAAAATTCAAAGTTATTGTTCTAACAAAATTCAAAAATATTGTTCTAAATTTAAAATATTTATCTTTCAATTCTGCATTTAGTATTATAATATTTTGAAGTAAAATCAAAAGCAAACTATAGGTTTTTACAGAATGACTAATCAATTTGATAAAATCTATTTCATTCTTTAGGTAAAGGTAAAACTATAGCTTTTTAATTATTGTACCTTGTCAAAAAAAGATTTAAAAGATTTATTTCAATTGTGGCTTTGCTATGAATATATATTTTGTCAAAAAAGGAAGTATACTAAAGGCCATTCTTTTTAAATTTAAATTTGATTTCACTTAAAAAAAAAAGGACAAATTTTTAAATTTAAATTGAAGATAATAGTAGGGACATTTTTTTTTAATTTTAAAGATAAAGTTTCCATTTTCCTTCTCTTATCTCTCTATTTAATTAATCCTCACTTTTTATAATTGTAAATTTGTAATGTTATCAACTTATCCTTAATAAAATTTTAACCAAAAATGGATAATGCAATCTCAGCCTTCGAAGAACAACATTCCACATGACAAAGATCCAAATCTATATTAATATCTAATGGACCAAATAACAATGGAGCAAATCTGAATCCGTATTTGGAGTGGTCTAATTCAAGAAAAATATTTCTCTAGAACAATCCTAAACAAAGAAAGGAGACATCTCAATTGATTTTCAATAACATTTATTATACATATATTGTACATAGAATACACAAAAAATTGTTACTATTTTTTTAAGCGGCTTAGCGACGCATGTAAAGATCCGTGATAGAAGTAAGGCGGAATAGCCTAACCGACACTTTAACTTGTCCTAGTTTGTTACCCCGATCATCAAACTTACAAGTTTTCCATTTTGACACTTTAACTTGATTGAATGCATATAAACAAACACTTTCACCATGCGTATGGTTCAATTTCACTGAGGTGCCACCCACATCAGCATTCATGTCATAAAATTTAGTAGACATCATCTTTTATGTTAATTTTACTTATTAAATTATTTAAAAAAAAAATTAAAATCACACAAATTTCATTTTCTTCCTTCATCTCCCCCACCAGGACCCTTTCTTCTTCCTTGTTCCACCCGTCTTTATACAACCACCATAATAGAAAAATGATTGCAACACAACCACCAATCGTTCATAATGTCAATCTTCTAAAAAATTCTTCATCTCAAATCTTGAAAAGAAGACAGAAAAATAGCCACCATAAATTAAGGCAGAACCACCACTACAAAACCTGTCCAACAACACCACCTTTTCTTCACCACCAAAGCCGTAAACCCACCAAAAGCTCTACCTGATGTCACCAGATCTGAAAACCTACTACTCCACTATTTTTTGATTTTATATTGACATTGATTATTGGTTAAAGAGGATAATTTTCTGCTGTGGTTGCACCTAAGCGGGTAAAGAAAAGAAAAGGAGAGGATGAAGGTTAGCTCTTTTTTTTTTTTTGGCTTAGAGAAAGGCTGCTCCATTTTTGTACAATGAAGAAGCTCCATTTTTGTGCTAGAGAAATCAGATGAAGTGGGAGGGAAAGGGGGCACGTGGGGAAAGAGTAAAATAAAAGAAAACAATATGTATTAAGAATGGACACATGGCTTCTGCCAAGGAGGGGTTTTTTATTTTTAACTATTTGTCTTTCTTTTGTGAATTCTTTTAGTTTCTTTTTTTAGTTTTTGTTCGATAAAAAAAGTGGATTTACGGGACTTATTTGTGTGATTGGCACACAATATTGCCACATCACTCACGTTGTGCCACATAAGCATGGTCAACGGTCAGATGTATTTATTATTACTTGTTCTATTTAGTTAAGGTGCTAAAATGAAAACCTCATAAGTTTAGTTGTCGGGGTGGCAAACTAGGATAAGTTGAAGTGTCAATTAGGCTATTCCGCCTAGAAGTAATATTTGCAAGAATAGAATTTTATCCAACGATATGGGAGTGAGCCTGAATTCTGTCTTTTAGCCCATACCTATAGTAAGTGGATTGCTTTGGACAGAGAGCCTAAATATCCTTTTGTGTATCCATCCATCTAACGGTTGTCCATTGCGCAAAAATATCAGAGGAAATCTAAACCTCGAAGCCTTATTGGTGGCTAAGAATTGATGTGGCAGATCCCTCCATGAAAAAAACTATCTTATCCCAACCCCTGCTTGTTTTCATATCCAAAATGACACTATTATCATTATTGTGTCTCAAATATTCCTACTGTATATATAAGAGACCAAACCTTATGCAAGTACCAGTAGTTCAATACACACTGTATCTTATTCTGCTGACTTCGAGTTTAGAGTTTAGACCAATCCCAAGTTCCTTATACAATCTTCATGGCTCTCCAAGCTGCTACTCTGCTTCCTTCTACTTTCTCCATTTCCAAGGAGGTATTGTTTTACTTCCCATGTCATTGTTCTGCAATTGAAATATGAAATAACTGATTCTTTATTTTACTCATTTAGTCAGTTTTGTAATATTGCAGGGCAAAGCTAGTGCAACTTTGAAGAATTCTAGTCTTTTTGGTGTGTCTCTCTCAGACTATGCTAAATCCGATTTTGGCTCGTCTTCATTCAAAGTTAAGGTACCAAAGTAGTACATTGATACTCGCTCCATTCCATTTTATGTGATGACATTTAATGGAGACGGATTTTAAGATGTTAATTTGACTTTTTTGTATTATAGTAGAACAAGGTGTTACAGTAGCAATTGACAAGTTAGTATAGCATAGGAAACATCAGATCAACTGTAAAAATGACACTATTCTAATGCATTTGAACAATTGAGAAAATTTGAAGGTTGTCCAGAAATAGCACCGTGTCAAACATTTTGTAGCGTCTTATGATAGGAACTGTTATATAAACTGGACGAGGAGTATTATATTATGTTAATTGTTCATGTGAGACACACTCCTTTAGTTCATAGGTGCTGGTATGTATGAAATTTTACTGATGTTTGAGTTTTCTTACAGAGCCAAGGAAGATTGTCTAATGGAGCTGTGAGAGCTACAATGGTTGCTTCTCCAGGTGTCACCACTAACTCTGCAGCAGGAAAGAAAACCTTAAGAAAAGGGTGTGTTGTGGTCACTGGAGCCTCTTCAGGGTTGGGCCTGGCCACAGCAAAAGCTCTATCAGAGACAGGAAAATGGCATGTAATTATGGCATGTAGGGACTTCCTAAAAGCAGAGAAAGCAGCAAAATCAGTAGGCATGCCTAAGGAGAACTACACCATAATGCATTTAGACCTCGCCTCCCTTGACAGTGTCCGCCAGTTTGTTGATAACTTCCGGAGATCTGGTCGCCCCCTTGATGTATTGGTTTGCAATGCAGCTGTATACCAACCAACTGCTAAAGAGCCTACATTCACAGCTGAAGGCTTTGAGATTAGTGTTGGCACTAACCACCTTGGACATTTCCTTCTTTCAAGATTGTTGCTTGATGACTTGAAGAAATCTGATTACCCTTCAAAGAGACTCATTATTGTTGGTTCAATTACAGGTAACTGAAAATACACAAATTGAATTGAGAATTTCAAAAAGTTGTACTCTTTCTAGTAGGAGACTCAATTTTCTTCATCTGTCAGGGAACACAAATACGTTGGCTGGAAATGTACCTCCAAAGGCCAATCTTGGTGACTTGAGGGGTTTGGCTGGGGGTTTAAATGGCCTTAACAGCTCATCCATGATTGATGGTGGCGACTTTGACGGTGCCAAAGCATACAAAGACAGCAAGGTCTGTAACATGCTCACTATGCAGGAATTCCATCGCCGATACCATGAAGAGACTGGCATCACATTTGCCTCTCTTTACCCTGGCTGCATTGCAACAACAGGGCTATTCAGAGAGCATATACCCTTGTTTAGGCTCCTTTTCCCTCCATTCCAGAAGTATATTACCAAGGGATATGTCTCTGAGACCGATGCTGGAAAGAGACTTGCCCAGGTAATATTTAGTACTAGTACTTTTAAGACAGATAACACCAAACCTTGTCACTAGAAAGATGCATTTATCTAACTCTTACTTTAGGACCTGGATAAAATGGAATGAATATAGTTGATCATATAGCTAACGCTAACTAGCTAGTGTGGGATTGGCAAGTAGTCGATTGACAGATATCTAATTCTTGGTTTCTAAAAATTCAACTTAAGGGTTGTTTATGTTATGCAGGTTGTATTTGATCCAAGCCTGACCAAATCAGGTGTCTACTGGAGCTGGAACAAAGCTTCAGCTTCTTTTGAGAACGAGTTGTCAGAAGAAGCCAGTGATGCAGAGAAAGCCCGTAAAGTATGGGAAGTCAGTGAGAAACTCGTTGGTTTGGCTTAAATTTTGGGACTAACCTTAACCGTTGTCATGGCAAACAAGCAAGAGAGTTCATGAGTGAGAATCTGAACCGGAATTTTAGGCTGTTGTAAAGAGAACTGTCACCTTAGTTAGGAGAATAAATCACTTACCATGTTCTTTCTGATGGAAAATGCCATTAATTTTCTTTGAACTTTGATGAAGTGATGACTCATGAGTGTTGTTAGATTCATCAGGAGAATGGAGTTGGCAATTAAACTTTTCTTCTTGTCTCTCCTCACTTATATTAAATGTTAAACACAATGAATCAATCATACTTCATTCTGCCATGCTGCAAATTCTCCTACGCCAGAACAAAGTTCGTTTCAAGAATAAAAGCTTTGCAGTGATACACGTAACCGGACTAAGCTTGGAATAAAAGATTTCAATAAAAAAAGTGTTAGGAGAAAATGACACAAAAAGGGCCTCTCAAGTGTGAAATAAAAAAAAGGGTTCTTTCATTTATTTTTCCTTTTCTTTTCTCAAATCCAAACATCCCCAAACATTTTCCAAAGAATCCCAAACATCTCTCTCTTCAAACTCGACCCGTTTTCGACCCGGTTTTGTTTTTGTTTTTTTTTTTTTCAAAATCGGACTGTCAAAACTCATCGATTGTCAGCGAATCTCTATTGTAAGTCTTCTCCGACACCAACATTATAGTTTTCTTCATTTGTTTTCATTATTTTACTAATTTTTTGATCCGTTTTTGTTGTTAAGAAAAAATCGTAGAATTTTGTTTTAAAAGTTATGGTTGTTTATGATTCTATCTGGGTCAGTTTGGGACGAGGAAATGATGAAGTTTTGACTGAAATTCGTGTGTAGTTGCCGGTGATATGGTTAAACAAAATCAGTTTGTTTCAAACATCTCGTAAGATGTTTGAAACATCTGTGATGTGTTTGGCCATATCACCGGATGTTTAGCCGGAGATGATTTAAACATCAATAGAGATGTTTAAACATCATCCCCTGTAGAATACAAACATAAAGCGTGATGTTTAAACATTACTCATGATGTTTAAACATCATCGTATGTATGGTGTTTTAAACATTATGAGTTATGTTTGACTCTGAGCGTTTGAACTGCATTTTTCAGTAACACATATGGATAAGGTATTAAGAATGTTCTTAAAACTTGTGAAGAATGGTAATAACAAGCCTAATGTACACAATCATGATAGTTGTATACGTTGAATAGGAAATGGGCCTCAAGCTTTTTGCACCATGTTTTGTTCTTATAAATATCGGAAATACGTGTAAAGAAACTTATTTGTTATTTGTGTATATAGGCAACATGCCCCCCAAAAAAAGGCAACTGGTAAAGGCTACGGCTGCTGCTGCTAAGAAGGTCCAGAAGACCACAACCAAAGCCATTAAGAGGCAAATTTCCATGGAATCTGAAAGTGAATCTCCTCGTGCAAAAAGACAAAGAAGCAGGGCAGTACCAGATCTTTTATAGGTCCCTTTCGAGAGCCCAAGCGCTAGTCGTGCTAGTCAAGCTAGTCGGGATCTTAGCAAAAATCAACGCGAAGAGGAAGAGGAACAACAAAGATCAAGAAGTAGTGAAGAAGGTACAGAGGATGCAGAAGCAGAGCCAAGTAATGAACAAAGAGGAGAAAGTGGTGCTATGCCTCAAGTTAGAGTTAGTGAGGCAAGGGAAGGAAGAAGAAAAGCTGTTCATGATTTGCCTGCAACAACAGAAGAAACAACAGAAGCAACAACACAAGCAACAACATAGGATCAATTTGTAGAGGCAACAGAACAGGAGGTAACATCGAAGCTTATGTTTACACATCTTGTATGATGTTTCAAACATATACGAATATGTTTAAACATCACTCCGAATGTTTCAAACATTTTGTATTATGTTTCAAACATAATAAATGATGTTTGGATTTATTTCAAACATTATAGATTATGTTCCAAACATATTATAAGATGTTTGAAACATGTTGGGTGATGTAACGATGTTTAAACCATGAAAATGTTTTCTTCATTAGCAATGTGACTGTGTAATGATTGTTTTTCTTGTATCAATTTCAGGTGGAGTTGGCTGATGAGGTTACCCTATGCATAAAGACTGACCTGCCTGATTTGAGTCAAATGAAAACGTGGATGAAGTATAATAATGCATTCGCAACAAAGAAGGTGACGGTCAAATCATCAATGCACTCGAAGTTGGATAAATTTCGTAAAGCTTTAAATCACTTTAATCTAATGGAAAGATTCAAGGAAAGCTATTTCGGGCACCTAATCGATTTTCCCAAGTGTGTGTTTGCTCCAAAGCTGGTTCAATACATTTTACTTTGCCGGGTTATTTGTCAGAAGAAGTTTGAGGCGTGGTTTAAATTCCATGATCCGCCTCTTTGTTTTGGGATGCAGGAGTTTGCCTTGATGACAAGATTGAGTTGTGCCCTACCTCCCCCTGATGATTTCATGGATGAAGCCCGTAACAAGGGGAAAGATTTGTGGGATTTAGTTTCAAGGAAGGGGAAGAAGGCTGCAAGTAATGATTATATTCTGGAACTGATAGAGAGTGAAGACCTGGTGAAGGATGATGACATAAGGTTTAGTTTATGTTTGTGTTTGGTTCGAGCACCAAGTGCTGTGTTCAAAGGACACTAATAGTGGTATTGAGGAATGTGTGGTTTTTCTCGCGAGCACCCTTGAATACTTTTACAAGTACCCATGGGGAAGAAAAAGCTTTGACTTGACTGTGTTTTACATCCTGAAGGATTTTACAAGCTGGAAGGCTCCTGAGAATAGCTATACACTGTATGGATTTCCATGGGATTTCATGGCATGGGTGTTAGCGGCTATTCCGGCACTTAGGCTAAGGGCATACCCTAAGGAGAAGACAATTCCACGGATGAAGCGTTGGTTGGGGGAGAAGGTAGAAAAGGACCCAGATGCAGTGTCCCAGCATGTTGACACCCAGGTAAGGATTTCTTTTACTCCCCAGTTCTTTCACATTCAACACTGCATTATTTGTGTAAACATTAGTAGTTATGTTTAAACATTACACAAAATGTTTAAACATTACACTAAATGTTTAAACACTGGTACTGATGTTTAAATGTTACAATAAATGCTTAAACATTAGTAGTGATGTTTAAACATTACACAAAATGTTTAAACATTAGTCGCGATGTTTCAACATCACATGGAATGTTTAAACATTTAGTGTAATGTTTAAACATCACATTAAATGTTTTAGGAACATATATACAGACATGTAACATATATACATAGTTTTAACATTTGTGGTTATTTTATTGCAGGAGGTGCACCCTTACCTCGTACCCACACCCAAAGAGTTGAGGGATGTGCTCCATGACTTTGTTCCATTTGAGGATGTAGAGGACGTGGTGATTGATGCGGCAGTTGGATGGGGTGACAATGTTGAGGAAACAAGCTGTTGTTCCTACCACCCCTCTAGAACATGTTGTGCTAAGCCGTGGTGCAATGTTGATGGGATACAGTGGCGGCAAGGGTGGTGATCTTTTTGGAGTAAATGGAAGAGAGTACACTGGAATTGCTGGGGATCTTTTTGGATATGCTAGAAGGCAGGATGATAAGGACCAAATCGAGGCAAGACACTTCCCAACGTGTGCCAAGCTTGAAGGATGGCAAAGATTAGAAGTCAAGAGCTTGGGGAGTGAATTTAAGAAGCATCGAAGAGGACCCAGGGCCAGGCGGCCCCGCCTAAGGCCTTAGGCGCTCCACCCTGGGAGCTAGTCAACTGGGTGCTCCGCCCTACTCCCAGGCGCTCCACCCAAACTACTGCACAGTGGGGCGCCCCGCCTAGGCCACCCCACTGATCATTTTGTGAGGTGCTTCGCCTAAGCTTGGGCGCTCCGCCCGAAATGCTGAGTTGCGAGAAACTTAAGGGTATTAAGACTATTTTGACCCTACGTGGTCTTTTATCCTAAAGCCTCGTGTGTGGGCTATTTAAATATTTTACTTATTGCCTAAAAACCTCTATAAATAGCTAGATAGCTTATTTCATTCCTTAGCTTGTTTTGAATGATGATTGAATATTGTAAAAAGTGGAACTCTTTGGGTTTATGAAAACCAACCTATGTTTGGGATTTGTGTGCTTCTAGTGGATTCTAGTTGGACAACGACCCCGCCCCGATCACTCTACTTGCGTGCTCACATTAGCTCGAGGGTAGTTGCCTAGTGTAGGTGTTCTTGTCATTCTCTCAAGGTGTAACGGAACGAGTTCTTCGTTGCTACTTGAGATTATTGATCGAGTTACATCTCGCTCTTTATCTTTTACCTTTCCGCATTTGATTCTTATCAGTTTGGTATCAGAGCAAGGCTCGAGTTTTGTTTCTACAAACCCCCGACCCTTGATTCTTCGTGCCTAGTATCTTCTTTTAGTTTTCTTGTTGCTGAAGTTATTGGAAAGAAGAAAATACAAAAAAATAGGAAAAGTGAAAAATACAAAAATTGTCATAACTTTTTGGTGTGATCGATTCTTGGTATGGGTGTTATAGATTATTGATCCTTGTTGAAACCTCGTCGTTTTGATACCAAAGACACGTAGTTTGGGTTGGAATCACGAGATTTGAAAATTTGAAAACTCCAAAATTGATAAACCTTTGTTAAACCCTTGTTCTTGATGATTTTGGATCGATTCATGGGTTTGTTGGTTGTTGATCGTTGATTTGATCATCGGGGTTTTTTCTTCATTGTAAAACAAATAGAAACAAATTTCGAGTGATTTGGAGTTGCATAACATCGAATTTGAAGAATCGAAATCCACTTTAAAACCCTTGTTGAAACCCCAACTTGAAACTTTGAATCATGATTGTGCTTTGATTGTTGGTTTTTTTTTTTTAATGTGAAAATCATTGGGGTTTGAAGATATTATCATTATACAACTTTGGGTACCTTTGATTTGTGCAAAAAATGTTGAAATTGGACCAAATTTTTGCTTGAAATCGAGCAAAATCGGAGTTGAAAAATCGGGGGCCCGACCCCCAGGCGCTCCGCCCAGCCCTAAGGCGCCCCGCCTGACCCCCCCCCCCCCCCGATGAAAACTTGAGGCGCTCCGCCGCAACTAGGGGCACTCCGCCCAGGTATTGAAGTTGTTGGATTTGGTAATTTTCCTTAGGTTTTCCTATTTCTTTGTTGTTTAAACTCTAATTAGTGCTTATCTAAGTAACTTTCCTACTTAATTAGCACTAATCCTTTATTGCTATTAGGTTATTCGTGCCTTAGTTGGAGAGTAGAAACTCCAAGAAGATCCGTAGAATCCTTTGACTCAAGTCCTTACTTAAAGTGCTTATCATACATCGAGTCACGTTAACTCCACTCACCCCAGAGTACACCTGACTTGTGAGTTGATTGATTGAGTTGAGGATTGTTGTTCAACTACTTGAAGCTTTTAGGACTCAAGTCCGAGTGAAATATCCACCACCACTAAACGAGTGACCCAAGTGCTATACACGTGAGGGTGTGTGTGTGAGGTGTTTTTACTAAAGTTTGCTCTTCTTGTAGGTACAATGGCTAACGAAAGTCAAGATTTTATCAAGGATGCCTTGGCTAGTCTCCTTGCCAAGATGGATATCATGGGCCAAAAGATTGAAAATCTTGAGAAGGTGACCACAAGTCTCCTAGTTTAGGCCATTGAAAGAAGGACCCCGAGTGTCCCTCTTGAATCCGGAGAAGGCACAAGTCATAGCACTCATATGAATCCCGGACACTTTGCGGAGATGGCCAAGAAGTATGAACAAAGGAAAGTTGAAGCTCTTCAAGAGTGTGTGTTGGGCAATCCCCAACCTGTGGGCAATCCCCACAACTTGGGCAATCCCCAAGGAAATGCTCCACTTCCAAGACCCGTTTGAAATGTTCAACCTCTTGAGCAAATTGTTGAAGCTCAAAGAGAGGAGGAAGCCGAGTATGGTGATGAAGCCTATGGGTATGAAGATCAATATCAACCGAGACGAGGTATGAATTGGGGTCGAAATGTGGATAGGGGTAGAGGCCGAGGTCGAGGGCCACCCATGGGATATGTTGGAGGGAATCCTAGAAGGGATTATGGTGTGTATGGTGACCCCTATGGAGGCCAACCGGAGCCTTACCATGGAGGTCGTGATCTTAACAATCTCAATAGTGTGAAGCTTAATCTTCCAACCTTTAAGGGAAACTGTGATCCGGAGGTATATATTGAATGGGTACTACTCATGGAAAAAGTGTTCTACACAAATGAGATGACCGATAAGAAGAAAGGTACTTATGCTATTTCATCCTTTGAGTCTTATGCTTCTACTTGGTGGGAGTCCATAAAGAGGACAAGAAGGAGAGCGGGTGTGCATGTGAATGTAACTTGGAATCTCATGAATACTAAGTATGTGACTCCTAGTATCGTCAAGAGCAACTTAAAAAGCTTTATGATCTAAAGCAAGGTGTCAAGAAGCTTCATGAGTACTATGATGAGTTTGAGAAGATCCGGATGGCATTGGATATGGAGACCGAGGATGACAAACAAGCCATGATCCGTTTCAAGAATGGCTTGAGCTATGGTATAGCTTCTCAATTGAGGTTGCATTCTTATCCTTCACTTCAAGATCTATTGGAAGCCGCAATTGAAGCCGAGCAATGGCTTAAGGGAGAAAAGTCCAACCGTTACAAGAGTAGCACTCCTACTCCCGTGAGCCAACCAAAAGAATGGAAGACTCCAAATGCAAACTTTCCATGTGCAAGTGGTGCAAGTGCTAGCAAAGAAGTGAAGAGAACATATGAGAAGTCTACACCACCAATGGGAGGTAATTCTAAAACTCACTTGAGCAATCCTACTTTTACTTCTACTCAATGCTATAAGTGTAAAGGGTATGGACATCTTGCTAAAGATTGTCCTACAAAAAGAACCATGGTTGTGGTAGACAATTTGGTGTATGAGCAAGATAGTGAGCCCGAAAATGAGGAGGATTAGGAGATTGCTTGTGAGGAGGATATAGAGGAAGGAGATGATCCTCAAATGTTCTTGGTGGTTAGGAGGAGTTTGAGTACCATTTTCATGGAAGAGGAGGCGGAGAATGTTCAAAGGGAAAACTTCTTTCATGCTAGATGCCGAATCATGGGTTTAGTTTGTTCCATGATTGGTGACTCGGTTTGTTGTGCCAACATAGTGAGCCAAACATTGATTTCCCAATTGAAGATACCAACCTTGAAACACCCCAACCCATATCGATTACAATGGCTAAGTGTGTGTGGGGAGTTGAAGGTGGTGAAGCAAGCATTGATTGAGCTTAGCATGGGGAAATATAAAGACAAAATCATGTTTGATGTTGTCCCGATGCAAGCATGCCATCTATTATTTGGCAGACCACGGCAACATGATAGATGTGTGGCACACGATGGCCGGACCAACTCATACACGGCCAAGCATGATGGGAGAAAGTATGTTCTTAGACCTTTGACTCCAAGGCAAGTAAGGGAAGAGTACAAGCGAATGAGGGAGTTAAGGAAAGCGGCTAAAGCAAAGTCACCCATTGTACTTGAACTCGAGGCAAACAATCTTTTTGTCTTGCCATTACATGATAAAAATGAGAATCACTCCACTTCAAATGAGAGAGAAAAGATAGAGTGAAGTGAGGGAGTGACCGGTGACAATCAAAGAGAGGAAAAAAGAGAGGATTTGAGGAGTGATGTGAGTGGATTGTCACCACAAACTACACTTGACCTTGAGGTAAAATTGAGAGAGATGAGAGGTGAGGAAAAAAAAATTGAGAGTGAGAGCACCCATTGTTCTAACCCTTCTTCATCTTCTAGTTTTTCTTGTGTTAGTTCTTGTGTAGGTACATTTGAAGACAAGCCATTGGAGCCTCAACCATGTGCTTGGAATTAAAGACAAGAGGAGGAAAATCTTCATTGTGAGCTTCATGAAGAAGGAGTTACACATGACACTTCAAGCCTTGTGAGTGATCAAGGAAGTACTACAAATGTAAGTGTTGCTCCACCTTTTCATGAGCCTACTAGCTATTTGTCTTGTGATGACTCAACACTAGTTGGAGCTTGTAATACATCTAGTGAATATGCCACTAGTGAAGAGTGTAAAAGTCAACTTGTGTGTGCTTGTGTAACATTAGTTGAGAGCCTTGCTAAGCCACATCATGATGTGAGCTCATTGTTCAATGAATCTCTCACTAGTGTAGACTTGATAGTTGACAATGATTGTGACCTTTGCTATGACACACCGCCAATATTTGATAAAGGGGTAGATGAGATAGTTGATCATACCCTTGTTGATATGCTTCTATTTGGTGGGTCTATGTGTTGTGGTGAAGATGATAGTGACCTTGAGGAGTCCAAATTGCATGAATTGGACAAAGTTGTCTATGATGACTCCTCAAGTGTGAGTAATGAATCTAGTCTTGATAACTTGTCTATGCTTGATCATGATGTTGAGATGCATGTTTTTACTAATCCATTGTTTGAAGGCATCCTCATTACTGGTAAAGACTTGTATCGCACTAGGGTGGTTAGTCAAATGGAACCTCCATGGTGTGAACGGTTTGACTCCTTAGGCAACCCATTGTGCGAGAATTTGAATGAGGTAAATGACTCTTTGAGTGACCCTACTATTGCTTATTTAGGTTATGATGAAGAAGAGGCCATTATCAATATCTTTCTTGATAGTTTGTCTTTTGAGAAGGGTTGCTTAGGTGATGAAATGGGAGGTGAAAGGGAATCCCTTGGTGTGAGTAAGTATGCTCTAAAGAAGGGTAGTGGAGTACTTGATGTTACTTGCATGTTGGGTTATTTGACTCACTCCACTCCACATGTTGATCACACTTTGAGCAGGGATTGGTTTGTTGATCTTGAGCTTAAGGTTCAAGGGGATTTTGATAGCTTGATCTTGCATTTTCCATGTCCCCATGACCTATTTGATCATTATTGTGTTGAGTGCATGATGATATTTAACCAAGTACTTATTGTTCTCCTTGGAGATTTGGTATTCGTTCTTAATATTGATGCTTGGTTATATCAGAAGAGTCTGTTTTCCACGCTTCTTGCACTAACCTACTTTCAAAGTAGGAAATCTTATCTTTTCTTGTCGTTGCTTGTAGGTTCTAAGCTCCATGTTAAGGCAGGGGAGATCTTGGAAGAGACCTATGTCAAAGTGACGATCAAGGGTTACAAGGGAGGAGAGCTTTGGGCACCCCGAAGAGATGATGCCATGGACGTGCATGCAATGATTTCGAGGACGAAATCTTCTCAAGAAAGGGAGGATGATATGGACTGTTGCTCCCAACGCACACGCAAGTATACGCAGTCGACAAGTAATAAAGTGATAAATCGAATATCGTTCCCACGAGGACTATTCAGACTGAATCCTAGCAAACAATTTATATAAACTATTCAGGGATCTTTTCTTTGGTTGTAAGAGTTTTTATAACTAAAGTGCAGTAAGTAAAGTGCTAGAGGTGTAATCAAGCAATGAGAAATACTTTGGTTGTTAACAATATCAAGAGAGCGGTCCAGGGTCAGAGTTACAAACAATCCAGTTGATGTATCCAATTGATTCCACTTCTTAAATCCCGGGTTACTAACTGACAGAGTAAATGTAACTGTGAAAACCTTTCAGTTCTTCGCAGTCTATGCAAGCTACTTCAATCCCTATATATATATGGGTTAAATCACATGCACACATTAACGATTCATGTAATAAGTTAAACTAGGCAAGCAAGTATATGTCTATCCTACCCGCGAATTGATTCCCCGATGCCTGGGTTCACAAACTAGTTCTATTCTTTCTTATTACGTAATTAGATTCTCTCTTTCGAGTTCAATCCAAAACCATAGATGATGTATAATTATCGAGCTCTAACAATTACACATGTGAAATCAAGAAAGAATAAGCAACCCGTTATGGGATTCAATTAATGGGAATCAACCTTCAACAATCAACTTTCATGTAATACTCTAACCCTAGAACGTAAAGTTTAGCCACACATATTCATAATCACAAGGCAATAATTTGGTGTAATAATGAAGTAAATGATGTAATAGATGAAAGATTAGGATTAAACCCTTGTTCAATGAGTATGTAGCTCTCAATATTGCTCCAAAGTATCAACTCCCTTTCAAAAACTAAGTAAAAGACTATTTATAGTGTTTACAAACACCTAGTAATAACTTAGACCCCAATACTAGACGGAATAGGAAGTGAAAAACCGCACACGGGGCGCTATAACGGGCGCCCCGCGCCTCGGAAAGCGCTAGGACAACCAGTGGACGCCAACTTTTGGGCGACTTTGGGACGTGGCGCGTGAGTAAAAGCACTGGGCAGTGGGGCGCGGTGGAGGGCGCGCCACGTGCCCTACAGCGCCCAGCCAACTCGCCTTCTTCCTTGGTCCGAAATCGTGTCCGTGTCGTGCCTTCGCGTGCTCAATCCAATCCTCAATCATCCTTCAACCAATTCATGTTCAATCAAGCTCCAAAAAGCTCCAAATGTACCGCGTAACAACCTACACACGCACAACACAAAATCAGTGTAAAACCACATTCACAAACTATAAAACGAGTGCAAAACAAGCTCAAATATGCGGAAACATTAAGGAAACCTTGGCATAAAATGCCAAACATCACCACCCCACACTTGAACCCTTGCTCGCCCTCGAGTAAGTCACATCTCACTTCCCCCACCTAGGTAAAACAGGTCTGCGTATGACTATGGTTGATACCGACCATTGAACCGATGCACACATGACTACTATGGATCCACAACATGCCAACAAACTAACAACATAAAAAATATAAGAACAACCACCCCAAAATCGCTCAAGTGCACAAACTCAACTTAATGCAACCATGCTTCCACAAAATCACACCTATCTACTCAACCAAGAACCATCAACTTCACCTATTTCATGCAAACCACGTGCCCTCACCAATATGAAGCAAAAGAGTGCCCCCCCAAAGATCACACACAAAATCAACATCATGAATAGAATGGGGGAAATACAAATAAATTCACTCACTCTCATGAAAGTCTCACATGTCACACACAACGTACCATAAGCTTGCCCGTAGTGTAGGACTCTACTAATGTAAGCTCACTCCAATCGGGATTAACTAGGACTTTAGAAAGGTCGTAATGTAGGCTAAGGGGCGGGTAGGGTACATATGGTAATAGTGACTACCTCCCTAAGCACTTTAATACATCACATTCAAATTAAGCATCCATCTCATCAAGCCACCCAAATCAACAACTTCTACACATACACCTTCTCACAAGTAGCATTTTTCATTTAAGCACACACTAGCAAGGAATGGATATCTTTTTCTCTTTATTTCCTCTTTTTTTTTCTTTTCACAATTTTTTCTTTCTTTTCAACTTTGCTTCATCAAGCTGTGAGGCTGTCTTGCTTCTTTCATTTGACTGCCGAATCATATAGCTGTATGCACCAAGAATGGCATAGCCTTGTTCGGGTGACCCCCTTGCCAAACACTTTGCAATGTTGCTGCCCTTGAGACACTTCCAATAGCTTATTTTGCAACCCAACTCTGCTAGAACTGCATCCTTGATATCTTTGGTGGATGGTGTTTTTCCATCATGAAACCTGTTCTTCATGTACTCTCCAACAACATTGCACGTGGCGTGTGGATGATGGCTTTTAGAATGCTCAGAACCACAAGTGTGCTGGCTGTTCTAGACAGTGATATAAAACATGTCACAACTCTTGTACTTCATGGCTCGAATCCACCAGTGGCAATTCTTATCCACACATCTAGCACAAAATACATTCTTCTTATTCTTCACATACTGGAAAATAGAAAGGCACTCTCACTGCAGCAAACTTCAACAACATAACCAACTCGCGCTTGTTCGTGAATGTTTGCCCTGTGTAGAAACCAGTGCCGTCCGGCCGAGTGTGGCTGCCTTGTGATGGTATTGAATCAGGAAACTGTACCTCATTATCTTCTTGGATTTCTTTTGCTTCTTCCTCTTCTTCCTTCTCAGGAACATTCATATTTAATGAAGTCTCCTCCCCAATGTCGTCCAACCCATGATTTTGTTCATTAGAATTTTCAGCCCGAGGAACCATATTTACACGTAGAGTGGGCCTAGCACCATATGCATCCACATCAGCCATAAAAAGAGAGACATCAGTGTCATTCCTAATGTGAGAGGGTGCAGTCTTTTGCTTTGCAATGCTCAACAAGTACGTAATAGAAAGATCCCTCGGATCATCAAGAATTCCCCAACTGTGAATGATTTTTTCAACCAGCTCAATATAAGTAACCTGCTTACTAACAAGAATAGGTCTACTCTCTTTCACAACGGGAACCCAAACAAAACTTTTAGCTTTCTCCACCCATTCGCCGAGATAATCGACTACCAATAATACAGGCACCATTATTTGTCCTGAAGATACAAAGATAGTCTAAATTAGATCCTTATAAAATAAATTTCATAATACAATTGTTTATAGAAGCCATATTCACAAATTTAGAAAGGTACTGCTTCAAACATTATGTAAAAAAATTTACAGTGTTTACATATCGATACAAATATTTAAACATTTGAAATAATGTTTAAACATCCTGAGTGATGTGTAAATATCATTTAGGATTGTACAAACTGATAAGACCCAAACCCCCACAAGACCCTTCACTCGGAGCCAAGTTAAGGACATCCAAGGAGTACACCTACACTTGATGAGGAAGGGGCTAGAAGAAGAAGGAAGCGATTGGAAGCCGTTCCAAGTGCTCAAAGTGCAAGAGGAGCAGCCCAGTGCTTTGGGCGCCCCGCCTGGCATTCTAGGCGCTCCACCTGAAGAAGCCTAGGCTGAGGCGCTCCGCCCCAATTCTGGGCGCCCCGCCTAGGCCACCCTACTGCTTGTTTTCGTGGGCGCTCCGCCCGGATTGCTGAGGCACGTGATTCCTAGCTATGTTAAGACTATTTTGACCCTACGTGGTCCTGTGGTCCTAAGCCTAAGTGTGGGTATTTTAGACCTTTCATATGGTGTCTAAAAACACCTATAAATAGCTAGATGTCTTATTATTTTCATTAGCTTACCTTTGATGAAAAACAAACACTTGTGTTGAAGAGTTGAACTCTTATTGAATGACAAACCTTGAATTGGGACTTGTTCTTCCTCTAGCGGATCTAGATGAATTCCAATCCCCCCGACCATTCTACTTGCGTGCTCACGTTAGCTCGAGGGTAGTTGCCTAGCGTAGGTGTTCTTGACCTCCTCTCGGGGTGTAACGGAACAAGTTCTCCGTTGCTACTTGAGATTTGTGATCGAGATACGTCTCGTTCTTATCCTTTTTATTTTCCGCGTTTGATTCTTATCAGTTTGGTATCAGAGCAAGGTTCGGGTATCGTTCCTATAAACCCCGACCCTTGATTCTTCGTGCTTAGGTTAGTTTGATTATATTTCTTGTTGTTGAAGTTATTGGAAAAAGAAAATTACAAAAAAATTGAAAAAATTAAAAAAATTCAAAAGTTGGTGTAACTTTTTGGTGTTTGTGATTCTTGAAGTGGGTGTTATAGATTATTGATCCTTGTTGAAAACTTGACGATTGGGTACCAAATTTGTTGGGATTGGATTGAATTAAAAATTGAAAACCCCAATTGTTGATAAACCCTACCAAACCCTTGTTCTTGAAGAATTTGAATGATTTTGGCTTGTGTGTTTGTGGGGTTTTGGAAATTTATTATTGGGGATTGATCTCTATTGAAAACCGAACAATTTTCAACAAGAATCGTGTGATTCGGAGTTTGGTAACATAGTTTTTGAAGAATCGAAACCCATTTTTGAACCTTGAAATCCATGTTGAAACCCCAAACTTGAAAATTTTGAATCTTGTTTGAGCCTTATCTGTTGGTTGTTTGGGTGTTAAATTGATTGGGGATTGTAGGTTGTATCAAGGAGCAACTTTGGGTACCTTGGATTTGGCCAAAACACCTTTGAATCGACCTAGAAATTGGATTGAAAACGAAGAACACGGAGTGGAAAAACCCAGGTGTTCTTCGTCCAGGCGCTCTGCCTAAAAATTGGGCGCCCCGCCTTACTTGTGCTTGCCCCAGGCGCTCCGCCTAAATCCCAGGCTCCCCGCCTGCCCAACCCCACTGCACCAAAAGCTCAGGCGCTCCGCCCCATGCCTTGGGCGCTCCGCCTAACATCCTGAAGGGGGTTTTTTGGGTAGTTTCTTCTAGGTTTGCTTGTTCTTTGTTGCCTAATCTCTTATTAGTGCCTATCTAAGTAATCTTTCTACTTAATTAGCACTAATCTTTCATTGCTTATAGGTTGATTCGTGCATTAGTTGGAGAGTAGAATTCCAAGAAGAATCCTAGACTCTTTTTGATTCAGGTCCTCACTTCAAAGTGCCTAGCTTTCATTGAGTCCTATTAACTCCACTCACCCCGGAATGTGCTTGACTCGTGAATAGTTTGCTTGAGTTGAGGAATTGCTACTCATCTACGTGAAGCTTTGGAACCACAAGTCGAGTGAAATACCCACCGTCACTAAACGAGAGAGCCGAGTGATCTCAAGTGAGGGAGTGTGTGAGGTTGTTTACTAACGTTTGTTACAATGTCTTCCGAAAGAGATGATTTTGAAAAGAGTGCCCTTGCTACTATCCTCGCCAAATTGGATAGTATGAACTTGAGGATTGAAAGCCTCGAGAGGGTGAACTCTAGTGCTCTAGTCGAGCAAGGGACGTCAAATGTTCAATCGGAGAAAGGGACCCCGAGTGTCCAAGTCGAGAAAAGGACCCCGAGTGTCCAAGTTGAAGTCTCAAGTACTCCTAACTTTACCCCGGAGCAAG
Source organism: Petunia secreta (assembly GCA_029990175.1). Taxonomy (NCBI): domain Eukaryota; kingdom Viridiplantae; phylum Streptophyta; class Magnoliopsida; order Solanales; family Solanaceae; genus Petunia; species Petunia secreta. The sequence goes on from JARKIP010000053.1 coordinate 5,770,385, forward strand.
TTAGTCATGTCATTGAATTGCTCAATCAACAACGGGCAAAGGAGGAGCTAGAGAGACTTGATCAAGTGTTGGGCAATACCCAACGAACGGGCATTCCCCGTATCTTGGATAACCCCCCAAGGAACATTCCACTACCAAGACCCATCCGAAATGTGCAACCTCTTCAGCAAGCCGATGAAGCTCAAGAAGGGGAGGAAGCCGAGTATGGAGATGATATGTATGGGTTTGATGATCACTTTCAACCAAGGCGAGGTATGAATTGGGGTCGAAATGTGGATAGAGGTAGGGGCCGAGGTCGAGGGCCACCTATGGGTTATGTTGGAGGGAATGCGAGGAGGGAGTATGGTGTGAATGAAGATCACTATGGGGGCCAACCAGAGCCTTTCCGTGGGGGTCGTGACAACACCAACATCAATAGTGTGAAGCTTAATCTCCCAACCTTTAAAGACAATTGTGATCCGGCGGCTTACATTGAATGGGTGCTACACATGGAGAGATTGTTTGACACAAATGAGATGACCGATGAGAAGAAAGGTACTTATGCTATTTCATCCTTGGAATCCTATGCATCTACTTGGTGGGAATCCATCAAGAGATCAAGGAGGAGAGCGGGAGTTCCCGTGAATGTGGGTTGGAATGACTTGAAGGGTATCATGAGTATCAAGTACATCACTCCTAGATATCGGCAAGTGCAACTCAAGATACTTTATGAGTTGAAGCAAGGTGTCAAGACGGTGCATGAATACTTTGATGAGTTTGAAAGAACTCGAATGGCCTTGGATATGGACACCGAAGATGAGGAGCAAGCCGTCATCCGTTTCATGAATGGTTTGAGCTATGGCATAGCTTTACAATTGAGATTGCATGCTTATCTTTCACTTCAAGAAGTCCTTGATGCCGCTATCCAAGCCGAGCAATGGCTTGAGAAAGAGAAGTCCAACCGTTACAAGAGCAACACTTCTACTTCCATGAACAAGTCAAAGGATTGGAAAAATCCTACTCCCAATGCAAAATTCACAAATGCAAGTGGCCCTAGTGGAGCAAGTGCTAGCAAAGATGTGAAGAAGCCGTTTGAGAAGTACACACCCAATGTGGGAGGTAATTCTAAAACCCAATTGAATACTCCTACTTCTTCTTCCATTCAATGTCACAAATGCAAGGGGTATGGACACTTTGCTAAGGAATGTCCTACGAAGAGGACCATGGTTCTTGTTGGTGAAAATGCTTATGAACAAGAGAGTGAACCGGAGGATGATGAGGGAGTAGAGGGAGATGAGGGAGTAGAGGAGGATGATCAAGATGATACGGTGGAGGATGAGGAACCTCATACTTTTCTAGTTGTGAGGAGGAGCTTAGGAGCTATGATTGTGGAGGATGGTGAAACCTTGCAAAGGGAAAACCTTTTCCATGCTAGGTGTCGTGTTAAGGGTGTTGTGTGCTCTATGATCATTGACTCCGGGAGTTGTGCTAATGTTGTGAGCCAATCTCTTATAACCCAATTGAAGTTGCCTACCGTGAAGCACCCCAAGCCATATCGATTGCAATGGCTTAGTGAATGTGGGGAGCTAAAAGTAGTGAAGCAAGCAATGATCAAGTTCAAAATGGGTAGTTATGTTGATGAACACTTGTTCGACGTGGTGCCCATGCAAGCTTGCCACCTTCTCTTTGGAAGGCCTTGGCAATTTGATCGACAAGCGGTTCATGACGAGCGTGTCAACACTTACACGCTCCAACATGAAGGAAGGAAATTTGTGTTGAAGCCCCTAACTCCCAAACAAGTGAGTGATGACTACAATAGGATGAGGGAGTTGAGGGAGGTGGCAAAGGCCAAGTCAATCATTGAGACTAGCCCTTTTTCCAAAAGCATGGTGGCAATCCCACCTTCTTCTTCTACCGGTGGCATTTGTGCCATGATGCAACCGGGCGAGATCCCAAAAGGAAATGATGGCACCAAGTTTCTCCTATGCCTAGTGCACAAAGGTATGATCCTAAACTCTAATTGTGATTTTTCTTCTAACCCTTTGCCTAGTGTGTTTGAGAATGTCTTGAAGGATTTTGGGGACATGTTCTCGGATGAGATGCCGGATGGATTGCCTCCTTTGAGGGGTATTGAACATCAAATAGACTTTGTCCCGGGATCTCAAATCCCAAACAAGCTGGCTTATAGGAGCAATCCGGAAGATACAAGGGAATTGCAAAAGCAAGTTGATGAATTGCTCACTAAGGGCTTGGTGAGGGAGAGCTTGAGTCCTTGTGCCGTGCCCGTGATCCTTGTTCCCAAAAAGGACGGCACTTGGAGGATGTGCGTTGATTGTCGGGCCGTGAACAAAATAACGGTAAAGTACTGTCATCCCATTCCCCGACTTGATGATATGTTAGATGAATTGAGTGGTTCATGTGTGTTTAGCAAAATTGACCTTAGGTCCGGCTACCATCAAATCCGGATGAAACCCGGTGATGAATGGAAAACCGCATTCAAGACCAAGTTTGGTCTCTATGAATGGTTGGTGATGCCCTTTGGGCTCTCCAATGCACCTAGCACTTTCATGAGGCTAATGAACCATGTTCTAAAGCCATTCATCAACAAGTTTGTGGTCGTCTACTTTGACGATATATTGATCTATAGTAAATCAATAGACGACCATGTTGATCACCTTAGGCAAGTGCTTGAAAAGTTGAGAGCCGAAAAACTCTATGCTAATTTTAAGAAGTGTGCCTTTGGTGTTGAGAAGGTAGTCTTCCTTGGGTTTGTTGTGAGTGGCCAAGGAGTGGAGGTGGATGAGTCTAAGGTAGAGGCCATACGTGATTGGCCTACTCCTACTACCGTGACTCAAGTGAGGAGCTTTCATGGTCTTGCTAGCTTTTATAGGCGATTTGTGAAAGACTTTAGCTCCATTGCCGCTCCACTCACCGAATTGGTGAAGAAGGACCAACCATTTGTTTGGGGAGAGCCTCAAGAGAAGGCCTTCCATGAGTTGAAAAGTAGGTTGAGTACCGCCCCTCTATTGCAATTGCCCGACTTCGGAAAGGCATTTGAGGTTGAATGTGATGCCTGGGGGGTGGGAATTGGTGGTGTTCTAATGCAAGATAGCAAACCCATCGCCTACTTTAGTGAGAAGTTGAAAGGGGCCTCCTTGAACTATTCTACATATGACAAGGAGTTGTATGCCCTTGTGAGAGCCCTTGCCCATTGGCAACACTACCTTTGGCCTCGCGAGTTTGTAATCAAGAGTGACCATGAGTCACTCAAGCATTTGAGAGGCCAAGAGAAGCTCAATAAGAGACATGCCAAGTGGGTTGAATTCATTGAGTCTTTTCCCTATGTGATCCAATACAAGAAAGGGAAAGACAATGTTGTGGCGGATGCGCTTTCGAGAAAGTTTGCTCTAGCCACCACTCTCACCTCTAAGCTCATGGGTTTTGAGAGCATTAAATTGATGTATGCTCATGACCCAAAGCTAAAGAGTGTCCATGACGCTCTAGAGAAAGGGGAGAGAGTTGACAAATACCAATGGGTTAATGGATATATCTTAAAAAATGGTAGGGTGTGCATACCCGAGTCCTCTTGGAGGGAGTTTCTTGTGCATGAGGCACATTGCGGGGGACTCATGGGTCATTTTGGCACAAGAAAGACTTTGGCTATTCTTAAAGAACAATTTCATTGGCCAAAGATGGGGGTGCAAGTGGAAAAGTTTTGCAACAATTGCCTTGAGTGCAAGCGTGCTAAATCCAAAGCCCACCCCCATGGGTTGTATACCCCTCTCCCCGTACCTACTAGTCCATGGTTGGATATCTCAATGGATTTTGTGATGGGATTACCAAGGACTAGGGGGGGCCATGATAGCATCTATGTTGTTGTGGATAGGTTCTCCAAGATGGCTCATTTCATTCCATGCAAGAAATGTGATGACGCACAACATGTTGCAACTTTGTTTATTGAAAATATTTTGAAGTTGCATGGTGTGCCTCAAACCATAGTGAGTGATAGGGACACTAAGTTCCTAAGTCATTTTTGGAGGTGTTTATGGGGTGCTTTAGGCACCAAGCTCTTGTTCTCCACGTCCCACCACCCACAAACCGATGGGCAAACGGAAGTGGTAAACCGATCCTTGGGTGCTCTTCTTAGAGCCATGACCCGAGGTAAGGCCGGGACTTGGAATGATCGTCTACCTCTTATGGAGTTTGCCTACAATCGCACATTGCATAGCATGATAGGCATGACTCCCTTTGAGTGTGTCTATGGTTTTAACCCCTTGATTCCCCTTGATCTAACCCCTTTGCCAAGGGAAATGGTTGTTAATTTTGAAGGTAAAGCTAGAGCCAAGGCTTTGATGGAACTACATGCTAAGGCAAAGAAGAACTTGGAGGAAGCTTATGCAAAGGTAGCCTCCAAGAAAAATAAGGGACGCAAAAAGGTGGAACTCAAAAAGGGTGACTATGTGTGGGTGCACTTCCGGAAAGAAAGGTTTCCAAACCTTATAAAAGGGAAGTTGGCACCCCGTGGAGATGGCCCATTCCAAGTGGTTTCCAAGATAAACAACAATGCCTATGTGGTCGACTTGCCAAGTGAGTATCAAGTTTCTAATACTTTCAATGTTTGTGACTTGGTTCCTTTGGATGTAGGTAATGAAGAGGTCGTGAATGATGCTTCAATTTCGAGGACGGAATCTTCTCAAGAAGGGGAGGATGATAAGACCCAAACCCCCACAAGACCCTTCACTCAGAGCCAAGCTAAGGACATCCAAGGAGTACACCTACACTTGATGAGGAAGGGGCTAGAAGAAGAAGGAAGCGATTGGAAGCCGTTCTGAGTGCTCAAAGTGCAAGAGGAGCAGCCCAGTGCTATGGGCGCCCCGCCTGGCATTCCAGGCGCTCCGCCTGAAGAAGCCTAGGCTGAGGCGCTCCGCCCCAATTCTGGGCGCCCCGCCTAGGCCACCCTACTGCTTGTTTTCGTGAGCGCTCCGCCCGGATTGCTGAGGCACGTGATTCCTAGCTATGTTAAGACTATTTTGACCATACGTGGTCCTATGTTCCTAAGCCTAAGTGTGGGCATTTTAGACCTTTCATATGGTGTCTAAAAATACCTATAAATAGCTAGATGTTTTATTATTTTCATTAGCTTACCTTTGATGAAAAACAAACACTTGTGTTGAAGAGTTGAACTCTTATTGAATGACAAACCTTGAATTGGGACTTGTTCTTCCTCTAGCGGATCTAGATGAATTCCAATCCCCCCGACCATTCTACTTGCGTGCTCACGTTAGCTCGAGGGTAGTTGCCTAGCGTAGGTGTTCTTGACCTCCTCTCGGGGTGTAACGGAACAAGTTCTCCGTTGCTACTTGAGATTTGTGATCGAGATACGTCTCGTTCTTATCCTTTTTATTTTCCGCGTTTGATTCTTATCACAAAACATCCATACAAATGTTTAAACATATATTTATGTATGTTTAAATTTTTTTCCAGATGTTTTAACATCATGCATGATGTTTGAATATCATTCAGAATTACTGAACATCATTGAGGTTTTTTAAACATCAGCTAAAATGTTTAAACATTTGGACTTATGTTTAAACATCATGCATGATGTTTGAATATCATTCAGGATTACTAAAATTCATTGAGAATGTTTAAACATACGCTCATATTTTTAAACATTTGCATTTATGTTTAAACACCCTCAATGATGTTTAGTAATCCTGATTTATATTCAAACATCATGCATGATGTTTAAACATAAGTCCAAATATTTAATGGTTTAAACATCCGCTCAGCAGCCACATATGTTTAAACATATGATACGATGTGCACAAAAACATCAACGAGATGTTTAAACATCAACCATCTCGTCGACGGATGTTTGACCAGAAACCAAACCCAGTTCTTCAAAATTGTCAATCCGGTAGCTTTTAGCTTCAAATCAAATTTCTCGACTATAAAGTTAAAGAACACTTACCAGAGACCAAATGTGGCTGAAAATTCAAGACGATTAGCTGAGATTCGCGTTGTAAATGGCTGAGCAAATTTTGACAAATCTCAATTTTTTTAGAACAAATCTTTTGCAAATACACAGTATATTTAGAAATGGTTGTTGAATCTACTTTGGGGAGCTGATAGTGAACCAAAAAAACAAAAAAAAAAATGGCCGGAAACTCCCAGGAATCGGCGGAGCAGTGATGGGGTGGGGGGGGGGGGGCTATTGGGTGGGAAATTTTTTTTTGGCCATTTTGGGGGGAAGGGGGGAGGGGAGGGATAAAATGAGGGTTTATTAGAGGGTGCAAAGTGTAAACTTTAAAACTTGAGGGTTACGTTTTTATACATCTTTTACCCAATTAACACTAATCCTAATGGAGGACCCTATACCTATATTTAAAACTTGAGGCCCTTTTCATTATTAAAAGACTTTCTTGGGTCCTCTTTTTAAACTTACCCAAGTGTTAGGGTTTAAGAATCCACCCATTGGTGCTCTTTAAAGCCTATCGAGGTAAAAGATAAGGGAGGTTTACAAAAATACCCATCAAAATTAAAATATTTACACCTTTACCCATAAGTTTCATATTTAAAAACCCTACCCATAAACTATTTACATGCCCTACCCATCTACTCTTGTATACTATCATTTATGCAGTATACCTTAAAGGTATACACCCATAAGGTATAACAAAGGTATACAGTAATAAATGGGTAGATTGGGTAATTTTAATTTCATGATTAGTGTAATTTTTATTGGGTAGGACTTTTAAATACTTTGAATTTTATGGATATATAGTGTAAAAACCCCAAAAGATAAAGTTACCTAGAGCCCGTATGGATTGGCTTATTTTAAGTGTTTTTTGGCCAAAATAGCTTATAAGCTCTTTTGTAGTTTTTATGGTGTTTAGCAAAGGTAAAATATGCTTTTAAGCACTTACTTTTAAGCTAAAAAGATACAAAAATAGGCTAAATCTTACACTACTAGAAAAAGACTAAAAAGCTACAGAATGATTGGAGAGGGAATTCACTCTCCAATCAGTTAGCGAGTGAATTCCCTCTCCAATCAGTGTTTTGCGGGTAAAAAAAATTAAATTGGAAAAGCTGGAGACAGAATTCCTTCTCCAGTCAAAAAGTAAAAAAGGTGTCAGGTGATGGAGAAGGAATTCCGTCGCCAATTACCTGACAACTTTTTTACTTTTTGATTGGAGACTAAATTCCCTCTCCAACCCTAACAATTCCACAGACCCCACAATTTTTACACACTCAAAAATTTCTAAACCCTCCCCATTTTCCCCACAGCGGCACCATATTTTTTTCAAACACTCCAAAATTTCTCAACCCTCCCCATTTCCCCACAGCGGCACCAGAGGCTGAATTGTACTAGAGGCACAACGTCTCCACCATTTTCGTATCAAGTTAGTATTTCGTCTTCCCCATTATTTTTTCCACCCCAATCCATTTTCCCCATTATTTGTGGTGCGCTAGATATTTTTTATATTTATTATATGCTTTATTTTTATACACACACAGGCTTATATATCAGCCAAAGATTGTTAATGGCAAAAGACAAAGGAACACAATTTGAAGTAGGACATCAACCTAACCTCACTTAACAAATCTATAGTTCTATATATTTCGTCTAAAGTCGAGTATAAACTCCTTAATTAGCAGAGCATATAAATAGGGCTGAGATCTTTATATTCATAAAGGTATTAAAGGGGTCGCATTCAGGGTACATGATGGTGTTAATTTGAGTGCTTGAGAAAAGAAAATTTACTACCTTCTTATATACAAATGTGCAACCACTAATACTTTTTTAGCTCTTCTCTGATATTGGAGTAAATGGAGAGGAAAACAAGTTTGTCAAAAAGGACACCACAAAATAGAATATACGCTAACAGAAATAGACCAAAGTGAGGAACTTTAAATACTCCATATAAATGACAAATTGAGCAAATTTGAATATTCCAGGACTAATTTAGGCCTTTATAATTAAAAAAATAATTTGATATGAGATTCATAGACTTTGTTTGTCACTAGTCTTTCCCTTAAACTCCAATTGTACCTAGTGTTATTGATAAGTTTACATAAAATAAAGTTATATATTAGACTATTGACGGCTCTACCTTGGTCACAGATAATTTTGACATCTTTCAAGTTGTAGTAAGAATAGTTTCGAGGCAGACAAATTTTACGAGGTTTATCTTAATCGACTTTATTTACGAGTCTATACATAACATTAATAGAATACTGCATCGACCTAATAATAAAAATTATTACTATCATGTATAACACTAAAAAGGAGAGTACTCAAACTAATTAATGCGATTCGATATATGATCTATTCTAGTCAAGGACGTTTTTTTTTAACTTTACAAATAATAAACTGAATTCTAGTCATGTTAGATATCTCTATCCATAAAATATTTAGGGAGTCTGATTTAGTTAGTTAATTAAAAAGTTAATATGGAACATAATTTAATAAAAAGGCTATACACCTATTGTTTGCTAGAAAAATTGCTATATTCTGTTGCATTGATTTATATTTATTTGTTTGTAACTTTTGTGTAGATGGAACATGATGAAAATTGTAGTTGGATGTACAATATATTCTATAAAAATATGGGTTTGAGGAAAAGTTATGTAGATGGGGTTGACAGGTTTATTACTAAAGCTAAATTACTTCCTGAATATATGCGGAGGGTTTCAATCAAATGTCCTTGTGTGAAATGTAAGTGTAGCCATGTGCAACCAATTGAAAATGTCGTGCTGCACCTTTACAGAAAAGGATTTATGCTAAATTATTTTGTGTAGACTGCACATGGAGAGGGTAACCCTAGTGTCCATAGAGAGAACTTACAAAATGACTATGTCGGGTATAACTATCCTATCAATGAGATGTTAAATGATGCCTTTGGAATGTACCAAGGGGAACCCTCTCAACCGAATGTTGAGGAGATTTCCAATAATAAGGCGAAGCTCTTCTATGAACAGTTGGAAGAAGCAAGTCACCCATTTTACGAGGGGACAAGTCATTCAAAGTTGTCGGTGGCAGTTAGGTTGCTTAGTATTGATACAGGTCAAATCACGAAAGTGAATAACAAGTAACGGAAGCAACAAAGTAAACACGATTGAAGGAAAATAGGGATGGGGGAGAATAGAAATAGAAGAAAGAACGGATCAAACTAAACAATTAGATTGATTCAAAAGGGAGGAGAAACTTGAACCATTAAACGGGAGTCACACTAGCGGTGATCCACCATGGATTCAACGTAAGAGATACATGAAGCTCAAGCTTCAACAAGAATGGCCAATTCTATTCTATCTTCTCAATTCTATCTTCAAAACTAGCTAATGAAATAAAATGACTAAGTGTTGTATTTATAGGTTCACCACACTTCTAAATGAAATGTCTAAATAGCCCCTAAGTCTAGTCAAAACAATACAAGTCACTTAGGGCTATAGTTGGAATTACACCAAAAAGTAGTAGGAGTCCCGTCTTGACACTTCAGCAACTAGGCGCCCCGCCTGAATAGTAGGCCACCAGAGTAGGCGCCCCAGCCTAAAAGTGGGCGGCCAGAGTAGGCGGTCCGCCCAAAAAGTAGGCCGTCCACCCAAAAAATAGGTGCCCCAAACTCCTGAGGCTTGAAATCAACTAGGCGGTCTGCCCCTTTGAGTAGGCGGTCCGCCCCCTCCTGGCGGTTCTTGGAATGGCTCAAAATGTGTCCCCCGAGCCTCTCCTTTGGTGCCTATGTGCTCCTCAATCCTTGGCGCTCCATTGCATGATCTTCAAGTTGCTTTCGGAGGCCTTGACGGTACTCTTTGTGCTCTCAAGCTTGGCTCTTGATGGTTGGCGCTTTGGCTCCAATTTTCCCCGCATCATCCTCCCCTTCTTGAAAGGATTTCGTCCTCGAAATCAAACCATCAAGCCTACATTCAAAACAAGCACAAACAAAGCTTCCAACTACAAGAGTAGGTTAGTGCCAAAAGTGTGGGAAAACACACTCTTATGATAGAGCCAAGCATCAATACCAATGAAAAAGCTCACGTCTCCCAAGGAAACAACAAGTGCTTGACTCAAAAAGAAAGTGCTTCGAACACAAGAACAAGCAAAGAGATCAATAGGACATGGAACATGCAAGATATAACATTCAACTTCCCTATGACCCCTAAGCTTAGGCCCAACATACCAACCCTTCAAATCAATACCATCACAATGTAACACATTGGATTTGGCATGCTCAACACTCAAGGTGTGATCAACATGTGGAGTGGAGTAAAAAAAATAGTTCAATTGAAGACTAACATCAAATACTCCACTCGCCTTCTTGGAAGCACTCTTACACAAATCAAGAGTGACTTCCTCACCTCCAAATCCAACTCCAAGACAATTTCCCTCACTAGGCAAACTCCAAAGGAAAGTCTCCAAAATAGGTCCTTCATCATTATAGTCCACACAATGAAGGTTAGGACTACTAGAAGATGGTTCAACACAACCAATATCAAGACCTCTCATCCCACTTGGAGTTCCAAACAATGGATCATCCTTAGAGTCTATCTTTACATACCATGGAGGTTCTATTTTACTATCAATCCTAGTCTGATACAATTCGCTACCACAAATGAGATTATCTTCACATAATGGAAATGTAAAAGCATGCACTTCCAATTCATGGTCACATAAAAGCATGGTATCAAGACTAGGTTCCTTACCTACACCCGAGAAGTCATCGAAAACAAATCGATCCATCACACTCTAGAGACTCCTCAAGGTCACTACCATCCTCACTACGACATATAGGTCCACCATTACCAAGCAACTCATCAAGGGAAAGAATAGGGTATTCATTCAACTCATCTTCCCCTTTATCAAATATAGGTGGAGTGTCATAATAAGGGTCACAAATAGGGTCAACTTCACATTCTTCACTAATGAGAGGTTCAATGAAAACCGAGCTCACATCATGATGTGGCTTATCATCCCTCTCAACTAGTGGTTCACAATCACACACAAGTTGACCAACCGACTCTACACTAGTTGCAAACACATTATAGTCACATAACTGATCAACTAAACTTCACAAATACTAACACATGACAAGGAAGTAATATGTTCAAGGGGAGAACTTTCACATACCTTTGAGTGGCCATCTTGCTCACTCAATGCACTTGAAGTGTCTTGAATTGTTTCTTCACCTTGAAGCTCACATCGAAGATTTTCTTCACCTTGTCTATCCTTCTTGGGACATGATTGAGGCTCCATTGGTTTGCCTCCAAGAGTACCTACACAAGAGCTAACATAAGCAGAAGAAAAAGATAAAGGGTTAAGGTTAGAATAAGAGGTGTCCTCACTCTCAATGATTCTTTTTCCCTCTTTTTTTTCCCTCATTTTCTTTTCAAGGTTTGGTGTAGATTCGGGTGGTGACATCCCACTCACATCACTCAACACATCCTCTCCTTTTTCCACTCGAGGAATGTCACCGGTCACTCCCTTACTCCTCTCAATCTTTTGTCTCTCAAATTCGGGTGAATTGGGATGAGGCCCAAGAATACCCATAGCCGGAGTAGGTGGACTTTTAACATCAACCCAGAATCTAGGACTAAGAGACTCATCACGTGAGGTCTCTTTCTTCTTTGTTGGTGAACCACTTGGTTTGGGAGCTTGTGGTTCGAGGTTTACCTTGTTGACAATTGTCAACTCTTTTCTTGCACATGTCCCACCATTGCTTGTGATTGTAGGACTTCTTGTTTGCACTCTTTCAAGCATAGGATGAGGTTCTTGCTCCTTTTCATTTTGCATAGGCCTAGAAGGTATACTAGGAGGTGACTTGATCTTTGCCCTAAGAGGCTCAAAGTCAAAAGTCCTTTGGCCCTTGCTCACATAATACCTATCACACTCAATACCATATCGCACCCTCTTGCCTTGCAACCATGGCTCACCTAGCCACACATGACAATGCTTCATGGGATACACATCGCACCACACATAACCCCAATTAATCTTATGAGATATGCACACCCGAACTTGCTTGGAAACCCACACTCCGTGGTACTCATAAGGATGCTCAAGGGCATAGCAAGGTAGCCTTAACTTATCAACCACCGAGGTACTAATGCAATTGGCATCGGTGCTACCAATCTTGAGCAAGTACCCTCCATTACCTTCCACCTCAACAAGGAACCTCCTTAGACCCAAGTTCCGCATAGGATCATCCAAGTAAGAACTTGGAAGTTCAAGAAAAACATCACCCTCAAATTGAGTCTTCCTCATCCCTCCTCCCCTAGCATCACCACTAGGATAACTTCCACTTCCCATCACCCTTCCAACATTAGAAGTGTTGTTGCAAGTCGAGGAAGGAGTACCACTATGGAACCCATAATTGCCTCTCGCCTTGGTTCCATAGCCCATAACAACACTACTAGAGCAATACACCCCCGTAACGGTAAGAGCAACACCACTTCTCATTCCACCCTTCACATGGGAGTTAGAAGCATCAAGCCGTTTAGCATAAGTGGAATAGGCAAGCTTCTCCCTTCCCATGGAACAACCACCACCTCCTCCCATACTAATGGAAGGACCTCTACTACTCCCTTGCACACCACAAGCAACATCAAGAGGAGATGAAAATGAACAATTCTCATAATCAACCTCATCATCCATTCTGTCTACGTCACTATCATCACATTCAAATTCACCACAAGAAGATTAAGGAGGATCATCATACCTTGAAGCGTCACTATCTTTATATTCTTGACTTGGAGCATAAGATTCTTCACCTTCATCTTCGCAAGCCCCATAGTCTTTTTCATCTTCATAATCAACATAGTGACCCGCTTCATCATCATATGAGCCTTGGTTCCCCGAATCGTCATAGCAATACCTATCATCATCATCATCATCATAGGAACCATAGTCTCCATCATCTCCGCATGAGTCATACCCTCTACAATCGTCATCCGATGCCATAGTCGTAACAAAAGAGTAAAGGACCTCACAAATTCACTCCCTCACGTGTATCACTCAAAGGATGTCACTCAATTTTCTTTCCACTCGTGTATACACTCAAGGTCATTGGCTTTTGTGACCACACTCTATTGTTCTCACCACTCAAGCCTTTTTCCACTCAAGACCTTCTTGTCTCTTAGTAATCACAATGGCAAGATCAATCAACTAATGCACCCAAGTAATGGTTCGGAATGGAGTTTAAGTGACTCGATGTACGGAAGCTAATTTAATGCGCACTTGAAGCAAGCAAGATCTACGACTTTAAGTAAAAACTCCAAGACACACAACACCCTAAGGAATTAAAGATTAGTATTAATAAAGTAGGACTAATACCCTAGAAACACTAACCAAGAGGTACGGGAACAAACGGAACACAAAAATACACGAAACGAAGCCAAACAGAGTCACCCCAGGAGTGCGCGGTCCGCTTCTGTAAGTGGGCGGTCTGCCTACCCAACTTCAGAGAGTTTACTAGGCGCCCCGCCAGTTTTTTGGGTGCCCCGCCTACTGGTGCTTTCAGCACAGTCCGAAAACGTGTTTTTTGGTCTTTTGCACCTAATTCTCCAATGTTTTCAAGGTGTTTTTCCAATCCAAAGGTACCTAATGGTGTTTTCAACTACCACAATCAATCCCCAATGATTTATAACAACACCCAATCCATAACGAATCCAAATCAAGAAATTTCAATCAAATTCAAGGGTTTTTCAATTTTGGGTTTTTTGAGTTTTTCAACTTTTGATTTTCAACACCAAATCATGCAACAAGGGTACCAAATCAACGGGTAACCATCATAGATCAATCCCCGATATCAAAGAACCAATGGATCATCAAATCCAATCCACAATAAGAATTTTTTTGTATTTTTCACTTTTTCAATTTTTTTCGTTTTTCTTCTTTTCTCAAGAACATAAACGCAATAACGATAAAGTAAAGATAAGATGAACAAGGAACGCGAATTCGTAAGAACGAAACCCGAGCCTTGCTCTGATACCAAGATGATACGGGTCAAATCACGGAAGCAAATAACAAGTAACGAAAGCAACAAAGTAAACACGATAGAAGGAAAATAGGAATGGGGGAGAATAGAAATAGAAGAAAGAACAAATAAAACTAAACAATTAGATTGATTCAAAAGGGAGGAGAGACTTGAACCATTAAACGGGAGACACACTAGCGGTGATCCACCATGGATTCAACGTAAAAGATACATGAAGCTCAAGCTTCAACAAGAATGGCCAAGCCTATTCTATCTTCTCAATTCTATCTTCAAAACTAGCTAATGAAATAAAATGACTAAGTGTTGTATTTATAGGTTCACCACACTTCTAAATGAAATGTCTAAATAGCCCCTAAGTCTAGTCAAAACAATACAAGTCACTTAGGGCTATAGTTGGAATTACACCAAAAAGTAGTAGGAGTCCCGTCTTGACACTTCAGCAGCTAGGCGCCCCTCCTGAATAGTAGGCCACCAGAGTAGGCGCCCCAGCCTAAAAGTGGGCGGCCAGATTAGGCGGTCCGCCCAAAAAATAGGCGCCCCAAACTCCTGAGGCTTGAAATCAACTAGGCGGTCCGTCCCTTTGAGTAGGCGGTCCGCCCCTTCTTGGGGGTTCTTGGAATGGCTCAAAATATGTCTCGAGAGCCTCTCCTTTGGTGCCTATGTGCTCCTCAATCCTTGGCGCTCCATTGCATGATCTTCAAGTTGCTTCCGGAGGCCTTGACGGTTCTCTTTGTGCTCTTAAGCTTGGCTCTTGATGGTTGGCTCTTTGGCTCCAATTTGCCCCGTATCAAGTATTAAATCAGATTATAACATATCTCAAGGAGGCCTGGATGAGATCGTTGGTCTTTTGAATGAACTAAACATAAGTAAATTGGGATTGCCTTCCTCGTACTACGATGCAAAAAAGTTGGTTTCATTTTTAGGGCTATCTTCAGAAAGAATTCACTGTTGTAAAAAAGGTTACATGTTATACTACAAAGAAAGCAAGGATAAGGAATTTTGTAAGTTTTGCGGTGAGGCTCGCTACAAGCCAGTCAAAAATGCTAAACAGAAACAGGTCCCCGTTAAAGCGATGCATTACTTACCCCTTATACCAAGGTTAAAGAATTTGTAAGCATCAATGAGTTCTGCTCCTCATATGAGATGACATCATGAACATACACGACAATCTGTATTCTATGTCATCCGTCTGATGGAGAAGCATGGAAGCATTTCGACAGATTGTATCCTGAATTTGCAAGTGAACCTAGAAACATCATGTTGGGTTTAAGTTCTGATGGGTTTACTCCGTTTCCTGTCTCTGCTACACCATATTCTTGCTGGCCAGTATTCGTCACACCGTATAATCTACCCCCCAGAAATGTGTATGACAAGTCCATATATTTTCCTGACTTGTATTATCTCCGGTCCTAGCAACCCAAAAAGCTCTATTGATGTATTTTTGCAGCCTTTGATTGATTAGTCACAAATATTGTGGCGTGATGGTGTTGTAACATACGATTGTTCTTTGAAACAAAACTTTAGATTGCATGCTTGCTTGATGTGGACAATTAATGATTTTCTGTCTGTTCCATTATTTATATGACAAACAAGGAAATGAGGTGGGATCACTCGAGCCACGTGGACAACAACTAGAGGTGAGATATCATAAATAATTTTATTTTATTTTAAATTATTCTTTAATTAATTATTCTAATTAATTATTCTAATTAAGTTTAGTAGATCCTTCACAGGTCGTTGAAGGATCTACTAAACCCATCCCGGAAGAAGAAAATGCAATGTTCGTTCAGGCGGATGGTGGCTATACTAGCAAAATCCGAGCCTATGGCCTTGGTCCTTCGAGGTACAAGAAGCCTTCTCGTGTAGGTATTGTCAATGCTAATTGCTCTTCTTCTTCACCTGCACCACAAGTTGTGGATTATGATTTGCGCTCTAAATTGACGGAAATGGAGTAAAGGCTACTGGATAGTGAAAGGCAACGCTTGGCTGACCGTGAGAATGTAAAGAAATTAGAGGAAATTGTGGCAAAGATTTGGAGGGATAAGGAGCAAGGCAGTGGCTCCTCCGAGAGGGCGGAGTAGTATCATGGTTTGTTAAGTTTGTCGAACATGTTACTAATTAAACACTTTAGTTTTTATTCGTGTTGAATGGTTAATGATGAAATATATATGTAGAATTGTTTAATTGACTGTGGTGGCTTTGTTTTATGTTAAACAGGTTGTATAACTGTTTTAGTGGTATTTTTTTGGTTTTTGTTTGCTTTGTATCGAGTTTCTAATATTTTTCTTTAGTAGGATTAATATAGTTAGAGAAGGAATTCCGTCTCTAAACAATAAAAATAATTTTTAATTATTCTCCTGGAGAGGGAATTCCGTCTCTAAACAATAAAAATAATTTTTAATTATTCTCCTGGAGAGAGAATTCCGTCTCTAAATATCTTCATATAATTCTCCATTAAGAAAGGCAGTCTTTACATCTATCTAATGCAATTCAAGGTCTAAACTTGCAACTATAGCTAGAACCAGGCGAACTGAGATAAATCGTACAATATGCGAGTCTCTTCGTAGTCTATTCCTTCCTGTTGTGTATAACTTTTCACCATCATTCGAGGCTTATATCTCTAAATTGTGCCATCAGCCTTGAGCTTAATCTTTAGAACTCATTTGCTCCCAATAGCTTTGCGTCCTTTTTGAGAGATCAACTAGTTCCCAGACTTTGTTGACTCTCATAGACTCTAGTTCATCTTCCATTACTTTTTTTTTTGATTTTTCTTTAGAAGGGCATGAGAGAGCATCTTTTACATTTTTTTAGGCTCGTTTTCTTCTTCTAGGAGCAACATTTAAAGTTCAACAACTTCAATATCAAATCGTTGGCGGAAAAATCTTTTACGTGAACCACGTCCTTTTTGTGATTCTTATTTGTTGTTCCTATTTGGATAAATGTTGCTTCCACTCGGATCAAGAACATTTATCCTGCTCCCACTTGGAACAAGATCTGTGACCATCTCACTTCCACTTGAAACAAAATCCATTTTGTCACTATTTGATCCCAAAGGATACTTGCATTCGCAATAATAAGAAACTAATTCATCATATGCTAAATTTCTCCAACTCAAATCTTTGTACATCTTAATTGATGCAGCCCGAATCCGTGCTGATCAAGTATTCAACCCATCGAGGCCAGTGACACGAAGCCAAGTCAAGCTCTTGTATGATGCTCACATTCAGCTGGCGTGGCCGGGAGAAAGCAACCGTTCGGATGCTGAGTGGCCGAACGTAAGATATGAATGCTACATTTGTAAGCTCGATCTCGAAGAAGGAAGTGACCGAATACTCAACATTGACGCCGAGTAGTGAAATGACCGAAGGGCTACAAATGCGCCGATGTGTCGAGCTGAACGAACGAGCACCGAAGCCAAGAGTGTCGAGCACATGAATTACTGCGGCCCTGCGTGGCCTTGTCTTATCGGTCGCTTGTGACTAGTATACGCTTGGGGCTATATATATAAACCACTTAGCTTAGTTCATTTAGGGCAGTTGATGAATATTGAATTTAGCTGTATGCAATTTATGTCTCCATTGTGAGCCGAACCCCATCGTGGGATGTTTAAAGAACTTGGGGCAATCGGTGGAACCCGTTTGAATATTTTCTTCTTTGATCATTCAATTTGAAAGAAGCATGAGTTTGTCTTCTTGGGGATTATTGCTAAGTTTTAGGTGACTCTTTGACATTCAAATCGAGTGACCCCAAGACTAGTTCCTTGGGTTTGTTTGGATTGAAGCTTAGATTTGTCTAGCTTTTATCTTACTTCCGTCTTTATTTCCGCTGTAGTTCGGTTGCTAAGCTTCTCCAAGATTAGCTTGCACCATTAATCCTCTATCTCAAACAAGGTTAGGTCTTGAACTACCTCTCTATTTTTAGGAAACTAACCTCTAGGAATGTGATATCTCGTGAGTCAAATACAATTATGCTCCCATTGTCTTGTTGTCCTATAAACACATAACCTTTTGACATTTTTTAGTATCTTATAAAGATATTTTTCTTTCGTCTCGGGCCCAATTTGCCATGCTTGTGAAAGGAATCATGTGTATAGGCAACCCCAAGGTCTTAATACACTTAGGTTAGATGCTATTCCAGTCCATAACTCATATGGAGTGGTTGCAACTGATTTTGTAGGCACTCAGTTAATTACATAGGTAGCAATAAGTAATGCATAATCTCAATAACTAATTTGGGGGGGGGGGGGGGGGGTTGGGGGTTAGCTTGTGCCATCATTGACATAACCATTTCTAGGAGCGTTCTATTTCTTCTCTTGCAACTCCATTTTGTTGTGGAGTAGGATAGTCAACTGATGAACTATTCCCTTTCCATTACATAACTCGTTAAATTGAGATAACAAATACTCTCGACCTCGGTCAGTTCGAAGAACTTTTATCTTCCTGTCTAATTGATTTTTTTCACTAAGCTCATATAGCATTTGAAAAAACTTATTGCTTCTGATTTATGAAAAATTAAATAGACATAATTGAAACGAGTGTAGTCGTCTATAAATGTGATAAAATAGTACGCTCCATACCTAGCCCTGACATTCATAGGCCTATGATGTCCGAATGGACTAATTGCAAAGGATGTTAAACTGTAATCATTATACCAGTAGGTTTTCTTGCAGATTTTCCTGCTAGACAGCTTTCATAGGTGGACAATTCCACATGTTCAATGCCAACAAGTAAATCTTGTTTTGTTAGCCTTTACATTTTTTGTTGGCCAATATGACCAAGTCTAGTATGCCAAATGTTTACATGACTCTTATACTTAAGTGACCAAGTCTAGTATGCCAAATGTTTACATGACTTTTATACTTAAGTGAGGAAGCGAACGAAGAGAACTAGCATTATTATTGAATGAATCATAATCAAAATCCATAATAATAAATCTTCCGGTCGCATGACAAAAACCAAATAAAGTAGAACCTAAAGTCAATTTGACGGAATTGTCATGGAAAAACAAGCTAAAATCAAGCCTAAGCAAAACAATGAAAGAAAAATATTTCGACGAATTCCAGGAGCATAGAGGAGATCATATAGTATCAGGTCTCAGCCTCCATGCAGGACTAACTTGCATGTAATGATCCCTTCAACAACAACCTTATTGTTGTTGCCTATATATATATATATATATATATATATATATATATATAAACGTGAAATATGCCGAAACTCAACAAAAGCATTGTATTCCCTCGTTATGTGAGTTGTTGCTCCCGTGTCTACAATCCATAAATGATTAGATTTTATCAAAAACACTGAACTAGAAACACATAGTTTCATAAGTTTTGTGAAATATGTTTTCTAGGAGGCTCAGAGCTATCAACATAGTGTCCCTTTTTGTCACAGTTAAAGCATTTCACCTTTGGAATATTGACACATTAGGGATGTTCATTCTTGACTTGTTGTTCCGCCCTTGCTCTTTTGGCAGGTTGAGCTGGCTGAGACTGAGTTAGCCCCCCCCCCCCCCTTTTTTTTATCCTGGTTCTTTCTCTTTGAGACACCCTTAGCCTTAGAAGATGTTGCCATGTGCAATTCAGCTATTGCTTTGTAGCCTCAAGTCGATCTTCTTCCAGCTCAAGATGTCTCTGGACATCTTCCAGAGACATGACTTTAGATTGAGGGTCAAATGCATCTTCATATGATCTCACGAATTAGGTAAGAACCATATGACTGCTTGAATCTATTGCTCATCGGTCAACACATGACCATCATCTTTCAATCCCCCAATCATATTTGTCATCTCCCTCAGATGTGTTTTCAGTGAATATTTTGCGCGCTTCTTGTATGAATCAAACTTGATTGTCAAAGATTGAAGTGTTGCAGTAGAATAGGTACCAAACCTATTCTTCAAAGGAACCAAAGACCCATAGCTCTTTGGTGATCCTTGAATTCCTTTAAGATGTCATCATCTAAGGTGCTCAGCAACGTAATGCAAACCAATGAGTCTTTCTTTTTCCAAGCGTCATACGATGCACGATCATTCCTATGCTGAGGCGTGGTTCCCTCCTCAAGCTCATCCATGACAATGTTAATTGCGTCTAGAGCCTCTTCCTCTTCAAGCACATGTTGAAATTTTAAGCTCCAGGTCTCATAGTTGTCACCATTAAGCTTCAACTCTTTGTTAAGCTCAACAACAAAATTTTTAACAAAAGTGATGTAGGGAAAATACGGAAGCGATAAAAATAGATAGAAAGCGAGAGGAGGCTCGAACAAGACCCAAGTAGCAATGGAGAACTCGTTTCGTTACACCCCTGGTGGATGTCAAGGATCACCTACACTACGCATCTACCCTCGAGCCAACGGGGACTCGCAAGTAGAATGATCGGGGCGGGGTTGTTATGCAACTAGAATCCACTAGAGGTAAACAAGTCCCAAACATAGGTTTTTTCATTCATTCTCAAAGAGCATTGTTCAAATTTCACATTCATCAATAATAAGCTAAGTGTTCAAAATAAGCTATACTTGGGTTTTTATAGTGTTTCCCAAGCTTGCACAGTGACTCAAATACCCTTACTAATAAGATTCACCAAATAAGCCACGTAGGGCAAAACAGTAAAAGAAGCATAAGTCCAGCAGCTGGGAGGGGTGCCTGGCTTGTGCTGGGTCTGGGAGGGGCGCCTGGGGTTAGGCGGGGCGCCTGGGTGAAGGCCTAGGCAGGCGGGAGCCTGGGTAGGGGCGCCTTGCTGGGCGGCCCGCCTGTGCACATTTGCACCCTTAGGCAGAAAGCTCTCCAGGCGGGACGCCTAGGCTAGGCGGGGCACCTGGCTGTGCTGGGCGGCCCTCCTCCTCCTTAAGCGTGAGGCCTAGAGCTGAGATCATCCGGAACGTCTTCCCAATGCTTTCTTCATCGAGTCCTCTCTTCACCAAGTGTAAATGCATCTCTTGGACCTCCTTGACTTGGCTCCGAGTGAATGGCCTCCTCGTGATAGATTGCCCGACATCAAAAAGTAAACATTTTGTTCTTTTAACAAATAAAAAAAATATAGTGAGGATCTTTAAAAAGATATTAATGCAAGTTCTATGTTCAACATACATACATATTTGGAATAAACACTAACTTGATTAAGTAAATAAACACATATATTAATAATGGAGTCGAAAGTTCATTAAATTCTCAATTATCGTCCAAATATTAAACTTATTAAAATTAACCTAGTCAATTACCTAGCTTTAATGTCTTAATCGCTTTTAAAACAATAATTTACTTTAATGATCTTATAATTCCGTATAGATCTAAGTTTAACAAATGAACATAAATTGTATCTTAAATAATATTAATGTTAAAATAATTAACATCCCATGCATGTAAATAAATTAACAATTAACTAATGTTAAAATAATTAACAATATAGCACCAATTAATTAATATTTTAGGTATGTTAAACTAATTAACAAATAGATAAAATATTAAATTAATTAATATTTCTAACATGTTAATCAAATTAATAATATTAAAATGCGCTAGTGATATTATCCGTTTGGGGCCTAGGCCCGCATACGTTTTAGATTCGTAAGTGCCTAGGTCTTAAGCGAACAATATAACTAGCAGGCTAGGAGCCACTCCGTGTTAGCCTTGTCAACGTGGAACAAAGTTCAGTGCTAAGTCTAGGAAAATCTTGGGAAGTTGGGGCCAAGCTCTGTGAGAATTCCATAAGAGGAGGTGTATGTGACACCCCAATTAGGTGTATCCCACATTGCCAAAACACATGAAAGATGATGAGTATATAAGTAAGTATCCTTTAGACTCCAGTGACGCAAAAAAGCCACGAACAAAAGATTTGTAGACTTCTAAAGTCTATTTATGGTCTCAAACAATCTTCAAGTCAATGTTATATACACTTTCAAAATATGGTCATATCCAACGGTTTTACTATGATGGATGAAGACTATTGTGTTTATATCAAGAGATCAAGAAATAAGCTTGTAATTTTGATATTGTATGTCAATGATATACTTATAGCTGGAAATGATAAGGTGTTCTTAAATGAGGTAAAGTCCTGGTTGTCATCCTAGTTCGAGAAGAGAGATGTGCGTGAAGCTGCATATATTTCTTGGAGTTAAGATTTCAAGATATCGTCCTAGGAAACTATGGTATCTCATTCAAGGGAATTACATTAGGAAAATTCTTGAATGATTCAATATGCTAAATAGCAACCTAATTGATACTCATATCAGCAAAGGCCGTAACATGGGAAATCATTCGTGACCTCAGAATCTTGAAGAGACAAAAAAGATGAAGCGAGTTTCTTATAGAAATGCAGTCGAATGTCTAATGTATTCTATGGTGGGTACTAGACATGATATTTTTCAAGCATATGGATTGGTTAGTAGATATCAGTCCGACCCAGGTCCAGCAGATTGGCAAGCAGTAAAGAGGATCATGAGATATCTGAGGAGAACAACTGATTACGTACTTTGTTACCAAGGCGGAAAAGATATGTGATTAGTTGGATACACTGATACTGATCATGGAGGATATTTAGATAAGAGAACGACTACCTCAGTATATGTCTTCTTACTTAGTAATGGTGCCATATCATGTAGAAATAAAAAACAATCATGTGTAGCACTATCTACGCTGGAAGCCGAAGATGTGGCTCTCTCAAAAGCAACACAAGAAGATGTTTGGTTGAATATGTTCTTGAAAAGATTATTGGGTAACACTATAAATGTTGAACATGTGTTCGTCTACTGTGATAGTAAGTCTTCAATTAATGCAACCAAATATCCTAAGCATCATTGTGATACTAAGCACAAAGATATCATGTATAAATATGCAAGAAATATGTATATATGCATGAGGTTGAAACCTGGAACATATATCTACAGAAGATATGATAGCAGACCCCTTGACCAAGCCTTTAGCTAGAGATGCATTTATGAGACACACTAGATCTCAAGGCTTGTGTATACTTTGAATGCTTTGTTGTTCTTTGTTTTTTTTCCCGTTGTTCGCAAAACTATGTTGTTTCATAATTCAATAATGTTGATTTACATACATATTCATGATTTATTGAGCGTTTAGTACATTCTTCAATTAATTTTCTTTAGCATGTTGGGTAGACAAGAGGTTAACCTTCTCACAAAGGCAACAACCCCGTTATCTTAGTGATAAGTGGAGATGAGACTTAATTTTAAGAAAAATTATCAAATGGATAATTTAGAGAGCTATATGCTTAAAATCACTAGAGTCGCTTAAACAATGACATAAGGTTATTATGGTGAAAAATACTCACTAGTCTACTTCGTGAGCTAGATGTGAGTTGAAGAAACTTAAATCTAGATACTTGTGGTGTCTGAATTTCATCTATACTGTATTCTTTAATAAATAAAGACATACACTCCTTAAGGATAAGAGAAAATATTGTAGCACATGTTTCATACCATGTGTGCTAATATCGACCAATTGGGTTAACATAAGTTTAATCTTAACTTAATGTTGTGTGAAACCCAGAACCTTTACTGTGGCTCAATATTCGTTCCCTGAATGACTCTGATCAAATACTTGAGGCTTAGTTTGATGTTGGCTATCTTAGTGTGTTTCCAAAAGACCATGTAAATGGATGCGGTTTGACGGGGCATATCTAGAAAAGCAGTTAAGCAAAGAGAATCATGAGAATTAATGGAATGTAATTAATTTGTGTTCACAGGTGCACCGGTTACAACTTATGAGTTATAATTGTGAATGCAAAGAAAAATGACATTTGAGATGTTGAGAGTATATCTAATTTATGATTCTTATGATCTAGGGTACTGCATACTTTATAATCTACTTGCAAGTTTGTACTCAACGAGAGGCTATATACTCCTAACAGATGTATAGCACCGAGCTCTCACAATATGTTGGTCACACTGTCTACTTCACTGTATG
This sequence comes from Petunia secreta, assembly GCA_029990175.1. Lineage (NCBI taxonomy): Eukaryota > Viridiplantae > Streptophyta > Magnoliopsida > Solanales > Solanaceae > Petunia > Petunia secreta. The sequence goes on from JARKIP010000053.1 coordinate 5,794,276, forward strand.
AATATTTGTAGAGATGAGGTCAGAATATGTTTCTCATATTATAAGAGCACTCCCATTATGTGTTAGTGGGAGATATTGGGTCTAAGAGTCCATCTTCAAAGGGGTGCTCTTAAATCCTATCCAGGTGAAAGATAAAGCTACCTAATAGAAGCCTATAAGAGGACAACTACTATATACTGTTATATATACAATGAAATACTCGGAGAAAAGATACGTAATTTTCCACTCTTCTCTCTACCAAATCAATTAGTGTTTAGACGGTGGGTAAATGGGTGGCTCCGTCAAGAACGTCATAACAACCAACAAACAGTAACTCTAGCCGTGGTCAAGATCTACTGCTTCCGCTAACGAGAATAATAAGTAAGTTCTCGGGTTATATTTAAATTTAAACTATTTATTATAGATTTATGTACTATATAATCCTCCAGAAAGCAAAAAAGCGCGTTAATATGTTGTTTGGTAGAGAACACGCATAGTTTTGTTTTGATCTTAGGACAATTGGTTTTTGATTTTTCAGGGAAAAAAACACATGAGCATGCTTAGCTTTGGTTTTGAAAGAAATGATTTTAGAAATATTTCGGGCTTAAAGAAAGTATCTCTAAAGCAAACACATTATAAATACATCCATATATTGTTAATATAATTTCCATTGCTTGAAGAGTTGGGGAAATTGCTTTCCTAGAGCTTGCGTAACCATGTGAACCTAGTTCCACGTTCCAACTTACGAATGTCAGGACTCTTACATCTATGAAAATAATCAACAAATAAGCTTGTATCCATGAGTCCACGACCTCGTATGCTTATAAATGTAACTCGCAGAAATGGCCGTCTATATAGCTAGCGATGTATTATACACTTTTAGACAATGCAAAACATTGTGTATATTTGTCTATAAAGTTCATAACCATCGAAAATATATTGGATATGTTGGTGAAAAAGGAAAAATAACTAGAAGAATACAATATCATTGTTGCATTGTACATTTTAATTTATTTAGAGAAAAGTACACAAAAGTACTATTTGGAGATCTTTTATAAATGACCTTGGCTAGTCGTTTCGAGAGTTAGGACTTCGATTGGTGTGCCAATAATTTTAAAAGCCGTGTAAGGTCCATTAGGATATGTCTGTAAAATTTAAACTGATTCGGACCTCGTTTGGTAGGTCTTGGAAAAGATTTTCAGTTTCTAGTGTCGGTAAAGCTGAAAAAGATGTTTTCGATCTCAATTTGAGTAAGTGAACTCCGATTTAAAATCCTAAAGTGTCTATATGTTCAAATGGTTATTTTTTACCTGTACAAACTTTAGAAAGTAAAATCCAAGGTCGTTCGGATGGTTTTTGCAAGCATTCTAGAATTAGAAGTTTTCCTCCTTCCATGGGACCCTCAGGTTGGGTTCCGGTGATCTGTCTTTGGGGTAGGTCATATATGTATTTTGTGACTTGCGTGCAAAGTTTAGGGTGATTCCAAGCATTGTAGGGTCCCGTTCAGACCTTAACTGCAGCACTAGCTAATGCTGGTGGGCTTCCTTAGAATTGCTCTCACGATATTCCTTAGAATTGCTCTTTGCGATAGCGCTGGGTCTGTCGCGATAGCAGTGAGAAAAATCAGTTTTTAAGCACGATAACTCAGAGTAAAATAATTTGTTCAGCACAATTCGGGGTATAAAAAGACCCAATGGATAGCATAACTCATTTTTAGCAAAAAAATTGAACAATGGGGTTGGTTTTAAGGTTGAATCAAGGTACCAAATCCTTCAAAACATTTAAGTAAGTAAATCTAACCTTCTAATATTTTTAATCGAATGATTGAGCTTGTGGAATTAATGGTTTTGTATGATTACATAATGGGTCGGAATCCTAACCATATGAATTTGGAGAATTGGGGTTAATTGAACCGGAAGAATTATCTAATAATATATTTGGAGTTGTGGGGCTGTGAGGAGTCCAGAAATGATGCATTTATGGGTGTTGTCCTAGGGTTAATTTCATAATTTCCTTCTATTCTCTGTCTAAGAGTTAGCTAACCCTTATATGTGCACTTATAAGTGTGATTATGTTTTTTTGGCTCAGAAAGGAATTATTCTAAGAAGTGTCAGAAGGGGAAGGAAGTTGTTTAGTGGCAGATTGAGCCCAGATTTGAGGTAAGTTGTTCTATTCTATTTTTTGATGACTTTCAGCTTTATGGAATTCCTACCCACGTGTCCTTGAGTGCGTAGCTTCCATAACTTGTTCATTTCTTTGACTGTGTAACATATTGGATTATAGTTCATTAGACTTAGTATCTGGTTAATAGTAAAAGTATCATGAGGTTATTATGAATATCAAAGGTTAAGCTTTAAGTTTAGTATTATGTTGAGGTTAAAATTTCTGATGCAATTATGAATATATAAAGTACTCAGCGAAGGTATGAATCCTTATAGAATCATAGGTTGTATTTATTATGCCGAATCTATGATAGCTTTGCATTGCATCATACATTTCATGATCGAGCTTGGAAACGTATTGGGAGTAGGAGTATCCCGCTCAAGGGGGCAGGAGTATTCAACTCACATTGTATATTATACCGCCAGATTGTCCCAAGTTGGGACATGTTTAATATTGTGTTATGTATCGTACGGTAGTCGATGAGTGCCCCGTGCCGGCGAGGGTTATTAGTCATTCGGCATATGTGACCCCATTGCATTATAATACATTTATTCTATTGACACCCAATTTTGTCCTGGGTTTCTTAAAATTTTAGTAGTTTACTATGAAAGGTTTGTAATCAATGTTAAATTTTGAAATTAGAAATTGAAGCAATAGAATTATGAGAAGAAGGGCAAAAAACGTAACCCATAGCCTTAATCCCTGCTTACCTGTGCAAGACCCTTAATTAGCTTAAAAATCTCTTTTTCTTCCAAAAATCGGAAGCCCCAATTTTGGGGAATTTACGGAACTATGACACCATAGCTAATGGTTTGCCTATTTCACCTCACTAAGAATGGCTTTGCAAGAATGACCTCCCAATTTAAGTTAATCATTTTGGACCAAAGTATCCCTACAAAGCATATAAAAGGACCTGCCCTATACATTCCTTTTGTTTCTCCATTCTTCTGATTCTCCATACTAATTTCACCAATTCAAATCCTAAAAATTTCAAATTTTCAAGAAATAAAAAATTCAAAGGTAAATCTCTTCAAATTCATATTGGTTATACGTATATTCTTAATTAAATTTCCTATAATTATGTTAAAAATTCATATTTGTTGTTTCAAGATCTTTGATATTGTATATTAACTGTGAATTATGTTGATACGGATCTAAAACTACTGCAACATATCCAACAATTAACATTCTATGGATTATCATGTAGTGAAGAAAACTTTATACTATTTTTTATCTGTATTGATTGTAAAATTTAGTAATAGATTGGCAATATTCTTATCTGGCTGGAATGACAACAGCTTTCCCTACATTTACTTGCCATAAGTTTTAGAGAATCTCTACAATTGTATGTAATAGGCAACACTTTTAAGTTATGGTGCAAGGACAAATGTTTGCCCTGCACTAACTTGCTTGTGGGTGACACTTGAAGGTGTGGTGAAACTAACACTCGATGAGAAACTCTACATCTGGTGTCTAATAGGCAGCACTTCTTATCTCAGGAAGTGGTGCCTTGTAAGTGTTGCCTTGTAGGCAGCAGTTAAAGGTTTGGTGCAAAACACCTTGTACAGAAGTCTTAACATGTGTTGCCTAATAGGTAGCACTTTAGCTGTGGTGCGATATCTACATACACTTGTCTTAACTTGTAGTGATTTTCCTTACAAGTTGTCACTGAAGCCCATCACTTTAAGCATTGGTATAGAAAAGTCTTTACAACTTGTTATCACTTGACCTCCACCGCCTACGCGTACCACTTAACAAAAGAATATTAATGTTTGCTTCTATCTAGTTAATTTATTCAACAAACTTTAAACTTGTGTTTCTATTTCATTGTGTGCAGCATTTGGATAGAAATAAATTGCATCAATGTTAGGCCGAAAAAGAGCTGAACGACATGATTTCTACTGCCTTTAGGCTGACAGTAAGTAGCACTTCTTCAACAAAACGATACTTCGCTATTATCTTTGTAAACAAAGAATCCAATAACATTTAGACTCTTGACTTTATTGTCTAGTTGATTTTTTCTTTTGCGCGCAGGTAAATCCTATCAATGACAAAAGATTTTTTATCAAAGAAAGACCTGATGAATTTCCAGTAGACTTAGCTAGCGTTTGGACATAGATTCCCAAATATTTTTTGGAAAACACTTTTTGGGTGAAATTTGATATGAAAATGAAAAAGTGTTTGGACATACTTTCTGGAAATAAATTTTTTGGCTCAAAAGAGTCTTTGTGCTCTTATGAAATGAAATTTGATGTGTAAATATTAGTTTTTTGGCCTAAAAATAGCTCAAGACCAGTTTTTGAGTTTTTGGGACAAGTTCTGCTCAAAAAGCATAACAAACACTTTTTGGCCCAAAAACTCCCAAAAAATCCTTCCAAAAACTATGTCCAAACGAGAGCTTAATAGAGAGGTCATGCGATTACTTGTAGTTTTAAACAGACGAGATACCATGCACCCATGTCATTGCAACAATGGACAGAAGAAATTTGAACAAGTCAACTTATTGTGCACAACGGTTCAGAAGAAGCACTTGGATGCAAACATATCAAGGAGAAATTCTCCTACTAGGAAGTGCAAGCTTATGGGATGTTCCACAAAGTATAAATGAATTCATCATACATCCACCAGATACAAAAATTCGACTTTCGGAAGGAGACAAACAAAAAGATACGTTCCAAGAGCAGAATTTCTCAAGAGTAGGGTCAGATGCTTGCGATGCAAACAATTAGGACAAAAAAGAACGAGTTGTCTTTATACTCAACATCCACATGATAGAAGATACAGAAACACAGTTGTGGCTTGAAATTTCGATGAACTTGCATTGAATTTGTTAACAAATATTTATTTTTTTGTTGTAATTACAATTATTTGTCATTCTCATTATTGTCACATGAATACATTCACTTTACAAATTATTTGATCGCTGATTTGCATTGAAAGTGTGGTAAATAAGCATCGGTTTCCTTCTCAACCCCTTCACCCTCACTGCACTTAAAATGCCTTGAACTATGGGCAAATAGGCAACAATAATCCAACCCCATTACAAACCTTTGCCCAGACTAATTGCCCCAAAGTGGCAACACTTTAGGTTAAACTCCTCAAAACCTTCTCGTAATTATTGCCATGAACTACTGCTGGGGGCTGCACTTTCCCTTGGTGTGTAAGTGACATTTCAAAAAAGAATTTAATTGCATAGATAGCACTTTTCTCCACCATGTCCCAATTTCTACTAGCTAATAGCACTAAAGTGTTGACTCCCCAGTAGCACTTTCCACACCTTTTAACATATCCGAATAACCACAAAGTGTTGTCTATGCAGAACTACCCTCCAATATGTCACAAATTATTCAACACAATGGCTTGAAAATATTGCCGCACAAGCAGCGCTTTCCTACCCTTACCACATAACTAAACCACCTAGACAAATAGCTTTAAGGTGCAGCCTACCAGGCAGCATGTTGCCTTCACCATCCCACAACCTATCTCACTCAATACCCTTGAGTGTTGCCTCCATGGCAACACTTCCCAATCCCGGTAACATATCCAAACATCCTAGACAATATATTTAAGAAGTGCAGCCTCCCAGGCAATAGTTGACTCCACCATCCCACAATTTATCTCCACACAATATCCTAGAGTATTGCCTCCAAGGCAGCACTTACCAAACATAACCAAACCTACTAGATAATAGATTTAAGAAGTGCAGTCTCCCAGTCAATAGTTGCCTCCACCATCCCACTACCTATCTCACACAATATCCTAGTATTTCCTCCAATGCAGCACTTCTCAATCTTGGTAACATAATCAAACCTACTAGACAATAGATTTAAGAAGCGCAGTCTCCCAAGCAGCATGTTGCCTTACCCTCCCACAACCTATCTCACACAATAACCTCGGAGTATTGCCTCCCAAGCATCACATATACATCAACAACTAACAAAATTTCCTAACGCAAACACCCTTCAGTAATTGCCTGGTCAACACTTCACCGAACCCTTAGACAAATAACAAGTCTCCCCTCCCTCACATCCAACAAGATTAAAAATCTAGATAAAATAAAAAAATATGGAACACATGTAATGTCGCCTAAATATATAATTAATAACATTAATATAGTGCAACAAAATACAAATTAAATTCAAATATAAAATAAAACAAGAACAAGGTCAAAAGTCTGTTATACTATTACAAAATTATATAGAATCTAAACAGTACTTTTTTCTAAATCGTTTGCCGTAAAAAATGTCTCGATCTCCATATTACTAGATGGTGTAACAGACACATCATCTTCTGAGTGGTACAACAAACGGAATGATGTCATATCATATTCATAATCACATCCACTTTTTTATCGTTTACTAGCAACGACGTCCTCAGAAACAGTTGGTTGATTTGTAAAGTCTCCCACCTCGCCTATGGATTGCAATTCATAAGGCTCACTACTCATAACCTGAAAAAATGAAGCACAACATTGAAAACCACATGACAAATAATAAGAAGAATAAATAATGAATGTCAACATCATATAAAGATGCATACTCCTTTCTCAGATGGTTCTTCTGGAGTCAAAATACTAATCTCCCCACTCTGCAATTTAACAATCATATGTGAAGTAGTTTCACTAACAACTTCATTGCTTGGTCCTTGAGCACCGTCAACAGCTTCTACCTTTCCAAGCACAACATCAGGTGATTGCATTCCCCAACTCCCATATTCAAATGAGAACATCCAACACCACCATCAACCTCTTATAACTTCACGACCTTTAGAAGATTCCCTCGAAAACGAAACATGCTGCAATACCAAGTCAATCTTGCTATCCAAAGACGAAACAAAAAATAAAATATTGTTAGATTATCAGATTCAAAAGCCACAGACAGGGTACAACGAAGCATGCGGGGTGAAATACGGTTGTACTACTCAACCTTGCGCCCTTACACAAACCATGATTAGATACTATTGAACAAATACATAAAATAATATAAACCGTCACACACATAAAAAGAAAATATCTACTACTAGGCAGTAAGGAATATGCAGCTTGATATGCAGTACTTAGAATATGCAGCTTGATATGCAGTACTTCCCATACAAAAACACAACTCATATTTGATGTTATGATGTCATTTGTTGCCCTGTGGGCGACAGTTTTTAGAAAAAAATGAAGATCATGCTTGAATCTTATGTCAGTTGTTGCCCTGTGGGCAACACTTTCTACAGTAAAAGAAAAATAAACTACAACACCAACACTTTGCTAAAAATTAAATTAACTACATAATTAATATAATTTATGTCAATTGTTGCCCTGTGGGAAACAGTTTCTACAGTTAAAGGAAATCAAAGTGCAATGACAATACTTTACTAAAAATTACATTAACTGCCTAATTAAAATAATTTAATATAACAAATTGTATAAACATTACCGATTAACAATAAAATTAAACATTCACGGAATGAAAAATTGGATAAATAATGAACATCAATTAATGGAAATAACAAATTCGCAGTAAACTAAATAAAGAAAAAAAAAGAGATGAAAACTAACCCTGATTCGTGCGAGGGGAGGGGGGCGGGGGGGGGGGGGGGAGAGAGAGATGAGAAGAAGAAGAAAAAGGGCCGCTTGGACATAGGATTAGCACTTGTTTTGATCAGGGGCAAAATAGTCTTTTTACACGTTTAAAAATGGGTAGGAGGTCATTTTGATAAAAACATTTCTTAATGGGGACAAAAGGACATAATCAGGGATAAGGGGTACATGGGGTGAAATTTTGTGCCCAATTTTGTTCCCAACCCGTTTCAGCCCGCAAGAACCCGGGACTCGACCCAGATCATCCACTCTCATCTTAACCAGCGAATATGGGAGTTCCACCAGCGTCCTTTTGTATCTTGGCGTTTTCCCTGTTCAGGACTAGAATTTGGATCTATCCTTATCCATTCATAGCCGTTTGAAGGACTATTTTGGTTCAATTTTGTACCCATGGAAAACCCTAACATTCTTGCCTATAAATACGAAGATTATATGCAAAATGAATGAACGGAGAGGGGGATAGAAAGGAAAACTTAAGGTTTATTAGCTATGAACCTTAAAATTTTAGGAAACAATCTCTTTAGGAAATTCAAGCAGCTTTAGGCAAGGAACCTTCAAGTTATTAGCACATTATTTAGCTCGTATTCAGCATACAGTTTTAGCTCGCATTTGCTTCTTTTACTTCATTCTTGTTCAAGTGTAACGACCTCAGATCCTCGCCCTGTTCATTGCTCTGGAACAGGTAATAACCTTACCTCACCTTAACTTTTTTCTTTTATGTTAGTGTCCTTTGTCTGAAATGTGATTTACTTGTGGTATTTTATCTTTGTTAGTGAAAGTTACTTGAACAACAAATAGTTGAAATTTTGCGTAAACATGTTCCCAATAAGTCAATAATGCTTTCCTTGTTAACATGTGAGTTTTAGAATTAAAGCTTTAATCTTTACTGTTTAGTGTATAATTAGATTAAAAACCATGTCTTTAGATGTTGACCTCTGCTAAGTTCATTCGACACCAGACCCTGTTTTTTTTTTATGCTTGTTAACCTCTGTAGAAATTATGGCTTAATTACTTTTAAATTTTAGCATTGGCAGTCTAAAACTCGTTATATAAATGTGAAAGTTGAATGAGATGATATTAGCATAACAAATCTAGTATTGTGCAGTCATGCACATTTATTGAAGGTGTTATCTTGTTTATGTTCATGGTTTTAAACTTTAAAGATTAGTGTTTGGTTAGTTGAAAGAATGAGCAGCTGCAAATTTAGTGTATCGAGTCTTAAAATAGTTTGAGTCCCTGTTGAAATTCTTGTAGAGTTTTAACAAGTATATTGGCAACCCCCTTTGAAGTAAACCATCTGTCCGTATTTGTTTCTATGTGTGTTTAGTTCACCTTCATCATGTTCCAATTAGTTAAAAGTATAAAGCTCTCTGTTTTGTTTGATCTTAAATTCTCAATGATACAAGTTTGGGTTAAAATATGTACATTTTTAATCATTAAGTTGTCTGAAAGTATACTTCTTGGATTACTTCTTGTTGATTTCAAGTTTATGCTAAAAGGTTTCCTGATTCAATCTCTTTTCTTAAAAAAGAAGTGTAGTTGTTTCCAGTCTAAGCTATTTTTCAGTTCACTTATGTCTGTATATGTATGCTAGTGTCTGGATAGTTTTGAATTGTTAAAAGATATGAAATAAGTTGTGTAGAGGTGTTCAAGAGGGATCTGAAGGCGTCTGAGCAGTGAAGGGGTGTGTTGTTGTTAGTTCTGGTTATTTGTGAGAAGTAGAAAGGTGTATAAGTTGCAGGCTGGTAAGGTAGTTCAAGTAGTCTGTAGGGGCTTAGAAAGAGTTATGGTGCTTGCAGGGAGTAGAGGAGGTCCGTTGGTGTTGCTTACTTGGAGTAGATGCAGGCTGGTCTAGAGTTTGTAGTTGGTGCATAGGATGTTTCAGGGTTGGTTCTGAGGTGTTCTGGTGAAATGAGGGCTAGTTCTGGGCAGAGTAAAGGCTTGAGAAATGGTTTGTAGGCTGAGGTTTATCTCTGTTTCTCCTAAACTGTGCAGAACCTGAGGGTGGTAAGCTTGGGTGATAGAAGTAGGGTTGTAGGCTAGTTTAGCCTTTGTGCAGTGCTGTAGTGTTTAGGTCCTGATCTGGTCTGGTTTCTTTCATCGTTGGCTTGGCTGGAAACTTGTATCTGTTCGCATTAAAACTTGATTCAGTTCATTTAGTCATCTAGTAAACAAACCTAACCATTATATTGGAAAGTTTTAGACCTTTGCATATGTTTCTTTTTTATAAGTTTAAAACTTGAAACCTTTTCTTTTAAAAGAAGCTCTTTTGCAGATAAGTTTTTGGAAGTAGAAAAGATACTGTCTTGTGTTCTGGATCTTTATGGTTTTAGTATGTAGAATTCTTGCCTGGTCATTTGTTTAAGGTAGTAAAAATGGACATTTGCATCTTGGGGTTTGAGGATTATATAAGTGTTCATAATTTGTGGTCTGAAGATTTGTTTAAGTCCTTCCTGTTAGTTTTCATTTCTTACCAAAAAATTGATATATTTTAATAAAATGGAAGTTGGTCCATTAATCTGGGAGGGCCTATGTTTTGACTTCAACTTGCAGAGTTTCTGTAGGAGTTAAAAATTAAGCATGGTGCCTTTGCATATGGCTAAAACCTATTTTTGAAGTTTTATCTAAACAAGTTATGCTCAAGGTTTTCAAAGTCTTATTTGTGTTCTTGTTTTAATTTAAAGATAGTAACTTTTGTTCTGAGTCGTCATGTCTGTGAAAGTTTAGTAACAAACTCATGTTTTTCGTCTGAAAGTTGTCATCTAAATCCATAGCAAGTTTCTTTTATTAGTTGTGAAGTAGCAGATGTATTTGGTTTGGATTCTCTGTTCGTTTTCTTTAAGAAGCAAATGTGGTTTACATGCATGGTTTATTCAAGAGACACATTTGACAATTGACCCTGTCATTAAGATGTCATTAGCCTAACTTGGATATTTGACCTGTTAAATATATATTTGCCTAAACTATGGAAAATACTGTCTAGCTGCTATGATTTGTTCACGTTTCGAAATGACATCTTTTGTTTGGTATGTAAAAGTTATGAGTGACTGAATCATCGACTGTGTTCATCTTCTTGGCTTTAAATCAAAGTCACGTTCCTGTTTTATTTTTTTAGCATGTGTACTTAATTGGTTTAGCGTACTTGTTTAACTTTCTTTCCAATAACTTACCCTATAAAAGTTATGCATTAGTATATTTACTAATCCTTATATTTTTTTTTTGGGGGCATAATATATCATTTGGGAATGAGTTTTGGGGGCCAAGTACAAAAGAAAGTCCAATCGGACTGAATGGCATTTCTAATGGCTAATTCAAGAATGAAGGCCTATTTTGCAATGATGCAGCTCATAGCTCATATCAGCTTCTTCAAGTGCAGTTTGCTAGAAACGTCTGCCTACTTGCATTCACATCTCAAATTGTGCCTCTCAATCTTCTTTCACATATGTCTCCAACTTCTAGCCTCATTCCGGGTTCTACCTTTTCTAACTCATTCTCTTTATTTAATTTAAGTAGACTGATATTAGTAGACTTGTAATTATTTGATTTACTTGTAGAATAATTTATTTATAATATTTGATTTTTTGAATGATTGCTTTACTTTATGTTCATTACCTTTAATTTTGGAGTTGACATTTAATTTAATGCAATTTGAGACCATTTTAGCAATGCGTGCAAGTTAAATTATTTTTTTCAAATAAGTTTTATTTCAACTTATTATTTTTAGATTATTTTAGAAAGTACGTGCAAATTAATTTAGAAACCTGTTAGATTAACCATTGTTAACGAAATTTCGAAAGTGCCTTAAAAACCTTCGTTAGAAATTAGAAAAACCTCTTACTTTAGAATCTTTGAAAGACTGCCTTTTTTCAAAAATGAAATTTTACACGCATTTGCTTAATTTGGTTCCCTGTTTTACCGTAAATTGGGTGGCGACCCCAAAAACTCAAAAAAAGTTAGTCCATTTAGTTGATCTTCCGAATTTTACCTTCACGGGGTAATTTTTGGGGTTCAACACATTGTATTTCCATTGCACTGATTGTTGAGTATTATGAGTGTTCTCTCTATGATGTTTGGCATTTTATGCCAATGTTTCCTTAATATTTCCGCATATTTGAGCTTTTTATTCACCCGTTTTATAGTTTATGAATGTGGTTTTGCACTAATTTTATGTCGTATGTATGTAGGTTGTTATGCAGTGCAATTGGAGCTTTTAAGAGCATGATTGAGCAAGAAAATTTTGGATTTTGATTGAGAATTAGATCGAGCACACGAAGGCACGACACGAAGCGAGCAAAGGAGCAAGAAAACAGGAAATTGGCCTGGCGCTGTAGGGCACGTGGCGCGCCAGTTATAGCGCCCCACTGCCTGGCGTGTTTTCCCATGTGGCGCGCCCCTAAAGCGTGCAAAGTTCGACGGCCACTGCTTGTACCAGCTCGGTCGGGGGCGCGGGGCGCCCGTTATAGCACCCCTGGAGCATTTTTTTGGAGTCCTATTTCGTCTAGGCTTGGGTCTAACTTATTACTAGGACTTTGTAAACCCTATAAATACTCTTTTACTTAGTTTTTGATAAGAGTTCAGACCTTGGAGCAAATTGGAGAGCTCATAACATATTGAACAAGGGTTTTTCTTCCTTCCATTAATCTATTACATCATTATTTCATTATTTCATCAAATCTTTGTGTTGTTATTATGAGTGTGCGTGGCTAAATCTTACGTTCTAGGGTTAGAGTATTTCATGAAAGTTGATGTTTGAAGATTGATTTCCATTAATTGAATCCCATAACGGATTGCTTATTCTTTCTTGATTTCACTTGTGTAATTGTCAGAGCCCGATTATTACGCATTATCTTTGGTTTTTAGATTGAACTCGAAAGAGGGAATTTTATTACGTAATAAGAAAGAATAGGACTAGTTTGTGAACCCGGGCATCAGGGAACCAATTTGTGAGTAGGATAGACATATACTTGCTCGCCTAGTTTAACTAATTACAGAATTCGTTAATGCGTGCACGTGATTCAACCCATAGACATATAGGGATTGAAGTAGCTTGTATAGACCGTGAAGAATCGAAAGGTTTTCACGGGTACATTTATTCTGTTAGTTAGTAATCTGGGATTTAAGAAGTGGAATCAATTGGAAAACTAAACTGGATTGTTCGTAACTCTGACCATGGATCTTCTCCTTATTACTGATAACAACCCATTTTTGCTCCATTGTTTGAATCCACTTTTACCATTTTAATCACTGCTTTTTAGTTACTAAAACTCTCACCATCAAAGAAAAAGATCCCTGAATAGTTTGTGAAGAAATTGTTTGTTAGGAGTCCAGTCTGAATAGTCCTCGTGGGAACGATACTCTACTTATCACTTTATTACTTGTCGACCACGTATACTTGGGTGTGCGTTGGGAGCAACAAGTTTTTGGCGCCGTTGCCGGGGACTAAACAATTGACTGATTTCTTTTTGAACAGTTTATTACTTTCTATTCAGGTTTAATTTTTGTTTTGAGTTTTGTGCTGTTTCAGGTATTAGGTCCTGCTTGATCTTTACCTACAGGAATGGCAGCAGAACTAGCTTTAGCTGTGCGAGATGTTGCTCTCCCCAGCCTGGAGGGGGTAGCGTCTAGCATAGTTAAGCCCGCTATCACCCGGCACTTTGAGATTAAGTCCGGCATGATTCAGTTGCTGCATGTGACTGGGCAATATGGTGGATTACTTCATGAAGATCCGCAGCAACACATTCAGAATTTCTTGGAGATCAGTGATACTTATACACCAGCGGGAGTTCCTACTGATTATGTTCGCTTGACATTGTTCCCGTTTTCACTGATCGGGGCAGCAAGGAAGTGGTTAAAGGCTGAAAAGCCTGGGTCTATCACTACTTGGGAGGATTTGGCTAAGAAGTTCTTGGCTAAATTTTATCCATCTGCCAAGACAGCCCGACTGAGGAGTGAAATTATTTCCTTCAGACAATTAGAAGGAGAGTCTTTGTATTCAGCCTGGGAGCGATTCAAAGCTTTATTGAGAGATTGTCCACACCACAACCAATCCAATGAGGTTGTTGCACATACTTTTGTTGAGGGGTTGAATGTGTATACTAAGATCGTGGTAGATGCTGCTGCTGGAGGCCAAGTATTAGCCTTAAATTTTGACCAGATCTATGATTTGCTAGATAAGTTTTCGCAGAGCAATCCTGATTGGCAAGGAGATGGTAGAGCTATTACGCAGAAATCTGTAGGGGTACTTCAGTTAGATGCAGTTTCAGAGCTAAGGGCGAGGATGGATTCTATTTCCAATCAAATTAGCAAGCTAGCTCTGCCAAAGACTCAGCAACCAGTGGCTCCAGTGCAACAACTCCAGAGTTTTTGTAAGGTTTGTGGTCAAGACCATGCTACAGAGGTTTGCTCCTCTTATCCAGAGTCAGTTTATTACGTGGGTAATCAAAATAGGGTGCAGGGTCAAAATCAGTTTGGTAGTGCTTATTATCAAGGCAATACGAGAGCCCCGAATAATTACCACCCACTTCCAGCTCCACCACAGCAGGTTAGCAATTCAGTTGAAGATATGCTAAAGCAGATAATGGCGGGCCAGCAGAGAATGATAGCTGACACTGCAGTCCATGCACAGGCCATACAAGATCTTGCCAATGCTCAAAAGAACCTGGAGCACTAGTTGGGGCAGTTGGTGGGGGAAATAAGTACTGTTAAAAAAGAACCTGAACAATATCTTGCAGTGACTTTAATTGAAGGTGGAGAGCTGATGGCCAAGTCTGAGGAGAGAGCTGAAATAGAAAAAGTTGAAAAAGTGTAGACGGTAAAGAAGAAAGAAGAGAAAAAGGAGGCACCTCTGCCACCTCCACCATTCCCGCAGAGACTTATACCATCGAAGGATTTGGCCCAGTATAAAAAATTTGTGAGTATGTTCAAAGAACTTCAAGTTAATATTCCTTTGACTGATGTGTTTGAATTGATGCCATCCTTTGTGAAGTTCTTGAAAGAGATTTTAGTCAAGAAGAAAAAGCCTCAAGAGATAGATACAGTTGAGTTAGTTGAGGAGTGTAGCACAATCTTGAGCAAGCTACCTCCAAAACTTCAAGATCCTGGGAGGTTTACTATTCCTTGTACCATTGGAGGGCATAATATCACTGGTGCCTTGTGTGATTTGGGTGCGAGCATAAATCTCATGCCTCTCTCTGTTTGCAAAAGGTTAGGGCTAGGAGAAATCAAGCCCTCTTCAGTTACTCTTAAGATGACAGATGGATCACTCACTCACCCCGATGGTAAGTTGGAGGATGTGCTGCTTAAAGTTGGTAAATTTACATTATCTGCTGATTTTGTAGTCCTAGATTATGAAGAGGACCGAGAAGCTCCAATCATTTTGGAGAGACCATTCTTAGTCACCTCGAAGGCAATTATTGACATGGAGCTGGGTGAGATGACTGTTAGAGCGCATGGAGAAAATGTTACTTTCAAGGTGTATACTGAGAAAGAGCACATAACTAAGGTTAAGAGTGCTCTATGATCGAATGTGTCAGACAAGAACATGGAAGTACACCACATGTAAAGTTGAAGAGGGGTTCTCTCAAAGAAAGGAAGAAAGCAAAGGTTCGGCGTAAGAAGAGAAGACATAAATGCTGGAAGTGTGCTAAACGTGTCGTCGTGCCATGAGGTTAACTAAGGCACTTCTCGGGAGGCAACCCGAGTTTGTACTTGTATTATTTTATTTATAGTGTCACGTAGTTTTTATTTTTCCTTGGATTGCAGGTTCATGTAATGTCGAGGCTAAGTGTGGGGTGTCCTCACCCTTGCCTAATATTGATGACCTGGTGAGGGAAGTCTGAGTACCTCATACTATATGGAAGCTTGGAGGAGGCTAGCACCAAGGACTAGAACCTTCAGGGAAGTTTTCTTTACCTTGCACTTTCTTATTTTTAGCACTGAGGACAGTGCTTAGTTTAAGTGTGGGGTGGGGAACTACCCTTTTATTTATTTCTGACGTTAGGGATGCATGTACTGTAGGATTTTATTTTGTCACTTGATTTTATTTTGATTTGTTTCTTGCTTTAATATATGGAAAAAAATTAGAAAACCAATGAAAAATTCTAAAAAGATTTTCCTTTTAGTTTTATTAGTGGTACATGTCATCCACCCCGTGGTTTTTCTTATGACCTCGGTTCTTTTCCACGGGGAGACCTTTGAACCGGGTAGTTTTTTATTTTTATTAGGATTAGAATAGTTAGTATAGGTGACCCTAGACGAAGGAAATAGGTAGAATGCTAGGTGCTTTGATTCGTTTGATACCGGTGGACTTGAACTTATTGCATGTGCTATTTGTGGTGTCTTTTGGTTTTAATTTGTGATGCATGCCTAAAAAAAATGGAACGACCCCCTTGAGATGCTTGAGTCCACTTGCTTGACTTTGTTATGAACCTTTGTGCATCAGTGCTTAATTTTCCACAAGTTGCACTCTAGATGCTTGATTGAGAGTTGTTGATGGAACCTTGTTTGTGTGGATCATGTGCATTGTATGTGTGAGGCATATTCTTATTTGCTCCATGTTTGCATATCAATGTCTAGAACTTACCCCGTGTGTGTGCAAAGCGAAATCCTAGGTTTGCTCTAGTCGGGAAATGATACAGGCCTTCTTTTGATTTGCCTACCCTTACATATACACCTTGACTTGATTGTTGTGAATTCTTTGACCTTTTTGTTGGCACCCACACCCCAAACCTACCCATTTGTTCTAAATTGTTCTCTTTTGGCCCTTTTACTCCTTAAGCACTTTAATTGATAATTTGATATTATTGTGGAGTTGTGGTTGAGATATAGAGAGGTTTTTGAGTGGAACCAATGAGGGGAATATTTGAAATAAATTGTGAAGTAGTGAAAAGCATTGGCAAGGTTTGGAAAGTAATGAGTTGAAAAGAAAAGAAAAAAAAAGAGCAAGGTTGAAAAAAATTGGAAAAAAGAAATAAAGAGAGAAGAATATCCATCCTTGCTAGTGTGTGCTTAAAAGAAACAATTTGCTACTTGTTGAGAAGGTGTGTGTGAAAGTTGTTGATTGGATGGCTTTGATGAGATTTGTGTTTAAATTAATTGTCATGTATTAAAGTGCTTAGGGAGATAGTCACTATTACCCATGTGTATCCTACCAGCCCCTTAGCCTACATTATAACCTTTTTAAAGTCCTAGTTAATCCCGATTGGAGTGAGCTTACATTAGTGGGGTCCTACACTACGGGCAAGCCTATGGTACATTGTGTGTGACATGTGAGTCTTTCATGAGAGTGAGTGAATTCGTTTGTTATTGTCCCCGTTCTATTCATGATATTTATTGTTGTGTGTGATCTTTGGGGGACACTCATTTGCTTCATATTGGTGAGGGCACATGGTTTGCATGAAATAGGTGAAGTTGATGGCTTCTTGGTTGAGTAGATAGGTGTGATTTTGTGGGATCATAGTTGCAATGAGTTGAGTTTGTGCATTTGAGCTATTTTGGGGTGGTTGTTCTCATATTTTTGAGTTTGTTAAATTGTTGGCATGTTTGTGGAACTATAGTAGTCATGTGTGCATTTGTTCAATGATCGGTATCAACCATAGTCATAGGCAGACCTGTTTTATCTAGGTTGGGAGGTTAGTTGTGACTTGCTCGAGGGCGAGCAAGGGTTCAAGTGTGGGGTGGTGATGTTTGGCATTTTATGCCAATGTTTCCTTAATATTTCCGCATGTTTGAGCTTTTTATTTGCCCGTTTTATAGTTTATGAATGTGGTTTTGCACTAATTTTATGTCGTATGTATGTAGGTTGTTATGCAGTGCAATTGGAGCTTTTAAGAGCATGATTGAGCAAGAAAATTTTGGATTTTGATTGAGGATTGGATCGAGCACACGAAGGCACGACACGAAGCGAGCAAAGGAGCAAGAAAACAGGAAATTGGCCTGGCGCTGTAGGGCACGTGGCGCGCCAGTTATAGCGCCCCACTGCCTGGCGCGTTTTCCCATGCGGCGTGCCCCAAAAACATGCAAAGTTCGACGACCACTGCTTGTCCCAGCGCGGTCGGGGGCGCGGGGCGCCCGTTATAGCACCCCTGGAGCATTTTTTTGGAGTCCTATTTCGTCTAGGCTTGGGTCTAACTTATTACTAGGACTTTGTAAACCCTATAAATACTCTTTTACTTAATTTTTGATAGGAGTTCAGACCTTGGAGCAAATTGGAGAGCTCATAACATCTTGAACAAGGGTTTTTCTTCCTTCTATTAATCTATTACATCATTATTTCATCAAATCTTTGTGTTGTTATTATGAGTATGCATGGCTAAATCTTACGTTCTAGGGTTAGAGTATTTCATGAAAGTTGATGTTTGAAGATTGATTTCCATTAATTGAATCCCATAACGGATTGCTTATTCTTTCTTGATTTCACTTGTGTAATTGTCAGGGCCCGATTATTACGCATTATCTATGGTTTTTAGATTGAACTCAAAAGAGGGAATTTAATTACGTAATAAAAAAGAATAGGACTAGTTGGTGAACCCTGGCATCGGGGAACCAATTTGTGAGTAGGATAGACATATACTTGCTCGCCTAGTTTAACTAATTACAGAATTCGTTAATGCGTGCACATGATTCAACCCATAGACATATAGGGATTGAAGTAGCTTGCATAGACCGTGAAGAATCGAAAGGTTTTCACGGGTACATTTACTCTGTTAGTTAGTAATCCGGGATTTAAGAAGTGGAATCAATTGGAAAACTCAACTGGATTGTTCGTAACTCTGACCCTGGACCGTCTCCTTATTACTGATAACAACCCATTTTTGCTCCATTGTTTGAATCCACTTTTACCATTTTAATTACTGCTTTTTAGTTACTAAAACTCTCACAATCAAAGAAAAAGATCCCTAAATAGTTTGTGAAGAAATTGTTTGTTAGGAGTCCAGTCTGAATAGTCTTCGTGGGAACGATACTCTACTTATCACTTTATTACTTGTCGACCACGTATACTTGCGTGTGCGTTGGGAGCAACACTCTATGCTTTGAGCTTGTGGTATGTGTTTCTGGTTATTATCTGCTTCTCTTTTCTTCCTGTCTAGCTTATATGTTTCTTCGAGGTGGCTAGCCAGCCTTCACTTATTGAGTCCTTCCGACTAACCGCATTTCATTTTGGCATGTTTCGCTCCAGGATCAAGTTGGAGACACGATTGAAAAGTGAAGACGTGTTTGGCTATCAGGGTGAGCTAGCTTTTGTTAGTGATGACCACCAACTCTAGTTCTATTATGTTATCCATATTTTGCTCCCTTCGAGAGGTGTATACATTTCCTTTGTACTCTTAGATGTTTGATTAGTCGTAAGCCTAGTTTATTGAGCTTCATGTCGTATTTCATATAATCTTAAGTCTATAGGGCCCAACGGGTCTGGAGGAGAATGTTTGGTACCGATCGTGCGTCGGTTCTCTTATCTGAGACTAAATTTTAATTTTGCTAACTCACCTGCAGGATGGCAAGGATTTGTGCATTATCTCAGTAAGAAGAAGAAGAGTCAGAGGTAACGAGCAATATGTTAGCTACTCCACGTGGTGAAGATAGGGGTGCAGACTGAGGCGAACGTGAAACTCAGCCTCAGGCTGTGGCCAAGCCTTTGGTAGAGAATGTTCAGATTGTGAGAGGCGTGGATCGCGATGATAATTTTGTGAATGAGGATCAGTTAAAGGTGGTAGTAGTAGCAAGTGTTATGTCTCATGTTGTCCAGCCAGGCTAGGTAGAGGTTCCTTTTAGGTGCCCAAAGAACTTCCGTCCTCGTGACCAGCTACAATTCATTCATTGTCAGAATAATTTGGATGTTATCTTTGTTATGATCTAGGCCATTATAAGAAAATATTGTCCTAGACGTCAGTAGGAAGATGGTCAGAGACTCTATGCTTTTAGGGGTTATTATAGCACTTCATCTACGGGTGAGAGTTCTCATTATCATGGGAGGCCACCTGTCAAGTCAGTTTAGCCCTCAGTGTCTTGTTCTAATAGTGCACGGGCGCCTCGACAGAATCAACCTCGATTTCCTTTCCATCGTCATCAATAGTTTGTTCAATGTTATTATGGTTTGAGGTTTTTCTGTTGTCATGATTCTGGCCATCATAAAAAATGAGTGTCCTCTACTTCAGCAGGAGGATGGCCGTTCTTTCCCTTGACCTTAGACATCTGCTTAGCCGCAGAGGCAGTTCTGTGAATTTCTAGTTAGGCAGGATGTTGAGGCATCCAATGCAGTGGTTGTAGGTATCCTTTTTACCTAAATATTATCCATACATCTCAATGCTTCTATGTGATTCTTCTGTATTATCACTTCTGTTAGAGACCTCATCATGGTAGTGGGGTATGCTTATGATTCTTTGTATTAGCTAACCTTTAGGTCTTAAATATGAAGGATTTCGAAGAGATTATTTATATGAATGAGTTGGAATTATGTTATGCCGCCCTTGGTTGTCATGCCAAGTCAAGTTCACCTTCTTTTTTTTTCTATTTTGTTGCTAGTGGTGTGGCAGGGCTCTCATTTTCCACCGACGGGGCGTGTTATTTCTTTCTTGAAGGCAAAGCGGATGACGGATAATAGGTGTTCAGTGTATCTTGCCATGGTTTGAGATACCAGAGTGGAGATTCCATCCCTCGACTCTGTTCCTGTTGTGAGAGAATTTTCCGATGTATATCTAAATGATCTTCTAGGACTTCCTCGTGATCGTGAGATCGAGTTTGGCGTTGATATGGTGTCAGAGACTCAACCTATTTCTATTCCTCCTTATCGCATGACTCCGTCAGAGTTGAAGGAGCAGTTGCAGGCCGAGTTCTCTTTATAAAGAAAAAAGATTGGACTATGCATACGTGTATTGATTATTGGCAACTGAGTAAAGTCACCATTAAGAACAAGTATGCATTGCTTCGTATTGATGATTTAATTGATTTGTTTTTGGGAGCCAAATTCTTTTCTAAGATCGATTTGTGATTTAGTAATCATTAGTTGAAGGTTCGGGAATTAGATATCCCGAACACCGCTTTCAAAACTCGTTACGATCTTTACGAGCTCCTAGTTATGTCTTTCGGGTTGAAAAATTCCCCTTTATCCTTCATGGATCTTATGAATTGATGACATCCTAGTCTATTCTCGCAGTCGCGAGGAGCATGAGTATCATCTCAAGGTAGTTCTTTATATCCTTCGTGATGAGAAGCTTTATGCCAAATTCTCGAAATGTAAATTTTGGGCTTGATTCCGTGGCTTTCCTGGGTCACGTGGTATCCATTCAGAGAATTAAGGTTGAACCAAAGGAGATTGAGACAATTCAGTTCCGGTGGTGCAACGGGTGTGAGGCGAGCTTCCAAAAGCTCAAGGCTTTATTAACCTTAGAACCAAGTTCACCTTTTTTCTTTCAAGAACAAGTAAGTTTGTGATCGCTTATGATGCTCCCTGTAATAGTCTAGAATGCGTGTTGATGTGAATAGGTGAGCATAATGCTGATATTTCTAAGCTGCTAGGGGTATATGGAGAGAATTTTCCCGACTCGTGAATTGAAGCTAGCCGTACAAGAAATCAGCTTTTCTGTGGCGACTAAAGATCCAAAAGTCACCATTGAAAACATTCGGTGGCGATTAGAGGGTTGCTACACTTCAAGCCATTACTGAATGTTTTAAGTAAGTAGCTACAAAAGATAAGCATTGATGCTACAAAAAAAAAAAAAAGACTTAATAAATTAGCTACAAAAGATAAGCATTGATGATAAAAAAAGACTTAATAAATTAATTTTAGGTGTGTCGCCAACACTTTTAGTGGCAATATTTTCTACGCCATAGTAGCTTCATCTTTTAGTGGCGACATAAGTTAAATCGCCACAATATTGATTATACTTTCAGTGTCGCAACTTTCCATTTCCACAACAACGTATCCTTTTAGTGGCGACAAAATTGCCAAAAATACTAATATTTTGTAACAATATTATGTCACCATTAAAGCATATTTTTTCAACTACTACACAATTTTCAAATTCAACAGTAACTTTTTTTCATAAAGTAATACAACACACTTTTATAAGTTGTATGCCAATATTAAAATTATTCAATATAATTAACCAAACACCAAAAACATCTCTACCAATGATATTATAAACATTTTCATTGCTAAAAAGTCTCTAAAATATACTACAAAATACTTTATTGTTCATAATCAATGTAGCATATACATAACCAAAAACAAAAATTAGTGCCTTCAAGTTGTTCATTGCATGAATACAAATGACAAAAAAAAAAAACCATTATCTTCGTTCAAGCTTCTTCTTGTCGTCTCATCTCTGATCGCCTTTAACAGATTGTCCCTGCTATAAAGGAGAAACAATACAAAATTATTTTGACAGTTTTCATAAATAATACAAGTAGGCAAATAACAATCAGGTTCATTCTTTTATATCTAAACAGGATGGCATCCTTGAAACCATTTCCAATCTCTGCATTAGCAAACATATTTTAATGTAAACATCCACCACTCAAGGTCCCTAGTGTAGATCATTTGAGTGAATCCTTCCCAACCAAGTTTATCAAAAGGGCGTAACTAACCATGAATCAGGGGACACCCTAAATTTATGTTATACTTATCTTTTGTAGACTTTTAATTAAAGCAGTCATTCATATAGATGGCTACTACTGAGGGACCATACTTCTAGCTTCTTAAATACCAAAATTTAGAATGAATACAAAACCATAACAACAAGGAATACACAACCATAACAACAAAATTTATCTTTTACAACTTTTAGTTGTGATAGGAATCAATAATATATACTAATAATAGCAGGTCTACAAAACTCATGTGTTCCGTCAGATTCATTGTATCAGTTAACAGACAAGAAACCTCTGCTTAAATTGATAAAGAAAGAAAAAGGTCTTACTCTCTAATAGTTTCATAAATTCCAGTGACTACATAAAAAGCAAATTATTAAATAAAAAGACAAAAAGATGGACTCTTCAACCAATTAAAACATTAACTGAATCTACACTACAATTACTTACTTAACTCCTCAACAATCTTTAGCAATTAAGGGCATACCTATTAAGTCAAGAAAACTGATCCTAACATAAGTAACCTAACTGCAGCTATTTATCTTAGATTAAAGAAGATTTAGCTACTTTCACACATGATCATAGAAGTTAATTAATTTGTGTACCTAGAGAGACCTTTAAAAGATAGATGAGATGCATAACTGAAATATAGCTCCATAGGAAGCAAATCCCACATTAGCTTAACTTTATCAACTTTATTTTTTATTTTTATTATAACATCAGCAACTAATCAGCTATACTTATATCATAAAATAATTCAAGCAACCACCACCTACTTAAAAATTGTAGCACCAGTTGAAATGTCTAAATCACAACAACAATAGATAGTTAAAACTAGCAGTATTAGCATAAAATTTCAAGAAGCATTTGAAATACTAAAATGAAAGATCATAGCAACATCAGCTACTTAAATTTAAGGTATAATTATATAACTAAGGGTAATCTAGCGGCTTGCTTTATTTTGGTAAATAAAATTTATTTCGATTACCTAAAGAAAATAGAATTTTATCTAATTGCTCATTAAGCAAGGACAACTAACGAATTATGAGTTAGTTTCAAATACAAATCAAATTTTCACCAGATTGAAATGGGATAGTATAAATTTTTCTAATCTAGTTTAGAGTGTAGCAGGGATTGTGGGTTGGTTTAGCCTAGGGTAGGTGGGTCGGTTCTCTTTCCAAACAAGAGCAAAGCCCTCTCTTAATATCCTATTTCTAATCTTTCCCCTCAGAGAAACTTTTTCTTATTTTTCATCAGGGACAATTTCAAGTCAATAAAACTAACATAAGATCCATCCTTTACCTTTTGGGAATCAATAGTGCATCCATTGATTTGTTGCTCTACTGGTTAAGTCAATTCAAGTGAAGTAGTCTAACTACAAAAGACAACTTTGATACATTCTTACCACCTAAATAAATTTTTGTTTGAGCATCTTTCAATAACTTGTAGAACTTCTCTACCTGCACATTTGGTTCTGCATTGTTGTCTGATAAATTGTTATCATCCTCCATATTTGTATGTCCAAAAGCATCATGAATTATTTTAGTAATATCTACAAAAAAAGATAAAGTAGATAAGCTGGTCTACATCTCTATGTGCTCCTCTCCAGATCATAGTTAAGAGTAACTCCAAAATATTTTTCTAATGTCAGAGCAAGATAGCCATCTCCACTTTAATGTAATACATTTTTTCTTGTCTATCTGAAAAAATGAGATATTTTTATTTTTTTTTTAAAAAATAACGTTACCCTTAATCCCATGCTTACCAGTAACTTATCTTCCACCAAAAAGTTTTAAAAAAATTCCTTTCTTTCTTAAACTTTGTTACTAGTCAAATATCATCCTTAAATTAGGTTGTTCCCAGTACCGGCCCTTCCCTAAACCAGGTAAGGCAACTGCCTCAATTTTTTACAACCCGTAATATTATATAAGTAAAAAAAAATTGAAGTTAAAAAATTAAGTAGAATAAGTGCTTGATGATTTGGGTCTATTTCTGAAAGTATTACGTGGGAATCTTCAACCTAAAAAAGGAATATGATTTAACCATTTAACCGTATTTAAGAATACTATTTAACCATTTAATCGTATTTTAAAAATGGAAAGAGTCATATAAAGTCTGAATAGGAAAAGACCTTTATTTAAGAAAAATATCTTGGAATATTAATAATTACGTTGCAATATTTTCTTGTTCGGATACATTAACAAGCACAACTTTTAATTTACAGCTTGTTTGAATAGTTGTTGTACATCATTTTATAGTAATGTACCGTATCGTATTGTATTATACTATATTATTCTGTTGAGTTTAATATTTAAAGAGATTGTATTGTATTGCTCCTTTCGTTTCATGAGATTAGCATATGAAGATGAATTCACAATATTGCCATGAAAAAAGTAGGGTACGGATAGAGTTGTTATAAAAAAGAATTAAAGCATATGGTAACATATATACACACACACACATATTTTTCTTTATTTTTTTATTTTTGGAAAAGAAAAAGTGAAGGCCCTTCGTTAGAGTTTGACTTTAGGCCACAAAATCCGTCGGGCAGCCCCTAGCTATTCCTGCAAGCTTTATTTCATCTCATACTCTCGGAAATTGATAATGCTTATGTCTCACATGTGTAAGTGAAACACACGACATGTGCTTAGACACAGACACAATGACAGCTAACTCACCATCACTAAATTGAGGTGATTAACCGCATGATTACTTAGTCGACTTCAAATGTTCAACTTTTTCTCTTTCACGTGTGCCGTGCCCTCCTTCCTAGTCCCTTTATGATGCACGGTAAATGTAACAGCCCAAGCACGCTAGTAATATTATCTGCTCTGGGCCTAGGCCAGCACGAGTTTAAAACGCGTCACTAGAGTTTAAGCCATGTATATTTATGTACCCAAGATCACTCCTCTGTTATGCCGATGTGGGACACTTAATCCTTAACAGGGGTATCAGATACAAGGCTGACATGGAGTGGCTCTGATACCATCTGTAACAGCCCAAGCCCGCTAGTGATATTATCCACTTTGGGCCTAGGCCCGCACGGGTTTAAACGCGTCACTAGGGTTTAAGGCATATATACTTATGTAACCAAGATCACTCTTGTGTTATGCTGATGTGGGATACTTAATCCTTAACAGGTGTATCACATACACCCCCTCTTATGGATTCAGCCTCCTCGCTGAGGTTTGCCCCACGTACCGGGATTTACCTAGACTCAGCCCTGAACTCTTGACCCACATCAACAAGGCTGACACGGATTGACTCTGATACTATCTGTAATAGCCCAAGCCCGCTAGTGATACTGTCCGCTTTCGACCTAGGCCCGCACGGCTTTAAAACGCGTCAGCAGGGTCTAAGGCCAGTTAACTTATATACCCAGCATCTCTCCTGTGTTATGACGATGTGGGACACTTAACCCTTAGGTGGGGTGTTACATATGGTATCAGAACCATTCCGTGTCAGCCTTGTTGATATGGGTCAAAAGTTCAGGGCTGAGTCTAGGCAAATCCCAGTACGCAGGGCAAACCTCAGCGAGGACGCTAAGTCCATCAGAGGGGGTGTATGTGATACTCCTATTAAGGATTAAGTATCCCACATCGGCATAACACAGGAGTGATCTTGGGTACATAAGTATACATGACTTAAATCCAAGTGACGCGATTTAAACCCGTGTGGGGCTAGGCCCAAAGCGGATAATATCACTAGCGGGCTTGGGCTGTTACAGATGGTATTAGAGCTACTCCGTGTCAGCCTTGTCGATGCGGGACCGAGTTCAGGGCTGAGTCTAGGTGAATCTTGGTATGCGAGGGAAACCTCAGCAGGGACGCCGAGTCCATAAGAGTGGGTGTATGTAACACCCCAACTAAGGGTTAAGTGTCCCACATCGGCATAACACAGGAGAGATGCTGGGTATATAAGTTAACTGGCCTTACACACTAGTGACGCGTTTTAAAGCCGTGTGGGCCTAGGCCCAAAGCGGAAAGTATCACTAGCCGGCTTGGGCTGTTATAGATGGTATCAGAGCCACTCCGTGTCAGCCTTGTTGATGCGGGTCAAGAGTTCAGGGTTGAGTCTAGGCAAATCCCGGTACGCGGGGCAAACCTCAGCGAGGACACTGAGTCCATAAGAGGGGGTGTATGTGATACCCCTGTTAAGGATTAAGTATCCCACATCAGCATAACACAGGAGTAATCTTGGGTTCATAAGTATACATGCTTTAAACTCTAGTGACGCGTTTTAAACCCGTGCGGGCCTAGGCCCAAAGCGGGCAGATCACTAGCGGGCTTGGGCTGTTACAGATGGTATTAGAGCAACTCCGTGTCAGCCTTGTTGATGTGGGCTAAGAGTTCAGGGCTGAGTCTAGGCGAATCTCGGTATGCGGGGCAAACTTCAACAAGGACGCTGAGTCCATAAGAGGGGGTGTATGTAACACCCTAGCTAAGGATTAAGTGTCCCACATCGGCATAACACATGAGAGATGCTGGGTATATAAGTTAACTGGCCTTAGACCGTAGAAATAAGTAAATAAAATAGACACGGAAGCAAATAAAATTGACGCGGAAGCAAGTAATCCCAAGATAACAAGAAATAAAGATTGAGGAGGCAAGAAATAAGAAGAAAAGAAGGAATCAAACTCACTAATGTAGATTGACTCCAAGGGAGAAATAGAGACTCGAACAAATTTAAGGAATCATACTAGAATGATTCCCATGGATTCCAAGTTTAAGAGGATACATAAAGCTTCAGGCTTCTTCATAGAAGGCAACGCATCTCTTTCAATCTTCCATTCTCAATATTCAATACTAGCTAATGAATGAAATGGCTAAGCGTGGTATTTATAGATTTTCCACACTCCAAAATAAAATTTTTTAAAAAGCCCTCAACTTTTGTTATACATAAAAGGCCTTATAGGGTTAGAATAGGAAATACACTTAAAAACTAGTAAAATCTCGTCATGAAGTAGGCCTTCCTCAAGGAAAAGTAGGGGCCCCGCCTGGTAAGTAGGCGCCCCAACTAGGCGCTCCACCTGCTGAGTCTTCAGAGCACCCTCAGAAAGAGGCGGTCTGCCTCTGTTAATGGGCGGTCCGCCCAGTCCAAAGTCCAGAGAGTTGGACATAAAGGAGGCGGTCTACCTAGTGTAGTGGGCGGTCCACCCAAAGCTGTGGCATCCAAGGCGCTCAAGTGTATGGTCTTCAAATCATCTCTGAGGCCTTCATCTTCAAGACTCTTCCTTATGCACTCTTTTGTGCCATTCAAGCTTGGCTCTTGATGGTTGGGATCTAAGCCCAATTTGGATTGCGTCATCCTCCCCTTCTTGAAAGGATTTCGTCCTCGAAATCAAAGCATCAATACTTACAGGCAATGATAAAGGCAAACACAACCAAAACTTCCTACTACAAGAGTAGGTTAGTGTAAATAGTGTGGAAAACATACTCTTATGATAGAGCCAAGCATCAATAACCATAAAAAAACTCATGTCTCCAAAGGAAACAACAAGTACTTGACTAAAAAAAGAAAGGGCATTCAACACAAGAACAAGCAAAGAGATCAATAGGACATGGAACATGCAAAATGTAGCAATCAAATTCCTTATGACCAACATACCAAGCCTTCAAATCAATTTTATCACAATGTGACACATTGGCTTTGGCATGCTCAATACTCAAGGTGTGATCAACATATGGGGTGGAGTAAACAAAATAGTTCATTCAACAACTAACATCAAATACTCCACTCCCCTTCTTGTAAGCACTCTTACACACACCAAGAGGTACCTCCTCACCTCCACATTGTTCTCCAAAACAATGCTCCTCACTAGATAAACTCCCAAAGGAGGTCCTCAAAATATCTTCTTCACTATTATAGCCCACACAATCAAGGTTAGGACTACTAAAAGATGGACCACCACAATCAAGACCAAGGTCTCTCATCTCACTTGGAGTCTCAAATAATGGATTGTCTATAAAGTTATGTTTTCCAATCTATGGAGGTTCTAACTCACCCCCTACTCTAGTTTGACAAAACTCAACACTTCTATTGAAGGTGCCCTCAAACAAAGGATTAGTGTAGGCACACTTCTCAAGATCAGTTCTCAACAAAGGTGAGGTACCCAAACTAGAGTCAACATCAATACTTAAGGAATCATCAAAGACAATCCTATCCATCTCCTTCACTAGAGATTCCTCAAGGCCTTGATTAACCCCACTACGACACAAGATGATATGAAAATTACCAACAATGAAAGGAAAATAACAAGAATTAAAGTAAGACCTAATTGATTAGAAGGGGATTAAGGAAGTGGATTAGGAAAAGTGGCCTAATCATCCCTTTAATTGTCTATCAATAGAACCTATACCAATTGATTCTCAATTAGACAAAGCCTAATTGCAAATCAAAGAAACCAAGTGTGCTTAAGCAAAAAAGCTTAGCCAATAATCTCTCAAAGTTTAATGTCATCAAAATCTAACCCTAAAATAATGAGCTAAGGGCTTTGACTTAGCTTGCTTACACTCCAAGCATTGACCACACACCCTTACAACATCCACCCTTATCTTAGGCCAATTAAATTGCTCCTTAAGAATATCCATGGTTTTGCCCACTCCAAAATGCCCCATTAGTCCCCCACTATGTGCCTCCCTCACAAGCAACTCCCTCCAACATGAACTAGGCACACACAAATTTCCATTCCTAAACAAGAATCCTTCAAACTTATGGAACCTTCTTTTCTCCACATCATCACTAGGTTCCTCCTCACCACACAACCGATTGATCCTTCTCCCCCTTTCCTCTATTTCACAATTAGCATATTGTTCCCCAAACTCCAGATCTTTGGTATACATCTCCTTCATACTCTCAAAACCTATGAGCTTGGACCCCAAGGTATTCAACAACACTTGTCTTCTTGATTGTAGCACAAACTTCCTTGACAAGGCATCCGCCAACACATTTTCTTTCCCCTTTTTGTAATGGATGACATAAGGAAAGGTTACAAGGAATTCCACTTATTTGTCATGTCTCACATTCAACTTCTCTTGGGATTTGAGGTGTTTCAAAGATTGGTGGTCGGTTCTAATGACAAATTCTTTGGACCAAAGGTAATGTTGCCAATGAGCCAATGCCCTCACCAAGGCATACAATTCTTTCACATAAGTGGAATATTTAGTGGTTGCTCCCTTAAGTTTCTCACTAAAATAGGCAATGAGTTTTTGATCTTGCATCAACTTGACTGCAATTCCTACCCCACT
The DNA here is from genome assembly GCA_029990175.1 of Petunia secreta. Lineage (NCBI taxonomy): Eukaryota > Viridiplantae > Streptophyta > Magnoliopsida > Solanales > Solanaceae > Petunia > Petunia secreta. The sequence continues at coordinate 5,823,838 of JARKIP010000053.1, forward strand.
AGCATCACCCTCAATTTCAAAGGTTTTATCAAAGTTTGCCAATTGAAGGAGAGGTGTGGAACTAAGCACTTCTTTCAATTTTGCAAAAGCCTCTTCTTGCTCATTCCCCCACACAAATGCCTTATCTTTCCTTATCACTTCGATCAATGGTGCGGCTATAGTGCTAAACCCTCTCACAAACTTCCTATAAAAGCTAGTCAACCCATGGAAACTTCTCACATCACCAATGCTTTTAGGAGTGGGCCAATCCCTAATGGCCTCCACTTTAGTCTCATCTACTTCCACACCATTTGCACTCACCACAAAACCAAGTAACACAACTTTTTCAACATGAAAAGAGCATTTTTTTCAAATTAGCAAATAATTGTTCCTTTCTCAAAACATCAAACACTTGTTTCAAATGATTAGCATGCTCATTAATGGATTTGCTATAGATAAGAATGTCATCGAAGTAAATTACAACAAATTTTCTAATAAAAGATTTAAGCACATGATTCATCAACCACATGAAGGTTGAAGGAGCATTGGACAAACCAAAAGGCATGACAAACCACTCATAAAGACCAAAGTTAGTCTTAAAGGCCGTCTTCCACTCATTACCCGGGTTCACTCGGATTTGGTGGTATCTACTCCTCAAATCAATTTTAGAGAACACACAAGAACTACACAACTTATCAAGCATATCATCTAATCTAGGGATAGGATGACGATACTTTACCGTGATCTTGTTGATGGCTCTACAATCCACACACATGCGTCAAGTTCCATCTTTTTATGGTACTAGGATGACCGAGACCGCACATGGGCTCAAGCTTTTTTGCACAAGTCTTCTTTCAAGCAATTCCTACACTTGCTTTTGGAGCTCTTTAGTGACCTCCAGGTTGCTTTTATAAGAGGCTTTGTTGGGCAATTGGGAGTCCAGAACAAGGTCAATTTGATGCTCAATGCCTCTTAGTGGTGGCAATCCACTAGGCAACTCCTCGGGAAAGATGTCTTCATATCCTTGCAAAAGAGAAGAAATAGAACTAGGCAAATAAGGGGTTAGTTTGTTAGTAAGTAAAGCATGGTCCTTGTGTAGGAGGAGAATCATGGGCACTCCCTCCTCCACATCTTTCAAACACTCCTTCTTGGATAAGAACAAGTTCACTCCCTCTTTTGTTTCCTTACTTTTTTGTGTGACAACTCCCACTCTCTTATTCCCTATGACTCCCTCTTTTTTTTCTTTCTCTCTTTTTAACTTCAACTCCCTCATCTTTCTATAGTCCTCACTCACTTGAGCCGGAGTCAATGGATTAAGAATAAAATTCCGACCTTCCAACTCCAAGGCATACTTGTTAGTCTTGCCATCATGCTTTGCCAAACGGTCATATTGCCAAGTTCTACCAAGCAAAATGTGACAAGCTTGCATTGGAACCACATCAAATAAGAGCTCATCATGGTAGACGCCAATTTTGAATTTGATCAAAGCTTGCTTGGTCACATTTAGTTCACCACATTCGTTCAACCTTTTTAAATTGTAAGATTGTGGACATTTCCTAATGGGTAGCTTGAGTTGTTCAATCAAAGTGGTGCTCACTACATTGATACAACTACCACTATCAATAATTAGAGAGCAAATTGTCCCTTGAACCTTATAATATACATGAAATAAATTCTCCCTTTGATTCGACTCCTCCTTCACTTGCACCCCCATTATTCTCCTTACTACAAGAGTAGCGGATATGTCCTCCTTAAATTGCTCACCTTCCCATTGGCCCCCATCAAAATCATCATCACAAGGCATATCCCTATCTATCTTCTGTACATCACTATCACCCATTTGATAGCCTCCATCTCCCAAAGCAACAATAGCTCTCCTATTTGGAAAATCCCTCATCCTCGGCCACTGCATTTATAACATTGAATGTTAGACAAGATTTCAAGTTTAGCTTTGTTACCTCCCACCTTTGGCTCTTCTTTTGGCTTGGCTTTGTCAAATTGGCCTTTGAACTCTCGCTTGGGTTCCTTTGCTTTGTCCCATGGGGAATAGGTCTTCACATTATCCCTCCCTTTGTTCCAAGTGGTAGAGATGTTTTTGGACTTGTAGGACTTGTCCAATTTAAGCCTTTTTTCCACCTTAAGCGCCGCTTGAAAAGCATCATACAAGCAATCATATTGGTGCAGTTTCATGGGAGAAGAGATTTCCCTATTCAAGCCTCCATTAAATTTTGGAATAAGGAATCGATTACCATCTTGAATGTTGGCCCTTGTCCTTGTCCTCTCAAACTCATCAAAGTATTCCGGCACACTCTTGTTCCCTTGCCTCAAGTTGTAGAATTTGTTGATCAACTCATCTTTATAGTTGGTGGGTAGAAATCGAGCATCCATCATGGCTTTCAAAGCCGCTCATCCACCATTTGCAATTAGCCCTTGAGTCTCCCTTTTCCTTCGTTTGGACTCCCACCAAGTAGAAGCATAATTCTCAAATTGAGTAATGGCATACTTGACCTTTATGGCTTTTTGAATATTTTTGGTTTGAAAGATCCTCTCCATCTCGACAACCCACTCTAGATACTCCTCGGGATCACTTTCTCCTTTGAAGGTTGGTAGGTTGATCTTGATGGTGTTCAACCCTCTATCATCATCATGATGTCTCCGATTTCCACCATGACCCCCATAGTCATAGTAGTCCTCTTCATGTTCCGTTCTCCCTTGGTAGTCTCTTCCAAATCGACCTCCTCGACCCCTATTTCCCCTTTGTCATGCCTCTCCCGGATAGTGAAAGGGTCATCATCATAGTTCTCATGTGCATGAAAGGACCCATCATCATATGGACGATCATTTGGTGGTTGCACCACTCCTTCACGCTTTGGAGTCTCATTTCTTGGTGATTCATGATTTGGATCCTCCGCTTGTGGAGTATCATTTGGATAATAGGTATCTTGGAACACCATGTGTGAATAACAGTCAATAGCCCGAGAGATCCGCGGTGTGAATAACAGTCAGTAGCCCGAGAGATCCGCCTAGGTCCATCACCCCTCACCCCCATGGTTGGAGGTGTCTCAGCCACTTGCTTTCCCATTTTCCGAAGCCTATCCTTTCGAGATAGGTTATCAACCGTCTCCTTCATCCCTTTGAATTCATCTTGCATTGAATTAACACTCGCCATGAAGGCTTGCAACATCGTTTTGAGTTCCATGTCCACCTCGACTTTCTTTTGAGCCATCATACCTATAAATAAGTAAACAAACAAGGTTAGTAGAAAGAGTGCTCACCAAGTCGCTCCCTAAGTGTTTACACTCGATTTTATTGCACTCAATCCACTCGTGTTTACACTCAACGTTTGGCTTTTAATCGCTCTAATACTCTCACCACACTTGCCTTTTTCCACTCTTTGCTAATGCAAGTTTGTTCTTCGCACACATGTCCGACTCGACAATCAAACTCAATCTAATTCGAGATAGAAAGGAATTGTTGTAACAAGAAACGGACAACTAAAGCTAAAGGACGGAATTTAAAAAAAGTCAAAGAAAAGAAAAAAGAAAGGTACAAATCAAATTGGCACGAAACAGATTCGAATTTGGATGAAATTTTGTTTATCATCTAGAAACTCACTGTACTTGATACTGAAATTGGGTTCTGGTTGATTGGAAACTGTTCAGGGGCTGTTGCGAGCAATCTGTCCAGAAAACTGTTTTACCAAAAATTGTTGTTCTATGTGATCACGTGATGACTGTCGCGATCGCGAAGAGTAATCTTCCAGATGGTGCGCGATCGCGTAAGACTGTCGCGATCGCGTAGGGTTTTAATTCCTGCCCTGCGCTTTTGTGCCTGGTTGCGTGCGACTGCGAAGACTTCTGGGTCTGAAGCAGAATCCGATTTTCAAACCCTCTTTTCCACTTGAATCTTCAGAAACCACAGTGTTTTTTCTCAAAATTTTAGATTTATATTCTTTGTTGGTCCTTGTACAAATCCCAGTAATTGAATCTTCAATAGTAACAACCAAATTCAAAAGCCCCAATTCGTTGTTGAAGAACCCCAATTTTTGAATCCTAAAATCAGTACCTCAAATGATGTTTGTTGTTTAATTCCTTCAAGGAATAGCTTGTAGATGCATAAATCTTCAGTTGGTAACAAAAATTTCATCCAAAAGAAACCTAAACCTAAGACTCTTTTTTTTTTTTTTTTAATTTTTGATTTTTTTTTTGATTTTTCAGATTTGATAAAAAATTGGTTAGTGATTTTAAGAACAAACACTAATCCGGCTCTAATACCAAATGATATGAAAATTAACAATAATGAAAGAAAAATAACAAGAATTAAAGCAAGATCCGGTTGATTAGAAAGGGATTAAGGAAGTGGATTAGGAAAAAGTTGCCTAATCACCCCCCTTAATTGTCTATCAATAGAACCTATACTAATTGATCCTCAATTAGACTAAGCCTAATTGCAAATTAAGAAAATCAAGTGTGCTTAAGCAAACAAGCTTAGCCAATAATCTCTCAAAGTTTAATGTCGTCAAAATCTAACCCTAAAATAATGAGCTAATGGCTTTATACAGGGGTTTCTAAAAATGGCACAATTGCCTTAATTACCCTTAACAATGAGCCTTCAATAAGTCATTAGCTGAAAAATAACATTCTGATCAACGTTACAGCGCGATCGCGCTGGAGCAGGCGCCATCGCGCAGCTTGATAGAATAGAGCCTCGCGATCGCGGCTATGGTCACGTGATCGCGAAGGCATTAGGCTTCATCCGTTGTCAGCAGCTTGCGTGATCGCTTCTGAGGTCTCGCGATTGCGCACTTCATCATTTCCTCCTTTCGGGATCGCATTTGCTGATGCGCGATCGCGGTTTTCATCGTTTTGGCCTTGAGCGATCGCGTCTGATGACTCGTCTTCGTGATGAACATTTTCTGATTCTGAGGCAGTAAGCATGCAGAAATATCCTGAAACCTTCAACACATGCCCCAGCAGCTCCATTTGTGCAAATATGGCCTGCAACTGTTGCAACTCCCGTGCTTGGCTCCTTGTGAATGGCTTGCTCGCGCATCGGGTTGCATCACAATAGACCACCATTATCAAATAAACAATCAAAGGGAAGAATAGGATATTCATTCAACTCATCTTCTCCTCTATCAAATATGGGTGGGGTGTCAAGGTTCACAAGCAAGGTCAACAAGTAAGGTCAACTACAATTTCTTCACTAAAGAGAGGTTCATTGAATACCGGGCTCACATCATGATGTGGCTTATCAACCCTCTCAACTAGTGGTTCACAATTAAACACAAGTTGACCAACCGACGCTACACTAGTTGCAAACACATTGTAATCATACAAATTATCAACTAATGTTGAGTTATCACAAATACTATCACAAGACAAGGAAGTAACATGCTCATAGAAAGAAAAACTAACACTTACACTTGAGTTGCCTTCTTTCTTATTCAAAGATTTTGAAGTATCATGGTTAGTCCCTCCTCCTTGTAGCTCACAATGGAAATCTTCTTCACCTTGCCTTCCCACTTTGGAACATGATTGAGGCTCCATCGATTTGCCTTCAAGAATACCTACACAAGAACTCACGCAAGTAGAAGAAGAAGATAAAGAGTTAGTGCTAGAATAAGGGGTGCCCCCACTCTCAATATTCGTTTCCCCTCTTTTTTCTCCTTCATTTTCTTTTCCAGGTCGGGTATAGATTCGGGTGGTGATAACCCACTCACATCACTCAACACAACCTCTCCTTTTTCCACTCTAGGATTGTCACCGGCCACTCTATTACTCCTCTCTATCTTTTGTTTCTCATATTCGGGCGAGTTGGGACGAGCCAAGAATACCTATAGCTGGAGTAGGTGGACTTTTTACATCAACCTGGAATCTAGGACTTAAAGACTCATCACTTGAGGTCTCTTTCCTCTTTGTTGGTGAACCGCTTGGCTTTGGAACTTGTGGTTTTTGGGTTAACCTTGTTGACATTTGTCAACTCTTTTCTTGCACTTGTCCCACCATTTCTTGTATTTGTAGGATTTCTTGATTGCTCAATTTCAACCATGGAATGAAGTTCCATAAGGTGCAAACTCCTAAACTCTTTGACCCATGCCCACAAGATACACATCCTTCTCAACATTATATTGCAACTCTTTGTTGTGCAACCATGGTTCACCTAACCAAACATCAAAATATTGCATGGGATACACATCACACCAAACATAACCCTTATAACTCCTATGAGATATGAGCACCCGCACTCCATTATATTCATAAGGATGCTCTAGAGCATGACATGTTATCCTTAGCTTATCAACCAAAGAGGTGCTAATGCAATTAGCATCGGTGTCACCAATTTTGAGCAAGTTTCCCATCAAACCATTTACCTCAATAACGAACCTTCTCCTACCCAAGTTTTGTAGACATGCTTCCAAGTAAGAACTTGAATGCTCAATAGTAGCATCACTATCAACTTGGGTCTTCCTTATCCCTCCTCTAGTGGCAACACCACTAGTATAACTTCCACTTCCCGTCACTCTTCAAACATTTGAAATGCTGTTGAAAGTTGAGGAAGAAGTCTCACCATGGAACCCATAAGAATTTCTCCTAGGGGTAGGAGTGTGGTAGAAAATCTCTCCCCTAACCTTGGTTCCATAGCCAATAGCACCACTCCTACTACTGCTACCCATACCTCTCACGACATTGTTAGAACAATACAAGCCTTTTGTAGAAAGAGCAACACCACTTCTCAAGTCACTCTTCACATAGGAATTAGAAGCATTAAGCTGTTTAACACAACTAGAAAATTCAAGCTTCCCCTTTCCCATGGAAAAACCACCACCTCCTTCCAAACTAATGGAAGGACCTCTACTACTCCCTTGTGTATTTGTAGAAAGATGCAAACGATATATTTATATAATCAACCTCATTATCTATTCTATCTATGACACTATCAAAATTTTCAAAATCATCACAAAAAGAGTAAATAGGAACATTGTACCTTGAAGCGTCACTATTTTCAACTTCTTGACTAGAAGCATAAGAGTCTTCATATTCATCTTCATAAGTTTCATAGTCTTCTTGAGTCTCATGATCATCATGGTAACCTGCTTCATTGCCATAGGAGCTATAGGTTCTCGAGTCATCATAGCAATACCCTTCATCATCAACATAAGAACCAAAGTCTCCACCATCAATATAGCAATTCGCATCATCCCCACACGAGTCATAACCTCCACAATCAACATCCGACATAGTTGCAAACAATAAGAGAAAAGAACCTCACTAATTCACTCCCTCACGTGTATCACTTAATATATGAACACTCAAGGGCAAGGCCTTAATCTCTTAGAAACCATAGTGATCACAACTAGTATGTTCAAGTATTGGTTCAGAATGGAGTTAATGGGACTCTATGGACGGATGACTATTTAAGTGAGCACTGGAAGCCAAATAATTTTCTACGAGTCTTCTTGGAATCAAGTTTCTTCTTGGAATCAAGTTTCCAATTCACATGAGTTAGCCTAATACGTTCAAGAGTTACTGTCAATGGAGTAGGACAACTACCTAAGAAACACTAACCAAGAAGCCCGGAGGCAAACAACAAGTGAAAACCTACGAAACAAACTACCCCGGACACCTTTCAGGAGTGGGCACCCCGCCTGGAAAAAGGGGCGGTCCACCCAGTCAAGATCCTGAGGCTGTGCACCAGAGTAGGCGGTCCACCTACTGCAACTTCCTGCAGCTTTGCAAAACGTGTTTTTGGTCCGTTCCAAAGGTACCCAAAGCTGTTTTCAATGAATCTAAACAATCTCCAATATTTTTACACCCAAACAATCAACAATAAGTTGGATTTTTGATTTTGACAAAATAATTCTGATTCACAACACCAAATCACGATTTTGTGGTACCAAAACAATGAGAATACGATAAAGAAAATTCCCCAATAATTTTCAAAGAACGGGGAATCAAATCCGACAAGTTCAATGCATTTGTTTTTGTAATTTTAAATTTTTCGCTTTTTGTTTCTTTTTCCTTAACAAGAACACTAAAAAAACAAGAACAAGGATAAAATGGCAAGATCGACGGTTTGTAGAAACAAAACCTAGCCGTGCTCTGATACCAAACTGATGCAGGGTAAACTAGCAAAAGCAAATAAAATGGACACGGAAGCAAGTAATCACAAGATAACAAAAAATACGGATTGGGGAGGCAATAAATAAGAAGTAAAGAAGGAATCAAACTCACCAATATAGATTGATTCCAAGGGAGAAAGAGAGACTCGAACCAATTCAAGGAATCATACTAGGATGATTCCCTTGGATTCCAAGTTTAAGGGGATACATGAAGCTTCAAGCTTCTTCAAAGAAGGCAATGCCTCTCTTTCAACCTTCTATTCTCAATGTTCAATACTAGCTAATGAATGAAATGACTAAGTGTGGTATTTATAGATGTTCCACACTCCTAAATAAAATATCTAAAAAGCCCTCCACTTGGGTTAATACATAAAAGGCCACATAGGGCTAGAATATGAAATACACTTTAAAGCTAGTAAAATTCCGTCATGAAGTAGGCCCTCTGCAAGGAAAAGTAGGCGTCCCAACTAGGCACTCCACCTGCTGAGTCTTCTGAGCACCCTAAAAAAGAGGCGGTCCGCCTATGTTAATGGGCGGTCCACCCAATCCAAAGTCCAAAGAGTTGGATATAAGGGAGGCGGTCTGCCTAGTGTAGTGGGCTCAACCGTATGGTCTTCAAATCATCTCTGAGGCCTTCATCTTCAAGACTCTTCCTTTTGCACTCTTTTGTGCCCTTCAAACTTGTCTCTTGATGGTTAGGATCTAAGCCCAGTTTGGATTGCATCACTTTACTCTTTTTAGTTCACTTTTCTAGTCTACGTCCGTCCTAAAAATGATATCATAATTTATTTATTATTTCATTTTAAAAAAATATTGTAATTATTTTATTAGTTAGTTTAAAAAAATTGTATAATTTTAAATTTGAATATAATTTAATTTTATATCTCTCAGTTTACTTTTAATGAGACGATTTATAGTAATACAAGTACAAAATATTTCACTTCGCCTATCCCCTTATGACTGATTATATTTTTTGTACCCACTTAGAAATATTTTTAGCAAAATGACCTCCTACTTAATTTAAATATATGAAAAGCCTCTTTTGCCCCTGACAACAAGAGGAACAATCTTAGGCAGATTGAAAGTAGTTTTGCGCAGCCCCCTTCTCTCTTCTCTCTCTTTTCTTCCTTTCCCTTGCGAACTAGGGCTTCGTGTTAGAGCTCTTTATCTGGGTTAGCTTCTTTCTTCTTCTTTTTAAGTTTTAGTTTTTTCCTTCGTTGATTTTTATTAATAATCCAATTTTTGCTTCCGCTAATCGTTAAATTTTATTGTTAATCAGTAGTATTTATTTAATATTGAGTATTGTTTAATATCTTATATGAATTATTTAATTACTTATATGGTGTAATTTTAGCAAAGTGTTGGTGTTGCACTTCATTTGTTTTAGTTGTAGAAACGGTTGCCCACTGGGCAACAGTTGACATAACATCCAATCATAAGTTATGTTGGCTATTGCATATTGTTTTCCTTTTGCTGTAGCAAGTGTTGCCCACATGGCAACAATTGACATAACATTAAGGCATAAGTTCTGTTGTAGGAAAACTGCTGCCTATCAGCTGTGCTTTGCTTACTGTTTAATAATAGGTATTGTCTTTTTTATTTTCTTTCTTTTTACGATGTTGATATTGCATTTTTTACTACATGAAAATTGTTAGTTTGAGTTCATTATAGTGTGTCGTAATGTATGTCATCTTTCCTTTATTTTTAGTTTTCATATTCTTTGCATGTCGATTAAGTATATTTTTTATCTTTTGTGCCATAGAAAGGAGATCAATTGTTTAAGTTTGAGCATTGGTTTGATTCCAAGGGTTGTTTCGGTGGTGATATAAGTATACTAGTTTGGTTAGTATGTTTCTGTCCGATCTTCAGATGATGAAGTGGAAAAGTGGTGTTTTTGAAAAATTTATGGAGTTGGATGATGTGAATGTTTTTTGGAATCTTGTGCATTGCATGATGATTTCACATAACTTTATGGTTTATATTTTCAAGTTACGGGTATTGAACCTTATGAATTACAATCTATAGACGACGTTAAGATTTTATATACCAACCAGTTGTTTATGAGGACGTCATTGCTAGGAAAAAGGGAAAATGTAGATTGCCATCGTTCCATTTGTTTCGCGAGTCACAAGATGATGTGCTAGATACACTATCTACTAATGTGGAGAGCGAGACATTTTGTACGGCAGAAGATTTGAAAAAAGCTAATGTTTAGATTCTATGTAGTTTTGTAATACTACAATAAATTTTTTGACTTTGTTCTTTTATTATACATTTGAATTTGCGTTTTGTTATACTATATTAATGTTAGTAATTATATTTTGAAGCGTTATTATGTGTTGGATATTTTTTAGTTTAGCTAGACTTTAATCTTGGTGAGGATATGGGACTTGTTATTTTTGAAGAGGTTTAGGTGAAGTGTTTCCCAGATTATAACTCAAAAATGTTTGTGTTTGAGAATTTTGTTAGTTGTTGATCTCTATGTGCTGCCTGGGAGGCAACATTCCAAGGTTTTTGTGTGAGATAGTTTGGAGAGTGGTGAAGGCAACATGCTGCATGAGAGGCTGCATTTTTAAAGCTATTTGTGTAAGGGGTTTGGTAATATAGTGAGAGCTAGGAAGTGCTGTCTACGGGGCAACATTTTTAGGCTATTGCATTGAACATTTTGTGACATGGTGTAGGAAATGTGCTGCCTAGACAATGCTTTATGATTATTGGGTCTAGGATTGAGTATATTGAAAGGGTTGGAAGTGCTGGTTGGGAGTCGATATTTTACTGCTATTATGCGGTAGAAATTGGGACGTGTTATGAAAAAAGTGATGCCTAGGAAGCATTTCAAGGGTATTGGTGGAGGGGGGAGGTGGAGGCGAAGTGCTGCCTAGGCAACAACTTCATAGAATCGGCTAGGGAAATTTGGCGAGGGCTAGGGGAGGGGAGGCCAAGTGATGCCTGGGCAGTAACTCAAGGCAATTGCATGTGAGAATTTGGTAAGGGTTAGCGGGCAACTGTTGTCTATTAGCCAATACTCGCAGACAAACACAATGATAAAGGGGTTGATGGAGAAATGAAGCAAAGACATATTGAATGAAAATACAACAAGACAAAAATAAACACATTTTTCTTTAAAAGTGTGCTTCAAAATATAAAAAAAAAAAAAAAAACTATATTAAAAAACATAATGATATGACAAAATAGCGCTAATTTGGTGAAGCAGTTGGAGTAGATTCGTCGATGATATTTGGTCCGTTATCGTCTTTTATACGTCTTGTAAGCACCATCTCTCTGATTTTTCATTTAGACTTGCTACGTCGCTCTTCAAAGTAGTACTCCATATTCCATTCTAAGAAATATAGATGTAATTTGTTGCCATTTAAATTCTGCACACAATGAAATGGAAACACGAGTTTATAATTTATTGAATAGATTAACAAGATCGAAGCAAACATCAATATTGCTTTGTTGAGTGTTGCGCATAGATGGTGGAGGTTGAGTGACAACAATTTATTGAGAATTTCTACACCATTGATTAAAGTGTTGGCATTCATGATTTCCCTACAAGTTCTCACCATAACTAAAGAGCTTTCTATTAGGCATCACATGTAGTGATTTCTCTACCTGTTGTTTTACATCAGACGACTAAGTGATGCCCATAAGGCAACACTTACAAGGGAGCACTTCAAGTGACCAAAAGTGTTGCCTAATAGGCAACACATGTAGAGTTTCTCTATATATTATTTTGGAACAGACCTCCAAGTGCTGACAATAAAGCAGCAATTACAAAGGACCACTTCATGCGATCAAAAGTGCTGCCTATTAGGCAGCACATGTAGAGTTTCTCTTCAAGTAATTGTTGTACCACAGCTTCAAGTGCTGCCCACAAGGCAACAATTACAAGGCACCACTCTATGAATAAGAGCTTAAAAGTATTGCCTATTAGTGATAATTTACAGAGATTATCTACAAGTTATTGCAAGTTAACCAAAGCAATATTGTTGCAACTAAATAAGAATAATTGCAATTCTATCAGTAAATTTTACACCAAATACAGATTGAAACTATAAATTTTTTTCAGTAATTAATAATCAATACCACGTGTATTGTTGGATATTCGAAAGTAGCATTTGATTGGTATCAGTAAAATTCACAACTCGATTTAGTTAATTTATAATTATACAAAATTTAAAAATTATACGAAATTAAATATAATTATACAGAATTTAATTTCTAAATTACGTTTAATCAATATGATATTGAAAATACTTACTTTTGAATGTTCTTTTTGCTGATAATTTTGAGTTGTTTAGGGTTTGAATTTGGTGAAATCAGTTAGGGAAGGGATAAACAGAGGAAAGGAAAAACACGCTTCTTTTTATATTTTATTTCTGGGCATTTTTTCAAAAAAGATTCATTTAAGTTAGAGAAGGTCATTCTTGCTAAACCACTCTTAGTAGGGTCAATTAGGCAAACCATTGCATATGGTATCATAGTTCCATAATTTACCCATACAAGTATCTATGTTTTACTTTAGACCAAAAGTTTTAAAAATCTTCATTTCATTCTTAAACTAGAATCTAAATCAAATTATGTCATTCAATATGGATCAATGGGAGTACAATTTATTAGAAAATCTTTAAAAGACATGGAGTTTAAGAAAAAGTAGAAAACTTTTTTTAAAGCCATGGTTATAGAGTATTCTATTATGTTTGTGTAGCTATAAAAGCATCTTTTTACGGTAAAACAAGTTATATTATTTCTATTTATGAAAGTTGGTATTTTTTTTTTTAACAGACTAAAAACGAAACGTTGCCCTATTAAATAAAATAGAGGAAGTATTTCCTACATTTTTAGGTATAATTTGCTTGACCAACAACTTTAATGGGTAAGAGTTTTTGGGGCCATTTATTTTTATTAAGATAAAGACGTATGAATCTGAATACACAACTGAATATTAAGATGTTGTTTCTCGATATGAATAATGAATCATTAAGAATGTTTATTATTTCAATATCTGAATATATATATAATTTGTCTATATTTGAATATAATAATATATTGAATAACATAATTAAACATTATATTACTCAATAGAAGGAAAAAAATCCTATCATAATGCTCTCCCAAAAATTCCAAGAAACACCATTTGCAGATGACTTTCTTAAGCTCGTTTCAATTGATGTTGCTATCTCCATTCTCAAACAACATATCAAAAACTTCTTCTTCTTTTTTTTTCTCTCAAACAAGGTGTATTGGTCGATTTCTGTTCGATCACAATTTTCGGGTTTGATTTTATAACGAAGCATTAGTTGACTTTGAAGGCGTTGGGTTCGGAAAGAAACAGACTCGTTTAATTTCGTGATTGGTTATGTGCTGCTGTGATCGTGTGACTTCGGAAGCAACATTCCAATGGATAACGCAGCTTGTCCTTATCCCAAGATTATCGGAACGGATTTAGCGAATTCAGCGGAAGTAGGTAAAATATGCAACTGATGAAGGAAAGACGTGGCAGAGTGGAGCTCTTCTAAGGTTGGGCATTCTTCATCATTTCAACCTATAAATAGGACTTCATGCTCTCATTTGAGGACACATTCTTTCATCTGAAGCAGCATTACTCTCAATCTTCATCTAGCTATATAAATCTTCTTATTTTGTTCTCTCAACATACCTTAAATTGTTGTCATTATCAAAATAACCCTTGTATTAAATTCAGTCGTGGCTTGGTTCAAACGTGGAAGAAGACTCATCTCTTTCACTGAAGCACCATCCTCCGGCTCTTCAATACAATAAGCTTTTATCGCTTTAATTATTTATTTGTCGTTTGCTCGTTTAAATCATTACTTGTTTTACTTGCTGCTTATATTATTCGTTATTTTACTGCGTTCAATCTTATCAACTTGTCATCGTTATTCTGGTCGCATAAGATAATTCATCAATCTGCTCGTTGTTAAGTTACATCGGATACATTGCTGCTGTTACTTTATCATCACATTACTCGATTGAATATATTCATATTACGTTCACTCATTGTCATATTACATTCACTTGTTATCGTATCTATTATCATCATCGAATTTGTCGTCACAATCGTATCTATCGTCATCATTGAATCTATCGTTGTCATCGTATTTGATTAAAATCGAGCATCTAACTGGGACGGAATCATCTCAACATAAATTATTAGCTTGTTACTTACTTCGAATTTATCTGTTTATACTTGCCTTCAAATCGTTTATTTGAACCTGACATCGTTGATTGATATTTGACATCGAATCTGCATCTTTGACATCGATATTAGAATTGCCTTCGAGTTAAATTGCTAGAGATCGACTGTTCCACTAACGTAAACTGCTTATCGATCGATCGAATTGAGATATAAAACGGTCGCCTTAGACTCAACTAAATATAAATTTAATTGTAAAACCTGATACATTTTTGGGAAATACAATTTGGCGCCCACCGTGGGGTCTAGGCAATTGATTTATTCTGAAATTTGAATCGTTTGATACTACTTACGTTTGTTTCCTTGTCTTGAAATGGCAGATGAACGTAACATCGCCGCTACCGCCGCTCTGAACGGTCAACAACAACTCAATCCCAATGACGGGGTTCCTGTTCCGACCAACGTTGAAGCGGTCGATGAGTCTACCAATCGCGAGTAGGATCCAACTCATGACGACATTCCTGCTGGTTCACAGTTGAATGCACCCCGAGGACAGCGACCGGGTAAGGATCCCGTGGTCGAAACTGAGTCAGGAGATGCAAATGCGTCACTAATGGCGTATTTGAAAAGGCAAGACGCTCAGTTCGAAATGATACAGGAGCAGCAAAGGGTTTTATCTAATTCTATCGGAAACAGAGCACCCACCCCTCCGATCACACCTCCAGCAAGCATTCTGACTTCGGTTCCTCAGGGTGCCGTAACAGGGGGACTTGCAGCGGGGGTCGGATCTGGGGGATCGGGTACGGCCGCGGCAGCATTTGGGAGCTCCGGCCTCGGTTACAGCAGAAGTAAGAATGTTAGCCACGATGCAAACTGTGTTGAATGACACAGTGGATAAAAATATCGGTGAGATAAAATCATTTATGGAGAAATTTCCAGGTGTTCCAAAGTTAACGGACGAGATCGCTAAGCAATCGATCTCAAAGCGTCCGTTCCCAGCAAGTGCAGCTCCGATGCCAATTCCTAATACTTTCAAATTACCAGAAAGTTTGAGGTACGATGGGACCACAGATCCAAGGGATCACATCGATATGTTTTCAGTTGCAGTTCAGGAAAACGACTTAACTTCAGAAGAAATTAATTCGGTCAGCCTCAAGAAGTTTTGTGAAACGTTGAAGGGAGCGGCATTGAAATGGTATCCGTGGTCACCTGAAAATGAGATATTGAATTTTGACGACATGTCAGCAAATTTTATCGATCACATACTGGAGCAAAAAAGATAGCACCAAGGGTGGAAGACATATTGAATGTTAGGGAACGACCCGGGGAAACCATAAAACAATTTGTGAAACGATTCAATGATGAGAAGATTCATATCCCGAATCTCGAAGAAAGGGGCACTGATTCGATTGAGGCATGGAAGTTGAAAGATTGTCTCAGAGAGATTGATGCATGGACATTCGAAGTGCTATATCGGGAATGCGAGCCGCGGATTAGGGCTGAGGCGGAGGAGTTGCAGCTAGTCCGAAATAGTTACCATTATGATCGACCTCCACCACGGAGGGTTGAAAATGACAGGCGAAACTATAGGAACCAACGATGGGAGCCCTACAATTTCCCTCGAATGGGGAACAACAACCACGAAGCTGGTGGTTCGAAGAATCAATCGAAGAAAGGGCAGTCGAACGCATCTTCGGCTCAGAAAGATCGACCACTCCCCCCAAAAGTGACGGAGTACAATTTTTGCATATCAACACCAAACTTGGTGAATCACTTGAAGGGGATGGGTGAGAAGGTTGTAAAATTTCCAGGTCGCATAAAAACAAATCCAAATACAAGGGATGAAAATCTATGGTGTGCATTTCACCATGACTTCGGCCATACAACGGAGGATTGTAAGGCGTTGAGATACGAAGTGGCCAGCCTGCTGCAGAAGGGGAATCTGGTCGAACTATTGACTGACAGAGGACGAAACAATTTTAATTAGAAGAAAGACGATGAGCTGCCAAAACCTCCTGCTCCTAGGAAGACGGTAAATGTTATTACTGGAGGAGATGACGTTTGTGGGGTGACCTACACTACCAAGAAATATGCAAAGGTCTCATTTACACGAGACAAACGAACACGAGATGATATGAATGATGAGATCGTGTTCGGGGATTTTTACTTCGATGACAGGATTCATCCCCATCACGATGCACTTGTAGTCACCATGAGGATCGATGATGCTGATGTGAAAAGGGTATTAATCGATGCTGGCAGTTAGGTTAACATCATACATGCAAGGGTAGTCGAGCAGCTGCAGTTGAGCGATAAGATCGTGCCTCGCTCAACAGTACTGTCGGGTATCAATAACTCGAGCAAAGTAACCGTTGGAGAAATCACAATTAAGACTTATGCAGAAGGTGTTGAGAACAAGACATCGTTTCAAGTAATGAAAGGTGATATGGCATACAACGTGATATTGGGTCGACCGTGGATCCACGCTATGGGAGCGGTCCCATCGACCCTTCATCAAGTTGTAAGATTTCCTACCCCATGGGGAATTCACGAAATTAGAGGCGAACAGCAGGCTTCACGAGAATGTTACTCAGTAGCTGTCAAGGATGGCTTTAGATTGTAGCAATCACAGCTAGTGGAACCCGTGGCCGAAAGCTTCACTTCGTTTCCGTCATGTACTTCATCACAGTTACCGGAATCCGAAGTCGAAGGCGACTTCGCACAGGTTCCACCATGTGTGAGAGAACCGTATAAACAAAAAGCTGGAGACTCTACGATAGAAGAGTTAGAAGAAGTAATGTTATTCGATGACAAGCCTGATCGGAAAGTCTATGTGGGAGCAGAATTGGATCCCGAAGTAGATAAAAAATCGTATCCTTCCTCAAGGATAACTCTGATTGTTTTGCTTGGTCCCACGCAGATATGGTTGGGATCGATCCAAAAGTCAACACACACAAATTAAATGTCGATCCAAAATATCGGCCGGTGAAACAAAAGAAACGGCCGAATGGAGGATTTCGAAGGAAAGTGATCAACGACGAGGTAGAAAAGCTGCTAATGAATGGGTTCATTAAGGAGGTCAAATATCCTGAATGGCTTGCAAACACTATAGTGGTGCCAAAACAAAACGGC
Organism: Petunia secreta; assembly: GCA_029990175.1. Classification (NCBI taxonomy): domain Eukaryota; kingdom Viridiplantae; phylum Streptophyta; class Magnoliopsida; order Solanales; family Solanaceae; genus Petunia; species Petunia secreta. The sequence goes on from JARKIP010000053.1 coordinate 5,841,228, forward strand.
AACTGGAGAGTATGCGTCGATTATACCGACCTCAATAAAACATGTCCAAAAGATTCATTCCCGTTGCCTCACATCGATAGATTGATCGATTCGACGGCAAGGCACGAAATGTTAAGCTTCTTGGATGCCAATTCAGGCTATAATCAAATTTCGATGGACCCATTGGATCGGGAGAAGACGTCGTTCATCACAGACATGGGGACTTATTGCTGCCCAGTCATGCCTTTCGGACTTAAAAATGCCAGCGCTACTTATCAGCGTTTGGTCACCACTATGTTCAAAGATTTGATCGGGAAAACCATGGAAGTATATATCGATTACATGCTAGTCAAATCTCTTGAGCAGAGCAATCATTTAAGTCATTTGGAGGAGACCTTTACGTTACTAAGGCGTTTCAACATGAGATTGAACCCGGAGAAATGCGCGTTCGGAGTTGGATCCGGCAAGTTCTTGGGATTCATCGTATCGCAAAGAGGAATTGAGGCCAATCCAGAAAAAATCAAAGCAATTGAAAGCATTCCCGAAGACTTATTAACAGTGAAGGAAGTTCAACAGCTGACCGGTCGAGTAGCCTATCTCAGCAGGTTCATCTCGAGGTCATCTGAACGATGTCACAAGTTCTTTTCGGTGCTGAAAAAGAACAAAAGCTTTGAATGGACACCAGAATGCAAAAAGGCCCTCAAAGAACTGAAGTTGTACCTTTCAAATGCTCCGCTCCTGTCAAAACCGATCGAAGGAGAAATGCTGCTGATTTACTTGGCCGTCTCCGATGTCGCTGTAAGCGCTGTCCTCGTCCGCGAGGACAGAGGTAATCAATTTCCTATCTATTATGTTAGTAAAACACTGTTAGATGCAGAAACAAGGTATCCACACCTAGAAAAACTAGCACTTGCACTAGTCACTGCTGCACGAAAACTAAGACCTTATTTCCAATGTCATTCAATATCTGTCGTAACTACTTTTACATTGCGAAATATTTTACATCGGCCAGATCTCTCTGGTCGAATAATGAAATGGGCGGTCGACCTGAGCGAGTACGATATCACTTATCAGCCTCGCACCGCCATAAAATCTCAAGTCTTAGCTGATTTTGTAGCAGATTTTAGCGCTAACATCTTCCCGGAGGCAAAAAAGGAAGAATTGATGATGAGAGATCCCGATCCCGGAGTTTGGAAAATGTTTACCGATGGAGCTTCAAACGTGAAAGGGATGGGTCTCGGAATCTTATTAATAGCACCTACCGGTGAAAAACTCAGGTACGCGATCAAATTACATGCAAAAACTAACAACGAGGCCGAATATGAGGCCCTCGCTGCAGGTTTAAAGATTGAAAAAGAGCTGAAGGTCGAACGACTAGACATCAAAAGTGACTCTCAATTGGTGGTAAATCAAATCCAAGGCGATTTCTGTGTTCGAGATCCAAGGATGCAGCAGTTGCTCGAAAAAGTGTAAAATCTCCTTACATCTTTCCAAGAATGGAAAATAGTTCAAATACCAAGGGAGGACAACATTGAAGCAGACGCTTTAGCCAACCTCGGTTCTGCAGCGGTCATCGATAATAAAATCGATGAAACAGTGGTCCACCTGTTCGAATCACCACTCTGTCGGAGCATCAATGAGGTAAACAATGTTAACCATACCTGGGATTGGAGAAACAAATACTTGTCTTATTTGCAGGCAGGCACCCTTCTCAAAGACAAAAAATCTGGCCGATCACTCAAAGCTAAAGCGGCAAGATATTGTCTCTTCGAGAACCAGCTCTACAGACGGATGTTCAGCGGCCCTTTAGCGAAGTGTGTGGGACCAGATGGGACAAACTATGTGTTGAAAGAAATTCATGAAGGCGAGTGCGGCAATCACTCCGGCAGCAAATCGTTGGTTCGAAAGATCCTAAGAGCTGGATACTATTGGCCAACGATCGCAGATGACGCCAAAGAGTTCGTCCGCAAATACGACAAGTGTCAACGATTCGGCAACCTCATACATCAACAGGCGGAGCCACTTCATTCGGTCACGTCACCGTGGCCATTCATGAAGTGGAGAATGGATTTGGTAGGGCCGCTTCCAATAGCGCCCGGCGGGGTAAAATTTATTTTAATTCTTACTGATTATTTTTCTAAATGGGTAGAAGCAATTGCCTTGGCCAAAATTCATGAGCAAGAAGTCATTAAATTTATTCACCAAAATATTATTTGTCGTTTTGGGATCCCGAAAGAGATCACATGCGATAACGGTAAACAGTTTGTAGGAAGACGGATCACTGCTTTCTTCGAAAAATGGGGGATCAAGCGAATTGCCTCAACACCTTATCACCCAGTTCAAATGGACAGGCTGAATCTTCCAACAAAACAATAATCGAGTATTTGAAGAAAAGGATGGATGATTCAAAAGGCAACTGGCCGAACGAACTTCCCGGAGCGCTGTGGGCTCATCGAACAACGGTGAAGCACAGCACCGGAGAAACACCGTTCTCACTTGTCTATGGAGCAGAAGCACTGATACCGGTGGAAGTGGGAGAACCCAGTCTTCGGTTTGCCCACTCCACCAAAGAAGCAAACAGAGAAGCCATGTTGATAGATCTAAACCTGATCGAAGCAAAAAGGGACATGGCATTCGTTCGCATACAAGCACACAAACAAAGGGCAGAAAACTACCTAAACAAAAAAATTAGGTATCGATCTTTTAATGTAGGTGACTATGTGCTGAAGATCAAAAGACCGAAAAAGGATGAGCCCAACGAAGGTAAGCTAGGAGCAAATTGGGAAGGACCCTATCGGGTCAAAGCAGTAATCGGGAAAGGATCATACCAACTCGAAACAATGGACTCCAAGCCGTTCGACTTCAATTGGAATATCACACAATTGAAGAAGTACTACTTTTGAGATTCTACGGTATCATCAATTCTCATCTTTTACTCTCGCAAAATTTCAATTTTTCCTCCATCAGAAAAAATTATTTAATCGATTATTTGATACTAACAATTTTAGATGATAGGCATAGTTGGAATCGAATGATGACAAACATCACCCACGAACACCTGAGCTCAAAACGCTCCGATCAGGGTCGATAAGTCTGACGAACATTCTAACGTGGTCTTCATCTATAACGGTTTCTCGGTTTTTGTTTCAATGACTCCGTTTCAGGACCAGTGTTCGACCACTCATTCTTCACACTTAAACACTTGGGGGGGGGGGAGATGGAGTTAGCACGATGGTCATCAACGGATACTGGGGACTGCCCAAGAACCGGGGACTTCCCATCGGAAGAAGGAACGAGACCGATTGAAGACAATACCGGGGACTCATTCAGAATTCGACAAAAGTCCCAACGTTCACTCGAACTGAGGACGTTCAAATTTCGACCAAAGTTCTTACGTTCACTCGAACTGGGGACTCGTTCAAAATTCGACCGAAGCTCGAAGACACAAATACTCGCTCGAACTGGGGACTCGTTCGAATTAGAGATTTGACTTTATCGGATTTTCAAACCTTGACTTTTTTTTTTTCAAAGTCAAGGACTGTCCATTTATGTAAACGATCCGTTAGCGATCAAAAGTCTGTGCCTTTAAACGGCCACATCCTGTAATCGATCGAAATACACGATCTAAAATGTATTAAAAGCCCATGAGCGGCTCATTTCAATAATATGCAACACTTTGGTTATATTTTCGACTTTTCACATTTGTCCGACTCGAGTGATCATTTCAAATGTTAGCGAATTTTACAATTCCAAGTTTTTCACCAAGTGTTAAATAATTTTTTCATTCAGAACTCATAAAAATATTCGAAGATTGCATTACGTGAAAGTGAGACGTCATTTTTTACTACGCACTAAGACATTGGGCCCCAATCACATCTTTCAACGACTATCGTTAAACGTTAAAACTTTCGAACGATTAAATCATCTTCGGAAAAAACAATACAAGAATGAAAGGAAAATAATTTCATTCATACAAAATATCTATGTACATAGCTGGTCATATGACCACATTTGCATCAGATTACAAAACGACTAAAACAGCAAGTCGAAAGCAACCACATTTTGATAGGAACATCGACATTTTGCTGTTCCACAATTCGGTAGGAACATCGACATTTTGATCTAGCATTTCCCTAAGGACATCGCGCCTTGATTCAGCAAGAATCAAATCCCTCTTTTTCTCAAATTCTTCCTCAAGGTTGCGCCTTAGAATGGTGGATTCCTTTTGAAGCAATAAGTTCCTTTCCGATAAGCTATCAGCTTGAACCTTTAGATCCTCACTGCTTTTGCGAAGAACGCTCAATTCCTCAAACTTATCAGCCAATTCTCTATCTTTGCTCTCCAAGGCAGAGGTAAGTTCGGCCATCCTCAGATCAAAATTCGCTTCGTGCTCACTCAGCTGTGTGTTCAAAGCTCTGATCTGGGATTCCAACTCCGTTTGGCGAAGAGCATGTTCATTTGTACTCTTATAAAAGTTGGCCAGAAGCTCGGCATACTTGGCTTCTGCAGCTTTTAGCTTCCGATGCAAGCCTTCTCCAGCCGAAGTAAGATGAATAATTTGCTCGTTCAAAACTTTGGCTCCATCTTGAAGCTGACGAATCCGATCGGCAGTTTCGATCGCCATTATGCAGTTCTGAAAATGAGTTACGGTTAAAATTCACAAAAATCTATGCAACAATGCAACGAATGAAAAGAAAGCTAAGTATGGAATTTACCTTGAAGGCACTAAAGGAAATCTGAGAAGGCAAACTCAGATCTTCGTGCGTGTTCAATCGAGCTTGCTCCATTGAGCCAAGTACATCAAACAGGTAATCTGCCAGCCGCTTCGGGCATCTTAGCAAATCAACATTGGATGGCACTTCGATCGTAAGCGATCTGCCACCCTTCTTTTCAGATTCGCCTAAAGCGGCAGAGGCAGCAGCCTCTTCACCACGAGGGATAGGTACGATCAGATCAGCATGATCCGCACCAAAAAACGACGACCCTATCTCTTCATCGTATTTGGATTTTGTCGTCGCTATTGGCCGGTCCAGAGCTGGCATTTTCCCTTTAGCTGGATCCCTCTCCTCGAACTCGCGATCAAAGGCATCGATCATTTCCCCTTTATCTTCAGGGACAATGCCTAATGAAACAAGGGCACCTTCCCTACTGGGCAAACCTCCTGAACCCGAATTAACTTCTTCGGCTACAGGGGAGAGTTGATAATCGTCAACGGAAAGATCTCCTTGTTCAGCCACCTTAAGTTGAATGGCTGTCTCTTGGAGTCTTTCCTTGACCGGTTTTTTGGGCCGTCTCACTAGCTGGTCAGACCCTGATTCGTCCCCAGCTTCTTCCCCCTCGATGTCAATGACCGAGGTTGTTCCTTCGGCGGCTTTCGCCGCTGCGATCGCTGAACTTGTCCCAACGATCACATCCTCTATGGTCTGGGGCATAGCCGACGAACTGCCCCCTTGCCCTTTTTCCGCGGACGAACTGCCCCCTTGCAGTTCTCAACTCTTGGAATGATTTCTTTTTCTTCTTTGGCGGAGGAGCGTCATCGACTTTCTCCCTGCCCTCGGGCTCAGCCTCCTCATCACTTGGCTCACCTCCAGCACCGGTGATGCTTGAAAATGTTTTTTTTAAATGTCAAGAAGCGTCAACGGAGCAAGAATCGTAAATGCAAGTATGGTTCAAAGTTACCATGATTTTTTTCTTTGAGCTTTTTCAAAGCCGCGACCGGTTTCCATGCTCTTTCATCGTTGGTCGTCTTATCAAGCACCCTGATCAGCCATTGTATAATGTCAGCAATTTGATCGAACAAGACCACCTCGGCTGAAAAGTTTGGAAAAATCCCTTAGTAAGAATTTAGAATCATAAATTCATCCAAAAGAAAGAAGCGAACAGACAGGATACTTACGAGTTCGATTCCAAACGCTTGGGAGCAGCCCTTTTTCAGGGTTGGTTAATTTCTCCGTAGGGATAAAGACAAAGCGTTGATCCCACCCACGGAGATCGTCATCGTTGTCAGATATCAAGGCCCGTTGACCTCGTTTTGCTAAGTTTATCACCCCTCCTTTATAGACTCGAGGGGAGTAAATATTAAGGATATGGCGAAGTGTCAGCTCCACTTCCGCCTTCTCTGCGACATATCGCATAATCACTATTGTTCTCCATATCATCGGAGAAATCTGCCCAAGACAGAAGTTGTACATCTTGCAGAACTCCTCGATCACGTTGTCGACCGGGAGAGAAAATCCGATGGTGAAAGGATATGTCAACACTACAGAATGATCCTCGACGTGAGTCACCAACATCGACTTTCTTGGAGGGCACATCACATCGATGTCGCCCACTTTCAAACCACATTCCTCCCGAACTCGTGGTATCGATTCTGGCGTGATCGCGCAATAGACTGAGTCGATCAGAATATTCTTCTTCTTTCCTTGCTCTGCTTCACTTTGAACGCTAATTTTGCAGTCGTTCTCATAAGTGAATCTCTTCGAAAGAATATCCGACCACAGTTTCTTGGGACCGTAATCTTTCACATTCCTCTCTTTTCACTTTTTTTCCTTTTTGTCCACTGAAGGACCAGCAACAGTGGAAGTCTGCTCCACCACCGCGCCGGACTGCGGTAGGGCTGTGGCGGTGACTGCTGCAGCAGGAGTAAGTTCAGCATCAGTTGTGGGTTGAGAAGAAGAAGACATTGTCACAACACAAAATCAACAAATTGGACAAACAAGTTGGGAAATCTGGAGTAAGATCAGCAGAATTTAGCAGCAAAGTTCTTGAGATTTACTTTCAGAGAATTTTGAGAGATTTCAGAAGTTGTAAAGTTTGTAAAGAGTGTTTTGAAATGGGTATTTATAAGGCAAGAATCATCATTGCCTTGGAACTGTCCAGAAACTGCTGCCCGCACGATTTCTGACACGTGCGGCGATGGGAAGTTGAGGCGACGTTTTGACGTTTCAAAATGGAGGGACACGAGCGTTCCACGTGTTTTCCCGCCAAGAATTCAAGCCACTTGCCAAGTTTTCACGAACGCACGACCTGGCAAGTGGGGGGACATCTGTATTGGTCGATTTTTGTTCGATCACAATTTTTGGATTTGATTTTATGATGAAGCATTAGTTGACTTTGAAGGTGTTGTGATCGAAAAGAAACAGACTCGTTTAATTTCGTGATCGGTTATGTGCTGCTGTGATCGGGTGACTTCGGAAGCAACGTTCCAATGGATAACGCAGCTTGTCCTTAACCCAAGTTTATCGGAACGGATTCAGCGGATTCAGCGGAAGTAGGTAAAGATATGCAACTGATGAAGGAGAGACGTGGCAGAGTGGAGTTCTTCTAGGGTTGTGCATTCTTCATCATTTCAACCTATAAATAGGACTTCATGCTCTCATTTCAGGACACATTCTTTCATCTGAAGGAGCATTACTCTCAATCTTCATCCAGCTATATAAATCTTCTTATTTTGTTCTCTCAACATACCTTAAATTATTGTCATTATTAAAACAAACCTTGTATTAAATTCAGTCGTGGCTTGGTTCAAACGTGGAAGAAGACTCATCTCTTTCACTGAAGCACCATCCTCCGGCTCTTCAATAAAATAAGATTTTATCACTTTAATTATTTATTTGTCGTTTGCTCGTTTAAATCATTACTTATTTTACTTGCTGCTTATATTATTCGTTATTTTACTGCGTTCAATCTTATCAACTTGTCATCGTTATTCTGGTCGCATAAGATAATTCAGCAATCTGCTCGTTGCTAAGTTACATCGGATACATTGCTGCTGTTACTTTCTCATCACATTACTCGATTGAATATATTCATATTACGTTCGCTCATTGTCATATTACATTCACTTGTCATCGTATCTATTATCATCATCGAATTTGTCGTCATAATCGTATCTATCGTCATCATTGAATCTATCGTTGTCATAATTTGATTAAAACCGGGCATCTAATTGGGACGGAATTATCTCAACATAAATTATTAGCTTGTTACTTACTTCGAATTTATCTGTTTATACTTGCCTTCAAATCGTTTATTTGAACCTGACATCGTTGATTGATATTTGACATCGAATCTGCATCTTTGACATCGATATTAGAATTGCCTTCGAGTTAAATCGCTAGAGATCGACTGTTCCACTAACGTAAACTGCTTATCGATCGATCGAATTGAGATATAAAACGGTCGCCTTAGACTCAATTAAATATAAATTTAATTGTAAAACCTGATACATTTTTGGGAAATACACAAGGCTTTGTTTAATCAAACAAATCTAGAACCTCAGCTAATCCAACCTTTATTAACAATACACATGTAATTTCTGTTCGTATGAAGATCTCTTTTACCAAAACAAAGGCTTTGTAAATTCTACCTACTTAACTCTATTCACTTGCAATGAATCAGTCATATTGTTTGGCAACAATATTCAGTGAATTCTTTATAAACAATCTACGAGAACATCTTGTAAATATTTAAAAATAATAGGAAAATTAAATATATAGTTGTTCAGGCTTAAATTTTTTAGAGGCTTTGGTAGTATGAGAGAGAGGGGGTGAAGTAATTTATGTAGATGGAGAGATAGAAGAAAGAGAGAGTGAGGAAGAAGTATAAAAAGAAAAGAACAAGAATTGGAGTTGTTCCATTTTCCGTGAACGTGCTTTCCGAAAATAGTGGCGTCATTTTTAAAGATCTATATAGTGTACAGACTTACCCACACATCTGTTTCATAAAGAGGCATTAAAATCTATTAAGTTCTTTTCGGAGGAAAAAAATAAATGCACTTAATATATGATTCAGACTCCCATTAAATGCAAATAAATGAGGCCTAAGTAATCTATATTACTCTGATTGTTATAAAAAAAATTATACAATTTATTTATTAGTACGTTCTAAAAAGAGTGGTACAATTTTAATTTTTATAATTACCACACAAATTTTAACAACTCATTTTACACTATAAATTTTAAAAAATCATTATTTTATTTTACACTTTATGCCAAGGTAAGTTATCACATGCGAATTGAAATGGAGAGAGTACATGGATCTGACTACTTCTTTCTAATATGAATATTTAAGTGCTTTGTGTGAGTATGCATAAGCATTTGGTCGATGTACGTACCTTTTTCCAACTATAAAAACTCGCACGATGTGACACTCATTCGACCGAAACAAATAAACTTTACTTAAATTAGTAGTACTTCATCCGTTCCAAAATGATTGTTATAGTTCGAATTTCTAGAGTCAAACGAGTTTAATTTTGACCGTAATATTTTCATATATCTTTTAAATATATTTAATTATTAATTATTGTGACTTATAGTACTTTTATGCAGTTTCTAAATATATAAACATCGTTACAAAAAACTTAAAGATTATATATTTAAATTCATAATCAAAATGAACTCGTTTAACTCTCGAAATCCGAACTATAACAACCATTTTGGAACGGAGGGAGTTGTTTGCAATAAAATTTAAGCAATTACAAACAACATAAAGAAATGTACTTTTATTCATAAAATATGTGAGTACAATTTTGGTAACCCCTTGATTCTTCTATCTTGACATTTTTGAGATGTAATCTAAGGAAATATGTGACCCCTTTTTATAGGTGTGATCTAAGGTTTTAAGTGGAGTAGCCTCCAAGAAAACCTAATAGGCCCACCTTGTAGAAGCCGTAATTTGGATGAATTTTCGGTGTCTACAAATGCCCCCACTTCAAATCTTGTTTGAGTTGGAGATGCGAAAACAAGATTTGATGTATTGGAGATCTTGGCCCCAGATTTTGCCTCCATTGTTGTAGACTTGCTTTTGCTTGTGAGAGAATAGATGAAGTGCAGAATTGGTCCCACCGGACGTGCCAATTTGTTTGCAATAAAATTTAAGCAATTACAAACAACATAAAGAAATGTACTTTTATTCATAAAATATGTGAGTACAATTTTGGTAACCCCTTGATTCTTCTCTCTTGACATTTTTGAGATGTCTTCTAAGGAAATATGTGACCCCTTTTTATAATTGTGATCTAGGGTTTTAAGTGGAGTAGCCTCCAAGAAAACCTAATAGGCCTACCTTGTAGAAGCCGTAATTTGGATAAATTTTCGTTGTCTACGGGAGTATTACTTAACATACGTTTTTTCGTTTTACCATGACTTGGTTTGCACTACCAAAAAGTTGAACCTTTCTCTCATCGTTTCATTTTCCCTAAGAAAAGTTGTTCGCCAACTGCATGTAACAAACGTAAAGATGTAAGACTGTTCTCTAAATTGGCGAGTAAAGAGGTAAACATTTTGCATGTGCAATTACCTTGTTACCTTTGTTCAATTTATGTAATCAATTCACATTTCGTGAGTTAAATAAGTTTATTTTCAATCGTAATTTATAATATAAATTTTAAATATTTTGAATTATTAATTATTATGACTTGAGTTATTTTTTTCAATAGTTTCAAATATGTGACTTTATGTCAGAAAACTTATAAGCTTTCTGAATTCAGGATCAAATTTAAGAAATTTGCCTCTTGAAACCTCAACTAGGTCATTTTAGGGAGTATATATTCTTGTCTCTTGAAACCTCAACTACGCCATTTTAGGGAGTATATATTCTTGTTTGCAACGCCGAATAACATGGATAATATGGAGAACCGAGTGTCACATTATATGCTTCTTGCCACTCTTCTTCTGAATCATATGTCTGCGTTATATATATTGAAGCTAAATAGATTTTGTTTGATTCCTTGAACGGAACATATTACCCCTTTTTTAGTTCGACTAATTAAACAAAATATAATCTTGGAAACCTTTCAATACCATTGCTTTATTCCAAAACAAAATAATTCAGTATGAAGACAAAATTAAGGAAATGAATGACTTAGATGAAGAGCCGTCTAATTTCAGTTTACATCGTCCTTAAAGTAATATATCATGGTCATAGTTGTTAAGAATGGTGCCTTCACCATGAGCTGTCATCATGAATCTGCTTCAGCGGCATATGCTTAACTAGCGATGAAATCTATGCAAAATCATATATCATGTGAACCTTTTATGGAGTATGAAATTGATATGCTATCGCCAATTTCTCATTCATCACCTACATTTCACTTGACAAAGTACAACCTTGGCCCCTCTTAATGGAGGGTAATTTTGAGCTACTTTGCTAGTGGCTAGTGTATTTTTGAACTACTTCTAATGCAAGGGTATTTTTTGTACAAAAATGAAACCGTTGGCAATTTTTTTTAATTCAGATAGTTCAGGGTCCGTTTCCCTTGTTAATTATAGTTAGCAAATTAAGTTGGCCAAATAATGTTCGCAAGTTACTTAATTGTATTGTATACAACATTGAAAATTACACAAGTTGAAATATTCAAGAGTATTAAAATGCTACTACGTTCTTGGCCTCTCCTTTCCTGTACACCAGTCTGTTGATATTATGCTTAGATCTTGATGTCACTCAAAAAGTGGAAGCACGCCGCGCCATCACCAAAAATATGAAAAGAAAATATAAAAAAAACAAACGAGAGATGAAAGAATACAGGCGATATCATGTGACTGACGTGGCCTATATCTTGGATGCATAGAGTACAGCAAAAGTATAGTAGAATGTAAAGCTAAAAAAAAGAAAGGAAGCAAAATTTTAAAAGTAGAGATAAGGGAAAGCGCTATGGAAGGCCGTCTGTTTATAGATTTAGCATAAGCATATGCACCAGTTGTTTGTATCACCTACTCCCAGAATTATAAAAAACGCATATACTTACGTCTTCTGAGGCAAATTCATGTTCAAGATGCCCCATTTGTTTTTCATAAATTGAATATTAGGTTGTGATGGACCTTTCACCTTTCATCCATGCACGTACCCAAAGAAAAATAAAATAAATAAAGTATGCGCAGGAATGCTTCATGCAGTTTTTCAATCATAGAGAGACGTTTAAAAAAAGCATGTGCAGGGCTGCTTAATGCAGTTTTTCAATTTAACATAGAGAGATTTTCCACATGCATGCCAAAGAATTTTGGGCGTAGCTCAATCCTAAAAAGTTATTACCTTTGTGCAGACGTTATGAAGACGTATGTTGATGACATAATAATGGAGACTTTAACATTCGCGCCTGCCAAGTCTCTCATGCGGTTCAAGTGTCTTTCTCAAACTTGGAATACTCCAATAGGACACCCCAACTTTGTCCGGTTGCACTATGCTCGTTCTCAAGACCGCCCCCAACCAACAAACTTTTGTTTCAACTTAATGTATGATCCTTACGAGCGGGACTGGTAAAAAAGTGAGTCGAAAGAATTTTATTTACAGCATGATGATTTTTGCTACGATTGGGAGATGAGTATTTGCTCAAATCACTGCAATGGCCTTGTTTGTTTGTACAATTATATAAATCATCAAGTTTATTTTTACAATGTCACCACAAGGGAGGCAAAAGCTTTGGCACCCTCGACATTAAAAATTAAGCAATATGGCTACCCATCGTATCCTAGTTTGTTTCTTGGGTTGATCAAGTGACTGGAAACTATAAATTGCTTCGTTTTTTTCATAGCCGAGGAAGAAAGGTGGCGAAAATTCTAACACTAGGGGTAACAAACTCTTCCTGGAGAGAAATCGGCTTGTTAGATTATAAATTCTTTTATTATTCGAACCATATTTACCTTAATGGGGCTCTTTATTGGACTAGTGATGCCCGTGTTGTGGTATACTTCAACTTTAGCGAGAAGAAGTTTGGGTATATTCCACCCCTACCACAAAGTCATTTCTCATACGCTAGTATAAAACAATGTGTATTGTGGGGAAAATTGGTTATGAATTGCATATTTGTGAACGATATCGGTAACGGTCCAGTTCCTATGGTATATGATGAGGCTAATAAGGATTTTATTGCTGTTAAGTGGAGGGATCCAATTACGGTTCCAGTTGTGTTGTGTTGCATGGTTTTGATGATTGACAAGTCAGCACTGAAAAGTGACACAAGTATTGCTCAAGTGGAACAATAGGTAGTTGGTACACTTAGAGATGTTGCAGCGAAGCAGAATTCTAACTAAGGGAGGAGTTGTCTATACTCAGTGATTGATACAAATAAGAAAGTGAATCATAGATGGATTCTTTTTACGTACGTCGGTAAGTAAGAGAAACCCTAACAAGCCAAGGTATAAAAGCAAGCGAAGAAGTCGTGGTAAGAATTATTCACTTAATGAGAAAAGGCACAAAGCATCTTCCAGATCTGGGAACAAGCTTTAGGTCAAGAGAGTGAAGGCACATTAGCTAGTGGCTTTAATTAGTTATTGTGCAAGTTTGTTTTAATTTGTAATCTTATTCAGCTTTGTGAAGCATTTGTTTTAGGTTGCTTTTTGTGAGACTTTAGAGTGTGTGTTCTCATAAGCTAGAGTGTAGTTTGTGTGAACGTGGGATAAAATTTTAGTCCTAGGTTATAAGGTGTAACCTAAATTTGCTCGAGTGTTAGTGAAGTTTTAAATCCCAGTCTTGGGTCGTGGTTTTTGCTCCCTTGAGCAAGGAGATTTTTCCACGTAAAACTGGCTATGTTGTTCTACGTATTTGTATGTTTGAACAAGGCTCACGTTTGAAATTAAAAATAGAACACTGTCACTCTTCACCCCTCCCTAATGTCACTTTAGGGTGCAATGTGTGTAATAAATGGTATCAGAGCAGGTGTTCATTCATAAAGATTAATATCTTTGAAGGATCTGAATTATGAGTGCACCACCTGGCATACCTGAGGGACAATTCATTACTAGACCTCCTCAATTCAATGGTCAATATTATTGATGGTGGAAAGCAAGAATGGAAAATTTTCTGTTGGCTTAAGATTACCAGTTGTGGCTGATAACTACTCAGGGACCTCTTGTGCCCACTACTACAACAGGTGAAGAAGCTGCACGTGTAACTGTTCCTAAAGAGCCTAGCACATATGTAGAGGCTGATTTCAAAATGATTGAAAAAATGCAAAAGCCAAGAGAATTCTATGTTGTCGTCTTGGACCAGATGAGTTTCGCATCTCAGCGTGCTTTGAAGCCAATGAGATCTGGGATACTCTTTTGGTTGCACATGAGGGAACTAATCAGGCCAAGAACTCAGGAATTGAACTACTTATGAGAAAGTTTCAACTGTTCTCCATGGAAGAGAAAGAAGGAATTCAAGAAATACTGACTCGATTCTTCATAATAACGAATGAATTGAAATCTTTAGGAAAGAAGTTTTCTGAAGAAGATTTGGGTGACCAAAGTACTGAGGATCTTACCAGATTCATGGGACTTAAAGGTCACTGATATTATGGAATCCAAAGAGTTAGATAAGCTATCCTTCGATGAACTGATGAGAAGCTTGAAAACTTGGGAACTAAGGAAAATCTCTCATGTAAAAGTAGAACCAAGAAAGGAAAAAAGTTTAGCACTGAAGGCCACTCAGGACTCAGATGACATGAATGATGAGGAACTTGTGCTATTTAGCAAATTCAAGAAAAGGCTGAACATCTCAACATCTAAACCCAAGGGAGATTACACTGGGAAACTACAGTGGTTGTTTCAAGTGTGGAAAAATGGATCATGCTGCAAAAGACTATCCACTATGGGAAATTGAGTGGAAGAAGAACAGAGCAGAGAAAGCTGAAGGACAAAAAAAGAATCGTCGTCCTGCGTATTTCAGAGTTCAAAAGGAGCGACTGTCCTTCAATGCTATATGGGGAGACACAAGTGATGAAGATGAAGAAGAGGAGTCAGAGGAAGATGAGGCACCTTTAGCTCTGGTGGCTACTATTGACAAGTTTCCAAGAGGCAGATGTATAGATGTTCCTCCTTTGTTCACAGGAACTAACTACAAGTGGTGGAAGAAGGAAATGAAGCAGTTTATTCAAGCTCAGGGTTATAATTTGTGGCTGATCATTAAGAATGGACCATTTGTTCCCTACAAGAAAGATTCAAAGGGGAACAAGGAAGTGAAATCACATATGGAACTGACTAATGATGACTGCAAGAAACTTCAAAAAAATGCCAAGGCAAAAGTTGCACTAACCTGTGGACTAAGCGCTAACATCTATTTCTTGGTAGCTGATTGCTCCACTACGAAGGAGATATGGGAACTTTTGAAGATTTTGTATCAAGATCGAACAGCTCTCATGGCTGTAAGTGATGGAGAACTTGAAGATGACTCATCTGAGGTAAATCTTACTGTCATAAAGAAAAACATTCATTCATATTCTTAGAGGAAACTAGCTATTCAATTGCTTGCTTTAGTTGATGAATTTGAGTGTTTTAGTGTTGATAAGATAGAACTTCTTTCAACTGTTGAGGATCTTAAATCCAAGTGTGATAATCTGAACCAAGTAAAGAAAATCTTTGAATGTGAAAAAGTTGTTCTTGAAGAAAGAGTTGTGAAAGTTGAAACCCAGAATGAAGCACTTAACTTAAAAAGCATTAGGAACATGGAAGTCTCAGGAAAACTTCCCATGAGTGAAACACAGCTTGATTTAGAGGAAAATATAAAGAAAGCTAACCAAGAACTGCTAAGGTTAACTGAGAAGAACAAATAACTTCTGAATAAACGTGAAAAAGAAGAATTTGAGTTGATTAAGTTCAAAAAATGGAACTGTTCCTCTGAGGCCATGAGTTGGGTGGTAAATTAACATAACAAAACTAGAAGTAGTTTGGGGTGTAGGAAACCGTTGCCTGATTGGAACCCAAAAAGCAAGTATGTAGGTTTACCAGAGAACCTGCCATTTACTCACTGTGGCAAAACTGGACGCAGTAAACCTGAATGCTTAGCTCTGAATAGAGCCATTGATAGGAATAGGAAATTTGTCTTGCCTAATTAGGCCAAGAGAAATTTAATTCATCCTTTCTATAATAAAAAGGGACCCAAGCTTGTCTGGGTTCCTATATCTAATCTCTGAATTATTTTGCAGGATGGAGTGAGGGGGAACAACCAAAGTTGGATTCTTGATAGTAGTTGTTCCAGGCACATGACTGGTGATAGAAGAAAGTTCCTCTCATTCGCCGCATTCTAAGGAGACAATGTAGCCTTCAGATGAGGTAAAAAAGGTGAAATTGTAGGCATGGGAAGATTGGTAAGTCTGTTAACATGCAATAGACAATGTGTTTTGTATTGATAGTTTGAGACACAATCTGCTAAGTGTGTCTCAGCTGTGTGACAAAGGAAATGAGGTAACCTTTTCTTCAGCTGGGTGTGTGGTAAAAATTATGGAATGAGGAGAAATAATCATGCAGGGAAAGAGAACTAGTCACGTTTACAAAGCTGTTATAGGATCCTTAGCTGAAAGCAATCTATCTTGCTTGAATGTCCTTGACAATGACCCACTTCTCTGGCATAGAAGACTAGGTCATGCGAGCTGGTCACAGTTGAACAAGCTCAGATCTAAGGAACTAGTACTAGGGTTACCTAACACAAAAATCGATAGTGTCAAAGTTTGTGATGCGTATCAGGGGGAATCATGTTAGATCCTCCTTTAAGTCTAAAAAGGTGGTCAGTACTTCTAGACCTCTGAAACTGGTGCACATGGATCTATGTGGACCAATGAGAGTCAGAAGTAGAGGAGGAAAGAGGTTTGTACTTGCCATGGTAGATGACTTCTCTAGGTTTCCCTGGACCTTGTTTTTGGCATCCAAAGATGAAGCATTCGATTTCTTTCGAGCTCAACTTAAAATGAGTCAAAGGAAACTGGGGGTTCATCTTGCCTCCATCATATCTGACCATGGAACTGAATTCGAAAACGCGAAGTTTTTCTGACTACTGTGTGAAACATGGAGTTGACCATAACTTTTCTGCACCTAGATCACCTCAACAAAATAGGGCTGTATAAAGGAAGAACAGGTCTCTAGAAGACATGGTTAAAACCATGCTGATCTCTAGTGGACTGCCTAAAAGTTTTTGGGCTGAGGCTGTGAATACTACTTGTTATTTGTTGAATATGTGCTCATTTAGACATATACTTGAGAAGACTCCCTATGAATTACTGAAAGGCAGAAAACCAAATATTAATCACCTAAGAGCTTTTAGTTGTAAGTGTTTTGTTCACAACAACGGAAAATAAGCTCTAGGAAAGTTTGATCCGAGGAGTGATGAGGGAATCTTCTTAGGGTATTCCACACATAGTAAAGCTTATAAGATATACAATAAAAGAACTACGTGTGTGGAGGAGAGTGTTCATGTTGTGTTCGATGAATCTGACAACGTTGGACTAGCAAGAGAGGAACAAGTAGGAGGAAGAGATACTGAAAATGATCAAATCAATGTAGAAGGAGAGCAAGAGGGCACACTGACAGGCGGAACAATGTCATCTGGAGAAATTGAAATAGGGAACTTAGGAGAAGTATCAAATCAGCAAAATGAAGGAAACTCTTTTGGTATACAGCCTAAACTGTGGAAGCATCAAGCTCCCATCCTCTGGACAATCTTGTGTTAGAAGTAAACTCAGGAATTATGACCAGAAGTGCACTTAAGAATTTTTTCGCATTCTATGCCTTTCTATCCATGATTGAACCTAAAAATGTTCAAGAAGCCCTGAAAAATGCAGACTGGGTAGTTGCGATGCAGGAAGAGTTGAACCTGTTTGAAGGAAGAAAAGTTTTGCACCTGGTACCTCGACCAAGTAAAAGAAGTGTAATTAGTACAAAGTGGTTGTTCAAAAACAAGCTTGATGAACATGGATCAGTTACTCAGAACAAGGCACGGCTAGTGGTTCAAGGGTACACTCAAGAAGAAGGAATCGACTATGAGGAAACATTAACACCAGTTGCTAGAGTGGCCATTAGGATGTTGATTGACTTTTCCACTTATATGGAGTTCACTCAATATCAGATGGATGTCAAAAGTGCATTTCTAAATGGATATCTGAATGAAGAAGTGTATGTGATTCAGCTTCCAAGGTTTGAAGATCCAAAGTTTCCAGATCATTTATACAAGTTAGATAAGGCATTGTACGGATTGAAACAAGCTCCCAAAGCTTGGTATGAAAGGTTATCTAAATTTCTTTTGGGAAACGGGTTCACTAGAGGAAAGATAGATATCACTCTTTTTCTGAAAAGGAAAGGTAAGGATATTTTGATCATACAGGTATATGTTGACAATATCATTTTTGGTTCTACCATTGATCACTTATGCAGGGAATTTGAAAAACTCATGTTAAGTGAATTTGAGATGAGCATGATGGGAGAACTCAATTTCTTCCTTGGACTCCAGATCAAACAAGGCCCAAAGGGAATAATGATTCATCAACAGAAATACATAAGGGAGTTGCTGAAGAAGTTCGAAATGGATGGAAGAGGATTTGAGATATCTGAAGGTAACACAAGATCTTGGACTATGGTATCCTAGAGGTAGAAACTTTGATCTAATAAGTTTTGTTGTGCAGACTATGTAGGAAATCTGGTGGACAGGAAAAGCACATCTGGAATGGCCCACTTTCTGGGTCCTTGCTTGGTATCTTGGGCCACTAAAAAGCAAAATTCAGTAGCATTGTCCACAACTGAGGCTGAATATGTAGCCCCAGCTTCATGCTATTCTCAACTTCTTTGGACCATGCAGCAGTTGGAGGACTATGGAGTAAAAAGTGGCCTAGTTCCTATCTTTTTTGACAACACTAGTATGGTGAATATTGCAAAGAATCTAGTGCAACATAAGAGGACCAAACATATAGATATTAGACATCACTTCTTGAGAGACAATGTTGAAAATGGTCTAATAACAATGAATTTTTGCAGGACAAAGGAACAAATAGCAGACATTTTCACAAAAGCACTGAACAAGTTGCAATTCGAGAGGAACAGACTGGAGTTGGGAATGACCAACCTCCACTAATAGAGCAAGGATACACCAGGTGTTCCTAGTTTGGCTAAGAAAAGTTATTTCATATTTGTATATGCATGCATAGTTTTCATTCTAGTCTAACCTCATACTGAATGCAGTGTAAAGTGTAGTAAGTCATTAGGAATGGGGATAGCTAATGTATACCCACATAGTGAGGTAAAACTCACAAGAGGAATAGGGTAACAACAAGTGAAGTCATGCACACAATTGGTCAGGTATTTACCTAAATCATGTGTTACAGATTAGGTTCTTTTAATTATGTGTCACCAATAACTATTTTTTAACCACCTAAAATGACCTAATCGGTGAAGCAGTTCAAATTAAAATTTAAAACCTTCCACGTGTCACCTTTATCATCTTTCCCTCCCCCATCAATCACGTCAAATCTTTTATCTCTCACTTGTGATCAAACTACTCCTCTATACAAAAACCGTCTCACTTTACCAAAATCACTCTCAACATTAAAACAAAACCCTAAATCTTTTTTTCACTAAACTCCCCACACAATCACCTCAAAAATCCTAAATCACACAATGTAAAACCTAACCAAGATTCTGTCTCAACTAACCCATCCAACCCAAGTGCACCAAAACCCAAGGTCTCCTTAGCCATAATGCGCCAGCAAAAGAGCAGTCTCCATAGCTCAGAAACTGGTTAAGGCTAAAAGCAACGTTGTTGGCGACGTGTCTCAGCAAGAGTTATCTCTGGGTGACAAAGGTGGTGAGTCAGGCCAACGGAGAATCGAACAACAACCAAACATTGAGGTAAAATCCAAATCTCAGTCTGTTGTTGATAGTACTATAGGGTCTAGTGTAGGTGAGAAAGTAGGTAATAAGACTCAAGAAAATATTGAGGTTGTTGCTAGTACTGAAATCCCTACTGAAAACCCTGCTACTTTAACTACTGTGGTAGAGAATCTTGTGGTTAGACCTGTTAAGAAAGAAACTATAGTTATTGCACCTGTTGTAGAAGCTCATGTTGAGGGAGAAGGTGAGGTTGGTGTATAAGGTGAAAAGAAGGTTGATGAGTCTGCTCCCATTTTTGGTGAGTTAGTAGGAGAGAATGTAGAAGGGAAACAAACTGGGGTTAGTGCTGCTGGTGACTCAGTCAAGGGCTCATCAGGTGGAACAGGTCTGCCTGATGCCCTCAAGACTGGAGGAGAAGATATGCTTGAGTTGTTTGTGTCCAGTAAAAAATGAGTGTCTGAAAAGTGGTTGGGAAATTCTGAAGGTTCAAAGCAGAACTTTGATACTTCAGCTTTGTTAGCTGGACATAAGGTTGCAAATGTCCTGGGTCTAAGCCCTACTGCACCTGTGAATTTGGTAGAGGAATCACAAAGTGAAGGGGAAGTAAATCAGTTGAAAAGAAAAACAACTAAGAGGGTAGTAGTCAAGTTGAGAGTGTGGGTATTTAAAAAAGAAGGATGGTGAGCGGAACTGGAGAAAGAGTAGGAGAAACAAGAGTGGGAAGGGATGTTGATGCAGAGACAAGCAGGATGGTGAAGAGGATTCCAGATAGAGCTGGTCCCTCTACTGTTAGTAGAAAACCTGCTACTAGGGGTTCGACTAAGCAAGAAGAGGCCAAGTTAAGTAAAGCAATGAAGAGAACAAAGAAAATGACAAGAAAAGATTTTGTGAAGGAGTATGAGGCAGAGGAAGAGTCCTCTGAGAGTGAGTATATACCTGAAGATGACCCTGTTCCAAAAAAAGAGAGTGTGACAGACTGAGTGAGCTGGTTTGCCCTAAGAAAGATTGTTAGGGGTAAAATCTTGGTTGATATGACTGAACCAGCTATTGATAGCCTGGTTCAAAAATTGGAGGTACAGGGGTGGTCTCAGATGTTTGAGGAAAGTGAGTGGTGGTCTTATTATGAACTGGTAAGGGAATTTTATGTAAACTGCAAAGTGGTCAAATGAGTGATTACTTCTTCAGTGAATGGTGTGGAGCTGGAATTTGACAAGGATCTCTTAGGTGAAATTCTGGGAGTGCAGTCTGATGGTTATGCTGGATATGAAAAATACAACTGGTCACCTAGGCCTGATGGTGTAAAGCCTTTGACTGTTACCAAGAGAATTACAGGAATTCACAAGCTGAAGAAAGCCAGGAAAGTGTTGAAAAAGAAGATGGAACCATGCACCAGTTGGTGTTTCAGTTTGTAATTAGGAATGTGGTGCCCAGGAAGGAAAGAAGAAATCAGGCAACCTTTTTGGATCAAACTTACATCGACTTGATCTTGAGAGAATACATCATTAGCTACCATGAGCTGATGATTAAGCATATTGAGAGAATAGCTGATCCAAAGAAGTGGAGACACAACCTGGCCTATGGGTTTCTTCTTACCTCAGTGTTCAGGCACTTTGAAGTTCTTCTTAAGGGACATGAATGCTACATTCCTTAGCCAAAGATCTTTCTGGGAAGAATTTTTTGACCTCTTGTGACTACTACAAGGAAGAAGCTTCTAAGGGTGGCAGAAAAAGGAAAAAAACAGTAGAGGTGGAAGACTCCAGTAGTGGTGAAGAGAATGAAAAAGATGATCAGGTGGAGATTTTTACTGCTAGGGTTGGAGAGCTAGAGGCTGAAGTTGTCAAGCTGAAGATGCAGCTGGAGCTCAAGGATCGGGAAGTGACCATGCTCATTATTCAGTATGATAGAATAGAGGCTGCTCTTGTTATGGAAAGGAGAACAAATTCCAAAAATATCACAGCTTTTGTGAAACACTTCATCCTCAACCCTTGAAAGCATGTCCCATCTTCATACCACGTTTCCTTTTATTCTGTGGTTGTAGGTGATACATTTTAAGAAAATTTGGTTTTGCAACTAATTGGTTCAGCTGGGTGTGAATCCTGACTATCTTTTTAAATTTTATGGCCTTGCTTGTTTTTCCATGTTTGTTTTATTGTTGGGTCCTTGGCTTTTCAATGATTTTGTGATTGCTACAATTTGGGTATATGCTCTAGATTAGATTGTTACTATCTCATGTGCAGGTGTGTCACCTTTTCAATGATGTCAAAAGGGAGAATATATACTGCTGGTGTACTAAGCTTATTAGTGTGTTGCTTCTTCTGACCCTGCTTCAGTCTTTTATCACTCGTTCCTTTTATATTTGTTTATTTTTGCTTGTTTGTTTGTGTTTGCTGTTTCTTCTGTTTTGTCACTTGGTTCTCAGAACATATGGTGAAGAGCTGTGCATGAGGAGACCAGTTTACTGCCAGCGGTCTTGAAGTTTGTCATCATCAAAAAGGAGGAAATTTTTGCATAGTTTTGATGATTGATAAGCCAGCACTGAAAAGTGATACACACAGTATTGCTCAAGTGGAACAATAGGCAGTTGGTACACTTAGAGATGTTGCAGCAAAGCAGAGTTCTAACTAAGGGAGGAGTTGTCTATACTCAGTGACTGAAATAAATAAGGAAGTGAATTATAGAGGGATTCTTTTTATGCACGTCAGTAAGTAAGAGAAGCCCTAGCAAGCCAAGGTATAAAAGCAAGTGAAGGAGTCCTGGTCAGAATTATTCACTCAACGAGAAAAGGACAAAGCATCTTCCAGATCTGGGAGCAAGCTTTAAGTCAAGAGAGTGAAGACACATTAGCTAGTGGCTTTAATTAGTTATTGTGAAAGTTTGTTTTAATCTGTAACCTTATTCAGCTTTGTGAAGCATTTGTTTTAGGTTCTTTTTAATGAGACTTTAGAGTGTGTATTCTCATAAACTGGTGTGTAGTTTGTGTGATCTTGGAGATAGAGTTTTGTCCTAAGTTATAAGGTGTAACCTGAATTTACTCGCGTGTTAGTGAAATTTTAAATCCCAGTCTTGGGTCATAGTTTTTGCTCCCTTGAGCAAGAAGATTTTTCCACATAAAATTGGTTGTGTTATTTTACGTATTTGTGTGTTTGAACCAGGTTCACGCTTGAAATTAAAAATCGAACAGTGTCACTATTCACCCCCCTTTAGTGTCATTTTAGGGTACAACGTGTGTAAAATGTTGCTTGGATTAGAAAGAATTAATTACAAGACGACGGAAGTAGCATATATTTTAGCAACAACAAGTATAATTAGTGTCCCTGCTTCTCTGCATTCCTCCGCCCAAAGGCCTCCTTTCTTACAATTTGTTAGCAGTTTTCTTGAGCACTACAGCAACATGGAGATTCCTTTTATTAGGGATACTAATGTTAGCAGTTTTGTTGAGAATATTATCCCTTTAACATCTTTACAAGTTTGAATATAGAATTTATATTTAGTTTCTACCCTAGCAGGTGTATTCTACCAATTTAATTATGGATTATGCAGTCTTATTAAAAAAAAGTTATTACCTATGATCGTATAATAAGACTCTGTTCAAATACCTTTAACGAATGTATGACATCTGATGTATCTCTCGTATACTCAGTACCTTTGGTGCACAAATAAATGATATTGCGTGCATATAATATTGGATAAACTAAGAATTGCGATGAACATGGCACTAAATTAGGATACCATGTAAAGAAAATATATAGTACATTTAATTCATTCCAAAAGTCAGTTTAAAAAGTTAGAATACCAAAATTATATTAGGAGATAGCAATTATTCTTATGCAATGAGAGAATTAATATATATGGTCTGCATTACTTACCTTACAAAGGAATATTTCTAATCAAACTTGCAGCTTCCTTGATAATCACCTAAGGACAAACACATTTGTCTTATAGCAACTTCTAGAACATGTGGAAAATATGAATTCACTATAGTTAGTTTGGTTCGAAGACAAGTTATATGGGTATTAAAAATATAGTAATTAATTATGTGTGGATTAGAAATGTACGAAATGATTATATGAAGATTAGTAATGAAAAGATAATAACCTAGAGATTATTTCTTTCTAAGTCATTGATGTTATACTTATAATACAACTAAAAGACAATAGGGGGATGAATAGTGTCTATGCCCAAATTTTTAAATAATAAGCCTCATTAGAGGAACTTTAACACTTTTACCAACACAAAAAACCATATTCTCGAGTTGATCCAACTAAAAATACTGAAAGTAAAGTGGGAACAAAAAAGAACACAATATTTTACGTGAAAAAGTCCTTGCTCAAGGGAGTAAAAAAATCATTACCTACCATTGTGTGATTTCCCAGCTTCCGCTGAACTAGAAACAAGGTTCGAAACCTTATGTTGACTCTTCGTTTTGATGATTGACAAACAAAATCTTACAAAGTGCAACAAGTAAGATGCTCAGGAGAAACAATATGCACCTGGTGTACGTGTAGGTAGCTACAGCGGATTAGAGTTATATTTACGAAACGAGTCCAATTACTCAATGATTGGAATAAATAAACAAAGCTGGATTAGAAGAGGATTATTCTGTTCACACGATAGAGGTAGAAAACTGAAACCCTATAAGAAAAGGTATAAAAAGAAAAGAGTTGAGTCACAAGTCGATCAGTCACTCAACTGAAAAAGAGGCAAGCATATTTTGCAGATCTTATCTTTGGCATTGCACTATTTTACTAAGAGTGAAGACACTATAGCTAGTTGCTCAAATTAGTTGTGTTTTAGTATTTGAATTGTAAACCCAATTCTGCCTATTGACGTATTATGTTAGGAACTTTTGTGAAACATTGAAGTGTGTGTTCATTTTGACAAGAGTTTAGTTTGAGTGAACTCAGGGCTAGAGTTTAGTCCTAGGTTATTGGTTGTAACTTGAATTTTCTCTTTTGTTAGTAAAGTTTTAAAATCTCTAATATGGGCCGTGGTTTTTTGCTCCCTTGAGCAAAGGAGATTTTTCCATGTAAAAATCTTGCATCTTTGGTTTTGTTGTTCCTATTTTGTTGAACCTGGTTCTCATTTATGTGGAATCAAAAATTAGTCAGTGTCACTATTCACCCCCCCAGGTTCACATTAGGGTGCATCAAATCTAACAAGTAGTATCAGAGCAGGTCTTCATTTATACAGGTTAACATCTTTGGAGGATCTGAATTATGAGTGCACCACCAGGAAGTTCTGAGGAACAATACATAACTAGACATCCTCTATTCAATTGTCAGTATTATGGATGGTGGAAGTCAAGGATGGAGAACTTCCTACTGGCTGAAGACTATCAGTTGTAGCAAATTACTACACATGGACCTCTAGTGCCCACTAACACTATTGCTGAAGGAGCTGCATGTGTAACTATTCCAAAAGACCCTAGCACATATGGAGAGGCTGACTTTTGTATGATTAAAAAAAATGCAAATGCCAAGAGAATTCTATGTCGTGGACTTGGACTAGATGAATACAACAGAATCTCTGCATGCTCTGAAGCTAAGGAAATTTGGGATGCTTTTTTGGTTGCTCATGGAAGAACCAACCAAGTGAAAAGTCTAGAATTGACTTGTTAATGAAGAAATTTGAATTATTCTCTATGCGAGAAAAGGTTCGCGTTCAGGATATGTTGACCAGACTTACAATTATAACAAATGAATTGAAGTCGTTGGGAAAGAAGTTTTCTGAAGAAGATATGGTGACCAAGGTTCTTCGAATTCTACCAGACTCATAGGACTCCAAAGTCACTGCCATTATGGAGTCAAAGGAACTGAACAAGCTTTCCTTTGATGAACTGTTGGGAAGTCTAAAAACTTTGGAACTCGGGAAGCTATCCCATCTAAAAAGTAAAACAACTAAGGAGAAAGGTCTTGCATTGAAAGCTTCACAAGAGTCTGATGATATGAATGAAGAAGAGCTGGCCCTGTTTGAAAAGTTTAAGAAGTTGAATATTTCAAATCCTAAACCCAAAGGTGACTCTTCTGGGAAGAAATATATCATTGAAAACCAAAAGAGCAGTGGTTGCTTCAAATGTGACAAGATAGATCATGCTGTCAAGGATTGTCCACAATGGGAAATATAGTGGAAAAAAGAGTAGGACTGAAAAGGCTGAAGGAAAAAAGAAGAATCGTCGTCCTGCTAACTTTCGTGCTCACCAAAGAAAATAGAAACAAGATTTATATGCATCGTGGAGAGATACTAGTGATGAAGATGAAGAGGATGAAAATGCTGAGGATAAAACACCTTTAGCTCTAGTTGAAACAATAGACAGGCTTCCAGGAGGAAGACGCATAGATGTTCTTCCTTTATTTGTAGGAGATCACTTCAAATGGTGGAAGAAACAGATGAAGCGGTTCATTTAAGCACAGGACTATGCTTTATGGTTGGTGATCAAGAATAGACCTTTTGTTCCTTACAAGATTGATGAAAAGGGGAACAAGACATTAAAATCTAGTGAGGAACTGACCGGCAATGATTGCAAATAGCTGCAGAATAATGCCAAAGCAAAGGTGGTTGTTACATGTGGCCTCGGATCAGAATTTTATCCTCTAGTAGCTAATTGTTCCATTGTAAAGGAGATCTGGGAGAAAATGAAAGCCCTCTACCCAGATCAAATAGCAATCACAGCTATGAGTGATGGAGAATAAGATGATGACACTTCTGAGATAAGTTTTTCTGTCATAAAGAAAAACACCAACTCATATTCTCAGAGGAAATTGACCATCTTGATGCTTGCTTTTATTAAAGAATTTGAATGTTTAAGTGCTGAAAAACTGGAACTACTATCAGTTGTTGCAGACTTAAAGTCAAATTTTAAGAACCTTTAACAATGCAAAGGAACTCTTGAAAAGGAAAAAGTTGTTCTTGAGGAAAAGTTTTTGAAAGATGAAAAATAGAACGATGCCTTTAAACATGAAATTTCTAGAATGAAAGAAGCATCGTGAAAGCTACCCATTAGTGAAGCTCAGCTAAAACTTGAAAATGAAATAAGAATAGCTAATGTAGAACTACTGGATCTTATAGACAAAAATAAAGAACTTCACGAAAAAAAATGAAAAGCTGAATTTTGAGCTAACAAGATTTAAAAGATGAACAATTCATCTGAGGTTATGAATTGGATGATGAACCAACATAATAGAACCAAAAAAGGTTCTAGGAAGTAGGAAACCCCTACCTGCTTTGAATCCTAAAAGCAAATATTTGGGATTGCCAGAGAACGGCCACTGTGGCAAAACTATACACACCAAGTCTGGGTGTCTAGTCCTTAAATAAGCTGTTGAAAAAAATAGGTAGTTTTTTTTTTAATAAGTAAATACCACTAAGCACGTAGCTTAGCGGCTAATTCTATTAATAATAAGTAAGCAAAAATAATAACTATGGTCTTTACAATAGTGAATTAAATACGAACTTGCTAAGACTAAATAATGGCTACATGCCAATTTACTATAGTCACTCCATTGGAATGAGCATATGAAAATACTAATACCACCAACGGAAGAAAATATAATAACTTGACACTAAGCTATACAAAAAAAAAAAACTACTAGCTAGCAATAAAAATAATGGAAATTCTAAGTAATAAAGTATACTCCTATTAATCACATGAACTACCATTCTTTTCTTATTTTTTTGGATTGTAACATGTCCTATTTGATGATCATGGATCAAACTTTGATGCCTTGAAACATGTGAAAGAAGCATACCACTAGATAATGGGAAGCTGTAGCACGGGCATCACCTCCAAGATCGCCCCCAACTTGTGAAAACTGTACTCCATGCGCCGCCTGAGAAATGCCTGCACAAAAATTATACCTACTATTTTGCCTAGGCTGTGTGAAAGGCGTCGCCTTCAATAACACCCGCGTATAAAAAGCTGAATGCTGTATGAAAGGCGTTGCCTGCCAAAACGCCTGCGATAAAAAAGCTAGAAGTTGTATGGTATACGCCGCTCGCCAAAATGCTAATTAAGCGAAATTTAATTTATCCTTTTTATTATAAAAAGAACCCAAGCTATTCTAGGTTCCTAAATCTAACCTCTATGTTGTTTTGCAGGCTGGAGTAAGGGGGAACAACCAAAGTTGGATACTTGATAATGGTTAATCTAGACACATGACTGGTGATAGAGGAAACTTTCTCTCACTCGCAGCATTTCAAGAAGGCAGTGTAGCCATCGGTGGTGGAAAGAAAGGTGAGATAGTCGGTATTAGAAAAATAGGTAAGTCTTTTATGCATGGTATAGATGGTCCGAGACACAATTTGCTGAGTGTGTCTCAGTTGTGTGATAGAGAGAATGAGGTAACATTTACTTCTGCTAGATGTGTTGTGAAAAAACATGCAATCATGTGAGATAGTTATGCAAGGAAAGAGAGCCAACAATGTCTATAAGGCTACTCTGGTCTCTCTACCATAAAAAAATCTGACCTGCCTAAATGTTCTTGAAAATGATCCACTCTTGTAGCACAAAAGGTTGGGTCATGCCAGTTTGTCTCAGTTGAACAAGACGAAGGCTAAGGAACGGGTGCCGGGTTTACCTAAGACCTAACTTGAGAATAGCAAGGTGTGCGAAGCTTGTGTAAGGGGGAAGCATGTCAGATATTCCTTTAAGTTAAACAAAGTTGTCAGTACCTCGAGACCTCTAGAACTGGTCCAAATAGATCTATATGGACCAATGAGGGTTAAAACTAGAGGTGGGAAGAGGTTTGTATTAGTTATGATAGATTATTTTCCAGGTTTACCTGAAACCTATTCTTATCATCTAAGGATGAAGCCTATGATCATTTCCATGCTCACATTAAGATGATCCAAAGAAAACTAGGTGTCCATCTTGCTTCTATAAGGTTTGATCATATAACTGAATTTGAGAATGCGAAATTTGCTGAATACTGTAGAAAACATAGTGTTGACTATAATTTCTCAGCACCTAGATCTCCACGTAAAATGGTGTAGTGGAAAGGAAAAACATGTCCTTGGAGGGAATGGCTAGAACCATGTTGATCTCTAGTGGTCTACCTAAGAGCTTCTGGGCTGAAGCTCTGAACACTGCTTGCTATTTGTTAAATAGATGTTCAATCAGACCCATTCTTGAGAAAACTCTCTATGAGTTACTGAAAGTCAGGAAGCCTAACATAGAACACCTAAGAGCCTTCGGTTGTGAATGCTTCGTGCACATTAATAGAAAGGAGGCTCTGGGCGAGTTTGATCCTCACAGTGATGAGGGAATTTCTTAGGTTACTCTTCTCAAATTAAAACATACAAAGTGTATAATAAAAGATCTATGTGTGTAGAACAAAGTGTTTTTGTTGTATTTGATGTATCTGACAACTTGGTTAAGAAAGGTTTGCAGGAAAGTGTTCAGAAAATTAGGCTATCAAGAGAACACCCAATTTAAGAGAACGGTACAATGAATGAACCTGTAGATAAAGAAGGTGAACCTGATGGCACACAGATAGGGGGAACAGTTTCTTCTGGAGAAAATGATAATGAAGTTGGTTCCTCAATGCAAAACAGTGAAGGAATCTCACAAAGGATACATCAAAAATCCTGGAAAAATCAAAGCTCACATCCTTTGGAGAATTTGGTTTCAGAATCTGAATTCAAGAATTGTGACAAAAAGTGCTATGAAGAACTTATGTGCATTCTTTTCCTTCATGTCAACTATTGAGCCAAAGAATGTGCATTAAGCACTAGAAGATGTAGATTGGGTGATTGCTATGCAAAAAGAGTTGAACCAGTTTGAAAGAAGTAGAGTGTGGCACCTGGTTCCTAGACCGAAGGAAAGAAGCATAATTGTAACAAAATGGGTATTTAGGAACAAGTTGGATTAACATGGCATAGTGACTCGGAACAAGGCAAGACTGGTGGTATTTGGTTGCAGTCAAAAAGAAGAAATTGATTATGAAGAGACATTTGCACCAGTTGCAAAAATGGAAGATATCATAATGTTGATTGTATTTGCAGCCTATGGAGTTCACTATCCATCAGATGGATGTCAAAAGTGCCTTTTTGAATGAGTTTCTAAATGAGGAAGTATATGTTATTCAACCTCATGGGATTGAAGATCCTGATCATGTTTATAAATTGGACAAGGCTCTGTATGAGTTGAAACAAGCTACTAGAGCTTGGTACGAGAGATTTTCAAAATTCCTTTTGTGGAATGGGTTCACCAGAGGAAAAATTGACAACACACTGTTTCTGAAAAAGGAAAGAAAATGACATTTTAATTATCCAGGTGTATGTTGATGATATTATTTTTGGGAAAACCCGTGATCACTTATGCAATGAGTTCGCCAAGCTAATGAGCAGTGAGTTTGAAATGAGCATGATGGGAGAACTCAATTTCTTTCTCGGACTTTAAATTAAGCAAAGCTCAAGTGGTACAATGAACCAACAACATAAATACATCAGGGAACTACTGAGGAAGTTCGACATAGACAGCACCAAGATAATGGATTCTCCCATAGCACCAGGAACAAGGCTGGATATGGGTGAAACTGGTGCACCTATAGAAGAAAAGAAGTATTGGTTCTCTTTTATATCTTACTGCTAGTCGTCTAGACATCGTGTTCAGTGTGGGTCTTTGTGATAGATTTCAATAGAAACCCAAGGAGTCACTTCTGACGGCTGTGAAAAGAATTTTAAGATATCTAAAAGGAACACAAGTTCTAAGTTTGTGGTACCCGAGAAGTGGAAACTTTAATCTTATTGTATTTGATGATGCAGATTATGCTAGAAACTTGGTTGGTAGGAAAAGCACCTCTAGAATGGCGCACTTTTTTTGATTTTTTGGGTGAGAGGGGCTTTTAAGTCCCTTGAATAAGAAAAGGGGACAAAGTCTTTAAGAAATGGGCGATAGTGAGACTTTTAAGATTAGTACTAATGACTAAAATTTTAAAAGCCTCTAAGTTTTTTTATTTGCACAAAGCCCCCACCTTCTTGAAAACGGAGACGAAGAAGAAGTAAAAGGAGGAGAACGAAGAAAAATTTCAAAATGAATACGAAGAAGAAAAAGAAAATGGAGACGAAGAAGAAGAAAGAAATATAACATGGATGGTGATGAAATGAAATCTGAAAGAAAATCTGGAAGAAAGAAGGAGAAAAAGAAGAAGAAAAAAGAGGGATAAAGAAAAGAAGAGAGAGAAATACAAGTTTGAAATGATTTGAATAAGTGAAAGAGTAAAAGTAGGTGTGAAGGAGGGATTTGACTTTTTTTAATTGTGGGGTGTTTTTATAAATTTTGAAAGTTTTTCTCATACCCACAAGATTTAAATATTACATTTCGGCCCTCACTTAAACTAATTAAATATTGACTTGGTCAATGTCCCATTTTCTTACTTGGAAACTTAGGATGTCCTTTTACCTCATTTTCGTCCACTTTCTTGGCCCTTGCTTGGTATCTTGGGCTACGTGGAAGGAGAACTTGGTACCTTTATCCGCAGTTGAGGCTGAGTATATTGCAACTGCCTTCTGTTGTTCTCAAATATTGTGGATCAAGCAACATTTGGAAGACTATGAAATAAAATATGGCAAAGTTCCTATCTTTTGTAACAACCTGAAAATTTATACTTATGGTTAGTTATCTAGCAAGTTATTAAGGATAGAAATGTAAATTTGTGAAATGAAAAATTATAAGAGAAATAGACTATTGGACCAAATGATTGTTTCAAGGAAATTTTACATAAAAGTACAATTTTTAGAAGTTATTTACAAAACATAGTAATATTTTAGCAAAATTACCCAATATAGAGAAAATAAAAATTTAATTACAAGACATAGCAAATACATAGCAAAATCTTAAATTCTTCCTCCCATTTCTCCAAATTTCACTTTTCCTCCTCCCATTTTCCCAAATTTCACTTTTCATCCTCCCATTTTCCCCAATTTCACTTTTCCTCCTCCCATCCTCAAGCACTTCGTATCTTGTTGTATCCCGATGTTTCTTAACTACCAAACACCTCGTATCTCACTGTATCTCAACTACCAATCACCTCATCTCGTTGTATCTCAACTACCAACCAGCTCGTATCTCGTTGTATCTTGCTGTATCACGTTGTATCTATATTGTTTTGCACCATATCTAAGTATTTCTAGACTATATCTAGTAGTTTCTAGAGTGATTAAGCATTGTTTCATCCTAGTTGTGTGTTGTTTCTCAATGTTTCTAAACTATTTCACTTTTTTGCGTTGTTTCACATTATTTGTTGCTTGTTTAAGACTTTTTCACTAGTTGTTTTAGATTGTTTCAATTGTATCTCGCTGTACTTGCACTATTTTTGCTTCATATTTAACTGTATCCCGTTGTATTTGCGCCGTTTCAAACTGTTTCAGCACCGTTTCTAACTACTTCTGGTATTTTTCACAGTTTCTACATTGTATCTGACAGTCTCTAGATTGTTTCTGCTTCTTATCTAGTTGGTTCTTGTCCGTTTCAGCATTATTTCATTAGAAAAATGTCTTTTTATTCCTTGACCCCAAGGAAGAAAAACTATACAATTTTTTCTCAATAAATTTTGATACATACACGTCATTCATTTCACGTTTAGTTCCGTTAATAACAATGTAAAAATAGAGAGCACATTAAATTTGAATAAAAAAAGAAAATAAAGGCGCACATACTGTAATTATGAAAGGCACTCATACAATTATCAAAAACTTATCAGAACCAAAATGTAATTACTCCTTATTCTCGAACTCCAATTTGTATTTCACAAATTTTCCTCAAAGCCCCTAAACAAACTCCGGTCACCTCCGCCACCACTATCTCCTCAGCCGGTCGCTCACGACGGAAGCTATGGCAGAGATTAAGGAATCGCTTGATCGAGTGAAGTAGGACTACAGAGGACAGAGGAAACTGATTCCACTAGGTTAGTAGGCCCCGAAAGTCGTGCATGCTTACATGGAGCCGATTGTCGTACTTGCTGGTCAAGTGACGGTATACGATGGTGCGTTCGTGTGGAACGGACAGCTAGAGGAGGAAGAGAGAGTAAAGTGAGATATGATGATGATAAGGAAAGTGATAGGACAAGAATTATGTGGGAAATGTCTTGATTATTGTGAAATGTATCAGAAAAAATAATCCTATGTGTTGTAATTTGAGAAATGTTGCTATTTTTTTAATAATATAGGGGTGTATGTTTGTATATCTGTGTAAAAAAAAACCGTATTTCAATTCGGCTAAGTTGTAGTAAAAATTTTACATAGGAGCCACTTTTGACTGCATTAGTCAAGCAGTAGCCCACGTGCACAAATTCGTTGGAAAGTAGCCAGATCGGAAAAAGTCCCAGTATAAAATACTGGAACTTTGAACTATGTTTGAACTATGTTAGTTCAAACATAGTTCAAAGTTCCAGTATTTTATAATGGGACTTTAAATATGAATCCCAGGTATAAAATACTGGGACTTCATAGTTCTAAGTCCCGGTATTTTATACCTGGATTATAAATATAAAACTCCAATTTTTGCTTAAACTTTGAACAAAACTTCAGATCCTTTTACTGGAGTTTAGTTCAAAGTCTCATGTATTTGTATTGTGGCTAATCTGGGGTATTGTTTAACACCAAGAAGCTGTAACAGCTTGTTTGGATAGTTGTAACTCATGGTATGGTATTGTATTGTTACCATGGTACATCGTTTGTTTTGATTGTTTCTCTAATTAACATTGCATGGTATCGTTAAATTCATGGTTATATAACCATGTAAACTGTCACTTTATGTAACGACCGATTTGGTGGGATCGCGTCATTACCTATTTTTCTTACCCATCATGCCCTCACTAATTATTTAATATTTCTATTTTACCCTTTACCTTATTTTCAATTATTAAACTATGGTAAACAATATAGTCTATCAAAATATTGTA
The DNA here is from genome assembly GCA_029990175.1 of Petunia secreta. Lineage (NCBI taxonomy): Eukaryota > Viridiplantae > Streptophyta > Magnoliopsida > Solanales > Solanaceae > Petunia > Petunia secreta. Next base: position 5,874,673 of record JARKIP010000053.1, read on the forward strand.
CAATACAGTACGATATAATACCATATGATACAATACAATACAATACATTATGAAACGATGGGTAACAACCATCCAAATGGAGTGTAAGTGTTCGGGGAGGTAATTTGGCTATTTCTCAATTATTGTGAAATTGTGGATGAAACTCACTTAAGACGTCCAAAATTGCGACTCATTAAAATTTCGCTGAGTGGTAAGCTACTAGGCTAAGCCTACATTTCTCTTACTAACCCATAATTTTAGGGTATAAATATAAAGTTATTGTCTTGAAATTTAGGGATAGAATTTTATTTAAAGGGTGAGCTCAAGTATAGAAGAGTGGCGGCGGCGTGAGAATTGATTTACTACTCTGAGTTCGTCCATGCGTCAGGTGAGCAATTACTTAGTTGCTTGTTGTTGCCTTTTTTTTTTTTTTTTAATTTGATAACCTTGAATAATAATAATAATAATAATAATAATAATAATAATAATAATAATAATAATAATAATAATAAATATCTTGAAAAGAACCAAAGCGTAGAGGACAAGTGGATGATGATTTTAATGGTTAGACAATAATGTTAGCTTTGTGGGAAATTGTTATCTGAATGGAAATTAATGACTTGAACCTTGTTCCCTCGTAGAACTTGATTCAGAGCTTAGAAAGAGACAAAAAAGAATTATATGTCGTTTGTTATCATAAGTATAAGTGATCATATGATCTAGCTAGAGCTTCAGATCAACTCTCGCCTTTTTCTGATATGTGGTTCAATTTTTGTCTTTTTATAGGGCAAGAAAAGCATCTTTGAGAAGAATTGAAGCCTCTGCTTCTTTAACTTATAATTGTCCAAGCTATAATGAGTACTTAAAAGTTTAAGCATTGATATGCCGATTATATTGGGCAAATTACCCTATATGTCAATTTAGGAGCTTTTTTTAAAAAACACAGTAACATTTTACACATTTACCAAATATAGCAATACTTTTTTATTGGGCAAATTACCCTATATGTCAATTTAGGAGCTTTTTTTAAAAAACACAGTAACATTTTACACATTTACCAAACATAGCAATACTTTTTCAAATGCTACCAAACATAGCAACACTTTTTCAAATGCTACCAAACATAGCATATCAAACAAAACCCTAACCCTAACCCTAACCCTAACATTTCCCTCACTCCTCTCTCTCTTCTATCCCCTTCCCTGCCGTTGCCCAGGCCTCCCCGTCGCCGGCGACGGCCCCTACCCCCATCCCCGTCGTCTTTCTCTCTTCCCCACCACGATCCCGACGTCCTCCTCCCTTTCCCACCCCGATGCTAAACAGATCTGGTTGTTATTCTTCTGTTTATCTTTTTTTTTTTTTTTTTTCCGGTGGTACATTGCGGTGGTACTGGAGTATGTTTGGTGTTTGTGGATTTGGTGGCTGTTCCGGTGGAGATCCGGTGGAGCAACTGATTCGTTCAGCTTTTTTTTCGTTTTTGAATTTTTCGGTGGGATAGGGCGGAACCACGGTGGTGTATGGTGTATGTTTGGTGTTTGCGGACTGTATGGCAAGTGTATAGGCTTTGTATGTGTGTTGTATGTTATGTATATACAGTGGATATACAACATACATATAAAGTATATACACTTATTTCACAGTGGGGCGGATTTGCGGCGGCTAGGGTTTTGGTGGTTGTTGGTTGTGTAGATTTTGTATGGCAAGCGTATAGGCTTTGTATGTTTGTTGTATGTCATGTATATACAATGGAAATACATCAAGCATACACATTATGTACAAAGAACATACAAAACTATACAAAAAAAGAATGGGGAAAAAAAATTCCAGCGACCGGCGGTGGTTGCCGGCGTCGGCGTCGGCGTCGAAAGGGCAGACCGGGAGGGGGGGGGCCGGCTGGACTATTGGCAAGTGAGTGTAGGGAGTGAATTTTAGGGTTTTGTCTACTCTTTTATATGTTTGCTATGTTTTGAAAAAAAGTATTGCTATGTTTGGAAAATGGAAAAATGTTGACATTTTAGTGTAAGAAAGAGTGTTAATTTGTATAGTTTTGTGAATTGCCCGGTTATATTTAATTGTGTGTTTAATGCATTGATATATATGCTTTTACAGTAATGTACAATATTTGAGATTAAAGTGGTATTTAACCCAAGTTATACAGTTAGTAAAATTGTAATTTGGTCCATTAATTTGTATCAAGATAGAGACTTGATCATATATTTACACTCGTGTATTTATGGGAGATTGTGAATTCAAATCCGAGGTTTGAGCATGTGGGCTTGGGGTTTGTTTTTAGATTGACCTCTTAATTGTTTTAGCTTAAGCTTGGAATGTCTAGCTGTTAGCTTTGGTATTGATTGTACTATGCATTATTTTGCATAGAACGGAATCGTTTGAAGGAAATTAAGCAAGGAAAAACTATTGTTGATTAGCTAGTGCGCATCGGACCCTGAGGTAGGTGGTTTCATCCCTTTTCTTTGGTGAAATTATTTCACTTTGGATAATGTATATATGTTCTTTGTATGTGCATTACCCTAGGTATATACCTATTCCTCATGTTTTGATCTATGTTTGATACTGTAGTAATTTTTCTTGAACTGTTAGCGTGTAATCATAATTGGATTGTTACATCATACTCGTAGAGTATGATTTGAGTTATTGGACCATGTGAGTCATGGCTTATTGATATTTGATATATATATTTGGAGTTGGTCTATTATTATATATTTAGAGTTAGTCCATAATTGTATTTCGAACTTGGTCCATTTGGTATGTATTTCGGAGTTGGTCCGTTATTACTATACCAAAGCTGGCACATTGAAATTTTTAATGTGATATCTACTTATATTGATTTCTTTTGGTTTACTTATTGGTGATTGTGACTTTATTTAAAGAGCTACTTTTGAGAATTTAGTTAAAGACATACTTCTTTTCTCTCATTTTCATCTATTATTTTTTGCTAGACTTATTTGTTGTTATTTGAGAAGCGCGTCTATCTATCCACCTACTAGTCCTTTCGACTTACATTGTTTCCGTTTATGTTTTTTCTTTTATTTACTTTGTTCGGACAGGTTCGAATTCGTGTTATAGCGAGCTTCGTGACTGAGTTAGAGGTTTTTCTAGGGTCCAGCGGCGAGCAAGCCGTCCTTGCTTCATGGTGGCGCGTCTTTCAGTTTTCATGACTTATGTCGTTTCTAATTTCGAACATATCGATATATATTTAGTATTCTCTTATTTAGATGTTCATGAGTTATATTGAGGACCTATACTGTTATGTTCAAGGTATATTTCCATATATTTATTCTATCTATGGATATCATTTTAGACATACGTCTATAAATTTTTTTAAAATATTATTAATTGTTTATTATTCAAGTGGGTTTGCCCGACGAAGTAGATTCGGGTGCCCTTACGACCAGTTCAGAATTGAGGATCGTGACACAACACCAGTGCTGTAAACATTGCTAAGAATCTAATGCAGCACAAAAGGACTTATCATATTGACATTAGGCATCATTTCTTGAGAGATAATGTTGAAAAAGGTCTAATCTCTATGAAATTTTGCTGGACTGAGGAGCAAATAGCTGATATTTTCACTAAAGCCTTGAACAAGTTGCACTTTGAAAAGAACGGGTTAGAACTGCAGATGACCAACCTTCGCTTATGAGATCAAGTTGCACCTGTTCCGTCCATGATTGACTAAGTTAAGGTTTTTTATAGTGGCATATTATATTATTTTTTTGCTCTAGTCTAACCTTGGACAGTAAAAAGTGTCTCAGTGTACATACTGAAAATTGTTTAGGAAAGCTAATATGTACCCTTCTAACAAGGGAACCTTAATGTGAAACTAACAGAGGCTAAAACTAATCATGCGTCCAATTGATCAAGTTTACACCAAATCATTAGTTATAAGCTTGAAAGTTGTTTTTAATTGAGTCACCTATAGATAAACCTAATCGCCCAAATAAGCGCTCCTAATTAGTTCATCCTTAATAGTTTAAATTTGAACTATGCCTCCTGGCAGCAATTACTCTTTTCCCCCTTCACTTCAATCACGCTAGTCTTTCCATTTATCACTTGGTTTCTAACTCTCTTTTCCATCAATACAAACAATCCTCTCACTCTTCTTAATCATTCACAGCCTTCGCCAAAATCCAAAACCCTAATTGCATCTTCTCTAACCTCCCTACAACAACCCTAAATTCTTTTTCTCCACTATGTCGAACCCAAAGAAAGAACAGACACCCATCAACCCTTCTCACCAAGTTCCACCTAAAACCAAAATTTTCGTTGCCCTAAAATGAGCAATGAGTAAGAGATCCATTTCTGTAGCAAGGAAGGTGGCTAAGGCAAGAGTCGGTGAATCTGTTCAACACCATGATGAACACCCATTCCATGTAAAGGTAAAGTCCAAACTTCATACTGATGTTGGTAGTTTTTGCTCCCAAACGCACGCGCAAGTATACGTGGTCGCCAAGTAATAAAGTGATAAGATCAAGTATCGTCCCACAGAGACTGTTGTTAACTATTAACTGAATTAAACGCTTTCGAATTATCTAAACAAGCAGAGTTGGTTTCGTGGATTAAAGATGTAACTAAAAATTAAAACTTTAAACTAAAATTATAACTAAAGCAAGTAATTTGATCAAAACACACTATCAACATTTTGGTTATCAAGGGGAGGAACTATTCCAGGGTTATGGGATATCTGCCAATCCTGCTGAATTCTTCAGTTAATTTGAATAATTAATTCATCTGGGTTACTAATCGACAGGGTTAATTTTACTTAGAGGAATCTTCCGATTTCCTACTCGTCTATTTAGGTTAATCTAACGCCTATATTTCCATGGAATTAGCATTAACAAAAATGCATTAAGAATTCCTGTAAAGTGATTAAGCAAGGAAAAAGGTATATTCCTATCCTAGTTGCGAATCCGTTCCCCGATGCCCAGGTTCAAGAACTTGCCCTATTCAATCTTATTGCAATCTAGAATTCCCTTTCCCAAGTTCAATTCAAGATTCGTAGATAGTATTTAACTGCTGGGCAAATAATCAAATAATTGAGCACATGATATGAATAAATAACCCAAAATAATAAATTAATTAAATCAAACTAACTGTCAAATATCAACATTCATGGCAAACCCATAACCCTAGAACGAAGAATTTAGCTACACATAGTCATAGTAGAAATCCCACAATTAATTTGAAATAACATAAGTTGTAAGAAAGAAGAAGAAAAAGAACCCTGTGTAGAATCCAGTTGAAACTGCTCCTAGCTCCTAGCCTTGAATAGTATGAATTGATAATCTAAAAATCTGATAAACTAGGAGCTTATATAGACATCACAATTTCCTACTTTACCTGGAATTAGAAAATCCTAATCTAAATTGTAGTTCCAGCTTCATCTTGTTGTAAGATCTTCTTTTTCCAGTTATTGTGGACTTGTATTTTCCAGGCTTTGGCTTGTCAGGTTGAATTTCTAGTCCCAGTTGGCTTTGGAACTTCAATCAAAATCACATTCTTGCTTGGATGCTTAGCCTCAACTTAGCTTCCTTCAACTTTTGCACCACAAGCTCTCTTTCACTCTAAAAATTGCTACAAATCGCATGTTTAATCTAAACAAAATCAAGTAGTGATATATCAAATAATAATATAGTGTTGGGCATAATTAATCACTAAAAAAAACTTCAGATATATTAGAATCCATAGGAATTTGACCTCAAAACATAGGAAAATATACCCCACATCACCACCCCACACTTAACCTTTTGTACGTCCTCGGACAATCCAAACTCAACATCTCACTTAGACAACGCAACCATTAAACTCAAGGGGCTTCAAAACTATTGCTATATCTCATAGTCCTCATTTAAGCTCACAACACTAGAGTTCTTTTCTTTTTCTCTATCGCTTCATCTAACTCAAAATACCAAAGCCTTCCACAATATCAAGATCACAACCTGTTAAGTACATTTGGGAAATAAGATTGATGCATTAACTTAACCCTCATGCAAGTACCATAAATTCAAGGGTCCACAGTGTGTGTGTGATTGTTCTCCCTATGACGTCGATAATGAAATAATGGACCAAAGCGACAAGACTTCAGAGAATTCACATAATTTTCAAATAATTAACTAATCGATATTACAATTAAATTCATCTTCCATAATCAAGCCTCAAGGGTCAACATCAGGGTATTTTCCATTATTTGCATAACTAGGGTGCCTTTGGCGTGTTCATACTCGAGGTTTTTATCACCCTTAACCAAGCATAGGAACATTGCCCCCATCCGTTTTCTTTTTTTTTTTTCTTTGTGCTTTGCACATTTTTCTTTCTATTTTCAGCTACCCTTGTTACATCATTCCCTTTCATAAGCTCTCAAACAGTCGTTTCAATCATATCTTTCATTCTGTTTTTTTTTTTCAATTCTCTTCTTTCATTTTTCCTATGTTCCTTCTCTCCATCATGTCTAATCAAAGGCCAAGTTCACAATTATTTATGTACATAGGGAAAAACAAAGTGCTCAAAATGTAGTGGACGCCATAGGACTTAGGTAAATGCACTTGAGTTAATGCTAAGAATCAGGCCTTTCCCTACTCTCCTAATGGTTCATTTTTCCATCGTACAATGTGTCATCAGGCTCCAGTTAAAATAAATTAGGCTAAGCAATTTTTTTTTCTTCTTCTCTTCTCTCTTTTTTTTCTCATTTTTTTAAGCTATAAAATTCTAACTAACTACAACTATTCCTAAAAACGCCCGGTTCAAAATAAAAAAACGTCCCTGGAAAAGAACCGTGGCTTGAAGAAAAACCAAAGACCCTACCCTAATACTAATCTAAAAAGAAAAAGAGAAAAAAAAAAGAAAGAAAATAATTATCCTAAGAATAAAGACAACTAAGGCGCATCGACACCCCACCCCACCCCACGACTGATGCATTGTCCTCAATGGATAGAAAAAAGAAGAAAAAAGAAAACAAGTAAGGAGGGTATAAGAGAACTCCCCTCGATCCGGTGTCTATGGCTCAGTAACAGTAGCCGGAAGAGAATCAACATCACCAGGCGGTGCAAGTGGAGCCGAACTCTCTGAAGTAGTAGCCGGGGTATACGTAGGTGCAGCAACAGAATGAGTGGTTGAAGCGTCTAATGCATCAATAAAACAACCCTCCGACACAGTAATAGAGGCAATAGGTGCGCTCTCAGGTTCAGCCCTTTCGTCTCCAGATGGAGCAGCAATGTCAGTAGGCAATGAAGAAGTTGTAGCAGCAGCAGAAGTAGACTCCGGAGCTGGTGTAGAAGAAGAAGGACCAGCAGTAGATGGTGTAGAAAGGGCAGCGGCAATATCAATGTTAAAGTACTGGCACAATAATCGCATTAAGACTGCATTTTGATTTTGTGTCGCTTGAATGTTGTTAAGTTGTTCCGCTTGTCTTGCTTGCTCAGCTTTAATCTCCTGGTGCTCTGTATGAATCTGCTGGAACCACTATGATGTCGTCAATTGGGACGTCCTAATCTTGGTTGAATCGTGCACAGCTGTAATATCATACGTCTTAGGTGCAAGCTCCTTATCATCACCCTGTCTCTCTGGAACACCTAAGTGTCTCATGTATGCAGTCAATGTATTAGCATAGAAAAAATGCCATTTAAAATTTCTCGTCGTTCTCTGCATTTTCTCAAGAATAATCTCACCCAAGTTTAGCTCCATTTCAACCATGAGTTCATAGATTAGGAAGACTCTTTCCCTTGGAACATTCGTTTTATGTAGACAAGGCATCAACTGGTTGTACACCCAATTAAGTACCACACGAGCGAGAGCGCACATGAACTCCTTTGCTAATGAATGATATTCCGTGGTTCCACTCTTTCACTGTGCATCATCTCTGTTCGGACACACTATAGAGTTGAGGTGTGAGAAATCAGGATTTTCAACAAACTCCTTGTACCTTTGCATAGAAATATGTGGAACTTGTAAGAAGTTGTTCAAAGCTTGTGCATTTATGTCAACATCCACTCTACGGACTCGAATTACATTGCCATCAGTGTGTCTCCAGTTTGCGTACAACTCTCGCACCAAAGTCAAATTTGCATAGCTGAAGCCTTTCAAGATTGGGCGCCAACGTTGCTTGTTATGAAGCGTCAACAAAAATGAAGGCTGCTTCCTACTAAGAGCTGAAATGTGCAGTGGCTTTTCTGGAATGAAAGCCTTAGATATGACAATTTTGTCATAAGCTCGGCGAGCCTTTGCACTCACGAACGTGCCTACCCAGTCCTGCTTCTCAATTGGTTCGCCCTCATCTTCTTCACTCATGTCAGCATGCTCTTCACTCATTGGAGACACGAGCACGATTTAAGTGAACAGGATTTGAGGTTGTAAGAACAAACTCAAACCTTGCTCTGATACCAAGATGGTGCAAGCAAACCCGAGGGAAATGCTAAACACTAACGCGGAAGGAAAATATCTATGAAAGTAAAAGATAGAAGCAAGACAAATCTTGCTTCGATTCAAAAGAACAGTGAGGAACCTGTCTCAAAGCTCGATTGAAGGGAAATCAAGACGCACCTATACAATGCAACCATCCTCAATAAAGACCCGCTTCTTGCAAATTGAATGATCAAGAAGAAATTGTTCAAACGAATAACACCGATTGACACAAGTTCTTTAAAGGCCCACGTCGGGGTTCGGCTCCATCGGAGACTCACAATAGCACTTGCTATATTTTTCATATACTAAAACTGGATCCTTACAATGAAATGGAAATGGACTATTTATAGGCTAGTCTACGGATAAAGTAGTAAACAGTCACAAGTGACTAATAAAAACAAGCCACGCAGGGCTGAGCTAAATTGTGTGTTCGGCAGCCTTGACTTCGGTGCGTGGTTGCTTGCTCGAACTCATTGTCCTCGGACGCTCACTTGTCTTCGAGCTCATTGTCCTCATTCACTTTACCTTCGGGCTCAAATATGAAGATAACGCCTTCGGTTCTTGAGCCCGGCCACTCAGCTTCGGTGCAATTGCTTTCCTTCGGCCAGGCTAAGTGAATGTGCACATCGTGCAGCAGCTTGGCTTGGCTTCGTGTCATTGGTCTGCTCGGTGGATCTAACACTTGATCAGCACGTGTTCGGGCTGCATCATCCTCCCCTTCTTGAGAAGATTTCGTCCTCGAAATTGAGTCCTCGTCCTCCAAAGTTTGACCTACAACACAAGGAACTAAGTCAGCAACATTAAAGGTGTTGGACAAATTATACTCACCAGGGAGGTCATTCACGTAAGCATTGTTGTTGATTTTGGTCAACACTTGAAATGGACCATCCCCTCGAGGAGCCAACTTTCCTTTCTTTTGGTTCGGGAAGCGTTCCTTTCGGAAGTGAACCCAAACCCAATCCCCCTTCTTTAATTCCAACTTTTTTACGCCCCTTGTTTTTCTTCAAGGCAACCTTTGCATAAGCTTCCTCGAGGTTCTTCTTCACCTTTGCATGTAACTCAATCAAGGCAGCTGCTCGTCGAGTACCTTCAAAATCAAGAACAGAATCTCGAGGCAATGAGGTTAAATCAAGTGGATCAAAGGATTAAAACCATACACACATTCAAACGGGATCATATTGATCATTCTATGCACATTTCGATTGTATGTAAACTCCATCATGGGCAGACGATCAGCCCAGTTTCCAACCTTGCCTTTGGTCATTCCTCGAAGCAACGATCCCAAGGTTCGGTTAACTACTTCGGTCTGTCCATCAGTCTGAGGATGGTGAGATGTCGAGAATAGTAACTTGGTGCCTAGGGCACCCCACAAACACTTCCAAAAATGACTCAAAAATTTTGAATCTCGATCACTCACAATAGTACGAGGTACACCATGTAATTTCAACACATTAGTAACATACAAAGTAGCTACATGTTGTGCATCATCACACTTTTTGAAAGGAATAAAGTGAGCCATTTTTGAAAAACGGTCAACAACAACAAAGATGCTATCATGTCCTCCCCCCGACCTCGGTAATCCCAACACAAAGTCCATGGATATATCAACCCAAGGTCGATCAGGCACAGGCAACGGGGTATTTAAACCATGAGGGTTGGACTTCGATTTAGCTCTCTTGCAAACGAAACAAGTGTTGCAAAGCTTTTCCACATCTCGTTGCATTTTGGGCCAATGGAACTGCTCGGTCAAGATACCAAGAGTTTTGTCGACACCGAAGTATCCCATCAAACCACCGGAGTGAGCTTCTCGAACTAAGAGCTCTTTCCATGATGACACTGGCACAAAAACCCTCCCATTCTTGAAGAGGTATCCATCATGCCATTGATATTTCTCAACCCTTCGGCCACTCAAGATTGCTTCACGAACGCATGATCGTCTTCGTACATCGACTTGATGCTTTCAAATCTCATAAGCCTAGAGGCGAGAGTGGTCGCTAAGGCAAATTTCCTTGATAGCGCATCGTCCACAACATTGTCTTTGCCCTTTTACAATGAATTACATAGGGAAAGCTCTCAATGAATTCAACCCACTTGGCATGTTTTTGATTCAACTTCTCATGTCCTCAGAGATGCTTCAAGGACTCATGATCACTTTTGATCACAAACTCTCGAGGCCACAAGTAATACTGCCAATGGGCGAGTGCTCGAACGAGGGCATACAACTCTTTGTCATACGTAGAGTAATTCAAAGTTGCACCCTTGAGCTTTTCGCTAAAGTAAGCGATCGGCTTCGATTCTTGCATCAGCACTCCTCCGATCCCAACTCCAGATGCATCACACTCGACTTCGAATGCTTTGCCGAAGTCAGGGAGTTGCAACAACGGGGCAGAGCAAAGCCTCCATTTCAACTCTTGGAAAGCCCTTTCTTGGGACTCTCCCCACACAAATGGATGGTCTTTCTTTACCAGCTCGGTTAAAGGAGCTGCAACGGTGCTAAACTCACGAACAAACCTTCGGTAGAAGCTAGCTAAGCCATGAAAGCTACGAACTTGTGATACCAAGGTTGGAGTTGGCCAATCTTTGATGGCTTTGACTTTTGACTCGTCGACTTCAACACTATTAGCACTGACAACGAATCCAAGAAAGACTACACGTTCGACCCAAAAGGCACATTTCTTGAAGTTAGCGTATAACTTCTCTTCTCTAAGTTTATCAAGCAGTAGCCTTAGGTGTTCAACATGTTCATCCACAGATTTACTATAAACAAGTATGTCATCGAAGTAAACGACAACAAACTTATTTATGAACGGTTTGAGCACATGGTTCATCAGTCGCATGAATGTGCTCGGTGCATTGGATAAGCCAAAAGGCTTCACCAACCATTCATAGAGACCGAACTTGGTCTTGAATGCGGTTTTCCACTCGTCTCCGGGTTTCATTCGGATTTGGTGGTAACCGGACCTGAGGTCTATCTTCGTAAAGCATGAAGAACCACTTAACTCGTCGAGCATGTCATCTAATCGAGGGATACGATGACGATACTTTACCGTTATTTTGTTGACTGCTCGGCAATCAACACACATTTGCCATGTTCCATCTTTTTTTGGGACAAGTATAACAGGAACGGCGCAAGGACTCAAGCTCTCTCGAACAAGGCCCTTGTTCAGTAACTCATCAACCTACCGTTGGAGCTCTTTGGTGTCTTCAGGATTACACCGGTATGCAGGTTTGTTGGGGATTTGTGACCCCGGTACGAAGTCAATTTGGTGCTCGATTCCCCTCAACGGAGGTACTCCACCTGGCATTTCTTCAGGGAACATGTCTCCAAAGTCCTGCAAAACACTTTGTACAGCACTAGGCAAAGGGTTATCATTAGAAAATTCATCATTAGAGTTTAGAAAGATACCCTTGTGCACGAGGCAAATCATCATCTGACCGTTGTCATTGCCTCATAGAAACTCACCTGGTTGCTTGATTGCACAGATTCCTTTTACTTCGGGCAGTGAGATTGTATCTTCGGCCCCCAATTTTGCTCCCATCGGAAGCTTAGCTTTGTCTGCTTCTTTCAATTCTTTCATCCGTTTATAGTCCTCGGTGACTTGTTTTGGAGACAAGGGTTTGAGTATGAAACTCTTCCCTTCGAGCCTTGCAGTGTAAGTGTTGGATCTCCCATTGTGAATGACCGATCGGTCATACTTCCACGGTCATCCCAATAGCAAATGACAAGCTTGCATCGACACCACATCGAATATCATTTCATCTTGTTAATATCCAATTCTGAACTTCATCCACACTTGTTTGACAACTCTCAATTCTCCACACTCATTCAGCCATTGTAATTTGTAAGGGTGGGGGTGCTTCAAAGTAGTTAGTCCCATTTGTGAAACCAAGGTTTGGCTCACCACATTTGCACAACTACCAGAGTCAATGATCATCGAACACACCTTTCCCCTCACTCGACATCGGGCATGAAAGAGGTTTTCTCTTTGGTTGTCCTCTTCTTCAAGCGTCATGCAGCTCAAATTCCTTCGAATCACAAGAAACATTTCCGGATGATCAACTTCGGTAGCTTCATGATCATCATCACCTTCAGCTCGGTCAATCTCCTCGATAAATTCCTCCTCGGTGTCACTCGCTTGCTCATGGACGGTTCCATCTTCGAGCAGAAGCATAACTTTGCGAGTTGGACACTCCTTTGCATGTGACCATAACCTTTACATTTGTGACACTGAATATTTGAAGCACTAGGAGAGTTGAGTTGTACTTTACCTCTCACTTCTCTTGATTGGTTAACAGTCACACCTCTTTCGAAGGGTCTCTTCGATTCTCGAACAGTGTTGGTACTTGTTTGGTTTGGACTCTTCCATTCTTTACCTCGGTTCAAAGGAGTAGAAGTAGTGACTCCTCGATACCGGTTCGCCTTATCGTCCTTCACCAATTTTTCAGCTTTGGTGGCATCATTGAACAAATCTTCCAATGTGTGGTACACGTGTAGCCTCAATTGAGATGACACATCCCGAGCCAAGCCATTTTTAAATCGGATAATAGCTTGTTCTTCGTCCTCAGTCAGATCAAGATTCAATCGAACCTTTTCGAACTCATCATGATACTCTTGGACTGACTTGGTCCCTTGCTTTAGCTAATAGAGCTTTTGCATTTGAGTCTGCCTGTACTTAGCACTCAAATACTTAGCATCCATTGCTCTCATCAACTGTGGCCAAGTATTGACTTCGGGATAGGCATTCCTTCGTCTATGCCTTTTATTAGCCTCCCACCATGTGGATGCATATGCTTCGAACGAAGCAATGGCATGGGCAGCTTTTCTCTCATCGGTCATATCATTAGTTTCAAAGATGCGCTCCATCTTAAGCTTCCATTCAATATATTCGTCTGGGTCACTAGTTCCTTTAAAGGGTGGAATAGTGATCTTGACACTGTTCATTTTTTAGCCTCGAACACCACGAACCTGTTCGGGATACTCATCATATCGATCATCAGCCTCACGCTCAATATGTCTTTCAATATTTGCGCCTCGGCCTCAACCTCAGAAATTTCCACGTCCTCGGTGAGCTTGCCTTCGTTGAGCGAACGGCGGCTCATTCTCATATTCGTCCTCGGGAAATTCCTCTTCATCAACCTCTTCGACAACGGCTCCACGATCTCTTGGGGCCTTTGGAAGTGGTATCCTCTCTCCTCGGGGAATGCCCAAGTTTTGTTGTGCTTAGGGATTGCCCAAGTTTTGGTGTGCTTGGGGATCGCCCAAGTTTTGTTGTGCTTGAGAATTTCCCAAGTTGACTTCTCTTCAAATTGCTGCACTTGTCAACTGCTGTTGTCGAACAAGCTCAGCATAGAGCTCCAGTTTTATTGGAGTGGAGTTGCTAGTTCCAGCGCCGGACCCAGGTAAGGCCACAGACACACTTCCTTGCTCGAGTTGAGCTACTCGAGCAGTCACTCCTCTTACTTCGGCACTGACGCCTTGTATCGCATCCATGAGATCGGCTAACAACACTTTGGACTTCTCAATGCCTTTGCCATCGCCTCCATTCCCAGCCATAGTACCTGCACAAATCAAAGAACAAACAAATGTTAAGGGTTAGAAATCACCTCACACACTCCCTCACCTTTGATGGGTGGCACTTGGGTCCACTCAATTTATGGGTTCGGTTTTGGTCACTCAAGAACTTGCTGCCAATGGCTTCCTCGGTTGATCAACTTCTCTCAATTCCTTCGAATTCGACAAGTTACGATGTCTTACTTCGGGAAGAGTGAGTTGATTCGACTCAATGGAACGGGCGGCTATTTACTCCTGCGCTTCGGGAAGTCAAAAGAATTTCTATGAAGTTGGACTTCGGTCACCCACACACGAGTTCCTATCAGCTCAAATGAGTTAGTACGACCTCGAGTAGGAAGAATTACTCAAAAGATCCACTAACTAGAATTTCAGACAGAAGAAAAGTGAAAACCTAGGAGAATCTACCCTCTGATTCCCTTTTGGAATCCTTTTCGAACACACCAACTCTTGTCCGTACAAGAGTGGTCCCTCCTTGGTACGGATAGGGTTTTACCTTATCCACTTCCTCTTTTCAGCCGACAAATTTTCACCTGGGGTTTTGATATTTACACTTTACCCCTTTCTTCTTCAATGGAACAGTGAAGTTTTAGCTCCGGTGTACGGACAATTTTTACTTCGTTCACTGACCACGAATAACAACAGAATCAGGGTTGCTTCTTTCGACTCCGGTTCCAACAACAACGGAGGAAATCAATTCAAGTTCTTCGAGCTAAGAACCAGCTCGTCCGTGTCGTACACTGTTACGATTTCATAATAATTTTCCGGCATACGAACAACGGATTCAAACACAGAACGTCGAATTTAAGCACAAAACAAACCCAAATCACTCAAGAACCACCAATTTTCGTTGGTTTCAACCAACACAGTTGGGGTTCGAAATCATCCACCATTAAAGTTCAAAACAGTCCAAAATTTCACCAAGAAACCCTAGTCACGAAAGTTGTATGTCGGGTACTTGTTGGAATCAGGATACAATGGTGAACAAGAATCAATGGTTGTTTAATCCAAACAACCAACAATCAAACATAATTTTTGAATTTTTGTTTTTCTACTTTTTTTTTGGTAAACGCCCAGCAACAACAATCAAACACACAGAAGAAAGCTGAAACTGGAGACACAAGCACGATTTAAGTGAACAGGATTTGAGGTTGTAAGAACAAACTTAAACCTTGCTCTGATACCAAGATGGTGCAAGCAAACCTGAGGGAAATGCTAAACACTAACGCGGAAGAAAAATATCTATGAAAGTAAAAGATAGAAGCAAGACAAATCTTGCTCCGATTCAAAAGAACAGTGAGGAACCTGTCTCAAAGCTCGATTGAAGGGAAATCAAGACGCATCTATACAATGCAACCATCCTCAAGAAAGACCCGCTTCTTGCAAATTGAAAGATCAAGAAGAAATTGTTCAAACGAATAACACCGATTGACACAAGTTCTTTAAAGGCCCACGTCGGGGTTCGGCTCCATCGGAGACTCACAATAGCACTTGCTATATTTTTCATATACTAAAATTGGATCCTTACAATGAAATGGAAATGGACTATTTATAGGCTAGTCTAAGGATAAAGTAGTAAATAGTCACAAGTGATCAGTGTGTTTGTTTAACTCTAGGCTGAAGTTATTTCCTGGAAAGCTAAAATCAAGGTGGTCGGGTCCGTTTGAGATTGTCAAGGTTATGCCATATGGAGCGGTCGAGCTGCGCGCACTTGGAACGGAAAGGAGATTTTTGGTAAATGGCCATAGGATAAAGCATTATTTAGGAGGTGATGTGGAGCGTCACAAAACCTCTGTAATTTTTGAGGATGCTTAAGAAAGGGGTATCGTTGTGTCGCGACGTTAAATCAAGCGCTTCTTGGGAGGCAACCCAAGTTTTATCTCTTTCGTTTTTCTTAGTCGTTAAATTTATTTTTCTTAGTTTTAAAATTTTTCTAGTTTTCCTCAGTTTTTAAATTTTTGCTAGAATAGGTTAGTTTAGGTGTATTATAGTTTACGTAACAATCATTAGATCTGGTAAACAAAGGTCCTGGAAGCAATGGAAGATAGAGGGAAAAGAAGGAAGTAGTGTATCTAATATTCAAGGACCTAAATCTACTGATAGACTAGTGAAAAACTGCAGGAAAATAAAGGAGAAAAGTCCTGAAGCGTCGCCTGCCTTCAGCCTGGGAATTAAATTTTTTTTCCAAACTCAGGCAGTGAAGTTCTGTCCATCGCACACAGCTCAGCATCCAATTTTAACTGTGAAATTATTTTGGAAGCGTCGCTTCCTATTAGCGCGCACAGGTTCTTTTACTACCAAAGGAAAATGGCGAGAGCCTTGAGAAGTGGCGCCAGCGGCCAGCCTTCCAAACGACCCTCGGATAATACTGATAACAGGGAACAAAGGAAGGAACAGAAGCAAGATCAGCCAGCTGCGGACATAGGCAAAGCGAAAGCAAAGAAAGTTGAAAAATCAAAGAAAACCTCTCACCCTGGGATAGTAATTAGAGAGAACCAGGGAGCACAACTGATGCAGCCCGAACACGTGCTGATCAAGTGTTCGATCCACCGAGGAATCCTTTTTATCAAATAAATATCGAATTGCGGTATGATCAGTGTAGACAATAACCCGAGTACCAACCAAGTAGGATCTGAATTTTTCAAAGGCATAAACAACTGCCAATAGCTCCTTCTCGGTGGTAGTGTAATTTGATTGAGCGGCATCAAGGGTCTTGCTTGCATAATATATAGAGTGAAAAGCTCTACCCTTTCTTTGCCCAAGAACAACCCCAACAACGGTGTCACTCGCGTCACACATCAACTCAAACGGTAAAGACCAATCCGGAGCAATAATAATTCATGTAGTGACTAACCTCTTTTTGAGCTCTTCAAACGCCCTCATACAGGCTTCATCAAATTCAAACTTTGCATCTTTTTCTAGCAATTTGCACATGTGATATGCTATTTTCGAGAAATATTTAAAAATCGCCTATAGAAACCTGCATGTCCCAAGAAACTTCGCACACCCTTAACAGAGGCAGGAGGTGGTAATTTCTCAACCGCTTCAATTTTTGCTTTGTCAACCTCGATCCCCTTCTTTGCCACTTTATGCCCTAGTACAATGCCTTCTTGGACCATAAAGTGGCACTTTTCCCAGTTTAGTACCAAGTTTGTTTCTTCACATCGGCTAAGCAGCATCCAATTTTTTCAGACAACCATCAAAAGAGTCACCGAAAACTGAAAAATTATCCATGAATACCTCAACATATTTCTCTACCATGTCGGTGAATATCACCATCATACATCTCTGAAAGGCTCCAGGCGCATTACATAGTCCGAAAGGCATCCTTCTAAAGGCGTAGGTGCCATAAGGACATGTAAACGTAGTCTTTTCTTGATCTTCCGGCGCGATCACTATCTGATTGTAGCCCGAGTATCCATCTAGAAAACAGTAATATCCGTGCCCGGCTAGTCGATCCAACATCTGATCGATGAAAGGAAGTGGAAAGTGATCTTTTCTAGTGGCCTTGTTTAATTTTCTATAGTCAATGCAGATTTGCCAACCCGTGACTATTCTTGTAGGAATTAGCTCATTATTCTCATTCGTCACAACTGTCATACCTCCTTTCTTTGGAACATATTGGACTGGACTCACCCAATTACTGTCCGAGATTGGAAAAATAATTCCAGCATCAAGCCACTTGATAATTTCCTTCTTTACAACCTCCTTCATGACTGGATTTAGTCTTCTTTGATGCTCGACACTAGGTTTGTGGCCTTCCTCCAACAAAATTTTATGCATGCAAAAAGAACGACTAATCCCTCTAATATCCACAATGGTCCATCCAATTGCCCTTTTACGCTCTCGTAATACCCTCAGTACCTTCTCAACTTGCACCTCGGACAACAAACAAGAAAGAATTACCGGCAAGGTATTACCTTCACCCAAGTAAGCATAGCGTAAGTGAGCCGGTAAAGGTTTGAGTTCGAGAATAGGAGCCTCCTTAATAGACGGTTTAGAGGGAGCTAATGTCAGCGGTCTATCGAGCTCCTCGAACTTCTTCCACCCTTGAACATATTGGCATTCCATGTTTAGAATCTCAAAGTATTCCTCAATTTCATCATCATTGAATACATTGTCCTCATATACTAATGCTCTCTCAAGAGAATCCTTGTTAGATTCCAAGAATCCCTTCTCAGACTCAGTCAACTCTTCGCCCACTACTTTTACCATAGATAACTCTTCATAATGTAATGGAAGTTGAGTAGCTCGAAACACATTAAAAACAACTTCTTCACCATTCACCCTCATGGTCATCTTTCCCGCTCTAACTCGAATCACAGCATCCGCAGTGGCCAAGAATCCTCTTCCCAATATGATATGAACCTCTTTGTTAGCCTCATAGTCCAATTATAAAATCAACAGGAAAAATGAATTGGCCTACTTGTACAAGAACATCTTCAATAACTCCCTTGGGGCATGTCAATGATCTATCAGCTCACTGGAGAGTCACTGTGGTTGGTCTTGGTTCACCCAGGCCTAGCTTCCAAAATACCGATGATGGCATTAAATTCACGCTAGCACGTAAGTCACATAAAGCTCGTCCAACATCATGTTTACCGATTTTTATAGGAATAGTGAAACTCCCAGGATCTTTCAATTTTTGAGGAAGCTTACTTCGTACTCTAGAACTGCACTCCTCAGTAAGTGCAACTGTCTCGAACTCGGTCAATCTTGTTGACACCCAATTTTGTCCCGGATTTTAATTAAAAGTATAATAATTTTAAAATTAAGTTTAATTTTGAAGATTGCAAATAAATAGCTAATTTTAAAGGAAAATGGCCAAAATCGCAAATCGTCCCTTCATTTGCAGCGTGTTATATAATTATTTGTTTAATTTAATAAAGGGCTAAATATGTTCTTAAATTGCAATTTAGAATTGTTTTTGCAAAGCCCGTATAACACAAAACCCAACCCATTATTCACCTTCTCCACCCTTAACATCAAAAAAAAAAAAAAACCCTACCGACCCTCATTTTAGAAATCAGCCGTGCCCCTTCTTTTTTTTGGGGGTTTTCCATTCACAACACCTATACACATTCATCATCATCACCACTCACAAAACCCCACCCTACAATAACACTAAAAAAACCCGGCATCCCTCACCCGTTCATCTCCCTCTCCTCCATTTTCACACACACATAAGTCCTCTCCTCAGACCTCACCAAAAACCCCCACAATACACTCAGCCTCTCATTCATCTCCCACACAAAAAACGATCCCACACGCGCCATTACAAAAGAACATCGGCCGAGCCCCTTTTCTTCTCCCTTTAAAAAAACCCAGATCTAAAAAAGAGTGAGATAACAAATCGAAGCAAAAAGGAATCGGGGTATGGTTGATTGACGGCGACCTTGGTGGTGTCGTTTGGTTTTGATCGGAAATATTAGATGTTTCCCATTTCTTTTCTCCGATTTGTGACTGAAATAGATCGAAAAACAGTGCTGGGGACATCGAAATAAGGAAAACGGGGATGGGGTAGTAGTGACACCACCGGATTCCGTCTCCTCGCTGGAGAATCAGGTCGGAGTCGCTCCTCCTCCCTGTACCTGTGGTGCTGCTCTGTTCGTTGGAAGAACTGTATTATTGTTTGTTTGTTTGGAAAATCTGATTTGCAGCTATTCTCACCGGAGTATTTGACTTCCGGTCACTTCCTCGTTTCTGTTGTTTATTGATTTATGTTTATGGATTTGGTTATCTTGGCGAGTTTGTTCTGCGCATCATTCATTGATTCTGGGTTTTTCTGTTTGCCTTGCGTATTTCACTGGTTGCACTGATTATTGTTTCTTATGAGAAATATCAGTTTGACCCATCACTTGGTTTCTTTTGGTTATGCGTTTGATCCATTCTACGCAGTTTGACTCGTTTGTGTTGTGGTTATGCAGTTTGACCAATGGATTTTGAACATATGTTGCATCAAGGCCTATGAAAAAATAATTCATTCGGGACCTATGGACTGATATTGAACTTGATATTGCACATTGGCCAATGAAAATATATTATATACGTATTGAGGCCTACCCAATGAATTGACGGATTTCGAACGGATACTACACTTGAACAGTCCCGTCCCCGTGTCCCTAAAGCAAAAAGGCGATGATGAATGCATTTTAATGCTAAACAAGTTGAATAGAGTAGTGGGTTTGGTGCTTTGGCACGGCAACACGGCCCGGGCTCCGTGTTTGCAACCGTACCAAATCCCGAGCCTCTATTCGACGCGCCATACAAACCTGAGCCTAAATTTTGCAAAAACAAAACCCCTTTATTATTATTATTATATTATTATTATTATTATTATTATTATTATAATTATATATATTTTTTTATTTTATTACTATTATTATTATTATTATTATTATTATTATTACTTTATTATTGTTATTTTATTTCATTAATTATTATACCTTATTATCGTACTAATCCTATTTTACTTGTTTGTTTTGCGAGGTACATATTGGCGCGAATAATTTATGGACGAGTTTGACTAATTCACGAACGGGAATAACCCATTGCATTAAAGGCATTTGGGGATTGAATCCGGACCTGAGCATTCAGAAATAAGACTTAGGAATTTTAGAAAATCCAAGGCTCCCGCGAGTTGATCATTTCCCGGGTTTTATCTTTAAACTTCGCATTACTTTCCCTGGATATTTATGCAAATAAATGTGTAAAATACTTTATTTATCAATAATATTTGATTGATTGGTATATTGCTTTACTTTATGTTCATTATCCTTTTATTTTTGAAGTCGTTATTTAATTTATTGCAAACTGGGGCAAGTTAGCAAAATGCGAACAAATTAAAATATTTTTCATAACCAAGTTTTTTTATTTCAATTAATTATTTTAGATAAATTTTATAGAAAAGTATATTTTGCAAATATTTTGGAAATCTGTCGGATTAACCGTATTTTACGGAATTTCGGAAGTGCCTTAAAAACCTTCTTCCAAAATTAATAAAACCTCTTACCTTTAGAATCTCTGAAAGAAAGACCGTCTTTTTTTATAAAAACGGAGTTTTTGCACGCATTTGTTAATTTGGTTCCCTGTTTTCCTTAAATTGGGTGGCGACTCCAAAAACTCCAAAAGAGTTAGCCCATCCCGTCGATATTCCGAAATTTATCCCTTTCGGGGTAATTTTGGGGTTCAACAGCATGGCGACTCCGCTGGGGAGCAATAAAGGTTTTGACCATAAAGGTTTCCAATTGTTTGCAACTAGCATGCCTAATTTATTTGCTTTATTATATCTGTTTGTTTGGTTTGCCTTATAAAGCATGTATTGTATTTATTTGTGCATAAAGTCCGCATTCCGTTCATATTTCCTCCCTCATGGAGCCTGTCAATTCTCTTTCACCTCCTCGATTTCATCACGGGGTACCCGCTTGACGGGTAGTTATGCAGGAAGGGCATTGCCCTTACCTCACTCTTTCAAACTTCTTTCGTGTCACCAAAAGTTAGTTCGGGATATTGAGATTGCCTGGTTTTGTCATGGCCAGTTCTACTGCGTTGTGAGGCCAGGTCTATCCCGCATAGGTCGATTCAGCCTAAATCGTTAGCCCACTCTTAGAAGGAGATTAGGTCATGCATGTATATACACCTTAGTTTGGGGGGGAAGTTCGGCAGATTTGGTTGGTTTGTGTTTTGGAGATGGCTTGGTGTAGCGAGATCTAATAGGCGAAGCCCCTGGTGTCTTTAAAAGGATCAGTGGGGTCCCTCTCGTGAATGGCTTTGCATGTGTGCAGGCCTATGTTGATTATCCAGCTGCAACTTTGTAAAAATTGATGTATGCTTGTCGCATACTAGGAGAGCGAAGCCCCTGTGCCTTTGAATGACCAGTGGGGTCCCTCCTTGAAGACCAGTGCGGTCTTGGCTACCTAGAAAACTGAGAGGCTTGATTAAAGCCGAGGACCAGTGAGGAGCCATGTGGACAAGGTCGGTGAGCCTTGAAAACCTAGGAAGCTGAGAGGCTTGTCTAAAGCCGAGGACCAGTGAGGTTTTATTCTGAAAGGCCAATTGGCGCCTTTCGTGATTTGCAGTCTGGTATTGTGGAGGCAGTTGGAAATTTCCCCCGGATGTTGTAAAGCAATTGGGAATCGTTCTTGGAGGAGTGTGGATGTTTGCAAAAGCTATGGAGGATTGTTTCGGGTTTTAGGCATTTGGGTTTAGAATTTTGTGCAGATGCTGTGGAGAGCATGAGCTGTGTTAAAATGTTAATTGCCTGTCTTGCTTTATTTTCTCAAAATGCGTTAAATACTAGGTGTTTCTTGCTTGTATGCAATCCTATGAATGACATGCAAACTATCTTAGTTACCCTTTGTGAGGTTTCTTTTGTTTTGTTTACTTCTCTATCAAATGTTGGATTTGTGAAGTGGCAGACCATCCACCATGCAAAGGTTTCGAGATATGATTGATGGTAGACGCTTTAGCTCGTGAACGGTGCAGTACCAGAAGCTAATGACATTGCTTGAAAGAACTTGGCGATTGAACTTAGTAACATTGTTTTCAATTTTAATTCAGATTGAGGCCCTGAATTGCATTGTACTTTAAAGCTTGTGTTATTCGGAATCAACTCATTTTGAATTTATGAAAGTTGAAATAAAATTCATAGCATTCTTATTATGTTATTTACGCTTGCATTTGTTTCCATTGCAAAATTAAAATTGATAAACCTGTAAAAACTTTGCTTGTAATGTATGGCAAAACAACTGAACAATTTAAATCAATGCACTGAAAGTTATTGTCTGTGCTCTTTGGATATCGCACTATCTGTTAGAACTTCAACTGGGGCAGCTTTTATTTTATTGGTATATGGCGTTGAAGCAATGATGCAGAACTACGCACGGTCTGATTCCCAAGGGGGGATACGTAGGCTCCCACATCGGGCTCGACCCTTTAGCATTTAAATTATTATTTTCCCCCAAGAAGGACAACTGGGGCAATTTTTGCAAAAAATGAGTTAGGAATGCGGAAGATAATAACTGGGGCAGAATTTTGCAAGAAGCGGCGTTGGTTATTAAAGATGAGTTGGCAAGAATTTTGAAATCGGTTAAGCAAACAGTGCAAAGTCTAAGACAAAGGACGTTCCGTTTGTTTTAAAATATGTTACAAGTTTAAGTCAAGGCAAAAATTTTCAAAATGCATCTTTGACTTCATTTGCATGCTTATTTCACCCGCTATATTGCATTAAAATATTTTGTCTTGCCTCTATCTTTCAAATTCTATGCTATTTGAGTTCATGAGCCATGTTTCTGAAAACAATTCGCAAATCCAAGTCCAATGAAGACGAGGAAGCAGCAGAAGCAGCAAGATCAGGATGAGGTCTGCACAAATCAAACGCTTCCCCTTCCCTCCTCAGAACTAACAATTTTCTTTGAGAGCAGAAACATAAAAGCTTGCGTTGAAAAGATCATTCGCACTATGGATGAACAGTTTATGGAACGTGCATTCAAAGTTGCCTTGCAAATTGCGTCGCATTGCCCTTTTCATGACTTAAAGCATTATGCTTTGTCATGAGTTATTTCCGAACAGGCGGCATTTCTACCCCTATAACTTTCATTCCTAATAGGCGATAAAGCCGAGGCTTGTTTTGTGTTTTCAAAACTAAGCCAAATAGGGCATCGCTTTGTTTCAGGCTATAATCCGCACAAGGCCGTCCTTGCCGGATTGTCTCGCCAATTGATTTATCAATGGCTATCGCACTGACTACTTTTCCGCACTACTTTGCTTTGCACTTATCTTGAATTACGCCTTCACACTTGCTTTAAAATTAACGCCTCGCTTTACTCTTTCAGGTTGACCATCGGCTACGAGGATTCCCTTTGTTGGACTATCTCGCCCATTGATTCGCCAAATGGCTCTTGCATTGCTTTACATTCCCGAACTGCTTTTCTTTGCACTTGCTTTGAATTATGTCGTCGCACTTGCTTTAAAATTGATGCCTTACTTTACATTTTTCAGGTTGACCACCAGGCGGGGCTTCTCTCTTGTTGGACTTTCACGCCTGTTGATTTGCTAAATCGCTTTGGCGTTGCTTTACATTTCACGCTAAATTGCTTTGCACTTGCTTTCAATTATGCCTTTGCACTTGCTTTATATTATGACTTGCTTTACTTTTAGTTTAACAGGTCAGCCCTGATACCCTCCTTGCTTTGTGCCGGACCGGATCACCAGCTGATTTGTAGACAATCAACCCCAAGACCCTCCTTGCTGCGTTCCCGACCGGCTTGCCAGTTGATTTGTCAAGATGTTCAAATTGCCTTGCACTTGCTTTCAATTATGCCTTTGCACTTGCTTTATATTATGACTTGCTTTACTTTTAGTTTAACAGGTCAGCCCTGATACCCTCCTTGCTTTGTGCCGGACCGGATCACCAGCTGATTTGTAGACAATCAACCCCAAGACCCTCCTTGCTGCGTGCCCGACCGGCTTGCCAGTTGATTTGTCAAGATGTTCAAATTGCCTTGCACTTGCTTTCAATTATGCCTTTGCACTTGATTTATATTATGACTTGCTTTACTTTTAGTTTAACAGGTCAGCCTTGATACCCTCCTTGCTTTGTGCCGGACCGGATCACCAGCTGATTTATAGACAATCAACCCCAAGACCCTCCTTGCTGCGTGCCCGACCGGCTTGCCAGTTGATTTGTCAAGATGTTCAAATTGCCTTGCACTTGCTTTCAATTATGCCTTTGCACTTGCTTTATATTATGAACCGCTTTACTTTTAGCTTAGCAGGTTAACAGGTCAGTCCCGAGACCCTCCTTAC
This sequence comes from Petunia secreta, assembly GCA_029990175.1. Lineage (NCBI taxonomy): Eukaryota > Viridiplantae > Streptophyta > Magnoliopsida > Solanales > Solanaceae > Petunia > Petunia secreta. Next base: position 5,899,445 of record JARKIP010000053.1, read on the forward strand.
TTCGTGCCGGACCGGTTCGCCAGCTGATTTGTTCGACAATCAACCCCAAGACCCTCCTTGCTTCATGCCCGACCGGCTTGCCAGTTGATTTGTTAAGATTGTTGAAAATGCCTTGCACTATGCCTTCGCATTTGCTTTATTGCTTCACCAGTGGATGGGAAGACAATTATCAAAGATATTGCAGCTTGCAGTTATAAATTACGTCATGCCTACCATAAGCAATTGGAGGCCTTATTATGAAGCCTATCATAAGCAATTGAATGCTCTTTTATCATCGATCCTACCGTAAGCAATCGGGGGGTCTTATTATAAAGTCTATCGTGAGCAAGCGAAGACTTCATTAGCATTGAAGCCTACCATAAGCAATTGGAGGCCTTATTTTGAAGCCTATCAAAAGCAATTGAAGGCTCTTTTATCATTGATCCTACCGTAAGCAATCCGGGGGGGGGGGTCTTATTATCAAGTCTATCGTGAGCAAGCGAAGACTTCATTAGCATTGAAGCCTACCATAAGCAATTGGAGGCCTTATTTTGAAGCCTATCATAAGCAATTGAAGGCTCTTTTATCATTGATCCTACCGTAAGCAATCGGGGGGTCTTATTATCAAGTCTATCGTGAGCAAGCGAAGACATCGTTATTTTGAAGCCTATCATAAGCAATTGAAGGCTCTTTTATCATTGATACTACCGTAAGCAATCGGGGGGTCTTATTATCAAGTCTATCGTGAGCAAGCGAAGACATCGTTATCATTTGAAGCATACCATAAGCAATTGGAGGCATTATCATGAAGCCTATCATAGGCAATTGAAGGCTCTTTTGTTATTGTTCCTACTGTCAACCATCAGTTTCTCAAAGATTATTCGCCTTGTCGCATATGCAGCGCAAATCTATTTCTTCTTTTGTCATTATAGCTTTTTCTTTATTATTCACTCGTTTTCTAATGCATTTACTTTAAATTTGCAGAAATTGAACATCAGATTCAGTAAGAACTGAAGGCATTCAACAATTTGCAGCACTATAAATACAAACAACACCAATCAAGTTGACAATGCAAATGATTTGGCTTGACAGATCATTCAAATTTACTCTTGCGGCATCTAAGCATTATGTTGGATTATTGCTGAAAAGGCGGCGTTTTTCTATTCTCGCATCTTAACATTGCAATGGAATTTACCTCGTGATATTGATAGACAAGTCGGCTGGAACACCGCTTTCGGAGTGTTTCGCGATGTCGGTTGTCTTGCAATATTGGCATTTATTAATAGTTTAAGACAAGTCGGCTGGAACACCGCTTTCGGAGTGTTTCGCGATGTCGGTTGTCTTGCAATATTGGCATTTAATGATAGTCTAAGACAAGTCGGCTGGAGCACCACTTTCGGAGTGCTTCGCGATGTCGGTTGTCTTGCAATATTGGCATTTTACGATTCGTTCTCACTTTACTTATTGTCTTGCTTTACTGTTTCAGAATAAGGATCAGCTTAGAGGTTCTCCGGGCGGAGTACTTTGTCAGTTGATCGAAGGAAGAACTTATCAATGATACCGAAACCCGCATATACAATTTTATCACTTTAACTATTTCTTATTCCAATTATGACAGTTTATTAGCATTTGCACGCTTACTGTTTGTTGAGATTATTACAGGATTTTTAGCAGCACTGCAGCAGCTTTGGAGCATAACATAGAGCTTTTCTTAGCAATAAACCGGGCAATCGTTGATATGAGCTAGACTCGTCAACGAAGACCTGAAGAATCGCACCCGCATAAGTCATCCACCCTAGAGGTAAGTCTCTTGTTAACCCTGAGTCTGAGATTTGAGATTAAAGACAAGATGACTCGGTTATCGAGGTGCAGTGGAAGCTATGTCCGTGTAAACCCCTCTTTATGGGTGTGTCGTCGACCACATTTTCATAACTTGGGTAATTACAAGCCTCTTTTCCCGCGCTTGAGTAGTCGTTACTATCTCGTCTTTGATTTTCAAATCGCGTCGAACTACATATGGCCTGATTCTCTTTCAGCCCGAGATATGTAGGCAACTCGGAAACCGAAGTTCGGCCATGTCCATAAGCCTCGCATTTTGATCCCAGGAATCGAAGTCTTGGCTTTACCGTGACAAAATTAGGTTTCACGTCAACTTTCTTTACCCTGAAAACTCTTTCATCCTTTTCGGGTAAAGAGGGGCAGCTGTTGACACCCAATTTTGTCCCGGATTTTAATTAAAAGTATAATAATTTTAAAATTAAGTTTAATTTTGAAGATTGCAAATAAATAGCTAATTTTAAAGGAAAATGGCCAAAATCGCAAATCGTCCCTTCATTTGCAGCGTGTTATATAATTATTTGTTTAATTTAATAAAGGGCTAAATATGTTCTTAAATTGCAATTTAGAATTATTTTTGCAAAGCCCGTATAACACAAAACCAAACCCATTATTCACCTTCTCCACCCTTAACATCAAAAAGAAAACCCTACCGACCCTCATTTTAGAAATCAGCCGTGCCCCTTCTTTTTTTTGGGGGTTTTCCATTCACAACACCTATACACATTCATCATCATCACCACTCACAAAACCCCACCCTACAATAACACTAAAAAAACCCGGCATCCCTCACCCGTTCATCTCCCTCTCCTCCATTTTCACACACACATAAGTCCTCTCCTCAGACCTCACCAAAAACCCCCACAATACACTCAGCCTCTCATTCATCTCCCACACAAAAAACGATCCCACACGCGCCATTACAAAAGAACATCGGCCGAGCCCCTTTTCTTCTCCCTTTAAAAAAACCCAGATCTAAAACAGAGTGAGATAATAAATCGAAGCAAAAAGGGATCGGGGTATGGTTGATTGACGGCGACCTTGGTGGTGTCGTTTGGTTTTGATCGGTAATATTAGATGTTTCCCATTTCTTTTCTCCGATTTGTGACTGAAATAGATCGAAAAACAGTGCTGGGGACATCGAAATAAGGAAAACGGGGATGGGGTAGTAGTGACACCACCGGATTCCGTCTCCTCGCCGGAGAATCAGGTCGGAGTCGCTCCTCCTCCCTGTACCTGTGGTGCTGCTCTGTTCGTTGGAAGAACTGTATTATTGTTTGTTTGTTTGAAAAATCTGATTTGCAGCTATTCTCACCGGAGTATTTGACTTCCGGTCACTTCCTCGTTTCTGTTGTTTATTGATTTATGTTTATGGATTTGGTTATCTTGGCGAGTTTGTTCTGCGCATCATTCATTGATTCTGGGTTTTTCTGTTTGCCTTGCGTATTTCACTGGTTGCACTGATTATTGTTTCTTATGAGAAATATCAGTTTGACCCATCACTTGGTTTCTTTTGGTTATGCGTTTGATCCATTCTACGCAGTTTGACTCGTTTGTGTTGTGGTTATGCAGTTTGACCAATGGATTTTGAACATATGTTGCATCAAGGCCTATGAAAAAATAATTCATTCGGGACCTATGGACTGATATTGAACTTGATACTGCACATTGGCCAATGAAAATATATTATATACGTATTGAAGCCTACCCAATGAATTGACGGATTTCGAACGGATACTACACTTGAACAGTCCCGTCCCCGTGTCCCTAAAGCAAAAAGGCGATGATGAATGCATTTTAATGCTAAACAAGTTGAATAGAGTAGTGGGTTTGGTGCTTTGGCACGGCAACACGGCCCGGGCTCCGTGTTTGCAACCGTACCAAATCCCGAGCCTCTATTCGACGCGCCATACAAACCTGAGCCTAAATTTTGCAAAAACAAAACCCCTTTATTATTATTATTATATTATTATTATTATTATTATTATTATAATTATATATATATTTTTATTTTATTATTATTATTATTATTATTATTACTATATTATTGTTATTTTATTTCATTAATTATTATACCTTATTATCGTACTAATCCTATTTTACTTGTTTGTTTTGCGAGGTACATATTGGCGCGAATAATTTATGGACGAGTTTGACTAATTCACGAACGGGAATAACCCATTGCATTAAAGGCATTTGGGGATTGAATCCGGACCTGAGCATTCAGAAATAAGACTTAGGAATTTTAGAAAATCCAAGGCTCCCGCGAGTTGATCATTTCCCGGGTTTTATCTTTAAACTTCGCATTACTTTCCCTGGATATTTATGCAAATAAATGTGTAAAATACTTTATTTATCAATAATATTTGATTGATTGGTATATTGCTTTACTTTATGTGCATTATCCTTTTATTTTTGAAGTCGTTATTTAATTTATTGCAAACTGGGGCAAGTTAGCAAAATGCGTGCAAATTAAAATATTTTTCATAACCAAGTTTTTTTATTTCAATTAATTATTTTAGATAAATTTTCTAGAAAAGTATATTTTGCAAATATTTTGGAAATCTGTCGGATTAACCGTATTTTACAGAATTTCGGAAGTGCCTTAAAAACCTTCTTCCGAAATTAATAAAACCTCTTACCTTTAGAATCTCTGAAAGAAAGACCGTCTTTTTTTATAAAAATGAAGTTTTTGCACGCATTTGTTAATTTAGTTTCCTGTTTTTCTTAAATTGGGTGGCGACTCCAAAAACTCCAAAGGAGTTAGCCCATCCTGTCGATATTCTGAAATTTATCCCTTTCGGGGTAATTTTGGGGTTCAACAAATCTCCTTTTATTAGCCATAATATCCTTGATGTACTTAGCATATTTTGGAACATCTCGTAAAAGTTCCACCAAAGGAATATTGACTTGTACTTGACTCGAGATCTCCAAAAATTTCTGACAAGCTGCGTCAATTTTTTGCTTTTGAAGCCTTTGAGGGAAAGCCGGTGGTGGTCTAACAACATCGACTTCGGGCTGCTTCTCTACCACTTTTTTAGCTTGTTTTTCAGTTTCTTTTTCATTGTTTGGCACTAGTTCACCAAAAGACTTCTTTGGTTTTGGAGGCACTTCATCTAAAGCTCGCCCATTCCGCAAAGTAACGGCTTGAACATATTCTTTTGGATATTTTTCAGTGTCGCTATACAAGGCACCATGTGGTCTAGTATTTTGTGCTCCAGCTAGCTGACCCATTTGGCGTTCTAAGTCCTTTTGAGCATTAGCAAGATCCTTTATGGCTTGTGCATTGGCTGCATTGTCGGCTAAAATTTTCTGCTGGCTGGCTAACATCTGCTTCATCAAATCTTCGACTGAATTGGATATCTGTTGTGGCTGAGCCTGAGGTTGGAAATTTTTATAGCTATTCTGAGCTCTTATATTACCTTGATTGGCTTGGTTACCACCCCAAGAGAAATTTGGATGGTTACGCCAGTTGGGATTATATGTATTACCAAACTGAGTCTGATTTTGTGTCTGATATCTATTTTGATTTCCCACATAACAAACTGACTCTGGGTTGGCAGGGCAAACATCAGCAACGTGATCTTCTCCACAAACTTCACAATAGCTTTGGAATTGTTGCACTTGCTGAACAGGTTGAACTTGTTGCTGAGTTGGTGGTATTGATAGCTTACTGATCTGGCTGGCTAAAGCATTCATCTTTGCAGTTAGCGCTGACAAGGCATCCAATTGAAGTACTCCAGCGGTCTTTTGACTTGAAACTCTACCATCACCCTGCCAGTTGGGATTACTTTGAGAAAATTTATCTAATAGTTCGTAAATCTCATTAAAGTTCAAGACCAAGACTTGGTCACCCGCAGCAGCATCTACCACGAACTTTGTATGAGCATTCAGTCCTTCCATGAAGGTATGAGCCAACACTTTATTAGATTGGTTGTGGTGTGGGCAATCTCTCAAGAGCGCTTTGAATCTCTCCCAAGCTGAATATAAAGATTCCCCTCTCGCTGTCTGAATGACATGATCTCACTCCGTATCTTAGCAGTTTTAGCAGAGGGATAGAATTTAGCCAAAAATTTCTTAGCCAAAGCATCCCAAGTTGTGATAGACCCAGGCTTTTCAGCCTTTAACCACTTCTTTGCTGCCCCAATCAATGAAAACGGGAAGAGTGTCAATCGAACATAATCAGTTGAGACGCCTGATGGAGTGTAGGTGTCGCTGATCTCTAAGAAATTCATGATATGTTGTTGTGGATCCTCATGTAGTAATCCAGCATACTGCCCCGTCGCATGTAATAGCTGTATCATGCTGGGCTTATTCTCAAAATGTCCAGTAATCGCAGTTTTAACAATACTCAGAGCCACCCCATCCAAATGAGGGAGAGCGACATCTCGCACTGCTAAAGCTTGATTTTCTGCCATTCCTACAGGTAGAGGAGCAAGTACTAATTCAAGTGTTCTACGATCTCTTGCTTCTCTCCTCAACCGATGTAAAGTTCTTTTAGGTTCGGAATCAAAAGGTTCGAAGTTGTCGTCCTTCTTATCCTTTCGCATGCAAGAACTATTACCTGAAATATCACAAAAACTCAAAACAAAATAATTAAACCTGAATAGACAATAATTAATCGTTCAAAAAGAAAATAGTCAATTATTCAGTCCCCGGCAATGGCGCCAAAAACTTGTTGCTCCCAAACGCACACGCAAGTATACGTGGTCGCCAAGTAATAAAGTGATAAGATCAAGTATCGTCCCACAGAGACTGTTGTTAACCATTAACAGAATTAAACACTTTCGAATTATCTAAACAAGCAGAGTTGGTTTCGTGGATTAAAGATGTAACTAAAAATTAAAACTTTAAACTAAAATTATAACTAAAGCAAGTAATTTGATCAAAACACACAATCAACATTTTGGTTATCACGGGAAGGAACTATTCCAGGGTTATGGGATATCTGCCAATCCTGCTGAATTCTTCAGTTAATTTGAATAATTAATTCATCTGGGTTACTAATCGACATGGTTAATTTTACTTATAGGAATCTTCCGATTTCCAACTCTTCTATTTAGGTTAATCTAACGCCTATATTCCTATGAAATTAGAATTAACAAAAATGCATTAAGAATTCTTGTAAAGTGATTAAGCAAGGCAAAAAATGTATATTCCTATCCTAGTTGCGAATCCGTTCCCCGATGCCCAGGTTCAAGAACTTACCCTATTCAATCCTATTGCAATCTAGAATTCCCTTTCCCAAGTTCAATTCAAGATTCGTAGATAGTATTTAACTGCTGGCCAAACAATCAAATAATTGAGCACAACATATGAATAAATAACCCAAAATGATAAATTAATTAAATCAAACTAACTCTCAAATATCAACGTTCATGACAAACCCATAACCCTAGAACGAAGAATTTAGCTACACATAGTCATGGTAGAAATCCCACAATTAATTTGAAATAACATAAGTTGTAAGAAAGAAGAAGAAAAGGAACCCTATGTAGAATCCTGTTGAAACTGCTCCTAGCTCCTAGCCTTGAATTATATGAATTGATAATCTAAAAATCTGATAAACTAGGAGCTTATATAGAATTACAATTTTCTACTTTACTTGGAATTAGAAAATCCTAATCTAAATTGTAGTTCCAGCTTCATCTTGTTGTAAGATCTTCTTTTCCCAGTTCTTATGGACTTGTATTTTCCAGGGTTTGGCTTGTCAGGTTGAATTTATTGTCCTAGTTGGCTTTGGCTCTGTTTAACTCGCAAGAAAAGACTGTCCAAGAATCTGCACGTTACTTTGGAACTTCAATCAAAATCACATTCTTGCTTGGATGCTTAGCCTCAACTTAGCTTCCTTCAACTTTTGCACCACATGCTCTCTTTCACTCTAAAAATTACTGCAAATCGCCTGTTTAATCCAAACAAAATCAAGTAGTGATATATCAAATAATCATATAGTGTTTGGCATAATTAATCACTAAAACAACTTCAAATATATTAGTATCCATAGGAATTTGACCTCAAAACGTAGGAAAATATGCCCAACATTAGCAGTAGTACAGTTTCTAGTGTATGAGAACACATAGGTGAAAAGGCAGGAGAACATATGGGTAGTGTAGAGAAATAGATATCCCTGTCCGCTGCAGTGGATGATGTGGAAAAGGTTGTTTCTAAAGAAATTCCTCAAGAAGAAAAGGTACAGAAGAGTAGTGTTGTAGGTGATGGTGAAAAAGTTGTTGTTTTTGAACCTGTTGTCCTTGAACATGTTAAAATTGATGAATGGAAGAAGAAAAATGAGGTAGATAGGATTGGAGAATCTTTTAAGGGCTTCTCTGGTAAATCTGGTTTACCTGAGGCCCCTAAGACAGCAGAAGAGGAGGAACTTCACTGGTCATGGTCTGATGAGGAGAATGTTTCTGATAAACAGACTGAAATTGAGGATACTTCAACCTAGAAGTATGATACACCTTAGCTATTAGCTGGCCCTAAAACTGGTAATATTAAAGGTTGGAGTCCTGCTGCTCCAGTTGACCCGGTTGAGTAGTCACAAAGTGAGGGGGAAGAATAGTTGAAAAACAGAACTAGAAAGAGACATATTGAGGATGTGAGTAGTCATGTTGAGACCTAGAGAGTTGAGAAAAAGAGGAGATTGATGTGAGGTACTGGTGAAAGAGTGAGTGCTCCTGGTGTGGAAAAAGAAGTTGAAAAGGAATCAGTAAACAGTGAGTCTGGTGGGATGGCCAGCAAGTTGTTTGAGAGAGCTGATCCTTCTTTTATTGGTAGAAAACCTGCTACCAGGGCTTCTACTAGACAAGAGGAAGAGAAACTTGCTGAGGCTATGAAGAAACAAAGAAAAAAAGAAAGGATTTTGTGGAGGAGTATGAGTATGAGTCTTCTGAGAGTTTCAGATCCCTAAGGAAGAACAAGTGCCCAAGAAAGACTCTATTGATAGGGTAGCATGGTTTGAGCTTAGGAAAATTGTGAGAGGAAAGATATTGGTAGATATAACTTACAATGCCATTGATTTGTTGATTCAAAAACTGGAGGTCCAAAGGTGGAAAAAAATGTTTGAAGAGATTGAAAGGTGGTCTTATAATGAACAGGTAAAGGAGTTCTACATAAACTGTGAAATAGCAGATAGGTGGTTTCTTCAACAGTGTAGGGAGTCCATTTAGTTTTGACAGGAACTTGCTGGGGTAGATGTTGGGAGTTCAAGCTGATGGATATATAGAATATGACAAGTACAGATGGCCTCCTAAGCCTGATGGAATTAAGCCTCTAACAGTCACAATGAGGTTCATTGGGTTGCACAAGTTGAAAAAAGCTAGAAAAGTGCTGAAGAAAAAGATGGAACCTTTTCACTAGCTGGTCTTTGAGTTTGTGATCACGAATGTAATACTAAGAACGGAAAGGTGGAACCAGGCTACCTTTTCGGATCAGACCTATATGGACTTACTTCTGAGAGAGTCTATCGTTAGTTATCCTGAGTTGATGATTAAGCATATTGAAAGGATAGTTGATCCAAAAAGATGAAGGCACAGTTCAGCCTATGGGTTCTTGCTGACACCATTGTTCAGGAACTTCAATGTTCCTCTTGGTGAGTGTGAGTGTTCCATTCTTAAAACAAAAGGCCTCTTTGGAAAGAACTTCTTGACCTCCTGTGATTTCTACAAGGATGAGAAACCAGTTAAGATTGGAAAGAAAGGGAAAAATCTGTAGAGGTGGATGACTCTAGCAGTGGTGAAGAGGATGACAAAGATTAGCTAGTTGAGAGTCTCACAATACAGGTTGGTGAGTTGCAGACTGAGGTGAACAAGTTGAAGCTGCAGCTTGAAGTAAAGGAGCAGGAGGTGGCTAGGCTTACTATTCATAATGACAGGATGGAAGCTGCCTTGGTGATGGAGAGGTGAACCAACTCCATGAACTTAACTGCTCTTGTGCAACACTTCAAGAACCCCTAAACTACCTAGTTCTCATTCCTATTTCCTTATCCCCAACCCTTTCTTCTATTGGTGGTTCCATTTAAGACAATTTGTTTTTTAAATAATTGGTTCATCTAGGTATGGATAATTGTTTAAATTGCTTGATATATGTTGACTCTATTATGTTTTCTATGTTACCTTTCGGGCCCTTGGCTATTCCCGTTAGTTTAACTACTTGATATACTATGAGCTTCTTGCTCAAGACTAGTTTGTGGAATGGATATAATTTGCAGGTGTAATATCTTTTCAATGATGCCAAAAGGGGGAAGAAAGTGTTTCTGGTTTTTGTCAATGGTTGTATTTTGTGACCCTCTTGCTTGATGTATCATTTTTGCTAGCTTGGTCCACTACTGGTGTGAGTAGCTCTTGGTGCCGGGAAAGCTTGCAGTGTTCCTGTTATCCAGCAACCTGGGTTTGTCATCATCAAAAAGGAGGAATTTGTTGACTCTTGGTTTTGATGATTGACAAACAAAGTCTGATAAAGTGCAACAAGTAAGATGCTCTGGAGAAACAATAAGCACTTGGTGCACGTGTAGGTAGCTCCAACAGATCGTAGTTATATTTGTGGAAAAAGTCCAATTACTCAGTGATTGGAATAAATAAGGAAGCTGGATCACAAGAGGATTTTTCTATTCACACGAAAGAGGCGGGAAACTGAAACCCTATCATAAAAGGTATAAAAAGAAAAGAGAAGAGTCCAAGTCAATCATTCACTCATCTAAAAAAAGGCAGAACATATTCTGCAGATCTCATCTTTGGCATTGCACTAGATTACTAAGAGTTAAGACACTATAGTTAGTTGTTCAAACTAGTTTTTTTGTGTTTAAGTATTTCAATTATAAATCTAATTCTGCTTATTGAAGCATTACGTTAGGAATTTTTCTGAAATATTGAAGCGAGTGTTCATTTAGACTAGAGTTTAGTTTTAGTGAATTTAGACTAGAGTTTAGTTTGAGTGAACTTAGAGCTAGTTTGGTTGTAACGTGAATTTGCTCGTGTGTTAGCGATGTTTTAAAAACCCGGATCTGGGTCGTGCTTTTTGCTCCCTTGAGCAAGGAGATTTTCCATGTAAAAATCTTGCGTCTTTGGTTTTTTTTTTCCTATTTTTGTTGAACATGGTTCTCATTTGTGTTGAATCGAAAATCAGTCAGTCTTACTTTTCACCCCTCTCTCTAATGTCACTTTAGGGTACATCAAGTCTATCACCTTACAATATAGTGACCAATCCAAGCCACTTCCAGTACTACCTACTACTGAAAATTGTAGCAACCCCCTTAAGTAGTCCAACCTTAGCACTTGCATGACTAGTCCACGCCGCGAATTCTCCTACAACCTACCACGGTAATTTGTAGTACAAAGACTCCCCTTTAAAAGGCAACAATCTACTATGATTCTAAAATAAACATATATTGGCACAACTCGATCACCTATTACATCGATTAGACAATGAAAAAGAACAAATAAATAACTCTTTCCTAGACCAGGTTCTTCGATATGTCTGTGATATATGCACTCTAAGATTGATTTAGATTTTTCCTTTTGAATAGATCGTAAGTGCATGAAGCCTTCAAGATGTTAAATATAGTGTGTAGGATCATTATTTGCGTAAAAAACCTTTCTTTATCGGACTTGTACTAAGCCCTATTCCATTATGACTTTTTTCATACACGATCTTGTTGTCTTCTTCGACACTAGTAAATTGGTCAAGAATCTTTTACACGTCTTCCAAGAAGCTTCTCCCAGCTATGTCAAGGACTTTTAGGTTTATAAATTTCCATAAAAGAAATCATTTCACCGCCTTTAAGTGAGTCGCAAAATGATAACGAATATAATGCTGCTGGTTTTGCAGAAGCTTCCTCCGCATGAGGTCCATCTCCTAGTCTAACTAAGAATCTGCATCCTCTCCAGGTTCTGCTTGGATTTAGTACTTGGCATAACATAATGCTTTGCTCCATGCACCATTCTTCAGCATAGTGGATTACCCTACGTGAAAGTGAGTTTAACCATGCACAAGCACCATTTGTCATATTAATAAAACTTAAGGGTTAATGAGTTTGTTAATAATCAAAATATTAAAAGACACTTTTCAATCATTCTCCAACAATTGACATATTACAAATTAATAAAGGTATAATATAAAATATTTATTCTTTAAGAAAATTCAACAAATATTTTATTATTACTATGATGGTTAGTTTTAAAACTTTAAAATGGTATTGTTAATGCCTATGTTCTTAATATTTATTTCATCCCTCATAAAATGATACACATATTCCTACATAACATATAAACGTATTGTTTATGTGGGAAACAATTTAAAACTCACAACCAAACAGTGTATTGTCTAAAACTAAATCCTTTGCAAGTTTCATAACGCAAGCAACATAATGTGAATTTGTATGCAAGTATTATACTTATCAAAGTTGCAACCTGACGGTCCTAATTGTATGATTAAGCGGAATTTCATTAATTGATTTAGAGAAGCTAAACTAGTTATCATTGGTCCTCCTGATCTATGAACAAAATACGTCTAACGAGGAGACTTGATTAAGCAGATCTAACAGCTAACCTTCTTTAGTAATATCTATCCTATAGTAGAAGAACTTGTTGAGTAGGTTTACTAAAATTTGTTGCACTAGATGCACTTCTTCAAGACACTAGAAAGATAGGAGGTGGGAGGTGGAATAGTGTCCTCTAATTTTTTCGAAGAACCTTGCTCGTCTATGCACGAACCGCTGTCTTGCCTAGTTTCTTCGATTTACGATATAAACAATAAACAAAACTGAAACTAAAGAACACAGGAATTTTACGTGGAAAACTCTTTGCTCAAGCTCAAGGGAGAAAAACCACGACCCAAACTCTGAGTTTTTATCAAAAAATTCACTAAAACAATGAGCAAGTTTTAGGTTACACACTAATAACCAAAGGACTAAACTCTAGACCATACAATTCTCAAAGCTACACTCTTGCTTTTACAAGTTTTTCCTCATAAGATTCACCTATTACAAAGCTTCTATGAATAAGCAAGTAGATTATAATTTTTATTCAATACAACTCAACTACGCAATCTAAGAACCTTCAAAACAACTAAATCAGCACAGGGTTCTTCGATAGTAGTCTGCTTCGTCCCCTCACATACGATCAACAAGATTGCCTTTTTAATTGCTCTGAACTCTCATAGTGAATGAATGAACATGATTTGGCTAGCCTCAATAATACTTATATAGGGTGTTGAAAACCGTAGCAGTCTTTTACTAGGAATCTTCTCAAATATGGAAAGAGAAGATCTCCTACAATCCCATTCATTGTATGACATTGGTTCTTGTTTTTACTCCTTAGAGGCGCCCAAAGCACAAACTCTTTAGCTGACTAGGACAATTAACTTGTATTCACTCAACCTCTTCTAGTCCTGCATGGATTAGAAATCAACCATCTTTTCGATCAGAAATGCTTTCTTATAAAAACTGGGTCCTTGACTAGGTTCTTTGTTTGTGAATATTCAAACCTCATCATCATCCAACAAATTCCCCTTTTTGATGATGACAAAAAAAATGTTGCCAAGTCTTCCGTACAATCAACATCAAAATAACAAACATAACAAGAACAGTTGAAAGAAGCGCATTTAAATGACACTTTTCCACCTAAAGATGTTATTTCCTCCATCATTCTTTACCGTCATGGTTCATCTTACTGTTCATCTAATACAGGAAGCAAAACTCGGAGGTCCAGTGCAATATCGACATATATATCATGTAGAGAGGTAAATCATTAGCATTTTAAATGAAAAGTCATATGTATTCTATTAAATTGTTATAGGTGGAATACATACACAGCCCCTTGAAGTTGTCATGATTTTTCTCCTGGCCACCTATACTAACCCCATTTCCTTTTGAACACTTGAATATTGCACAAACTATTTCATTTAAACACCTTCCCCTTAAACAATCAACAGACTAAAATGCGTGTGGTTCACACGCGGTGACATGGCAACAAAGCCAATTAGAAAAAGACATGTGGCCTAAAAGAATTAAATAATAGAGAAAATAATGAAAAAAAGAAAGAAATTTTCTCCTCCGCCTCCCATGTTATTGTTCAAAAGGTCATCCATCGCCGGATGTATGTTTTCACTTCGATGGATTTTTCCTACTAACGGTTTTGAGTAACAAGGTTTAGGAATTGAACTTATTTATATCACCTCCAACAAAAGAAAAAAGATCACCATTCAAATCAAACACCATACATCGCATTCATACATCAATAAAAAATGATCACCATTTCTCAACTAAAACCACATCAAATTACTCTACAATAAAAGTAATCCACTCACACAATACAACCTTAAAAATGCATTCTTTTTCAAGAAATTAAAGACAACCCCTTTCCGAGCAAAGATAACACAAACTCCTCCATTTACAAACCCAAAACCTTACAACAACATCTGATAAGAATAAGAATACACCAACTAATAGAATTTCAAAGTTTCATGATCCTAATATGTCCGTATAAGAAGAGTTTGCATTTTTCTTTTTCGTGAGTTTATCGATGTATTAAGATTTGAGTTGTGGTGGAAAATCAGTAAATTAAATTGAATACGAAAGAGAAGGCGGTGAGGGGAAATGTAATGAAAAGGAGAAGAGAGATAAGGCGGTTCAAGGTGAGGGGTGAGTGCTCCAGTGGTAGAGATGTGGACGTGGCAGGGCTGTGGCAGCAAAGAGAACTAAAGGAAAATTTGAGATTTCTTTTTTGCAACAAAAATAGGAATAAGACAAATGGATTATAATTTTTAATTTTTCGTTTTTTTCTTGTAGTGAGGGACCATATAGCAGGATAATGTAAGTATTTCAACTCTCCTTAGATGTGTTTAACACATGTGTAGTGATGTCAGCTACTTGTGTTTAAATGAAACATATTCTATTAACTTTAGGTGTTCAAAAGGAAATAGGGTCAATATAGGTGGCCATGAGGAAAATCGTGACAATTTTATGGGGTTGTGCATGTATTCCGCAATTATTATATCTTGTAACTTATTGCCTATTATTTTTGTAGGGAATTAGGTAATTTTAAGTCGTTCGTACAAAATAAGGAACGAGCAAGAGGCTTCTATAACAGAGGGTTACTTAGCCGAAGAGTATCTTACCTTTTTTTCTCGGTATATGGAGGATATTGAGACAAGGTTCAATAGACTTAGGCGCGTTTGGGATGAATAAGTAGGAGCTCCTGAAAATCTCCCTTTATCTCCTATGCAGAAACTACAAGCTCATGAAATGTGAAATAGTCACACCATCTGTGGAGTGAGCAACTCTTACGAAGTTTATATTTTTTTCATTGTAATGTATGATACTTGGAATTCATGTAGTATTTTTCTACCAGACATGCATCATGGAAGTCACGTCTTTTTACTATTAATGTAACTATTTCATGTAGTGAATTTAGACAACACATAAAGAGAAGTTCAAGAGGAAGGAGACCTTCAACTACCGAAATAAAGTGGAGAGTTAACAAGAAATTTGTTGATTGGTTCTATAAACGGGTTAGTAAGCAGTACATAGTTTATATTTCCTTTTGAATTAGGAACCTTGAACATGAGTTCATTTTGATTCAAATTATGAATCTAGACATAATAGAAACAATGTCTACTAATCTAAAGTTTCTAGCATGAGGTCCACCAATAATGCAAGAAACTTTCCTGCATACAACATCAATGGGTTCAAATTTTGAACCTTGGCTCGAGAAGATGGTCTGAAAACACATAATCATTGAGTTTTTTTTAACCTCTACCATATCATGCGTTGAAAGTAGTGTTGACGGGAATTTAAGGAAAGCAGACTTACCATATAATGGGAAGTTAGAGGATATAATTGAGATTAATTATCATGGTCGGTTCAAGGTTGTTCTTTTCAAATGTAAATGGGTTGACACTACTCGAGATAGAGGGTATAAGAAGGACATTTGGAATTTTAGTTGTATTAATTTTTATAGGCTGACTCATACTAGTGAACGTGAAGAACATGAGCCTTACATCGAAGCATCTCAAGCAGAAATAGTGTACTATGTGGATGATGTGCTCAATGAAGGGTGGAGTATTGATGTGTATGTAAAGCCAAGTGAAGGATTCATGCATATACACAAAATTTACACTAAATAGATTAAGTAAAGTATAAATCTGATAGCTTACTTGTTCTCCCTATAATCTGAAGCGGTAGGATCCTGACCACGAGTGGAATTACTAGCCATCAGTTGTTGTTACGTTCTTAATGGAGCAACACCTTTTTCCACAGTCTAAACATTCAAAATTTGGTATAAAGAAGAGTAGGAGAAAGTACGTACTATTTATCTAAGTGTTTTACTGCATATATAACAGTATATACAATAGTTGTCCTCTTATAGGACTCTACTAGGTAACTTATCCTTTTTTACCTGGATAGACTTTAAGAGCACCCCTTTATGGGTGGACTCTTCATCAGATAAGTCCAACACCAAGAAATGATACGGAATAAAATAAACACGAATAAAAGATAAGGGAGTGAGACTTGTCTCGAACTCCCTACAAGGTAACCACGAAGAACTTGTTCCGTGATACCCTCGTATTGGTGTCAAGATTCGCCTACAACTATGCAACTACCTTCGAGTCGACAAAGAACTCACAAGTAGAATGATCGGGGGGTTTGGGGATCAACTAGCTCACCTAGAAGACTCAAACTGACTC
Organism: Petunia secreta; assembly: GCA_029990175.1. Classification (NCBI taxonomy): domain Eukaryota; kingdom Viridiplantae; phylum Streptophyta; class Magnoliopsida; order Solanales; family Solanaceae; genus Petunia; species Petunia secreta. Next base: position 5,915,942 of record JARKIP010000053.1, read on the forward strand.
AAAGGGATTTTCATTCAAAGAGACTCTCTCTCTTGAACTTGTTCATTCATTCATACATCAAAGCTAACTAAGTAAAATGCAAAGCTAATGGAGTATTTATAGGCCTCATCTAGACATTAATGAAAGGCCTAAAGTACCCTTAAGTAGATTCTAAAGTCATAAGCCACGTAGGGCTATAATAGGAATTACATAGGATTAAAATTAGAATTCCTGTCAATCTTCAGCAAAACAGGCGCCCCACCTAGTGTAGTAGGCGCCCCGCCTAGTTACTCTGCAGTGGGGAGTAGGCGCCCCGCCTAGTTTCTCTGCAGTGGGGAGTAGGCGCCCCGCCTCTATAAAGGGGTGGACCGCCCATTAGAACTTCAGAGAGTTGGGTAGGCGGTCCGCCTAGTAAGTGGGCGGTCTGCCTGCTGTTGACACCCAATTTTGTCCCAAATTTTATCAAATTTAATAAATTATGGTAATATTTTATAATTGAGGTTAGTTTGAAAATTAGATAAAATAATGACAATAAAAGATGATCAATTGAAGTTTCAAAGAAAAGTGCTAAATTTGTAAAATCCCACCAATTTTAACCCACTCGTGCAACCCATTCACTTTTTTTAATTAATTCTAAAATTGCGGCCAAATCCGCTCCCCCCTAAGCACTAGCCTATTTGTGCAAATCCTCTACCTATATATACATACTTATATCAAAACCCTAGCCCCCAATCACTATTCATCATCTTCCCCACCATTACCACACAAAAAATCAGATCCAAAACACAATTCTCCCATCTACACAACCAAAAAAAATCAGACATATCCCACGAGGACCCCACTGGTCCTCTTCACCTTCTCAAGAACACACATCACACGCAGACCTCACTGGATATTCTTGGGTCTTCTTCTTCATTGGTCTCCTCCTTTACTCCATACTAACACCAACACGCACATACACAGTACCCCCTCTTGGTCCTCTTCTTCCTTAACAGAGCACCTCTCACACACACACCAACTCCACCGTCATCTCCAACACCCACAACTTCCTTTGCTATACACATACATAAATGGGCAAAAACAGATAGCACCGCACACACGCCATACCAGATCAGGGAGTGAGGAGATCAGGGGTGGGGGTGCGGATCGACAACGGGAGACCCACAGTAAAATATGGAACTTGGGGTGGCAGCGACGCTACTGTTCTCTCACCGGAGAAACAGCTATTTGTCGTTCCCCTATTTCTCCTCCGACATTTGGTGATATCGTTCTGTTTGTTTATCCTATCATTGCCATTTTGATTTTTCCTATCGTGTTCTGCTCTTTTAATTTTGCTGCAGGAATCAAAAAGGGAGTGGAGTTTGCAGCGACGCCGCCGTTGAGAGCGGCTAGGCAGTCGCTCCTCCATACTCTCTGTCGTCGTTGTCTTTCTGGATCAGCGCCACCTTTGTTTCTAATGTTTGGATCAGATTCTATTTACCCATTTTCCTTTGCAGATCTTGTAATAAGCTTTGGAGAGTTATTTGACCCTCGTCAAACCGTTGGAGAGCACCTCCACTGGTTATTTTGTTCTTTTCCGTATTTTGGAGTTGAACATTTGGTTTATTGGCTTCTTGTGATTATAATTGTATCTCTCAATGCTACTGGCTATGTTGACTCATTTGGTTCATTGTTTCAGGAGCCATAAACTTGTCATCTGATGTTACAGCTTATTTCTGGACACATGCACGCACTGACTCGAACGAGTATTGCAAGGCTAATGAAAAAATATATATACACGTATTGAGGCCTCGGGATTAATTTGAACATGATACTACACTTGAACGGTCCCGTCCCCGTGTCCCCAAAGCAAATAGGCGATGATGAATGTATGCACTTTAACGCAAAGCAAGTTGAATAGAGTAACGGAATTGGTACTTGGCATGGTAACACGAACCGGCAGGCGTGTTTTCATCCGTAGCAACATCCCGAGCCTCTACATGACGCGCCATACAAATCTGAGCCTAAATTTTGAAAAACAAACCCCCATTACTTTATTATTATTATTATTATTATTATTATTATTACTATTATTATTATTATTATATATTTTATCTTTATTATTACTTTATTATTATTACTATTATTATTATTACTTTATTAATTTATTATTAGCATTTTATTTTCATTGGTTATTACGCTTTATTATCGTACTAATCCAATTTCATTTTGTTTGTTTTGCGAGGTACCTTTGATTGAATGAATATGCCGCTCCCGGGTTCTACCTTTTGAACTTATTCTCATTATTTATATAGTTAGACTTGATAGAATTTGTACAATTTATTTGTAAAATGAACCTTTGATTATATATGATTATTTGATTGATTGCTTTACTTTATGTTCATTGCCTTTTATTTTAAAGTCGTTATTTAATTTATTGCAAACTGGGGCCATTTAGCAAAATGCGTGCAAATTAAATATTCTTTATAAATAAGTTTTATTTCAATTAATTATTTTTAGATAAATTTTCTAGAAAAACATATTTTGCAAATGTTTTGGAAACCTGTCGGATTAACCGTTTTTAACGGAATTTCGGAAGTGCCTTAAAAACCTTCTTTCGAAATTAATAAAACCTCTTACCTTTAGAATCTCTGAAAGACCATCTTTTTCCAAAAGCGGAGTTTTTGCACGCATTTGCTAATTTGGTTCCCTGTTTTCCTTAAATTGGGTGGCGACTCCAAAAACTCCAAAAGAGTTAGTCCATCCTGTCGATATTCCAGAATTTATCCTTTTCTGGGTAATTTTTGGGGTTCAACAGCATGGCGACTCCGCTGGGGAACAATAAAGGTTTTGATCATAAAGGTTTCCAATTGTTTGCAACTAGCATGTCTAATTTATTTGCTTTATTATATCTGTTTGTTTGGTTTTCCTTATAAAGCATGTATTATATTTATTTGTGCATAGTCTACATTCCGTTCATATTTCCTCCCTCATGGACCCTGTCAATTCTCTTTAATCTCCTCGATTTCATCAAGGGGGCCCGCGTGATGGGCAATAATACAGGAAGGGCATTGTCCTTCCTAACTCTTTGAATTTCTTTCGTGTCACCAAAGTTAGTTGGGGTATGGTTTGCCTGGTTTTGTCATGGCCGGTTTTACTGGTTTATGGGGCCAGGTTTATCTCGCATAGGTCGAGTCAGCCTCAACCGTTAGCCCACTCTTAGAAGAAGATTAGGTCATGCATGCATATACACCTTAGTTTGGACCCGGTCCTTGATACCGTTTCCAAGAATTAAGAAACCGCCCTTTTGTTGACGGGTTATTGAATCCCAACGACACTGGATATCATGTGATCGTGTGGATATTATAACGAATCTCAAACCATTTGCCATGTCAAATTTGAGAAGTTGACAATTATGTCGGTTTTTTTTTTATCTCAGATGTTGTATTGACAAAGGGCTTGTGTCGTTATAATAACCACATGTGCGTTCAACTTGACAATTAGGCCTACCTCTGGCATAAAGAGGCACCTTACAGGGTAGGACGCGTTTGCATATTTATTTACGCTCAACTACTTGTGATTGTCACATGTTAATTGCTTACCTTGCTTTATTTGCTCAAAATGCGTTAAATACTAGGTGTTGCTTGCTTGTATGCAATCCTATGAATGACATGAACACTATCTTAGTTACCCTTTGAGAGGTTTCTTTTATTTATTTATTTATTTATTTATTTATTTTAATATTTTCGGCAAATGTTGGATTTGTGAAGTGGCTGACCATTCACCACGCAAAGGATTCCAGATTTGATTGATGGTAGACGCTCTAGCTCGTGAACGATGCAGCACCAGAAGTTAATGGCATTGTTTGAAAGAACTTGGCAATTGAACTTAGTAGCATTATTTTCGATTTTAATTCACATTGAGGCCCTGAATTGCATTGTACTTTAAAGCTTATGTTAATCTGAATCAACTCATTTTGAATTTATGAAAGTTGAAATAAAATGCATCGCATTCTTATTATATTATTTACGCTTACATTAGTTTCTGTTTCAAAGTTAAAATTGATAAACCTGCCAAAGCTTTGCTTGTGACGTATGGCAAAACAACTTAACAAATTGAAAGCGATGCACTGAAAAGTTATTGTCTGCGCTCTTTGGATATCGCACTATCTATTAGAACTTCAACTGGGGCAGCTTTTATTTGTTTGTATGGCGTTGAAGCAGTGTTGCAGAAGTACGCAGGATCTGATTCCCAAGGAGGGATACGTAGGCTCCCCCATCGGGCTCGACCCTTTACCATTAAATTTTTATTTTCCCCCAAGGACAACTGGGGCAATTTTGCAAAACGAGTTGGAGATGCGAAAGATAATAACTGGGGCAGAAATTTGCAAGAAGGAGCCTTGGTTGTTAAAGATGAGTTGGCAAAATCTCTATAATTGGCTAAGCAAACAGTGCAAAGTCCAAGGCAAAGGACGTTCAGTTTGTTTTAAGATATGTCACAAGTTTAAGTCAGGCAAAAATTTTCAAAATGCATGACTTTATTTGCATGCTTGCTTTACTTACTATATTGCATTAAATTAATTTACCCTTGCCTCTATTTTTCAAAAACCTATGCTATTTGAGTTCATGAGCCAAGTTTCTGAAAGTAATTTGCAAATCCAAGTCCAATGAAGACGAGGAAGCAGCAGAAGCAACAAGATCAGGATGAAGTCTACACAAATCAAACGTTTTCCCCTCCCTTCCCAAAACTAAAAACTTTTCTTTGAGAGCAGGGACATTAAGACCCGCAACTGAAGATATACATCTTAACAAGTCAATCTCCAAGATTCTCATCGCTAGGATTGCAATGATATTTGGATAAAGCTCGTGCTTCATGACCCGACGCTTTTTCCAATTTGCCGAAAGGCGGCATTTCTATTTCCCATAACTCTTGCAAATTATCAAGAATATCTATTTCATTTCCTTTCCCTTTATGAGAACACTTACTAACGTTCCATTTCTTTTACAGATATTGCCAATCCTGGGGGCTTACTTTATTTTGTAGTCAAAACCATTCCTCCGTGGAAGAGTTCAAAGAGTATCATGTATTCACGCTTTCGATAAGCGTCTTTGTATTTTCACGCTTCCGGTAAGCGTCTTTTATACGTTCATGCTTCCGGTAAGCGTCTTTATGTGTTTACGCTTTCGGTAAGCGTCATTATGTGTTCACGCTTCCGGTAAGCGTCTTTATGTGTTCATTCTTCCGATAAGCGTCTTTATATCTCACGCTTTCGATAAGCGTCTTTATATTTCACGCTTTCAATAAGCGTCTTTATGTGTTCACGCTTCCGGTAAGCGTCTTTATGTGTTCACGCTTCCGGTAAGCGTCTTTATGTTTACGCTTTCGATAAGCGTCTTTGTATTTCACGCTTTCGATAAGCGCCTTTATATCTCACGCTTCCGGTAAGCGTCTTTATGTGTTCACGCTTCCGGTAAGCGTCTTTATGTGTTCACACTTTCGATAAGCGTCTTTATGTTTACGCTTTCGATAAGCGTCTTTGCTTTTATATTTCACGCTTCCGGTAAGCGTCTTCATGTGTTCACGCATTTGATAAGCGTCTTTATATTTCACGCTTCCGGTAAGCGTCTTTTATGAGTTTACGATTTCTATAAACGTCTTTATATTTCACATACATATTTTAATAGCTTTACATTGCTAATAAGTTTGTTAAGACATGCAGGATAATGTGAATATTCCGGACGTATTACAATCCAAGATTGCATTCAAATTAACTCCTCATAACTTAAAGCATTATGCTTTGTCATGAGTTATGGCCGAATAGGCGGCTTTTCTACCCCTATGACTTTCATTCCTAATAGGCGACAAAGCCGAGGCTTGTTTTGTGTTTTCAAAACTAAGCCAAATAGGGCATCGCTTTATTTCAGGTTGACTATTGGCTACGACGATTCACTTTGTTGGACTATCTCGCCTATTTATTCGCCAAATGGCTCTTGCATTGCTCTACATTCCCGCACTGCTTTTCTTTATAATTGATGCCTTGCTTTACGTTTTTCAGGTTGACCACCAGGCGGGGCTTCTCTTTTGTTGGACTTTCACGCCTGATTGATTCGCTAAATCGTTTTTGCGTTGCTTTACATTTCACGCTAAATTGCATTGCACTTGCTTTCAATTATGCCTTTGCACTTGCTTTATATTATGACTTGCTTTACTTTCAGGTTAACAGGTCAGTCCCGAGACCCTCCTTGCTTCGTGCCGGACCGGTTCGCCAGCTGATTTGTTCAACAATCAACTCCAAGACCCTCCTTGCTTCATGCCCGACCGACTTGCCAGTTGATTTGTCAAGATTGTTCGAATTGCTTCGCACTTGCTTTAAATTATGCCTTCGCATTTCCTTTGTATTACGTCTTGTTTTACTTTTCAGGTTAACAGGTCAAAACCGAGACCCCCCTTGCTTCGTGCCGGACCGGTTCGCCAGCTGATTTGTTCGACAATCAACCCTCCTTGCTTCATGCCCGACCGGCTTGCCAGTTGATTTGTCAAGATTGTTTAAAATGCTTTGTACTATGCCTTCGCATTTTCTTTATTGCTTCGCCAGTGGATGGGAAGACAATTTATCAAAGATATTGCAGCTTGCACTTACAAATTACGTCATGCCTACCGTAAGCAATCAGGGGCCTTATTATGAGTCTATCATGAGCAAGAGAAGACTTCATTAGCATTGAAGCCTACCATAAGCAATTGGAGGCCTTATTCTGAAGCCTATCATAGGCAATTGAAGGTTATTTTGTTATTGATCTTACCGTAAGCAATCGGAGGTCTTATTATCAAGTCTATCGTGAGCAAGCGAAGACTTAATTAGCATTGAAGCCTACCATAAGCAATTGGAGGCCTTATTCTGAAGCCTATCATAGGCAATTGAAGGCTCTTTTGTTATTGATCCTACCGTAAGCAATCGGAGGTCTTATTATCAAGTCTATCGTGAGCAAGTGAAGACTACATTAGCATTGAAGCCTACCATAAGCAATTGGAGGCATTATTCTGAAGCCCACCATAGAAAATTGAAGGCTCTTTTGTTATTGATCCTACCGTAAGCAATCTGGGGTCTTATTATCAAGTCTATCGTGAGCAAGCAAGGATATCATTATCATTTGAAGCCTACCATAAGCAATTGGAGGCATTATTCTGAAGCCTATCATAGGCAATTGAAGGCTCTTTTGTTATTGATCCTACCGTAAGCAATCGGGGGTCTTATTATCAAGTCTATCGTGAGCAAGCGAAGATATCATTATCATTTGAAGCCTACCATAAGCAATTGAAGGCATTATTATGAAGCCTATCATAAACAATCAAAGGACGCTATTGTTATGGAGCCCATTGTAGGCTCAATCATGATTTATGGCCGAAAGGCGGCATTTCTATCTCTTATAATTCTTGTAAATTTTAAACATATCCGTTTCATTTCTATTTCTCTTTAAGAGGGCACTTACTAAAATTTCATTGTTGTGATTTGCAGATATCGCTAAATTTGGAGAAGTACCTGCTTTAATGAGCTTTGTGTCTTTTGCTTTATATTAATTTTGTTTGTTTAGTTCGTCTTGTAGATGAACATCTCGGGTCCTTCCACCCACAAATAGGATATCTCGGGTCCTTCCACCCACAAATAAGATATCTCGGGTTTCTCTACCCACAAATAGGATATGCTGGTTTCTTTCGAGTTGCATTGAGACACTGGATGCTTCAGGACCAGACGTTTCATTTGTTTTGTCAAGGGATTGAAACACAATACAAGATTGCATTGTAAACTGCCTCTTCATCAATTAAAGCACTATGCGTATCATGGTTTGTTGCCGAACAGGCGGCATTTTCTATATTTATGATTCTTCTTTCCAAATAAACGTTATGTTGAAGCTTGCACAGATAGTCTAAGACAAGTCGGCTGGAGCACCACTTTCGGAGTGTTTCGCGATGTTGGTTGTCTTGCAATATTGGCATGTTATGATTAAATTATATTAATAGTTTAAGACAAGTCGGCTGAAACACCACTTTCGGAGTGTTTCGCGATGTCGGTTGTCTTGCAACATTGGCATTGTTATATTTGAAGTAGATGAGTCGACTTGAGACATTATGTCTCATTAGTCGACTTATCTTATGAAAGCCTTGCACTTTACGATTTGTTCTCGCTTTACTTATTGTCTAGCTTTACTATTTCAGAATAAGGATCAGCTTAGAGGTTCTCCGGGCGGAGTACCTTGTCAGTTGATCGAAGGAAGAACTTATCGATGATACCACAACCCGCATTTACAATTTTATCACTTTATCTATTTCTTATTTCAATTATTACAGTTTATTGGCAGTTGCACGCTTACCGCTTGTTGAGATTATTACAGGATTTTTAGCAGCACCGCAGCAGCGTTTGGAGCATAACATGGAGCTTTTCTTAGCAATGAACCGGGGAAATCGTTGATATGAGCTAGACTCGTCAACGAAGACCTGAAGAATCGCATCCGCATAAGTCACCCACCCTAGAGATAAGTCTCTTATTAACCCTGACTCTGAGATTTGAGACTGAAGACAAGATGGCTCTGTTGTCGAGGTGTAGTGGAAGGTATGGATCGACAATGGGAGACCCACAGTAAAATATGGAACTTGGGGTGGCAGCGACGCTACTGTTCTCTCACTGGAGAAACAGCTATTTGTCGTTCCCCTGTTTCTCCTCCGACATTTGGTGATATCGTTCTGTCTGTTTATCCTATCATTGCCATTTTGATTTTTCCTATCGTGTTCTGCTCTTTTAATTTTGCTGCAGGAATCAAAAAGGGAGTGGAGTTTACAACGACGCAGCCGTTGAAAGCGGCTAGGCAGTCGCTCCTCCATCCTCTCCATCGTCGCTGTGTTTCTGGATCAGCGCCACCTTTGTTTCTAATGTTTGGATCAGATTCTATTTACCCATTTTCCTTTGCAGATCTGTTATTAAGCTTTGGAGAGTTATTTGACCCTCGTCAAATCGTTGGAGAGCACCTCCACTGGTTATTTTGTTCTTTTCCGTGTTTTGGAGTTGAACATTTGGTTTATTGGCTTCTTGTGATTATAATTGTTTCTCTCAATGCTGCTGGCTATGTTGAATCATTTGGTTCATTGTTTCAGGAGCCATAAACTTGTCATTTGATGTTACAACTTATTTCTGGACACATGCACGCACTGACTCGAACGAGTATTTCAAGGCCAATGAAAAAATACATATACTTGTTTGGAGGCCTCAGGATTAATTTGAACATGATACTACACTTGAACAATCCCGTCCCCGTGTCCCTAAAGCAAATAGGCGATGATGAATGTATGCACTTTAACGCAAAGCAAGTTGAATAGACTAACGGAATTGGTACTTGGCATGGCAACACGACCGGCCGGCGTGTTTGCAACCGTAACAACATCCCGAGCCTCTACATGACGCGCCATACAAATCTGAGCTTAAATTTTGCAAAAACAAACCCCCATTACTTTATTATTATTATTATTATTATTATTATTATTATTATTATTACTTTATTATTATTACTATTATTATTATTATTATTACTATTATTATTATTATTACTTTATTAATTTATTATTAGTATTTTATTTTCATTGGTTATTACGCTTTATTATCGTACTAACTCAATTTCATTTTGTTTGTTTTGCGAGGTACCTTTGATTGAATGAATATGCCGCTCCCGGGTTCTACCTTTTGAACTTATTCTCATTATTTATATAGTTAGACTTCATAGAATTTGTAAAATTTATTTGAAAAATGAACCTTTGATTATATATGATTATTTGATTGATTGGTTTACTTTCATTGCCTTTTATTTTAAAGTCATTATTTAATTTATTGCAAACTGGGGCCATTTAGCAAAATGCGTGCATATTAAATATTTTTTATAAACAAGTTTTATTTCAATTAATTATTTTTAGATAAATTTTCTAGAAAAGCTTATTTTGCAAATGTTTTGGAAACCTGTCGGATTAACAGTTTTTAACGGAATTTCGGAAGTGCCTTAAAAACCTTCTTCCGAAATTAACAAAACCTCTTACCTTTAGAATCTCCGAAAGACCGTCTTTTTCCAAAAGCGGAGTTTTTGCACGCATTTGCCAATTTGGTTCCCTATTTTCCTTAAATTGGGTGACGACTCCAAAAACTCCAAAAGAGTTAGTCGATCCTGTCGATATTCCGAAATTTATCCTTTTCTGGGTAATTTTTGGGGTTCAACACCTGCTTCTCCGGCTCCTTGAAACGCCTCGAAATGTGTCTCGAATGCTCCCCGTTCCATGGCGTTCCAGTGCATAGATCTTCCTTAGATTTGGATGGTGCTTTTGGATGGTTGCTCGACTTGCGCCGCATCATCCTCCCCGTCTTGAGAAGATTTCGTCCTCGAAATCAAGGCTTGGTCTCTCATGGCTTCATCAACTCCTCGGGGTGGCCAAGAATCTCCTCCTTTGTTCCTCTTGATCGTCACTTTGACATAGGCTTCTTCCAAGATCTTCCTCGCCTTAGCATGGAGTTTAGAACCTACAAGCAACGACAAGCAAACACAAGCAAACTTCCTACTTTGAAAGTAGGTTAGTGCAAGAAGTGTGGAAAACACACTCTTGTGATATAACCAAGCATCAATAATAAGCACAAATATCATCTCCAAAGAGAACAATAAGTACTTGGTTAAAGATCATCATGCACTCAACAAAATAATGAGCAAATAGGCCATGGGGATATGGAAAATGCAAGATCAAGCTATCAAAATTCCCTTGAACCTTAAGCTCAAGATCAACAAACCAATCTATCCTCGAGGTGTGATCATCATGTGGAGTGGAGTGAATCAAATAGTCCAACCTACAAGTAGGATTAAGCACTCCACTCCCCTTCTTTAGAGCATACTTACTCACACCAAGGGATTCCTCTTCCCCTCTCATTGCTTCACCTAAGCAACCCTTCTCAACTTGGGCCCTTGAGGCCCTTCTTTCAAGAGTTTCAATCCTTAAGCTTATACTATACAATTTTGCTAAAATAGTAGCCAAGGGATTGATGTAGGATTCTTCTTCATCATAACCCCAACAAGCAATAGTAGGGTCACTCAAAGAACCATTCACCTCACCCAAATTCTCAAGCAATGGGTTGCCTAAGGAATCAAATCCTACACACCAAGGGGGTTCCATTTGACTATTCACCCTAGTCTGATACAAGTCATTAACACTAATGAGGATGCCTTCAAATAATGGATTAGTAAAAGTATGCATCTCAATATCATGATCAAGCATAGACAAGTTATCAAAACTAGGCTTAATTGAGGAGTCATCATAGACAACCTTGTCTAATTCATGCAATTTGGACTCCTCAAGGTCAATTTCATCTTTACTACAACACATTGGTCCACCAAATAGAAGCATATCAATAAGGGAATGATCAACTATCTCATCTTCCCCTTTGTCAAACGTTGGTGGTGTGCCATAGCAAAGGTCACAATCATTGTCAACTTTCAAATCTTCACTAGAGAGGGGTTCACATCATGATGTGGCATAGCATCCCTCCGACCTAGTGTTTCACAAGCACACTCAAGTTGACAACTAGACTCTTCACTAGTGATATACTCACTAGATGCATCAAAAACACCAACTAGTGTTAAGTCATCACAAGACAAGTAGCTAGTAGGCTCATGAAAAGGCGAAGTAACACTTACATTTGTAGTACTTCCTTGATTACTAACAAGGCTTGAAGTGTCATATGTAACTCCTCCTTTATGAAGCTCATGTTGAGAACTTTCCTCCTCTTGGCTTTCCTTCCAAGCGCATGGTTGAGGCTCCAATGGCTTGTCTTCAATTGTACCTACACAAGAACTTCCACAACAAAAAGTAGACAATGAAGAAAGGTTAGAACAATGGGTGCTCTCACTCTCAATTTTTCCTTCCGCACCTCTCATCTCTCTCAATTTTACCTCAAGGTCAAGTGTAGTTTGTGGTGACAATCCACTCACATCACTCCTCAAATCTTCTTCGTTTTCCTCTCTTGGATTGTCACCGGTCACTCCCTCACTTCTCTCTATCTTTTCTCTCTCATTTGAAGTGGAGTGACTCTCATTTTCATCATGTAATGACAAGACAATGAGATTGTTTGCCTCGGGTTCAAGTACAATGGGTGACTTTGCTTTAGCCGCCTCCCTCAACTCCTTCATTCGCTTGTAGTCTTCCCTTACTTGCCTTGGAGTCAAAGGTCTAAGCACATACTTCCTCCCATCTTGCTTGACCGTATAGGAGTTGGTCCGTCCATCATGCACAACACATCGATCATATTGCCATAGTCTCCCAAACAATAGATGGCAAGCTTGCATCGGAACAACATCAAACAAGATCTTATCTTTATAGTTCCGAATGCTAAGCTCAAGCAACACTTGCTTCACCATCTTTAGTTCACCACACTCACTAAGCCATTGTAAACGATATGGTTTTGGATGCTTTAGAGTGGGTAATTTCAATTGAGAAATCAAGGATTGGCTCACTATGTTGGCACAACTCCCCGAATCAACAACCATAGAACATACTTGCCCCATCACACGACATCTAGCATGAAAGAGGTTTTCTCTTTGATCATTCTCCACCTCCTCTTCCATGAAAATGGTACTCAAGATCCTCCTAACCACCAAGAACATTTGAGGACCATCCTCTCCTTCTATGGCCTCCTCACATTCAAATTCCTCATCCTCCTCCACTCCCTCATTTTTGGACTCACTTTCTTGCTCATATACCAAATTACCAACCACAACCATGGTCCTTTTTGTAGGGCAATCCCTAGCAATATAACCATAACCCTTGCACTTATAGCATTGAGTAGGAGTAGAAGTAGGATTGCTCAAGCGAGTTTTAGAAGTACCTTCCAAGTGTGGTGTAGTCTTCTCATATGGCTTCTTCACTTCTTTGCTGGCACTTGCACTTGGAAAGTTGGCATTTGGACTCTTCCACTCTTTTGGCTTGCTTGTGGAAGTAGGAGTGTTGCTTTTGGACTTCCTTTCTTTAAGCCAATTCTCGACTTCAATTGCGGCTTCAAAGAGATATTGAAGTGAATGATAAGTATGCAACCGCAATTGAGAAGCTATACCATAGCTCAAGCCATTCTTGAAGCGGATCATGGCTTGTTCTACACATTTGGTATCCATATCCAATGCCATCCGTGTCTTCTCAAACTCATCAAAGTACTCATGCACCGTTTTGACACCTTGTTTTAGATCAAAGAGCTTCTTGAGTTGCACTTGTCGATACCTTGGAGTTATATACTTGGTTTTCATAAGAACTTTCAACTCTTCCAAAGTCACATTCAAATGCAAATTCATCCTTCTTCTTGACCTCTTCATGGACTACCACCAAGTAGAAGTATAGGCCTCAAAGGTAGAAATAGCATAAGTGCCATTTCTCTCCTCGGTCATCTCATTTGTGTCAAACACTCTTTCAATCAGTAGTACCCATTCCATGTATGCCTCCGGATCACAAGTTCCCTTAAAGTTTGGAAGGTTGAGTTTAACACTATTGAGGTTGTTGTTATTGTCACGTACCCCATAGTTAAGCTCCGGTTGGCCTCCATAGTGGTCATCATGAGCAACATATTCCCTCCTAGCATTCCCTCTAGCATATCCCATGGGTGGCCCTCGACCTCGGCCTCTACCCCTATCCACATTTCGACCCCAATTCATTTGCCTCCTAGGTTCATAAGGAGCATCATACCCATAGGCTTCATCACCATACTCGGCTTTCTCCCCTTCATGAACTTCATCAATTTTCTCAAGAGGTGGAACATTCCGCACGGGTCTTCGAAGTGGAGCATTTCCTTGGGGATTGCCCAAGTTGTGGGGATTACCCACGGGTTGGGTGTTGCCCAACACACATTCTTGAAAGCTTCAACTTTCCTTTGTTAATACTTCTTGGTTAGCTCTACAAAGTGTCCGGGAGTCATAGGAGTGCTATGACTTGTGCCTTCTCCGGATTCAATTTGGACACTCGGGGTCCTCTCATCGGTCTCAACTTGATTCCTCTCCATGGTCTTAAGTCTCAAAGTTATGTCCTCTAACTTGGCTATAACGGTAGCCATGAAATTTTTCATGGGATCATCTCCATCATTCGCCATTGTACCTACAAAATCAACAATCGTCAGTGAAAACACCTCACTCACACCCTCACGTGTATAACACTCGGGTCACTCGTTTAGTGGTGGTGGATATTTCACTCAAGTTTGAGTCTAGATGCCTCACGTATTTGATCAACGAACCACAACTCGATCACTCAATCCACAATTCCAATGCACTACGGGGTGAGTGGAGTTAATGGGACTCGATTGGAAGATAAGCACTTTCAAGTGAGGACTTGAGCCAAATGATACTGCGGGTCTTCTTTGAATTCTAGTCTCCTTTCTAAGGCACGATGATCCTAAAAGCTTGAAGTAATTAGTACTAATCAAGTGGGATTATACTCTAATAGCAATAATTAGAAGCAACGCAAAAAAAGAAACAAGAGATTCTACGAAAATCTACCGGAAACCACATTGCACAAAAGTAGGCGCCCCACCCCTTTTGGAGCAGGCGGTCCGCTTGGTTCTCTGCAGTGGGGAGTAGGCGGTCCGCCTGAAAAACAGGCGGCCCAAAGTCCAGAGACCCAAAGTGGGTGGTCCGCCTCTGTGACTAGGCGCCCCGCCTACTGCAAATTCCAGCAACGTTCAGCTTCGTTTTCCTTGGCTTTGGCACCCAAAAATTCAATAAATCTCACGTTGTTTTATCGATCCGAAGGTACCCAAATGTGTTTTCAATCACCAAGATCAAACCCCCAATAACTTTTATCAAACCCCAATAAAAAACAAGCAATCCACCATGTTCGTCATGTTCATAGCTAGGGTTTCAAAATTTTCAAATCTTCAAGGGCTTCAAATTTTCAAATCTTGGATTACAACTTCAAATCAAGGTTTCTAGGTACCAACATGACGGGTTTCCAACAAGGAACAAACCCCAATATCAATCATAACAAGAATCAATCCAACGAACAAGATAGGCCAAATTTATTGGTGTTTTCAACTTTTTTTTATTTTTTTGTGTTTTTCTTCTTTTCAATAACAACAAGAAAAATAAAGTAGAAACCGACCTAGGCACGAAGAATCAAGGGTGGGGGGTTTGTAGAAATAAAACCCGAGCCTTGCTCTGATACCAAGATGATATGGAATAAAATAAACACGAATAAAAGATAAGGGAGCAAGACTTGTCTCGAACTCCCTACAAGGTAACCACGGAGAACTTGTTCCATGATACCCTCGTATCGGTGTCAAGATTCACCTACAACTATGAAACTACCCTCGAGTCGACAATTAACTCGCAAGTAGAATTATCGGGGGGAGGGTTTGGGGATCAACTAGCTCACCTAGAAGACTCAAACCAACTCAAAGGGTTTTTCATTCAAAGAGACTCTCTCTCTTGAACTTGTTCATCCATTCATACATCAAACCTAACTAAGTAAAATGCAAAGCTAATGGAGTATTTATAGGCCTCATCTAGACATTAATGAAAGGCCTAAACTACCCTTAAGTAGATTCCAAATTCATAAGCCACGTAGGGCTATAATAGGAATTACATAGGATAAAATTAGAACTCCCGTCAATATTTAGCAAAACAGGCGCCCCGCCTAGTGTAGTAGGCGCCCTGCCTAGTTGCTCTGTAGTGGGGAGTAGGCATCCCGCCTCTATAAAGGGGCGGACCGCCCATTAGAACTTCAGAGAGTTGGGTAGGCGATCCGCCTAGTAAGTGGGCGGTCCGCCTGCTTCTCCAGCTCGTTGAAACGCCTCGAAATGTGTCTCGAATGCTCCCCGTTCCATGGCGTTCCAATGTATAAGCTCTTCCTTGGCCTTGGATGGTGCTTTTGGATGGTTGCTCGACTTGCCCCGCATCAAGAAACTTGTATGAAATGGGAAAAGAAGCAGTGGAAGATGAAGTCTATGAGAATGAGTCATACCAAGAGCAAGAGCTTGCACAATTGTTTGGCCATGGTGATGAATATATAATATGAGACGAATGTCGTGACTAGTTTAGCATCAAATGCATACATTTCTGAATAGAAACTTATTTCATATGGTGCTTTATCAAAAGGTAATAGTATTATATAATTAAGTAGTTCTTAGAATTTCTGGTTTGTTAAATTATTGAAAAGTTTGATGCCCCATCTTGTTCTATATCATTAATTGTATTGTTTTCTTAAAACTTGGCTTTGTTTCCATTTTAAATATTGTCCTTTACATGGTAGATATGATTTCTGTTGCATCTCCCATATCAGTTAATAAGTGGTTTGGTGCCTATTCCAACAAGTGACCAGTCATCCTCTCTATTCTTGGATCCAGAATTTGTCTCAATATTATTTTCACCTAATTCATTAATTGAACTCTCATTGTTGTAGTTTTTCATGTGACCAGTATCTTGATTTTGTAAGTGCTCAATGTTAATGCAGCTCTTTTCTCCTTTACTATATTTGCGACTTGCCCTGTGACCCATCAGTGCTTGATAAGAATGGATACTCTTGTTGCAAGTAGTACATGATGTTTGGCAATATTTGCATGTTATGTCTTAATATTTCCTCACATCTTGATACATTATTCACCCATTGCACGAAATAATTGCGATTGTTGTGCTCACTTATTGTGTTTGTGATTTTATGAATGATTTGGATAAATACGAGTGCAAACAGAGTGAAGATGGATATAATCGAGCAAGAGTTGATGAACTTAGCTAACTGTGGGATATGGCATTAGAGGTCAAAGCTATGGAGCGAGCTATGGATCTGTCACAGCTTCAGGCTTTGGAAAGCCATGAGTCATGCGACGCGTGGGCTATAGCGTACGACATCCAAAAGCCATGAGCCATGCGATGATTACCCTGTGGCTTTTAGTTCAGCGACCCCAACTTTTTCAACTTAGTTTAGGCTTTGGATTAACTTATGGGAAGACTTTGTAAACTCTATAAATAGCTTATAATTTCGTTTTTGTAAGGAAGTCGATTTTTGGAGAAGGTTTTGGAGTTCCTAACACATTGAACCAAGGGTTTAATTCCTTTACTTCATCTATTACAATGTTTCATATTTCTTCCATGAATTCTTGTGTTGTTATTATGAATATGAGTAGCTAAATATATCTTTCTAGGGTTAGAGCAAATACATGAAGTTGATGTTTGAAAGCTGATTTCTATCTATTAATTCACCATTACAGATTGTTTATTCTTTCTTAAGCCTAATTGTTTGGTTATTGAGGCCTGATAATTGAACACTATCTATGGTTTACAAGTTGAACTCGACAGAGGGAACTTGTGAACGCAAATAAGAAAGAATAGGGCTTGATTGTGAACCTGTGCATCAGGGAATCGATTTGCAGGTAGAATAGACATATACATATTCACCTTGCTTAACTAAATGCAGTGTTCGTTAATGCATACATGTGATTTAATTCCATAGAAATATAAGCGTAGGGTATCTTGCATAGACTCGTGAAGAATTTCACAGGTTTTCACGAATATAATTAACCTGTTAGTAAGCAATCTAGGAAATCAAGAAGAAGAATCAGCTAGAAAACTCAACTGGATTGTTTGTAGCTCTGACCCTAGACCGTCTCTCCGTTATTGATAACAACCCATAATTTTCTCCCAATTACTTGACTTCAGTTATTTGTTTTTAATTATTCCCTTTAGTTAGTAAAAATCACAACTACTATTAAAAAAGATCCCTGAATAGTTTTTAGGAAATTGTTTGATATGATTCAGTCTGAACAATAGTCCTCATGGGAACGATACTCAATCTTATCACTTTATTACTTGTCGAACACGTATACTTGCGTGTACATTTGGGAGAAACAAGTTTTTGGTGTTGTTGCCGGGGATTAAATAATTGACTGTTTTTTTTTAGACGATTTGTTATTTTCTATTCAGGATTAATTTTTGTTTTACGTTTCTTGTTCTATTTCAGGTATTAGGTTTATCTTAATCCTTACCTGCAGGAATGGCAGAAGATCGAGCTTTAGCTGTGCGAGATGTTGCTCTTCCCAGTCTGAAGGGAGTAGCCTCGAGCATAGTTAAGCCTGAAATTACTGGACACTTTGAGATTAAGTCCGACATGATACAACTGCTACATGCGACTGGACAATATGCTGGATTACTACACGAGGATCCACAACAAAATATCCAGAATTTCTTGGAGATTAGTGACACATACACACCAGCAGGGAGTCTCAACTGATTATATTCGACTGATACTCTTTCCCTTTTCATTGATTGGGGCAGCAAAGAAGTCATTAAAGGCTGAAAAGCCTGGGTCTATCACTACCTGGGATGCTTTAGCTAATAAATTTTTGGCTAAATTCTACCCATCTGCCAAAAAAGCTAGAATAAGGAGTGAGATTATGTCTTTTAGACAAAGAGATGGAGCATCCTTGTATTCAGCCTGGGAAAGATTCAAGTCATTTTTGAGAGATTGCCCGCACCACAATCAGTCGAATGAGGTGTTGGCCCATACTTTTGTGGAAAGTTTGAATGCTCATACCAAGATCGTGGTGAATGCTGCTGCTAGAGGCCAAGTCTTGACCTTGAATTTTAATGAGATTTATGAATTGCTGGATAAATTCTCTCAGAGCAACCCTGACTGGCAGGGTGATGGGAGAGCTCCAAGTCAAAAAGTTGCTGGAGTACTTCAATTGGATGCGGTTTCAGCATTGAATGCAAATATGGATGTGATAGGTAACCAAATCAGAAAGCTAACATTGCCACCTACTCAGCAACAAGTGCAATCAGTTAAACAAGTGCAGTTGTTTCAAAGTTTTTGTGAGGTATGTGGACAAGACCATGCTACTTATGTTTGCCCCTCCAATCTAGAGTCAGTTTATTACGTGGGGAATCAAAATAGGTCTCAGGGACAGAATCAGAACCAGTTTGGTAATAGCTACAATCCTAATTCACGGAATCATCTTGGCTTCTCTTGGAGCGATAACCAGGCTGCACAAGGTACTACGAGATCTCAGAATAACGACCAGAATTCACATCATCAGGCTCAACCACAGCAGGCAAGCAGTTCAGTTGAAGATTTGATAAAGCAGATGTTGGCAGGCCAGCAGAGAATTATAGCTGACAATGCAGCTCAGGCACATGCCATAAAAAGATCTTACTACTGCTCAAAAAGACCTTGAACGCCAAATGGGGCAGTTAGCTGGAGCACAAAATTCTAGACCACATGGAGCACTTCCTGGTAATGTTGAGTCGAATCCAAATCTAAAGGGAGTTGAGCACTGTGTTGCTATAACTCTAGTTAAAGGTGAAGACTTGATGGCCAAAACTGAGGAGAAGGAGCAACTTAAAGCAGCGGAAGTAGAAAAAGTGGAGAAAGTAAAGAAGAAAGAAGAGAAAAAGGAGGCACCTCTACCGCCGCATCATTCCCACAGAGACTTCAACCATCAAAGGATATGGCTCAATTTCAAAAATTTGTAAGTATGATGAAAGAGCTTCAGGCTAATAAGAAAGAATAGGGCTTGATTGTGAATCTGGGCATCAGGGAATCGATTTGCGGATAGGATAGACATATACCTATTTGCTTTTCTTAGCTAAATGCAGAGTTCATTAATGCATGCATATGATTTAATTCCACAGAAATATAGGTGTTAGAGTAGCTTGCATAGACTCGTGAATAATCGACAGGTTTTCACGAATATAATTAACCTGTTAGTAGCAATCTAGAAAATCAAGAAGTAGAATCAGCTGTAAATCTCAACTGGATTGTTTGTAGCTCTGACTCTGGACCGTTTCTCCGTTATTGATAACAACCCATAATTTGCTCCCTATTACTTGACTTTGATTACTTGTTTTTAATTATTTCCTTTAGTTAGTAAAAATCACAACTACTATTGAAAAAGATTCCTGAATAGTTTTTAGGAAATTGTTTGCTAGGATTCAGTATGAACAATAGTCCTCGTGGGAATGATACTCAATCTTATCACTTTATTACTTGCCGACCACGTATATTTGCGCGTGCGTTTAGGAGCAACAGTTCATTCAAATTTCATCTTGCTAAAGTTTTCTTTTAGATCTAAACTCATCTGTGACATACCTAAACCACTCCCTTTGATTGACTTGTTAGGAAATTAAACTTCAAACTCTTCATTACCCAACCAAAATTCTAGTTGGATAGCCTTAAATGGACCATTCTTGACCTAGGATAACCTATGCAAATGAAGTGTACCACTAGTCAATAGACGCTCTTTTCTTCTCTATGTACATGTGTGTGTTATATGTAGGTACCACAGAGAGCCAAACCCTTATTAAGAAGCAAAAAATGAATCTCTCAAGTGTCCTTGTTTACTGGTAGATGCTCAAAATTATACTTAGAGTTAGACAGCCCTTTGCAAGACATATTTCATGGTACCAGTAATTGAAGAGGTGTCTCTCAATATTTGTGTAGACATTTTATCTATTAGAATACTAGAACCACTGCTTCATCTCGATTTCTATTTTCTCTCACGATATTGGTACACAGTTACTTTAAATAGTTATCTTGAATTTTCTAGCTCTTAAACCACAATCGTGGATAATTTATGCGTACTTACGTGCTTTGATATTATAAGCAAATATAAAATTGGGGAACTGAAAGAACTGAACCTTTTCGCTCTTCCATGAAAAGCTAGCGACCATTTTTTTTAAAGGGATTAGCAAATTGGTTTTCTGAATTTTTTAAATGTTACACATTTATTTTCTAATGGATAGGAATGAGCCAAGAAATGTCTGGGCTTCTTTTAACTACTTATACCATTTTGAATATTTTCTTATTGTTTAATAATGACTGTATTGCATATTGACATCTAAGTAGTTAGTTGTTAATTCATAGATTTCTCACACGTATTTTTTTTATTGTTTCAGGTTAGTGATCATAAAGAGAGTAAACTTACTAAACCAATGGATTTAAGTATGTTACATAGTATTATTTATGCCTATTTATACAAGCTTGATCTATTTAATTATGCAATAGATATTCTCAATCAGAAGAAAATACATTTTAATAATCAATTTGTGACAGCAATTAAACCCACAAATTAAATGTACAAAATAATGAGATTATATTGTGGCAATTAGAAAACCCAACAAATTAATTTGATTTAGACATTAAGCTCATATTGTGGCGGTTTTACACTACCGCAGTTTATTTTTTAAATTTTTTTGGATCATATTGTGACAATTACAAAGCCCCACGAATTAATTGATTGGAGTGTCGATATCATATGGAGGGAGACATAAATTGCCACTAATTATCTCTAGAAACCTCCACAAACAAATATTCATTTTTTGGCGGTCGTCGTGGAGGTTTCTCAAAACCGCCGCAATAATGCTCGTGGCATACATAACTGTGACAGTTTTCGGAACCGCCACAATTTTGTTTTGTGGGGGTCAAACACTGTCACAAATTGTAAAATAAACCTCCACAAAATATCTCTTTCTTGTAGTGTAGGTTACACACTAATAACCAAGCGGCTAACCTATAGACCCTACAACTTTCAAAGCTACACTCTAGCTTTTACAAATTTTTCTTCACAGATTCACCTATTACAAAACTTCTATGAATACGCAAGTAGGCTATAGTTTTCACTCAATACAACTCAACTATGCAAGTAGGCTACAGTTTTCACTCAATACAGCTCTACGCAATCTAAGAACCTTCAAAACAACTGATTCAGCACAGGGTTCTTCAATAGTAGTTTGGTTCGTCCCCTCACACACGATCAACAAAATTGCCTTTTTAATTGCTCTGAACTCTCGTAGTGAATGAATGTATATGGTTAGGCTCGCCTCAATAAACTTTATATAGGGTGTTGGAAACCCTAGCAGTCTTTCACTAGGAATCTTCTGAAATATGAAAAGAGAATCTTTTATAATCTCATTCCTTGTATAACACCGCTTCTCGTTTTTACTCCTTAGAGGTGGCCAAGTCACACACTCTTTAGCTGACTAGGACAATTAACTTGCATGCGCTCAATCTCTCCTAGTCCTGCATGGATTAGTAATTAGCCATCTTTTCGATCAGAAGTTCCTTCCTGTAGGATTCGGATCCTTGACCAGGCCTTTATTTGTCAATCTTCAAAACTCATCATCATCCAACAAAATTACAATGTACAAACAAAATAAAGTCGAAGGAAAAAAATGTAGGTAAGCAATACAACATTAAAATGATTCCTTGAATATTATGATGTTAATCATTGAATTAAAATCAGATAGTTGAAATGGATAAGAGCTACCCTGGTACAATATTATAGAAAGATGTCTATCAAAGTGAAATGTATTACAGAAAAATTATACGAGTGGGATTGTAATATGATAGTGAATGTTGGGCCACCAAGATCCAACATATCCACAAGACGAGTATCGTAAAGATGCAGCTGATAAGATGGATCTTCCATCACTCAAGATTAGATAAAATTCAAAATGATCACATTTGATATAAGATACAAATAGCAGGCATTGAGGATAAATATCATTTGCAATGGTTTGATCATGTCCTGCGTCGACCTGTAGAAGCACCGGTCTGTAGATATAAAACTCTGCTAGTGAAGGTCTCGAAGGACCTATACTTACTTGGAATCAATGCAAAGATATGGCACAGTAGAAGAAAAAGATCTGTATATACTAATTGCATGATACCATGAATTGAGTTAAATTGAAGAAAAATTACCAATAATAATTCATATAATTGACCCTAACTTATTTAGCATTGAAGGTGTAGTTGTTGTTGGATATATATCCCATACTCTTTGGGAACTTTAATTTGTTTTATGGAGTACTATTTCCACCGTTCCAATTTATGTGAATCTATTTTTTTTTTAAGTCTATTCCAAAAAAATATATTCATTTCTATATTTTGAAACAATTAATGGTTTACTTTAGACCACAAGATTCATATAAATGGAAATGGTGGGAGTACTATACATAGAAAGAAAACAGTAGATAAGCTGGTGCGCATCTCAATGTGCTTGCTCTTGTTCCAGATCAGAGTAAATGTGAGGCCAAAGTAATCGACAATGGTAGTACACATCATAGGTACTTTGCCCTGCATGCCAGTATACGTTGGCGTATCCCATACTCTCTGAAATTTTGGCCTGCTTATCTCTCACATGTGAATGTGAAACGTACGGAATTTTCTAGAACACACACACATAATGACAGTTCACACGCCATCATCAAATTAAGTTAATTACAATAATCATAACCACATGATTAGCCGGCAGCACACAAGTTAAGAAGTACTCCTAATACCTTTCATGTGCAGCTATCTTATACCCATTGATTTCATTTTATTTGCTATAGTTTTACTTGCCACAAACTTTAACAAAGAAATAAAACTATTTAAATTTTGTGCACTAAATAATTTATAAGCATTTATTTTGTTATAAATCATCTCATTAAAAATAAACTAAAAATTTTGAAGTTAAATTATTTTAAAAAATTTTAAAGTTAAATTATTTTAAATTTAAAAAGATATCATTTTTTTCTAAACTAACTAATAAAGATATAATAATATCAATCAAAGTGAAATAGCGGAGTTACTCCCTCCATACCAATTTATATGGCACAATTTGACCGGGCACGGAGTTTAAAAAAATAGAGGTTGACCTTGTTAAATATCAATTTTACCCTTGAAAAAGTAAGAGAGAGAAGATTTGAGTAATAAAAAAGTTGTTGGTAGGTTTAAAAGTATGTAGGGCCCAACAAGGATAAAATAGAGATGACGCATTAAATAATTGTCAAATAAGGAAAGGTGCCACTTATTTTGGAACAAACAAAAAAGGAAATGATGCCACATAAATTGGGATGGAGTGAGTATATTTTTTAGTGCAAAGCCGAATAACATGGATGATAGGGACAGCCGAGCATTACATACGCTTCTTGCTACATTCTTCTTTAGTATATTGGTAGTCCTATTTATGTCTTCATAATACATAAGTCCAATATAATGGTGTTTTTGTTTGATTCTTAGAACTGTCCCTACGTCGTTTCTGTAGCTCGACCAATTTGGGAGAAAATATTGGAATCCGTTCTACCATTGCTGTGCTTGAAAAGACAAAGGCACTGTGGCGTTCTATCCAGAATTCCAGATCCCTTTTACAGTTTTAGTGTATAAAAATCACTACTAGTATAATTACTTTGAGAACATGTGAACTCACATGTGTGACGTACGTCGCCCACTTGATCTAACAAGTATAGAAACAATTTAAGGAAATGAACGAAGATCAAGAGCCGTCTAATTTCAGTTTGCGTCCTTAATTTAAAAAATAAAATAAATAAAGAGAACATAGTTGTTAGGAATGGTACTTTCACCATGAGCTGTCATCACGAATCTGCTTCAGCAGCATATGCTTAAGTAGCGTTGGAATCTTTTCTTGATAACAAATTGTTCAACTTATATATTGTGGTTCTCTTTTATGGATTATAAAATTGATAAGCTATCGGCAACTTCTCATTTATCATATACGTTTGCACTTTGCACTTAATAAAAACATAATTTGTAGGGCTCCCCTCCAAATTCAAAGGTCATTATTTGTTGAAATAGGCCTTGTTTTCTCTATTATACCTTTTTTTATTAACTGAAATTTTTTTATTCAACCAATATTACACCACTCGCTCATTGGATTCTAGAGCTGAGATCAACAAAATTAACATATATGTAACTCTGGCATGACTACCTGGACTATAACTAAACTCACTAACAAGGATAGCTATTGAGCATGTCTAACATTTTCCCCCAAGTACAATGTTTATGCAGCTGTAGTGCAATATCTCGTACTCTATCAGGACTTTGTCTTCTTTTTAGTTGGAATCTTCTGTTTTTCCTAGTTCTAGTACCCAAGTCTTTTTCTTTTCTAGTTTTTGAATAATTTAGTAGCATTTGCTTGTATCCTCTGGTTGAACTCTTTTTATTAATGATGAATTATCTTCGATGGCTAATATCATTTTATTGCAGTTGCTTTATATTGAATTATGCTTGCATTTTGAGTTTCCTCAATGGCTATGAGCTGTTTGTTCTTATACTTGTTAGATTCTAACTTATGCAACCTTTTTAATGATGCCAAAAGGGGGAAGTGTAAGTTCTGATTTTGCTTGTGATATTAATAACCTAATTGATAACCTGATCCTTAATGATGAAACAAGTTTTCTACTTATAATGCTCTTGAGTTCCAAGTTGTGGTTCAGGACATTAAGGACATGAAGCTACGTCTATGAGTTTGTCATCATCAAAAAAGAGGAAAATGTTAGCTTGGATAAGCTTGGAATTTTGACTGATGACTAAGAAACAGATCCAAGGACACGTTCCTCTAAATCGCCGCAGCTGAATAAATAATTATGCAAAATTTTTTAAGCGGGAAAATCAATTATTATCCTAAATCTAATGTTTATCTTGATAATTATGCAGGGCTGTACGAGATATGAAAAGATTGCATAAAAATTGGATAAGAGTTTAAGGATCTCGGGTAACCTAGTAAGGAGTTCAATTAGGACTTAAACTCTTGGAAGCTTTGGAGTTCTAACTGCTAAAGACTTCTTGGTTTTGAAGCTATAAAAACAACAGCATCTCAGTTGTTGAAGTGTGCACAAATGCAGAGAGAATCGAGCTATAGCATTGAAAGAGTCTTCATCTTATTTGTGTAATCATTAATCTACATGGAACTAAGTAAAGAACATGTTTCTTAGATTGAGTCTTGTCAAAGTGCAGTCTTAGTTCATCTGTAGTAGGTACTATCGAGTTGTATCATTTGAATTCAAGTCTTGTACTTGGAGAAACTTCACTGATTGTGAAAGAAGTCACTATAGGATTAGAGCTAGTTCTAGGTTATTAAGAAGGTAGTCTTGTAACCAAGTGAATCTTTCAAATAGTGAAGTTGAAATCCTACTTGGAAGAATAGGTCGTGGTTTTTTTATCCCTAGTTAACGGAATTTTCCACGCTAATATCAGGTGTTCATTATTTACAGTTTTAATTTTGCATTCAACAAAATAAAGGAACACATTTAAGAAACTGGTCCTTAAAGTAATAAGTGGTGAGTCTTGGAAAATAACAATGTGTTTACGTTTTCCGATACAAAAACATGTTCACAGATGCCTCATATTTGTTTCTCTTCCACTGAGGGGCGGAGATAAGTGGACTCGAAATGCTTAAACTTTTACAGCTGAGAGTCGAGCGCATTACTTTTCACTATTGAACCTCATTTCCACTGCACTATAAGTTTAATTCTATTGCATTAATGAGATTCAACAATCAATATGTATAAATACATCAAATAAGTTTCTGCATAATGTAATTTCTTTTTCATAATGTAATTTCTTAAAAAAGAAATTTAATCAGCACCCTTGGACCAATGTAGCTTTGCACTACTCACTCAAAAGAAAGCGTGCGCTAAAGTATTTCATGTAGTTCGCCGCAACCGCAAAAATACTGCTTCTCGGACTACTCAAAAACACTTCTGGATTTTAACCAAATACCTCAGATATTTTTTTTTACAAAACAATAAATAAATCGCTTCTGAAAAACTGGACCAAAGACAATTTTGTAGTATAAGCTGCATCAAATATATACTTCGAAGGACTTTGCTCCAAATTGTACAATTTGGAAAATGACTATGAAATATGACTTTCTTAGCAACTTGCAGTAGATGTGGGACAAGCTTTGATAAACACATTAATTAATAGTTCGCCAGATAGATCGCAATTCAATAACTTATAATCTGAAGCAAAGGAAACTAAACATATGTGGTCCTCCTGCTCTATGAATAAAATAATCAACCAGGAGACTTTTAATCAAGCAGATCTGACAGCTACCTAAAGCATGATCTTAAAGTAATAACCCGTTTTTAGAGGAAAAAAAAAACACCAAAGAAGGAAATAATAATATGTAATGGCTAATAATAATAATAATAATAATAATAATAATAATAATAATAATAATTATTATTATTATTATTATTATTATTATTATGTAATGGAACTTAAAGAAGATGCCTTGAAATCGTTCAGGTTGAATATGATTTAGCTCGCCCCTGGCAGCAGGAATGGCATGTTATGCTATTGGATAAATAACCACCTTTATACATGCTCATCGAGAATTAGCCACTAATTCAAAATCCATTGAAATTCATCTACTTTGTAATAAGTTGGATAGAATATACACCTTCTTCTTCCCTAACATTTTGTTGCTATGGCAGCTTCCTAACCTCAACGTTGATTCTTAATTCACCAATAAATTCCAAAATTGGCACTACATATAACTTACTCATGAATAAAATAACTCAAGTCAATAATAGGGGGTAAAATTTTACGCTAAACAAGCTCAAAATGATCAAATTTCGGATCCAAAACAGTGTTTTTTTTTTCTTCTGAAATAACAATTAATTGTGAAAGTGGAAGAAAAATGATTATATAATATTTTCAAATCAACTCCAAATCATCCTAAATTTTAAAGACACCCTATTAACATTAATATGAACATATTCCAACAATTAAATGGATCAAATGTCAAATGAATAAATATACTTTGTTTTCTTCACAAAATTTCTTCAACTCCAACAATATTGATTTTAAATTTTCACCGATTGAGGTTTCTCTCTCCTTCTTCATCTCACAGCAGAGATCTTTTGCCGGACGCACAATGTTTGCTTGGCTCAGCTTGGCCTCGGATTTTGGAGGGTCGTTCTGTGCGTCGACTACATTACTCGCAAAGTCGGGGTCACATTTAGGTACGACCATTTAATCTCTTTATTTTCTCCTTCTCTGCACAAGGATGGGGGTTGTGCAGTTGAACAAGCGGGGCCAGTTTCCCTCATTACTAAGAGTGTCGACATCGAGGATCGAAATTGGTGTGACTGGTTTGTCCTCCTTCCCACCTCTTCTCTTTCATCTAAGCCCGTTTTTCCCCAGGCATGGAATAGGATTTGTAAGCCTTTTCTCTCATTTTTATTTTCTATTCCTGGCTTTTATGTGTGTGGTAAAGTCTGATCTTTTGTCGTGCTTTTCAGCAAGGAGACCTCCAATTAATCCTCCCCAGGATTTGGAGGCTTGGGTGCAAGCCATCATCAACACCGAGGGGAGGTTAGATAGAGATTGGATGGTTTTGGCCGTTTCTTTTTTAGATTTCAACATCTTGCCTGCCGAGGCGGAGAAAGAAGAAGATAAGAAAAAAGAAGGCAAAAAAGAAGAAGAAGTCGGAACGACGAGATGAAGTCGTCAATGTCCCAGATGCTAATACTAGTTTTTATCTCATCGAGGAGTCTGTTAAGACTCTTACTCCGGCCCTGAGAGGTACTCCTTTCAATTTTATGTACTTTTCTCTTTATTTTCCCCTTTGAGTGATGCATTTTCTTCATTTCAGGTTCAAAGAAAAAAGGCGATATGCCTAAGAGGCCAGCTAAGGCTAAAGTCCCTCAGGTTGAATAAACTGCGGTCCCCCGGCGAACATTGGTTGACAAACCAGATGATGTTTTTGTTTGGAGTGTAGTCAAGGGGGCGGTTGTGAAGGAGCTGAGCCAAGTAATTAACAGGTTTCACGGGGGCTTGGAGTCCAGCGAGGTGAAATCCACCGAGGGGGTCAACAGACTTGTCGAGGCTACATCGCCTGCGAGACAGGAGAGTGTTGTCCCGCCTCGGACTAAGGCGACCCTCTCCCAAGGGATTAGACGCATCCCAGTTCCAATATATGTTTGTCTATTGGATGACAGCATGGGGGTCACCATCAAAAGGGCTATTTGGGCCTTTAGAGAACGATCGCTTGACGAACATCCCCTCGAATGATTTGATGGCTTACTCGGCTCAGCACGCAATCCATGTGAGGTTTTATTTTTCTCATTTTTACTTTTAAGTGGTTTTCAAGTCTTTTACCCTCTTCCCCTTGATTGTAGGGCTATGTTTATGCCATGAAGGTAGCTGAATTCGAGGCTCAGCGAGCAGCACATCTTCGTCGGGTCGGGGGTGAGTGGGATCGTCGGAGGAACGTGCTCGAAGCTCGCATGGCTGAGCTTGAAAAGCAACTCTCCGATCGGAGGTCAACTTGGATCGATCTCAAAGAGAAGTCGAGCAACTTGGTGCTGATCTTTCTCAGACCCGTGGTGAAATTACCAATCTTTCGGCCGAGATAAGGTCCCAAGATGAGAGTCATCAAGTCGATCTTCGGAAGTAAGCTGACGCAGCTGATGCAGCGCTTAGGGGTCTGAGCGAGCAGTTTGAAGAGAAGGCTTCACTACTTACCTCAAAAGTGGTCGAGGTTGAAGCTAAGAATAAGGCTCTCGAAGCCGAGGTGAAGTTCATTCGGGCTAAGAAACCAGCTTCTTTCTTTGCGCTTAAATCTAAGTTCAGAGCTAAGTTGGATTTGAGGGCTACACAAGTAAAGGTTGATAGAAATTGGGCGATCATTCAGACCAAGTTAAGGACCCTTGAACAATGTAAAAGGGAATAAGCTTGGATGATAAGATTGCAAAAGCTAAGGTTGACGTTGCTACAGCTCGGGGGATTTTTAGACCGACTCCCTTCGAGCAGTGACAGCTCGTCTGAAGGAGAGGCTTCGGGTAGTGATAGTGAACATGAGTAAATGCTCGTTAGTTTTTGTTTTTGTGCCTTCGGGCTACTTTTTTGTAGTTATTTTGGCCTTCGAGCCTTGTGAATACATGAATGTTTGAGTATCCACTGTTTCTTTTTCTTTGCTTGCGAGACTTTGAACGTGTTAGAGAGCTAGCTTTGGGCGACGTCTCGCCCTCGAGCCGAGGCTGAAAGTTTAAGAGATAAATCGATTCTTATTCCATTGATAAAAATTGAATCAATTTACACAAGGCCTAGTCGTACTTAGGCAAATCAATTCACACATGGCCTAGTCGTACTTAGGCATATTTTTTTTTTTTTGTAAAGAAACCGCTTCGGGCGAATATTTCAAACTTCAGGTCCGAGTCCCCGAGTCGGGGCTATTTTTACAAAGAATACTTGAGCTGCAAGCTCGGTAAGTTGATCACAGAGCGGTCTCGCTCCCTTGTCACCCCCCAGTGTTCGAGGGTGAAAGATGAAGACTCGAGCACTGTTGACCTCGGTAGGAAACTTCGTGTTGTTAGAAGTAATATTTCTTTAAATTGGATATGTTCCAATTCAAAGGCTCTTGCCTCCCTTTATGATCTGCTAGCTGATAGGATCATTTCCCTATAATCGCTTTCACCCGGTAGGGGCCTTCCTAATTGGCGGTCAATTTCCCTGCGTTTTCTCCTTGGTTGTTTGATTTGAGGCTCTTAAGACATAGTCCCCGACTTTAAACTCTCGCAGCTTGGCTTTTTTGTTTAAATAGGCCTCGATTCATTGTTTTTGGGCTGTCAATCGCACCAGTGCCATCTCTCTTCGATCCTCAAGCAGATCCAGCTCTATCCTAATCGCTTTTCGATTTGACTCCTTGGAGGAGTGTGAACAGCGGAGACTTGGTTCCCCCACCTTGACAGGAATTAATGAATCGACCCCGTAGACGAGAGAAAATGCAATTTCACCAGTGTTGTTCTTCTCTGTTGTCCTCATTGCCCACAGTACTTCTGGTAACTCATCAGGCCATGAACCTTTGGCTATGTACATCCTCTTTTTAAGGTTGTCAACAATTATACTGTTTGATGATTCAGCCTGTCTATTGGCACTTGGGTGGTAGGGTGTTGAGGTTACCCTTTTTATCTCCCATTTTTTGAAAAAAACTGTGACCTCCGAACCAACAAATTGTGTACTGTTGTCACAAGTAATTTCCTTTGAGACTCCAATCAGCATATGATGTTCTTCTATATGAAATCGATAACTTCTTTCTGTCTTACCCTGGCAAAGGCTCCTGCCTCGATCTATTTGGAAAAATAATCAGTGAGCATGAGTATGTATTTGACACTGCCTTTTGCTTTGGGGAAAGGTCCTACGATATCCATTTCCCACTTCATGAAGGGCCACGGTGAAACCACCGAGTGCAAGGGCTCAGCTTGTTGGTGAATCATAGAAGTATGCCTTTGACATTTGTCACATTTCCTAATGAACACTCTGGCATGCTCGCTCATCTCTGGCCAATAATAATCGGCTCGGAGAAATTTGGGGACGAGGGCCTTGGTTCAGAGTGGTTTCCACATGTTCCTTCGTTCACTTTTCTCATCACGTATTCATATTCTCCGGGGCCTAAACATTTGGCCATCTGGCCGCAATAAAGTTTTTTGTATAGCTGTACATACACTATTATGTATGGGAGAGCTTGCTTTCTGAATTTTGCCGCTTCTTTTTTATCTGGCGGTAGAGCCCCCAACTCTAGATAAGAGATGAATTTTTTTCGCTAGTCTCAATGTCGATTCACTATATTCACTTCTAGCTTCATCTTTCCTATGGCCGACGTGAGAATCCTAACTGTGGCATCAATCCCCGAGTCGTCTATTGCTACTACCGAGGCCAGATGGTCTAGAGCATCAGCCTCGGCGTTTTCCTCTCGGGGTACTTTTATGACTTTCCATTCTTGAAAGGCCTCAAGCTCTTGCTGCACTATTGCCACGAGTTGCTTCATTCTGGGCTCCCGAGCCGTATATCCACCGAGAACTTGATTCACCACTAGTTGTGAGTCGCACCTTAATTCTATATTTTATACTCCCATCCCTTTGGCCAACTTTAATCCTGCTATGGCGGCTTCATATTCGGCTTCATTGTTGGTCATCTTCTCAGATTTCATTGAACGCCTTAACTTCTCCCCAATTGGGGCCTCAAGCACTATTCCGAGCCCCAAACTGTTAGAGTTGGCTGCTCCATCTGTGTAAATCTTCCATATTCCAAGGGTAGGACCTTTTGAAATTAAACTCTTTTCTTCCGCCTCGGGAAGAAGTTTAACACTAAAATCGGCTACAAAATCAGCCAGCACTTGAGATTTAATGGATGTGCGGGGTTGGTATACAATATCATACTCACTTAGCTCGACTGCCTACCTAGATAATCTCCCCCGACAACTCTGGCTTATGCAATATAATTCTCAAGGGTAAAGTTGTCACTACGGCTATCGAATGGCATTGGAAGTAGGGGCGCAAAGCAATGAGTAATGCAAGTGCTAATTTTTCTAAATGTGGGTACCTTGTTTCAGAATCGAGGAGGGCTTTGCTGACATAGTATATTGGCTGCTGCTTCCCTTCTTCTTCTCGAACCAGAACAGCACTTACTGACACCTCGGAGACAGCTAGGTAGACCAGCAGGGTCTCGCCATCTTTCGGTTTGGCCAGCAACGGAGCGTTGGCTAAATAATATTTCAGCTCTTTCAAGACCTCCCTGCACTCGAGCGTCCATTCGAAGGAAGTAT
Organism: Petunia secreta; assembly: GCA_029990175.1. NCBI lineage: Eukaryota > Viridiplantae > Streptophyta > Magnoliopsida > Solanales > Solanaceae > Petunia > Petunia secreta. Next base: position 5,948,271 of record JARKIP010000053.1, read on the forward strand.
TCTTCTTCAGAATAGAAAAGAACTTGTGGCACTGCTCTGATAACCTCGAAATGAATCAGCTTAAGGCGGCTAATCGGTCAGTTAAGCGTTGTACTTCCTTCGGACTCGATAATTCTTCGGGGATTTCCTGTATAGCTTTGATTTTGTCAGGATTTGCTTCGATGCCTCTCTCCGAGACAATGAATCCTAGGAATTTGCCTGAGCTAACCCCAAAAGTGCACTTCTCGGGGTTGAGCTTCATGCAGTATTGTCTCAAAATCGCGAAGGCTTCTTTCAGTTATTTCAAATGATCTTCCAGCCGAGCAGATTTTACCAACATGTCATCGATATAGGCTTCCATCGTTTTGCCAATGTAATCTTTGAACATCTGATACACCAATCACTGGTAGGTTACCCCGGCATTTTTTAGGCCAAATGGCATCACTTTGTAGCAATAAGCTCCTTCATCTGTAATGAAAGAAGTTTTTTCTTCATCCCTTGGGTCCAGTAGGATCTGATTGTACCCTGAATAAGCATCCAAAAAGGTTAAGAGTTTGTGTCCAGCCGTGGAGTCTATTAACCTGTATATTTGGGGTAAAGGGTAGGAATCTTTTGGGCAAGCTTTATTTAGGTTGGTGTAATCAACACACATTCTCCGCTTGCCATTTTTCTTACGTACCACCACCACATTAGCAAGCCAATCTGGATACGTGACTTCTCTTATGAACCCGTTGTCAAGTAATCTCTTGGTCTCGTGATGCAATCCAAATTGGCTTAGTTCCCAACCATCAAGAGCCAAGATTGAGAGCACAAGTAATACAAGTCAAAGGCTCTGGAAGTGGCTTGAAGATCATGCATTGGAGAGCCATGGAAGGAGTAACACTTAGGCGACAAAGGAGAGGCTCGGGAGACACATTTTGAGCCAACTCAAGAAGCTTCAGGAAGAGGCGGGGCGCCTCTATTTTGGGCGGACCGCCTAAAGCTTGCACCAATCTCTGGAGTTTGGAGTGGGCGGACCGCCTCTGTACAATGGGCGGACTGCCTACTCAGTCATGGTGGGGCGTCTGTTTCCTTGTTCTATGTTCAAGCGGGCCGGCTCTTACCACTAGGTGGGGCGCCTATTTCCGGGCTATTTCAAGACTTATTTTTGTGGTGTAATTCCTATTTTAGCCCTAAGTGCTTCTATTGTTTTAATTAGACTTAGGGGCTTTTAGTCATTTCACAATTATGTAAGGGAAAACTATATAAGCTTCCCTTAGCCATTTCATTCATTAGTTAGCCATTTTAGAAGATAGAATTGAGAGAGAACACTGAAGAGGCCGAGCCCTTCGAGTCGAAGCTTGAAGCTTCGTGTATCTATTAACTTGGAACCTATGAAGATCGACACCTAGTTTGAATCCATTGTAAGGTTCAAGTTTCTCTATCTACCTTTTGAATTCAATCAACATATGTGAAGCCTTCCTAGTCTCGATTTCTTGTTTATCTCGTTTACTTGCTTCCGCGTATCGTTTAGTTTGCTTCCGCTAGTTTAGATTGCATCAGTTGGTACCAGAGAAAGGCTCGGGTTATATTCTTACAAACCCTCGTTCCTTGTTCATTGTGTTAATTTATCATTGTTCTTGAAAGTTAGAAAAAAAATAAAAAAAATTTAAAAAAAGTTGAGAAAAATACAAAAATTATTGGAACTTGTTGGGTTGGAACACCCATACATTGAAAATCATTGGGGTTTGTTCCATTTGTGATTCCCGTTCTTTTGGTACCACAATTCCATGATTTGGTGATGTATTTCAAATTTTGAAGAATTCAAATCTCCAAAATTTCAACCCTAGAACTTTGCTCAAGAATCAAAATTGATTTGTTGTTGGTTGATTGGGGTTAAAACCTATTGGGGATTGTTTAGAAACATCATATACATCTTTGGGTATCATTAGAATTGAAAAACTACCCGAAAACATTGGAATTTGAGTGCAAAACGAGCCAAAAACACGTTTTGCAAAGTTGCAGGAAGCAGTAGGAGGCGGACAGCCCACTTTGGTGGGAGACTCTCTGAACATTTTTGGTTGGACCGCCCCTGTTCAGAGGTGGGGCGCCTCTTTTGCTGAAGGGTCCTCGAGTAGTTTTTTCATAGGTTTTCACTTGTTATTCGCCTACGGGCTTCTTGGTTAGTGTTTCTAGGATAATTGGCTTACTCTAAAGACACTAACTATATAGTGTATTAGGGTATTCGTGCGTAGAGGAGACTAGAATTCAAAGAAGAGTCGTAGATTTCTCTTTGGCCTCAAGTGCGCACTTAAACAGCCATCCATACATCGAGTCTCATTAACTCCATTCCGAACTTTTACTTGGACATACTAGTTGTGATCACCTTGGTTCCCAAGTTGTTAAGGCCTCACTCTTGAGTCTTCATAAATTGAATGATACACGTGAGGGAGTGGCTTATGGGAGGTTTGTCTTTTGGTGTTGCAACTATGTCGGATGATGATTGTAGAGATTATGGCTCATGTGGGGATGATGCGTGTTGCTATGACTCGTATGGTGATGATGGAGACTATGGTTCCTATGATGATGGTGATGGCCAATACTATGATGACTCGGGAATCCATGGCTCCTATGATGATGATCGTGAGGGTGATGAAGACTATGAAGCTTGTGGAGGTGAATTTGATGAATCTAATGCTTCAAGTCAAGAATACGAAGATGGTGACGCTTCAAGGTACCTTGATCCTACTTACTCTACTTGTGATGAATTTGATCATGTTGATAGTGACATAGAGGGAATAGATGATGAAGTTGATTATACGGATTATTCATTTGCATCTTCTCTTGGTGTTTCTAGTGGTGTGCAAGGGAGTAGTAGAGGTTCTTCCATTAGTATGGGAGGAGGTGGTGGTTGTTCCATGGGAAAGAAGGAGCTTGCATCTTCTAGGTACGCTAAGCAACCTAATGTTTCTAATTCCCATGTAGAGGGTGGTTTTATAGATGGTGTTAATATGGGGTAAAATACGCGGAAGCAAACTATACGATAAACGAGCGGAAGCAAGTAAATTTGATAACATGATATCAAAGATATCGAGAAATTCAAGACTAGGAAGACAAGAATTAGAAGAAAGAACGGACACACAATTCAAACAAGAATTTAATTATCCAAAGGGAGAAAGAAAAACTCGAACCTTACAAGGATTTCACACTAGCGATGAATCTCCGTAGGTTCCAAGTTAACGAGATACATGAAGCCTTGAGCTTCAACAAGAAAGGCTCGGCCTTCTCTAAATTCTCTCTTCTCAAATGTTCATATATGCTACCTAATGAATGAAAATAGCTAAGTGTCCTATTTATAGTTTTTCAAAAGACATGGTGAAATGACTAAAGTGTCCATGGGTTGGGTTAAAACATACAAGCCACTTAAGAGCAAAATAGGAAGTTCAATGCCAAAACTTGAGGTCTTCAGCAATGTGGGCGGGGCGCCTAGAGGTTGGCGGAGCGCCTAGCTGTTGGGCGCCAGGTGGAGCAAAGCTGAGGCCAGACGGGGCGCCTGATAGTTAAGCGGGCCACCTGGTGGTTCTGGGTTCCAAGCGGGGCGCCTAAGGGTCAGGTGGGGCGCCTAAGGGTCAGGCGGGGCACCTGAGTTTCATGTAGTGGGCTGCCTAGGCCAAGCATAGGCGGGGCGGGGCGCCTAAGGTCCTGGTCCTCTTGACCTTCTTCAAATCGCTCCCAGAGACCTTGACTCGCAATTCTTGTGCTCTCAAGCGTGGTTCTTGATGGTTGGTATCTTAGCTCGATTTGCCCCGTATCATCCTCCCCTTCTTGAAAAGATTTCGTCCTCGAAATCAAACCGTCAAACCTACATTTAAAACAAGCACAAACAAGTTTCCTACTTCACAAGCAGGTTAGCTTAACAAGAATAAGTGCAAATTGTGTAGAAAACACACTCTTGTGATAGAGCCAAGCATCAATACCCATTAAAAAGCGTATGTTCCCAAAGAAAACAATAAATTCTTGGCTCAACAAGAACAAACACTCAAAATCATAATAAACAAAGAGATCAAGGGTCATGTAGGAATCAAATTCCCCACGACCCCTAAGCTTACCACCAACACACCAAGCCTTCAAATCAATTTTATTACAATGTGACACATGGGCTTTGGCATGCTCAACACTCAAGGTGTGATCAACTTTTGGAATGGAGTAAATTAAATAGTTCAATTCAAAACTAGCATTGAATACTCCACTCCCCTTCTTATAAGCACTCTTACCCACACCGAGAGGTACCTCCTCACCTCCAAAGTTATCCCCAAGACAATCCTCCTCACTAGACGAACTCCAAAGGAAGGTCTCCAAAATAGGTTCTCCATCATTAGAGTCCACACAACGAAGGCTATGACTACTAGAAGATAGGTCAACACAACCAATATCAAGACCACTCTCCTCACTTGGAGTTCCAAATAATGGATCATCCATAGAGCCTAACTTTACAAACCAGGGAGGTTCGATTCTACTACCGACCCTAATCCGATACAATTCACTACCACAAATAAGATTGTTAAAGCAATAGAAATGTAAAAGCATGCACCTCAAATTCATGGTTAAACAAAAGCATAGTATCAAGACTAGGTCCTTCACTCTCACTCGAGGAGTCATCGAAAATAAATCGATCAATCTCACACTCTAGAGACTCCTCAAGCTCACAACCATCCTCACTATGACACAATAGACCACCACTAGCAAGTAAGCATTCAAAGGGAAGAATAGGATAATCATGCAATTCATCTTCTCATTTATCAAATATGGGTGGGGTGTCATAACAAGGCTCACATACAAGGTCAAACATTTTCACTAAAGAGAGGTTCAATGAAAACCGAGCTCACATCATGATGTGGCTTTTCAACCCTCTCAACTAGTGGTTCATTTGCACACACAAGTTGACCAAATGGCTCTACACTAGTTGCAAATACATTGTATTTATGCAAATCATCAACTAGCATAGACTTTTCACAAACAATATCACAAGACAAAGAAGTATCATGCTCAAGGGAGGAAGAACTATCACTTACACTTGAGTTGCATCCGGGCTCACTCAATGTACTTGAAGCGCCATGGCTAGCTTCTCCTCCTCGTAGCTCATATTTGGAATCGCCTTCACCTTGTCTTTTCATCTCGGTACATGATTGAGGCTCCATCGGTTTGCCTCCAAGAATCCTACACAAGAATTCAAACAAATAGAAGAAAAAGATAAAGGGTTAAGGTTAGAATAAGGGGTGTCCTCACTCTCATTGATTCTTTTTCCCTCTTTTTTTTCCTCATTTTTTTTTCAAGGTTGGGTATAGATTCGGGTGGCAACAACTCACTCACATCACTCATCATAATCTTTCTTTTTTCCACTTGAGAGTTGTCACCGGTCGCTCCCTTACTGCTCTCTATCTTTTGTCTCTCAAATTCGGGTGAATTGGGACGAACCCCAAGAATACCCATAGCCGGAGTAGGTGGACTTTTTACATCAACCCGAAATCTAGGACTTGGAGACTCATCACTTGACGTCTCCTTCTTCTTTGTTGGTGAACCACTTGGCATTGAAACTTGTGGTTTCGGGTTCACCTTGTTGATATTCATCAACTCTTTTTAAGCATTTGACCCACCACTTCTTGTAATTGTAGGACTTCTTGTTTGCAGCTTTTCAACCATGGAATGAAGTTCTTGCTCCTTGCTCCTTTGCATTGCCAAAGAAGGTGCACTAGTAGGCACTTGGCTCCTTGCCCAATAAGGCACAAAGTCATAAACCCTTTGCCCTATATCCACAAGATACGCATCCTTCATCACACTACATTGCACCCTCTTGCCCTCCAACCACGGCTCACCTATCCACACATCAACATGGCGCATGGGATACACATCACACCACATACAACATTTATAATTTCTATGAGATATGAGTACTCGAGCCTCCTTGGAAACCCACACTCCCTCATACTCATAAGGATGCTCTTGCTTATAGCATGGTATCCTTAGCCTATCAACCAAAGAGGTGTTAATGCAATTGGCATCAGTATCACCAATCTTGAGCAAGTATCCTCCAATACCATCTACCTCAACAACGAACCTACGTCTACCCAAGTTTTGTAGATTGGCACCCAAGTGAGAACTTGAATGCCCACGACTATCAACTCCAAAAACTTGGGTCTTCCTAATCCCTCAACTAGTGGCAACACCACTAGAATAATCTCCACTTCCTGTCACTCTTCCAACATTAGAAATGTTGTTGGAAGTCGAGGAAGGACCCTTGCCATGGAACCCATAAGTATGTCTCGCCTTGGTTCCATAACCCATAGTACTACTCCTACTACAACCATCCACGCCCCTCACGGCATATAACCCCTTTGTAGCAAAAGCAACACCATCTCTCAAACCAACCTCCACATGGGAATTGGAAGCATTAGGTCGCTTAGCGTACCTAGAAGGTGCAAGCTTCTTCTTTCCCATGGAACAACCACCACCTCCACCCATACTAATGGAAGAACCTCTACTACCCCCTTGTGCACCACTAGCAACACCAAGAGAAGATGCAAATGAATAATGTGTATAATCAATTTCATCGTCAATTCCCTCTATGTCACTATCATGCTCATATTCATCACAAGTAGAGTAAGTAGGATCAATGTACCTTGAAGCATCACCATCTTCATATTCTTGACTAGAAGCATAAGGATCAACACATTCATCTTCATGAGCTTCATAGTCTTCATCATCAACCTCACGATCAACATAGTGAGCCGCTTCATCCTCATATGAGCTATAGTTCCCCGAATCATCATAGCAATATCCATCATCACCATCGTAGGAACCATAGTCTCCCTCGTCGCCACATGAGCCATAACCTCCACAATCTTCATCCGACATAGTTGCCTCACAAAAGACAAAACCTCCCAAAAGTCACTCCCTCATGTGTATCACTCAATATATGAATACTCAAGAGTGAGGCCTTAACAACTTGGGAACCAAGGTGATCACAACTAGTATGTCCAAGTAAAAGTTCGGAATGAAGTTAATGAGACTCGATGTACGGACGGAGATTTAAAGTGTACACTTGAGGCCAAAAGGAGTTCTAGGACTCTTCCTTAAATTCTAATCTCCTCTACGCACGAGTGTCCTAATACGCTCGATAGTTAATGTCAATGGATTAAGCCAATTACCCTAGAAATACTAACCAAGAAGTTAGGAAACACACGGAACACAAAAAACTACGAAAAGAAGTGAACCGGACCAAAATGTGTGCTAGGTGGCGCGTCTGGGTGCTAGGGGGGTGCCTGGACACTTTCAACAGCCTAGGCAGTAGCCAAACCAGGCGGGGCGCCTAGGCCTGTTCGACAGCTTTCCCAAAACAGGTTTTGGTGATTTTTGGCCAACTTTTTGAACGATTTCAACCCGATACACAAAATCAACGATACCCAAAGGTGTATATAACTATTATAACCTGTTCCTAATGATTTTCAACCTCCAAAAAATAACAACAAGCTTCGATTCAAGATTGAAGCGTTTTCAAGAAATTTCAAACTTTTTGGATTTTGATTTTGGAAATTTTGATTCGTAACACCAAATTGTGATATATGGGTATCAAAACGATGTGAATACAATAAGGAACAAACCCCAATACTTTTTAACATTTGGGGATCCGAATCCAACAAATTTTTTTTTTCAAGTTTTCTAGTTTTTCAATTTTTTTGTTTTTCTTCAAACTTTTAAGAACAAACAGAATAACAACAACGATACTAACATAAGAAACAAGGAACGGGGTTTGTAAGAACATAACCCGAGCCTTGCTCTGATACCAACTGATACGGGGTAAAATACGCGGAAGCAAACTATACGATAAACGAGCGGAAGCAAGTAAATTTGATAACGTGATATCAAAGATATCGTGAAATTCAAGACTAGGAAGACAAGAATTAGAAAAAAGATAGGATAAACAATTCAAGAAAGAATTTAATTATCCGAAGGGAGAAAGAGAAACTCGACCCTTACAAGGATTTCACACTAGCGATGAATCTCCATAGGTTCCAAGTTAACGAGATACATGAAGCCTCAGGCTTCAACAAGAAAGGCTCGGCCTTCTCTAAATTCTCTCTTCTCAAATGTTCATATATGCTACCTAATGAATGAAAATACCTAAGTATCCTATTTATAGTTTTTCAGAAGACGTGGTGAAATGACTAAAACGCCTATGGGTTGGGTTAAGACATACAAGCCACTTAAGGGAAAAATAGGAAGTTCAATGCCAAAACTTGAGGTCTTTAGTGATGTGGGCGGGGTGCCTAGAGGTGGGCGGAGCGCCTAGCTGTTGGGCTCCTGGTGGAGGAAAGCTGAGGCCAGGCGGGGTTCCTGGTGGTGCTGGGTTCCTGGCGGGGCGCCTAAAGGTCAGGTGGGGCGCCTGAGTTTCATGCAGTGGGTTGCCTAGGCCAAGCATAGGCGGGGCGCCTAGATAGTAGGTCGGGCGCCTAAGGTCCTGGTCCTCTTGACGTTTCTTCAAATCGCTCCCGGAGACCTTCACTCGCAATCCTTTGCTCTCACGTGGTTCCTGATGGTTGGTATCTTAGCTTGATTTGCCCCGTATCAGGTGTTGTTTTTGCTTGAGGGGTTATATTGTTCTAATCCCGTGAGGGGCTTGGATGGTTGTAGTAGGAGTAGTACTATGGGCTATGGAACCAAGGCTAGAGGCACTTATGTGTTCCATGGCAAGGTTCCTTCATCGACTTCCAACAACATCTCTAATGTTGGAAGAGTGACGGGAAGTGGAAGTTGCTCTAGCAATCTTTCTAGGCGATGAGGGATAAGGGAGACCCAAGTTGTTGGAGATGACACTCGTGGGCATTCAAGTTCTCTCTTGGATGCATCTCTACAAAACGTGGGTAAGCGTAGGTTAGTTGTTGAGGTGAATGACCATGGAGAAAACTTGCTCAAAATTGGTTGGACTGACGGCAATTGTATTAGCACTTCTTTAGTTGATAGACTAAGGATACTATGCCAAGCTCTAGAGAATCCTTATGAGTTTAATGGAAATTGGGTTTCTAAGGAAGCTCGGGTGTTCATATCTCATAGTAGTTATAAGGGGTATATTTGGTGTGACGTGTATCCCATGCGGGATACTGATGTATGCTTAGGTGAGCCGTGGTTAGAAGATAAAAGGGTGCAATATAGTGCGATGAAGGATGCGTATCTTGTGGGCATAGGGCAAAGAGTCAATGACTTTGTACCTTATCAGGCGAGAAGCCAATTGCCTACTAGTACACCATCTATGGCTATGCAAAGGAGCAAGGGTTTAGAACTTCATGCCATAGTTGAAAATGTGCAAACGAGGAGTCCTACAAATACAAGCAATGGTGGGACTAGTGCGAGAAAAGAGTTGGCAAGTGTAGACCAGGTGAACCCAAAACCACAAGTTTCAAAGCCAAGTGGTTCACCAACAAAGAAGAAGGTGACATCAAGTAATGAGTCTCCAAGTCGTAGATTTCGGGTTGATGTAAAAAGTCCACCTACTCTGGCTATAGGTATTCTTGGGCCTCATCCCAACTCACCCGAATTTGAGAGACAAAAGATAGAGAGGAGTAAGGGAGTGACTGGTGACATTCCTCGAGTGGAAAAAAGAGAGGATGTGTTGAGTGATGTGAGTGGGATGTCACCAGCCGAATATACACCCGACCTTAGAAAAAAATGAGGGAAAAGAAAGAGGGAAAAGAATCATTGAGAGTGAGGACACCCCTTATTCTAACTTTAATCCTTTATCTTTTTCTTTTATTTGTTTGAATTCTTGTGTAGGGATCCTTGGAGGCAAACCAGTGGAGCCTCAACCATGTTCCAAGATGGATAGACAAGGTGAAAGTGAATACAAATGTGAGCTACGAGGTGAACAAATTATTCATGACACTTCAAGTGCATTGAGTGAGAAAGATGGCCACTCAAAGGTATGTGTTAGTTATTCCTCCCTTGACATGATACTTCCTTGTCTTGTGATGTTGTTTGTGAAAACTCTAGGCTAGTTGATGATTTGTATGAATACAATGTGTTTGCAATTAGTGTAGAGCCTTTGGGTCAACTTGTGAGTGAAAATGAACCACTAGTTGAGAGGTTTGAAAAGCCACATCATGATGTGAGCTCAGTTTTCATTGAACCTCTCTTTAGTGAGAATATTGTAGTTGACCTTGTTTGTGAGCCTTGTTGTGACACCACACCCATATTTGATAAAGGAGAATATGAATTGCATGATTATCCTATTCTTCCCTTTGATTGCTTAATTGATAGCGGTGGTCTCTTGCGTCGTAGTAAGGATGGTTGTGACCTTGAGGAGTCTCTAGAGCATGAGATGGATCGATTTGTTTTCGATGACTCCTCGAGTGAGAGTGAAGAACCTAGTCTTGATACTTGGCTTTTGTTTGACCATGAAATTAAGCTGCATGCTTTTACATTTCCATTATTTGAAGACAATCTCATTTGTGGTAGTGAATTGTATCAGACTAGGGTTGGTAGTAAAATAGAAACTCCATGGTTTGTAAAGTTAGACTCGATGGATGATCCGTTGTTTGGAACTCCAAGTGATAGGAGTGGTCTTGATATTGGTCGTGTTGATCTATCTTCTAGTAGTCCTAGCCTTCATTGTGTGGACTATAATGATGAAGAACCTATTTTGGATACCTTCCTTTGGAGTTTGTCTAGTGAGGAGGATTGTCTTGGAGGTGACTTTAGAGATGAGGAGGTACCTCTCGGTGTGTGTAAGATTGCTTCTAAGAAGGGGAGTGGAGTATTCGATGTTATATATTGAGCACACGTTGAGTATTGAGCATGCCAAAGCCGATGTGTCACCTTGTGATAAAATTGATTTGAAGGCTTGGTGTGTTGGTCATAAGCTTAGGGGTCGTAGGGAATTTGATTGCTATGTTTTGCATGTTCCTTATCCTATTGATCTCTTTGCTTGTTTTTGTGTTAGACGCACTTACTCTTTCAGTCAAGTACTTGTCGTCTCCTTTGGAGACATGAGCGTTTTTATTAGTATTGATGCTTGGTTCTACCATAAGAGTGTGTTTTCCACACTTTTGGCACTAACCTACTCTTGTAGTGGGAAGTTTTTTGTTTGTGCTTGTTTTGGATATAGGCTTGATGGTTTGATTTCGAGGACGAAATCCTTTCAAGAAGGGGAGGATGATGCATTCCAAATTGGCTTAGTTCCCAACCATCAAGAGCCAAGCTTAAGAGCACAAGGAATACAAGTCAAGGGCTCCAGAAGCGGCTTGAAGATCATGCATTGGAGCGCCACGGAAGGAGGACCACTTAGGCGACAAAGGAGAGGCTCGGGAGACACATTTTGAGCCAACTCAAGAAGCTTCAGGAAGAGGCGGGGCGCCTCTATTTTGGGCAGACCGCCTAAAGCTTGCACCACTCTCTGGAGTTTGGAGTGGGCGGACCGCCTCTGTACAATGGGCGGACCGCCTACTCAGTCATGGTGGGGCGCCTGTTTCCTTGTTCCATGTTTAGGCGGGGCGCCTCTTTCCACTAGGCGGGGCGCCTATTTCCGGGCTATTTCAAGACTTGTTTTTGTGGTGTAATTCCTATTTTAGCCCTAAGTGTTTCTATTGTTTTAATTAGACTTAGGGGCTTTTAGTCATTTCACAATTATGTAAGGGAAAACTATATAAGCTTCCCTTAGCCATTTCATTCATTAGTTAGCCATTTTAGAAGATAGAATTGAGAGAGAACATTGAAGAGGCCGAGCCCTTCGAGTTGAATCTTGAAGCTTCGTGTATCTATTTACTTGGAACCTATGGAGATCGACACCTAGTTTGAATCCATTGTAAGGTTCAAGTTTCCCTTTCTCCCTTTTGAATTCAATCAACGTATGTTAATTGAATTCGATTCTTTTCTTCTAATTTCTTGCCTTCCTAGTCTTGATTTGTTATTTATCTCGTTTACTTGCTTCCGCGTATCGTTTAGTTTGTTTCCGCTAGTTTAGATAGCATCATCTCGTCTTGGATCGCTTTCTTCTTTTCTCCGCCATGTGGCCTTTTCTTCTATTTCACTGAGTGATGGTTGGGATCTATGTTCAGCTTGTGCGTCATGATCTCAGGATCGATTCCTACCATGTCTGCGTAGGACTATGCAAAGCAATTGTCGTTAGTTTTTAATAATTTGATGAGAGCTTCCTTGGACTCGGCATGTAGCTCCGAGCCCACGAATATTTTTTTTCTTGGAACTCTTCAGATAATGCATGGGATTCCAGCTCTTCCATCGTTCAATCCTCGGCTTTTTGCTTTCGAGGTTCTTGGATGAAAGTTGGAATCCTCTCTTCCCACTGTGGGGGAATTTCTCTTTGGGGTGAGCTCTCCCTTTCATGGGACTCTGGGTCGCGTGGTCACGACCTCAACTCTGGGTCGAGATGTTCCCATTTTGCGCAGCGACTGCATAGCACTTTCGAGCCATTGACTGGTCACTTCGAATTGCACGAATTCCCCATGGGGTGGGAAACATAATGACTTGATGTAAGGTTGATGGCACAGCCTCCATTTCGTGAATCCAAGGTCTTCCGAGGATAATACTGTACGTCATGTCCTCGTTCATTATTTTCAAAGTTGTTTCTTAGTCAACCCCCCCCCCCCCCCCCCGCGGTGGTTATGAGGGTGATTTCCCCTAGATTTCTTTCCACAGAATTATTGAACCCTGCTAAGGTGGTTACTTTCGGGACGACAAGGTCCTTCAACCTCATATGTTCAATGCTTGAGGTTGATTATATTTACGGAACTCCGAGGGTCTACTAAGACTCATTTTACGTCTGAATCATTAACCCTTAAGGTAATAACTAAAGCTTCATGATGAGGGGTCATTGCCTCGTGGCAGTCTCCTTCTTCAAAAATGATTTCTTTGCTGATTCTCTCCATTTGGGTTCATTTCTTCATGTTGGTTGAGAGTTTCGCAAGCTTCCTCGCCGAGGAATGATTGATGCCGTTTATTTCTACACCGCCTGTTATGACGTTTGCGGATTTTCGACATGTCGAGGCTATCGACATCTTATGTAAATCTGGAAAAGCTTCGACTTCGGAACAAACATTATTACCAGATCCTTACAGACGGCGCCAATTTGTCTTGGCCTAAATCAGGATAGGGCAACAAATCGAATTTGTATTGAGTTTAACTAGTAATTTGCTTGTATCAAAGTTGTTCGAGCTAAAGTTGTATTCGAACTGAATAAAAGGCTTGAAAAAGTAACGAGGCAAGAAATAAGTGAATGACAAACGAGACAACAAATAAAAAATAGAGTTGAATATTGTATTGATCATGTCCTGTTGTTTACAAACGAATCCTATTTATAATCAGGAGAAAAAATGACGTAGTAAATATCATAATTGTGCCTTTATGGCTATTACTCCGTGCTTGATTGTGGTTGACTCACGATCTATCCTCTTAAATGCCAGAATAACAGTCGACGGTTACAAAGATTGGCCTTCGTCTTCCGAGGTGTGGCGTCCTCTCGAGGTTACGAGGTTTTCTCCGAGCTCGGTGCTTCGAACTCATTTCTCCTCATTTTTTGAGGCAAAGAATCGCAAAATCTCTCCTCGTGAACTTACCTCGTGGAGTGGTCTTCATGCTAGGTATCGGAGCCTTTCTCAAGGCCTCGGTGACTTTTCACCCAATACAACACCTGATCCAGGCCAGCTGATCTTTTACTCCAGTATTCATAAGTAGCATAATTTTGCTCACACAAAAGCTTGATCGAATGTCCTTAATTTTTAAAAGGTATTTTTAATGAAAAATATATATTTTTAACCTCTCAAAAGCTTGGTAAAACAGGCTATTAGCCTCCCGTTGGTACGTTTCTTAAAGCTTTTAACTGAAACTCCACTGCTAATTACACACAAGATCGATTTTAAAAAATTGCATAAATCCTTTATTCTTCGGATGGCTCGTTTATTGCTACATACTCGTTATATAATTGTGTTTCACTCGGATATAATGGTACTTTTCCGATAGAAATCCATTTGACCCCGTACATGGACCAAATCATGCTATACCCTACCATGACTAATAGTTTAATCGATAAATTGAGGTAACCATAGATCTTAATTAACTATATCTATTTAAAATTCGCAATTTTAAGAAGTTGTAGCCTCTCTAAATGGTTTCGGTACGTTTCTTTCCAGCACTCCCTCCATATATCTTTCAGTAATATTATTCAATCAACTTTAATATTTCAAGAATTCAAATTTCACAATCAATGTTCTATTTTCTTTTTTCCTAAAAATTCACCGAGGCTATCCCTTGGTAGCCACAAATAAACTATTCATTTTTTTTCTTAAATTTAGTAAGGGGTCTCCTTCGGTAAAATTTACCGATGGCTGGCCCTTGAAATATGTCCATCGAAATTCAAGGTATTTCTAAATATATATAATTCAAAATAAACAATTGCTAAACACTAACGTAATCACATTTTGCACGATCCTTAAGCCTTTGAAGCATCAGTTCTGATTGATTTCTTCCGTTGTCCCCGAATCGTCCATAATATAAAATAAAGTGGAGCAAGGATTGGACTTGCCCTAGTAAAGAATCTTTCAAGTTGCGGGAGAGTGTGCCTTGCAAGGATTCTTTAACCAAACAATAGGAAAATGACAGAATCTATCTTTCTTTTCTTTGTTTTGTTTTCAGCTCCAAGAAAATCTTTCAAGTTGCGGGAGTCCCTCGGTACTGCAGTAAACGGAGCTTTCACAAATACACATCGAGAAAACCCCCAAAAAGGGTGATCCTTGCTTGCAGATGATGCAAAGTGCTCCATCCGTCTCAAATTATTTGTCCTCTTCACTTTTGCACGCCTCTTAGGAAATTACTCCCTCCGTTCCATTTTAGATGAATCCATTTGACTTTATACGGAGTTTAATAAAAAGAGAAGAATTTTGAAACTTATGGTCTAAAATAAGTTATAGATATTTGTGTGGCTACAAATCATCTAGGGATGAGTAAAAGTGAATATTTCTTTCCAAATTTAGAAAGAGGTCATTCTTTTTTAAACAGACTAAAAAAGAAATAGGTTCATCCTTTTTTAAACGGAGGGAGTATTAATGAGAAGGAATTATTGACTATTTTACCCACTTTATTATTCTCTTCAATAAATATTATCCTTACTTGTATTTTCAAAACAAAAATTATTAAGGGTAAAATGGGAAAAAAATATGAGAAACCCCTTCAACTCCTAACTGGACAATTATTTTGAGACCGACCATTTTTAGTAAGAAGGACAAATATTTTGAGACGGAGGAGTGTAGCTCAAAACCAAATTAAGCCCAAAAATAGTGAGGTTCATGGGAATATTTACCTCGAACAACTTGCTAAGCCTAAAGTACAGTTTGTTTAGTGGGTCCACCTTTATCAAGGCATTAATTGAAGATATTAATGTTGTTGGAAAATTTCAGTCATGTAATGTGAAAACAAATTAAAGCGAAAAGTATGTGGTGAATGAAAAGATCTTTTGAAAAGAAGAAGAATGATGGCATCATTTGTCCTATTTATTGAGAGTCGAACGTTAATAGACAATCTTGAGGAAACATTGTCCAGTTTATGAATAGACAAAAGTTCTTCAATTTTTTTGTCCAAATTATTACAATCTTGATCTGTGTCTCGATGTCTAGACAGATGAATTACGATACTTCTCGTACAAGGTCCATTTGGTGGTTTTGAAATTTTTTAATTATAACTTCTTCAAATATCTTTCAGCTACATTAACTAAACACAAAATTTAATCCAAATCCACCGTCGTAAATCAATAGATAGGGAATCGATTCCAGCAGCAAGGATGCAGGATTCTCAGATCAAAAAGAAGCATTGGAAGAGGTTCAGGAAAGAAATGATACGTGAAGAGCTAGAAACTGGAAAGTGTATATTAAGCATTATATGTAAGTAACAGTTTTGTAATTATACGAATACAGAGAGAATTAATAAAAGGATTGTAATACAATGAATATAATGTAATTAGATTGTTTTTGTTCATCGGAGGCTTTTTATCCATGGTGTAGCCAACCAGGATCTTAAGTGCCCTAGGTGTAATAATTTTTTATTGGTTAATGATAATTTCACGTACGGCTATATCCAAAATAAATAAATAAATAAATAAATAAATAAATAAATACGACACAGATAACTTAAACTACTTTCTAAAAGAATTAACTTAGACAGATAGCTTTCAAATTCTCCATAAAGAACTTCTGGGAAAACAAATTTTCAAACCTAAACCAACATCAAAACGAAAGGTCAAGCTAGCAACATTTCGACACCTGTGACGCAAAGGAAACAACGAAAGAATGAGTTGAGGTGATTTTTGTATTTACATGATTTTCCAATGGAAACTAAGAGTAGAGTTTTAAATTTTATCTACACACACATAAAAAGACTATAAGCGGGTAAATACTTACCCTATATATTAGAGGTGCGCTTTCGGTTGGTTCGGTTCGGTTCGGTTCGGTTTCAACAATTGCGGTTTGATTTTTTTATTTTCAATTTGGTAATATTAGGAATGAAAATCAAACCAAAATTAATTTGGCTTTATTCAGTTTTTAAGAATTCGGTTTTGGTTTAAATCGATTTCGGTAGTTCGGTTTCTACATAATTCAACTTAGTTGGTGAAAATATAGGAATGTAATTTAAGAGTAAATATATTTACAATTTATTTTTCACTTAGTTTTGTACGTAACTTGTAAGAATATGGAAGTGGAGTTTGAGGTATGAGCTTACTTCTTAGTAGATATGATGTGGGTTTCACTTTTAAAATTTAATGATAAAGAAGACGTATTATATATATATATATATATATATATATATATATATATATATATATATATATATATATATATATATATATATATATATATATATATATATATATATATATAGGGTTTTCCTAACTTACTACACGAGTGTAGTAGGTTAGCAATATCCCCATCTTTTAATTTTCTAAATCAAATTATTTTTATCCAAACTAAAAACCAAATCGTAAAATCGAAAATTCAAAAATATAAAATCAAAATCAAACCAAAAATCGAAAAATTGAAAATCAAATTTTGAAAAGTTATGAATTAGTCGATTTTTACAATTTGGTTCGGTTTGTGCCCACTACTACTACATATAGGTTGACAACGGGATGAAAGAAGATAGCTTGTAAAAATAGATCAAATTATGGATGTTTTCAGTATGAAGGAACATGTTCTTTATGAAATATGGTTTTCTTAAAAAGATAATTTTTTATATTTATTTTTTTGTACTTGGTTGCTAAATAGTGACAAAAAGTTCTAACCATCTAATAAAGGGTGGGATGAGATGTTGATGAGGGTAGGGGCAGTGACGGACCCAGAATTTGAACACGGCGAGAATATCACTGAATTTAACATAAATATGCTAACTACTCAGGATGACAGGTAATATATATTTGATTTTGAGGTACTTATACCTATCGGCTGCCGGTGCATCCAAGCAGACCATATAAGTCCGCCTTTGGTAAGAGGTTGGGATAGTGGTGGGGTGGATAAAAGGTAGGACTAGGGTGGGGTTTGGGGTGAGAAGGTGGGTGGAAGGGCATGTGGAGGGGTGGGGTAAGGGGTGGAGAGTGAGGTGGTGGTTGGTTTAGGATCATGTGTGTGAATTATACCATTTGAGACTTTTTTTTCCTACTCTTACTAGAGATGTCTTTTTCAGCAAAGCTATGAAAAATGAGTAGTAACGAAAAGAATTTTTTTGAAAAAATAATATTTTTTGAAACATGTTTTCCTTCATTACCAAACATACCTCGAGCATACAAAGATGCAAACATAATATAAAAAATAATAATAAGCTTTTATAATAAACATTAGCTAGTAATACAGTTAAATTATACTCCTTTCGTTGTACAACAACATACTCAGTACTATCCCACAACACTACAAGAAATATGGCCTTCAGCGAGGCGAAATGTGGTCGTTAAAAGGCTAAATCCGGTCGTTATATGGCAATAACGACGGGAAGAAATCCCGTCGTCACTGGTCGTTATAGGTCTGGACGTTAAAATTTAACGACGGGATTTAGATCCTATCGTTAATGACTCTTTTACGACGACCTAAAAGCCTATCGTTGGTCTAACTTTGGCGACCGACATTTCCCTTCGCTAATCACAAATCCAGTCGTTAATCGTCTTTAAATGAAAACAATAAATTTGGTCGTTAAGTGATTATAACGACCGTAGTTCCTTTTGTTAATTGTGTCACTTATAAACAATAAAATACTTTTAATGAATGAATTTGCTGTCGCTACTTCGAAATTTTAAACACACACGTATATCAAAAAGTCAATTAATTTTATTAATACATTCACACACATACTCACAAATCTGAAAATATATTAAATAATCAAAAGTCATAGAATTTAATGTAAATAACAAAGAAATAAAATGATCACACTACTAAAAAATATATCCATCCAAACAGTATGACATTATGGCACCTAAAAAGATAAAATATTCTAGCTTATGTACAAACAAGACTTGCTAACAGCCCAAAGACATCTTCTGCTTCAATTTTCTCTGCACTTTCTTCAAACACACGTTCTTCGGACTTCAAGTCTTCATCTGTGAAAAGAACAAGTTCATACTAGTTTAATAATAAAACTTCTACCACCTACTCTATTTAGAAAGCAAATGAACTCATTGAAAATATTTTGAGTAAGGGAAGGCAGAATTTTTGATGTAGATCGATCAATCCCGCCCTGTTCAAGTGATCGCCCCGAGAAGTTAAAGTTTGTAATAAGGGGGGCTGAATAGAGAAATTCTCAGGTGTACTTTATCCTAGAAACATAAGAATTTCTATTTTTTTTTAATTTAATAAGCATTGATTGGTGAGTTAGAATAGATAGAGCATAACATGTTAAATTACAGAGTAATAGGACTATTCAATATAACTTAATTTAACAGAAATGTACAATTTTGATTTTCTAACAGAAATGTTCAATCACGTTCAATGACCTGGAATTGCGGCTTGACATATTACAAATATTGGCAAAAGCAATACCCAAATAGCCCGATGTGCAGCTCATGACAATCACTATTGGATTGCTACGCATACCGGCTACTAGCAGATATGTCCACTGCCTCTTAACCAAATGAACTCCTAAGATTAGATTGAGATATCTGAATAAGGTTAGATGGATCTAAGGCCATAAAGCAGGGATGGGTGAGTCGATCATGGGCCTGAATTAAGCCGGCCGACGAGTTGTGGGGTGGCCAGGTAGTAAGATTTTATAGGGGATCTAGCTTTGCTTTACAGAAATCTAATAATGCAATTGAGAAAATGTAATTCAACAGAAGCATGCAATTTAAAACCTTATGAGAGATCTACTCAATTAGTTCTGCTACTTTTAATCAAATCGTGTATGAGTTTCAAGATACTTCAATGACCAATGTATGTACCCTATGTATAGTGGATAGTTTCTTAATATGAATCACAACACCAGCAGTTTGAATCATCTCAGGTAAACGTATATTTCAAAACCTTCTCTCACCATCCAATATTGAAAGGAGATTTAATCTTTCTAAGCATGTAATAAGGACATAGTTCAAAAGTAAACATGACAAATTTCATAATTCAAGATCTGAACCCCGCGGGCGAGCAACAAAATGATAATAGGAAAATAGAAAAATAGCCAGCAACTATTATCTCGGAACAACGAAAAGGAGATCAATAGTACACAATGTAAATCATCTCAGATAAAATAATGGTTAATAGGCACTTTTTAAAAAAAAAAAGTTAATAGGTGTTTGGCCATCAGAAATAATGAATGTGGTTTGCCTCCATTGTTCATACACAATATTGCACCATTATGATTAAACGAGAAGATATACATGTGCTACTATTCATTTTTATCAATTTAAAAGGACTTCAAAGTACTGCACAATAAGATCTTTATGTAGTTAGTGGGATAACATTCTCTTTATATTCATTAGCTTAGGACTATAAACATAGTGGAAGTTTCTTGGTAAATTTTTTCTTCTAAAGTGGCAATTTTTATGTGGTGCAGTTCTGCTCTTGGAGGCAAACAACTTATAGTGCTTCTAGTTTTTCTGGTGGATACCATTATTCAAATAAGCGCATGTAAAAAAATTGTGAGTATGAACTTAAATTATTTTAGCAAATGTCCTTGCTACAAGCGCAAACCACTGGTACTAAATTGCTTTCTCCTGTTAATTCAGCTGTCTGAGTGTGTTTTATAACATGGGGTTTCTTTATATTTATGATTCTGAATTCCTTCAAAAATATTGGGATTTACATAGGAGAAATCGAGAAGCAGACAACGAGAGAAAGTTGACTAGCACTCTTAGAATCAGTGGATACTCAAAGTTTGTTCCTATTGAAACAGAATGATTTGGTGTCAAGATTAAAACAAATAAACCACAACTTCAATACATCCATAAATGGAGAGACTATTGACAATATTTTAAGGAGTATACTTTCCTTTAAGTAAATCAAGAAAATAGACATTACTACTAGCTCGTAGCTACCCCTATATATTTTTTTTTTTTTGAGCATTTATGTACTATTCAATAGTTAATAAATCCACCAATTGTATCATACGCATGAATTTATAAAATTGCAGGGCCCTATCCAGATTGCAACACTAAATAGTGCTGAGAAAGACCTCATATGTGAACTAACACATGTTGTATAGAGTTGCATATGCTGAAATAGAATATCATTGTTCCAAGTTTCACCCAATTTGAAGTAAAATACAAAATAATCCACTGAGAAAAATATCATACCACAGTAAGAAAGTTTACTAACCTATTAAAAGATTCAATCTACTGGTTGGTCACTTGAAGATGCGGGTGATGAATACTCATGAAGCAGTAAACATTCAAACCATTCTTGTCTAAGCTCTATTTTATCTACACGCTTTTGTAGTGCTTCCTTTTCTTTTCGACATGCTTTCAGCTCATCCAACAAAGCAGCCTTTGAGGAGTTACCACCGTTCAACTCCTGAACAGTTATCCCACCTCCAAATCCAACCGCATGACTCTTGCGTTGAGGTCCAAAGCACATTTCCACTACTTCAATGTGTGAAAGTGACGGCTCAGATTGTACAAGCTCTTTGATTTCAACCTATAAAATACATGAATATTATAAATAATTAAATGCCAAAATAAAATGAAGGATGATGAAATGCCAAAATAAAATGAAGGATGATGACTGAAACTTATTATAAGACATACATATTTTTCATTAGTTTCAGGTTCGACAAGCTTGTTGTCCTTCTTACGAGTCTAAAAAAAAATAGTTTCCATGTCTGGTGGTTTACCATCTTTACCTCCCTTCATATTAAATAAACACATCACAGAAATATTTTAAACAAAGAAGAGGTTTCTCATATGATTATATGATTTACTTACCGGATCATAAATAACCTCTCTAATCGGTTTGCTACCCGTACGATGAGGCATTTTCAGCTTAGACCTATTGACTGAGTTTCTTGTACTTGCTTCCTACATTAACAATGTGGCAGTGAAATTATGACCATTATGTTTAATGATTCCACTTTTAATGTTAACTTTAGGCTAGACAAGAAGGGTTCAAACCGAGAAAGAGAGAAGTATGTAGACCAAGCCATTCATTCTGTGAGTCATGTGAAAAGAAGACATACAATAATGTTCTAAAAGAAAAGAAAATTTTGAACCTCTTCACAAATTGTCCAAGAAAAAGTAATAATATACCATATAAAATATGACATTGTTACTTAATAGCTATGAAGTCGTACCTTAAATTTATCAGATAAAAAGTGCTCCTTGACCAACCATTCCCAATCACTTTTGTCTACCCTCTCTGCCACATCTTTTAGAACCTCGTGCAATGGCTTAGCTTTCACATTCTTGTGCAATGATCCTCTCTAATTGTTCCAAAGCCTTCTCATATGTTGCAGAACATGATCTTTATGATCGTTCATGTCATCACTGTCAAATTTTTCCTAGAATATATCATGAGCAAACTGAATTAATAGAATTTATTACCACAATAGTGTTCTAGCAGCTAATAGGGAGTTATTCTAGATCTGTTATAATTTTGTAAGCTCTATCTTATTGATGTCATATAATAATATTATCTACTTATTAACAAAAAAAATGATTTTTTTACAAATGTTATTACTAACAAAATGGCTTCATGGTTTATTGCAAGAGGAATATCTTCCTGTTTCAGTCTCTCAGTTTCGCTCATCAGCTGATAATAATTTTAATCCATTGGATTCTCTTTGCTGATATAGAGCTTGACTAAATACACATTAACTACTTTTAAAGGATTATTCATTCTCTGAAAAAATGAAGAAAAGTAATGCTTTAGATTCTTACGATAACAGCTGCCCATATGTGCTCCAGCTTATACTCTTCGATGTCCGTCCATGAGTGTACCCGGAAGAGACACATATTAGAATCACGAACTAAAAAACCTAAGTGCCTCGTAAAAGTAGCATGATTCTCTCCAACGACTCGATTGTGGTAAAAAGTAACTCTTAACTTTTCCCCGGGTTTCAGCTTTGCAACAGTCTTACACATGTTCTTTTCTGTCACATTTTTTGCCTTTTCCGATTCACATCGACCTGCAAATTTCGATTAAAGTCAATATAACATAAAGTTCTAATCAATTAACAACAAAAAGGTATTTCACTCGCAACAAAAAATACTTAGGTCAATTCTCTGATCATCTTGCAGCACTTCAGTTTCTTGACCAGAGGAAACATCATCTTCTATTTGATCAAAACTAGGAGGTACACGACAATTTTTCTTTGCTAGCTCACTCCGGATAGTTTCTCCAGGTTTTAGTCTTGCAACATTCTTACACATGTTCATTCCTCACTTTTTTTTACTTTTCTGATTCACATCGACCTGCAGATTTTGATATAAGTCAATATAACATCAAGAAACAGTCCATTAACAACAAAAAAGTATTTTATTTGCAATAAAAAATACTTAGGCCAATTCTGTGATCATCTCGCATAACTTCAGCTTCTTGACCGAGGGAAACATCATCGTCCATTTGATCAAAACTAGGAGGCACACGACAATTTTTCTTTGCTAGCTCATTCCGGATAGTTTTTCCAGGTTTGAGTCTTGCAACATTCTTACACATATTCATTCCTCTCACTTTTTTGGCCTTTTCTGATTCACATAGACCTGCAGATTCGATATAAGTCAGTATAACATCAAGTTCCATTCAAATAGAAACAAAAAAATATTTCACTCGCAACAAAAAATACTTAGGTCAATTCTATGATCATCTTGCGTAACATCAGCTTCTTGACCGGGGGAAACATCATTGTCCATTTGATCGAAACTAGGAGGCACGCAACAATTTTTCTTTGATAGCTCATTCCGCATAGTTTCTCCAGGTTTTAGTCTTGCAACATTCTTACACATGTTCATTCCTCTCATTTTTTTTTTTTTTTTTTTGCTTGTTCAAATTCACATGAACCTGCAAAACTTATAACTTATGTCAAACGTTAAAGAAAGAAGTCTCAGTAACATTAAAACATATAACACTAGAAAATTTTCTACATTGACTAACAACATCAGGGGTAAAATGGCTAAAAGCATATAACATTAGAAAATATTCTTAGCTGAAGATTTTATCAATCAGGCCAAAGAGAGATGCAAGGATATTCAGAAACCATGCCATAACAGATAGCAAAACCATAGAAGTGCTTTAATTCAGTGTTGCTTAAGGAGTTCAAAAGAGTGGGACAAATGATTAAATGTGCAGTCTTCATTATAGAAACTAAGAGAAATAGAGCCAAAAAAGGAGAGAGGTTTAGACAGACTTACTGGTTCCAATAAAGGAAATAATAACAACAACAAAATATTTCACACGAGACAACAAAATACTTATTCCAATTCTTTGAGTGTGTTGTGTCACTTTAGCTGCCTGACTTGGTGGAACATCACCTTCCATTGGAACAAACCCAGGAGGCACAAGATAACTGTTACTTTTACCAATTGGTGTTCTCGGTTATGCAGTAACTCTTAAAGAGCCCAAAGCTCTTAAGCTTTGGCCTCGTCCCCTTGCCAAGACACCAGGTTGAATGTATGCTTGTTTAGCAAAATTTGAAGTTGATACCATTTCAGACTTTTGAAATTTTTAGGGATTCATGTCAACCTGATACGAAAAAATAGAAGGAAAATGAAGTGTACATTATTTTTAAGCTCCTCACAAAAGAGATCGAAATTGGTTAGCAAGTTTCCAATAAGTACAAGAATAATTTGAGAACGAAATCAAAACAAGTACCTGTCAAATAGATTCTTTCCACAAACCATTAGTATAACAGTAACATAGAGATAACAATATCCAATAAATCAAATTCATCGAAATTCATTTCTAGCAAATACTACAAAGAATTTTTATTACCATAAAGGATTTGAAAAAATAAAAATAACCATACTAAAGCTCCAAGCCTTCGTCAGTTCTTTTCCTTTTCATTTGTGTAGACTTAGAGTTATCTAACTCCTCTAAGTCATCATCTTTTTCGGGCAAAACATCAAATGAATCACGAGGTTGAACCTTTCGTACAACATGCCAACCTTTATTGGAATGATCAGTAGCATAAAATACTTGTGATGCTTGGTTGGCTAATACAAAAGGCTCATCTGTTTTCAAAAAGCGATGACGATTAACACTTATAAAGCCATATTCATCCATTTTAACTCTTTTACTTGGTCGTACACATCAAACCACATACATTTAAACAAAATTACTCTTCTTCCTCCAACAAATTGTAATTCAAGAACCTCCATTAATTCTCCATAGTAATCAATATTTTTAATCTCTTCATCAGTCTCACCAACTACAACCACCCCACAATTCTGGGTTCTCAAACCTTGATCATAGTCGTGCACATAAAACCTATATCCATTAACAATGTAGCCTTTGAATCTTGTTACATAAGACAAAGGATCATGTGACAATGAGAGCAAATCTTTCATTTTCTTACTATCATCGTGTTTGTGTAATCCGCAACAAGATCAAGTGCATATTTTAGCAAAGACTATTTACATACTTCATTTTAAAGAAATAAATAATGCTTTACTAATACTCACCTTTTCTTGTAACCAATTAATGAATTGTCTATTCCATTCCACATCTGAAGTTTTCTTAGAGGTATCAACGCATATTTGTGAAAATTCTCTACAAAAAAGTTAGAGTAACAACATGTCATTTTAAATGAAAAATATGGATAAATTATAAGTAAATTATTAGACTAAGTCATCACTTACTCGAGAAATGGTTGAATTTCATCACAGTTCTTCAAAATGTAAATATCTTCCTGCTCCATCTCATGTAGATCAAGGTTGTCCGTCTTTCCACCCATTAATGTCTTCCCAGGTTGACGAAAAATTGTCAAACCTCCATCAGGTTCAATAGCACCACCATCATAATTTCGTTCAAGGCGATTAAATTTTGTTTCCATCGTATGCAAATACCTTGAACATAAGGTCATACATTCAGTTGCTAAATATCCCTCTGCAATAGAACCTTCTAGGAAGCCATATTACGAACAAAAGATTTCATGAAGTGTAGGTATCGCTCCATTGAATACATATTTCGATATTGAATAGGTCCAGCAATCTTAGCCTCATTAGCTAAATGAATTGGCAAGTACACCATAATATCAAAAAATATAGGAGGGAATACCTTTTCCAACTTGCACAAAGTTTTTGGAATTTTGGTTTCTATCTGTTCTAACTCATCCATGGTTAAACACTTTGCTCCAAGCACATTGAAAAATAAAGCCAACTCAATAAGTGGTTCAGTAACTGATTTGCAGAGCATACCACGTATGGCAAGTGGGAATAAATGTTGTAGAATAACATGACAGTCATGACTTTTTAAGCCTGATATTTTGCGATCTTTAAGGTTGACACACTGTGAAATATTTGATGAAAATCCATCTGGAACCTTTATATTCTTTAAAAAATTGTAAAACTTTTGCTTCTCTTCAGGAGATAATGTGTAACATGCTTTTGGTAAATCATATTTCTCCCCATTCTTTATTGGATGCAATTCTTTCCTTATGTTCATTGCTTGCAAATCCAGCCGACTATTCAAGGTATCTTTGGTTTTTCCTTTGACATTTAAAATTGTCCCCAAAATATTATCACATATATTTTTCTCAATGTGCATCACATCTAGATTATGTCGCAACAATAGAGTTTTCCAATATGGAAGATCAAAGAATATACTCTTCTTATTCCAATTATCACCCTACTCTCATGTGATATTTTGGTCTTCTTTTTTGAATCCTTTGTTAGTGATAACCCATCCAAATCAGCCACTTGCTCAAGTATATCATCACCTAACAATACTTTTCGTGGTAGTCAACGCTCTTTAGTGCCATCAAACGACTCTTTATCATTCCTCCATTTGTGATTAAGAGAAAGAAATCGTCTATGGCCCATGTAACACTGTTTTTTACTATTCTGTAATCTAATTGAGCAAGTTTCCTTGTTGCAACATGGGCAAGCCAATTTTCCTTTTGTGCTCCATCCAGACAAGTTTGCATATGCTGAAAAGTCATTAATGGTCTACAATAGAGCTGCATGTAACATAAAATTTTGTTTAGTTGATGCATCAAAGGTCTCCACCCCAGTTTTTCATAATTCATTTAACTCCTCTATCAAAGGTTGAAGATAAACATCAATTGTATCTCCGGGACTCTCGGGACCAGGAATAAGCATTGACAAAATAAAATTCTCTTGCTTCATGCAAAGCCAAGGTGGTAAATTATAAGGAATAAGTACCACAGGCCAAATGCTATATGGAGTTCTGGACATTCCAAATGGTTGAAAACCATCACTAGCAAGTCCAAGTCGAACATTACGAGGCTCAGCAGCAAAAGATTGGTGAAGTTCATCAAAAATTTTCCGTGCCATTGAATCAGCTGGATGCCTCATTATTCCATCATCAACTCTTTTTTCATGATACCATGTCATTAAAGAAGATGTCTTTGAAGACATAAACAATCTTTGAAGTCTTGGCTTTAGAAGAAAATAACGTAAAATCTTGCATGGTATCTTTTTTTCACCTTTAAGTTTGGTTTCCCCACTATGTTTATCCTCCTTCCATCTAGATACACCACAAACTTTGCAAGATTCAAGAAACTTATCTTCCTTCCAATATAATATGCAATCATTTTTACACGCATCAATCTTCTTGTAAGAAAGTGCAATCATTTTTACACGCATCAATCTTCTTGTAAGCAAGCCCTAGGTCCCGAATTATCTTTTGCCTCGTAAAATGAATTTGGCAAGTTTGATCCACCAGGCAATAGATCTTCCTTCAGCATCTTCAACAACATTGTAAATGACTCATTACTCCAATGACCAATACTTTTAATATGAAGCAATTTAACCATAGTAGAAAGTTTAGAAACTTTAGAATTTTGGTACAATGGTTGCTCAAAATCCTTCAAGAGCCGATAGAATTTTTTTTCCTTCAATATTTGGTTCCTCCTCAAGATAATGATCTAGACCAGTGTTCATATGGTCACCGTCGAAAGCAGGGTATAAATCTCTTAAAATCTCATGTATTTCATCCTCGTCATCACCCTCTTTACCATCAATGGATTCAGAATTTAACTGCTCTTCACCTAACCTCTCCCCATGGTGGCACCAAAGAGTATAACCCGGTATAATCCTATGTACTATTAAATGTGACATAACCACCTGACGTGCTCTATTATATGCATTGCAACATTTGATGCACGGACAACGTATTAATTCTGGTTCTCCCAATCTTGTAAAAGCATAATCCAAAAAATTAACCACCCCACGTATATAAGCATTATCAAGTCGATCATCAACAAGTTCCATCCATTGCTTATTAGGTGCCATAATCTTTGTGCATGTAAAATATATTAGTAAATTCGTAAAAGAATAAAGAATTAATCATCTACTTTGGAGTGAAATAATACATACTTATATTGGATATTTATGAGTTTAACAACCAAAAGTGCAAGAAATTAACACCTATTTAACAAACTAATGACAAGCAGATGAGGGAACAAAAAAATTCACTTCACTTAAAGTTCTACAGACATCTAAGGGCTAACAAATATTTACTTCACTTAGACGACTAAGTTAAACTTAGTAGGGAGTAGGAACTAATTAACAGTTTACTAGATTAAGCTATAATAATTCATGATTTAGATTTGGTTATTGCTAAATCTGGTAGAGGACACAAAAGTTTACTTCACTTAAAGTTCTACAGACATCTAAGAGCTAAAAAATGTTTACTTCACTTACACGACAATTAAGTTAAAATTAGTCTAAAGTAGCAAGTAATTAGCAGTTTAATTAGATTAAGCTATAATGATTCAAAAACTAAAAACTACAATGATTTGAATTTGAAAAGTATCAAATCTGATAGAGGATAAAGTTTACTTCACTTAAAGTTCTACAAACATCTAAGAGCTAACAAGTATTTACTTCACTAGACAACTTAGTTAAGATTAGTGCAAATAGAAACTAAGTAGCAGTTTAGTAGATTAAGATACAATAATTAAGAAACTGAAAGTATAATGATTTGGATCCGATTATTATCGCATACGACACTATTAGGTTCTTAATTTCTATTTTTTTTCTTTATTCTTTTCTAGTTCTCGAACTTTGTCCAAATCTTGTATTTAACTTAAATTGAATCCAATAACGACTCAACTTATAATTTGCAGTGATCATTCATTTTATATGATGCCTCAAGTTGTAATTATGAAGTTCATTTCAAAGTAGGGGAGACTAGATTAAGCTTTTAATATTTTTTATTTGCTAGGCAATGTAGGTATCGTGATTATAGTAAGTCATCTATACAACACATAATAAAACATAGTAACACTTAAAAGAAAAAATATCCATCATAATACAACTTATCAATATAGGAAAAACAACTTTGCAACTCTGCCTTTTATGAAAACAGTATCTTGAATACATAAGTCTCAAGTTATTGTCATAAAGTGTCATAATTCAACTTACTATTTGCATTTGTGGAAAAGCAATCATGTATTATTTTCCCTTGCCACTATTATTTCATCTTCTTCTTTCCACTATGCTTCTACAATATGTGTGAAGTCTTCCTCATCACAATGGTAGCACTACCTCAATTGTTATATTTCTTTCTGGTTTTGAGGGCCTAACTTCCTTTCTATCTAGAGATTGGGTTGGTATGTTCTACATATTTCTCTATAGTCTATATTTTTTATGCCCATCTCCATAGACTCCAGTTCTTGTACCAAAAATAAGTGGGCTTTTTTCTTATTTAAGTTACAATGATTTTACTAGAAGACTAAAACATGAGCGGGCAATATTCACATAGAATGACTTATCAAAGAGTCAAAACAAACATTAAACTTATTATATATGAAACACATAGCGTCAAATAGTTATTTTGGAACAGAGCGAACATCATCTTTAATTCGGCAGCCAATATGTAGCACAGAACGACAAATAATTTAGCAACAGAACAATGTGACAAGTAAGAAAGATGAGAGTTTTACCTTTTGAAGTGTGAAAACGGAACAAAGATTGTCAAGAAACAGAATGAGAGACCAAATCAGCACTGCACAAGCCAATAAAAAAAATCGATAATATGAACATCATAAGAACACCCAATTTCAATAAAATAGTTATAAACTTAGGCTCAATAATTTGGCAGAGACTAATTACCTTGATGAGAGGAGAGTAAAATTGTAAGATTATTTGAGATTTGATAATTAAATCGCAGGGGAAGCAGATTAGTAACAGAGACTCCAGCAGAGAAAATTGTATTCAAAACATAAACAAAGGCCTAGGATTTTTGTTTGGATTGGGTAGAGGTGGAGATAAATAGGGCTCAAGTGGAGATAGAAGTTGCAAGTTTTTAGAAGATTCTTTGAACTGCTGTTACTGCTAACAAAATTTAGAGAAAACTAAGGGATTTATTTTTTCTTTCCGTAGGGTTGGGGAACAGGGAGGGGGTTAAGCTGAAAGGTGGGGTAATGTAAAAAAAAAAAAGGAGTGGAAAACTTTAGCGCTTTCTTTTTTACTATTAGCAGCCGTAAGTTTTAAGTTTTAACCACCAAATTTTATCCCTTTGTTAATACTCAATAAAAAATTAGTTTTAACGTCAGGAAAAATATATCATCGTTGTAAGTATGCTTTTAACAACCGGATTCATGTCCCTTCGTTAAAAAGTGGTCGTTAAAGACCCAATTTCTTGTAGTGCAAGTAGGGTATAGGAAGGGTGAGATTTACGTAGACCTTATCCCCACCAAGATGGAGAGGCTGTTTTTGTTAGACCCTTGGCTAAAGACAAGAACTTTAGGAAAACATGTTTGGTAGAAGCAAGATTAAAGCAAAGTAGGGATAAAATTAAAACTAAATGATCCCAAATGCAATATATATATATATATATATATATATATATATATATATATATATATATATATATATATATATATATATATATATATAACAAAAAAGACATAGAAATAAGACAAGAATCATATTTACGCGAATAATACTACTACTAATATGACAAAAATCGATCGACTACAACCTAACCTTCAACATATTTCCTCGACCTCCACATTTTCCTATCTAGAGTAATGTCCTCGGTGATTTGTAGATGGGTCATGTCCTGTATAATCATCTCGGCCCAATTTTTCTTCGGTCTACCGCTACCACTCTGTAGACCCAGGATCGACAACCTCTCTGACCTCCTCATCGGAGCATCTGTGCTCCTCCTTTTCACATGCCAGAACCATCTCAACCTGGCTTCTCGCATCTTGTCTACCACGTACTGAGGCCATACCCACTTTGTCACGTATGACCTCATTCCTAAGTTTATCCATCGTAGTATGCAGACACATCCATCTAAGCATTCTCATATCTGCTATGTTCACCTTCTTAATGTGTGTGCTCTTGGCCAACACTCTGCTCCATATAGCATAGTTGGCCTAACTACCACTCTATAGAACTTACCCTTAAGTTTAGGTGGCATTGTCTTATCGCGTAAAACTCCAAAAGCTAACCTCTATTTCATCCATCACGCTCATGTACTATGTGTGATGGCCTCGTCAATCTCCCCATTCTTTTTTAGTATTGACCCAAGATACTTGAAGCTTCCTTTCTTGAAGATAACTTGCGTATCAAGCATCACATCCACATCAGACTCGTACGGAGCATCACTAAACTTGCACTCCATATACTCTGTCTTCGTCCAACTCAACTTGAAATCTTTAGACTTTAGTGTCTGCCTCCAAACCCCCAGCTTCCCATTGGCTCTACTGCGTGTCTCGTCGGCCAAGACTATGTCATCCGCAAATAACATACACAACGATACCTCATCTTGGATACTCTGAGTCAATTTATCCATCACCAGAGCAAATAAAGACAGGCTAAGCATTGACCCTTTGTGCACTCCCACCTCGACTAGGAAGTGATCTGAGTCTCCTCCAACTGTTCTCACTCGGGTCTTGGATCCATCATACATTTCATTAATCACTCTGATGTAAGCTACATCTACACCTTTAGACTCCAAGCATCTCTACAGAACCTCTGTTGGGACTTTGTCGTAAGCTTTTTCTAGGTCAATGAATACTATGTGTAATTCCCTCTTCTTGTCTATGTACTGCTGCACCAACCTCTTCAGAAGATGGATACCTTCCATAGTCGATCTCCCAGGGATGAATCCGAATTGATTTTCAGAAATAGTTACATCTCTCTTCATTCTCTTCTCTACCACCCTCTTCCAGATTTTTATATTGTGGCTTAAAATTTTGATACCCTTATAGTTGTTACAATTTTGGATGTCACATGTGTTCTTGTACAACGGTATCAGGGTACTCCACATTTATTCCTAAGGAATTTTTGTTGTCTTTAGGATAACATTAAACAATCCAATCAACCATTCCATGCATGTTCTTTCTTGAGTTCTTTCAAAATCCACTGGGATCTCGTCATGCCCTATTGCTCTACCCCCTATCATCGTGTGTATTGCCTCCTTGACCTCCTCAAGCTCTATACACTTGCAATATGAAAAATCTCGATGACTCTCGCAGTGGTCTGAATGACCCAGCACAACATTCCTGCTCCTCTCTTCATTTAGGAGTTTATGGAAGTATGTTTGCCATCTCCGCTTAATGTGGTTGTGTTTCACTAATACCGACTCATCCTCGTCTTTAATGCATTTCACTTGATCTAGGTCGGGGGACCGGCTCTCCCTTGCCTTGGCGAGTCTATACAGCTTCTTCTCTCCCACCGTTAGCCGTTTTTCCTTATGCATGCATTCAAAGGCATCTGTTTTAGCATCTGTGACCGCTAACTTTGATTATTTCTTCGCAAACTTATACCTTTCCCTATGTGTCCTCATATCTTCCTCATTTTCGCTCTCCACAAGCTTCGTGTAAGCCACCTTCTTGGCCTTCACCTTTCCTTGGACATCTTCATTAAACCACCAGTCCTCTTTGTGTCTACTAGGGTCAGGGTGAACCCATGAAATCCCTAAGACCTCCCTGGCAGCTCCCCTAATACATTCTGTCGTCCTCGGCCACATATTGGCCGCATCCCCCTACTCTCCCAAGCCCCCATAGTCACTAGTTTCTGCTCAATCTCCTATTTTTTTTCATTGGTCAATGTGCCCCACTTAATTCTAGGACGGACATTTAGAGCTCTATTTTCCATCGTCCCCTGGATCACCACGTCCATAACTAAGAGCTTATGGTGAGTTGTAAGATTCTCACTTAAGATAACTTGATACGGGGTAAAATTAGCGGAAGCAAATATACGATACAAGCGGGAAGCAATAAATGAGATAACAAGAAATAAAGATTGGGAAGGCAAGAAATAAGAAGAAAGAAACGAATCAACTCACATACGTGGATTGAATTAAATGGGAGAAGAGAAAGTTGAATCAAATCTCGGATTCATACTAGGATGAAATCCACGGGTTCCCATGTCTTAAGGGGATACATGAGCTTCAAGCTCCAAACAAGAAGGCCAAGCCTCTCTATGTTCTTCTTCTCAATTCTATCTTCAAACTAGGTTATCAAATGAAATGGCTAAGGGGAGCTTATATAGTGCTCCCTTACATATTTGGGAAATGACTAAAAGCCTCTAACTATAGTTAATACAATAGAATCACTTAGGGCTAAATTAGTAATTACACAACAAAAACAAGTCTTGAATTCACCCGGGAACAGGCGCCCCGCCAAGAAAAAATAGGCGCCCTATCTGGACAAAGTGTAGAGAAGCAGGAGCCCCACCTGCTGGGAGTTGGCGGTCCACCCAAATACAGAGGCGGTCCGCCCCCTTTGCAACTCCAGAGAGGGTGATAAAAGTCAGGTGGTCCGCCCTTCCAGAGAGGCGCTCCACCTCTTCCTGTAGCTTCTTGAAATGCCTCAAAATGTGCCTCGGACGCTCCTCCTTGTAGCCTAAGTGGTCCTCCTTCTATAGTACTTCAATGCATGATCTTCAAGTCGCTTCTGGAGCCCTTGACTTGTATTCTTTGTTTTCTCGATCTTGGCTCTTGATAGTTGGCGCCTTGGCTCAATTTACCCCGCATCATCCTCCCCTTCTTGAGAAGATTTCATCCTCGAAATCAAATTATCAAAGCCTACATTCAAAAAAAGCACAAACAAAGCTTCCCACTACAAGAGTAGGTTAGTGTCAAAAGTGTGGAAAATACACTCTTATGATAGAGCCAAGCATCAATAACAATAAAAAAGCTCAAGTCTCCTAAGGAAATAACAAGTGCTTGACCCACAAATTAAATGCACCCAACACAAGAACAAGCAAAGAGATCAATAGGACATGGGACATGCATGATGTAGCAATCAAATTCCCTACGATCCCTAAGCTCATGACCAACATACTAAGCCTTCAATGCATTTTTATCACAAGATGACATAGTGGCTTTGACATGCTCAACACTCAAGGTGTGATCAACATATGAGATGGAGTAAGCAAAATAGTTCAACCTACAACTAGCATCAATTATTCCACTCCCCTTCTTGGAAGTACTCTTACACACACCAAGAGGTACCTCCTCACCTTCACATTGTGCCCCAAGACAATCCTCCCAACTAGCTCCCAAAGAAGGTCCCCATAATAGCTTATTCATCATTATAGCCCACACAATAAAGATTGGGACTACTAGAAGATGGACCACCACAATCAAGACCAAGGTCTCTCATCTCACTTGGAGTTTCAAACAATGGATTGTCAATAGAGTTAAGCTCTCTAATCCATGAAGGTTCAAACTCATACTCTACTCTAGTTTGATACAAATTACAATTTCCATTGAAGTTGCCCTCATACAAAGGATTAGTATAGGCACACTTCTCAAGCTCAATAGTAAACAAAGGTGAAGTATCCAAATTAGAGACAACATCTACACTTGAAGAGTCGCCGAACACAATTTAATCCATCTCATACACTAGAGACTCCTCAAGGTCACAACCACCCTCACTAACGACACATAAGACCACCACCATCAAGTAAGCAATCAAAGAAAAGAATAGGATATTCATTAAACTCATCTTCTCCTCTATAAAATATGGGTGGGGTGTAATAACAAGGTTCATAAACAAGGTCTACCACAATATTTTCACTAAAGAGAGGTTCAATGAAAACCGAGCTCACATCATGGTGTGGCTTTTCAACCCACTCAACTAGTGGTTGACTTTCACACACAAGTTGACCATTCGACTCTACACTAGTTGCAAAAACATTGTAATCATACAAATCATCAACTAGCATAGAGTTTTCACAAGCACTATCATAAGACAAGGAAGTATCATGCTTAAGGAAAGAAGAACTAACACTTACACTTGAGTTGCCATCTTGCTCACTCAATGCATTTGAAGTATCATGGCTAGCTTCTCCACCTTGTAGCTCATATTTGGAATCATCTTCACCTTGTCTTTCTACTTCAGAACATGATTGAGGCTCCATCAGTTTGCCTCAAAGAATTCCTACACAAGAATTCAAGCAAGTAGAAGAAAAAGATAAAGGATTAAGGTTAGAATAGGGGTGCCTTAACTCTCAATGATTCTTTTCCCCTCTCTCTTTTCCCTCATTTTTTCTTCAAGGTAGGGTGTAGATTCGGCTAGTGACAACTCACTCAAGTCACTCAACACAACCTCTCATTTTTCCTCTTGAGAGTTGTCACCAGTCGCTCCCTTACTCCTCTCTATATTTTGTCTCTCATATTCGGGCAAGTTAGGACGAGGCCCGAGAATTCCCATAGCCGGAGTAGGTGGACTCTTTACATCAACCCGGAATCTAGGACTTGGAGACTCATCACTTAATGTCTCCTTCTTCTTTGTTGGTGAACCACTTGGCTTCGAAACTTGTGGTTTCGGGTTCATCTTGTTGACACTTGTAAACCCTTCACTTGCACTAGTCCCACCATTTCTTGTGATTATAGGACTTCTTGATTGCAACATTTCAACCTTGGAATGAAGTTCTCGCTCCTCGCTCCTTTGCATAGCCAAAGAAGGTGTACTAGTAGGCAATTAGCCTCTTGTCGAATAAGGTACAAAGTCATAAACCCTTTGACCTATGCCCACAAGATACGCATCCTTCATAGTACTATATTGCAACCTCTTATCTTCCAACCACGGCTCACCTAACCACATATTAACTTGTCACAGGGGATTCACACCATACATAACCTTTGTAATTCCTATAGATATGAGTACTCGAGCTTCCTTGGAAACCCACACTCCATCATACTCATAAGGATTCTGTAGCTCACGGCATGGTATCCTTAGCCTATCAACCAAAGGGGTGCTAATACAATTAGCATCAGTCTCTTCAATTTTGAGCAAGTTTCCTCCATAACCATTCACCTCCACAACGAACCTACACCTACCCAAGTTTCATAGAGATGCATCCAAGAGAGAACTTAAATACCCATGAGTATCAACACCAACAACTTAGGTCTCCCTTATCCCTCCTCTCCTAGCAACATTGTTAGGGTAACATCCACTTCCCATCACTCTTCTAACATTAAAAGTATTGTTAAAAGTCGAGGAAGGAACCTTGCCATGGAACGCATAAGAACCTCTCGCCTTGGTTCCATTGGCAATAGCACTACTCCTACAACAACTATCCAAGCCCCTCACGGCATTTATAGAACAATACAAGCCCCTTGTAGTAAGACCAACACCATCTCTCAAACCACCCTTCACATAGGAATTAGAAGCATTAGATCTCTTAGCACAACTAGAAGATGCAAGCTTCCTTTTTCCCATGGAACAACCACTACCTCCTCCCACACTAATGGAAGGACCTCTACTACCCTCTTGTACATTTGTAGAAATACAAGAGAAGATGCAAATGAAACATTTCTATAATCAACCTCATCATCAATTCTCTCTATGTCACTATCAACATATTCAAATTCATCACAAGAAGAGTAAGTAGGAACATTGTACCTTGAAGCGTCACCATCTTGGTATTCTTGACTGAAGCATAAGGATCAACACATTCGTCTTCATAAGCTTCATAGTCTTCATCGTCCTCATGATCATCATAGTGAACCGCTTCATCACCGTACGAGCCATGATTTTCTGAATCGTCATAGTAATACCCATCATCATCATCATCATAGGAACCATAGTCTCTGCCATCTCCATACGAGTCATAACCCCTACATTCTTCATCCGTGAACATAGTTGTAATCAACAAAGAGCAAAGGACCTCACAAGTTCACTTAATATATGAACACTAAAGGTAGATGCCTCAATCTCTTAGGAACCACGGTGAAGAAGAACAACTAATATGTCCAAGTATTGTTCGGAGTGGAGTTAATGGGACTCTATGGACGGACGGCAATTTAAAGTGCGCACTTGAGGCCAAAGAAATTTCTCTGACTCTTCTTTGAAT
Organism: Petunia secreta; assembly: GCA_029990175.1. Taxonomy (NCBI): domain Eukaryota; kingdom Viridiplantae; phylum Streptophyta; class Magnoliopsida; order Solanales; family Solanaceae; genus Petunia; species Petunia secreta. The sequence goes on from JARKIP010000053.1 coordinate 5,985,184, forward strand.
TCTAATCTACTCTACGCATGAGTGTTCTAATACGCTCCAGAGTTAGTGTCTTTCAAGTAGGCCAATTACCTAAGAAACACAAACCAAGAAGCCCGGAGGCAAGGAACAATAAAAAACTAGGCAAAAGAACTACCCCGACCCCAGAACAGGGTTAGGCGGTCCGCCTGGACCAAAGTCCAGAGACTGAATAGTTGCTAAGGCGGTCTGCCCCTGTATCTAGGCGGTCCGCCTAGACCTGGAGCTGCAGCTTCGCAAAAATGCGTTTTGGTCCGTTTTGCACTCAAATTTTCCAATGATTTCAACCTGTTACTCAAATCCAGTGATATCCAATGGTGTATTAAACTACTCTAACCAATCCCCAATAGTTTTCAACCCCACACAAACAACAACAAGCTTCGATTTAAGTTTGAAGCGTTTTCAAGAGATTTTCAAACTTTGGGATTTTGATTTTTGAAATTTTGATTCGTAACACCAAATTGTGGTATGAGTATACCAAAATAACAGGAATATAATATAGAACAATTCCCAATACTTTTAAACACTTCGGGTATCAAATCGAGCCCAATCTATGAATTTCTTTCTTTGAGTTTTATAGTTTTTCAATTTTTTTATTTTTCTTCTTTTACCAAGAGCAACAAAAAACAAGAATAAGATACTAACACGATGAACCAGGAACAAGGGCTTGTAAGAACAAATCCCGAGCCTTGCTCTGATACCAAACTGAAATGGGGTAAAATTAGCAGAAGCAAATACACGATACAAGTGGAAGTAATAAACAAGATAACAAGAAATAAAGATTGGGAAGGCAAGAAATAAGAAGAAAGAAATGAATCAACTTGGATTGAATTCAATGGGAGAAGAGAAACTTGAACCAAATCTCAGATTCATACTAGGATGAAATCCACGGGTTCCCAAGTCTTAAGGGGATACATGAGCTTCAAGCTCCAAACAAGAAGGTCAAGCCTCTCTATGTTCTTCTTCTCAATCTAACTTCAAACTAGGTTATCAAATGAAATGGCTAAGTGGAGCTTATATAGTGCTCCCTTACATATTTGGGAAATGACTAAAAGCCCCTAAGTATAGTTAATACAATTGAATCACTTAGGGCTAAATTAGTAATTACACAACAAAAACAAGTCTTGAATTCACCTGGAAACAGGCGCCCTACCTAGCCAAAATAGGCGCCCTGCCTTGACACAGTGTAGAGAAGCAGGTGCCCCACCTGTTGGGAGTAGGCGGTCCACCCAAATACATAGGCGGACCGCCCCTTTGCAACTCCAGAGAGGGCGATAAAAGTCAGGCGGTCCGGTCTCCAAAAGAGGCACTCCTCCTCTTACTGTAGCTTCTTGAAACGCCTCAAAATGTGCCTCGGACGCTCCTCCTTGTAGCCTATGTAGCCCTCCTTCCATGGTGCTCTAATGCATGATCTTCAAGTCGCTTCCGGAACCCTTGACTTGTATTATTTGTGCTCTCGAGCTTGGCTCTTGATGGTTGGCGCTTTGGCTCAATTTTCCCCGCATCATAATCTTACAGTTTGAACACAATCCCTTATCGTTCTTCCTCAAAAGTAGGAAGTCAATTTGGGTCTTCGCCACAATACTACGAAAGGTGGCTAAATGCTCCTCTTTCTTCTGGAAACACGAACTTGATATCACCAGCTCAAATTTTTTAGCAAATCCAATAAGTAGACTCCTCCATCAATTATATCCCCAATACTATATCTGCCATGAACATCATCGTAACCTCCCAAAGACTACCCGATATGGCCATTGAAATCTCCTGTTATGAAAAGCTTTTCAGTGTGGGGATACCTCGAAATACCTCGTCCAAATCCTCCTAAAAGCTTTTTGAACTGCTCATCCAGGCCTGCTTGAAGTGCATACATACTGATGATGTTGTAGGAAAGCCCCCCAATAACCAGTTTGATGCATATTATCCTGTCATTCACCCTTATGACCTCTACCACTTTATTGTGGAGATCTGAATCAGCTAAAATGCCAACACCATTTCAAATCCTCAAAACTCATAAGTACCACAACTTGTACCCATCTACATCCCGAACCTTAGTTCCCACTCACTTGGTCTCTTGGAAATGGGCTATATATATCTCCATCTTCTTGAGAATTTCACTAACTCTATGGATTTCCCCGTCAGAGAACCTATGTTCCATGACCCAATTCTAACCTTAAAGACTCCTTTGACACCTCTGGGCCTCGCCCCCGACCCCAACCCACCCCCAACTAAGGACACGACCTTAAAATAATATAATTCACCAGAGCCACTAGACTATAACAAATCACACATACAATGGGGACGATATAAAGTTAACCCAAAAAGAAACTAAAGTAAAAATACAAAAATGCAAAAATAGTGGAAAAGTCAACAACCCTGCGAAACCGAAACAGTACAAAGTGAAAACTATAAAAAAAAAAAAAAAAAAGGGATAAAGCCAAACTTAAACTATACTGTAAAATACTAGGAATGGAATCAAATAAAAAACTAAAATTAAGAAGTTAATAAATCGAAAGGAAATAGGTGGAGGGATTGTACCAGGGCTGCCTTGACGGAAGGGAGCCAGTCATTAGATTTCCAAGGTACAATATCGGTGGACTGTGGCGGGGTGTTACGTATTTTCAATAGAAACTGCTCAGTGCCACCATCAATGGTGGTTCGATGACCAGCGATAAAGATGTGGCAAGAAGAGGGAAAGGGCCAGGGGAAGAATAAACAAGAAAAAAGAGAAGAGGGGAGAGAGAAGATATTGTGTTTACCTTACATGTTCACTGGTGGTAATCGACGATTAAAAGGATGGCGATAGAGTCGTTAACAGTAGATAGTTGTTATAGAATATCATGTCAGTATTATATGACAGAATTTGAAGTATGAAGGTCCATACTCCCTCTATTGTATGTGCTAAAATCGAATTTACATGGGTATATATATTAAATTTCTATCTACTTGGGTATATATAAGCAATGTGTATAATCAAGACATATGAATATCTTTCGACTTAGATCTAGATTAAATTTAAAAACCGTGAGCTTAGACTAATGTCATGAGCTTAATCAAATAAGATTAATAATTACAAGTAAGCACAATAAATAATAAGAGTAATCTTATTGACTGAAGATACAAGAAGACAAAAAAGGACTTGATCCTTCATTAATCCTTATACAAAGTTGCCGTTTCACGTAAGTAATAATGTGATGTTTACAAATGATGAATAAGATGTATTTACAGTACATTATAACCCTAAAGGGTCATTTGGTATGTGGTATAGGATTAGTTAATCCTGGTATAAAAAGTCGAATGGTTTTATCATATGTTTGATTTGCAAATTCAAATCAGTATCCCAGTATAAACTTATGCAAAATTTGATGGATAAATCAATACCAAGACCCCATGGTATTAACTTATCCCTGTATTAACTTATTTTAGTATTAACTTATCCTTGTTTAACTAATCCTGGTATAACTTATCCTTGTACTAAACGACCCCTAAAGGTTTTCTATACATTTTTGAACGCATACCTTTATGTGGATAAATTTTTATCCCTTTGTGGAACATGGACGTTGGTGATAGTGTATGATTGTCAAATATTTCTCATACAGATATACTAGCCTAGGTATCCGTTAAAGTCTTCGGACAGTGATCCCAATGTTAGCTAAAATATGTGTCCGATGGTAGACTCTGTAAAAGATTTTGAGCTCTTATAGCCGATGTCATTAAGGTATGTCTCACCGGGTACAACTCTTGTTTGATTTTTTTATAATAATTTCTTATCGTCTAAATCTTTTTCCACATCACTTTGACTTTAGTCTCCATTTATTGTCATATGGTCAGCCACGTGGCTAAAGTGGTTGGTTCGGATTTTATCTAATAAAAGTAACCCCCCCCCCCTAACTTGTCGTACATGAAGCTATTAGGATTGTGAGTTGGAAGTCTTTTGGAAAGGAAAAGGACTTGGCTAGCGTACATCCATGAATTCAAAACGGCGGCTTTCACTTCAATTTCCCATCAGTAATATGTGCTCGACCTTAGTTGGTGCTGATGTCGTTGTTGATTACCAAGATAATGATTTCTTGATTCTTTAAAAGTACACTCAATTGTCTCCTCTTCTTTCCCTTATTTTGCTTTATGAAAAGCATTTGGATGAAAGCTTAAATAGCCTTTTTGTTTCTCCATCAATCCATATTCGTTTTCCTCCTCGAGTTTTTTCTCTCAAGTTATTGATTCTTCGTTATGGCTTCTTAATCTTCATAATTTCAATAGGTTACTTCTACCACTGATTCAGAAATCATTGTCAGAGTAGAAGTGGTCGTTGTTGTCATCTCGCCAGAGGAGGAGATTAGTGAAGCGACAGAGGCAGTGTTGAGGAGGAAAGGTAAGGCCGTAGTTAGTGCCTCTCTACCTCCTCCTCCTGTAGAGTCATTTCAACAAGTGGTTCCGATCAATTTCCATCTTCTAACGATTGTTGATACGTGCACAAGCATACGTTCCTTCAAAGTTATCTCTTCACAAAGAGTGGCTTGCTCAAAATCCTCCAGGGCTTGATGTCGGGGGTAAAAATGATTGTGTGTGAGTGATTGTATCTGATATCTTAGTTGACTGACATGCCCAAGGTCAAAGAAGATTACGGGTGGGGACCTGAAGTGGTTATTTATGCATCATCAATACCGATCTTATCATATTTCTCTGTCCCGGCAAGGTTTGTGTATACCTATCCTTTTTAATTTTGAGTTCAGGCTTCCGACTGATAAAATGATTGAATGAAATTTTAGGAAGTACTGACTTTGCATTGGAATGGTGGGACCCTATGTTTGGAGACTCGTGGCTAGATTAAGGTTCCTTGCTAACAAGGCTGGAGTCCCCTTCACAATTAACCACCTACATTATTTAGTTTTCTCAAAATAATTTCGTGGTAGAATGGTCTGGATGAGTGTCCATGGAAAAAGGCCCATATTTCTTGCAACCATGAAAATAATGACCAGGGTTGGTATGGGCGGTTCATTTGTATGCCCATTGTTCAAATAGTTCATTCTGATGTATATGTGTTATCGGTCAACTAGATCTATGGGACGTAAATCTCCATTCCTTCAATTTTTTATTTGCCACTTGTCCCTTATTGATTATTTATTTTATACTACAACTAACCCAATACTAGTGAACAAGGTGCCCGACATCAAAGAATGGTCTGCGAAGATTTTGGAAATAACTTCAACTTCCAAATTGAAATGGAGTATCATTTGGAAGTCATAGGTTAGAAATGCTGGAACCATAATACGACTTCTTTGTCATCTTCCCATGAGTCCTTTGGGTCTTCTGTTGATATTGTTTCTTCTTTATCTCTCTTTTGGTATAGGCTTATTCAAAAGAAGAAAATTCAAGAGCCCTCATTCACCTTGGCGAAACTGAGAAAGAATCTAAAAGGCAGTTGCTAAGAGAAAAAGGAAAATTGAGGCATTTGGTTTTGCTTCTGTAGGTTCTTCTATTTCTCAAAAAACATTTAGGGGCTAGCAGTAGAAGTCGAGGAAGGTGAAAATGATGGTGGTTATTAGGGGAAAATACTGGTGGCTCACGACCCCTTCTTAATGAATGGGTACTGAGGTTACTATGCCTGTCGTGGCCTCACAAGTGGTGAATGTTGACGATGAAAAAGATGTCCGAGCCCGAGTGGAAGCTTGATCTAATTTGCCTCCTGCATTTGTGGGTGGACCTACAATGCTTCCTACTTGCAAGGCCAATCCTCATGACACCTCTGAGTCCTCGGTCACATATCCAGATCATTTTGCATCATTAATAATTCATAGAGACGTCAATCTTTTGAGCGGTCTGGGGGTAGCAACATGCCATCTTCGTGACACTATTCTTGCCAAGCCAGAGTATGTCGGACATATCTGACATTATAACTCAATTTTTCCAGGTATGTTTCCTCTTAATCTCTCGCTTTCTTGTGCTCGTGTTTTCTTCAGTGGTTTTGAAAAAAATATTTCATCATTCTTTCATCTGTACGTGTCATTTACGGCTCTCCAGGAATGGGTTTAAACGTCCGTATAGGATGTTAAGAGATTTCGGACCGAGAGGTACTTGGCGCAAGAGGCATATGACACCTTGTCGGCCAATTATGACGATGTTAAGGCTATTGTGGATGAGATAAAGAAGTGCAAAGATGTCACCGCTGCTAGAGAAGCTCCAGAAGCAATTAACTGATTGAAATGTTTCCTTCGCTATTCAGCACTCGGAGGTTGTAGAGAAAAGAAGAAGCTCAAAGCTATCTTAATTGAAAGCAAGAGTTTGGCATTCCAGCTAATAGATAAGCTTACTCAGGCTCTTAATGGTCAAGAAGATTTGTACCTGAAGGTGAAAGGGCTTGAGGCAACTCTATGTGTCTCCAGAAGCAGGGCATCCAACGTGGAGTTGGAGAGAGCCAAGCTTATAAGAAAGCTAAAACATAAGAAGTTGCAGCTCAACTGATACGGGGTAAACTAGCGAAAGCAAATAAAATGGATGCGGAAGCAAGTAAACACGATAACAAGAAAATAAGGGATGGGGAAGAACAGAAATAGAAGAAAGAATGGATAAAACGAACTCAAATCATGAATCGATTATCCAAAGGGAGAAGTGAAACTCGAACCTTACAAGGATTTCATACTAGGATGAAATCCACATGATTCCAAGTCAAGAGATAAACGAAGCTTCAAGCTTCAAACGCAAAAGGCCAAGCCACTTCTATGTTCTATTCTTCAATGTCAAAATTCTAACTTCAAAACTAGGTAATGAAATGAAATGAATAAGTGTGGTATTTATAGGTTTACCACACTTCTAAATGAAATGTCTAAAAGGCCCTCAATAGGGGATAAAACAATAAAGGGCTACATAGGGGTAATGTAGGAAATACACACAAAAACTGATAGATATCCCGCCTTGAAAATACAGGAGTAGGCGCCCCACCTAGAATAGTAGGTGGTCCGCCCGAACTAGGGATGCAAAGAGTGGGCGATCTTCCTCAAAGGATATCCAGAGAGTGCAACATTGTGTAGGCGGTCCGCCTAGATGTGTGGCAGTCTGCCTGTCTCTGTGGTGTTCCAAGCGCTCAAGTGAAAGCTCTTCAAGTCTTCCCCGAAGCCTCCATCTACAAAGCTCTTCCAAACCAAGAGTGGGTGAGCATTTTTTATCTCTTTAAATTGACTCCGAGCAAATGATCTTGAGACAACTTGGATTTCATCATCTTCCTTCTTGAAGCTCTTGATCTCGCATCCCCCTTTTCCTTCAAGTTTTGCTTTTGATGGTTGGCGCCTTGGCTCAATTTGCCCCCGCATCAGCCTCCCCTTCTTGAAAGGATTTCGTCTTCGAAATCAAACCATCAAAACCTACAAGTAAAGGCAAACACAATCCAAACTTCCTACTGCAAGAGTAGGTTAGTGCAAATAATGTGGAAAACACACTCTTATGATAGAGCCAAGCATCAAAAATAATAAAAAAGCTCATGTCTCCAAAGCAAACAAATAGTACTTGACTCAAAAAGAAAGTGCAATCAACAAAGGAACAAGCAAAGAGATCAATAGGACATGGAACACGCAAGATATAGCAATCAAACCCCCTTTGACCCCGAAGCTTATGACTAACACACCAAGCCTTCAATGCAATATCATCACAATGAGGCACATTGGCTTTGGCATGCTCAACACTCAAGGTGTGATCAAAATATGGAATGGAGTAAGCAAAATAGTTCAAGTGACAACTAACATCAAATACTCCACTCCCCTTCTTAAAAGCACTCTTACACACACCAAGAGGTACCTCCTCACCTATACATTCACCTCCAAGATAATCCGCCGCACTAGATAGACTCCCAAGGGAGGTCCTCATAATAGCTTCTTCATCATTATAGCCCACACAATCAAGATTAGGACTACTAGAAGATGGACTATCACAATCAAGACCAAGGTCTCTCATCCCACTTGGAGTGTCAAACAATGGATTGTCTATAGAGTCAAACTTTCCAAACTAAGGAGGTTCAAACTCACACTCTACTCTAGCTTGATACAACTCATCACTTTTATTGAAGGTGCCCTCAAAAAAAGGATTACTGTAGGCACACTTCTCAAGATCACTACTCAACAAAGGTGAGGTTCTCAAACTAGAGACAATATCTACACTTAAGGAGTCATCGAACACAATTCGATCCATCTCATACACTAGAGACTCCTCAAGGTCACAACCATCCTCACTACGACACAAGAGACCACCACTATCAAGTAAAGAATCGAAGGGAAGAATAGGGCATTCATTCAACTCATTTCCACATTTATCAAATATGAGTGGGGTGTCATAACAAGGTTCACAAACAAGGTCAACCACAATATTTTCACTAAAGAGAGGTTCAATACATCATGATGTGGCTTTTCAACTCTCTCAACTTGTGGTTCACATTCACACACAAGTTCACCATTCGAATCTACACTAGTTGTAAACATATTGTAATCATACAAATCATCAACTAGCATAGAGTTTTCACAAGCACCATCATACGACAGGGAAGTATCATGCTTAAGGAAAGAAGAACTAATAATTACACTTGAGTTGCCATCTTGCTCACATTTGGAATTATCTTCACCTTGTCTTTCCACTTCAGAACATGATTGAGGCTCCATCGGTTTGCCTCTAAGAATTCCTACACAAGAATTTAAACAAATAGAAGAAAAAGATAAAAGGTTAAGGTTATAATAAGGGGTGCCCTCACTCTCAATGATTTATTTTCCCTCTCTCTTTTCCCTTATTTTTTCTTCAAGGTCGGGTGTAGATTCGGGTCGTGACAACCCTCTCACATCACTCAACACCATCTCTCCTTTTATCACTCGGGAGTTGTCACCGGTCACTCCCTTACTCTTCTCAATCTTTTGTCTCTCATATTCGGGCGAGTTGGGATGAGGCCCGAGAATACCCATAGCCGGAGTAGGTGGACTCTTTACATAACCCCGGAATTTAGGACTTTGGGAATCATCACCTAATGCCCCCTTCTTCTTTTTTGGTGAACCACTTGATTTTGAATCTTGTGGTTTCGGGTTCACCTTGTTGACACTTGTCAACTCTTTTCTTGTATTAGTCCCACCATTTCTTGTGTTTGTAGGACTTCTTGATTGCTCGTTTTCACCCGTGGAATGAAGTTCTCGCTCCTCGCTCCTTTACATAGCCAAAGAAGGTGCACTAGTAGGCAATTGGCCTCTTGTCCGATAAGGTACAAAGTCATAAACACTTTGACCTATGCCCACAAGATACGCATCCTTCATAGCACTATATTTCAACCTCTTGTCTTCCAACTATGGCTCACCTAACCATACATCAACATGTCACATGGGTTACACATCACACCACACATAACCTTTGTAATTTCTATGAGATATGAGTACTCGAGCTTCCTTGGAAACCCACACTCCACCATACTTGTCGCACCCCGCTTAAAGTGGTTTCTGACTTGGGGTAACTCATTTGGAGTTAGAGTTTTGGAGTCGCCACCTAATAAATTTCCTAGGTGTATTAGGTCACCTAAAATTATTTCTATTTCAATTTAAAGAAATAACTCCAGGTCGGTCCACTAATCAGAGATTCGGGTAAGTGTTCGAAATAACCTAGAAGGAAGGGGTTAGGCACCTCCTAAGTTTCATTAAGTGTGGTTCAAATTTCTATATTGGGTTTAAGCATGTAATTAAGCTAACAGGATAAAGGATAAATAAAACATAAAAAGGATGATAATATGCCAATAAGTAGAATTGAGTAAAATAAAGACAATTATGAAATTAAATTGAAAGGTAGGTTATATGAGGTAAAATAGGCAATAGGCAGTTTAAATAATTTTGCAAGAATAAGTTTATATAGTAATAGTATTGTAAATATAATAATGAATTACAAAATTAGACTAAGATAGCTAATTAACCTATTTGAAGAATAGTCCTAGGTTTTATTATCCTATTCGGATCAGAACCCAGCTTTTATCGGAGGAGATAATTTCAGAGTCCACTATCGTATGTAGCTTGGATAATTTCCATCATATCCGAGGGGCTTAATTTACCCTTAACCCCCATACCTTCTTTAACTATTTAGCTAAAGAGAATTCCTAATATTTTAAACGTCCTAAAAGTTTTACTAACATCCCAACTTAAAGTCCCGGAGGCCATTAGGACAACTAATTTAAAATAAAAATAACTAGACTCCTACATTTGATTTAATGCCTCAATCTAGACTCGAAGTAGGCGTCCAGTAAAAATACGCTCATGCTTTGCAAATAAAAGCAAATTATATCAAGTAAAATAATTTCAAAGATTTAAAAATAATAAGCCTCCAAATTAAAATAATGGGCTAGTCACAAAATTTAAAAAAAAAAAATTAGTTTTAAAGACCCCACGCCATCCCTAAAGAATGAAAAGATATCTACTTAACTACTGCGAAGAATGACTTTAAAATGAATTCTCATTTCGTTATCTATATATAAAAATTGCATATCACAAAAGGATTAATTAAGTATTCTAGTTGTGATCAAATATAGGAACAAATTATGTATTCAAGGAATATTCAAATATTAGGCCGAATGTCAAACAAAATTAAAAATACTACAGTAAAATTGAGTCATAATTCAAGACTAAATGAGAAACATGTCTTTAGAGATTCAAAGAAAAAACAATGATACTTTTTCACTTACCAAATCACAACGTCCGGTTTGATGTTACAATAATTTTTGGAATTTGAAGAGTTGTCTTCGAACAAATTTAAATTATACAAAATGTTGTATAGAGAAGGGATATATAGGTGTCTTGATAAGGAAAAAGTAGAGAGAAATTGTACGTCTTCCATGGTGATAATTGAGTTGATTTATAGTAGAGGAATATGCTACTAAGAATTATAGAAAAATATTGATTGCATGATTTGTGGGAATCTTTGATTTTGAGTGATTTTGGGGAGAGAGGTTGGGGGGAGAGATTTGAGGGAAGATATGGAATGATTTGAGGACAATGTATCTAGCATCAAAAGAAAGACAAATACGTTGGGCCTTTGTCCAAATTCGAAGGAGATTTCGAGAGGTGATTATGGAGAGATTAGGGGAATAGTGAGGGGATTGAGGATTTGGGAGAGAGACTGAGGGGATTGAGGAAATATTGGAGAAGATTCTTAATTTTTGAATTCTTTTCCAAAAATGTGGAGAGTAATTAGAGGAATTGGAGTGATGTTGGGGGGAAGATGGAGTAATTTAGGGTTAGAAAAGAAGATTGAAGAGATAAGACATAGTATGAGATAAGGATGGATTTAACAAAAATGTATTTGGACTTCCGCTTGTCTAGGTTCAGAAAGGTTAGGGGCTAAACATTGAAAATATTGTGGGATTTAGGAAAGATATGGAAGGATTTGAATTCAAATTAATTTAAATTCAAAAGAAGATGGCAAATGATAAATCAAATAAAACGGAAGGAGTATTTTAGTCGAAATATCCAAAATATGTATTTTGTTAGACATTTAGTCTAGGTGCAAATGAAATTTGAATGAATTGAAATAAAGTGAATGATATATTTTGTATAAGAAATATGTGGAACGAAAAATGTATGGTGCAGGATGAGCGAATCTAGACGAACACTTTTCTAGGTTCAAAAGAAATTTTAAAAGTAATTTTAAAAGTAATCTAGAAGGGGGAACACTTGTCTACGAAACGAACTACCTGAAGCCCCAAAGAGGGGGAGGCAGTCCGCCCCTATTGCTAGGTGGTCCGCCTGGCCCAAAGTACTAAGAGTTGCAACATTTTGAGATGGTCCGCCCCTGTGTCTAGGCGGTCCGCCCGGATCTGAATCTGCAGCTTTGCAAAAATGCGTTTTGGGTCGATTTACACCCAAATTTTCCAACAGTTTTAACTCGTTCCTCAAATACAAAGGTACTCAAAGGTGTATTCAACTATTTTAAGCAATCCCCAATAATTTTCAACCCCAAACCATCAAGAACAAGCTTCGATTCAAGTTTTGAAGCAAAATTTTAAGGTTTTCAAAAATGGGGGGGGGGGGGGGGGGTTGATTTTCTAACTTTTGAATCACAACACCAAATTTCTATTTTATGGTACCAAAAGAATGGGTGAATGATATAAAACAATTCCCAATAAGTTTTAACACTTGGGGAATCGAATCCAACAAGTTCCAACAATTTTTTTGTAGTTTTCAATTTTTTTTCCAATTTTCTTGTTTTCTTTTCTTTTCAAGAACAACAATAACATAATAACAACAAACACAAAGATAAAATGGCACGATCGAGGGTTTGTAAGAACAAAACCTAGATGTGATCTGATACCAAACTGATACGGGGTAAACTAGAGAAGCAAATAAAATGGGCGCGGAAGCAAGTAAACCCGCTAAAGGAAAATAAGGGACGGAGAAGAACAGAAATAGAATAAAGAATAGATAAAACTAACTCAAATCATGCATCGATTATTCATAGGGAGAAGTGAAACTCGAACCTTACAAGGATTTCATACTAGGAAGTATGAAATCCACATGATTCCAAGTCAAGAGATAAACGAAGCTTCAAGCTTCAAACACGATAGGCTAAGCCACTTCTATGTTCTATTCTTCAATGTCAAAATTCTAACTTCAAAACTAGGTAATGAAATGAAATGACTAAGTGTGGTATTTATAGGTTAACCACACTTCTAAATGAGATATCTAAAAGGCCCTCAAGATGGGATAAAATACTAAAGGCCACATAGGGCTAATGTAGGAAATACACACAAAAACTAATAGGAATCTCATCTTGACAATACAGGAGTAGGCGCCCCGCCTAGAATAGTAGGTGGCCTGCCCAAACTAGGGATACAGAGAGTGGGCAGTCTGCCCTTCTGCAGAGGCGGTCCGCCTAAAAGGATATCCAGAGAGTGCAACATTGTGTTGGCGGTCCGCCTAGTAGTGTGGGCAGTCTGTCTATCTCTGTGGTGTTCCAAGCGCTCAAGTGAAAGCTCTTCAAGTCTTCCCCGAAGCCTCCATCTTCAAAGCTCTTCCAAACCAAGCGTGGGTGAGCATTTTGGATCTCTTTAGATTGACTCCGAGAAAATGATCTTGAGACAACTTAGATTGCATCATCTTCCTTCTTGAAGTTCTTGATCTCGCATCCCCCTTGTCCTTCAAGTTCGGCTTTCGATGGTTGGCGCCTTGGCTCAATTTGCCCTGCAGCATCAACATCACACGTAATTTGGTGATTGGTGGAGTCACAAGTTAATGTTTTGAAGGAAATTAAAATTAGCCGCTCAACTCTTGACGTCTTGATTAGGGAGGTGGAGAAGTCAGCTACTCGTAATCGAAAATGTCTTGAGAGGTTATATTACAAGGAAAATTCTAATTCCTCCGGGGAAGATGCAAACTTCTCTTAAGAGTCATGGGATGAAGATGGAGCTGAAAAGAATGATCCTGCTGCAGATCTTGCTTCCTGCCCCTCGACCTCTTGGCCTTTCTATTTTCAAGATCTGAATTTGACTGCTTTAAGGATTTTTTGCTATGTTTTTCAAATTTTTCCTTCGTGAATGGCCGGTTGGTGTAATTTTCCTATAATGCAGCCTTCGAGCTTTTATATTTAATAAATCCTATTTCATGCATTTTTATTTCTCGTGCACTCTTAGGCCTGGGTGTGTTGGTAATTAGGCGCAAATTTTCTTTGAGTTATGATTGAGTAACTTTGGTTTCAACAGAACAAGGTCCTGTAGTATTGCGTATAAGAATGACGTCTCTTTTTTATGTAGGCATAAGTAATACTGCTCAATTTTGCAAGTATTGGGGAGGATGTCTCTGAATACGAATAGTTTTTAAAAAAAATTATATCAACTCTGTTTGCTAATAATAGAGTTGTTGTCGGGCATATATTATATTGTCAAGCCGCCATTGAGCACATTGAGGTGTGTGTCGTCGGTACAACTCTTGTTTGACTTGTATATAATCCTTTCATCCTCGATTGTCTCAATCTTTTTCCACATCACTTTGACTTTATTCCCTATTTGTTGCCAAATAGCCAATCACGTGGCTTACGTGGCCAGCATGAATTTTACCAAGTACATTCATAATGAGACAATTTTACTTATTAGTCCAATCCAGAACGAACAATACAACTCTAAATTTGATAATTATTTAACTTTAAATTTATTATTTTACACTTAATGAGATAATTCATAGTTGAACAAATGCAGAACGCACCGACAACCCCTTAATAATGTTCACATTTTTCCATTAGATACTTCATCTCAAGTCCGTTACATTTGAACACGCCAACTACATCTCAAATTTATCATTTAGACATAAACTTAATAGGCAGCATAACACCAGAGACGGGGACACGTGGATTTAATTTAAACAAACTAAAAAGAAACTTTTGTAAAAAAGAAGAAAAAAATCAAATGAAGGCTCTGTTTCCTCCTCAGTGCCTTATGGCAAAGTCTCGATGGAAAAATCTGCCCTGGTTCACACCGCTAAGAGTTCAGTCCAGTTAATTTGGGCAATATACGCTTTTAGAAGAGGTTATGCCGGTGAATGTCGTATGATGCCGCTTAGCATTCGGCTTCACCTCACTTTTCATCGGCATCATTGCCTCCGGCATCCACTCCGTAGATGACAAGGAGGTTGTTGGGAAAAGTATAAGAGCTGGAGTTGGGTTAATACAGAGGGCACGAGATGACTAAATACATATGAGTACTCTTTTCAATCAGTACCCTGCGGGAGTATTGACCATGGAAGATTTCCATCTTTTTGTAGTTTCATACTAAAATCAAATCTGATGAGGATTTAGTTGCAAGCGGTCCTTGCGGTGGTGTAAGGTGGATGGTGGCGGACCGGTGGAGGGAGATAGAGAGGAAAGTGATTACCTGGATATGGTATGCGAAATAATAGGAGGAAAAAAAAGAGAAAAAGTTGTTCTCTCACACACTAAAAAATAGTGTAATACATACCTTATGCCATTAAAAAAAGGGAATACTTTTGAAATTTTTAGTGTAAAAAAAGTCATTGGTATTTGTGTGGCTAAAAATCATTTTATTAAAGGTACAATGGTAAATTTAGAATTAAATTGTTTCAAAAATTTAAAAAGAGATCATTCTTTTTTGAACGAATTATTTCTTTACATAAACTGAAACAGATGAAGTAATTAATATGATATCACATATTAAGTGAAACAAACATGTAAAAAGTTTTAATAGCAGTCACTACCAAAATTTAGCGATGTTAGCAAAATTTTAATAATCCCTGTGTTTAAATAAATCCACAATTTTCTTATAAATCAGTTTCATAAAGAATCGAACTAGTCTAAATTTTAAAAACAAATTAACTTCTAACTTGGAACTTTTCACTTTATCTATAACTTAATCATGCATAAAACAACAAAAAAGTCCTTGCACAACAAACCAACAGCAAAGGCCCCGCAACGTGGTTACTCTACTCCTACCGTACCCCTTAACTCCCCCACCCCCCAACTCGAAAACCCCCCTACAGAACAAGTACAACCCCTCGAGGTTAACGTGTCATCCTCTGCTTTATAAATCAGCGCACTTCTACTCTTACAATGATACTCTCCCTTCTCTTAAAACTCTCAAAATCTCTCTCAGTTTTCTCCTTTCATTTCCTTTGCATTTTCTTATCACTTTTCAAGACAAAAAACTAGTCTGTTTCTTGCATGGCAGCTGGTTTGTTAGCACATGAGGTAGCTGACCTATGCCTTGGGAAGCCACCGCTTAGGTCCCTTTCTGTTTCTGCCACCGTTGGTGAAGCCTTAGCTGCTCTTAAATCATCTGATGATAATCATTGCATAAGTGTTTGGGATTGTTGTGACCATTCCAACAATAATAATGTTGATCAACAAGATTGCCTTTGTGTTGGGAAAATTTGCATGGTTGATATAATTTGTTTCCTTTGTAAACAAGAAAATCTTTCTTCTCCTTATTTGGCTCTCAAATCACCTCTCACTGCATTACTTCCTCAAGATTCTACTCTTGTCACGCACGTTCAGCCTTCTACAAGGTAAAAATTGAATAAGTCTCTTTATCTTTTATCGACTAGTAATTCGTAGAATGCAACATTTCTTATGTCAAGTTCTTGAAGTTTCTTTTATCTTATTTGGAATTCTTTTACAATTGCTTTGGCTCATTGTTTTATTTTGTTTTCTTGAATTTCTCCACCTCAAATATCAATTTGAAGATTCTGGATGCAGAGGAATTAAAGATCCAAGAATCTTGTAGTACTTGATTTCTATATATAATTGATGATCAAGATTTCTCATTTCTCTTTTATCTACTTTTCTTGATTTTGTTAGTTGATTTTTGTTTATTTACTCAATTTGGCAATGTATTGTCCTAATTTATGAAAATTGCATTTCTTCACATTCCATTAGTTGCTATAAGTCGAAGTGAAAATTGATTGTTGTATTTGTTTTCTCCTAATTTTGCAGCTTACTAGAAGCCATTGATCTAATTCTCGAAGGAGCTCAAAACCTTGTTGTCCCAATTGAGAGCAGATTTAATGGCAGATCAAGAAGGAAATTGCTGCAGAAATGTTCATCAAATGAGAGTTGTAGTACCATCCACAATGGCCGCGAATTCTGTTGGTTAACTCAAGAAGATATTATTCGATATTTTCTAAGCTCAATTGGGTTTTTCTCACCCCTTCCAACTGTATCGATTGAGGCCCTTGGCATTATTAGCACGAAGTTTTTATCGATTGAGTATCACTCGCTTGCGTCATCGGCCGCTGATGCCATTTCTCAGTCCGTCGTGGATCAGACATCCGTGGCGATTGTGGATGATGATGGCACACTGATTGGAGAGATCTCTCCTTTCACACTTGCTTGTTGTGGTGAGACTGTGGCTGCAGCTATCACAACCCTCTCTGCTGGTGAACTCATGGCCTACATTGATTGTGGAGGGCCACCAGAGGACATTGTGAGGGTCGTGAAGGAGAGGTTGAAGGAAAGAAATCTAGAAGGAATGGTGGAGGATTTCGAGATTGATCCTTCCGATATTTCATCCAATTCATCGTTATCCGATGAAGAGTTGCCTTCTCCGACCACGAGTTTATCATCGAGGTCATCAGGAAGATTCAATAAGTCTAGTAGCTATTCTGCAAGGATGGTGAGAAGGGCGGAGGCAATAGTGTGTTATCCTGGTAGTTCTCTCGTCGCTGTAATGGTTCAGGCGATCGCTCATCGTGTCAACTATGTTTGGGTGATTGAAGCGGATTGCAGTGTGGTGGGCATTGTGACATTTGCTAACATGTTACAAGTTTTCCGTGATCAATTAGAGTCAATGATGTTAGGAAATTTTGATTAGTGTTCCATTTATAGTGCTTCTGATATCTTTGTTTCAGAGATGATGATGAGGCTGGAGGATCTTGTGAATATGAGAATGTACTTTCTCTACTCTTTCCAATTTTCTTTTGAGCTTTGTGTTCCTTGCAACTTTTGTAAGATGAAGGTTCTTTTTTGTTGATTTCATGACTGGTGGATGTAATGAACTGTATCAATCGTCTGTTTTTAGAATATAAAAGTATAGCTTTTGAGCTTTATGTACTACTCCCTCCGTCTCAATTTATGTGGCACCATTTGATCGGGCACCATTTGATCGGACACGGAGTTTAAGAAAATAGAGGTTACCTTGTTAAGTATCAATTTTACCTTTGAAAAAGTAAGAGAGATTGAGTAATAAAAACGTTGTTGGTAGGTTTAAAAGTATGTAGGGTCTAACAAGGGTAAAATATAGATAATGCATTAAATAGTTGTCAAATAAGGAAAGGTGTCACTTATTTTGGGACAAACAAAAAAGAAAATGGTGTCACATAAATTGGGACGAAAGAAGTATCTAGTAAATGATGTCACATAAATTGGGACGAAAGAAGTATTTAGTAGGTATGTAGTATAAAAGATTAAGTGAAGTTGACAGGTATATATGCAATTAAAAGTGGGTCTTTCCAAGGGATCCCCACTCTATTTTAGGACGAGTAAGAAATAAGCAATAGCTTAACACATCTCCAGGGGCTTTAATCAGTTTATAGAAAAAATAGGCATTTCTTAATAGAGCCTTTTTCGGCTTTGAAAGGGAAGTATTACTTTATTCATTCTTATAAAGAGATCTAAAAGCGAAAAAGTACGTGATGTTTGTTATCTTTCATTGTCATTATCACTGTCACTGAGTTGCACAGCAGCAAGAAAGAAAACGAGTTTCTTGACTGTGATTACCTTTTTAAAATTGTTATTTCAGTTCCACTAGCAATGGTGATGTAGCCAGTTCGCATGGTAAGTTAAAATAAATCAAATAATTTTACTTAATTGTTAAAGGTTAAACTGCTGAGACATATAACTTAACATTGAATAATGATTAAGTGATAACGTAACATATGTTTTGCCTTTTATCAATTTGATATAAGTACCAATTTTCTGTGCTTCAGTAGTGATGCAGGGCATACTACTTCAAGCCCTTTCACTAAAAGTCAACACAAATTGGTTCAAGGCATTCATCTTCACTTGACTTGGAAGACATGGAAGAAGACTTCGGAAGCGACTTGAAGATCATACATTGGAGTGCCATGGAAGGAGGACCGCCTACGCTACTTGGGGAGGCATCCGGGACACATTTTGAGGCATTTCAAGGAGCCACAGGAGGAGGCGGACCACCCCTCAACTCTCTGAAGTTTGATGGGCGGACCGCCCCTGTGCAGAGGCGGGGCGCCTACTTCCTGAAACATATGACGGGAATTCTATTTTGTTTGCTATGTAATTCCTATTCTAGCCCTACGTGGCCTATGACTTTAAAACCCACTTTGGGGGTACTTTAGGACTTTCATTATGTCTAGATGAAGCCTATAAATACTTCAATTAGTCTTCATTGAACCTTAGCTTGTTTTTGATGAATGATGAATATTTGTGAGAGTTGAACTCTTGAGTTATTGAAGAATCCTTTTGTTTGCTTGAATTCTTCTAGCGGATCCTATTTGATAGTCGAACCAACACTCAATCACTCTACTTGCGGGTCCTGAATGCGACTCGAGGGTAGTTGCTTAGTGTAGGCGAATCTTGACACGATATGGGGGTTTCACGGAACTAGTTCTTCATGGATATCCCGTAGGGAGTTCGAGATAAGTCTCGCTCATTTATCATCTTTTCATGTTTTTCATTTCGATCCTTATCATCTTGGTATCAGAGAAAGGCTCGGGTTTTGTTTCTACAAACTCCCGACTCTTGATTCTTCGTGCCTAGGTTGGTTTCTATTATAGTTTCTTGTTTGTTGTTATTGAGAAGAAGAAAAATACAAAAAAAAATAGAAAAAGTTAAAAAACATCAAAAAAATTTTGATCATGTGTTCTTGGATTGATAAACCCGTTGTTAGATTGATATTGGGGTTTTTTCCTTGTTGAAAACCCATTGATTTAGTACCAACAACTCTCGATTTAGAGTTGTAAAACAAGAACTGAAAATTTTGAAACCCTTGTTCTTGAAACCCCAGCTATGAACTTGATGAACATGGTGATTTGATAGATTTTGATTTGGGTTAGTTAAAAATTATTGGGGTTTGATTCTTGTAATTAAAAACACATTTGGGTACCTTCGGATTGCCAAAACATCTTGAAAATTGTTGGATTTTTGGGTGCTTGAACAAGAAACACTACTTTGGACTGTGCTAAAACTTGCAGTAGGCGGGGCGCCTAGTATAGGAGGCAGACTGCCCACTTGGAGTGAGCTCTCTGGATTTTTGGCCGCCTGTTTTTCAGCGGACTGCCCACTCCCCTCTGCTGAGAACCAGGTGGACCGTACACTCTAAGGAGGTGGGGCGCCTGTTTTCCTGAGTTGGTGCTTTGGGTAGTTTTTCGTAGGATCTCTTGTTTCTTTGTTTGCATAACATCTAGCTAGTACTTCTTTGAGTAATTTTTCTACTTAATTGGTGCTAGTTCTTTGAAGCTTTTAGGAAACTCAAGCTTAGTTGGGAGAGTAGAATTCGAAGAAGACTCGTAGCAACCTTTGACTCAAGTCCTCACTTTAAAGAGCTTATTGTCCAATAGTGTCAGATAAACTCCACTCACCCCGGAGTACACTTGACTTGTGGATTGAGTGATTGAGTTGAGGTTTGTTGATCAACTTTGTGAAGATTCTAGATTCAAGCTTGAGTGAAATATCCACCACCACTAAACGAGTGAACCAAGTGTCATACAAGTGAGGGAGTGGGTGAGGTGATTTCACTAACGTTTGCTCATTTTGTAGTTACGATGGCCAATAAAGGTGATGATTTCACAAAGTTGTCCAAGTTGAGGCCATTGAAGGCACAAGTAGTTCAACCTTTACCCCAGAACAAGTTGTTGAGTTCCTTAGACAACAACAACGGGTAAAGGAGGATCGTGATAGAAATGAACAAGTGTTGGGCAATACCCAATGAGTGAGCATTCCTCACCTAATGGGCAACCCCCACCTTTTGGTCAATCCCCAAAGAAATGAACTACTTCCAAGAGCCATTCGAAATATTCAACCTCTTGAGCAGGTTGATGAAGCTCATGAAGGGGATGAGGAAGAGTATGGTGGTAGTGACTATGGAGCTCCTAATCCAAATGGGAGAGCCATGAATTGGGGACGTAACGTGGATAGGGGAAGAGGCCGAGGTCGAGGGCCACCCATGGGGTATGTTGGAGGGAATGCTAGGAGGGATTATGGTGGCTATAGAGACAACTTTGGAGGCCAACCGGAGCCTTACCAAGGGGGTCGTGATAACAACAATCTTAATAGTGTGAAACTCACTATTCCTTCCTTCAAAGGGAGTAGTGACCCGATTGAGTACATTGATTGGAAGTTGACCATGGAGAGGGTATTTGACACCAATGACATGGCCGAGGAGAAGAAGGCCAAATATGTTATATCCTCTTTTGAATCCTTTGCTTCTACTTGGTGGGAGTCGATCAAGAGGAATAGAAGGAGGAATGGTATGGCTATCAATGCGAATTGGGGTGAATTGATTCGTATGATGGATGAGAAGTATTTGACTCACCAATATCGTGTAGACCAATACAAGCGTCTCTATGAGTTGAAGAAAGTTTACAAGACGGTTGGGGAATACTTCAATGAGTTTGAGTAAATCCGGATGACCCTAAACTTGGATGGGGAAGAGGATGAGCCGGCCGTGATTTGCTTGAGAAGTGGTTTGAACCGAGAGATCACATCTCAATTGAAGTTTCACAAGTATGAAGACCACTATGAGCTATATAAAGATGCGGTTGAAACCGAGAAATGGCTCAAAGATGATAAATCCACTCGCTACAAGAGTAGCACTACTGCTCCCATGAGTAAGCCAAAGGAGTGGAAGACTCCTACTCCAAATGCAAAGTTCCCAAATGCAAGTGGTGCAATTGCTGGCAAAGATGTGAAGAAGCCTTATGAGAAGTCTACACCACATGTAGGAGGTAACTCTAAAATTCACTTGATCAATCCTACTTCTACTTGTACTCAATGCTATAAATGTAAAGGGTATGGTCATATTGCCAAAGATTGCCCTACCCAGAAAACTATAGTTGTGGTGGGTGAATTGGTGTATGAACAAGATAGTGAGCCCGAGGATGGGGGAGTAGAGGGTGATGAGGAGGTTGATGTAGAGGAGGATGCAATTGAGGATGATGATCCTCATGACTTGTTGTGAGGAGGAGTTTAGGTGCCATGTTTGTGGAGGATAGTGAGACTTTGCAAAGGAAAAACCTCTTCCATGCTAGATGCCGAGTCATGGGTATTGTTTGTTCCATGATTTTTGACTCGGTAAGTTGTGCCAATGTTATTAGCCAAACACTAGTTTCCCAATTGAAGATACCCGATTATATTCATCGTAATATCTATTTTATTTTCATCTTTTTCTTTATCTTTACTTTCTTCCATTCCTACCATTAATTTTATTATTGGCGAAATTTCGGTGGTTTTACTATATTCTAAGATTTTTTCTTTCATTACATCTTTCCTTTTGCTCTCAGGTTGTTCTGTTATTTTTATTCCTATTATTTCAGCATATTTTTTCTCCATTTCTAGCTGTAATATTTCTTGAGTTAACTCTATTTGTACCGATAAATTTCTTACATTTTCATTTAATACTTTTATGGATTCACCTAAATGGCTATCATTTAGTATTTTATTAAATTCTAGCTCATTCTTTCTTTTCTTTAATTCTTCCAATTCTTTTTCTATATCTCTAGAAGTAGTAACTTTATTTAACGATCTCTTACACTCCGGCTTAGAACTTTCAGGATTCATTAAATATTCTCTTCACTATTTCTGATACTATTTCTCTGTTATGTAGCCTTTTTCTTAAACATAAAATAATATATGCTACAATCTTGTTATATTCCTGTATAAGTATGGTGTCATATAATTTTCTACTTGGTCCACCATATACTTTTCTTAGTATTTCTACATACGTTAACGGAGAATCATCATATTTTAAATATCTAGTATAATCTCTACCGTGTAGTAAACTTCTATATTCTAGCCTGTCTAGAGCCCAATCTCTTATATCTTCTATCATACTTCTAAATAACCTTTTAATTATAATATCTACTACTTCCTTAGGAAGCGACTCTCTTAATTCTAAAATAAGTCCTATAGTAAATACACGAAGATCGTGTTTATCTCTTACAACTTCTTCTATTCCATATTGGTCTGCTATAACAAACCAAATATTTCTTATCTCTCTTATCTTGTAATAAAATATAGTTTTTTCAAATTCCTTTCTCGGTCTTCTTCTAATTATATTTGGTATAAGTTCAGATGAATTTCCTTCCATCATTTGGTTAAATTCTTCACCTATTCATAGCATTTTTCTACAAGTTCTAAGGTTTTCTGTTTTATAATAGGACTTTGTTTACTATCTATATCTTGGTTTTCCGTTTTTCTTATTGGTATTAACTCACCATGCTGGCTGCGCGTCCTATATATATGTCTATATGCTTGTTGTATTCTAGGTGTAGAAATCTTATTTCCACATGGAGTTGTTAGGATGATCCTAGTGGGTTCTATAATAAAAGGTAAATACTTATTAAGAAAATTCATTCCTATTAACATATCACATCCTATATGTGGATAGTAGTAGACTTCTTCCATTAACAATTCGTATTGACTTATAACTATCCATAATTTTCCAATACCTTTATCAAAAGTGGTTTGTCTATTGTGGATGTCAACTCCTACTAATTTTTGAAGTTCCTTTATTTCTTCAATGGGATAGGAGATGAAGTTCATTCCACTTCCCGTATCTACATAGGCATGATATGTCTTTCCTTTTATTTCTACTTTTATATAAATAGTAACTTTCTTTTGTATTATTTTAACTAGTTCTAGGTATTTGGATTCTTCTTCCATAGTATGTAAGTTCTACATATTCTTCATTTATTATATAGGGATCAAATAATCTAAGGAAATCATTTCCTAATAATAATTTATTAGAAGTACTATGTTCTACTACATCTATTTTAATAGGAATTTTTATAGACTCCTTTTTTATAGTTTCTACTAGTATAACATAGTACTTCTAATAAATTATTATTAGGAAATAATTTCCTTAGATTATTTGATCCCTATATAATAACTGAAGAATATGTAGAACTTACATACTATGGAAGAAGAATCCAAATACCTAGAACTAGTTAAAATAATACAAAAGAAAGTTACTAGTTATATAAAAGTAGAAATAAAAGGAAAGACATATCATGCCCTGCTCTAGATGCTATATATAAAAAGTATAGTGATTTTATAATAGTATATATAGATGATATACTAGTATACTCTAATAATTGGGAAGATCATAACAAGCATTTATTTGTATTTGCTATAGAAGCTTTCAAGAATGGATTAGTATTATCAAAAAAGAAAGCAGAAATAGGAAAAGAAAAAATAGAATATTTAGGTTTGATTATATGTAAGGGAGAAGTAGAATTACAACCTCATATAGCTAAAAGTATCTTAGATTTTCCTAATGAATTTAGCGACAAAAGACAACTACAAAGCTTTTTAGGACATTTAAACTATGCAAATAATTTTATAAAAAATGGAGCAAAACTAAGAGAAAATTTACAGAAAAAATTAAGGGGAAAAAAAGAATTTAGTTGGACTAAAGGAGATACTAAGGAAGTAATAAAAATTAAGGAAGCTATAAGAGAGTTAAAACCAATGCCTCTCCCAAAAGATGAAGATGAATTAATATTAGAAACAGATGCCTCCGATAAATATTGGGGAGCAGTATTAAAAAGGCAAGGCGATGAGATAGTTCTTAGATATGCATCCGGAGGATTTCGAGGAGAAGAATTAAATTATGATATAAACGAAAAAGAGTTACTAGCTGTAATTAGAGCAATAAAAACCTTTGAGATATGGTTAATAAGCAAAGAATTCATATTAAGGACTGATAATACTCAGGTTAAAGCATTTATTGAAAATAAGATTTCTGGAAGTATCGCTAACAGGAGAAGAATCAGGTGGCAGGTACTTCTATCAAGCTATACTTTTAAAATTCAGATTATTAAAGGTGCTCACAACTTTCATGCAGATTTCTTATCTAGAAATGGATTATCAAATCAAGGAAAAGATGTTGGAAGAAGATTGCAAAATGAAAGCAGCATTTGATTTAGCACTTGAAGAATCCGATCAACGGATAAAGAAATACAGAGAAGAAGTGGAAAAAGAATTTCGAAAATTAGAAAAAGAAATACAACAAAGAAAAGAAATTGAGCACTATCATAAAGAGAGACTGAATTCTCTCTATGATTCTATAAAGAATTTAGAAGAATTTGAAAAAATTCCAGAACAAGCTAGCAGTGTAACTCAGTCCGAGGAGGTTACTAAACCAAAATCGGAATCAGTATTTGAAAAAGAGGCTGAAAAGCCTAAAGAAGAGACTAGGGATAAATATCCCATGAGTAGTAATTCTTATTCAGAATTATTAAAAAGATCTTGCCCTACGGATATGAAAAAGAATTCTGAAGAAAGATTTCGTAAAGAAAAGGAAATATTCATGGAAGAATACAAAGCCATAGTTGAATTTATGTATGATGAAATTTTGAAAAAGATAGTCCCAACCGAAAAACGTTTGTTATCGAATATGCTGGAGTATATCCAAGAATTACGATATTTCAGGAGGCATGGAACCTGAGCATTCATGTAGACTGTTCAAATATGGATTTATTGATACAATTTATTTTAAGAAGGATTTAGAAGCAATCAAGATTTTCCCAGATCTAATTAAGAGTGCAGTCCAAGCCTTTATTAAAGGATGTCAACCTCAGGGAATTATATTTATGAAGATAATTAGTGCAGCTCCGGACTTTACCTCTTCTTCAAATTATTTAATTAAGATTGGTTCTACTAACCAGCTACGTGGAATTATAGAAAAAGAAAAATGTGATCAAGTCCCCAAATTCTCAGGAGAATGGATATTCTTCAGAAGAGCCTTAGGAGCTAAGGTATTATACAAAGCACTTAGAAAAGAAGCTGATGAGAAAAAGTTCTGGGTGTACAGTTTAACAGAGAAGATGGTAATAATAAGTTATAAGGATAAACATGAACCTATGATGGCTAATGTACGATATCTAAGGACCTTGTCCGAAAAGATAAATCGAGGAATGCTTGGAGGACATCTAGTTACCCTAAAAAGGCTATGTGAAATAATGAATCACGACGAAGGAATATCGCATCAGTGTCATTACTGTCAGAAAAAGAAGGAAATATCAGAAGAAGGAGATGAAATGGATTTTGAAATTATATTGTAGAACATACCACGTGTAAAGAATGAAAATCAGCATTTCAAAAAAGTTAAAAATACTATTCAAAAAAGGAGACACCTTGCACACTAAGGTCTCATCACTCTGCTAGACAAGACCCAAAATGGTTAAGTGGTTGAACAAGTGTAAAGTAGAAATTATGGCCAGGGAGAAAGTAGTCTAGGCTGATTTTCTCCACTACAATATTAGACAATTGAGCCTCTATATAACGCTCAGTTTAGAGAAGGAGAACACAGCTCAAGTTCACTTATAATTGAGTATTGTGTGTATCCCTTCACTATGTTCTAATAACTTATACTTTCATTTACTACCGAAACTAAAATATTATACTGCCCTGCTCTATTATTTTTAGTTAAGTCAAATCTTGTTTTATTCTTTATGGCACTACTTCCTATCCTTAAAGTCCTACTTCCTTCAAAACTTATTCTTTTTTGTACAGAAATTCTAGATTCTGTTAAAGCTCTTTGTACTTTATCAAATTCCATATATAAATCCTCAGGCAAAGTTATTTCACTTTTATCTCTTATTGGTTCGTATTCTAAATTAGAATTAAATATTTTTGGTATTAAACATTTCTTACCTCCTAGCTTATCTTTTATCACATGTTTGCTAGTGAAAGCATACACTACTTTAGCAGTAATGCTAATTGCATCACTATTGGGTTTCATATCTATTCCATGCATCTTATAATACATGACTAAAGCTTGATTTTTATTGGGTTCTCTCATACTTATGCTAAAATTCGGATTTATGGTGAACTTAACCTTTTGATATATCAAATTTCCTTTCATTATAGCTATAAGACTATCCTTTAGACTACTCGTTATTCTATCATCTGCTAAATATATTTCTATCGGAGTATCTATCCCTTCTTGAAAATAAGCCTTCATCATAATTTGTATTCCTCCAATATATATACTAGTTAATTTATTTCTTATACCTTCTGGTATTTTATTCAATTCTTGTTTTATTAAGTCTTCACTAATAATAGGAATCTTTACGTTCCCTTGGGTATGTCTTATCTGTATAGGATATTCTTGTCGATGCGCTATATAGTAAGTATATTTTTCTCTTCTAAAATAAGGTTGCTCATATATATCCTTTATTCTTAAATCTAAATCTTCTTTTGAAATCTTTTCAAAAGTTTTTGGATCAAATATTAACCTTTGTTTAAAACTTCCTTCTTCGTCTCTTTCTTCCTCGTAAATATGACTACTCATCTTCACTTTCAGTCACTATTTCATATAGACTATAATCACTAAGCTCACTACCACTATCTTCTTCCGGCACTAAATTTATTTCTTCTTCTAAAGTTTCCATAAACTTTATTTGCTTTTTATATTCTTTCTTATTTCTATTGGGGCACTCATTAGCATAGTGTCCTTCCTGATGGCAAACATAACATTGACACCTTTTCCTTCTTGGTGGATTCCTATGTTTCTTCTTTTTCCAATATTGCTTATACCTTTTTTTACGTTTTCTAGGAAATTTTACCCATTTATATCTTTTCTTAAACTTTCTATTTTTAAATCTTTTTGTAGGGGGACATCCGTAAGCTCCTACTTCTTCATTTTGTTCACAACGAATTCATCTTTTAGCATGCTTATATATTTTCATATTTTCCCTTTGAATTTTACACCAATCGTTGATTTTCGCTTTAGCAAATTCTATTCTACCTCCTAAGGTTGCTCTATGATCTGGGATTTCTAAATTTTGATATTCTTCCATTAATCTAGGTCCATAAGGAGGGGGTAATTTTACGAAATATAAATCTGTCATTTGTTGATAAATTTGATTTGGTGGTATTCCTAATCTTGCTTCATAAAAATATTTTTGAAATTCACATGTATAATTTTCAAAATAACACATATCACATATTGATAACTGATTCAAATTTTTCATAGCATCCTTTTTTAATTTTAGTTGTCTTCTTTCCTCGTTATCTAGGTCCTGTCCTAAGAATTCAAATCTTATCGCATTTTCTAATGTTGTTATTAAATCTTTAGTGCTAGTTTTAGCCTTTAGTTCCTCCTTTAATATTTCTGGTAATTCTTTATACCATAGCCCTATACTTCCACGCATTGTTCCGTATAAATATCCTAATGCTCTCTGCACATCCATTCCTTCTTTAGTTACTACCGAAAAACTATGTTTTACCCATTGTGTTATCATTTCATCTTTATTTTTAGTACAATCTAAGTTAAGGTATATACCCATAGGATACAAACCTTCTGCTTCTCTAATTACTGGTTCAAACTCATATCTTGTCCTATTATTATTATTTTGTCTTCTTATATAATAATTTCGCCTATCTACATATTTCCTAATATAGGGTTCATCATCAAATCTTTTATCAGCGTATTTCCACTCAGGGGTTTCTTCGTATCTTTCTTCATAATGAGGTTGTGGTATTTCTGGTTTGATATCTGGTCTAGTACCACTAGAACTTGGTTTATTCATTTTTGTTTCTAATGTCATATCACTAAAACCTTCTACTAGTCCTAGTGTTTCTTCTTCTTTGTCGGAATCAGGATTTTCTAGATATTCTTCGATTCTATTCATCTTAATATCTATTTTATTTTCATCTTTTTCTTTATCTTTTCTTTCTTCCATTCCTACCATTAATTTTATTATTGGCGAAATTTCGGTGGTTTTACTATATTCTAAGATTTTTTCTTTTATTACATCTTTCCTTTTGCTCTCAGTTTGTTCTGTTATTTTTATTCCTATTATTTCAGCATATTTTTTCTCCATTTCTAGCTGTAATATTTCTTGAGTTAACTCTATTTGTACCGATAAATTTCTTACATTTTCATTTAATACTTTTATGGATTCACCTAAATGGCTATCATTTAGTATTTTATTAAATTCTAGCTCAT
Source organism: Petunia secreta (assembly GCA_029990175.1). Taxonomy (NCBI): domain Eukaryota; kingdom Viridiplantae; phylum Streptophyta; class Magnoliopsida; order Solanales; family Solanaceae; genus Petunia; species Petunia secreta. Next base: position 6,013,844 of record JARKIP010000053.1, read on the forward strand.
TCTTTCTTTTCTTTAATTCTTCCAATTCTTTTTCTATATCTCTAGAAGTAGTAACTTTATTTAACGATCTCTTACACTCCGGCTTAGAACTTTCAGGATTCATTAAATATTCTCTTCACTATTTCTGATACTATTTCTCTGTTATGTAGCCTTTTTCTTAAACATAAAATAATATATGCTACAATCTTGTTATATTCCTGTATAAGTATGGTGTCATATAATTTTCTACTTGGTCCACCATATACTTTTCTTAGTATTTCTACATACGTTAACGGAGAATCATCATATTTTAAATATCTAGTATAATCTCTACCGTGTAGTAAACTTCTATATTCTAGCCTGTCTAGAGCCCAATCTCTTATATCTTCTATCATACTTCTAAATACCCTTTTAATTATAATATCTACTACTTCCTTAGGAAGCGACTCTCTTAATCCTAAAATAAGTCCTATAGTAAATACACGAAGATCGTGTTTATCTCTTACAACTTCTTCTATTCCATATTGGTCTGCTATAACAAACCAAATATTTCTTATCTCTCTTATCTTGTAATAAAATATAGTTTTTTCAAATTCCTTTCTCGGTCTTCTTCTAATTATATTTGGTATAAGTTCAGATGAATTTTCTTCCATCATTTGGTTAAATTCTTCACCTGTTATATAAAAAATTTTATGATTTTCCATTAAATTTTAGACACTATATCACCACGCTCGGCTGTCACTCCTGCTCTGATACCAATGAATTTTGCGCGGATTATAATTTACGGCATTCACTAAATATAATGCTTCGCTTGTTTACTAGTTCATATTCACTAGATTCATGCAACTCTAGTAATAATTTTAAGAAAAATAGTCTAAAGCTAGAGACTATCTCTTGTTTAGATAGAATCTCTAATTCTAATTCTTTATTACCTATGGTTCTTGCTATAGCAAGATCTTGACTAAGTTCTGTATACTTTTCATCACTTCGATTTATGTATTCAACTAACTTTTCTAGATTATCTAATTCAAGATTGGTGACTATATCTAATGCATTTTGTATATCATTTTTGTTTGGATTAATAATAGTCATTTAAAGAATATAGTTCTATCAGAAGCATGAATTAAAGAACAAATCTACATTTAACTAAATATTAAACATTCTTGAGTTAGCATAAATACCTCTTGTGCCCACTTCGCTTCCTTCAATATCTGCGTAACCTCTTAGACCTACAACCTGTGCCTCACTAATCCTAACCTTGGCCTTGAAGAAATTAACGATGTTTGCCGTATGTGGATTAAAGGCTGGGTCTCTAAGATCTTTTAAGAGATTTTGAGATATTAACGTTGGCTAATTTGGACAGAAGGTAAATAGTTAAAACAAGAACATGTAACCCAATAAAAATCAAGCTTTAGTCATGTATTATAAGATGCATGGAATAGATATGAAACCCAATAGTGATGCAATTAGCATTACTGCTAAAGTAGTGTATGCTTTCACTAGCAAACATGTGATAAAAGATAAGCTAGGAGGTAAGAAATGTTTAATACCAAAAATATTTAATTCTAATTTAGAATACGAACGAATAAGAGATAAAAGTGAAATAACTTTGCCTGAGGATTTATATATGGAATTTGATAAAGTACAAAGAGCTTTAACAGAATCTAGAATTTCTGTACAAAAAAGAATAAGTTTTGAAGGAAGTAGGACTTTAAGGATAGGAAGTAGTGCCATAAAGAATAAAACAAGATTTGACTTAACTAAAAATAATAGAGCAGGGCAGTATAATATTTTAGTTTCGGTAGTAAATGAAAGTATAAGTTATTATGTGACGCTAATAGATACTGGTGCAGCAAGAAGTCATATTGAAGGAAGTCTGATAAAAAATCATAGATATAAAGATTTAATAGAATCCTATAAATATGAAGACTACTTTGGAAATGAATACGAAATAAATAAATATGTAGAGATAGATTTACTAGTAGAAACTATAAAAAATGAGTCTATAAAAATTCCTATTAAAATAGATGTAGTAGAACATAGTACTTCTAATAAATTATTATTAGGAAATGATTTCCTTAGATTATTTGATCCCTATATAATAACTGAAGAATATGTAGAACTTACATACTATGGAAGAAGAATCCAAATACCTAGAACTAGTTAAAATAATACAAAAGAAAGTTACTATTTATATAAAAGTAGAAATAAAAGGAAAGACATATCATGCCTATGTAGATACGGGAAGTGGAATGAACTTCATCTCCTATCCCATTGAAGAAATAAAGGAACTTCAAAAAGTAGTAGGAGTTGACATCCACAATAGACAAACCACTTTTGATAAAGGTATTGGAAAATTATGGATAGTTATAAGTCAATACGAATTGTTAATGGAAGAAGTCTACTACTATCCACATATAAGATGTGATATGTTAATAGGAATGAATTTTCTTAATAAGTATTTACCTTTTATTATAGAACCCACTAGGATCATCCTAACAACTCCATGTGGAAATAAGATTTCTACACCTAGAATACAACAAGCATATAGACATATATATAGGACGCGCAGCCAGCATGGTGAGTTAATACCAATAAGAAAAACGAAAAACCAAGATATAGATAGTAAACAAAGTCCTATTATAAAACAGAAAACCTTAGAACTTGTAGAAAAATGCTATGAAGACAATCCTCTAGCATTTAAAGAACGAAGACAATATAGCAAGAAAATAAAAATAGAATTAAAGGACAAAGAACCTATTAAACAAAAATCAATGTTATATAGTGTAGAGGATGAGAAGGACTATAAGATTATTATGGAAGAACTTCTAAAATATAATTTAATTAGAGAAAGTAAAAGTCCTTATAACTGTGCAAGTTTCTTGGTTAGAAACTGGAGTGAAGAAAAACGAGGTAAGCCAAGACTTGTAATAAATTATAAGCCTCTCAATAAAAAGGTTATAGATTATAGTTATCCTTTACCAAGAAAAGAATTAATATTTGAAAAAATAAAAGATAGCAAAATATATTCTAAATTTGATTGTAAATTAGGATTTTTCCAAATAGAATTAGAGGAAGATTCTAAGGAATGCACTGCTTTTAGTGCACCCCAAGGACATTATGAATGGAATGTCCTACCTATGGGACTAAAAACAGCCCCAAGTATATTTCAAGAAAAGCTAGATGCTATATATAAAAAGTATAGTGATTTTATAATAGTATATATAGATGATATACTAGTATACTCTAATAATTGGGAAGATCATAACAAGCATTTATTTGTATTTGCTATAGAAGCTTTCAAGAATGGATTAGTATTATCAAAAAAGAAAGCAGAAATAGGAAAAGAAAAAATAGAATATTTCGGTTTGATTATATGTAAGGGAGAAGTAGAATTACAACCTCATATAGCTAAAAGTATCTTAGATTTTCCTAATGAATTTAGCGACAAAAGACAACTACAAAGCTTCTTAGGACATTTAAACTATGCAAATAATTTTATAAAAAATGGAGCAAAACTAAGAGAAAATTTACAGAAAAAATTAAGGGGAAAAAAGGAAATTAGTTGGACTAAAGGAGATACTAAGGAAGTAATAAAAATTAAGGAAGCTATAAGAGAGTTAAAATCAATGCCTCTCCCAAAAGATGAAGATGAATTAATATTAGAAACAGATGCCTCCGATAAATATTGGGGAGCAGTATTAAAAAGGCAAGGCGATGAGATAGTTCTTAGATATGCATCCGGAGGATTTCGAGGAGCAGAATTAAATTATGATATAAACGAAAAAGAGTTACTAGCTGTAATTAGAGCAATAAAAACCTTTGAGATATGGTTAATAAGGAAAGAATTCATATTAAGGATTGATAATACTCAGGTTAAAGCATTTATTGAAAATAAGATTTCTGGAAGTATCGCTAACAGGAGAAGAATCAGGTGGCAGGTACTTCTATCAAGCTATACTTTTAAAATTCAGATTATTAAAGGTGCTCACAACTTTCATGCAGATTTCTAATCTAGAAATGGATTATCAAATCAAGGAAAAGATGTTGGAAGAAGTTTGCAAAATGAAAGCAGCATTTGATTTAGCACTTGAAGAATCCGATCAACGGATAAAGAAATACAGAGAAGAAGTGGAAAAAGAATTTCGAAAATTAGAAAAAGAAATACAACAAAGAAAAGAAATTGAGCACTATCATAAAGAGAGACTGAATTCTCTCTATGATTCTATAAAGAATTTAGAAGAATTTGAAAAGATTCCAGAACAAGCTAGCAGTGTAACTCAGTCCGAGGAGGTTACTAAACCAAAATCGGAATCAGTATTTGAAAAAGAGGCTGAAAAGCCTAAAGAAGAGACTAGGGATAAATATCCCATGAGTAGTAATTCTTATTCAGAATTATTAAAAAGATCTTGCCCTACGGATATGAAAAAGAATTCTGAAGAAAGATTTCGTAAAGAAAAGGAAATATTCATGGAAGAATACAAAGCCATAGTTGAATTTATGTATGATGGAAATTTTGAAAAAGATAGTCCCAACCGAAGAACATTTGTTATCGAATATGCTGGAGTATATCCAAGAATTACGATATTTCCAGGAGGCATGGAACCTGAGCATTCATGTAGACTGTTCAAATATGGATTTATTGATACAATTTATTTTAAGAAGGATTTAGAAGCAATCAAGATGTTCCCAGATCTAATTAAGAGTGCAGTCCAAGCCTTTATTAAAGGATGTCAACCTCAGGGAATTATATTTATGAAGATAATTAGTGCAGCTCCGGACTTTACCTCTTCTTCAAATTATTTAATTAAGATTGGTTCTACTAACCAGCTACGTGGAATTATAGAAAAAGAAAAATGTGATCAAGTCCCCAAATTCTCAGAAGAATGCATATTCTTCAGAAGAGCCTTAGGAGCTAAGGTATTATACAAAGCACTTAGAAAAGAAGCTGATGAGAAAAAGTTCTGGGTGTACAGTTCATATTTATAGGATTCTATTAAATCTTTGCGGACCGCCCCTGTGCAGAGGCGGGGCGCCTACTCTCCACTGAAGACCAACTAGGCGGGGCGCCTACTTAATGAGCGGGGGCGCCTACTTCCTGAAACATGTGACGGGAATTCTGTTTTGTTTGCTATGTAATTCCTATTCTAGCCCTACGTGGCCTATGACTTTAAAACCCACTTTAGGGGTACTTTAAGGCTTTCATTATGTCTAGATGAAGCCTATAAATACTTCACTTAGTCTTCATTGAACCTTAGCTTGTTTTTGATGAATGATGAATATTTGTGAGAGTTGAACTCTTGAGTTATTGAAGAACCCTTTTGTTGGCTTGAATTCTTCTAGCGGATCCTAGTTGACTGTCGAACCAACACCCGATCACTCTACTTGCGGGTCCCGAGTACGACTCGAGAGTAGTTGCTTAGTGCAGGCGGATCCTGGCACGATACGGGGGTTTCACGGAACTAGTTCTTCGTGGATACCCCGTAGGGAGTTCAAGATAAGTCTCGCTCCTTTATCGTCTTTGCTTGTTTTCCATTTCGATCCTTATCATTTAGTCGCACAAATAATGATTAAATGATATTTTATGCACATATATGAAAACCATATATGTTGCCTTCTTCGGATTTAATATAAACACCAATTATCTATGTTCTTTTAATGACAATTTTTGCGTTCATTGATTTGATATAAACATATAATGTTTTAGCCACACTATCACTAAAGTCTGGCAAAATGTCAAAAGTCATGTCTCCCCAAAGATAAGATTTGATACATGTGCACTTTTGTAGTGTCAGTATCTTTACGTGGACCCTAAGATCTAATACATCATTTTCTATAATCGATCGCTGTTCCAATTTGCAAATGCGAGTTAATTCAAGATATTTGGCGTTTTCTTTTTTTCAATCTCAACAAGTGTATATATATATATATATATATATATATATATTCACTTTCTCATCTACTTTTGTTGCTCTAATAAGTAGATGATGAGACGGTTAAAAGAGTGATAAAAGAGGAGTAGTTTATCCAGATATTTTTATGAATTACTACTATTTACTAGTCAAGTTTACCAAAAATAATTTCCAATATACTTGTTATTTTTAATACCCAAGAAAAAAATATTACCCTTTTCCATCTTACCCTTAGCTGTTTTAGAAAGTAAAAAAATTGACTACTTATCATTAAGTACCCACATTTACACAAATATACAACTCTAACACCACATTTACAAAAAATAATAATATTTTACCACTTTACAAAATATAGCAATAGTGTTTTTACATTGCATATACAACTTCCATTAAAACCATAGAAATGAAGCTTTTTACTCCCTCCCACCTAACTGTTTCAGCCACAGTAGCGGTGCTGGTGGCCGGCAGCCGGTCAGCCGGCGGCCGGTGGGGGCAGGTCGCCGGAATTATTTGTTTTGTTTGTTTTTTATTTTGTTGGAACTACGAAATGAAACATACAAAAAATACAGATATATACATCGTAAACTTTGTAGGAATTGTTGTTTGGAAGCTACATGTGGTCAAACATACACAAATATACAGAAAATATACACAAACATACAAAGATATACAAAAAAATACATCCAAGTAATTTTTCTAGTTTATACATACACATACACAAGCATACAACAACATACACATATATACAACAACATACACATACAAAAGTGGAGATTAGACATCTATATACAAAAATATACGTATTTATATACAAAAAAATACAAGAACATACGTATTTCTATACAATAAATACATACAAAAAGGAAAAAAAAAAAGATGCCGATCGGACCCACCGGAAACCCCTATCTGAATCACAGATCGGGGCTGCCACCACTGCAGTGCAATAGCGCCGCCGCGAGGAGCAGCGCCGCTGCACTGCAGCAGCTGCGCCGATAACGGCGAGGTTGTGGGGTCACAGCAGTGGAAGTGGGGAGGAGAGGGTGGCGGCACTGATGGGGCTCTGGTCGCCGGTGAAGGAGAGGGTGACGGCGGCGGGTGGGGTGGGTGGATGGGTGGAGGAGAGGAGAGAAGGAGAGAGGAAGAAATTAGGGTTTATGTTTGGGAGAAATGGAAAACTATTGTTATGTTATTGTTATGTAGTGTAAATATTTAAAAGTATAGGTATTTTTTATAATTTAATTATTAGGATAGTCATTTTGTATAAATTTTTCTTTAAAAATTATATGTCAAGAGCAACTTTGAAATTGGAACTCATTTCCAAAACTCTTAAAACACCTCTTTGCACAAAAAGGGGAACTTTTTCAATTCTCTCTCACGCCATACATGCTTATAGAAATTATTTAAGTCTGTTATGCATCAACAATCATGTCATTGGTTGCAGCAAAAGCACATGATTAGCTTCACCTTAAGCAATTTCTGTTTTCTGCAAAGTTGTGAGCCTTTTTTTATGGCATAATACATAGATGGCCCCTTCAAATTCAAATTGTACTCAATTCCCACTTAGACACCTCAATTATCCAAATAACCAAATAGACACCTCTTGTAGTTCTTAGTGTGTCTCGTGGACACTCATGCCAAGCAGACATTATGCATGAGTACCAATCGCTGCTGACATGGTACATTAGCAAATCAAATGATGACACACGTATTTTTTAAATAAAATTTAAGCTTTATATTTAAGAAGATAAATATTATTTTAAGGTAAAATAGTATAACACCTCATCCCCTTCCAACCATTCCCGTCATCTTCTTCAACCTTTCCCCTTCCCTACCTTCGTTGTTATCTCCTGCCTTTCCCTCTCTTCTTTTTCTTTTAAATAATTATTTCCCCTCCATCAATTAATTTTACATTAGAAGTTTTTAACTGTATTTTTATGTTCAATTTCTCTTTGTAATATGAAATTAGTTTCAACATTGCAACATAATCTTTCTTCATGGATGAGTTCAAAACAAAGCTCAAACGATTTAGGTCAGAGTAGTAATATACCCCTCCCTCTCATGCGGCTGCTACTTCCCCTCGCTTCCCTTTCACTCTTCTTTTTTTGTTGCTGCAAATCTTGTTTTTCTAGTCAATGGAATCCGATTGTTTCACTTTTTCTTTTTTTATAATAAGCAGATCTGGAACAATAATGGAAAAAGAAAATAAAAAGGACCTAAAAGTTGAATATATATTTTTGAAGCTGTGAAATCTGTATGAAAGAAAATGAATAGAGGTGAATTGAACTTCAAGGGAGGAATTTGGTTGTGGAGGTAACTTTGAAACATGTCGTGGCAAACATATGTAGATGAGCATTTTCTATGTGAGATAGAAGGTAATCATCTCACTTCTACTGCTATTATTGGTCAAGACGGCACCATTTGAGCTCAATCTGCTATGGTGTTATTTAGTGGGGAGTTCTCGCGGAGGAAGAAGGTATGGAAAGATTTGTTATTATAGAGTGTGTTTAGTTGGTGTCAACGGTAATTTTATCTTGCCAATTGGTTGAGACTTGGTGGGCCTCCGGCTGAAAGTGGCGGTGGAAGGTATTGGGGAAGAAGGTACATATATTTTGGAATAGAAATAAAAATTTTCATGTGGGACCCATATAAAACAATTTAATCTATGGAAAAAGAAAAGAAAAGTCAAACATAAAGAATAACTCACGCGCTCAAATTTGGGTGAACTACACCTGATTTGCCATGTCACTATGAGGAATTTACGAGACACACTAAGAACTACAATAAGTGTCTATCTGGTCATTTGGATAATTGAGGTGTCTAAGTGGGAATTTGGTACAACTTAAAGGTGTCATTTATGTATTCTGCCTTTTTCTCAGTGACTAATAACTAAAGAAAGGAAAGAGGATAGCCAGCGCCTAGCTTGTTAATAATAGTACACAATTAAGAGCGTGGATTGGACAGAAGATCCCACTAGTTTAATTGTTTTACTGAAACTTGGGATAGGGATTAGTGTCTGTTTTTTTTTTTTTTTAAAACAAAGAGCCAACTAGGCATTGCACCTAGTGACCATTTTTTTATTAATGTTAATAAAACCAAAAATACAATGTCTTTACAAATTGAGCCAAAGTTGGCACTTGAACATAAACTAACTACATCTAAAATAGTACCATGTATGCATGCGTTACTCCACTCCTTGAGAGGAACATCATATGATGTTAATACCACCAAGCTAGATAAGTAAAACACATAAGCATTGTACTTTACAAAGTGAAAATAATTAGCTAGTAAAATACTTCAATTAGTTAAACTATCAACTTTACGCTTGAAAAAAGTCTTCAATAACTTGAGTTCCTTGTTGGATCTTGCAGGGTATGACTCAAAGAACTTGGTAAAGCAAAGCAGTTCGCGTTGAAAGGCGCGTTAGCAAGCAAAGAAACCTCCAGCAGATTCTTGGTTGAAACATGTGGAAGAACAGTTTCTTGAAGGTTGAAACAATCCTTGGAACCGTTCCAAGCATAATGTTGAAATTCCACCTATAAAGCAAACAAAGGAACAGGTTGAAAGCTGTTCCAACACTGTACATGCAGAAAAAAGGTCGCCTCAACAACAACCTCAACGAGCACCTATACATTGTGAGAAAATTCCACTCCATATCCAGAAAACTCCTCGCCTTAGCGAGCATAATAACGAGCTATTGAATCCACAAAAAAGCCAAGCTAAAAAGCAAGCTGAATTTCAAGGTGAAAAACAAGAGAAAGAACAAGATAACCCAAGCTGCTCCACTCTTTCTCGTAGACAACAAATCCATGCAGCGTGCATCGTGTTTAACAAATAAACAAATTCTAGGTGCCTTGTTCAACACCTGTGTGATTATCTAAGTTGCTCCGACACAGCAGTTTAGGTGCCGCACCCGTGTCGACACGACACTGGTGCGGGTGCGGGTATGGGATCCGCACCGGATCCGGTCAAACGATTTTGGGTGCTTTGACCACGAGCGACCCGAAAATTCGAAACAAGATACAATTTGATTTCGGAAATTGGAACCAAAACTAGGTAAATTTGAAGAAAATGACATACCTTATATGTTCCTCGATGTAGGAAATCAGTTCTTTACCTATCTCCTTCATTGCTTCTTCTCTTGATCAGTAATTAACCAATAATTGTTTCAGATTTGATCGACATTTTGGAGGCGGCTAAACAACGGTAATATGTAAAGAGTGTAGGTGGACGACGGGGAGAAATTTTTTACTCTAATCAATGAATTTCGCAATGTCAAGCGAGAAAGTGATTGAGCTTTGTAACAATGGCGTTGAGTTGCCGACGGAGAAGACAAAGCAGATCAACAGGAAATAGAAAGTCAAAGAAAACTTCTCTCTTTATTTATGTTTGCTTTGTTTAGTGGAGTACTGTCACGACCCAACCTAGGGCCGCAACGGATAACCGACACTAAGTGTCGATTATCGCTAAACCTATTAATAATCTATGAAGTATAGAGATGAGCTGGCAACCTGGTTATGAATACATACATATTTACTGAAAACATAAAGTTTGGAAAGATGACAAGGCTATCACACGATAATATATATAACATACTGACTGCACCACACAGGGACATATCTACAGGCCTCTAAGAGTGCTGAACTGAATATACAAAGGACGGGATAAGGCCCCGCCATACCTACTCGACATCTGTACAACATACCAAAAGTAGTATACTCCGGAAGAGACGGAGTGACTCCAACAGCTGGTAGATAGCCTACTAACGTGGCTCAGGGTCTGCTCTCTCTGTACCTGCGCGGCATGAAACGCAGCGCCCAAAAAAAAGAAGGGCGTGAGTACGATATGTACAAAGTATGTAAGGCCTGAGCATATAATAAATCATAGTTGGATGAAACTGTAAGGCTGGAATATAAATGTATAAACATGAGCTGAAGCATAGCAATGTAGCAGGAAATCTTAAGACGTACTAAACATGGTATGAATATAAGCTGAAATCTAGCTGAATCTGAACCTGAAGACTGAGCTGAACTATGCTGATAAGTAACTGTAATATGACTGATAGCTGGTTACTAGAAACTGGAACTGATAACTGTCAACTGATACTGACGCTAAGAACTGGTGGCCGATAACTGAGAACTGATAACTGGTACCGAGCTAAAACTGAACTGTTATCTGAACTGGTACCTGTCTGGTGTTATGGGCTATATCCACCCAAATCAGGTAACTGAACATCTAAACTAGTACCTGTCTGGCGTTATGGGCTGTATCCCCCCCAAATCAGGTAACTGAAAACCGGAACTAGCCTCATGTATAATCATGCAGTGCATACTGTGGCTATATACGCGTATATAACAAACCTGGTGGGCGTTATGGGCTATATCCCCCCCAGCCAGTAATATCTAGTCTCTCTGGTCAGAGTGTGTGAATGACACCCGGTCACACTAGGTGTTTCAACTCCCGCCTGAACCAGAGGGGCTGTATCCCCCAGACGGGTAGTATCACACGCGACCGGACTGTGTGTCCAATGTCCAGCCTCTATGGGGGACTCCAAATCACACATAACATGATCACAATATAAGCATAAGCATGTATGAGGCATAACACATGTGGCAACAATATATATGGACTCGAAGGAATGATAAGAATACTCTGGATTGAATTATAGACACAATCTGAAACTTAGAATTTGTCTAACTCTTTGACTTTTATAGAAATTTCGGCAGAGTTTCCTCTGAAACTGGATGATCCGCGAAACAGAACCAACACTATACTATACACGGGAATGGATACCCGGATAAACTGATAACATAAACATGTTAAACGGATAACAAGATGAGACAGCTGGATGACATAACAAATCCGCACATAGAGTGTCTGGACAGCACCACTGTCCTGACTTTCAACCTGATTTTCAGAGTGTAGATCAAAGTTATAGACTTCATAGTCTTCATGAAAGTTTGAGATATATGTCTTAGGGTTCTGGGGATTCTTAAAGAATCTAAATATCAATTTTGTATAAGGAGTTATGATCAATATACTAACAACTGTCCAAAGATAAAAACAATTTTCCAGATTTTGAAACGTTTTGTCTTGCTGATTTGGACGTCTTTCACCTTGGATTTTAGTACCAAATTAAGTATATACTAGGTTTCCTTGGTACCATACAAGTTTCTCAGAAGAAATACTAAGTTTAGAACTAAGAAAAGCTTTAAAAGCTAAAAGACACATGCCTTGTCAAAAGAAAGGTTTAGTCTTACATACCTTTGATGATTCTAGCTCCTAAACTTTGTTTCCTCTGAATTCCACACCTTCTAAAGCTTAAACAAGCCATAAAATAGAATTTAGGTACTTTACTTAGCTATGAAGTAATTCTAAAACTCAAACTACAGACGAAATTGAAGGTAGCATAATGTTACCCTAATCGCGTAGAGCGTTTTGACGCAATCCGTCTTCCGTTTCGAGTCAAAATTGATGTGGTTTCTTCAAAATTAAGAAAAAAAGGATTCAGCTCCAGAGAGTTCTGTTTATATCGTGGCTTCTCTGTAACATTTAGAGAAAATGAATAATTTCTCTTTTATAACAAAAATATTTCATTTCTAGCCCTCTTTTGCGCTTATGTCCCTTTTTCTAGTCTGACTTCTGATACTCACATCTTTTTATCCAGACATTGTATGAACAAACCGTCAAAAGTTTTGGAAACTACACTCCAAGACCTTCAATTTGGTATATCATATGTCTCCAAAAGACCTCATATAACACACGGAATTAATTGCTGAAAAAGCTCCGTTAAAAGGCAAATCCTTAGTCGGTTTTTCCGCAACTTAAATCTGATTTTTCCCAACCTTTATATTCAACATATAAAAGTCATATATGGTCCAATTGTGACTTTAAGATCACTTAAATCATTCTTAACATGTCATTAGAACGATATACCTGACTTTGGACATACGAGGTGTAACAAGTACTATTTTGCTGGAGTATTTTATTTACCCATTTAATATTTGGTCTGTAAGTTTGATTACTTAAGATTTTCAAATAGTAGTGTTAAATGTTAAGTATTTTTTGTGTAAAAGTATAGTTTTAGTAAGGACATGTGTCATTAGGTTAACAACTTAATATGAGGTGTCTAAATTAGCATGAGGTGTCTAAATTGGCACCTTTGTAAGTTTTATAATATATTTTGATCTAAGTTATTTCTTTAAAATATAATAATCTATATTAAATTCAATTAAATTATGGTGTATTAACGATTTACAAAGAACAAGTAAGTATTTCACAAAATCTCTTATTATGGATATATTTAAAATTCTATATTTATTTTTTTGAATTATTTTTAGCCGAATCTCCGCACCCGTGTCCGTACTAGGATCCGTATCCCCGAATCTTAGAATTTATATTTTGAAGGATCCGACCTCTAGATCCGCACCCGTGTCGGACACCCGCACCCGTGTCAGAGCAACTTAGGTGATTATACTTGAGGAACCTGCAAAATGAACAAACATATTAGATAAAAAACCTGTTATGATCTCCTCCATAAGGACTTGATCATAACAGACTGCATTACTCCCTACTTCACATTGTATATCCTCCAACACTCCTAGATCCTCCATTATCACCTAGCTGGACGTGCACGTATTGAGGTGCAATTTGCTTTATCAAGATTCAAATGATAGTAGGACAATTATTTGAAGTAAATCAAGAATCTGGCATAAGCAGATTTGACATTCTGTCTTCTCGAGTTTTGCAATAAAGATACCAATAGCATGAAGATATGGTCTTCCAATAAAGTTGGGTCTTTAAAATCCTATCCTATGGTTTTTTAATTACTTTTTCCTATGCTTATCTGTGAGAATGAGGAATTAACAGAGGTAGGTAAGATTTTTGCAGTATTCAAATGAGGGTGACATCTCTATTGGTATACATGCACATGGGGTAAGTAAGCTATTGGCGCTCAACCTTTTGAGGATTTCTTAGATGAGTAGGCTTTAATTTTTGTTTAGAGTTCTAAAGGATTGATTTTGATACTATAGTTGGAAATCATTCCGTGTTTAAACTAGAACTAGAAATAAGATTAGGATTAGCATTTGTATAATTTATTTCCCTATACAAATACTTCATCTGTCTCAATTTATGGTGGCTTCGGAAACAAACTACTTAAATTTGTCCTAAAATTTAGACATAAAATTTGTAAGTGTTTTGAAAAAAAGTTACATATTCGGAGACTATATATAAGTACTATAAGTATAAAGCAAAAATCTCCCTAAATAGGCGAGTTCAAGATCAAAATACTATATATGTACGATTTGTGTGCGCACGTGAAAATAAGAAACTACGAGTAGAGCTAAAAAAAATATTTGGCTTTGACTATAGAGAGAAAAAGAAAAAAAGGTACAGCAATGAGTTGGTTATCTACCGTTGATGAATTATCTATGCCAAGACATTGCAATAAAACGGGGTAAAAGAAGCCACCTCCAGTTAGCACGGCAGAGTTCATTTATTTATACATTTTGGTTTTCAGTAACATTCATTATAAAAAGGCTTGATCGGCTTTGAAATTAGAGCAAGAATCCTTTGATGAAGAAGATGGAGCCATATAAAAGTTCATCTATTCAAGACATACATAATACATTGAACGCTTACGTAAATCACAATTTTAGCAAGACGATTCTGGACAACACTAATCAGTTTGCTATGTGTACATTAGGAATGAGATGAAAGAATTTAGTATTCATACAAACAGCTAGTCACAATCACAAGTCTCAGTTTGTCGATTTGGTCATTCTCAGTATTACAGCAATAACATATGGGATACAATAGTTTCATATTCCAAGTACCTTTAAACAGGGGCTATATCTCAAAGACGTGGCATTATACAAATTACACACTGAAGTCAGAGATAAAGTGCTCTGATTTAAGACTCACTCACACCCACACACCTCATACAAGAATCAAAATTCAAACAGACTAGTGCTCTACAATCTTCTCCTTCAAGTACTTCAAAACACCTTTTGTTCCTCGATCCAAAATGGTCCTTCGGATGCTGGCGGAATTTAACAGGAGGAAAGGAAAAATGAATTATGGTCAAAACTAAAAGAACAAATGATATATTAGTTCAACCAAATGCCTCCCTTAACAAGAATGTTACTGCAGGATACTGTATGAACAATTAAGAAACCTTAAGGTACTTTACAAGAAAAGTTGGTTCAACGGTAAGGTACTAAAGCCTAAAAGCAGAAAATGGAATCAATCCAGCAGCAACTATTTTATTAGTTTGTATGTAATAGGAATACTTGAACTTGACATACCAAAAATCCAGTACTGAATAAAATGAGGACAAATCTGCCAGGCAGAGGAAGATGAAAAACAGAAAAATGCTAAGATAGGAAGAAAGTGTTTATGGAATATCAGAATAAGCAGAACAAAGTATTTTTCATTGCTTGCCTTGTTGTTTCTGCATGAACTATCATGCTAGGCCGACTTACTTTATGTTCATGTTTTTGGTGAAGCGTTTTTCTGTTCTTGTTTTCAGCCTTTTGCACCAGTTCCATTTATTTTAATTGGATAAAATCAAAAAGAAAGCCCGAAAAAGAGAACTGAAAGAAGGAATCAAATTCACCTTCGAAGTGGATTACCATCCAGTTTTAGCACCTGCAGGCTAGGTTCGAGCAAACCCTACAGGACCATGTTTTTGGAAAAGCAATTAGTAAATATAAAATCATCAAATTTAAAAACCTGCTAGACATAATCTGTTACAATTGGGAAATGCATGTCCAGACAGAAATAATAGTTGTGGTTATGAAGATTTTCAGTAACAGCACGGTTGGTTTCTTCTCTCTATATACAACAGAAGCATTCAGACCTTGAGATATTTTTCAGCCATAATAAAGTTATGAACTTCCTGATGGCAATATAGAAGGAATTGTATCAACATTTAAGAAAAACACCACCTCAGAAGAGCATGTGCAGAGCAGCAAAAGATGAAGTAGCAAGATAATAAAAAACTCGGGTCACAGAAGAATTTCATAAATGCACAAATTCTGAGGACACAGAAATACACTATTTTCAAGATTTTAACGAAATGAAAGCCAAATTATTTTCAATGCTTGAGGCAATATTCAATCTGTATCATATTGAAAAGGAAAGCAAAAAAAATAGTATTGCCTCTGGTAGAATTTGAACCCAGTGTTCCCCGGGTCATTCCAGCTTCAGTGACTGTTAGCCACACCTTTGGTGCTAAATATACTATAATTTCACGAATTTGATTGATAAATACTTGCAAATAAGGAAGGTTATAGAGTATCTTTGGGTAAACCCTTGGTTAAAAAGAAATTAAGGCTTACAAATATGAATACTATTTGGTACTAAATCTTAAACAAAGTATGCATTTATCCTGACATACTTCAAAAAGGCTTATGTTGTCCATTGACTCAACTTACAATTTCTTGAGATATAAATACTTAAAAAGACTTACCAATTCTGGTGGAAGAGAAGAAATGTTATTGTCCGACAGGTCGAGTTCAGCGAGAGAATTCATGTTTGCTATATCCTATAGACAAATGATACAATGTTAGACAAAGGTCAGTGGGATGCAGACCTCTGTTTACTAATAAAAACCGGACTTTACCTGAGGAATTGATTGAAGGGAATTTTGGCTCAAATCAAGAATTCTTAACTGCTTCAAGTTAATTATATCACTGGGGAAAACCGATATTTGTATCCTTCTGTTCAACCAAGTACCAAACATACGTCAAGTCTAAAATTTAAAGAATGCTATGAAATAGTATGAGCATTGTCAACAGACCTCAGATAAAGCTCCTGTAACTCTGGTAGGCAAGAAAATGCAGGATTCTCGGGTAAAGATCCTATGTTGCCACTCAGATCCAGAACCTGAAGCTTGGATGCCGCATGAAAGGCAGAGGATGGTATCTATGATTGAGAAAAAGTAGGATTAAAAACAACTTGGCAGGAATTATGTTGCAGAGAAAAAAAAAACCTTTCCATGTACTAGGGTGCTGAAACATGTGATGGCAGTTTTCTCCACCAGTCATCTATCAATCTTATTCCTTGGGTCCTTAACATATGACAACCATTTGCGCAGTTCTATCCCAACGAACAGGCTACTTCTCCCAATTTAATGAGATATCTTAAGATATTTACACACTTCTAAAATACCAATAGCCTGTAGATCATTCATAAATGCAATATTCATGTTCATTAGAGACTCATAAGTCAAAGTATAAAGGAAATTTGTCCCTAACAAATCGGCTAGCAACCCAAATTTCAACCATCAATTCAATGATTTTTCTACAAGAAACAATCACACAAACTTCTTAATCCCTGTATGCAATTAATACATATTTTACCATAAATAGGTTGTTAGGAAGAATCCTTCAGGGGCTGTGTGAGTTGATACAACTTTGAACACGTCAGTACATTTAAACATTCAAGAAGTCCACAGTTAAATCCTCTTCATCCACCTTACAAGTTGTTCCCTGCTTCCCCTTTTCTCAAAAAGGTAGCCACCATAACGCATGTATTAAAGAATATAGACTAGTCGGCTAGTCTTAGCATTAAACAAAACGTAGCCGTGGCAGATTCATTCGTTCATTCTCTAGGGCAGTGGCAAGTGATGCAAATAGGAGTCGGACAAGACTATTTATACCCCCCCCCCCCCCCCCCCCTCTCTCTCTTTGGGCTGGTCTTTGAGAGAATGCCATTAGTACTCAAGTTCATTGAAACACTGATATTTCCCAAAGACTTTTGAAGATGGCACAACCACATTTAGCATTCCCTTGGAACTGCTCTTTTGTCATGCAAGAAATATTCCATGCGAAGTTTTCTTTCTCTATTTCAATAACGTTTACAAGGTTGAATTCCCCAATAAAAGCATTGAAGAACTTCATAAGACAAAAGATGGGAAGCTCTGTTAAAAAACTTCCAACTTGATTCATTATCTCATTATCCCTCTTTACTTCCATATCTTAAGTATGTGACTCAGTTGCTAGTCTTCCTCCATAAGGGTATCTAACTCGCGAACATCAAAAAGAACTTCTATTAGTAGCACAGAAAAAACCTAAAGCCATTTACCTGTCTTAGGGGATTATTGTCTAGCTTCAAACATGTAAGAGCAGGAAGAGAAGTTAAGACTGAAGGCCAATCTTTTATCTTGTTTTTGGATAAGATGAGAGCCTGCACATTTGAACAGATAAGGTGATTAGCATCAGACAAGTCTATCCAACCAACCAACCTAAATCCTTCATTCATAATTTTCAAGATATTATGACAAACTAAATAAAGATGTCCTAGCAAGTGAAAGTCCCGAATATTTAGTTCGTTCATTTTATCTTTCCATGGACCAAAGGACTATAACCTGCCAAAACAAGAGTAGATAACGTCGAAATCCAGAAGATATGTGGTGAAAGAGAGATACGAAAATTGAGATAGCCAGCAAATGCCAGTCGACCGCGGGAAGAGGCATTACCATTCAACATTTACTTCAAAATGACAAGTATCACTCTACTAAAGAAACTGAAAGATATACGACAAAATTCTTCTTTCATTGATATCTTTGGTGATGGATGTCACATGACTTTCTCGGGTTCACTGAACCCAGTTTTTTTGCACACAGAATAAATATACATGTTAGAAGCACTAAATATTCAATAACTATTAACTTCTGAAACCATAAATGTACAATGAGTCCAGTGCTAAGAACCTTAAAGGTTTAAATGGTTAGGTTAAAATAGTGGACCCCCCTCTGGATATCTTTCATAACAATAGCAATTGCCTTTACTTTTCTGTCAATCAGGCATGATCACCTTTTCCATTTAAACATAGGGAAGCGGGAAAACACATTATATTACCTCCAAAGAATTGCAAGAGCTAAGTTCCAGCGGAAGTTCTTCTATTGAGTTTCCTGAAAGATCGCATTTTGAGATGTCGCATGACTTCCAAACTTCTGATGGGACAGCAGTCAAACCAAGTCCTCCTAAAGAAAGCTCCTGCAAATACAACTAATCATAATGATACGATCACCCGACAGAGAGGAGAAGCTACTGGACTTTCCTAGAATCTAGAACTAGGTGCAAAGCTACTTAGCATTCGTAGCAATGACCAAATGAAATCGTATTTAGACTATAGAGAAATACTAAACATCTTTGATGATTAACTTTTGGCTTCAGGGTACAACACATGTTTTTTGCACATATTTGTTTGGTTATGTCCTGAATCGACCTCCAGATGCACCGGTCTGTACGTGCGTAACCATGGTGACAGATGGTGTTAAAAGGGAACGAGGTAGACCTAAAATCACATGGAAGGAAGTTGTCTCGAAACACCTACAATCTCTTGGGATCCATGCAGACTTAGCAAAAGATAGACACAAAAGAAAAAGATCTACATAGGTGACACCTATTAGTTGAGATTATGTTTTATTCGTGTTAGCACTTTTACTTTAGGTCCTATGTTATGGAAGAGTCGTTAGCTTTTTAGAGATTTTTACGATAGAAAATATAAAGAACTTCTAGTACCATTTTTTATAACTGAGAATCCCATATGGCCAACGGCATCCGGTTTGAAACCCAGCTGACAATAGGCCTGCTCCTCTACTATCCTCCACTTAAATAACAGGTTTTTCTATGGCAGAATTTGAACCCTTGACGTGTGGTTAATCCACACAAAGTGCTCCAATCCTACCACTAGATCAAAGGCATGGGGGCAACCGGGCAAGAACTTCTAGTATTTTTATCTCTATTTTGTCTAATGTTGGCCTAAGATGAGCATAAATGGAGTAACATGGTTAATGAGGATTCATTAGAGTATATAACCAACACAACTTATTTGAGCTGGAGGCATAGTTTTGTTGTTTTAAGCAGCTCTCTGAAAGCTAAAATTCTGATAGGTTGTCCCTTGAATAAATAGATGATTTATTTTTTTTCCTGAAAAATGTAATAAAACTTTTATTAAAGAATAGCATCAAGCGAGTGTGCTGGATGAGCAGTACTGAAATAACAAATGATTTGTGAAAGAAACTATATTGAAAGCTATAAAGTAGAGGTTATAGTATCGACATTATCAGAAACATAAGTAACTAATTTGAAAAACCCCCTTCGCACAGATATTTTGAAGCTTCAAACAGTTTATTAAAAGCTATCGCTTTGTCACTTAAAGGGATGAAGCAATGTGATGCGCCATGTTATCACTTTATTGAAAGCTATAAAGTAGAGGTTATAGTATCGACATTATCAGAAACATAAGTAACTAATTTGAAAAACCCCCTTCGCACAGATATTTTGAAGCTTCAAACAGTTTATTAAAAGCTATCGCTTTGTCACTTAAAGGGATGAAGCAATGTGATGCGCCATGTTATCACTTGTTGGAGGAAGCTACGTGCTTCGATCAGTGACGCGCAAAGTTAACTTTGAAGTGTTGGAATGATATCAACATTATTATAAATTGGATGCTAAAGTTAGCTATTTTATTTGCAAGTTGATTATTAAAGTACTATATTCAATTCTTCATATATGTTTGACATTTTAAAATTTTTCGTAACTTGTGCGCTTCACTTCAAATCTGCGTGCGAATTAATTTTTGCCTTTTACTTCAAGCCCCATCGATCTTGTCACTCTTTTTGTGCTTTTCTCTTTTAAAAACACTGGCTTCAAATGAAAAGAAGGCTGTGACAGTAACCAAAATTTAATCTCTTATTCATGCCTATATTGCAGTTCCACCAACTCTCAGTCCATTAAAGATTAGTAGAAACGAATGGACTAAAATTTTACCAAGATCTCTACGTTCAAACTCTATGTTACTCGGACTCGGGTGCGAGTGTCGGACACGGGTCCGGATCTAGAGGTCGGATCCTTCATGATCTATATTTTAAGGTTCGCGGATACGGATCCAGTTATGGATACGGGCATGGGGATTCGACTTAAAAAAATCAATAATCTAAAGTAGAGTTATAAAACCTAAATTATGAGATAATATGTGGAAAACTTGAGAAAAAATATAGATCAGGACATACAAATTTCTATATACAATAATACAAGGTGTTCTATTTCCTTCAATTCCCCCTACTTTTGTTTTCATTAAAGAAATCATTGAATCTGTTCAGAACTTCTCCGTTGATTTTGGTCAAAATACCCAAAATCAGTTGACCAAATTGGGTACGGATCCCACACCCACACCCACACCCACACGTGTACGGATCCGACACGGGTGCGTCACCAAAATGAAGAGTCCGAGTAACTTAGTTCAAACTCACCAACTTTGCTATGTGGACTACAAGAGTCACTAATTGATGACTACTTGGAAGCTCACACAATATACTAAGATTTAACTTTTTTCATCTCCTCTGGTGGCCTTAGGATCCAACAGAATACATCTATTATTACTGTTAGAACATTCTTCTTTTGTTATCAGTATTTACCTTTTTAGTTATCTCTTATATTAGATTGTATTTATCTCTAGTTAGATGACTATCATAGATAGTATTTTACAGTTATAGCTTATCTAGGACTCCTTAGAGTGGTCACTGTGAACGTGTATTTAACCACCTTCTTTCATTCAATAATATACACAGCTTTCACCAATCTTTCCTGCAATTATATGGTATCAGAGCATACACAGTTCTAACGAACACGATCCAAATTTTTTTGCTTTCCTCCAGCACCTCTATATCCTAAAATGGCCAACAATAATGGAAACAACCCTAGAGTTGTTAATGTCGACAACACTGGCGGTACGAATACCATAATACAATTTAACCCTACTTCTCAATTGCCTATCAAACTTAGTGGCAGCCACAATTTTGCCACCTAGAAAGCTCAATTTTCAATGCTTATGCATGGTCATGACCTCTTTGGTCATCTTGACGGATCCAATTCGGCTCCTGCTCATTGTCCTATTATTGGCACTACCTAAGTTGCTCCGACACAGCAATTTAGGTGCCGCACCCGTGTCGACACGACACTGGTGCGGGTGCGGGTATGGGATCCGCACCGGATCCGGTCAAACGATTATGGGTGCTTTGACCACGAGCATCCGAAAATTCGAAACAAGATACAATTTGATTTCGGAAATTGGAACCAAAACTAGGTAAATTTGAAGAAAATGACATACCTTATATGTTCCTCGATGTAGGAAATCAGTTCTTTACCTATCTCCTTCATTGCTTCTTCTCTTGATCAGTAATTAACCAATAATTGTTTCAGATTTGATCGACATTTTGGAGGCGGCTAAACAACGGTAATATGTAAAGAGTGTAGGTGGACGACGGGGAGAAATTTTTTACTCTAATCAATGAATTTCGCAATGTCAAGCGAGAAAGTGATTGAGCTTTGTAACAATGGCGTTGAGTTGCCGACGGAGAAGACAAAGCAGATCAACAGGAAATAGAAAGTCAAAGAAAACTTCTCTCTTTATTTATGTTTGCTTTGTTTAGTGGAGTACTATTTTGCTGGAGTATTTTATTTACCCATTTAATATTTGGTCTGTAAGTTTGATTACTTAAGATTTTCAAATAGTAGTGTTAAATGTTAAGTATTTTTTGTGTAAAAGTATAGTTTTAGTAAGGACATGTGTCATTAGGTTAACAACTTAATATGAGGTGTCTAAATTAGCATGAGGTGTCTAAATTGGCACCTTTGTAAGTTTTATAATATATTTTGATCTAAGTTATTTCTTTAAAATATAATAATCTATATTAAATTCAATTAAATTCTGGTGTATTAACGATTTACAAAGAACAAGTAAGTATTTCACAAAATCTCTTATTATGGATATATTTAAAATTCTATATTTATTTTTTTGAATTATTTTTAGCCGAATCTCCGCACCCGTGTCCGTACTAGGATCCGTATCCCCGAATCTTAGAATTTATATTTTGAAGGATCCGACCTCTAGATCCGCACCCGTGTCGGACACCCGCACCCGTGTCAGAGCAACTTAGGGCACTACTGCTACTCCGAACACTGCTTACACGTTTTGGTTTCGCCAAGACCAACTCATTCAAAACGCCCTTATGGCCTCTGTTGATCCTACTATTGCCTCTACTGTTGCAGCGGCTGACACATCAAAGAAGGCCTGGGACTATTTGCACATTGCTTATGCAAACAAGTCTCAGATCCAGATTTTCAGCCTTCGTGATCAACTTGCTCGAATTACCAAAGACTCTCGCTCTATCACAGATTATCTCTAAAGCATCCGCTCTCTTGTTGATGAACTTTCCACCGCTGGTGCTCCTAAGTCCAACTCAGAACTCATCGTCAAGATACTTAGTGGCCTTGGCCCGGAGTTTCGTGAAATCTCTGCAGCCATCCGTGCTAGGGACACTACTGTCACATATGAGGAACTCTATAAAAAATTGCTTGATCATGACCTCTTCATCCGACACGAAGAAGCCAAGAAAACTCTCAGCCCGGTCACTGCAGTTGTTGCCACTCGCAACAAGTCAATTAACAACTCTGCCAATCGCAATAGACGCCGTCAAAACTAATGCCTGCGCAGTATCCTCAACCTTCGCGTCAGAATGCTGCTCCACACCTCCATCTCAGTGGCAGCCCCCGAGTAACACCATCTTTAATGGGGCTATTCGTTGTCAGTTATGCAACAAAGTTGGTCATGTTGCAAGTATCTGCAGATCAAAGTCTCATAATCACTTTGAGGCCAAAGCCAGCTACATCTCTGGCTACACCGCTACGGCAAATCCATGGATTATAGATTCAGGTGCTACTCACCACATAACTTGCAAGAGTACCATGGTACTGAGGATGTCTCGATGGGTGACGGTAACAAAATTTCCATAACTAACCCACTCTATTCCTTTACAAGCATCAAATAATGTTTTTAATCTAACCCACTCTTTGTGCTCTTGCAATAAAACGTAACCTCATCTATGTTTCTAAGCTTTGCCAAGACAATCTAATTTCTGTTGAATTTTTTCCCTTCCATTTTGTTGTGAAGGATCTGAAATCGCAGGTACCGTTGGTATTTTTTCCCTTCCATTTTGTTGTGAAGGATCTGAAATCGCAGGTACCGTTGGTGTGCGGCCGGAATAAACACGGACTATATGAGTGGCCCAACCTAACTTCAACACCTCCTCAAGTTCACATGTCTTCCGCTGCTGCTTCTACCACTACATGGCATCAAAGATTGGGTCATCCACATTCTAGAGTTCTTAAGTATATCTTGAATAAATTCTCGCTTCCATTTTGTGAGCGAGACAAATTTCTTTTTTGTAATTCATGTTCATCTAATAAAGCTCATCGGCACCCATTTCGTACTTCAACTCTTACTAGTTCTAAACCTCTTCAGGCATTTTTAGTGATTTGTGGGGACCTTCACCAATTTTATCTCTTGACAAAAAATTGTATTACTGCTTGTTTGTTGATCAGTACACGCGATATACCTGATTGTATACCTTAAAAAATAAAAGTGAGGTCAAAGAACTTTTTCAAAAATTTCATCCTTTGGTGGAAAAACATTTCGGCACAAAGATCTTATCGCTATACACAGATGGTGGGGTGAGTATAAAAGCCTTGACTCTTATCTGTTTATGCATGGAATTGAACATCTCTTTTCTCCCCCTTATACACCACAAAGACTAGCTCTTGCAGAACGATGACATCGTCATATAATTGAAACGGCAAGAACACTACTTCATGAGGCGTCCCTTCCTCCAATTTTTTGGTCTTTTGCATGTCATCATGTTGTTTATTTAATCAATCGGTTTCCAACCTTACTTTTAGATAATCAATCCCCATTTCAAAAAATATTTAGTAACATACCTGATTATTCATCTTTAAGAATATTTGGGTGTCTATGTTACCCGTGGCTTAAACCATACACTAAACATAAACTTGAATCCAAATCCGCACCTTGTGTTTATTTAGGTTTCTCTTTAACTCATCACTGTCACCAATGCTTTGATCCAATTTCCTCTAAGATTTATCTATCTCGTGATGTGCATTTTGTTGAGCATACTTTTCCATTCAAAAGTTTGTTCTCTAAAATAGCAATTAAATCACATTCTCTAGAGTGGGATAAACTCGACAGTGCTAAGACTTCTAACTCTGAACCCAAAAGCCCTGCTATATCTGACTTACCCCTTCCTATCCTCACAAATACATGCTGCTCCAACCAACAGTCCCTTTCTTACCCGACACCTCCACCTCTGTCCACCTGTTCCGGCGCACCACCAGCGGCTCCAACGGTTGACGATCACTCCCGGACGTCTAACACAAGTAAGTCTCCTACTGTACCTATTCCTCCCTCTACCCAAAATCCCAGCTGCTCTTCTCCAACCCTACTTGTTTACCATAGAAAATCTCGACCACACTCAGCCACAATTATGGCCCCTTCCCGACCCACTTCTACTGCCCCATTGCCAGCATCATCGGCAGCACAAACACCCCAACCTACAACTGCCCCATTGTCCGAACACTCTGGTAATCCATCTCCACCCCCACTGTCCTAACCCCCCAAACCGTGTTACAACCAGATCGCAGAACAATATTCACAAACCAAAAAAAATGTTTGACTATTTGGCTCACCTAAATCCCTCAACTCTTCCCCAAACCTTCAACCAAGCTAAGAAACACATTAAGTTGATGGCAGCAATGCAAAATGAGTTTGATGCTTTGCGGAATAACCATACATGGGAATTAGTTTCGTATGACCCCTCTAAAAATATTGTTGCTTGTAAGTGGCTTTTTAGGATCAAACGGAAAGCAGACGGTTCGATTGATCGATACAAAGCGAGATTAGTGGCAAAGGGGTTCACACAGTGTCCTGGAATTGATTTTCACTCAACCTTCAGTCCTGTGGTTAAACCAACAACTGTGCGACTTATTCTCTCTATTGTTGTTCAGCGTCAATGGCCTCTTTGCCAGCTTGACGTAAACAATGCTTTCCTCCAAGGTGAGCTTGAAGAGGAGGTGTACATGATGCAACCTCCGGGTTTTGCTTAAACTAGTTACTCATCTCACATGTGTCGACTGTGAAAGGCAATTTATGCCTTGAAACAAACCCCTCGGGCATGGTACAATGCACTCAAAGGTCATCTCATCTCCTTGGAATTTGTCAAATCTGCATCTGACAATTCTTTGTTCATTCGCCATGGCTTTGGTGATCATATGTACATTTTAGTGTATGTCGATGACATCATTGTCACAGAAAGCAACTCGGTTATTGTTGATCAGGTAATCTCCTCACTTGCCAAACGTTTCTCCATCAAAGATTTGGGTAACCTCAATTTTTTTCTTGGTTTGAAGTAGTTAAATATTCTGATGGCCTTATTTTGTCACAAGCTGCTTATGTTAAAGAAATTCTGCGTGACGAATTAATGTCCGACTACGAAAGCGTCACAACAGCCATGAGTACGACAGACAGAGCCATTCCAAGTCAATGATGGAGCCACATCGACTGATGCAACTCGGTATCGCCGAGTCCTTGGCAGATTGCAGTACTTGTCTTTAACTAGGCCGGACATTTTTTTTGCGGTCAACAAGCTTTCCCAATATATGCAATCACCATATGAACTGCATTGAAAAGCTGTGAAAAGAGTTCTCAGGTACCTTCGAGGTACGGCTCAATTTGGCCTTCGTGTGTCCAGACATGCAAATTTTAACTTGTACATGTATTCTGATGCCTACTGGGCTGGTGATCTCACTGATAGAGCTTCCACCGCAGGCTATATTCTGTTTTGTGGTAGAACACCTATCAGTTGGTCTTCCAAAACACAAGCTACTGTGGCTCGCTCCTCGACAGAAGCAGAATATAGAGTCGTTGCCAATGTCCTTGCTGAAACCTTATGGGTGAGAAATCTTCTTCATGAGCTGCGTATTCTAACAAGACAGGCCCCAACAATTTATTGTGACAACATTGGTGTTACCTATTTGAGTGAGAAGCCGGTCCTTCATAGTCGTATGAAACTTGTTTGAGGTAGACTTCCACTTTGTGCGTAACCATGTTCAACTGGGGCAGGTTTGAGTTGTTCATGTTCATGCTGCTGGTCAACTTGTTGATTCCCTAACAAAGCCACTCGCCAAGCCAGCATTTGAGCGTAATTTGTTCAAGCTAGGCCTTGTTACACACCGCCTACCTTGAGGGGGGCACGTTGGAACATTATCTCTTTGTTATCAGTATTTACCTTCTTAGTTATCTCTTATATTAGATTGTGTTTATCTCTAGTTAGATGACTATCATAGATAGTATTTTCCAGTTATAGCTTATCTAGGACTCCTTAGAGTGGTCACTGTGAACGTGTATTTAAGCACCTTCTTTCATTCAATAATATACACAGCTTTCACCAATCTTTCCAACAATTATAATTACTAACAAGTGTTTGGAGGATTTAAGAACTATAAAGTTAGAGAAGAACCTTTGAAGACAGAGACAGCCTAGCTGCCATGGCGATAACATCCTCCTTCCCAGCCGTAGCAACTGCAGACTCTACATATAGAATAGTTGCATCAATAAACCAAAAACTAGATAGAACGCCCTTATTGAGCAAAAAGCACAATCTTACCTTCTTCCGTGGGAAGTCTACTTCGAAGAAATTTTAGTAGAGCAGCTGTAGGTCCATTTACCAAAGAGCTGGAGAAAATTGTCAAGTTAATAGGAAACTTTGAACAATTAACCAGTACCGACAAAACAACCTTTTCAAAAAAAAAAACACCAAGATCTCATTTCAACCTCCGAAGGGTTCTAATTGGGTTGCCAATAAGCAAAAGCTTCCGCAGGGTTGTCATTAAGCCTAAATGAAGTTGTAACCAAGATTAGCTCATAGACACACAAGGTAACAACAAAATAACATTCTATGCTCCTGACTCCTAAGAAAAAGCACCAAGAAAGAAAAAGTCAGAAAGCAATAATGATAGTGAAAACCACAATACCACCAACAAAGTCAACCAACACAGTTCCCAAACACATGTATTATAACGAATGTGTATAAACACAGGGAGTGAGCCTCTAATCCAGCCTACCAATCTCAGGAGGCAATCCAGACAATGAATTGTTCGATAAGTCCAGCATTGAAAGTTGTAATTTACATGCCTCCACCGGGTACTCCTTTAACTGCAGACAAGAACGGACAATTTATCCAACTGGTAAGGCAGTTGAAAATATGATTTCACCAATAGGAAACTGGTAACCACTACAGACCAATCTGCAGGGCAATTATGAGAATCTCCTAGTGAAAAGATGAAGAATAAGTAATAACCTGATTTGAGTGGATATCAAATATCCCCAACCTTTTAAGTGCACCTATCTCCACAGGTAATGAAGCAAGTGCATTATTCCTGTCGAAGTGGACAAAACCAAAGAATGGGGAAGCAGATGAGCAGTGGAGAGGGCAAATGTGAATATAATGACGTAGAATAATTTGTACGCCTCTCAAAATCAATTGAAAGACAAGCATCAATTTAATTACCCGATATAAAACTCCAAAAGAGATGAGCAATCCTTGATTGATGATGGGATTGATGAAATTCCTTCAGAGTTCAAATAAAGTAAACCATGTCAATTTAACTAATAAGAAGGACAATGCAAACCTCAGCATTTTGTAGTGTCGCCACAATTACAAAATGACAAAGCTTAGTGAGCTCACTGTTCTGATGAAGGTCTAGGCGAATCAAGCGTGAAAGTGCTCCTATATTCTCTGGAATGCTATTGAGCAGGTTTTTTGCTGTAGAAGTTAGACGTAAGGTTAATCCAATTCCTTATTACGAGTTAATTAGACAATGCAGAAGAAAAAAGATTATTCAGAGGTTTACATGCATTGAGTTCAGTAAGCATTCTGCATGATGCAATGAAACTCTCAGGTAGCGTCGTTAACTTGTTTCCCTGACATGAAGATAATAAAATGCTAGCAGTCAAGCATGGCTTTTTGATTGCAAGACTATAAGAAATCATCAATAAGTAACAAGTCAGCAGGTTTTAGTACCTCAACATCCAACTTTGTTAATTTTGAACACTTTGCTAGATCTGCTGGCAAACTGGAAATGCCGTTGTTCGATGCCTGATTGAAGGAAGAGCCAGGATGAAACAAAGCAAGTATGAACAAATGGAGGAGTGGAGTGGAAAATGTCTGACAGTTTACATTTTGATCAACATGGCAAAAGGCTGCTTCTTTGGGTCTCAGCAAGTCGCAGTGCTAAAGAGTTTCAGATGTACTGAACTCCCCTCAAATGGATTATTCTCACTAATCAGAATAATAATATTTTCTAAAACTCCGCCAACATGAGTTTATAAAGCATGGTCGGTTTCAAGTCCGGATAAAAGAAGAGGGCAGCAGAAGGTTGATGGCTAGGGTAGAAATATTCTAAATACGATTGCTTCTAACAAAACAAAATGGGTTTTGATTGATTGATTGATGGATATCAGATAAAATGTTTCATACTTGTGGGAGTACATCTTGGACAAACAGGTGCAGCACAATCAGATACGGATCAACAAACTAATTACTTTTCACCTATGATAACCCCATTAAGAAACAAGCTCAGGGATTGGTAACAATTGTATTGATTTGAGTCATTCTACTTTATTGTGCATGTGACACTGTCATGAAGTAAGTGAATCTCCAATTTGTTGCACTCTCTGTCGAACATCATCTGGTAAAGTGCAAAAAATTCTGGATATTACATGAAAAGATGTTTCAGGAAACAAATGCAAATGTGGAGATCTCTTACGCACCGCAACAAAACACATCCTCCTTGACAAAACAAGCTCATGGATTGGCAACAATCGTATTTTCATGAAGTAAGTGAATCATCAATTTCACTCTTTATCGAACATCATGTGGTAACATGCACAAAAATCTGGATATTGCATGAAGAGATGGTTTGGGGCTTTGGGCAACAAATAAAGAATGTTATGATCTCTTACACCGCAGTAAAATGTGTCCTCCTTCCCAAGGACAAACAAGAAATCTCCATCAAAAATTGTTTGCCATCTCATAGGTCCAATGTCATTAATGAACCACCAAGTCTTCCCCACAAGTTACAACTTTTACAGACAGCGGATCATCAGATAGTCCTTCTAGGAAATTGAATATTGACATAAATGCGCAGCAATTTTCATTTGAATTGTGGTCCATGAAAATGCAACTTCCAATGTTTGAAAGGCACTTCCCATAACGCTGAAGCTCCTTCTTTGTTTTCATGGAGCGAAAGAAAGAGAAAATCTTTTGAAAGGAGAGAGGTGCATGGTTGAGGGTCGTAAGTTCTCTTTCATCTCTTTTATATTTTCAGTGTAAAGTGGAAATACCAACTTTTGTAGAAAGTTGACCAAACTTTTGGGAGGCTTAATGTATATTACAACACACAAATATCACACCATCTTATTGAAGTGTAATGAATTCTATGATCAAAGAAAGAACGTTCAAGCCTAACTTGAATATCATTTTGCAACACCTTCCTTATCAAAATATATATATATATATATATATATATATATATATATATATATATATATATATTCAATCAGACAATGAACAACTAACAATATTTTAGGTAAAAGCCTCAAGTAGCAAGCCATTTGGATTGAATAAGGTTCAGAATTTACTTTCCTAGTTTGCTTCTTAGACAAAGGCATACCATTTTCTTTCAGAAGTAGAAAAGTTTGCAATTCTTTTCCTCATAAACTTGAAGCCCTTTTGGGGAAGGCGAAAAGCTGTACCAGGGAGGAGAAGGTACATGTAAAACTGCAAAGTATCATGAAGTTTATAATTTTTCCGTAGCACCTTATTAATTTAGCTCCCCATTACCTAGCTTACTTTTGCAAATATGGAGCCGTGACTTTATATAACATGGATATCAGTTTTGGCTTTCACTTGGTTCACAATTTTTTTTTAAAAGATTCCATTTGGTTCACATAAAACACTGTTATGTGTGTTATACTTTCCATTTATTTGCGGGCTTATTAAGGCCAACTTCTGAAAGCTACACAGGCTAACAATTACCCCAAGAAAAATATCTATTTAACAAAAAATTAAGCTTGTGCACACCTAGTTCTTATTTGGTTAATATGGAAGAAGAAAAATAGAAGAATGTTTAAAGGGGTTTATACAGAGGACTGAGGAGTAGCCTTTGTCTCTAACTTCTTTTGGCGCACCCATGAGGTTACTGTTACTGTTTGTATAGATGATTAGTTTGAGTCCCTCTACCTTTTAGTTTGTTACTTGTTTATGGAGATTTCCCCAACACTAGTAAAGTTGTTTACCTTATTAAATGAATTAAAGCTTATAGTAAGTTGCAATCAGTTCCACATATCAAATTGATGAAGGTTCTAAAATCATCGACACTCGCTTGTGGAGTTAAAAGGTCAAAAGGTTTCTTTTCTCTATGGCTATTTTCATGTTAATCAAGTTAACATAAGAAAAGAACCTCCGTATAAGAATGATATCAGATCATTGAATATGCCCTTCTAGATGTAGACATTCAGAATAAGTTGGCGAATTATTCACTAAGAAATACATATTGACTGCTATCTACTGTCTGAAAACCCAGATAATAGGCTCAGCATTTTAGACAAAACCATCTTTTCTTAATGTAGTAACATATCATCAGAACATGAGGCGCTACCTTGAGGTCTGCTAACTCCACACATCTTCCAAGGGAGTTTGGTAGATCAGTTAGTTGGTTGTTTGAACAATCAAACCTGGAGTCAGTAGATAGTTAATAAGATAGTAACATTTCAATTGTGATATAAAATGGTAAAATGCTCGAACCTACTTGACTAGAGAAGCTGCTGATCCGATCTCTTCTGGAATGCTCACTATCAAGTTAAATGACACATCTAAGGATTTTAGCATATGAAGCCTAGCAGAACAAAAAGAGAAGTTTTAAATCTCTGAATCAGCTTTCATGTAAGATGCTAAAAGAACCAATCCAAAGTATTTCATGATTGAAGAGGTTAACAGACATACTCTCCAATAGCAGCCGGAAGACTAGTTAGCTTGTTGTGACTAACATTTAGCACTGACAGTAGAGGTAAATTTCGAAGGTTTTCCTGCAATGTTTCTATGTTGTTATGAGCCAAAATCAGCTTCTGTAGCTCCACTGCCTAAAAAAAGTAAAAGGGATAAAGTTGCATTAGCAATTCTCAACGAAATCGACCAGGTGCCTCATGAAGTATAACTACCAAGAGATTGAAGTACCTCCCACCACTTATCATCCTCACTGGCTGCATCAAAACCTTTGTATACATCATTGGGCACCTCCCTATACATGATAAAGCAAGTCATTTTTCTACTTTCTCATATCGATACAAATCGATGATTTACTATGTCTCTTCTTAAAGATTTTTAGATATTATGATTACATCCTGAACTTATTTTTGTCTCCCTAGAGAAGATACAGATTAGGATACTGTGCGAGCATATTGCAACTTCTACGTTTTCCATTTCACACTGAACATATGGATAGGGGGTAGCCTTTTAAAAGTCAGTGGTATCTGTATCCATGTATAGTTGTATTTTAGTTTCATATATAATTCAAGGTGACTGAAGTTTGAAACCACCAAAAGAGCCAGTATTTGTGCATTTGGCCATCAAATGATTTCAGGTTAATCATTATCTTATGCCAACAAAACTAGGAAACCTCTCATCTGGACTTGGACAAACAACATTTCTTTTAATGACTGAGAAATTCGTCTGGGGCCAACCTTCAGGACCAACCACAGCCTTTGAAACTCGGGGATAATGAGACTGCCCTCTACCATTCTCTACTTAAATACCAGGCTTAAATAGCATGGCACAATGGTCGAACCTGTGACTTAAGTCACAAGTCCCTCAACCTTTTCCACTTGAGCTAAGCCATAGGGGTACTTGAACAAACAACATTGACTTAAGGAAATCAAAGAAATCATTAATCCTTATGAAAATTAATTAGGATAGAATGCATGATTATAAGACGATTCAAGTTATCTCTTTCACCAGCAACTATGGTTTTTTCCGTATTAATAGGGCAAAGAAACAGTTTATTATACCATTCTCTTATTCTTCGATTTGCATTTCTGCATCTTTTACTTTTGTTGTCTTTATTATTTGTTGCAAACGCTTTACTTTTCTTCAGCATTTTCAACTTAGCATTTTGAAAAACGCTTTTCTTGAGCCGATAGCGATAACAGCCTCTCCCGACCCTACTTGTGGAATTACAATGGGTATGTTGTTGTAGAGAAACAGTATGATTAGAGTCATGAGACAGAAATCTGATTTTATATCAGTTATTGATCAGAATACAAAAAATGCTAACTACTCAACATAAAGATTTAAGAATGAAAGAAAAGGAGAGTTGCCTGAGAGAGCGATTTGATAAGTTGAGAGAACCAGAAGTTCTGGCAGCTTTGAGGACTCGATCCATTATTTGGAGAGAGAAGAAGAATGTCCCATGACCATGAACTAACTAGCAAGATCTCCAAACCTGATGTTGATGACTTTTTGGCACCTGCTACCACATCATTTGGCAAAAGTTACCCACAGATTCAACATTTTTTTAAAAAAATTGTAAGTTCTTTGTACTACTATTTCAATGACAAATTGGTAAAAAAGGGCCTCTCAAGTCATTAATAAAGAAATTTTTACAGTAGACACTTGGGTAAGTTTAAAAAAAGGTCCCAAGCAAGTTATATAATAATGAAAAGGGCCTCAAGTTTTAAAAAATAGGTAGAGGGTCCTCCATTAGGATTAGTGTTAATTGGGTAAAAGATGCATACAAACTTAACCCTCAAGTTTTTAAGTTTACACTTTGCACCCAAAGTTAAACCATCATTTTACCCCCCAAAATGGCAAAAAATATTTCCCACCCAAAAGCTCCCCACCCCCGCCGTCCCCCACCTTCCCCATCACTGCTCCGCCGATTCCGGCGAGTTTCCGGCCATTTTTTTTGCTTTTTTGGTTCATTATCAGCTCCCCAAAGTAGATTCAACAACTATTTACAAGTATATTGTGTATTTGCAAAAGATTTGTTCCAAAAAAATTTGAGAATTGTCAAAATTTGCTCAGCCATTTACAACACGAATCTCAACTAATCGCCTTGGATTTTCAGCCACATTTGGTCTCTGGTAAGTGTTCTTTAACTTTATAGTCGAGAAATTTGATTTGAAGCTAAAAGCTACCGGATTGAGAATTTTGAAGAACTGGGTTTGGTTTCTGGTCAAACATCCGTCGACGAGATGGTTGATGTTTAAACATCTCGTTGATGTTTTTGTGCACATCATTGAGGATGTTTAAACATAAGTCCAAATGTTTAAACATATGATCGTATGTTTAAACATTCTCATTGATGTTTAGTAATCATGCTAAATATTCAAACATCATGCATGATGTTTAAACATAAGTCCAAATGTTAAAACATTTTAACTGATGTTTAAACAACCTCAATGATGTTTAGTAATCCTGAATCATATTCAAACATCATGCATGATGTTTAAACATCTAAAAATATGTTTAAACATTTGTGTCGATGTGTAAACATTGTAAATTTTTTTACAGAATGTTTGAAGCAGTACCTTTCATTTTTTGTGAATATGGCTTCTATAAACAATTGTATTATGAAATTTATGCTATAAGGATCTAATTTAGACCCTCTTTGTATCTTCAGGACAAATAATGGGGCCCGTATTATTGGTAGTTGATTATCTCGGCGAATGGGTGGAGAAAGCTAAAAGTTTTGTTTGGGTTCCCGTTGTGAAAGAGAGTAGACCTATTCTTGTAGTAAGCAGGTTACTTATAATGAGCTGGTTGAAAAAATCATTCAAAGTTGGGGAATTCTTGATGATCCGAGGGATCTATCTATTACGTACTTGTTGAGCATTGTAAAGCAAAAGACTGCACCCTCTCACATTAGGAATGATATTGATGTCTCTCTTTTTATGGCTGATGTGGATGCATCTGGTTCTAGGCCCACTCTACGTGTAAATGTGAACTCCTCGGACTGAAAATTCTAATGAACAAAATCATGGGTTGGATGACATTGTAGAGGAGGCTTCACTAAATATGAATGTGGCTGAGAAGGAAGAAAATGAAGAAGCAAAAGAAATCCAAGAAGATAATGAGGTACAGTTTCCTGATTCAATACCATCACAAGGCAGCCACACTCGGCCGGACGGCACTGGTTTCTACACAGGGCAAACATTCACGAACAAGCGCGAGTTGGTTGTGCTGTTGAAGCTTGCTGCAGTGAGAGTGCCTTTCTATTTTCAGTATGTGAAGAATAAGAAGAATGTATTTTGTGCTAGATGTGTGGACAAGAATTGCCACTGGTGGATTCGAGCCATGAAGTACAAGAGCTGTGACATGTTTTATATCACGGTCTACAACAGCCAGCACACTTGTGGTTCTGAGCATTCTAAAAGCCATCATCCACACGCCACGTGCAATGTTGTTGGAGAGTACATGAAGAACAGATTTCATGATGGAAAAGCACCATCCACCAAAGAAATCAAGGATGCAGTTCTAGCAGAGTTGGGTTGCAAAATAAGCTATTGGAAGTGTCTCAAGGGCAGCAACATTGCAAAGTCTTTGGCTAGGGGGTCACCCGAACATGGCTATGCCATTCTTGGTGCATACAGCTATATGATTCGGCAGTCAAATGAAGGAAGCAAGACAGCATTACAGGTTGATGAACAAGGGAGGTTTCTGTATTTTTTTGTTTCTTACGGATCGTGGATCAGGGGGTTTAAGACTATTAGAAAAGTGCTGGCTGTTGATGGCACTTTTTTGACGGGTCCATATGGTGGAGTGTTGTTGTCCGCTGTCGGTCAGGATGCTCAAAATCACATCTTTCCTCTTGCATTTTGTGTAGTTGACAAAGAGTGCGATGCCGCCTACGAATTCTTTTTTGAGCAATTGGTCAGAATAGTCCCGGACGATGATGAGTTGTGCATTATCTCCGACAGGCACAGAAGCATTGAAAAAGCTGTTTGTAAGGTTTTCCCATTTGCTAACTATGGTTATTGCATGAGGCACCTTGGTGAGAACCTCCGCACGACTTTTCATTGTGGAGATTTAATTGGTAAGTACATTACCGCAGCGGAGGCGTATACGGTTGCTCAGTTTGATAAGCATTTGAAAGAAATTGAAGAAATTGACCCGAGGGTATCCAACTACCTGGTTGATCTTGGGGTTGAGAAGTGGAGCAGAGCACACTTCCCTGGAAACAGGTACAGCTTATTACACCAAACATATACTTAGATGTTTGAAACATTATTGTTGATGTTTGAAACATAGTGTTGGATGTTTAAACATATTAACGAATGTTCCAGTATGTGTGACTGCATTTCCTGTTTATTGTTTGTTAATATTGTAGGTTCAATGTGATGACCACAAACATTGCCGAGTCGGTTAACTCAATGTTCAGGAATCACAAAGAATTTCCAATTGATGCGCTTTTCAATGCTATAAGCGAGAACTATGCTGAAAAGTTTCTTCAGAGGCGCATGGAATTTTTGAACAGTTCGAACACTTGTGTCCCCTTAATCGAGGAGGTGATAACAGCCAACAATTTATTGGGCAGCAAGCTTTTGGTGCATCGAGTGAATACCTGTTTTTTCAAAGTTAAAGGAGGAGGTCCAACAAATATGACTTATGAGGTGGACCTACACAACAGGACATGTACTTGTAAGCGGTTCGATTTGGACAAGATACCTTGTCCACATGCTATGGCAGCTATGAGGTTGAAGTATCCAGATGAGTTCGGGAGGAAAATCTATGAATACACGTCGCCATATTATTATGTAGATTCCTACTTGCTTGCATATGCCGAACCAATCTATCCAGTTCCGGATGAACAATGTTGGCATGACTGTCCTCAAGAGCTTAAGGAATGGAAATTACCTAGCCCTTACTTGAAACTTGGCCGTGGAAGAAGGAGGATGAAGAGAATTCCATCCATTGGGGAGCGATTCAAAAAGAGGAGAAACAAATGCGGGATTTGCAAAAAGCTTGGCCACAAAAAAACTACCTGCCCAACAGTTACAAGACCAAGTCAGAACGATCCCACAAGTGTTTAGCTGCTGCTTTGAACAATCCTTTTATCTGGGTGTTTGTTGTTGAATTTCTGAACCTCTTTTTAGACAATCCTTTAATATGTAATCTCTATTTAGACAATCCTTTATTTATGTTTGTATTAAGTTATTAAGGTGTGTCTTGTTTCCTTATTCTTTGCATGTTTCCTTGATCCATATAGACTTTATATCATGTAACGTATTATTATCTTATAAACTTTATATCCGTACGTCGTAAACTCTACTATTATTTAATGTAGTCGTTTAGTCTCTTTTTTACAACTGCGTCTTCAGCAGTTTAGTTTAGTACTTGCAATGTTTTAACAAGCAGGCGGAATCTTAAATATTTAACACGATGTTTAAACATATTTCGTTATGTTTACGATCTCACTAATTTACTTAAACATAATATGTTATGTTTAAACATTTCTCATGATGTTTAAACATCACGTGTGATGTTTAAACATATCATGTTATGTTTAAACATCACATGGGATGTTTAAACATCATGGAAGATGTTTAAGATTCTGCCAAATATACAAAACATCACCCTCTGATGTTTAACATTTCGTGAGATGTTGCACATCGTACGAGATGTTTAAAACATCTGATCGTATGTTTAAACATCAATACAGATGTTTGAAACATAACATTTCATCAAATGTTTAAACATATTATGATATGTTTGGATGAAGCAATTTATTTTTTTGCAATTATGCAACCATATGTTGAGTTATGAGACGTATAATTACACATTTTGAACGATGAACTTAATGATTAAGTATACAAAGTATAATTCCATCGATATTGAAGGTGTTTGAAATGATAACACTGATGATTGGTGTTTCTATCAATCAAGATGGAGGTGTTTGAGTGAAAGGTGTTAGTGTTATGAGTGATAACACCAACAACTAAGCGTTTACATGTATTTTTATTGAAAGGTGAACATATTGGTTGTTTAAATTCAAATAATTAGTCGTTCCTATGTGCATGTGAATGATTTTGAGCAAAATTAGAGTGAGAACTCTATTTTAACTTGTTCACTCATGTAGATGAACATTAACAAAAGAGTTTGGAGTGACCTATCAAGGGATTAGAGTTAATCTAAGTTTTCATCGACAATTGAAGGGTTTAGGAGTCAAAACAGTAAAAAAAAACACTTTAAAGCAAGTATATATTGATAATTGAACTCATTCTTATTGAAAGCTCAAGCTTAAGCTTAAACATCTGTCATAATGTTTGAAACATATCATGATATGTTTAAACATATCATCAAATGTTTAAACATATCATGATATGTTTGAAACATCATGACAGATGTTTAAAACATCTGATCGTATGTTTAAACATCACTACAGATGTTTGAAACATATGACAATATGTTTAAACATTTCACCAAATGTTTAAACATATTATGATATGTTTGGATGAAGCAATCTATTTTTTTGCAAGTATGCAACCATGTGTTGAGTTATGAGACGTATCACTACACATTTTTTTTGCAAGTATGCAACCATGATTAAGTATGCAGTTATTCTATTGTGTAAAAGGGAAAAGATGAAGGGGTGTACGTGGGGTTATGAAGGGGTGCGTTTGAATTTATGAAGGGGTGGATGTGAATAGGCACATACACAACTACATATGAATAGGCACCTCCTGTAACCATCACATATGCAACCGAAAAGGCACCAAATGTAGCCTATATATATGTTCCATAATTACTTCCATCCAGCCCAAACAAAATCTGAAGAAAACAACACAAACCATCACTATTAGAAAGCACTTGAATCTGCAGCAAGCAACAACTTTAACAACAACAAAGATGCCTCGCCGAGGAACGCCACCAAGAGCACCAGAACGTGATCGTAGAATGCCAAGGACCACTGAAATCGAAAATGTCCGTGAAGATATTGCAACCTTGAGCGCAGATGTGGATCAATTACCAGCATATATTGGAAATATTGAGGATCAAGTGATGCAATTAACAACTAGGTTCGACGAATTCCTTGAGGATTATAAGATAAATATACATCTTATCAAGCGTATGCTCCGTGGTATTCAAGTTGAACTCAAGATTGACCCGCAGAACTACTCTACACCACCACGTCCTCCAGCGGCACACATGTGAAGTGAAGATATAATGTAGTTTGAATTGTCTCCTTTTAAGTCTAGTCATTTCATTTTCAGTTTGTTTACAATGCCGTGTTTTGTAGTCTTGTATTTTCATTTTCCGTTTCATTGTTTTGAATAATTATTAAGTGGTATTAAGTATTACTTATCAAAAAGAAAAACAAAAAGGAGAGATTTGGATGCCGTGTTTTGTAGACATTTGGATGATGTTTCAGCATATTCCAATTAATAATTTAAACATCTGAATTATGTTTCAACATGGTCAAGTATGTTTAAACATATGATGAAATGTTTAAACATCCACACGATGTTTCTTAAATCAGTGAGATTGCACACAACCATACTATTTACATAAAACAGATAATTATCCTTACATGACTTCCAACAAAACATAACATAACATAAAATTAAGAAAACAAGCCAAAACAAATACTTAATCATCCTTACATGCCCACAAATACTTAATTTTCCAACCATAACTTATCAAACTACGGTACCATCTTCCCACGAAATATGTCCACAGCCCATTTCATCCTAAAATCCACCAAGGTGCTGTCACAGAGCTTGTCCCAGGGAGTCTTTGTAAGAAGGTGTTCAATGAAGGCAAGGGCATAAGCACCTGATGCAGTACAAGTGGTGCTTGTCGGGAGGTCTTTCACACGCTCATATGGCCACACTTTTATGTTCAGGATATCCTCCGGCAAATTTTGGAACATCTCGCACTGTCTGATGAAAATGGGGAAAAGGGAAGTGATGGGATTCATCAGTGTGTCAAATTCATCATCATTTATGTTGTCACTGTACATGGAGTCGTACACCCTTATCTTACCTTCCTCCACAAGGAACTCCACAGTGACAAAATGAACCCCTTTCAATTTCATAACACAGAAAATCCTCTTCACCCCAGCCCACTCCACACCCCCTGGGTTCGGCTGCTTACCTTGCGCATAGTCCAGCATGTCATCCTTGAATTGAACAGTCTCAAGCTGTACTTCTAGGGGCGCAGCCAATGCATCAGAGAGTACACGCTGCTTCTTGTAAAGCTCACACAGTTTCTTAGAGAAATTCAAATCCAAAATGACATCGGATTTGAGATAGAACTGGGAGTGGGCATTCTTTTTAAGCCTCATCAGGCTCATGATTTCCTCAACATGCTGCAGAAAAGGAAAAAAAAAGGAAACAGAAAACACATAAAGAACAGGAAGAACATGTCAACATCAGGGGAAATGTTTAAACACCAGACATAATGTTTAAACA
The DNA here is from genome assembly GCA_029990175.1 of Petunia secreta. NCBI lineage: Eukaryota > Viridiplantae > Streptophyta > Magnoliopsida > Solanales > Solanaceae > Petunia > Petunia secreta. Next base: position 6,054,124 of record JARKIP010000053.1, read on the forward strand.
TATTGTGATATGTTGCAACATCGTATAGATGTTTAACATTATATAAACATATATGCGCTATGTTTAAACATTAACTAATATGTTTACACATTCTGTATTATGTTTAAACATATCATAAGTTATTTGTGATGTTTAAACACTCCTTGTTATGTTTGCACATCCCAATCCATGTTTAACATATCTGATCTGATATATGCACTAAGAAAAAAGAATTAGGGTGAATTGCGTGTACCTTTTCCTTCAAACTGTTTTCCATTCTAATGATTTCTTCCAGATCCTTGTAATTGTACTCATGCCCAAGAAACAGTGGACTTTTTTCATTTTTCTTCTCTGCCAAGAAGGCATCCAATGCATCTTTGCTCTTCTTATCCACAGGCTTGTAGATATCAATCTTCCCCCTCACTGTTTTCTTCTTCCCCTTTCTTCCTGAAGCAGTAAATGGGGATTTCATAACTCTACTAGGGAAGATGCTTCTCAAACCTACTCTCTTGGGCACCTGTGTTTTCATGATTTCCTTCATCTCAACTAACATAGTCTCAATCCCACCAACCTTCAACAACAATTTATCTGTGTCTTCCTTGCACTTTAAGCATTTGCAAGTGCACTCTCCAGTCGACGTACCCACAACTGCTTCTTCTCTCCTCACAACTACTCCTCTAGTACTTCCACCATCTTCTTTTCTTCTTGCAGGTCCTCTACTGCTGCCATCTTCTTCTCTTCCAATAACTCCTCCTCTACCCTCATCCTTCCTTCTAGCATATCCAAAAAGATCCCCAGCAATTCCAGTGTACTCTCTTCCACTTGCTCCAAAAAGATCAGCACCCTTGCCCCCACTGTATCCCGTCAACATTGCACCACGACTTAGCACAACATGTTCTAGAGGGGTGTTAGGAACAACAGCTTGTTTCCTCAACATTGTCACCCCATCTAACTCCCGCATCAAGCCATCAATCACCATGTCTTCTACATCCTCAAATGGCACAAAGTCATGCAACACATCCCTCAACTCTTTGGGTGTGGGTACGAGGTAAGGGTGCACCTCCTGCAATAAAATAACCACAAATGTTAAAACTAATGATTAAGCATTTATTGTAACATTTAAACATCAGTACAGGTGTTTAAACATTTAGTATAATGTTTAAACATTTTGTGTAATGTTTAAACATCACTACTAATGTTTAAGCAAATAATGCAGTGTTGAATGTGAAAGAACTGGGGAGTAAAAGAAATCCTACCTGGATGTCAACATGCTGGAACACTGCATCTGGGTCCTTTTCTACCTTATCCCCCAACCAACGTTTCATCCGTGGTATTGTTTTCTCCTTAGGGTATTCCCTTAGCCTAAGTGCCGGAATAGCCTCTAACACCCATGCCATGAAAGCCCATGGAAATCCATACAGTGTGTAGCTATTCTCAGGAGCCTTCCAGCTTGTAAAATCCTTCAGGATATAAAACACAGTCAAGTCAAAGCTTTTTCTTCCCCATGGGTACTTGTAAAAGTATTCAGGGGTGCTCGCAAGACAAACAACCCATTCCTCAATACCACTGTTAGTGTCCTTTGAACACAACACTTGGTGCTCGAACCAACACAAACATAAACTGAACCTTATGTCATCATCAGTCACCAGGTCTTCACTCTCTATCAGTTCCAGAATATAATCACTACTTGCAGCCTTCTTCCCCTTCCTTGAAACCAAATCCCACAAATCTTTCCCCTTGCTACGGGCTTCATCCATGAAATCATCAGGGGGAGGTAGGGCACAACTCAATCTTGTCATCAGGGCAAACTCCTGCATCCCAAAACGAAGAGGCAGTTCATGGAATTTAAACCACGCCTCAAACTTCTTTTGACAAATAACCCGGCGAAGTAAAATATTGTGAACCAGCTTTGGAGCAAACACACACTTGGGCAAATCGATTAGGTGCCCGAAACAGCTTTCCTTGAATCTATCCATTAGATTAAAATGATGTAAAGCTTTACGAAATTTATCCAACTTCGAGTGCAGTGATGATCTGACCGTCACCTTCTTTGTTGCGAACGCATTATTATACTCCATCCACATCTTCATTTGACTCAAATCAGGCAGGTCAGTCTTTATGCATGGGGTAACCTCATCAGCCAACTCCACCTGAAATTGATACAAGAAAAACAATTATTACACAGTCACATTTCTAATGAAGAAAACATTTTCATGGGTTAAACATTGTTAAGATGTTTAAACATCATCCAATATGTTTCCAACATCTTATAATATGTTTGGAACATAATCTATAATGTTTGAAATAAATCCAAACATCATTTATTATGTTTGAAACATAATATAAAATGTTTGGAACATTCAGAGTGATGTTTGAACATATTCGTATATGTTTGAAACATCATACAAGATGTGTAAACATAAGCTTCGATGTTACCTCCTGTTCTATAGCCTCTACAAATTGATCCTCTGCTGTTGCTTCTGTTGTTGCTTCTGTTGTTGCTTGTGTTGTTGCTTCTGTTGTTTCTTCTGTTCTAGCAGGCAAATCATGAACCACTTTTGTTCTTCCTTCCCTTGCCTCACTAACTCTAACTTGAGGCATAGCACTACCCCTACTTTCTCCCCTTTGTTCATTACTTGGCTCTGCTGCTTCTGCATCCTCTGTACCTTCTTCACTGCTTCTTGATCTTTGTTGTTCCTCTTCGTGTTGATTTTTGCTAAGATCCCGACTAGCTTGACTAGCACGACTAGCACGACTAGCGTTTGGGCTCTCGAAAGGGACCTGTAAAAGATCCGGTACTGCCCTGCTTCTCTGTCTTTTTGCACGAGGAGATTCACTTTCAGATTCCAAGGGAATTTGCCTGTCTGTGGCTTTGGCTGTGGTCTTCTGGACCTTCTTAGCAGCAGCAGCCGTAGCCTTTACCAGTTGCCTTTTTTTGGGGGGCATGTTGCCTATATACACAAATAACAAATAAGTTTCTTTACACGTATTTCCCATATTTATAAGAACAAAATATGGTTCAAAAAACTTGAGGCCCATTTCCTATTCAAAATATACAACTATCATGATTGTGTACATTAGGCTTGTTATTACCACTCTTCACAAGTTTAAGAATAGGAAACATGTTTTAAAAATGCAGTTCAAACATCACGAGTAATGTTTAAACATCACGCTTAATGTTTGTATTCTACAGGGGATGATGTTTAAACATCTCTATTGATGTTTGAATCATCTCCGGCTAAACATCCGGCGATATGGCCAAACACAACACAGATGTTTCAAACATCTTACGGGATGTTTGAAACAAACGGATTTTGTTTAACAATATCACCGGCAACTACACAAAAAAATCAGTCAAAACTTCATCATTTCCTCGTCCCAAATCGACCCAGACAGAATCATAAACAAACATAATTTTTAAAATAAAATTCTACGGTTTTTTGTTAACAACAAAACTCGATCAAAAAATTGGTAAAATCATGAAAACAAATGAAGAAAACAACAATGTTGGTGTCGGAGAAGACTTACAATAGTGATTCGGTGACAATGGATGAGTTTGACAGTCCGATTTTGAGAAAAAAATCCGGGTCGAAATCGGGTTGGACGCGTCGTATTTGATTTTTGGGAAATGTTTGGGGATGTTTGGAGTGTTTTGATTTTTCAAAATCTGATGTTGGGGGTAAAGGGTAGGTAGGAGTAGTGGGTAAGTTTTTATGTTTTGGGTGTTTTAATTTTGTCCCACAATTTTTAAAAGTGTGTAATCACCCCCCCACTTACACTTAATCCCCCATTTGAAAGAAAAGAAAAGCAAAAATAAAATAGAGGACCCTTTTTTTCATTCCACACTTGGGAGGACCTTTTTGTGTCATTTTCTCGTAGACACTTTAAAATCAAAATTATAAAATATACCAACACTTTCAAACATTTACAATACATTATTACACTATATATATCATTTTTCATTTCTTTCCCTCCGTAACAAAAAATCATTACTTTTTCCTCCCTCTTTCTCTCCCCGCATCCACGCACCCTCCAGTCGTTCCCCTCTCCCCCCGTTGCCGAACGTCGTTTCTGCTGTTCATCAGCGAACATCCACCGCGCCTCTGCTACTGCTGTTTGCTTCCAAGTTCGGTTGTTGTCGCAGCCGCTGCTGCACTGCATCTGCGGCGGCTCTGGTCTCTGTTTCCAGCGTGGTTATTCCCAATCTTCTCCTCTTTTTTTCTTTTCTTTTCATTTTGTATGTGTGTATGTTTATGTATATATTTGTATTTTTGTATATACATATTCATATCTGCTTCTCCCTCTTTTTTTTTTTTTTTTTTTTTTTTTTGCATATACATATTCAGATATTCAGATACAAGTGTATGTATTTGTATGTTCGTGTATATACATATATTTTTTTCAAGCACACAAGTGTATGTATGTGTATGAACGTATATATCTGAGTGTCTATTTGTATTTTTTGTATGTTCTTTTGTGCGTATGTCAAGTGTATGTGTGACATACATAAATTTGTATGTTTAATTTATAGATTTTGTAGATCCTTGTATGTATATGTGTGTCTAGTATAACAACAACAACAACATACCCAGTCTATCCCACAAGTGGAGTTTGGGGAGGATGAGATGTACGCAGACCTTACCCCCACCAAGGTGGAGAGGCTGTTTCCGAAAGACCCTCGGCTAAAGAAACGTTGTGCAAACACGTTAGAACTCCGCGACAAAGATAACAACTAAAGCATATGGAAAATAACCAGATAACAGAAGTAGAAATAAAAGCGACGACTAAGATGAAAATAGCTTAAATAAGCATCATACTACAACTAAGAAGATATAAGACACCTTATCATTACCTACCCTTCTACCCTATTCCTCGACTTCCACGTTTTCCTATCTAGGGTCATGTCCTCGGTAATCTGGATCTGGGCCATGTCTTGTCTAATCACCTCTGCCCAGTTCTTCTTCGGTCTATCTCTACCTCTCCGTAGACCCAACACTGCCAACTTCTCACACCTCCTTATCGATGCATCTACAAGCGCAACCTTGCTTTTTGCATCTTCTCCGCCACTGGCGCGACGCCCACGTTGTCTCGAATGACTTCATTCATAATTTTGTCCAACCTAAGACATCCATCTAAGCATCCTCATTTCTGCCACGCTCAACTTCTGAATATGTGAGTTCTTAACTGGCCAACACTCTGTCCCATACAGCATAGCTGGTCTAACGAACACTCTGCCCCAGCGCAACCTTGTTTCTCGCATTTTCTAATGTATGTAAAATATTTTTTTTGGTGTATTTACATGTATTTTTTGTTTATATGTATTTTCAAAGAGAAATCAATGTGTATATGTGTATTTCATTTTTAGATCCAAAAAATAATAAAAAATAATAATAATTCCTGCGGTGGCAGGCTGGTGGCGGCGGCTGGGGTGTGGCAGCAGTGGGCTGGGGCAGTAAGAATAAGGAGAAAGATATCCTAATTTATTAGTTTTGTTAGAAATGTATATACGATGTAAAAAAATATTGGTATTTTTTGAAAAGCGTATAATGTTAGTATATTTTGTAATTTTTGTAGCTAGGGTTTTTTGCAAAAAGTCCATAAAGAAAATGGTCCTTCATTTAGTTTTTTTTTTTCTGTCACGACCCAATTTGGGGCTGTGACCGGCGCTTAGGAACTAAAGTCCCCAAACAAGCCTTATCAATATTCTACGGAAAATCGGGCAGAGTTTACCCTGTTTTAGGACTATTCAAAAATTTCTTGCTTACAACAAATATCAAATTCAATCAATACTAACTAAACCAGTCAAGATCAATATTCTCGATGCATTAGCAATAAAAAATATTTCGTCTATCTCACAATCAGCAGGGGAATATCTAACAGAGAGTAATAAGTTCACAAAGGCCAAAATACTCGCAAGAGCAACTTATTCGATGAATAACCAACTCCACGATAAGACAACTAACTAAATGGAGCGACTCTAAGAGTTTCAAAGAATGACAATAATAAATAAATGAAGCTTCTTGCCCACGCGAACTAACGTGGGGCTCACCAGGATTGTCAACTCGTACGCTCTAAGAATAGAGATCCTCGGTTTCCCCTATTGTCTCTGGAAAAAAATAATAGTGAGGAGTAATCGCAACTCAGTGAGTAACAATGATTATCCACAACCGTTTTAAGTGGGGACAAATCAGAAAACATGACAGCATATCATGTAAAGAAAATGTCACTTTTAGAAACAATAAACAGTAATCAGTCTTTCAAGTATTTCTTGTAGACGGTAATCAATATAAAATCAGTAGTAAATTCAGTAATCACTATATTATATCAAGTATATGGGTTTGGGAGATTTTCAAGAATGAACCATGTAATCGGTATATATTCCTCCTTGAGGAAATCAGTAACGGTAAGCTAGTTCTACCTTCTTACTAGCAATGACTGTAGCGATAATCCAGAATATACAAGGTACACCAGGTCTAACGTACCCGTCGTTAGCTACGGGGTCCGTCAAGTCTCATCCCAAAATATATATTCTCTATATAAAGTACGTGGCATTTCAAGTAATAATATAATATTTCAAATAGCGGTAAAACATGTCAAGTAGCGGTAAAAATCATATCATGTAATGGTAAATAATTCAAGTAAATATCTTGGTACATATCCTGTATAAGGACTTGTCCCACATGCAGTTTAAATATTCGGTAATACATTTACTTCAAAAATCAAATATAAATCATGCAGGTTATGGAAATACAAAGTTCGGTAAGGTCATCACTCACAGTACAAACGCATGTAGCTCAAGCGTATCTCCACGAGGAATCCAGCGGTTCCTTCAATCAATCTACAATAACATCATACCGATCTCGTGTTACTTTCATTGTTTCGACTAATTCATAATTACTTTAGATTACTCAACCCTCAAATTTCATATTTGGCTCTCAATTCGTCAAGATCAACTCTATATCTCTTCAGTTTAAGTAACAAGTCATAATTTTGACTACCCACATCCTAGTTTCGCTCAAAATAGCATTTGTAAACTAATTTTCTATAATTCCTTCACTCCTGATTCATGGTCATTCTTGAATTGTTTGGTTCATTATAAAAATTTGTATTTATTGTTAGCCACTATGTTAAACATCAACTTAGTTTCTTGTATCATACTTTAACTCATAATCTGTTAAAGACCTTGACTTTTTTTTAGGTAACTAATAATTATATTAATCACCTGAGGGGTAAATCGTCATTACAAAACACTTGGATCAGCTGTGTTCACCTCTAACAGCCGAGCCTACTCATCTAGCTCATCTACACTCCTATATGAAAATCACTTTCATTAATCTAATCCAGTCAACAGAACATCAGAACATAGCTACTAGTGAAGAACATTTGGATCATTAGAATCTATAGGAACTAACTAAACTGCCTAGTGTTGCTCCAGCTCGCATACTACTATAGTTTGCTATTTCTCTTGCAATGATATGCCAGCTTCTATCTTTCTTCTCGAACACTCTGAAATTTCTCTCTTTCCGTATGCCATGAGCATATTCAGCATACAACAATCTGAACATTCTGGCTTTTTGAGATCTTCCTTTGCTAGCTTGTAATACACACTGATGAAACTCTTGTCAAGTGTTAGTTAGTTGCACTGTTACTCCTATCCATTGTAGCAGCTTATTCCAGACCTCCTTAGCATAAGCACAGTGAAGGAATAGGTGGTCACTAGTCTCCAGTGCATTCTTGCACATTACACAGTCTGGGTTGGCTTGGACGCCCCACTTTATCAAACGATCTACTGTCATTAGCCTTCCATGATTCAAGAGCCACATAGTGAATATAGCCTTAGGTCTCGCCTTGTTCTGGAATACTTTCCAGCTCACACTAGGTTGCAGCCCTTGGAGCTGATGGTAGATATGTTGGATCACACTGCCTTTATATATCCCATTGTTGACTAGTACCAGATGAGTCCTGGCTTTCAAGAGTTTGTACCAACCAGCTAGCTTGCTGTGATAGTGTAATCTGCTCCAATGGTCACCCTTTTATGTAGAACATATGGATCCATTTGATCCATAGTTTGTCAGCCTTGTTTGCTAGATCCCAACATAGCTTAGTTATTGCTGCTTTATTCCACATTTTCAGATTGACTAAGCCATATCCACCTGCAGCTTTAGGTAAGCACATCTTCTCCCATGCAACTAATGCTCTCCTTGTAATTGTATTTGAGGCTGACCAAATGTAGCTTCTGCAATAAGCATCAGTCAGTTTCAGCACTTTAGCTGGCAGTACAAATAGTTGGGCCCAATAAGATTGGATTCCAAAGATGACTGTCTGCACAAGTTGCACTCTACCAGCATAAGATAGCTTCCTAGCAGTCCAGGATGAGATTTTGGCAACAATTTTTTCTATTAGAGGTTGCCACTGTAGACCTTTCAGCTTCTTTGTATCCAGAGGGATGCCTAAATATCTGAAAGGGAGATCTCCAATACTATATCCCAAGAAGTCTAGTACCTTCTTTTACTCTCTTTTGTCACTCCACCAAAATATACTGAGCTCTTTGCCAAGTTAGCTTGTAGGCCTGATGCTCTAGTAAATCTGGTGAAGCATTTCTGAAGTTGTTCCACAGACTTCATGTCTCCTTTAGAGAACATAAGCAAATTATCTGCAAAGCTTAAGTGAGTGATATTAAGCTTTGCACATCTAGGGTGATGCTTAAACTCTGGGATATGCTGCAGTTCATTTAAGCTTCTACTGAGGTATTCCATGGAGATAGCAAATAGGAATGGAGAGATGGGGTCACCCTGTCTGAGTCCCTTTGCTGTATCAAATGGTTTTGTACATTCACCATTAACCAGAATTGTGTAGTTTACTGTTGTTACACAAGCCATTATCCAGTTAATGAACCTCTCAGGGAAGCCTAGTTCACTTAAGACCTGTTCTACGTACTTCCATTCTACAGAGTCATATGTCTTCTGTAGGTCCACTTTTATCATCACTATAGGGGATATGTGCTTCCTAGTATAAGCTCTAACCAGTTCATGAGCCAAAATGATGTTATCAGCTATTTTCCTTCCAGGGATGAATCCAGATTGGTTTTCACTGATGATAGAGGCCATAACATTCTGCATTCTTCCAGCTATCACTTTAGATATTATCTTGTACATCACAGAGCAGCAGGCAATTGGCCTATATTCTTTCACAGTTTTGGGCGTTAAAGTTTTTGGGACTAGTGTAACAGAAGTGCAGTTTATAGGCCTAAACATTTTCCCTGTTGTGAAGAATTCCTTAACAGCTAAGCAGACCTCCTCTTTGATCACAGGCCAGGCTTTTTTGAAGAATGTAGCATTGAAACCATCAATACCTGGAGCTTTCATGTCTCCAATAGTCTGCAGACCTGAAATGATCTCCTACTCTGTCACCTCAGCACATAGCATTTGTTGTTGATCATGAGTTAGTTCAGGACTTCTTCTCATTACCCTTTTGTCCACTGCATCTAATGTCTGAGCGGAAGTCCCCATCAGTCCTTTGTAGAATTGAACAACTTCTTCTTTAATGTCTCTTGTATCTGTTAATACCCTACCATCAAGAGAGAGTAGTTCAGTCATCAGCTTTTTTTGGGTTCTGTCTTTAATAACTGCTGAGAAATATTTGTTGTTTGCATCTCCAAGTTTCACCCAAGTGCCCCTTGACTTCTGCTGTAAGATACTCTCTTCAATCATGGACCATTTTTCAATAACCTGGACTAGTTCTTGTCAGCTAAATTATCAGTGTAACTCATTGCCATGCTTCTTTGGACATTGTCCAGTTCAGCTCTAGTGGTGTTTAGTTTCTCTGTAATCCCTTGGAATTAAGTCTTATTAAGCTCTTTAAAGCTAGGCTTTAATGTTTTTAGCTTGTGCCAGCAATTTCTCATGTGCCAGCCATCAGCAATATCACCCCATCCCCTTTCCACCAGATGTAAGAAGCTAGGGTGGTCAGCCCATATGTTAAAAAATCTGAAAGGCACTGTAGTTTTTTGTCTTCTCAGGTCCACTTTAATCAGCATAGGAGAGTGATCTGATATGCTAGGTAATAGATAATCAGTAGTTAATTGGCCATATAGCATCATCCAATCATCATTACCCAATACCCTATCAATTCTACTCCATACTCTAGCTGCACCTCTCTGGTTGTTTGTCCAGGTAGTACTCACCCCTCCATGCTACTTCACTTAGGTTCAGTGTCCGAACACAGTCAGCAAAGTCCTGGGTTTCATTCTGAGTAACATGATTCCTATATAATCTGTCTTGAGCAGTTAGAATTGCATTGAAATCTCCCCATAGGATCCATGGCCCCTGAGTTTGGCCTGCAATAGCTTGCAGCTGTTCCCATAATTGTCTCCTTTGTTCCAGTGTATTGAAGCCATATATGATAGTCATGGAACATGCCATAGTGCACTGTCTCCCCTTCACTTGGAGATGAATTAGCTGAGCATGTTTAGTTATCAGTGATACATCATATTCTTTTTCCTCCCATAGAACCCATATCCTCCCATTAGCAGCAAATTCATAATTGCTAATCAATTTCCATCCTGGAGCTATTTTTTTTGTTATTTTCTCAGCTTTAGGTGCTTTCACTCTAGTCTCTACTAGTCCTACTAACTTTATTCTATTCTCTTTTAGCAGATTGTGACTTCCTTCTGCTTATACACCTTATTTATTCCTCTAACATTCCAAACTAACCAATTCATCAGCAAGTATTAGGTGGTCCACCTTTATCAGGTGGCTTGTCATTATTCTTCTCTGTGGACTCATCTTGCAGTGCTGAAAAACAGTTACTTATAGTGATAGCTGCAACTGCCAGATAACTTCGTGGTGTGCTTGTTACCCACTTCCCTCCTTTGATCTGTTCTTCTAGTCTTGATGTCCCTGCTGGTACCAGATCATCTAGTGGGGCCTGCTCATCTTTTGATACATTTCTATCTTGGTGTTGCTCCCCTTGCTCTCCTTCTTTCTGCTGTACTATTTGTTCCTTGATCACATTTGGTCTCCATTGCATAGCAACTTTCTTCTGCTCAGGCATCTGTTTGTCTGCTTGTGACTCAAGGTCATTTTGTTCCTCCTCACAAACTACTTGGGTTGCCACTCTAGGTCTTCTTCTTCTCCTTTGCACTTGCCCAGGGGCTTCTGCTTTGTTACAGTCATGACCTAGACTAAGACAGCTACTGTAGTAGTCTGGAGTCCATTCAAACTCAACTGGTTGTGCAAATTCACTACCATTAGGATCACACACTAGGACCTCAGTAGGAAGCTGTTTAGTGACATCTACTTCCACCAGCATCCTAGCATAAGATATTCTAATCTGTTTAGCTGTACATTCATCTGCATACAGGGGTACCCCTATAGCACTATCTATTCTTCTTAGTGAATTGCAACTCCAGTAACTCATTGGTAATTTAGGAAACTTCACCCACAGTGGGACTTCAGTAAGAAATTCAGCTTTAAAGTCATGATCTGGGGTCCATTGTTTTAGGATGATAGGTCTGCTGTTGATGCTATATGGCCCAGCATACAAGATCTCATTGAGATCTTCTCTCTTTTGGAATTTAACTACACAGTAGCCCTCTTCATGAAAGAAAATCTCAGGTGCAATAACAGAAGACCAATTTTGAGCCACAAATATCTTCATGACATTATATCCAGGGGTTTCTCCAATAACATATACTATAAGGGCACATTTCCACTTTTCAACTTCATTTTCAACCTCATGTTGCTCCAATTGGACCTTTATGACTCCATTGTTGATTACAGGAGCAACATAGGTTAGAGCCATTCCATTACTAGCCATTTTGTTGCCAGCAAACAGGCTTGCCCAGGTAGGAATAGTTTCTTTAGATGTGTGCAGATCTTCCACTTTCCCTGCTTCTACTGCCTTCTTTACTTCTGCAGATCTTAGGGAAGAGCTAGGTAGCTGATCAGGTGAGATATCAGGTGAAAATACCAGCTGTTTGGATGCACTCATAGCAGCTCTAATGCTAGTTTGCCCCTTGTTATCTGAGCTTAGATCTATACCTTTACCTCTGTTATCAGCATTACAAACACTTTTCTTTCCAGTTCCCTCTCTGATTTCAGATCTATGGTACGATGAGGTAGGGTTACTATTTTTAGCAGTTTCCTTTCCTATGTGTTCAGGTGGTGTTGCATAATTCAGCTTTGTTATATTGTCATCACAGTTTTGAGCTAAGATGCAAGCACTTACCGAGCTTCCTACCGTAGTGATTGGTATTTGCTTAAACTTTGGTGTTCTTCCTCTTTTCTTGACGCCGGCCATGGTTTCCACTAGTAGCTGAACATTTTGCTAATGTGAGCTCCCCACCATTAACGTGCGCCGAGAGAGAAGAAGTTCAGAAGAAGACCAACTTTTTACATGTCCTGTAATTGTTCAAGACCTTTTCTATTATGATAATAATTTAGCTAGAAATAAAAATACATTGCTACCTTTTATTTCTCATCACATGAGTTATTTTCTTTTCACTGAACAAGCTTAATATTTTTCCAGCAAAGCAATTATTGCCCAACCTATAGCTTGGTTGCAATACATGTTTGCTTCCAATGATCCATCCTCAAACTTCTCTTCAAATTCTCCTATTTAAATTCTAAACAGAGAGTTATAATGGGATTTTCCTTGAATTTGAAGAGAAACTCCTTGTTGTTGTTGTTTTTTTTTTTATGCAAGCCACTAATGAATATGGTGGCTACAGCCACTTAGGGCATTCTCTCTTTATTCTTATTTTTGTGGATTTTATTTTTTTCTCCTTATTTGCTATATTTATTATATTGTTTGGCTTAATGACTAATGTGCCCTAATTTAATGAGGGTCATTATAATTTTTTTATTTTATTTTATAAGAGGGATTAAGTATAAGCGAGATTGGTTAGTATTTTTAATGGGCAAAACATAAAACAACAGAAACTTAAAACTACATCAATTTTCTCTTTCATTCTTCATCATTATCTTCCCCATCGCCATCTTCTTCTTCCACATCCTCATCCTCCTATTTTCTTCCTCATTGTTTTGTTCTTCTCCTTCTTCATCTTATTACTCTTCTTCATATCATTTTGTCTCTAAATTTGAAGCACAAATTTGTGGAACCAACTTTAAAACCTTTTGAATTTAGGTTTTATAATTCAAACAAGATTTTTGTTATTTTGAAGTGGGTGTTATTTAAAATAGTTAAAATTAGTATTTCGAAGTTGAATAGAAAATTTAAGATCATTTGGAGTTGATTTGGATAGGATTTGGACTGATTTTCCATCAAACCAGTTGTTGAAAATTGTTACTAGATTCAAACATCCCGATTGATATTTAAACATTTCTCATAATGTTTGAAACATTTTGATATATGCTTAACTACTTCTTAGGATGTTTGAGAGCTTTAATCAATGATATTTGAAACATTCCAATGAATCTATAAAACACCTCACATAATGTTTCAAACATGTTATGACGATTATTTGAAACAACAAGGTTGTCTCGTATTGGAAAAAAAACTGAAAAGATGTTTTGCATCAAATCATAATCATGTCGCGCGATGTTTGAAATATTTTAAACATAAACATCTCTCGAGATATTTAATAGTAAATAAAGGTCATTATGGAGATACTCGACAAAATTGAGAAATATTCCAATAGATGTATAAAAATCCAACATCATATTTGAAACATTTGAAACATTAACATCTCTAAAAAAATTGAGAGTAAATAGGATTCATTATGGAGAAATTCAACAAGATCAAGTTCTTTTATCGTGATAGCAGAGCCGCCCCTACACTTTCTTTAAGCACTCTTCCTCCCACCTATGATGGGATGGACAATTAGTTTTTTTTAAAATTTTTTTAATATTATGTAAGTATGACCCTAGACAATTAGTTTTTTTTTTTTTAATATTATGTAAATATGATCCTTGATGTGTAAACATCAACACGATGTCAAACCTCATACGAGAAGTTGGAAACATTAGGGGATACGTTTAAACATACTTATCATTGTTTGAATATCTTACGAAGTGTTTAATCTCCCCACGTCAAATTTTAAACATCTCCCTAGATTTGTAAACATCATAGCGATGTCAAACATCTAACATGAAGTTGGAAGTATTATGTGCTACGTTTAAACATACGTATGAGTATTTGAATATCTATGGGTGTTTAATTATTCCACATAAACTTTAAAACATCTTCTTAGATGTGTAAATATCAGAACGATGTTTAAACATCACACAAAAAGTTGGAAACAGTAGGGGATATGTTTAAACATCCTTATAAATATTTGAATATTTTACAAAGTGTTTAATCACCCCACATAAAATTAAAACATCTTCCGAGATGTGTAACCATCAGCATGATGTTCACATATCATAAGGGATGTTGTAAACATTAGAAGTTTTGTTTAAACATCTACTTGAGTTGTTTAAACATATATCAATTTGTTTAGTTTTCACAATCTATTATTACAACATCCACATAAGTGTTTAAACATCTCATAAGTATTTGATCATATTTTGAGTGATTACACGAATAGTTACACATTTAGAGAACTTATGTATTTATCGATAATTGAAGGTGTTTGGAATGATAACACTGAGCGATAATAGGAATAAATAAATATTTGGAGTGATAATACTCTATAGATGTTCGATTATCACTAAATAAATAAGTTAACATTTAACTGTTGGAATTGCTCGATAAATGCTCAATTATAATTAAAATAATTAATGGTTAACTATTTTTAGTATTGGTGGATGGGTATTCAATGTCATTAATTCAATAAACTACAACTAACTATTTGTAGAATTGCGCAATATATGCTCAATCGTCATTAAGTTTATATGTTAACTACTTGGTATAATCACTCGGTAGTTGTTCAATTAATATTACTTTACCGCATTATACTTGACTATGCGTAGAGTCACACGACATATGTTCATTATGAATTAATCATTAAATTAAGAGTTAACTATTCATAGAGTCGATTGATAGATGATTAATTGTCATTAAATCAATAAGTTAATCATGAACTGATCGTAGAATTACTTGATAGATGCTCAATTATCATCAAATTCAATATTATAACATTTAATTATTTGTAGGATCACTCTATAGGTACTCAACTTCGTTAAGTTGATATGTTAACATTTAACTACTGGTATAATAACTCGATAGTTGTTCAATTATCATTAATTCACTACCTTAATGTTTAACTATTTGTTGAATCGTTATATAGATGCTCAATCATCGTTAAATTTATAAGTTAATGTTAAGTACTTGTATGATCACTTGGTAGTTGTTCAATTATCATTAATTCAGTACATTATAATGTACTATGCATTTAGTCAAGCGATAGCTACTCATTATAAATAAATCATTATGTTAATAATTAACTACTCATAGAGTCCATTGATAGACGATCAATTGTCATTAAATCAATAAGCTAATAGTGAACTAATAGTAGAATTACTTGATAGATACTCAATTATCATCAAATTCAATAGTTTAATGTTTAATTATTTGTACAAGCACTCTATAGGTACTCAATTATCGTTAAATTTATATGTTAACACTTAACTACTTGTATAAGCATTCGATAGTTGTTCAAATATAATTAAATTCACTACGTTAATATTTAACTATTTGTATAATCGTTCTATAGATGCTCAATCATCGTTAAATTGATAAGATAATGTTAACTACTTGTATGATCACTCGGTAGTTGTTCAACTATTATTAATTCACTACATTATGTATAACTATGCATAAAGTCACGCGATAGATGTTCATTATAAATAAATCATTACGTTAATATTTAACTATTCATATAGTCTATTAATAGACGATTAATTGTCATTAAATCAATAAGTTAATAGTGAACTACTAGTAAAATTCCATGGTAGATGCTCAATTATCATTTAAATTCAGTGGTATAATCTTTAATCATTTGTAGAATCATTGGGTAGGTACTCAACTATCATTTAATTGATATGTTAACATTTAACTACTTTTATAATCACTCGATAGTTATACAATTATCATTAATTAAAAAGTAAACATTTAACTATTAGTATAATGACTCAAATAGATGTTCGAGTATTATTAGATCAATAAGTTAATGTATAAGAAACTATATAATATACAAATACTTATTGAGACGTCTAAACATCACTATATAATATACAAATACTTATTGAGACGTCTAAACATCTTACATGATATATGAAACATCCCAATGAATGTAAACATTGCACATGATATTTAAAACATCCTGTAAAATATTTAAACATCTTGAGGATACTTGAAATATCATTTGATATGTTTATACATGTAATGAGATGATTCAAATATCATGAGATCAAAGCTTTCAAACGTCCTGAGAGATGTTTAAGCATAAATCAAAATGACTCAAACATTATGAGAAACGTTTGAACGGGTTTGATGAAAATCAGTCCAAATCAATTCCAAATAATCTCAAATTTTATATTTAACCTTCTAATACTATTACTAATCATTTCAAACAACACACACTTAAATATAACAAAAAAATAGGGTTCAAATTATGAAAACTAATTCAAAGCTTCAATGTTCGATAATGGCAAACCTTCACAAATCTTTTAAACAAAGGATAAGAAATGGATATGAGGTTGTATTCATCTGAAGAGATGATATTGAATAAAAAAACATAATAAGAAGTACATATTAAAGAAAGAAAGAAGAAGAAGAAGAAGAAGAAGAAGAAGAAGAAGAAGAAGAAGAAGAAGAAGAAGAAGAAATAAGTGAGAGCTAAAGCTTCTTTAGCTAGCAAGCTTTTTTTCTTTTTTGGAGAAATATGACCAATTATATTTGGGGCCAAAGTATAGACAAAAATACTTGGGGGTTATTTTGAATATAATTTTTAACTCAGTTAACAATAATAATAAGTAAGTATCTTTTACCTATTAAAAAACTTTAGGGTCTTTTCCTTATTAAAAGACTTTCTTGGGACCTTTTAATTCAAAGACCCCTCTTTAAGTACTTCATTCTCTTATGACCTCCTATGACAAAATATATAGACTAGCTAGTTGTTTAAAGTCGATCTCAAAACACACTTAAGGGTTATTTATTTTATTAACATCATAAAATCTTAATCTGAATACACATGTTGTATTAAGATCTGAATACCGAATGATTAAGATTATTGTTTTCTCAACATCTGAGCGATTATAATTTATCATTATCAATTAAATAAATAAATATAAAATTCAAATAGAATAATTTAAATACCAGTTATATGATGGTAGCAGCGGTTAGTGGTGGTACTTGCCGGTGATTGGTGTCGATATTTGGTGGTGGTTGGTTGTAGTAGTGCAATTTAGTGATTGTGATAGTTAGGTATGGTTGTGCTATGTGGTAGTTGTGATATGGAGGTGATTTCAATGATGATGATGGAGGTATTTGACGGTGGTGGTTGGTCTGATGGTTGTGCGGTATGGATTATGGTGGTTGTACGGTGGTGGAGGTGATTGGCAATGTTGGTGGCAGCAGTGATGACTATTTAGTGATGATGGAGGTGATCGGTGATAGTGATTGACGATGATGGTGGATATGTTTGATGATAATGGTTGGCAGAGGCGTACCCAGAAATTAACGGAATAAGGTTAAAAATATTAGAATATCATAATTAGGATTTGAACTTATGACCTTGAACAATTCTTGAACCCCCTTAACCCCTACAATAGTATATTTTCTTATGTCAAGGTGGTTCAATAGTATATATATGTATATACATACATACATACATACATACATACATACATACATATATATATATATATATATATATATATATATATATATATATATATATATATATATATATATATATATATATATATATATATATATATTAAAAGCTCATTTTTACCTTACTTACAGAGTATAATTTCTCAACGAATGTGATTTAGTTGAACCTCATTATTAACATAGAGTTTCGCTGCTAGTGGTCGATAGTAGTTGTTGGCGACAGTGGTACATTTGTAGTTAAAAATATTGTGGCAGTGATGGTAGTTGGCATCAATATTATTGTGGTAGAGATTGGCATTAGTGGTGTTTGATGGCGGTGACGGTGATGGTTGAGATGGCAGAGGTAGTTGGCGGTGGTGGTGGTTGGTTGATGTGATGGTGGTTTTGATTTCTTATATGTGACAGGTCAATATGGCATGAAGAAACAACAACAATTAAAATTGAAATGGTCCTCAGGTATTCGACAATGAGTAGAATCCATTTGCAAACATGCAAGACCTTAATAACAAGCAAATGAGGAACAACCAAAATCAACAACAAAACCTACACGAGGAAAATGACGTATTTGCTAGCGTAATTGTACCCCCGCTAATTTGAGGCAATGTATTTCCCTTTTTCTTTAATGGGAAAGCTTTGAAGTGGTTTGACAAGCAAGATGATCTCTTTGAAATTGGAATGAGATGGTACGGGTGTCTGAGTATTTTCCACCTAAGAAGATGGTCGAGTTGAGAAATGAAATTTTGGTATTATGTCAAGAATATAATGAGCCTCAACATAAAATATGAGAGATGTATCTTCAAATGATAGAGGAGTGTCCAATACATGATCTTTCAAACAAGGTTCTTTTGCAAACCTTTTATAAGGGTCTTGATATTTTAAATCAATTGGCTATGAACAATTTGTCCAGAGGCACAATTGTGGATGACACTTTCGCACAAGCAAGTGAAATAATAAATAGCATGATCAAGAATTCAACGCTTGGAAAACTAGAGCTAGTCTTACTCTATGAGTGACCCTAACAGGCGGTAACTTAAAAAGCACTTGAGGCGCAAGAAGAAAAAGTGGTAAAGTTTCTAACACAATTGAATAGCCTTGCTAATACAAACAACCAAAAGGTGAATGTTTTGGATATCATGCAAGGTCACACATATAATTACCAATTTGCACCTTTGGGGTATGCAGCTCCCCGTTACACCCCTATGGGTTTTCCAAACCAAGAGCAGGATGGATTCTATCAAAGAACAATGCTACAATATGCAAGAGGTGGAATCAAGTTTTGTGAAAATTCCAAAATCAAAGAGGGTATCAAGAACTAGTTTAAGAAGGTTATCAAACAAATCAAAACCAATGGAAACTAAGAGAGCAGGAAAGGCATATTGCGGGAAAAATCAAGGTGATAATAGCTTGGTTCCAGTTCAATGACCACTAATGTACCAACAACCTCACAACCATCCACCATTTGCACAACAAATCAGTTGCTAGCAGTTCCTAAAGTAGCAAGATAGATAAAATTGAAAAGATGTTTACATGAAATAATGTAAATAAAGGCATATATTAATGACACCATTGCTTCAAATTCATCTTCTATTAAAGGATTTGAGACCCAAGTGTCACAACTTGCTCAATCAATTAATTTCTGCCACCATGGTGCTTTACCATGTGATATGAAAAGCAACCTGATGGGGGAGAATGGAAAATCTCATTGTGTGGTGGTCAATACAAGAAGTAGAATAGTGACAAAAAGACAAAGGCAAGGATGAAGAAGACCGGAAGAGGTGACAGATGGGAATCACATGATAAAATCAAGACAATCATGCAATGGAGATTCCGGCAAATATGGAAAACACTTCAATCAATTTACCCTTGAAAGATGCTATTGAAAAAATACTCGGAGTGCCAAAGTTTATGAAGAAATTGGTGACAAAGATGAAATATTCTGACTTTGAAGCCATAAGCATCACACATCATTGTGGTGTGTTTGTAAATACATCATTAGCTCAAAAGTTAGATGATCTAGGGGCATTTACAATTCCTTGTACTATTGGGAGTCGGACGTTCAAAATACTTTTTGATTTAGAAGAAAGCATAAAATTAATGCCTTATACAATCTACAAAAGTTTGAGTTTATATAAGCCAAGATTGATATCTTTGAAGCTCTAAATAGCTGATCGGTCTGCCAAGAGGCCATTTGAAATTATTGATGATGCTCTAGTCAAAGTAGAAAAATTTATTTTTTCAAGTATATTTTATTATCTTTGATTCCACAATGAATTTTGAAGTGCCAATCATACTTGGAAGACCCCTCCTATAAAGGTGAAGTGAAATGTTTGATTTTGAAGAAGGAGAGCTCACATATCAATTCAATGGATAAAAAGTGGTATTTCATATTTGCAAATCTAGGAAGTAACCAATTAGTGAGAGCTCATATTCTTATGTGGAACAAATGGTGAAACCGAAATATGGAGCGAGAAAGCATTATAGTTTGCTTTGATGATGTTCTTTAGCTGATGTTGACGAACATGAACTACAATGACATGGAAGGAATTCCAGAATGAGTATTTGCTTTGGAGGGTCTCGGGTCCCACTCATATGCTCCAATGAAGTTATCTCTTGATTTGAATAATAGAAAGACTCCTTCAAAAAAACCATAAGCAGAACAGCCACCAACTTTGGAGTTGAAGCTACTTACTCATTTGAGGTGCATATGTGAAACCTAATTCTACGTTGCCCATTATTATCTCATCTTATTTTTCTAGTGTGCAAGAAAATCTTATTTTAGATGTATTCAAAATGAGAAGGAGAACCATTGGATGGACATTGGCCAACATTACGGGCATAAGCTCGGGATTATGCATTCACAAACTCAACTTGGAAGAATATTGTAAGCCATCAGTGGAGCATTAAAGGAGGTTGAACTCCTCCATGCAAAAGGTGGTAAATAATAAGGTTATCAAATGGTTAAATACATGTGTGGTGTTTCCCTTTCCCAATAGCAGGTGGGTGAACCCATGCAATGTGTTCCAAAGAAAGGAGGCACTGCCATGATCACACATGAAAAGAATTAAACAACTTCTACAAAAACTATCACTGGATGGAGAGTTTGTAGGGATTACTAAAAACTTGACAATGATACAAAGAAGGATCAGTTTCCGCTACCATTCATCGATCAAATGCTTGACGTTTGGGGGGGAGGGGCATACTATTACTTCTTAGATGGGTATTATGGCTACAATGAATTTACATGTAGCCTAATGATCGAGAGAAGACTACTTTCGCTTATCCTTTAGGCACCTTTGCATTAAATATGTCATTTGGCTTCTGCAATGCGCCAACGACCTTTCAAAGATATATGTTAGCAATTTTCCATGATATGGTAGAAGACTACTCAGAAGTCTTCATGAATGAGTTCTCGGTGGTGGACAATTCTTTTAAAGATTGCTTAGCAAATTTGGGATAGGTGTTAGCACTTGGCAAGGTGTTATGGGAATGAAGTGAATAGAGCAAGATCGAGGTGACTTCAAAGCTATCTCCTCCTCAAACAGTCAAGGGAGTTAGATGTTTTGTTGGACATACGGGTTTCTACCAGTGACTCGGACTTCTCAAAGATAGTCAATCCATTGTGTAAATTGCTTGAAAAGGATGTAAAAATTTATATTTGACAATATACGTTTGAAGGCATTTGAAGAATTAAAGTTGAGGTTAACTACCACTTATATCATGGCAACATCTAATTATGACATGACCCGGAATCAATTTAGGCCGTGCGAGCACCCGACATCCTCCCCTAGACCCGTCGGGCGAACCCTTAACAACTGAATTAGGAAACTAAATATAAATCTTACTCATAAATAAGAACAAGACTTAAAAAAAAAAAATACAAACCTACTGATACCTCTAAGCTGTACAAAAGAAATTACAGCTGACTACCCAACATACTAGGTTTAGGGCTATCCAGACTGGACATCTAAGAATACAAAAGAAGACAGATACCTCCTGAAGGGAGCAAAATACAACTGAAATAATAAACATAAAACTGGTGGCCATCCAGAATAAAAGTTGGCTCACCCTGATAGCTGAAGTCGTCTTCGCTCCTGAACAACGTGGCGAACTCAATCCTGGAGCGAACCTACCGAAATAAAATAGATAGAAAAGAAACAAACAACAAACAAGGGTGAGTCAAAAGGGCTCAATAAGTGGGGCAGACTAGCCACCTCAAAGAATAGGATAGCTAGCCAGGAAAAAGAAACAGATGAACCAAATTCCTCTTATTTAAATTATAAAAAGGCAGAACCAGATAATAACTGGAAACACGTATGGAATTATAAATTCATTAACAACCAGGAACATAAGATAGCCAGAACATATAGGTATCCCGAACATATCAACAATGAGAAATACATCCTGTTGCGGGGTGCAATTCGATCCATATATTCATCTTGTTGCGGCGTGCAACCCAATCCATATATTCATACTGTCGCGGCGTGCAACCTTATCCATATATTTATACCGTTGCGGCGTGCGACCTGATCCACATATTCATATCGTTGCGGCGTGCAACCCGATCCACACATTTATACCGTTGCGGCGTGCAACCCGATCCCCGCAACCCAGAATACGAGCCAGAAATATATAGGCAAACTGAGATATATCTACGACATTGTAAACATACCGCATACATAAAAAACAACACAATACACACAATAGTCAGTATGCAGTGCAATGAGATGGGATGAATGCAGTACGATGTAATGCAATTACATATGAATGAGATGGGATGAATGCGGTATGATGCAATGCAGTCGCATATGCCTGATCCCTATCTCCGGCGCGGGACTCTCATCTTCTACCAGGAGATATATGCAATAATGATCCTTCACCGGCTCGGGACTCTCATCGATTACCCTGAAGTATATGCAATAATGACCCTTCACCGGCTCGGGACTCTCATCGATTACGGAGAAGTATATGCAATGACGGCCCTTCACCGGCTCGGGACTCTCATCGATTACCGGGAAGTATATGCAATGATGACCCTTCACCTGCTCGGGACTCTCATCGCCAACTGGGAAGTATATGCAATTATAACCCTTCACCGGCTCGGGACTCTCATCGATTATCGGGAAATATATGCAATAATGACCCTTCACCCGCTCGAGGCTCGGGACTCGCATAGATTACCGGGAAGTATATGTAATAATGATCCTTCACCGATGCGGGACTCTTATCGCCAATCGGGAAGTATATGCAATGCTCAAAACCAGAGTGCAATGCTCATATGCTCAATGCAATACCAACAACAGGGCATAACATATAATATATGACGTAAATTCAAAGCTAAGGCGTAATGAGTACGCCTATCGGCAACTACACACGTAAGTAACACGTGGTAGATTATCCACGAGGCCAAGGGCCTCCAAAGAAATGGATACAAACACTTACCTTGTTACAAAGTTAGCACAGTTACTCAACCACCGCTTTATTCCTTTGGATTCCCTGACAAACGATCATGTAGTATTCAATAAGCAGAAAACTATATCAAATAAGGCTAATGGCTTCATTCCCCATATCTTAGGGTAATCCAGTTAGGAACCTGATACCCTATTCGCATACGCAATACGCAGGCCAGGCCTATGTACAGGGTTTAAGGTCACATTACCAAACCCTAAATAAATTACATTTATATGTTGCCCATAACTCACTGAGTACGAATATATAATCAATTCCACTATCGGGGTCCAATTGACCCTTTAAACTATTAATTGAATTTATTAAAACGATGTCTAATACCCCAATTTTTACCGTTAAAATATATTCAAACACACGTAATAAACTCAAATAATGCATTAAGATTATTACCTGAATGTTTCGGGGGTAAAAATACTATTATTCTCCGGCTCTTTTTGCATTTTCTGGCATTTTTTCACTGCATTTTCTCTTTTTATGTTTCTGTACGGTTGTATGTATGTTTCTGTTTGCTATAGAAAGGCTAAGGACCAAAAATTCAACCGCCTCTCATCTTCCAATTTTTTAAATTTTTTTTCCCTTTTTTTCTCTTTAAATTCGCTGCTATGGTAAAAATTAAAACGGTACCCTACGATATTCGAAATAATCCCAACTTTTGCATACAAGTTATACAAAATATATGTAGCATACTCGCTTAGGCGGATCTCAAATTGGATTCTCGAAACTCAAGATGCGAATTAAATGGAAAAAGGTCAAATTATTTAATTTTCGGCATTTTAGCGGAAACTAGCCGAACAACATCGAAATTCACTTTCGAAAGTTAACAAAAGTGATAAATAATCATACAAACCTAGCGACACTTTCGGATTTCGAATCGGAGCTCATTCGCCAAAATCGAGGTCGAAAATCTCTTTTTAATATTTATCGACAATAAAAACTGAAACCTTCTTCCGATGCCTAGCAAACGAGGTCTGATTTAACTCAAATTTTACAGACAAGTCCCAATGGACCTTGCAAATATTTTAAAATAATCGGCACGCCAATCGGAGTCATATCTTCCGTAACGACTAACCGAGGCCGTTTCAAATTAAAAGTGTTGAAATCCAATTTTGTCATTCTTTTTTTAAAATTGGTTATAATTTAACTTAAAGGTGCAATTTGACTATTTATGTAAAATGTGCATTAGAAGTCATGCATTTACATGTGTTATCCTCTACTTATATATTATATACTTAAATGTGACTATACTACGTAATTTTTGCATCATTTAGGCTATTTATCAAAACTGTGACTATTTGTGAAATTAGTACATTTATAATATTAGTGGCTATATTATATAATTGCGTCACTTAGGCTACATGTAAAATTTATTTCAATTTATGGTTATTTGTGCAAATTAGTAATTATCTGTGATTATTTATATTTAAATAATTTTATTTGAGTTTGAATGATTATTTGTGCATCATATATATATATATATATATATATATATATATATATATATATATATATATATATTTGTATTTTATTTTATTTTATTTTTTGTACCTTTAAGTTAAATATTGGCCAATTAAATAGAAAATGTCCAAATTCCTTTTTATTATTAATTCTTCCATATTTTAAAATTACTACCAAAATTATTTATTTATCTTTATTTATTTTTATTTATTGAATTACATTTTACTTTGAACCTAGACTAAATTGTTAACCAAATACACCCTTTTTATTTGAATTTTAAATCCTAAATCTTCTTCCTAATTCTACCTTGAATCGGGACCAAATACAATTCAAATTCATTATCACTCCTAATTCCCATTTTTAATACCAAATACATCACTCTCCACAATTATTTGAATCCCTCCAATCACTCCCGAATCTCCCCTAATCTTTTCCAATCCCCCAAATCACTCAAAATTACCCAACAATCTTCCCCCAATCCTATATACGATCATCACATATCAAAATGTAGAAACTAACACATTGACACACACGCACCCCACTCTCTTTCGGAGTTATCTTCTTCCCCACAAAAAACATCCAAAAAAATCAGTACACACCCAAAATCAGAACGAGTTACTCCCTCATTTGTCTTCTTTCCTATACACACACACCCCGTATACATGCATACACACCCAACACCCTCCTGTCGTCTTCTCTAAAAATAGTTCCACCACCACACGCAAATTCCATCTACACTCAAGAACAACAACAGATCGAAACTAGAACCTACACACACTCTCATCCTTTTTTCTCTATTGTCTTCAACACGTATCTGCAAATAACATCACCTTACCTAGATACCTATCCCACCTCGCTATCACTCACACAAATCGATATACCCACATACAAAGTACACACCCACACACCCATTACACAAACATACACCAATGAGCATAAAGAGATCGGGGGAGAGGTGAACAGGGGTACAGATTATAAAAGGGGATGGGATAGTGGCAAAATCACCGGAATTGGACCTAAACTTCTCGCCACCGTCGATAAACATATCATATCTTTCCTCGTTTATCTCTTTATCTTTTCCGGTGGTGGGAGTCGCAGCGACGCCGCCAAGGCGGATCTGGTGTCGCTCATCCCTCCCTTTACTGGTGGCGTTGCTCCGTGGCTTGTCAGCGTTTGTTTCGCCTGGAGATTTGCTTTTTTTGTTTCTTTAACTTCCCATTATTTGATTATGAATTCACTGTTATGAATCTCGTTTGGAATATTTCACTAACCACTTTTCTCTGTGAAGCTTTGAAACTCGATGCTACTATTGCATCACTGGAAAATCAGGCAGTGTCTCGCTTGGTTTCATGAGACGGTTTTTCTGATGTTTGTTTAGACTGGGTCTCATACAGATTTCGTTGACCTTCATGGTGTCAACACTACAGTTGACTCGTGGTTCGCTTTGCGGGATTCTATGTTTCGCTTCTTATTGTTTTATAGGGGACTATTATTGCTTATTGCTAATTGCATTTCGCTGGGATTGTTGGCTTCATTAAGTTTTGCAGTTACTGGCCTATGAAAAAAATATATTTATTTGAGGCTTACACAAGGAATTGACAGACACACAATGAATTGACGGATGCTACATCAATTATGGCCAAGGAAAATAATTATTTATTTGAGACCTATTTGACTAAATTGAACATGATACAACACTTGAACGACCCATTCCCGTGTCCCTAAAATAAAACAAAAAAAGGCTATGATGACGTGTATAAGCCGTGATTGCAAAACGAGCCGGTGATGGAGTGGTAGGACCGGCACTTGGCATGGCAATACGACCGGCTGGCGTGTTTGCAGCCGTACCGATATCCCTAACCTTATCCGATCTATACAAACCTGAGCCTACACTTTTATAAAACTCCTTTCCCCTTTTATTTTATTTTTATTACAAATATCGATATTTTTTACAATTATTATTTATTGTTATTGCGAATACTAACTTATTTTTTTTTATATTTTTGCGAGGTAAATTTGGATGGAAAACGGCTTTGAAGGAAACTATTAAAAAACGTTTTATCATTATTGACATTCTTATTATTATTACTTTGTTTTTGTTATTATTATTATTATCACTAACATTTTATTGTCACTAGTTATCATCATTATTATTTTTATTAATCGTCCTACTAACTCATTCTCATATCTTTTGCGAGGTCTATTTGGTTGAAGTTCCTTAAGGAAGAAGAAACTCGTCAATTTATTCATTATTGTACAATTTGTATATTATAGTAGACTTTGTTTAGTTAGATTTAATTTAAGTTATTTGAATCACAATTATAAAGTCCGGCCAGTAACCACATTTGATGGAGCTTGAGAGGTGCCTAACCCCTTCCTCTCGAGTTAACTTGAACCTCTTACCTAGAAATTTTGGTTCGTAGACTAAGTTTCAGATTTAATTGTAAAATTGGCTATAAACGAAATAGGTGCCCTAATACGCCTAGTTAAAAAATATGTTAGGTGGCTAGTCCAATTCTTTACCCGTGAGTTACCCAATAAGTCGAGTCCTATTTTGAACTCTAACCGGTTCGGGTAAATAGGATGCGGTAGAATGACGACTCTGCTGGGGATATCAAGGTTCAATCCATAACGGACTTTAAATTGAGATTCTTTATTTGCTTTATTTTCTTGTCATTTATTTTGATACTAACTTTGCTTCCTTTCCTTTTTTGCAGGATTAAGGTTTATTTTTGGAATTTTCAAATTTTGGTGTTTTATTCTTTAATTGTTTAGTTATATTTTCTTTATTATTATTTTTGTCACGCACTTCCTCCACTCCTGAAAAGTTTTCACTTGCACACACCATAAACGGTTATGTGGATCTCACGGTCGTTTCACTCTCAAAAAACCCTTTAGGAGGAACTGTGAGAATCTAGTTGGTCCGTGGTACAACCAACAATTCTTAACGTTCCCACCCCTTGGTTGTTCGCCTGGGGGAACCATGTCCTCGTTTAGATTACCCAACTCTTAGTGGAGACTCTTGTCTAGGAACCACGCATCATGTCATGTTTAGGAAAATTTTGACTTCGGCTCTTGTCTAAGTCTACTAGTTCACCATATTTGAATGAACCGAACGGGTTTTCGACCCTAAGGGATGTTTAAATATGTTATATGTGCATCTATTTAAAGTTGAACGTGTGTAATATAGACCATTTGTTCTCAAAAGTGTGGATCATCCAATCATTTATTTTTGTTGGAGGATGTCACAAGTCACGAAGATTTGGAAAATCAAAGAAAACATAGACTTGAAATTGATTTTTCTACTTTTATGTAACAAAATTAATTCTTTATTTCTATAAGTAGAAATAATTATAGAGATCAATTATTTATTTCCATTTACCTATGAAAAAAAATTTATTTCTATATTTATACAACAAAATCAATTATTTTATAAAATTATTTTTAGATCATCAGAACAAATGGGATGACGCATGATACACGTTCAATTTTAAATACCATAATCAAAATTAGGAAGACTTAACATCCTTGGTATGTTAAAGTCCATTAACCACTTTTGTCCAAAGGCGTCATCATATGACGCCTATCATGCATATTATGTGTATTGATCTTGTTAGGTCTACCTCCGGCACAAGAGAGGTCCATTGCATTATAAAGAGTGATATGTTTTGAATTTGGTAATCATTACCTCGGCACTGACTATTGTTTCATGTGTTAGTTTTACTCCCACTCCTGAGGTTGACTTGTGCATTTATTTCAAAACTCGTACATTTTTACTTGTGCATGCATACCTTCCGCCACTCCTGGTGACTTTCTAAATCGTGTGTTGAAAGCACGGTGGTTGCAACCACCTCTTCCCTCACATAAAAATTCCTTTAGAGTGAACGACTTGGAATTTATTTGGTCGAGACGTTCCCGCTCCCGAGCCGTCCGCATGGGAGGATAATAAAACTCGGTCTAGCTAACTCCATTCCTTAGTAGCGGTGCTAGAAATCATGCATCATGACATGTCATTAGTCGACTTGTTCTCAAGTCTGATAGGCCAACTTGTTCAAACAATCTGAACGGGTTTTTGACCCCAATGAGCGTTGAACATGATTTATTTGCATTTATTTAAAGGACTAAACGTAAAAATGTAGACCGTTTATTAACATTGTTCTACATTCAGTGTCATTCAAAGGCACAAAGGTTACCTAAGAGGCTTTAAAAGCCCAAAGTGAATCAGAAATGATTGATTATTCCTACACGGTCTTAATTACTCTGTATTCAATGCCATTCAAAGGCACAAAGGTTACCCAAGAGGCGTCAAAAGCCCGAAAGAATCAGAAATGATTGCTTAAACAATCAGAATTATTTTTTATTCAATGGCGTTCAAAGGCATGAAGGTAACCCATGAGGCGTCAAAAGCCCGAATTGAATCAGAAATGATTGCTTAAACAGTCAGAATTATTCTATATTCAATGCCGTTCAAAGACATGAAGGTTACCCAAGAGACGTCAAAAGTTCGAATGTAATCAGAAATGATTGCTTAAACAATCAAAGTTATTCTATATTCAATGCCATTCAAAGGCACGAAGGTAACCAAGGAGGCATCAAAAGCCCAAATTGAATCAGAAACGACTGTTTATTTCTTAAACAATTGGAATCATTCTGTATTCAATGCTATTCAAAGGAATTAAATGGTAACCAGATAGGCATTAAAAGCCCAATTTGAAGCAGAAATAACCGCTTGATAAACGGGATGTCACATAACGCACATTTATCATTTAAGCATTATATAAAGGCTTGACATCCTTGGCATGTCAAAAGTCCACTAGCAACTTTCGTCTGAAGTGTTTAAAGGGTTCTCAACCCACAACAACACAACTCTTCATGTCCTCTATTACATTTTTTTCAAAAGCTTGTGCCGCACGTTGATCATTTTGCTCACAAATAAAGCAAATTTTAGGCATTTTTCTTCTCCCTTTTCCTATCATCCTTCACCTTTTCCAAAAGATCATGGCCAATGGAATATTTGACATGGTTGTTGAAACCCCTCAGTTGCTTAGAGATATGTGGGGAAACCTAAGCATAGATCAACAAGACCGAGTTAAAGTGGTGTTAGGCAACCTGATTTCACTAATGGAGCATACTGCAGTAGAAGGGATGATAGAAGCAGCAATGCATTACCGGGATGCAGACCGAGCAATTTTTCACTTTAGGAATGTAGAGTTGACACCATTACTGGAGGAATAGGTGGGTTAACTCAATTACCATTTGAAAGTGAAGAAGTCCTGATGCCTAAGAACATTACACCCGAGGAGTTCTTTAAAATGGTAGGGTTTAAGCCCGAAGTATGCACAGACAGTATACGCCAATCAGGAATTTCCCTCTACATTAAATTTGGGTATGGAGAAGCATTTCAAGAATCTGAAGGCTATTTCAACATTGACCAGGAAGATTGGCAATAGCGAAGGGTACTTGCTTTTGTCACCAGCTTTTTAGGGACTGTCGTCCTTTCACAACACAAAGGACGAGTTGATGTTTGCATGGTCTCAATTGCTGATGCCTGACTCAAAGACATTAATAAGAAATACAGTTTGGTACCGATGATTGTTGCAGAGACATACCGAGCTTTAGAAAGATGCAAGAAGGGCGCTGGTTTCTTTGAAGGTTGCAATTTGCTTTTACAAATTTGGCTGATGGAGCATTTGCAAAGGATGGCTAACACAGACAACGCTTTCCATTCCATACCAAAAGAAAACTACATCTTCACTCATACCGCCCGCATGGACAATGCTTTTAAGAAATGGGACCAACCAACAACTGCCAATGGTTAGCACCACATGTTCTGTTAACTGACACCTCAAAACATACAATGGACGTTTGATTACTTTCCCAGCACAATAGTAATCACACGATCTAAAAAAGACTCATTTTTTATCTTGGTGGGCTTTAGAGGAGTTTACCCATACACTCCTTTAAGGGCACTTAGACAAGCAGGGAGAAAGCAGACAATACCTCAAATTGCAGACATTAGAAGTTTCAAAGCAAATATTCTCGAAGGAGTGATCCCGTTCAAAGACAAGATATTAGAACTTTGGAAAGAAAGGCAAAGACTTCGAGACCAATGGACGAGACAGGTTTGACGCTAGCTACGATGAAGACTACCCAGACTGGCTTAGGAAACACATAGCAAGGGCAATTCAACCAAGTGCGACAACAAAAAGGAAAAGAAATGCTGATGAGTTGGAATCTGAGTACAAAAGGTTACGCAAACAACTGGCAAGGGCACAAGGGAAAATAGAAAAGAACCAAAGTTTGGTCGAAACAACGAACGAAGAAAAAGGCAAATGGCGGAGTAAGGCAGAACTCCCGACAAAACGCATAGAGTCCATCGGCGTAGGGGCTAGCGAGGGAATGAGCTCTGTGGCAAACAAAGGAATAGAAGAGAAAGGAAGAAAGGCTTGGAAAATATTGAAGAACTTCACATTTGACATATCTCGGCTGTTAACTGATGCAGACAATATCATCTTCCAAGGATACTCATCAGAGGCAAGCTGGTCCGAGGAAGACTCGTCCGAAGAAGAAGAAGAAGAATCTTCTGGGGATGGATCATCGTGAAATATGTTCACCTGGCCATGATCTAACCTTCCAGCAAAAGTTTTCTTTCTCTTACACTGTTTCAATATTAGCCAATGTAAAAAAAGCCCAATAAACACAATATTATCTTTTAGGCTTCGCATTTTGTTAGCAAACGAAATGATGCATGTTGCACAAAGCGCTTTTCAAAATCATCGTGCGTAAAACGGTCCTTCATATCATAGATTGCATTTCTTATTTGATATATGTGCATTGCATGAATGTGTTTGTTGCTCTAGGTCTCCTAAGGAATATCTCCTCCAAATTCAAATCTCCTACTGAGGCACCTCCTCTCCCTACTCTATGACTAAATCCTACTATCTAAAATCCTTCGATGACCAAACTGTCTCTAACTCACCTATCAAACTCAAAAGTCTATTACCAAAAGGTTAGCTCGAGTTGAATACCAAGGCAAAGGACATGGTTAAGCGAGTGCACTTATCAGGGATTTTCTGAAATAAGGAAGTTTTCGCAGCAGTTCCCATCAACCCTCTCCTATATCTATATTACCTCTGCTGCACTACAAACTAACAATAAGGCTGGCCAGTCTTAAAATATGAGCCTTTTCAAAAGAGAAAGATGAAGTCTCTTTTGTCGCAACCAGTCAAGACCCTACCCTCATATACCATCTAAATATCCCATATACAACAATCAACCAACTCGATCTATATTCCACATCCCAGCATTAAACCAGCAAAATACTCAATCCAACTACTAAATTACACTACCATACCTTCCTAAGGCCTCGCCCTGATGCAAACTAAAGACTAAAAAAGAAACTACACTCCACTAGTCGAATCCCATACTCAATTGTTCAAGATATTGGAAACCGCCTGGCTCATTGTCCCAAGTACCTCAACTATTCCAGCAAGCACTATGAACACGGAGAGAAAAATTGACAAAGCAAGAGAAATGCTGGTCAAACTCAAAGTCACACATGACTCACCTTGAGCCCTTTTGACACCAATATAAAAGGGTTACTTTGTTACACCACCTACAGCACATGACTGTGATCCAAGGCTGATGCGGGGCAAATTGGAGCCAAAGCGCCAACCATCAAGAGCCAAGCTCGAGAGCACAAAGAGTACACGTCAAGGCCTCTGAAGGAGGATTCGAGAATGATTGAAGTCTTGAACGTGAGCGCCATCGAGGGAGGACCAACTACGGACCAAGGAGGAACGCCTAGAGTCCATTTTGAAGCGTATCCACACCTCCTAGGAAGAGGCGGACCGCCTACACAAAGGGGCGGACCGTCTACACCATTGGCCACTCTTTGGATCATCCCATGGGAAGACCGCCTCTGCCTATGGGCGGACCACCCACTGTGCAGTCAAGACAAGAGATCTGAGGACAGGGTGGAGCACCTAGAGGGGTGGGCGGACCGCCTACCCCCTTGACAGCATGACGAGATTTCACTTAGTTTTGTGTGTAATTCTAACTATAGCCCTGCGTGGCCTTATTTGTTTTAAACCACTTTGGGGGGTGTTTTAGACCTTTCATTTAGCATAGGAGAAGACTATGAATGTCTTCCTTAGGTCTTCATTTCATTTAGCCTACTTTGAATGATGAACATGAAACTTGAAATCTTGAGAGCATTTCAATGAAAACCCTTTGTGCGGGCTTGATTTCACTTGGTGGATTCCAAGTTGGACTTCAATCCTTTGTTGATCATTCTATTTGCGAGAGCCGAGTATCTCTCGATGATAGTTGCTTAGGTTTTCCTTGACAATCACCCGAGGCGTATCGAAATAAGTTCTTCGGTGCTACTTAGGTAATTCGTTCGAGCCACGTCTCGCTTTTATCTTTACTTTATCGCTTCCGTATTTTCCGCTACATCAGTTGGTATCAGAGCACGGATCGGGTATTGTTTCTACAAACTCTTGTTCCTTGTTCGTAGTATCTTTATCTTAGTGTTTATGTTCTTGTTCTTGTTTTATTGAAAAAGAAGAAAAAAATTCAAAAACATGAAAATTACAAAAAAATTGCTCGATGTCCTTTGTCGTGATGATTCCTTTGGTGTTAGTTATCGAGGATTTTTTGTTATCGTACTCCCGTTGATTGGGTACCCTCAAAACACGTTTTAAAGCTGTGAATCGAAATCCTGAAAATAAAAAAAACCCCAAAATTGAAAAACCCTAAAATTTGCTCAAAATTTCTTGATTTGGATTTGTTGTGATTGGGTGTTGTTATAAATCATTGGGGCTTGTTTGTAGTTGTTGAAAATACATTGGGGGTACCTTTAGATTGGAAAAACACCTTGAAAACATTGGAAATTGGGTGCCAAAACACCAAGAACACGACTTTCGGAATCTGCTGAAAGGAGCAGTAGGTGGACCGCCCACCGTGGGAGGCGGACCGCCCACTTTGTGGCAAGTTCTATGAAGTTTTTATGCGGACCGCCCCTGTGCAGAGGCGGGGCGCCCCTTTTGTTGAGAATTGCCCATGTAGTTTTCTCGTAGGTTTTCGTATTTTGTTTGCTTCCGTTACTTCCGGCTAGTAGTTTGAGGGTAAAATTCCTACTTGATTAGTACTAGTTCATTGAGCGTATAGGGTTCTCGTGTTTAGAGGAGAGTAGAAGTCAAAGAGGACTCGTATTATATTGTTTGCTTCAAGTGCTCACCTAAATAGCCTAGCGTTCATCGAGTCCTATCAATTCCACTCTTCCCGGAGAGTATTTGGTTCTTATGAACTTGAATGGTTATTGAGGAGGTTGTTCAACTACGAGGAAACCTTTGGAATCACCACTAAACGAGTGTACCCGAGTGACACTTAAAGTGAGGGAGGGGGTGAGGTTTTTATTCTAACCTCTTTCTTGTCTTTGATTTATGTAGGTACATGGCCGGAGACGTTGACGAGACCATTAAGGTCCCGGTAAGCACTTTGGCCTACCTCTTGGCCGAGGTAATATCTATTAGCCAAAGGCTTGAGAACCTTGAAGGAGAATGGACCCCGAGTGTCTAAAAGTGTACCGAAGGAGGTACTAGTGATGAAGTGTTGGGCATTCCCCACGACTTGGGCATTCCCCAAGGTGATGGTGGACAAGATGATGAGCTTAAAATGACACTTGTGGTACGGAGGAGTTTGGGTGCCATGAGTCTTGAGGAGGAAGAGAACACGCAAAGGGAGAATCTCTTCCATGCTAGGTGTCGTGTGATGGGGCAAGTGTCCTCAATGATCATTGATTCGGGAAGTTATGCTAACATAGTAAGCAAAACCTTGATTTCCCAATTGAAATTTCCTACTATAAAACATCCACATCACTACCGTTTACAATGGTTGAGTGAGTGTGGAGAGTTGAGGGTGGTGAAGCGAGTCTTGATTGAGTTTAGAATTGAAAATTATCGAGATAAGATGATGTTCGATGTAGTACCTATGCAAGCTTGCCATCTATTATTTGGAAGGCCATGGCAATATGATCGGAGCGTAGTGCATGATGGTCGAACCAACTCTTACACGATTTTGCATAGTTCCAGAAAAGTATGTACTCAAGCCCTTGACGCTGAGGCAAGTAAGTAATGACTATAGGATTATGAGGGAGTTGAGGGAAGCGGCTAAAGCCAAGTCACCTACGGTACTTCAGCCCGAAACCAACAATCTTATGGTCATGTCCTTGCAAATTGGAAGTGAAAGTCACTCTACTCCAAATGAAGACGATCTTGAGTCTCATTCCCTTATACTTGAACATGAGAGACAAAAGAAAGAGAGGAGTGAGGGAGTGACCGGCGACAATCTTAGAGAGGAAAAAGGAGATGAAGTGAGGAGTGATATGAGTGGATTGTCACCCGAATCTATACTTTGCCTTGAGAAAAAAAATGAGAGAAAGGAGAGGAGAGGAAATACAAAATGAGAGTGAGGACACCCTTTGTTCTAACCATGTTTTATCTTTTTCTTCTTCTTCTACTTGTTTTGGCTTATGTGTAGGTGCTTTTGGAGGCAAGCTAGTGGAGCCTCAACCATTTTGTAAGGAAGGAAAGCAAGGCGATGAAGATCCTAATTGTGAGCTTCATGAAGAGGAAGTTGAACTTGATACTTCACGTGCTATGAGTGCTCAAGGAAGCAACTCAAGTGTAAGTGTTCCTACGCCTTTTCATGAACATATTTATTCCTTGCCTTGTGATAACTCAATGCTAGTTGGTACTTGTGTGGCATTTAGTGAATTTTCAACTAGCATAGAGTCGACTAGTCAACTTGTGTATGCATGTGAACCGCTAGATGAGAGGATTGATAGGCCACATCATGATGTGAGCCCGATATTTAAAGAACCTCTCTTTAGTGTCGAAGTGAAAGCTGACTATACTTGTGATCCTTGTTATGACACACCACCAATTTTTGATAAAGGGGAAGATGAGATGTGTGACCACACCCTTCTTGATATAATTGCCTTTGGTGGACCTATGTGTTTTAGTGAGGATGATAGTGACCTTGAGGAGTCCAAAATACATGAAATGGACAAGGTTATCTATGATGACTCCTCAAGTGTGGGTGATGAACTTAGTTTTGATACTCCACCTATGTTTAAAAATGAATTTGAGATGTCTACTTTTACTAATCCTTTGTTTGAGGGCACCTTTATTTATGGAGGTGATTTTTATCGGACTAGAGTTGAGAATGATCTAGAACCTCCGTGGTGTAAAGGGTTTGAACCCATAGACAACTCCTTGTTTGAGACTTTGAGTGAAGTGGGTGATTCTTCTTTTGACCCTACTCTTGATTGCTGGGTTTATGAAGAGGAAGAAGCCATTATCAATACATTTCTTAAGAACTTGTCTTGTGAGGAGGGTTGTCTAGATGATAAATTTGGAGGTGAAGAGGTATCTCTAGGTGTGAATATGAGTGCTTTTAAGAAGGGGAGTGGAGTATTCAATGTTAGTTGTGAATTGAACTATTTGACTTGCTCCATTTCATGTGTTGATCACCCCTTGAGTATTAAGCATGCCAAAACCGTTGTGCCACAATGTGGTGAAAATGCATTGAAGGCTTGGTAGGTTGGATATAGGCTTGGAGGTCGTAGGGAATTTGATTGCTACATGTCAGTTGTCCTTGATCTCTTTGTTTTTTGTGATTGTGAGTTCTTGATCTTGTTGAGCCAAGACTTTATTGTTTCCTTTGGGAACATACGCATTTCAATTTGTAATGATGCTTGGCTCTATCACAAGAATGTGTTTTCCACACCATTTGCACTCATTCTTGTTAAGCTAACCTACTTGTGAAGTAGGAAACTTTTGTTGTGCTTGTCTTTGATTGTAGGACTTGATGGTTTGATTTCTAGGACGAAATCCTTTCAAGAAGGGGAGAATGATACGGGGCAAATTGGAGCCAAAGCGCCAACCATCAAGAGCCAAGCTCGACAGCACAAAGAGTACACGTCAAGGCCTCCGGAGGAGGATTCGCGAGTGATTTGAAGTCATGAATATGAGCTCCACCGAGGGAGGACCAACTACGGACCAAGGAGGAACGCCTAGAGTCCATGTTGAAGCGTATCCACACCTCCTAGGAAGAGGCGGACCGCCTACACCATTGGCCACTCTTTGGATCTCCCCATGGGCGGACTGCCTCTGCCTATGGGCGGACCGCCCACTGTGCCGTCAAGACAAGAGAGCTGAGGACAGGGAGGAGTGCCTAGAGGGGTGGGCAGACCGCCTACCCCCTGTCATGACCCAAACTAGGGCCGCGATGGATGACCAACACTAAATGTAGATCATCGCTTAACCTACTAATAATCTATGAACTATAGAGATGAGCTGGCAACCTGGTTACGAATACATACATATTTACTGAAAACATAAAGTCTGGAAAGATGACAAGGCTATCACATGCTAACATACATAGCATACTGACTGCACCACACATGGACATATCTACAGGCCTCTAAGAGTGATGAATTGAATATACAAAGGACGGGACAAGGCCCCGCCATACCCAAAATGGCTGGCTGTACACATACCAAAAAGTAAGTAACTCTGGGAGTAAGTGGAGTGACTCAAATAGCTGATAGATGGCCTACTAACATGGTCCAAGCATTGAACTATCTGCACTTGCGCGGCATGAAACACAGTGCCCCAGAAAAGGGAGTGAGTAAGATGTGTACCAAGTATGTAAGGCATGAGCATATAATTTATCACAGCTGACTGAAACTGTAAGGCTGGAATATAAATATGTAAATATGAGCTGGATCATAGCAATATAGCTGGAAATCTGAAAAACGTACTAAACATGATCTGAATATAAACTGAAGTCTAGCTGAATCTGAAACTGAAGACTGAGCTGAACTATACTGATAAATAATTGTAATATGACTGATAACTGGTAACTAGAAACTGGAACTGATAACTTTCAATGATCTTGACGCTAAGAACTGGTGGCTGATAACTGAGAACTGATAACTGGTACTGAGCTAAAGCTGAACTGTTATCTGAACTGGTACCTGTCTGGTGTTATGGGCTATATTCCCCCAAATCAGGTAACTGAACATCTAAACTAGTACTTGTCTGGTGTTATGGGATGTATCCCCCCAAATCAGGTAACTGAAAACCTGAACTAGCCTCATGTATAATCATGCAGTGCACACTGTGGCTATATACGCGTATATAACAAACCTTGTGGGTGTTATGGGCTATATCCCCCCCAGCTAGTAATATCTAGTCTCTCTGATCAGAGTGTGTGAATGAAACTCGGTCACACTAGGTGTTTCAACTCCCGCCTGAACCAGAGGGGCTGTGTCCCCCAGACGGGTAGTATCACATGCGACCGGACTGTGTGTCCAATGTCCAGCCTCTATGGGACTCCAAATCACACAGAACATGATCGCAATATAAGCATAAGCATGTATAAGGCATAACACATGTGACAACAATAGATATGGACTCAAAGGAATGATAAGAAAACTCAGGATAGAACTATAGACACAACCTAGAACTCAGAATATGTCCAACTCTTTGAATTTCTATAAAATTTCGGCAGAGTTTCCCGTGAAACTGGATAATCCGCAAAAACAGAACCAGCACTATACTATACACGGGAATGGATACCCAGATAAGCTAATAACATGAACATGTTAAACAGATAACAAGATGAGACGACTGGATGACATAACAAATCCGCAGATAGAATGTCTGTACAGCACCACTGTCCTTCCTTTCGACCTAATTCTCAGAGTGTAGATCAAAGTTATAGACTTCATAGTCTTCATAAAAGTTGTAGATATATGTCTTAGGATTATGGGGATTCCTAAATCATCTAAATATCGGTTTTTTACAAGGAGTTATGATCAATATACTAACAGTTGTCCAAAGATCAAAATGATTTTCCAGATTTTAAAATATTTTGTCTTGCTGATTCGGACGTCTTTCACCTTGGATTTTAGTACCAAATTAAGTATATAAAAGGTTTCCTTGATACCATACAAGTTTCTCACACTGAGTTTAGAACTAAGAAAAGCTTCAAAAGCTAAAAGATACATGCCTTGCCAAAAAAAAGGTTTAGTCTTACATACCTTTGATGTTTCTTGCTTCTAACCTTGTTACCCTTGAATTCAACACCTTCTAAAGCTTAAAAAAGCTATAATATAGCATTTAGGTACTTTACTTAGCCATGACATAATTCTAAAATTCAAGCTATAGACAAAATTGAGGGTAGCATAACGTTACCTTAATCGCGTAGAGCGTTTTGACTCAATCCGTCTTCAATTTCGAGTTACGATTGGCGTCCTTCCTTCAAAATCATAAAAGTGGCTTAAAACTTCATGGGAGCACTTTTTCGATCGTGTATGTTCTGGAAATAACGAAAAAGAAGACATGTTTTCCTTTTATACTCGAAACATTTTAGTTCTACCCCTCTTTTGCGCTTATGTCCCTTTCTCTAGCCTGACTTCTGATACTCATATCTTTTTATCTATACATTGTATGAAACAACCATCAAAAGTTTTGGAAACTATACTCCAAGACCTTTAATTTGGTATATGATATGTCCCCAAAACACCTCATATAACACACAGAATTAATTTCTGAAAAAGCTTCGTTACAAGGCAATTCCTTAGTCGGTTTTTCCGCAACTTAAATCCGATTTTTTCCAAACTTTATATTCAATATATAAACATCATATATGATTATATTATGAATTGAAACTCATTTAAATCATTCTTAACAAGTCATTAGTGTTGACACCCAATTTTATCCCGGATTTTAATTAAAAGTATAATAATTTTAAAATTAAGTTCAATTTTGAAGATTGCAAATAAATAGCTAATTTTAAAGGGAAATGACCAAAATCGCAAGTCATCCCTTCATTTGCAGCGTATTATATAATTATTTGTTTAATTTAATAGAAGGCTAAATTCGTTCGTTCTTTCAAAATCAGCTTACCGTTGCAAACCCATATACACACACGCCTATAATTCTCATTTTCGGCCCATTCCCACAAGACCCATTATTGATTTCCCTCACATTAACCCTACACCCATTTTTTTTAGACACTAGTCGTGCCCCTCTCACTATGATCTTCCTTAACTATTATTCATCATCTTCATTAAGAGAAAAATCAGATCTCTCTCACACCCATTTTCTTTTAAGCTATCAGCCCCTCATCTTCTCATTAACAAAAAAAAATCCTCTACCACACAAACACAAAAGAGCAGAGCAGATCAGAAAAGGGAGTTAGGAAGATGGGTCGATGTTGTTAAAATCACCACTCTCACACACACACACACACGGGCAATAAAAACAGAAGAAAGGGGTATGGAAATGAAAGTGGGGGATGCAGCGGCGCCGCTGTTTCCCGGCTGGTGTTGCTCCTCTTTCTCATTCGATAGTGTTTTGTTTGCTTTGCTATGTGATCTACTTGGATTACCCATTTACACCATGGATCAGTCCATGTTTCTGTTCGTGTGAACCCTGTGCTTGAACTGTCGTTGTTACTTTTCTCACCGGAAATAATGGTGGAACTGTTTGTCACTGAATCTGGCCGGAAAATCTGTCGTTTCGTTCTTTGATCTGTGTGCCTATTTCTGAATTGGAAATAAAGAACAATACGGAGTCGCAGCGACGCCGCTTCGGCTTGGCAGTCGCTCCTCCGTCTGTGCTCGATGCGTTGTCCTGCTCGTTGTTTTCATCTCGCCGGAATTTCCACCGGCGATGTCACACCACTTTGACTGACCACACTTGTTGTTTTAACCTCTTTGGATACTTTACTGTTTGTTTTACAGGGACTGATTGCATTTCTATTGACGTCGTGGATTAATTCCCACCGCCGTGTTGAGATTCTGGCCGGCTATGACAGTGTTGCCTGGGTCTTCGATTTACCTCTGTTTCAACTTGCATATGTTTTGGTTCTTTGTTATTTTTTGGCTGATCCCTTTGTTTTTACAGATTTTGTGCACGAAACTATGCTTCGTCTATGGGTTCCTTATGTGTATCTGATTAATCTATGCTGGTGTTGACTGAATTTTTTGAGTACATGGACCCTAATCTGGACAGTCATTGTGGCAAAATGGACTATGAAAATTACTAGTTTTGAGGCATATGGACTGATATGAACACGATGCTACATTGCCAATGAAAAAATACATATACACGTATTGAGGCCTACACAAGGAATTGACGGATTTTGAACATGATACTACACTTGAGCCGTCCCGCTCCCATGTCCCTAAATCAAAAGGCGATGATGAATGCATTTTAATGCAAAGCGAGTTGAATAGAGTAGTGAGTTTGGTGCTTTGGCATGGCAACACGGCCCGGGCTCCGTGTTTTCAACCGTACCAAATCCCGAGCCTCTATTCGACGCGCCATACAAACCTGAGCCTAAATTTTGCAAATCAAACCCCCTTTTATTATATATATATATATATATATATATATATATATATATATATATATATATATATATATATATATATATATATTTATTATATCATTATTATTATTACTTTATTATTTTATTAATTATTACACTTTATTATTGTACTAATCCAGTTTAATTCTCATTCTATTGCGAGGTACATCTTTGCACGAATAACTCGGGAACGCTTTTGGCTAATTCACAAATGGGGATAGTCCGTTGCATTGGAGTCGTTTGGATTGAATTCGGACTTGAGCACTCAGAAATAAGACTTAGAAATTTTAGAAAAACCAAGGCTCCCGCGAGTTGATCATTTCTCGGGTTTTATCTTTAAACTTTGCCTTTCTTTCCTTAGAGATATTTATGCAAATAAATGTGTAGAATATTTATTTATCAATAAGATTTGATTGTTTGTATATTGCTTTACTTTATGTTCGTTGCCTTTTATTTTTGAAGTTGTTATTTAATTTATTGCAAATTGAGGCCAATTAGCAAAATGCGTGCAAATTAAAGTATTTTTCATAAACAAGTTTTATTTCAATTAATTATTTTAGATAAATTTTCTAGAAAAGCATATTTTACAAATATTTTGGAAACTTGTCGGATTAACCGTATTTTACGGAATTTCAGAAGTGCCTTAAAAACCTTCTTCCGAAATTAATAAAACCTCTTACCTTTAGAATCTCTGAAAGAAAGACCGTCTTTTTTTTTTATATATAAAAATGGAGTTTTGCACGCATTTGCTAATTTGGTTCCCTGTTTTCCTTAAATTGGGTGGCGACTCCAAAAACTCTAAAAGAGTTAGCCCATCCTGTCGATATTCCGAAATTTATCCCTTTCGGGGTAATTTTGGGATTCAACAGCATAGCGACTCCGCTGGTGAGCAATAAAGGTTTTGACCATAAAGGTTTCCAATTGTTTGCAACTAGCATGCCTAATTTATTTGTTTTTTTTTTTTATCTGTTTGTTTGGTTTGCCTTATAAAGCATGTATTGTATTAATTTGTGCATAATCTGCATTCCGTTCATATTTCCTTCCTCATGGAGCCTGTCAATTCTCTTTCACCTCCTCGATTTCATCACGGGGTACCCGCTTGACGGGTAGTTATGCAGGAAGGGCATTGCCCTTACATCACTCTTTGAAACTTCTTTCGTGTCACCAAAAGTTAGTTCGGGATATTGAGATTGCCTGGTTTTGTCATGCCCAGTTCTACTGCGTTGTGAGGCCAGGTCTATCCCGCATAGGTCGATTCAGCCTTAACCGTTAGCCCACTCTTAGAAGGAGATTAGGTCATGCATGCATATACACCTTAGTTTGGGGGAAAGTTCGGCAGATTTGGTTGGTTTGTGTTTTGGAGATGGCTTGGTGTAGTGAGATCTAAGAGGCGAAGCCCCTGGTGTCTTTAAAAGGATCAGTGGGGTCCCTCTCATGAATGGCTTTGCGTGTGTGCAGGCCTATATTGATTATCCAGCTGCAACTTTGTAAAAATTGAAGTATGCTTGTCGCATACTAGGAGAGCGAAGCCC
This sequence comes from Petunia secreta, assembly GCA_029990175.1. Taxonomy (NCBI): domain Eukaryota; kingdom Viridiplantae; phylum Streptophyta; class Magnoliopsida; order Solanales; family Solanaceae; genus Petunia; species Petunia secreta. The sequence goes on from JARKIP010000053.1 coordinate 6,096,804, forward strand.
CTGTATCTTTGAATGACCAGTGGGGTCCCTCCTTGAAGACCAGTGCGGTCTTGGCTGCCTAGGAAACTGAGAGACTTGATTAAAGCCAAGGAACAGTGAGGAGCCCTATGAACAAGGTCTGTGAGCCTTGCAAAACCTAGGAAGCTGAGAGGTTTGTCTAAAGCCGAGGACCAGTGAGGTTTTATTTTGAAAGGCCAATTGGCGCCTTTCGTGATTTGCAGTCTGGTATTGGGGAGGCAGTTGGAAATTTCTCCCTGGATGTTGTAAAGCAATTGGGAGTTGTGCTTGGAGGAGTGTGGATGTTTGCAAAAGCTATGGAGGACTGTTTCGGGTTTTAGGCATTTGGGTTTAGAATTTTGTGTAGATGATGTGGAGAGCATGAGCTGTGTTAAAATGTTAATTGCCTGCCTTGCTTTATTTGCTCAAAATGCGTTAAATACTAGGTGTTGCTTGCTTGTATGCAATCCTATGAATGACATGCAAACTATCTTAGTTACCCTTTGTGCAGTTTTTTTTGTTTTGTTTATTTCCCGCAAATGTTGGATTCATGAAGTGCCTGACCATCCACCATGCAAGGGTTTCGAAATATGATTGATGGTAGAGGCTCTAGTTCGCGAACGATGCAGCACCAGAAGCTAATGGCATTGCTAGAAAGAACTTGGCAATTGAACTTAGTAGCATTATTTTCAATTATAATTCAGTTTGAGGCCCTGAATTGCATTGTACTTTAAAGCTTACGTTTATCTGAATCAACTCATTTTGAATTTATGAAAGTTGAAATAAAATTCATCGCATTCTTATTATGTTATTTACGCTTGCATTTGTTTCCATTGCAAAATTAATAAACCTGTCAAAGCTTTACTTGTAACGTATGGCAAAACAACTGAACAATTTAAACCGACGCACTGAGAGTTATTGTCTGCGCTCTTTGGATATCGCACTATCTGTTAGAACCTCAACTGGGGCAACTTTTATTTGTTGGTGTATGGTGTTGAAGCAGTGGTGCAGAACTACGCACGGTCTGATTCCCAAGGAGGGATACGTAGGCTCCCCCATCGGGCTCGACCCTTTAGCATTTAAAATTTCATTTTCTCCCTAAGAAGGGACAACTGGGGCAATTTTGCAAGATAATTTGAAGATCTGAAAGATAACAACTGGGACAATTTTTGCAAAGCGAGTTGAAGATGCGAAAGATAATAACTGGGGCAGAATTTTGCAAAAAGCGGCGTTGGTTATTAAGGATGAGTTGACAAGAATTCTGTAATTGGTTAAGCAAACGGTGCAAAGTCTAAGCCAAAGGACGTTCAGTTTGTTTTAAAATATATTACAAGTTTAAGTCGAGACAAAATTTTCAAAATGCATCTTTGACTTCATTTGCATCCACATAAAAATATTTTATCTTGCCTCTATTTTTCAAAGTCTATGCTATTTGAGTTCATGAGCGAAGTTTCTGAAAGCAATTTGCAAATCCAAGTCCAATGAAGACGAGGAAGCAGCAGAAGCAGCAAGATCAGGATGAAGTCTGTACAAATCAAATGCTTCCTCCTCCTTCCCCAAAGCTAACATTTTTTCTTTGAGAGCAGGAACATGAAAGCTTGCAATGAAAGGATCATTCACATTATGGATGAAAAATTTATTGAACGCGCATCCAAAGTTGCCTTGCAAATTGCGTCGCCTTGCCCTTTTCACGACTTAAAGCATTATGCTTTGTCACGAGTTATTGCCGAACGGGCGGCATTTCTACCTCTATGACTTTCATTCCTAATGTTCGACAAAGCCGAGGCTTGTTTTGTGTTTTCAAAACTAAGCCAAATAGGGCATCGCTTTGTTTCAGGTTGACCACCAGGCGGGGCTTCTCTCTTGTTGGACTTTCACGCCTGTTGATTTGCTAAATCGCTTTGGCGTTGCTTTACATTTCACGCTAAATTGCTTTGCACTTGCTTTCAATTATGCATTTGCACTTGCTTTATATTATGACTTGCTTTACTTTTAGTTTAACAGGTCAGTCCCGAGACCCTCCTTGCTTTGTGCCGGACCGGTTCGCCAGCTGATTTGTAGATAATCAATTCCAAGACCCTCCTTGCTGCGTGCCCGACCGGCTTGCCAATTGATTTGTCAAGATGTTCAAATTACCTTGCACTTGCTTTCAATTATGCCTTTGCACTTGCTTTATATTATGAACCGCTTTACTTTTAGCTTAGCAGGTTAACAGGTCAGTCCCGAGACCCTCCTTGCTTCGTGCCGGACCGGTTCGCCAGCTGATTTGTTCGACGATGCTTGAAAGATTTAACCCTTAGCATCTAGAGTTGGAGGGATACTTCTCCGCTTAGAATACAATCACATAACTAATTAGGGATAAGGATTTTCAAGCTACCCTTCCTTAGTCCACTCGACTAAGGAAGACTTAGTTGCAACATAAGCAGAACGAAACTCGGACTTGAGCTACCAGAATACACTTTTGAGTTTCCAATGAACTACAACTCTCAAGTTCACGACTTCGAAGCCTTCACCACAAACACTACTGCTTGATGGCTTTAATTCATGAGTCGGATGATGCTCTCCATTACCCTTAGCAGCCTCGAGGCGCAAGTAACATGCTTACCTAGCTATATTGACACACATCCCAGCCCATTATAGGAAACATCACAAGCGGCTACGAATTCACCTAAGCTTATTAGTTCCAGAAGACAGAAGGATAAGACTAGACTGAGGTAGCAATAATTAGAGCTTCTGGAAGCTCACTTTTCATTTGCTTGGCTACCAGAGCTAGACTGCCTTTTAAGTCAAGCTAGCCAGAGAATTGCAATAAAAGAAATAGACATTGATTGAACTCATGGCACAACATTCACGCCAACCCAACTTTCTAATAAGAATGAAGCTCCAACAATTCACAAGAGGACCTATCGGAAACCCTTTTTTTATAATAAAGACAAGCTCCTAAAATAAGATGATCATACTAATACCTCAAACCAAGGCGAGATACACAAATCAGAATTTGATCATAAATTGCTTTATGCAGGAAGGAAAAATAATACCGCCAAGTATGGCAAGTGAAAATTCCATCTATCCTTCGACATTGAACCCCAAAGAAAAAATAACCCAGACACAACAACAAGTCGTGATAATGCTTTTGGTTGATTCGCACGACAAGTGATAATCCTAGTCGTGATAAGATTTAATGGCATAATTAGAGCATTGGTATGCAATGTGAGATTTAGTTTGGTATCTTTTATGAGTGTAGGACGTTACGCTGAGAGCTAGTTCAACATGAGATGACTGAGTCATCTCAGCGCAACGTGGAAGAGTATGTATGATGACTAGCTTATGGCTTGCCACATTCATGTGAGATATTATGAAAGACGTTCAGTCAAGGACTCGACACAGTGTAAGCCTCACTATAAGGGTCTTGCAACAGTCCTTACAATATAAGACTCGCAGTAAGGTATCCAGACTACATAAAATGTTCCAATTCAGAATTTTGGAAAAAATCATGATTCCTTGCAACTTGAGAGTCTAGAGAAAACCTAGGATTTTATTAAACACCAAAAGGTAAGATTTTCGTCAAATTTTTTGTTAATTCAGATTAATTAACACTAGATTAATGCCATTTAATTATTTAAGTTTCTAGAATTCTCTACTTGTAAGAATAGCCAAACGACCCAGAAGCTAAGATTTTGAGAAATTATCGTTCAAGGTGAATACCTATGCTCTACGCTATTAGATTGAGATATGGAGTACATTATCGTTATTTAATACCAAAGTGGTATGGATTATTGATGGGAATAAGAATAGCCAAGAAAAGCTAGAAAAGAAAGAATTGGCCAGCTAGTTGGCTTGGTTAATGGGTTTTGTTACTTAAATTTATTGAATTTGAGACGTTGATTTCACAGGCTAGTCGTGGAGGTTAGGTTGAACAATTGGTGGAGATAAGTAATGACAACTATTCCAATTGATGAAATTATGCATATAGGGAGTTCGACACATTGCTTGGTTGAATATTATAGACTTAAATGCTTTAGGGTGCAAGCTAGTCCTTGAGCTTTTTATAATTTACAAATGTGTAGTTGTAATTTAAAAGAAAATTTACAAAGAGAATTGATCTATGTGCTTAACTAATTTTCCTAGATTCAAGAAAAGACATTTAACATCATATAACTTGATTTGATTGCTTGTTTGTATGAAATGACTTGTATTTGTTTAGATGGAACTCAGATTCAGATGATGCAATTATATTTAGCTTGGGAGAAGTAGCCAACCTCCCCAAGCATGAGCGTAATAGAGGTCACGACCAACTACCCCACGCTTGCAAGTGCTAACATGTAGTATTATTTTATCTTGGAAGAAGTGGTTAACCTCCCCAAATATGAGTTCCAACAGGGCTAGGTTCACTTCCAAGTACCATTGTTTTTTTTAAAAATAAAATAAAATCATCAAACTAACTAACTTTAGCTAAGAAGTCAGCTTCAGATCAATCACGGCTTAGAAATTTAATTTAAAGTTTAATAAATAAATTATTTATATTATTTGTTGCATTTAGTTACACTTATTTAGTAGTGTAGTCTTGTTTCTCCACTTAGGGAGTTGTCTATGAGACTTACTGGATATTCTTGGAGATATTTAGCTCGGTTAAATCTGCTTACTTTTATGTGGGAGATGTTGAAGTTGTAGGGAAAGAGGCTCAGAACTGGTAGTAGGTATTCAGTATCCAGTTGGTGAGCTTCGTCATTTCTTTCAAGCGGATGACAAATTCTCCTTTTATTACTTTATGTGTTTAGGTTCTATTAATTATTCTGGGGAATGCCTCACCGACTTAAGTATTCAGATTTATTATAGAGACTCATGACTCGTTGGTGGATCCAATTTGCCCATAATTTATAATGAAGCTTGCTTAGTTTACAATGCTATTCATATTAAGATTCGTCCAATATTAAGCTTCTTTCTTTTTTTTTTTTTTTTTTTTTTTTTTTTTTTGTGTAATGCTTGCATATAATTTTGAGCACATTAAGCCAGTCAATACGACGTTCACTTAACGGTAGGTTAGATTGGGTGACAATTACTACTCACCGCAGTTTAGGGGTGTGACAAATATAGTTTTATTCAGTTCTACTGAAATCAAGAATTTCCACTTATGATTTTAGTTCGAGATTATAAATAATATTCGATTAGTGATCAAACAATTAAACAAATATACTACTACTCTATAAGTGAGAAGCCCCGTAAGTTGTAAAGTCAAAAGACCATATTAGCATGTTAGTCAAATATTTCTCCAAGTATTGTTGTGTACAAGAAAGTAAATATACACTCAAATAAATAATATATAAAATATAAGTTTAAATTATAAAACATGCATCAAACGGATTGATACAAAAAAATCTGGAGAACGTAAAGTGTTGCATTTAGTAATCCAATTTAGGATTAAATCATTTAACTAATTTAATAGTACAAATCAGCTTCATCTACGAAATGCTCATAAATTATCTCAACTGAGGGAGGAAACCATTAAAACATCAAATACTTTGGTGAATTCTCATCAATTCTTCTTTTATTAAGTAGACTTTTACCTCCCGTAAGTTAAATTTATTGTAAATTTGGATTATATGTTCAGCTCTTGCAACACACAAATTTGCTTTGCAAATATCAACTCTGGTAATTCATTCCTTGATTTTTTTTAAAAAAATTTTATATGAGCATTCCTGAAACTATGTATTTGGTATGTTATTATCTCTACCTATATATAAGCAGGAGATGGGTAGGACGAACACAGCTGCAAAAAGTGGTACGATGTGCTGGCCTGATAAGACCAACGAACTTTTAATTACAATTTAACCCCTCATTCTTTCATCTAATTTCCTTTGTATCCTTTCCTTGCTTACACTTGTCAACTAGAAATCATAATTGTGGGAGACCACTGGCGCCACCTCATTATGACCTTTACTATCCATTTTTTCTGCTACTTCAGTCTTATCAATTCACTCATTTCCCAACAACCTTGTTCCTCCAAAATTTATTTACTTTTCCTCACCTGCACATATTTGCATAGTTTCAATTTTTAGAACAATTTGAGTGGACATTTGCAGATCAGAATTTGTTCTTTCTCATTCTTATTTTGTTCGATAATTCCTGTCCTGTTGGTCTCTTTGAATCTTCAAGATTCGGGCTTACTCTGGTGAGTATTTGTTAGGTTTTATTTTCGTTCTTTCTTTAAAGTAATTCCTAATCAGTATTTGGTATGTGTATATATAATTTTCCTATTTTTTAATTTCTTGCTTGATTTTCTTACATGCATGTTAGCATTGTACCTGATTTCCTCATGCATTATGAGTTATGACTCTTTGATGAATTTTGGCTTTGTTATCTACTTATTATTGCAGCACTAGACCGTCTCACGGAAACTTGAGGTCTGAAAAATGACTGAAATATTGAAGTGTAATGTCTATCCCTGGTGTTGGGGCATTTGTTATTGATATTCCATCTTTTTGTTTTATTTTAGTTAACAAAGAAACCTTGGGTATTGTTCTATTATATTGCTTATTCTTACGTTTGTTGTTTGATATGTCGTTTTTCTTTGAATCAAGAAGTAGCAAGACTACAAGAATGATAATTGTGCACCCTCTTTTATTCTCTTAAATCTAAAGAAATCGCAGATAATTACAAAGTTTTTTACAAAATTTGGAACCATTCGAAAGACACTCATCAGCTTTTTCAATCGATTTCTCTTTTCCGGTATGCAATTCTTTTTCCTTTCCATTCTTTCTTTTGAGAATGCTATAAACTTGAATGTATTTTTGTTTCTTATGTATTGGACGCTAAAGATACACTAATTTGCCTAAGAAAAATATTTCTACCTCTGTTTCATTTAAAGTGGCGAAGTGATGAACTTTGTTTCTAGGACACCACGTGTACTACACTCAACATACAAACGAGCTTGGTCAGCTTAAGCATTAACAAAAGCAAAATTCTAGGCTATTCTATGCATACTCTAGACTCTAGAGAACTCCGACTCTTCAGGTATAATATCCCTCCATTTTTTGCACATAATTTCTCTTTGGTGTGTATGATTGTTTTTCAATTTTCGTTTTACTTTTATTGAACCTGTTTTAGTTTTTGCACAATTCTGGGATTTTTTTGTTTCTATGAATTTTCATGTGTCAAATTTTGTTTACCCTTGTCACGTTCTGTACTTATTTATATTCAAAAGAATTATCTCCCAATGAGAGAAAAAGAAAGCTAAATGCACAAACTAAGAACTGGAATACATCCCTTACTTCATATACACCTTTCAGGAACAGAGAGAGGTACTAAAGGAATAAGGATAGCAAAGGTTATTAATCAAATTACAGTTTTTGATATTCACAGAGACTTTGATTTCGGAATTAAATAAGAAGAAAACAAATCTTAATTTATTTGCTGTGTAGTCTATTTAATCCTTCCACATATTAAGCTTAGAAGTGCTGCAATCTTTACTATGCAAAGGTGATTTAGTTAACTCAATGATGTCCACTCTTTTAAATGTGAGTACTTTGTTTAGCGATTATCTCATGTAATTTTCTTCATCAACAATTTATTTGCTGGTTATCACAGATTGCTGAGAATATGTTAGTTTCTTCTTCTTTTGGTGAGTATATGTCAGGCTTTACGTTATTTTCGGTAGTTTATTTGTGAATTTTCTACATGCATGTCAATATATTGGTCTGAATTTCCCATTCACCCTTAGTACATCAGCTGTAAATATTCTTTCGCCCTGTGTAGATTTTGCCTCTCCTCACTTTTATCAAGTGAGTCCGTCCTCATAGATGAGTGACTATTCTACTGGTCATATTTGCGATATCTTTAATGATAATATTTGACCTGTTGGAATTTAGGAGAAACAATAAGTATTTCATAAGCGAATAAAAGAGTCATATAGTAATGGATTTATGGAGGAATCCAGAAATTGGACTGTTGTGGATGGTCAATTATTGCTGGAAAATGCTTGGTGCGACATTTGTTGCTGTTTTGTCTGCATTTGGACAATACTAATGAATTGAAAAATGAATGCCGACTCTATGTTGTGAATTCGTGAACAGATTGAGTGCATGTTATGTCTGTTTCCTATAAACCAAGCCAAGCCATAATTATCTCTTTTAGTGAAATTGAACAAGGACCACGTTTTGGTAAATTCTAACATTACATTTTTCGGGTAATTCTCACTTTGCAAGCCCATTGACAAGTCACACTTTGAGGGTAAAGGTCTCCTACCAAAAACGACTCCATCCCTATGGCTTAAACCGAGATCTCTGGCTAAGGATAAAGGGTATTCACCACACTACCAGGGCCTTTGATATTCCAATGTTTCATTAGAACCTACTTCATTTTGCTCACTCTTCTTACCTGATAAGTCTCAGCAATAATTTTATTTTTCTTACTTAGTTGCTAATCTTTTCTTAAATATTCTTCTTCAAGTATTGATTGCGTCTCAACATCTGGAAATACGGTAAAAATTTTGTTTTTTTTTTTTCTATTTTAAAGTTCATATAAGAAAATCCAACAATGTGGTAGGAAGATCTGAAGTATGGAACTGGGGTTTGATTTATGCTTTCGGAATAGCAGTTTGTTCTTCAAATTGTTAGCATTAGTTCTTTGATAGTCTCTGAACTTCCTCTTTGATGTCGACATGTAATTCCATAGAGCAATCAAAAGTCCCACATGCTTTGAAGTGTAGACATCTCCTGCTGGACAGCTTTTCATTGTTGACAGGCGAATCTTATATGGCAGGAAAACCACAAGATAAAGGTATCCTTAGCTATCACCATTATACTAACCAAAGGTTAGTACCTTCATCTGCATCCAGACCACTGATAAATTCTTCTACTAGAGTTGTACCGAATAACAATGGGCTGGGTTCCAAGTATCAGAACAAGATGAAACATTATGAACCCTTTATACCTCTTTCCTACCCATCATTATGAACCCTTTATCAATTATAGTTGCTTCATATTGATTCAATTTTCTTTATCGACCTCCAGCAAGGTTAATTTCTCAATCAAATGCTTGCTTACTCTTGCTCTTCGTAACTGCAGGATGCCGGATATGGTGGGACATCCTTTCTATGTTATATTGTATTCACGCTGTCAGTTTGCGGTTTGTTTTTAAAAGCTTGGATTGAGGCTTCAGGATCATTATCCAATGTTGTGGTTCAGCAGTTGAAGGTATGATCTTCATTCAGCTCCATGCCTTTATATCAACTTGTTATGGTTAACATAAAGATAATCCTGAATTTGAGACTGAATGAAGAATATTGTTTGTTTCTCTTACATCAGAGCACCTGTATACTTTTCTCAAGTGTTTGAATTAGTTAATAATATACATGTGTTAACATGTGGAACTTACATGGATGGACGTCGACTTTTCATTAATTCAGCATCCATGTTCGAACATGTTTACGTCGCTGAAAATGTACATGTGGAGACATGGAGTGCCTATGCTGGTACAACACTACAGAATCCTGGTTTTGATTTTGTTTGTTCAAAAAAAAAATGAAAAGATGATAAGCTGAACAAGAACTTGCCCGGTGCTTTTCCTGATGTGTACTCATTCCTATGATTTTCAAGAATGGTGATACCTGTGCATCGTGAATCAAATGTATACAAAAGTTGTCACTAGATTCAGACATAGGACTTCCATATAAAGACAAGGGAGCAAGCTAAAAATGATGCAGTAATCAACTGTTTAGTATGGTGTCTGCAAGGGCATTATCCTGGTGTCATCTTTCTGCAGATATTGTAGAAGTAAAGAGTCATATTATACTCATGTTATGTAAAAGAACTTCTTGGATCATATGATAATGTATTAGATTTCAATTTATTTTTCAGTTGAATCTCATCTTAATTTCTTTTGCTGCTGCCATGATTAGTTGGTAATTCTTGGGACTATGTTGGTGTTGGGCCCGTGCTTAGCATGGGCCTTTGAGCTTCTAGTATTATAAATAAGGACAATATGTGCATGTACTACAACACACAAATTGATGCAACAAATGTCAACTCAACTTAGTGTTTTTTTTTAGCATTCATGAAACTTTATATGTATTTTGTTTGTGTAAATTCTGACTAAAAACTCTTAGCACTCCTATTTAGTACGTTATGAAATAATGTCGTCTTTTGTTATTATTTTTTTTGTTAATGACTATACATCAATTGTGAATTGTATATCATGCACGCATCTGGTTATATGCTACTATCATATACTGGTAAAAGAAAATTTTGTTTGAATATTTCAAAACACCTAAAAATTAATTCAGATCAAATTATTTTGGATATTCATGCCATCTACTCTTTCATGAAATAACCCCCTCACTAATATCAAATACAAATTTAATCAAATTTTTGTTTATGTTTCTTTTGTCATTTACTTTAAATGCTAAGTTCTTTGAAATTATGCTAAAAACATAGTACTAGGGACTTATATTTACTATTTTGTTCGCCAAATTGTAATTATCTTAATTACTACAATTTCATGTGAAATTAATTATAATTTATGGGCATAAAAAAATTTCTGATGTGACTCGCCATCAAATATCTCTATCACAAAAACTACAACTTCATTCTTTGTATCCGTACACCATGAAATTGATAATGATTTCTTAGCCATTATAAGGAAGATATATGTTGATCATATTTTGGACAACTTCTACATTATAATTTTTTATTCGACAATAATTTATTGATATGTGTTGGCCGTAATAAAGTAAAACACTACAATTTCATAAAATAAGGCAAAAACTCTATAACATAAAACATACATTTAAATTTTGCATTCTAGAAGTAATTAAAAAAAAAAACTAACATTATCAAATGTCGTGTTATTCACCTTAAAATTTAAAAGTATTTGCTTATTACTATTATTTCACGTGTTAAAAAACTAGTTATCTTATAAATGAATAACATTAAGCTAACATTTGAATATTAACATTGATTGAGGTCTTACAACCATAAAACTAACAAACTACAAACTAAAGGAACGAAATGAAAGAAAAAAATCAGTCATTGAAAGACGCTTTGCTCTATGCTACAGCCTACAAGGCTTCACGTTCTGCTACTCTGAGCATGGAGTGTGTCCCCTACATGGGCCCCTCTCAGAAACCAGCTTCTAAAACATTTCATTTCATAATGAGCAGAAACATTGATTTGATCAAACTGCCCTAGACCAAAGGAAGTGAGTGGAATCATTGGGTTATATAAGTTTAATCGAATAATTTATTCAGAGGTTATTTGGTATGATGTATTGGCTAATTTAATCCATGTATTAAGTTTTATCTCTTGTTTGGTAGTCAAAATCAATCAAGTACTATTAATCCATGTACTATTTAGTACCCCAATTATAGTATAACTTAATACCTATCTCATCATGATATTAGTAATACCATGTTTACGTTTTTTATTAGTTATAAGGGACTCAAGTCTTGAAAAATGGGTGAGAGGGACACTTTAAAAATTAGTACTAATGACTAACATTTTAAAAGCCCCTCAAGTTTTTTTATTTACACAAATCCCCCCACCTCTCATCACCCACCCCATTGACTCCTTAGCCCCCATCCTGACCCCCACCCCCTCCCTCTCCCCCTCCCCGCCCATCCACCATTCCACCACGACCCTCCACCACTCACCGCCACCTTCTACCACCCTCCACTACCCACCACCACCTTCTATTACCTTCCACCAGCAACCATCACCACCCACCACCCTACACCACTCTAATAAAAAGATACGTACACATCTGACGAGATGTGTACACAATTTTTTTCAGCCGTTAAAACATCTTCAAAAGTGTATAAACATATAGAAAATATGTTTACACATCTGAAAAGATGTATAAAATGACTAAAATAAAAAAATAAAAAAGGTTAAAACTGGAATGAAGAAAAAATAAAATGGATACGAAAAAGAAGAAAGAAAAATAACATAGATGGTGATAAAATGAAATTTGAAAAGAAATTTAGAAGAAAGAATGAAAAGGAAGAAGAAAAAAGAGGAAGAAAGAAGAGAATAGAGAGAGAAATAAAATTTGAAATGATTTGAATAAGGAAAGAGAGTGTAAAAGTGGGTGGGAAGGGGGAAATGAAAAATTTTGAATTTTTTTGAAAAGTGAGGCGTTTTCGTAAATATAAAAACTTTTAATTATACCCACAAGTTTTTAAACAATACACTTCAACCCTCACTTAAACTAATTACCCTTTGACTTGGTCTTGTCTCCTATCCTTCTATTGAGACTTATGGGGACCTTTCCCTCTTTTCTCTCTGTTTACTAATACATGGATAAAGAGTAAAATGACAAAAATATCCACTCTCAAACCTTTATTTTTAATATATGGATAAGAATTCAAGGGTATAATTAGAAATAAAATTTTATATAATTTTATACCAAACACAAGTTTAAGTTATACAATGTTTATCCAAGTTTTAATAAAATGAACCACACACATGACTAAAAATAATTCGTGCCTTATTAATCCGTGCATTACTAATCCTTGTATTGTTAATCCATGTATATTTGATTCTCTACCAAACGACTCCTTATTGTTTTATTTTAATCTTCAGCTATTTATATATGATATTCATTGTTAGATTGAGTATTAAATGTATTATAATAGAGGATGGTGCTCCTAAGTTATAGTCGCTCTTTATGTGCTCACGACTCGAAAAACTAGGGTCGTCACAGATACAAATATTTATTTGCCAACAAAAAACTCACATTCACATATGGAATGGAATGGAATGCCTTTTGGGGGAAGGGAAGGTTAAAGTGAGTGTGAAAAAATTATATTAACCTTAGTATTATAACTATCAATTATTGCATATGGGTATTTAAATTTTTTTAGATTTAACTAAAGAATGCAGTTGTATTTTTTTGAGTCGGTGAAAGGTTCTAGAAGGAGGAGAAACAATCATGAAATCTTTCGTCATGGAAATAAAAAGAGTGATGCTTGAATAAAATAGAGGAATCCCCAAAGAACGATATTTGCCAAAGTTTGTTCGTGTTTAAATTTCTCATGCGTTCAAATTAACTGGAAATACTAACTCCACCACCTCAACTTCCATAAAAAAATTAGGGGTAGTTTGATTTAACGTGTAAGTCAAAGTAATTATGTTATAATCCGTATAAAATATATGATGTTTGGTTTATTCAGATTTAATATAATAAACTAAACTTGCATATGAATAAACGGTTCAATTAATAAGTAATACGTTAATGGATAACATGTGGATAAAATTATGAAAAGATTAAATATTATTACAATAAGTAATCTCTCAAAAAGCATATCATTATTCACCGCATGATAATTCCTAAAATAATTCTCCACATGACAATTCACATATTTTAAGTCTCCTTATAAATGATGCATATATTGACTAAATTAATAACACTAAGAGCCTGTGTGGATGGGCTTATTATAAATAGCTTATAAGTAAAAAATTATTTATAAACTACTTTTGAGAAGTTAGTATCTCATTTTAGGCTCTAACTCGCATGTACTAATAAAGAAAGTAATAAAGCTCTATGACTATGTTATAGCAGACCGAGTCTTTGATAAATCAAGAATCAAATGGCAGAATCGTAGCCGTAGGTGTGGGAGGGGGAATGGGCAAAATTGCCGTCGTTGGTGTGGGCAAACCCACGAAGATACGAAATAGTGGCTTCAAGTCCTCTATAGACAGCTTGACTTTAAGGAATATACTAATATTTCTCCAGTTATAAATAGGTACTATCACTTGCTCTTTCCTCACCAGTTCAAATATTTTTCTTTTTGAGTCTAAATATTCTTGTTTTTTCCGAACCTGTTTTCAATAAAACTTTTCTTGAGTTGAGGGTGTAGTCTCTCTGCGTACACCTACACTAAAAAAAATGGAACTTTATTCTCATAACCATACTAGCGTAAAACTTGCAAAACCCAAATCAGAGATTAGTTTCAGGACAGGGTACCTTCCTGATTGGTTCTTAGTGGAAGTCTTCTTAAGACTGCCTGTCAAATGTGTTTTTAGGTACAAATGTGTCTCTAAACGGTGGCTTTCTTTGATTTCTGCTCCTTCTTTTCCCTGCCTCTATGTTTCTCGTGCTTCTTTGTTTCCACAACAATCACCTTGGACTATTCTTGCTAACAGTCTGCGTGTTAAAGGCGTTCACTTTTTCGCTCAATCATTCATGCCTGATTTGTTCTCTGATAATCGGCTACATCCTACATTTCATACCCTTCATTTCCCACGTCTTGTAAGTCCTGAAGGTGAAAGATATACGATTTTATCAGTCAGTGATGGGCTAGTCTTGTTCGGTCGAGATGAGGGCTCTAATCATATAAGCGCTTATCACATTTATAATCCTATTACAGGGCGTTGTGTTTCCCTTCCTCCACCGTCAATGAATTTTGAAAATGTTAGTACAGGTTTTTTAACGAAATCTGAAGGGGGGTCTCTGAGGAGCTATAAAGTGGTGAGATTTGATTGTCAATTTGGTGAGTCCTATATCCTCAAGTTTGAGATATTCTCTTCTGAGACCGGAAGTTGGAAGACTACTGTTGTACATAATGACCTGGCAATTGAAGTTGTGTGGCTTAGGAGGCCTGTTGCCTTGAATGGAAACATCCATTGGATTGACCGTCGACTTGGACTTATGGCCTTTAATCCTTTCACTGACTTCAGTCAATGTCGCGTAATTGGACTTCCTGCTGATATTGATAAACATTGTAATGATGCCAGAAATAATGGAAGAACTACTTTATGTGACGTTTATCAGGGTCGTTTGAGGTATATTGAGGTGTGTGTGGTTCCCTTATATCCTTTTGGATTCTCAGGCTTTTCTATTTGGGTTCTTGATGACTATGACTCTTCAAGTTGGACTTTGCAGCACAGGGTAAAGGTCAGTGACCTTTTGTTTGATGATGTCATAATTGGCAAAGCGTTAACTGGGTTCATTCCTACTCCAATTGCCGTCCATCCACTTGATGCCAACATATTTTTCCTCGGCTTTGGGGACACTATTGTTTCATACAACATGAAGACATTAAAATTAGATGCCCTGACTATTCCAGTTGACATTCAGGATATGCTTCAAATAAGTGGGTGGGAGTCAAGGGATTGCCATAAAGGAATGCCTGATTTGTCATCGGCGTTCCTGTTCAAGCTTCCTCCATGGCCAATGTCTATTCCTATTCCTATTCATTACACAGGACTAAGGAAGTAAGTTTGTGCTTCAGCCAATATTAAGAATGAAATAATAGGAAAATCCTGAAGTTTCTGTGTATTGGTGACTAACAAAGAGCCTTGCTCCAGTCTGTTAATGCAGAAAGCGTTTTTTACTGATCACTTGTAGTAGTGGCCTTATTCGTACTTCCTATGAAACAAGATTCCTCGTGCTTTAGTCTGCTGCTGAGTAGATGTCTGTCTTTATGTGATGTTCATCAGGGTTGTTTGAGGTATATTGAGGTCTCTGGGGTGACATTGTATCCCTATGGAATTTTCAGGCTTTTCTATTTGGGTTCTTGATGACTATGACTCTTCAAGTTGGACTTTGCAGCACAGGGTAAAGGTCAGTGACCTCTCGTTTGATGATATCTTAATTAGCAAAGCGTTAACTGGGTTCATTCCTACTCCAATTGCCGTCCATCCACTTGATACCAACATATTTTACCTCGGTTTTGGGGACACCGTTGTCTCATACAACATGAAGACATTAAAATTGGATGCCCTTGCTGATCCAGTTGACGTTCAGGATATGCTTCAAAGAAGTGGATGGGAATCAAGGGATAGCCTTAAAGGAATGCCTGTTTGATCATCGCCGTTCTTGTTCATGCTTCCTCCACGGCCAGTGTCTATTCCTATTCATTACACAGGAGTAAGGAAGTAATTTTGTGGTTCAGTCAATATTAAGAAAGAAACAATAAGCAAATCCTGATGTTTATGTGTATTTGTGACTAATAAACAGTTGATAAAAACATTTTCTTTTACTGATCACTTGTGTAGTGGCCTAACGCATACTTCCCATGACACAAGATTCCTCACGGTTTATTGTGGTGCTGAGAAGACGCCTATGTGGTTAGTATGCTATGCGTAGTGCATTCTCAGTTTCTTAGCTTGTAAGAGTGTTGTCGGTGTTTCTTTCTACTATATGCTACTAGTTAGAGTGATTAAAAGAAGTTGCTTGCAGAATCTTAATTGGTAATGCATCAATTATTCCATTAGATGATTGAAGGTTAGCTAAAAGCAACAAGAGTTGTACTTTGTCCTTTGGGTTTTACTCCTGGAAAAAACAGGGAGCCCTTTTACATGCTTCACTAATAATAGCATCATCTGAAGAGACTTTCGAGAATATATCCTACAGAGTAAGTATCGACGAGATAGAAATGAGGAACAAAAATTTTCAGGTGTCAACATTGCAAGGCAAGATTGCATGTAAAAGAGGAAGACTCTTAGCAAGAAGTACCAAAGGGTTTCTTCTACCGGTGCAAAGGTGACATAATGAAGTTGAAGATGGGTACGAGCATTAAATAGTGTATCGAACAGAAGAAAGGAGAAGAGACAAACGGAGGAGGATCAACTGAAATAGTTCAAGTTAATTACAGAGTCACGTTAAAGAATTTGGTATGCCGTCAAGTCCATAATAGATGGCATTTGTTATCTTAAAAATAAGACAGGTTAGCTGCTATAATAGCTAGAATTTGTTTCAGAAAATTGTCCCAAAATTGTTGTTGGTTAAATTCTTCATTACGAAACATTACACCAGGTAAGCATTTGTTAATATACAATACTTGCTGTAGCTTGATGAAAAACCTAAAACTAGTCCATTTATGATGAATTTTCATAATTGTATAACTGTATTGTATCGGCTATAAATAAGTAACCATAAAGTTTACCTGCATCTATCTTTGATAATTTTTCATGTATTTCAACGACTTCACGCATATATTTATTATTCATATCACACTCGTTCTACAAATACATTCCGTGCTTTTACCCCAACTTAAGCAAAAGAAATTTATTAAATGGTCACCGCTAACCACTTTTAGTCCCAAAAGGTTCATACTATAAAATAGACTTGGACAACTGCCACAAGCCCATCTTATGGTTCAGCTCTCCATATACACCAAATCCATATTAATCCAAACTCAAGAACTTAAATTGCTCCAATACTTTCAAGAGGTCTGAATAGCACCTACGTTGTTTAGCGAGTAAAATACTTAAAAAGGTCACTCAACTTTGCGAAATGTGTGACCAAAGTCACTTTGCTTTGAATTGTACTAACAAAGTCACTCAACTTAAGATAATTCTCACCAAAAATCACTGTAACCGGATTTTGCACAGTTATCTCACCGAAAATCTGATATGGCATTTTCATTTTTATTTATATATACATATGGCACACTTTATTTTCCATGTAGGATTTTATAATAAGTTGATTTATTTTCTAAGGATTTGGAAAGTATTCTTTTAAATTATCACAATAATTGAATATTGTCCTAGCTAAACTGCTACGGTACTGTCGAAGTATTAGCTTTACTACTCTTTCAAGTACTTAACTCTTTAATTAGTTACGGTTAGTTTCAATATTTTTTACAAATCTATTAGTTAAATCTATATTTTATATAATAGATAATAGGTGGATAGCACAAAATGGGATTGGGCTCCTCTCTATTATCTAGTGTCTTCATTTTCCCAAGTTTTTATTTGGATCAGTGGATGAATGACACTTGGCCCTCTTTAAAACCGATGTTCTAGATTTAATAAGGTAAATAAAAGTATTTAACTATGGTTTAGGCAAAATATCTTTCCATTTCAAATTCAAATTATCTTAAACAATCCTATAATTTAGCAGCAAAATTTCACTCCCTCCCCCAAAACCTAACTTTTGATCATCTCAAACTTAACCTTTCATTTTATTTTAATTCTTTAATAGGAGTACTTTTTTGCTATTGTTCGATAACGTGCACTTAAAAATTAAGAAGCATTTTAAATAAAAATTACATTAATACTTAAACAAACTCATCTTATTTTTAGATATAGAAGCACTGAAGACCTATGTGATTCCCATAAATATTACAAATTGATTGGAAAGTTTCTTTCTAAGATAAAATGTGAATAACTATGAGCAGAATATTAGGTACTATCTCTGTAACTAGATTTAACTGATGTGATTATGTGAAAAGAATTTCTTCGCGTATTGCTATTTGAGTAAATTAACATTATTAAACTGTGTCTTGTTAATTCTATTTCTTGCGATGTTATCACTTGCAAATAGTTTAACACAGTTTATGGTTTTCTGCTATATGTTTGAGGATGGATTAGCAAAAACGAAGTCTTATTAAAAAAGAAGAAGATAAATGACTGAAAATTTTGAGTACCGAAAAATAATTTAGGAGGACGGATGAAATTTGTTGCTAAATTATAAGGTAGGTTAGATGCTTTGAATTTAAAATGGGAAGATATATTTTTCTAACCATGGTTAAACACTTATTTTTACTTCATTAAATCTAGACCATCCATTTTGAAAAGAGAGCCGGATCCAAAAAAATTGGTAGGAGAAATGGGTTATGGATCAAGAGTTGGACTAATCAACTTATTATAAAATTCTACATGGAAAATAAAGTGTGCCACATATATATATAATTAAAAATGAAAATGCCATGTCAGATTTCCGGTAAGATGACTGTGCAAAATCCGGTTACAATGACTTTTGGTGAGAATTACCTTAAGTTGAGTGACTTTATTAGTACAATTCAAAGCAAAGTGACTTTGGTCACACATTTCTCAAAATTGAGTGACCTTTTAAGTATTTTACTCGTTGTTTAGCAGAAATAATCAACCTACCATCCCAACCTAATCAATTCGTATTGAACCAGACCGATAATGAGCGTATAAACTGCATCAATAAGGCCACAGAAGAGGATAAAAGCAACCTCTGCAAGGTATAAAGCTTTTCCTGTGTAATCTCTGTAAGTCTGTTTTTTTGTATTTTAAGCTATCAACTACATGTCAGACTGCTGATAAGCAGTCACATAATCTGTACATCTGTACAATGATGAAGAAAGCTATAATAATCAGAATAGGAGAAGGCACAAGATGAAGCAACAGAAAAGAAAGATGGATAATCTGTTAAGAGACTTGTCCACCTGCATTTCTTGCCTTCTCATTCTAGAGCTACCATTTCCTGGGATGGGGTAAGAGCTTGGATATTGATATGAAAACGGACTTGCATCTGAACCCCCCAACACCCGTGCAAGGATCATTTCTCCAAACATCACAACCATTGGGCTGAATAAACGGGTCATTGCAGCGCCCCCAGAGCTAGTAGGAGCTATAGCTGCATAGCCACCAAAAGCATGGGGGATGTACTGCTGGTGATGAATTGAAGGTGGTTGATAATAGAAAGAAGTGTCATGAAGTTGTTGATGAACGTGAGAAGTTGGAGACGATGTATTGACTTGTGTAGTTGTCCAAATGGCTTGAGGCCTGCGAGGTATGGCCATATCAACTTGGGACTTGTTGGATTCAGATTCTGATGATGATGTCCCACGGCCATATAGAGGTACCAGTGAGGAGTTTGATATGTGAGCCTTGCAGACTGGACATTTAGGAGTTTCTTCTGATCCTGGGGTAGAGTTCTCAACTTGGAGCCACTTGTAAATGCAAGGCCAGCAGTAGAGGTGACCACAGAGGGTGACAACAGGATCATGTGCTGAATCAAGACAAATGTTGCAATCAAAACATCCCATTACATTTCCAGAGTATGCTGTTGGAACTGGAACTGAATTCCTCTTCTTTAGGGAAACATTTTCATCAGAACCAAAACTGATAATAGGTTCAACAAAAGATTGTTCTAGAGCCATTGAATCTGTTGAAGAGATAAAAATTCACAAATAAATCAATCATCTAACCATGTTTCTTTGAAAATCATCGGGACTTTGAGAATATATGACAACAGGAGCTATGATTATGGTCTAGGTAACACGAACTTTCTCATTGGCCTTACATACAGAGGATACTAACACAACTTTACCAGATAGATGTGCCATAAGTTAGTTTATTTAACATAGGCTATCCTCTATAACTAGGAAAGCCAAGACACAAAAGGAAACATATATACTTACCAGCACAGCTACATTAATGCACAAAATGGGAGAAAAAGAAAAATCAGGGAAAGCATCAAACTGTTTCTCTTTTTCCAATCTCAGTGAGCTTAAATAGAATAATTAAGTTACATTCAAGCGGTAAGGTTAAATTTCCTTTTGCCTGTCCTCTCCGGCTCTCCCAAACCAGATTAATAAAAAATTTATTAAGTTAGTATCGAAAAGAATTTATAAAAATAAAATGTTAAATTGCTTCAAAAAAAAAAAAATTCAAATAGATCATAACCAGATTATTCATTAGAGTACACTCCACTTGGATTCATTACCTTTTTTTTTTTTGATATGGTAATTTGCATTCTTGGTGTCTCAAATGTACAACCTTAAGGCTGGAAATGGAGGTACTTTTGCGCTTGAGCTACTCTATTCATTACCTTTTCTTTAGATTAGTTAATTTGAAAAATGCCAGCTTAAAAGATGACAGTGCATTCATAACCCACGCTCAGTATTTAAACAACAGCCCCGACCTCTACCCCTGAGTATTAATTCTGTCTCATTATTCTATTTCAAGAAATGCCCAAGGACATAAGACTTATGATTGGAGCTTCACTATTATGCTACAAGAATGACATTGACATGTTACAATTACTACCATCGGACATGAAGTTTAAATCATTAACTTCGGTATGATGCATCACACAGAGGCGGACCATAGAATCTAAAGCTTTGGTCCAAGAAGGACATGGATGCAAGCTCACCAAGAAACTGCAATGGAAGCAAAGCAGAATTTTACGCGTAACTTTCCTAATGAATGCTCAAACAGAAGCACAAAAACATTAGTGCAGAATGATAATGAGAGAACCAGGATTAGGACCTTCATAAATGAAAACGAGTCTATGGCAACATATAGAGAATAATGAGACTTTTCAATAAAAAGTAAATAGTAAATGCACCACACATTTTTCATTAGAGAAGGGTTGTCAAGAACCAAACTTGAAAAGTTTTAGAATTCTGTCACATTGTTTAGTTCGGAGTCATTATCAGAATTTCATTCCATTGGCTTAATTTTTTTTTAATTTTTTATTTTTGGGGTTGGAGAGTGGGGATTTCAGGTGAGGGGTGGGGATGGGGAGGTTAGTGCTACTGATGGCAAAGGACAATTCGGAGAAGAAAATGCCAACTTAACGAAAAATTTATAAGATCAGAAATGTTAATCCGTCAAGCTATAGCTCATTGAAGAGTTATCCTGAAATGGAAGGAAAATTGGCAATTTCACATTCTGTTCCTTGGATGGGAAAAAAGCTTATTGAAAAATGCAAAAACCATTGTTTCAACAACGAACAGAAAAGCAATGTATTTTATAAAACATTAGAATCGTTGACAAGTGCTAGTTCTAATTAATTGATCAGGCTTTAACGTTGGCTCCATTGAGAATAAGGTGTAGACAAGATCTCAAGTTTGAAAATACAAATAGACAAAATCAATCACGACTTAAATCACTCAAAGAAACAAATGTTCAGTCAATCATCTACAACTTAATCTCAGAAACATTCCTTTTTCATTTAGCTTTATTCAGATCCATTTCCCTCCGATTCCAAGTACATTTACATTAATATCGTTGACAATACTCTAATCAATTGAAATAAAGCCTTTAACCGATCTCAAGGATGAAAATACACATCACTGTCTTCATTGACCTACATCTATATCTTATATACTAAAGTTTGACCGACAAAAAATATCCTCTATATCCATGTTGCTCCAATTATACGAAATTATATACGTTTTCCTTATCAAAGAAATTTTGTAATCCCACATTTATCCTACATAGCACTAAAAACAAGTTTTTTTTAACCAACAAGTGGATATCTCCTTGTACTTTATTTACATTAATCGAACAGTTACAATGCGAATAAGAAAGGAAGAGGCGTGGAAAATGTACGTACCAAAGGCGGTGTGGAGGAGGAGACAATCAAAGTGATGCAATGAAGGAAGAAATTGAAAATAATGGAATGAGGGGTCTGAATTTTTGGTGTTTGGTATTTAAAAAACGGTTAAAATGTTCTCAACCGTTAAAAAGGAGAAATATACGGGGCGACTCCTGAGTCCTGAAGGCCGAGGCGCGTGCGTGTGAGCGCTTTTTTCTCTTCAAGCTACAGCCTTATAGGTGCCCTCACTCTACTCGCCCTTACCAGCTACTCATTTGTTTATAGAAATATTTTCTTATTTTACAATTTTTTGAGTCATACTATTTTTGAACCAGTTTTTTAATGAAATATTTGGAACAGTGTGATAAGTTTATAGTCAATTTTCTGACTAATTTTTTAATGAATATGTTTCTGCTTTCAAAATTTTAATCTTTCTTTCTTAAATGAAATATGTCTCTGAGATAACTTCAACTATTAAATAATCATTTTTAAATACTTCAAAACCTTATTTTTCCATCTTTCAACAAAGTTTTATGTCCAAACGGTTACTTGATCTCTTCCTTTAATTTTATGGAGAATCTCGCTCGTTATTCTCAAAACTAGAGCAAAAGCCAAATCACTAGTGTTTTTTGTTAATCGATTATTTAAAGCTATGGACAAAAAATGACATGAACTTTATCAACCAAAAAGTAATGCTAAAAGACATAATTAACCAAATCTAAAATTCTTCTTGACAATGGTTATGATCAAGCTAGCACCTATCTCCACGAAATTACGGGATAATCAACCATAATCCACAAACACAATTAGTATTGTTCGTTATATGTGTCATGCCCTAAAAGAATCTACAAAAAGTGAGGTGTTTTTATTTAAAAGGCTGTGACTGGTGTTTCAAGGTACAAAATTATTAGAGAGAACTCAGAGTCGCCACTTGACAAATTAAAGGTGTGCCAAGTCACCAAATAGTACCTCGGAACACCTTGGACTCGCCTAATGGTCTGTGTTATAGATTCAAGTAAGGTTCTCAGTTGACTCTCAGGAAGGTATTAGGCATCCTCGAATCCTGTGCCGAGCACAGTTGTTTCATTGTCGCAAATTAATTTAATAAATTATGTGGTTGTTACGTTTTTTCCATTAATTTGAGATCACACTTTAATTATCCAAAAAAATTAAAAGATATTTTATCTTACACTCAAAATGAATAATTACATTGTTTTTTTATTTTAAAAAAAGACTTAAACCACTTTAATTAAACATGGATCATTTTCAGAGCAGAATGTGGCTGTTTGCAAATAACATGACTGTTTCATCAAGAGGGGACTGTTTATCCGCAGAAATTAAAAAGGAGCTTTCATTGCTCAACATACATTAAAATATTTACAAGATTAGCCCACTGGTCTTATCACCTTTCATTATTGTCACGATTCATAAAAAAAAACTTGAGGTATGAATTATTTACTCAAAACAGTAGCTCATTTTTCTCAACTTCTGATTTTACAATGATGTTCTATATCAAGCATACTCCATTTCAGATTTGTCCTGAGTTGCAAAACTACACTATGTGAAACAGTCAAGATTTTAAATCTACTGCAGAAATAAGTCTGAGTTTGCAAATGTTTTTATTATAGTTTCTGTATGTAATATTGTTCATCTATAGTTCAAAAATGATACGTAGCTCATAAGTAGAGATGCCAAAAAATAACCATTTTTCATTTTTTTAAAAACAAAACAAACAGTTTTAACTAAGATTAATCAGCAACATAATACATATAATAAAAGATCACATCGTTGCCTTTAAAACATGCTGACTTTGTCATTTCTCATAGCAAAAATATTTGAATAAAAATATAAGGTTGTAATGTTTACCTATGAACGAGACCTTAGAGCTTGGCTATATCGGTCCACACGGTTAAACCAAACAAGAGCACAACTAATGACTCCAAAAATCAGCAACTAATGTGAACCCAGTAACTGGACAGCCCCTTAAATCAGTCCAAGCTTGACTTAAACTTAAAGATTTATGATAAAAAAGACTCTTGGTATTGAAGTCTTTTGATTGTAAATCTCTACACTTGACTACTAATATTTTTAACTCTTTGCTCTCAAAACCTAGAATGGTTTCATTCTCTGTTCTTTCAGCAGGTTGTTGGTTGTTTTTTTTTTAAGAGAGAAACTGATATTTTATTTCACTTCCAACTCCGTTTCTTCCTAATTTACATTTCAAATGCCCTATTTATAGGGATAGCTAGAACCCATAACGGTTATTGTACAAAACGGTTATCAACCATAACAGTTATCGTGCAAAACAGTTATCTCATAACATGAACACTTATTTCATATGTACCACAATAATGGATATCCACTATTTAGTGGATTCATGACAAAAATATTTTTTTTTAAAAAAAAAAAAAAAATTTGAGCCAAAGTTAGGTGATTACAATATGAAAATTATATTAGGTATGCACTGTTTTATATTGGAAAACAAGCATTTATAGTACACTGAATTTTACATGGAGATTATACTCCCTCCGTTCCAAAATGAACGACACTATTTTCTTATTAGTCCGTTCCAAACAGAATAGCACAATTCTAAATTTAGAAACATTTTTGAGTTGAAACTACTACTTTACCCTTAATAAAATGTTTTACAGCCACATATTTATGTATGACTTATTTTGGAACACAAGTTCCAAAAATCTTACCAAATTTCTTAAACTCCGTTCCAAGCCAAACTATGACAACCGTTTTGGAACGGAGGAAAGAGTTTTGTGTACTTTAAACAAATCAGACGTCCATAGGTGCTATAGTTGGATTAGAACTTCTCCGTTAAATGCCTCAAAACCAGGGACGACCCGACTAATTTTGTGGCCTAAAGCCAATTTTAACGAGGGGCCTTAGTTATATTTTATTTTTTTAAAAAATAATATATATAAATTTGAACTCATTTTTTTTAAGCTTTTTGAGATGCAAAGTTATAATAAATTTTTTATAATCAATTTCTTCTAATTAGTCTTTCTTGATTGATAATATAGGCAATCCCTTTAATCTCGCTTGAGATATTGTTGATGTTAGATTCTTAGTTAAGATTTGTTCAATATTATATAGCTTCCCATGTATCTTAACTTTTCACTTTAGATGATGTTTTTTTTAACTTAAATACTACTCCAGTCCTTTTTTTGCACGTCCATTAAGAAATTAAAGTGTCCTAATTTCTTTTTAGTCCGTTCCAAAAAGAATCTTATTTCTAAACTTGGAAAAAACTTAACCCCAAATTTACATATGTTCCCTTAACAAAATAATTTATATCCACAAAACCAATGGCTTAGTTTAGACCACAAGTTTTAAAAGTCTTCATTTCTTTATTAAACATTTGTCATATCAAATAAGTTTATATAAATTCAAACAGATAGAGTATATACTTTACCACATTGTCCTGATTTACTAATCTCGAATACCAAACTCAAGTACAATTATTCATTTCTTACATCTTTAATTGCATGAGTAAGATTAGAAAAGAATAATTAAATATGCATTGACTTTTTAAAGTGAGACTTATTTTGACAAAAATAAAAAGAAAAAAATAAACACTTATTTAGAAACGAAAGTAATTTAAGCTATTATGTATACCAAAAAACGGGGTCTCTACAGATGCGGGGCCTAAAGCGGCGGCTTTACTTGCCTTAGGCAAGGGTCGGCCCTGCACAAAACACCAAATCATTCGCCTGCATACCTTACAATTTGAATAGGTTAATAATTTTAAATTCTTGTGTTGGTTATTGGATGACCTAAATTTGGTCTTTAGGTTACAAATGAACTTTTAAAGATTTACAAGCAATTAATTATATCAAGATTACGATTAAAAAATGCAACAACGAAATAATCAACAAGAACAAGAAACAAGAACAATGATGTATTAATACTAGATATTTGAGAGTACAATATGGTAGAGTTTTGGAATATATTTGTGTATGCCTTTATAGATAATCAAAGGGCTATTTATAATGGTAGGTTGATGAGCCTTAACTCTGTATTTAAGTGGCCATGTTCCCATATTGGTTCGTGGAGAGCGCACGATCTAGGGACTCCTTTAATGCGCAGCTTGACGGTTAAAAACTCAGAAGGTGTGACTACGAGCTAAACGGAAACTCCATGGAGCTTGCTTTCGGAGAGTTCAACACGGGATCAAATCCATGGATCTTCTTACTCAACCGCCGGTGTTCTAACTTGGTGTTAGCTAACTCGTTGGCTCCTCTCTTAGTGTCAGAACCAATCATCTCTCTATAACAAAGACATGTCCGTGACAGAATTATACTATTACAGATAGTCCCTCTACTTTTCGAGTAACTAATAGAAGTACTTAGGGAGTGGAAAGCTTTAGGCGGGAAACATACATGGCCTTTTGTATGCCAAGCAATTTGATAAAGGGTGGTTGTCACTTCGCTTTCCCATCTGCTTGCGTGTAATGCATCTAAGGAAGCTGACATCACCGTCATTCCCGGGGTAATTATTACCTCTCCCTCTATATAAACACTAGGTGTGTATGTTGTGTCACTTTTGCTTCTTCACATTCCTTACTTACACTACTCCGTCGAAACCTTTACTATTCGATCAACTTTAAACTTTCGATCATCGGTGAATTTCATCGCCTGATTTAGATAACAACCATGTCTTCAAGGAACTCGAATCAAAATTCAACTCAAATTGAGCAAGACATCAACGACACTCCTTCGATGGGCTCTAGCACCACCATTAATACCAACACATCGCCACTAAGAGAGACGACTGAGGCCACTAGATCAGAGGATGTTTCTGAAGTTCCTCAATTAACAAAAAGGAAAACTAGAGCAAAGAAACCCCCTCTAAAAGCCTCCACTTCATCCAAGAAAGGTAAAGGACCCAAGGGTGAGCCTCTTGAACCTACCGTCTCAAATATAGTTCTTGTGGTGTTCGATGCAATCTAAACTAGGCGGAAGCAACTAAACTAAACAAGCAGAAGCAATTAAAGGGATAACAAGAAATAAGGATTGGGGAGGCAAGACTTAAGAAGAAAGAAACGAATCAAACTCACATACGCAGATTGAATTCAATGGGAGGAAGAGAAACTTGAACCAAATCCCAGATTCATACTAGGATGCAATCCTTGGGTTCCCAAGTCGTAGGGGATACATGAGCTTCAAGCTCCAACAAGAAGGCCAAGCCTCGCTATGTTCTTTCTCTAAATTCTATCTTCAAAACTAACTAATGAAGAAAATGGCTAAGTGTGGTATTTATAGGTGTTCCACACTCCTAATGTAATGTCTAAAAAGCCCCTCAAATAATATAAAAATAATACAAACCTCGTAGGGCCAAAATAGGGATTACACGTCAAATTCCCGTCCAAAACTAAGAAAAACAGGCGCCCCACCTAGCAGAGTAGGCGCCCCACCTGGCAGAGTAGGCGCCCCACCTGGCAGAGTAGGTGGTCCGCCTACTACAGAGCGTAGAAAAGTGGGTGTTCCGCCCATTTACAGAGGCGCTCCGCCTCCTTTGAGATCCAGAGAGTTGGTCTTCAACTAGGCGGTCCGCCTAGTGCTGTGGGCGGTCTGCCTCTTCCTGGGAGGTGTGGAGACGGCTCAAAATAGACTCTAGGTGTTCCTCCTTGGTCCATAGTCAGTCCTCCCTCGATGGCGCTCAAGTCCATGACCTCAAATCACTCACGAATCCTCCTCCGGAGCCCTTGCCTTGTATTCTTTGTGCTCTCGAGCTTAGCTCTTGATGGTTGGGACCTATTCCAAATTTGGATTGCGTCATCCTCCCCTTCTTGAAAGGATTTCATCCTCGAAATCAAACCATCAAAGCCTACATTCAAAAACAAGAGCAAATAAAGCTTCCTACTACAAGAGTAGGTTAGTGCCAAAAGTATGGAAAACACACTCTTATGATAGAGCCAAGCATCAATAACAAGTAAAAAGCTATTGTCTCCAAAGGAAACAACAAGTACTTGACTCATCAAGAAAGTGCACCCATCCCAAGAACAAGCAAAGAGATCAATATGACATGGAACATGCAAGATTAAGCAATCAATTTCCCTATGACCTCTAAGCTCATGACCAACACACCAAGCCTTCAACGCAATTTTATCACAAGGTGACACAATGGCTTTGGTATGCTCAACACTCAAGGTGTAATTGATGTTGGGCGTATATGTTATGTCTCGGCATTGATTTCTTATATCTTTTGTGTTATTTTCAGCGTATTATGTGCCCAACAATGTGAGATTTAAAGTAAAATACTAACTTGAGGTGTTTGGATGTTTTAGGAGCAAATTGAAGGAATTTGGAGCTTGATTTGGACAAGAACAAGGAAGAAGCAATGGGTACATCGTTGGATGCTTGGCATGCTAGGCTGTATGGACTGGGAAGAGTGCAAATATTGAAGAAATTGAGAAAAGGAGCGCATACAGCCACGGATGCTTGGCATGTTCCGGTGTATGCGCCGTAAACTAATCCCAGAGCTGCCAGGACTAGCTTAAACCGTGTATTATTAGAATATTTCCGAGGATAAAACCCTTGTAACGTGATTTTCTTATTCATTACGTATTTTTGGAGGCAAGAACCACAGTAGAGGCTAGAGAACCAAGATTCATCAATTGAGTTGTAATTCTTCTTCCCTTTTTATTGTTTCATGAATTCTAGATTGTTTTGTGAGAAAACTAACTTGTCTATGAGTAGCTAAACTCTATTATTCTAGGGTTATGGGTTAACCATGAAAGTTGTACTCTGAAGTTGATTGAGTTATATTAAATTTATCAGATTGAGTTGTTTATTTAATTCTGCTCTGAATTACTTAATTTCCTGGCCAGTTGTTAAGTATAATCCATGAACCTAAGGTTGAACTCGAAAGTGGGAACCGTAGGTTGCAATAGAATTAAATAGAGCGTGTTCTTGAACCCGGGCATCGGGGAATGGTTTCGCGGTTAGGATAGAAATATACCTAACAGTCACGCTTAATCCGTTTACAGGAAAAACACATGCATTCTTGTTAATGCTAATTCCATAGACATATAGGCGTTAGGTTGACTTGAATAGGCGAGCAGGGTATCGAAAGAGCTCTGTGAGTATAATCAACCCTGTGATTAGCAACTCAGATAAGTAAAATTAATTCAATTAGTGGATGAGTGCAACTGGATTGGTGATCGTCCCATAATCCTGGAATATTCCCTCTCACTGATATCTAGAACTCTTGAATTGTCTTGCATTCTATTTACTCCTATTACTTTTAGTTAATTAGTTAATTAAACACAACTTGAAATCTGGTTAAACTCTCTTGAACAATACTTGAATTGAAGTTTGTCTAGTTAATAGTTAATCAATAGTCCTCGTGGGAACGATACTTTCTTATCACTTTATTACTTGATCGACCGCGTATACTTGCGTGTGCGTTTGGAGCGACAAGTTTTTGGCGCCGTTGCCGGGGACTAAGATTTAATTAGTTTCTAGATTAGCTTTTATTTGTTATCTGTTCAAGATTAATTTTTGTTTTAGTTGTCTTTGGGTGTTTCAGGTTGTAGCTTGAATGCGAAGGAGCAAGAGTGTTGATCAACTCTACACTTTTGACCCGGAACCTGAAAGACTTTTTCACAGGCTAAGGAAGGAAGCCAGACTCAAAGCAAAACTAGAAAAAGCTCCTATTTCTGAACCTGCAGAGATGGCTGGCAACCAAAACCGCGCGATACTGGATGTGGCCAGACCTACTCTTGATAACATGGCCAAGGCCATTGTGAGGCCCACCATTACTGGTAAATTTGAGCTGAAGGAGAGTATGATCCGACTATTCCAGTCTAATGGTCAGTTCGCGGGACTGTCAAATGAAGATCCTCAGCAGCACATGCAGAACTTTCTGGAGATCAGCGACACTTACAAATATGTTGATGTGTCGGATGAATACATACGGCTGACGATGTTTCCATTCACCTTGCTGGGTGAAGCAAAGAAGTGGCTCTTGGTTCAACCACCAAACTCCATTAACTCTTGGGACGAATTGGCAAAGAAGTTTCTGATCAAATTCTTTCCATCGGGCAAAACTGCAAAGATCAGAGGTGAGATAGTGTCATTCAGTCAGAATTCATCAGAGGAGATAGGTGAAGCATGGGAAAGGTTCAAAGCACTATTGAGAAGCTGCCCACACCATGGTCAATCAAAGGAGGTGTTGGGACATATTTTTGTTGAGGGACTGCAGTCACATAGTAAAATCCTGCTAGATGCTTATTGTGGTGAACCAAGTCTAGAAAAGCAGTATGATGAGCTTGAGATCATTCTTAACAAAATTTCAGAAGGTAGTCAGCATTATCATGGTGACTCAGGTAGAGGTAAAAATCTCAAGTTAGGTGGAAAGGTGGAAGTGGATGTACTGACAGCTATGAGAGCTGAAATGGCAGCAATGCAACACTCTGTTAAGCAGCAACTTGATGCAGTACTAGTTCAGGTAAGCAAGCCACAACCACCAGCTCCACCCCAGGTTCAACAAGTGCAAGCAACTCCATACTGTGATGTGTGTGGTGGATCTGATCATATAAGCAATGTTTGCACAGACAACCCAGAGTCTGCATTTTACGTGGGTCAGCAGGGCAGGGGTTTCAACCAAAATGCTCAGTATGGCAACACTTATCCACCTAACTTTCGCAACCACCTTAATTTCTCATGGGGCGGTAATCAAGGCGGACAAGGCAGCAGACAACCTCAAGGTAATACCCAGCAAGTGCAGAATCAACCACAGCAGAAACAGCCTGAAACGTCAAAGATAGAGGCAATGATACAACAACTGGCTGTTGATCTGAATCAGAAAATTTCAACTTTACAGCAAAACCAGGACAGTGCCATTCGCTCTTTAGAAAAACAAATGGGACAGCTAGCCAGTAATCAAAATACAAGGCCACTTGGTGCTTTGCCAAGCACTACTGATCCTAATCCCAAGGAACAAGTGCAATCAGTGTCACTACGAAATGGGAGAGAATTGGAAGAATTGCCAAAGAAGCCAAAGCAGTCTCACCCTACCAAAGGAAAAGAGCCAGAGCCAGTAGTCGAAGTCGAGAAGGAGGCAGAAAAGCAAGAGGCAGTGATTGCTGCTAAACCACCACCTGCCTTTCCTTGAAGGTTGCAAAAGAATCTGCAAGATCCTGCCGTTACAAAGATCTTGGGCATACTCAGTCAGACTAGTATCAATATTCCATTGGTAGATGTGCTCCGGGGAATTCCAAAGTATGCTAAGTATATCAAAGACATAGTGTCATCAAAGAGGAAGCTCAATGAATTTGAAACTGTAGCACTTACTGAAGAGTGCACGTCCAGAGTTCAGAACAAACTCCCTCAGAAGTTGAAGGATCCAGGTAGTTTCACCATTCCTATCCGTGTTGGCAACGTAGCAGTTGGTAGAGCCCTATGTGATCTGGGGGCTAGCATAAATCTTATGCCATTGTCTGTGTGCAACCAACTGGGTCTCGGCACTCCAAAGCCAACAACAGTCTCACTTCAGTTAGCTGATCGGTCTACTACTTATCCTGAGGGGGTGATTGAAGATGTACTGGTTCAGATTGGTCAATTCATTCTGCCCGCTGATTTTGTTATCCTGGACTATGAGGCAGATAAGGAAGTTCCTATCATTTTGGGACGGCCTTTCTTAGCCACTGGTGATGCTGTGATCCGTGTCCGAGAGGGAAAGATGACAATGAAGGTGGATGATCAGGAAGCAGTTTTTAATGTGTACAAGGCTCTAAAAATGCCTAACCATCATGAAGAGTTGTCTATGATCACAGTAAATGACCTGGAGGAGAAGTCAACTGACCCAGCTGATTATGTCAATGATGACTTGCAGCGAGCACTGATGTTGGGAGAAGAAACTGGTGAAGATGCTGACATAGAGGAGATATTGCAGCTCTTAGACTGTTCTTGTGAATTTATTACTGGGTTTCCCAAGTTTGAGCCTTTAGATAGATCGCTCGGGCCACCACCCAAGCCATCTATTGAAGAGGCGCCCAAGCTTGAGCTCAAACCTTTACCTGCGCATCTTCGGTATGCTTATTTGGGACAATCTGACACTTTACCTGTGATTATTTCTTCTATGTTGTCTGACTTGCAGGTAGAAAAGCTGTTAAGAGTGCTACGAGAGCATAAGAGTGCTATTGGCTGGACTATAGCTGATATCAAGGGAATAAGCCCGAATTTCTGCATGCACAAGATCTTTATGGAGGACGGTTACAAGCCAAGTGTGGAGCATCAGCGTCGCCTTAATCCAATCATGAAGGATGTGGTAAAGAAAGAGGTGATTAAATGGTTAGATGCAGGTATAATTTTTCCTATCTCTGACAGCAAGTGGGTAAGTCCAGTGCAATGTGTCCCTAAAAAGGGAGGGATGACAGTGGTGCAGAATGAGAATAATGAACTTATCCCCACAAGAACTGTTACGGGGTGGAGGGTGTGCATTGATTATCGAAAATTGAATAAAGCCACCCGAAAGGATCACTTTCCCCTCCCCTTTATTGATCAGATGTTAGATAGGTTAGCTGGCCAAGAGTATTACTGTTTCCTTGATGGTTACTCTGGCTACAACCAAATATGGATTGCTCCCGAAGACCAGGAGAAAACTACTTTTACATGCCCTTACGGTACCTATGCCTATAGGAGGATGCCGTTCGGGCTATGTAATGCACCTGCGACTTTTCAAAGGTGTATGACGGCTATCTTCACTGATATGGTGGAAAAGTTTGTCGAAGTGTTCATGGATGACTTTTCTGTCTTCGGATCTTCTTTTGATGCTTGTCTAACTAACCTTGGTCTAGTGCTTGCTAGGTGTGAAGAAACTAACCTTGTTT
Organism: Petunia secreta; assembly: GCA_029990175.1. NCBI lineage: Eukaryota > Viridiplantae > Streptophyta > Magnoliopsida > Solanales > Solanaceae > Petunia > Petunia secreta. The sequence continues at coordinate 6,129,664 of JARKIP010000053.1, forward strand.
TAAATTGGGAAAAGTGCCATTTCATGGTTCGTGAAGGTATAGTTTTGGGACACAAGGTGTCCAGTGCTGGAATTGAGGTTGACAAGGAGAAGGTGGAGGCGGTTGAAAAATTACCCCCACCCACGTCTGTGAAGGGAGTCCGGAGTTTTCTCGGACATGCTGGCTTCTATAGGAGGTTTATTAAAGATTTTTCTAAGATTTCTACTCCTTTGTGCAGGTTACTTGAGAAAGAAGCAGCATTTGTGTTCGATGAGGCCTGTCTGAGGGCCTTTAATGAGCTTAAAGAGAAATTGATCTCTGCGCCAATAATAGTGGCTCCTGATTGGACTGCACCATTTGAATTAATGTGTGATGCTAGCGATGTCGCTATTGGTGCAGTCCTGGGGCAAAGGAGGAACAAGGTGTTCCATTCCATTTACTACGCTAGCAAAACTCTTAATCCTGCCCAATTGAATTACACAGTTACTGAAAAAGAGTTGCTGGCAGTAGTGTATGTCTTTGATAAGTTTCGGGCATACTTGGTTGGAACTAAAGTTATTGTCTACACAGACCATGCGGCAATCAGGTACTTAATTGATAAAAAGGATGCTAAGCCTCGACTAATTCGTTGGGTGTTGTTGCTGCAGGAATTTGACTTGGAAGTCCGAGACCGTAAGGGAACGGAAAATCAAGTAGCGGACCACCTATCTAGGTTGGAGAACCACAAACATGTGGATGAGGGAGGGTTGATCAGAGAAACCTTCCCGGATGAGCAACTTTTTGCCATCACCAATCACTCGGACCCATGGTATGCTGATTATGTCAACTATTTGGTAAGTGAGGCAGTGCCACCACATCTGACTGCAGAAGGTAAGCGTCGATTCTTTCATGACGTGAGATTTTATATTTGGGATGAGCCGTTTTTGTTTAAAGTGTGTGCAGATCAGTTGGTGAGAAGATGCATTCCTGAGGAAGAGACGGAGGCTGTTCTGCAAGAGTGCCATGCATCTCCTTATGGGGGTCATCATGGTGGTGATAGAACAGCCGCCAAAGTACTTCAGTCTGGTTTCTATTGGCCGACACTGTTCAAAGATGCTCACGCTTTTGTAAAGAAGCGTGATCGGTGTCAACGAACCGGCACAATCACCAGGAAGCAAGAGATGCCTCTACAAGGCATTCTAGAGGTGGAGATTTTTGATGTGTGGGGGATCGACTTCATGGGTCCCTTCCCCTCGTTGAATGGTCACAAGTATATTTTACTGGCAGTGGATTACGTGTCTAAATGGGTAGAGGCTGTTGCTCTTCCTACTAATGACGCGAAGGTGGTGGTGAGTTTCGTCAAGAAGAACATTTTCACCAGGTTCGGAACTCCGCGGGCTTTGATTAGCGATAAAGGTACACACTTCTGTAATAAGTTGTTAAACAACCTTCTAGCTAAATACGGGGTTAAGCATAAGGTCGCCACCACCTATCATCCGCAAACTAGTGGGAAGGCTGAGGTATCATATAGAGAGGTGAAGCAAATTCTTGAGAAAACTGTCAGTGCGAATAGGAAGGATTGAGTTACCAAGCTCGATGATGCACTCTGGGCATATAGGACAGCTTATAAGACCCCAATTGGGACTTCACCGTACAAGCTGGTATATGGGAAAGCGTGCCACTTGCCAGTCGAGCTTGAGCACAAAGCCTATTGGGCGATAAAGAAGCTAAATTTTGATATGGGCTTGGCGGGTGAGAAAAGATTGTTGCAACTCAATGAACTTGATGAGTTTAGGTTGCACGCGTATGAAAACGCCAAGTTATATAAGGAGAAGACTAAGCGGTGGCATGATAAGCGGATTCAGCATCGTCACTTTGAGCCGGGCCAACAAGTTCTTTTATTTAACTCCAGGTTGAAGCTCTTCCCTGGTAAGCTCAAGTCGAGGTGGTCTGGTCCGTTTGAAATTGTTAAGGTGATGCCCCATGGAGCGATTGCGTTGCGAGCCCCGGGCTCGGATAAGTCGTTTCTAGTGAATGGGCAAAGAGTGAAGCGATATTGGGGAGGTGATGTCGATAGGCTTAAATCCTCCATTTCTTTAGTCGACCCTTGAAAAAGGGTTGTACTCGTCGTGCCGCGACGTTAAATCAAGCGCTTCATGGGAGGCAACCCATGTTTTATCAATTTTAGAGTTAGTTAATTCGCTTTTTCATTTAAAATTTTTAAAAAAAAATAGAAAAGAACTGAAAGAATGGAAACTTGGTGAGTTTAATGTGTTTGTATTAGTTGTTTTTCCAGGTTTCCGAGGTTTGAAAACAGTTGGAACAGTGAAAAAGGCATGCATCAGAGGCCAATGCAGCAGAATTAAACCAATCCCAGGCAGTACAGGCCATAGTGCATTACATGGTATGATGTGCGCAGCAATTGAGAGTGAAAACAATGCAGTTCCAGGCCAAACAGCGCACCATGCGCCGCATGCTCCACTGTATGCGAGCTTAGTTCGAAAATAAAAACTGAACAGTGTTGCAGCTCCATGGCGCGCTACACTGTTTGCTGCTGAAATACATAAAACAGCGCACCAGGCGCCGCATGCCTCACTGTATGCGCATCATAAAAAAATAAAAATTGTTACAGTGTTGGGAGTTGGAAACGTGGGTCACTGTATGCCAAGGTAAGTTTTTTTTAGAACTCCTTATACCACTTGAACACACACACACATTCACACAAAACACAAGATCAGAACACGCACAACACAAAGAAGAACAGAGAACGGGACAGAAAAAAAAAAAAAAAGGCACAGCGGCTGGGATTTTTTGTTTGGTTTTCCAGGTATGATTTCTACTCTCTCAACTTCTCCCTTTTCCATGGAGCCACAACCTACTGTAGTAGCGCTAAAAGTGTTCCACCTTCCCTCTTTCTTAGGTTTAGTTTTTACTTAAAAGTTGTGATGAAACCATGCTTAAACTTGGTTCTTTTTGATTGGTAATTGTTGTGGGGGGGGGGGGGTGCGGTGATGCACCATGATGAGTAGAAACGTAAGCTCCCGGAGTTGGGAGGTCCAAACATTAACAAAAAGTGCATACACAAGCTGTCCAATTTACTGCACATAAGGTGTTTGATAAAATTCCCCAATGAACAATTTGAGGTATTTGGTGAAGTCTGAGTAGCCAAATCAATTAGGGGGCATAAGTTGAACATATATTAGTTAGAATTAGGACATGGGGCTGATTTTGAAGTGTTTTCGTATGCTCGACACTCAATGCACTTTATTCATACACTAAAAGTGTTGTTTTGCACTTTACTTGAGCGAGCCATTGCTCCGTTGTGTAATTCACGGGCTGCTTTTATTGCTTTTCTTAAAAAAATATTGCTCCATATTTTTGAGATGAAGTAGAGCATAAGTGTGGGGTGTGGAGACCCCGTTTGCACACTTTGGTGAATTTTAACCATGAGAATTGTTTTGAATAAAGAAGTGCGCGTCGAGGGAAGTCGGAGTACCTCGCGAATATTACAATGAGCGTACTATGAGCATAACTTGATTACTTGTAGATTACACTTGAGCTATAAGTGTGGGGTGCGTGCGCACCAATGAGAAGTAGACGACTAGCTTGAATTGGCTTAGTTTCTAGCTACTTTAAAGAGCTCGGGAATAACTCATTGGCTAATTTCACATTGTTTGAATGCAGGTATTCTATTTTAAATGGCGATTGCAAAGCAACCATCCAAGAGTGGTGGAAGCGGGGACGGTGGCCAACCACCACGGAATCAACCTGAGGGCAAGGATAAAAGGGAGCAACGCTCAAAGAAGAAACAAGATACACCTGCTCCGGACATGACCATTCCCGCCTCTCAGGTAACCACGGGCAAGAGGAAATCAATCATTGCTAAGGAAAAGCCCGTGGTGATCCGTGAAGGTGGTGCTTCTAGACCACCGGCCAAGAAAAGGAGAGCAGTTCAGGGTAAGGGATAGAGTAAGCAAAATAGTTCAAGCGAAAACTAACATCAACTACTCCATTCCCCTTCTTAAAAGCACTCTTACACACACCAAGAGGTACCTCTTCACCTCCACATTCACTTCCAAGACAACCCTCCTCACTCGACAAACTCCCATGGACAAAACCAAGGTCACTCATCTCACTTGGAGCTTCAAACAACGGATTGTCTATAGAATTAAGCATTCCAATCCATGGAGGTTCAAACTCATACTCTACTCTAGTTTGATACAAATCACCATTTCCATTGAAGTTGCCCTCATACAAAGGATTAGTATAGGCACACTTCTCGAGTTCATTAGCAAGCAAAGGTGAAGTTCTCAAACTAGAGACAACATCTACTCTTGAGGAGTCATCGAAAATAATTCGATCCATCTCAATTACTAGAGACTCCTCAAGGTCACGACCATCTTCACTACGACAGAAGAGACCACCACTATCAAGTAGGCATTCAAAGGGAAGAATGAGATATTCGTGCAATTCATCTTCTCATTTATCAAATATGGGTGGGGTGTCATAACAAGGTTCACAATCAAGGTCAACCACAATATCCTCACTAAAGAGAGGTTCAATGAAAAGAGAGCTCACATCATGATGTGGCTTTTCAACCCTCTCAACTAGTGGTTCGCATTCACATACAAGTTGACCAATCGACTCTACACTAGTTGCAAACACATTGTGATCATACATATCATCAACTGGTGTGGAGTTATCATAAACACTATCACAATACAAGGAAGTAACATGCTCAAGGGAAGAAGAATTAACACATAGTGGCCATCTTGCTCACTCAATGCACTTGAAGTGTCATGAATAGTTTCTCCACCTTGTAGCTCATATTTGAATCATCTTCACATTTTCTTTCCACTTCAGAACATGATTGAGGCTCCATCGGTTTGCCTCCAAGAATTCCTGCACAGGAATTCAAACAAGTAGAAGAAAAGGATAAAGGGTTAAGGTTAGAATAAGGGGTGCCCTCACTCTCAATGATTTTTTTCCCTATCTCTTTTCCCTCATTTTTTCTTCAAGGTCGGGTGTAGATTCGGGTGGTGACAACCTATTCCTATCACTCAATACAACCTCTCATTTTTCCACTCGAGAGTTGTCACCAGTCACTCCCTTACTCATCTCAATCTTTTGTCTCTCATATTTGGGCGAGTAGGGACAAAGCTCGAGAATGCCAATAGCCGGAGTAGGTGGAATCTTTACACCAACCCAGAATCTAGGATTTATAGACTCATCACTTGGTGTCTCCTTCTTCTTTATTGGTGAACCACTCGGCTTTGGATCTTGTGGCTTTGGGCTCACCTTGTTGACATTTGTTAACCCTTTTCTAGCACTTGTCCCACCACTTCTTGTGTTTGTAGAACTTCTTCATTGCTCAATTTCAACCTTGGAATGAAGTTCTCGCTCCTTGCTCCTTTGCATAGCCAAAAAAGGTGCGCTAGTAGGCAATTGGCCTCTTGCCCGGTAAGATACAAAGTCATAAACCATTTGTCCTATGCCCACAAGATACGCATCCTTCATAGTACTATATTGCAACCTCTTGTCTTCCATCCATGGCTCACCTAGCCACACATCAACATGTTGCATGGGATACACATCTACCACACATAACATTTGTAATTCCTATGAGTTATGAGTACTCGAGTTTCCTTGAAAACCCACACTCTATTATACTCATAAGGATTATCTAGCTCACGGCATGGTATCCTTAACATATCAACCAAAGAGGTGCTAATACAATTGGCATTGGTCTCTTCAATTTTGTGCAAGTTTCCTCCATATCCATTCACCTCAACAATGAACCTACTTCTACCCAAATTTCGTAGAAATTCATCCAAGAGAGAAAGTGAATGCCCACGAGTATCAACACCAACAACTTGGGTCTCCCTTATCCCTCCTCTCCTAGCAACATTGCTAGGGTCACTTCCCGTCACTCTTCCAACATTATAAGTGTTGTTGAAAGTCGAGGAAGGAACTTTGCGATGGAACCCATAAGAACCCCTCACCTTGGTTCCATTGGCCATAGCACTACTCTTACTACAACTATCCAATCCCTTCATGGCATTGATGGTACAATACAATCCCCTTGTCGCAAGAGCAACACCTTCTCTCAAACCACCCTCCACATGGGAATTAGAAGCATTAGGTCGCTTAGCATACCTAGAAGATGCAAGCTTCTTCTTTCCCATGAAACAACCACCACCTCCTCCCACACTAATGGAAGGACCTCTACTACTCCCTTGTTCACCATTAGAAAGACCAAGAAAAGATGCAAATGAATAATTCATAAAATCAACTTCATCATCAATTCTCTCTATGTCACTATCAACATTTTCATATTCATCACAAGAAGAGAAAGTAGGAACATTGTACCTTGAAGCGTTACCATCTTCGACTTCTTGACTTGAAGCATAAGAGTCATCAAATTCATCTTTACAAGCTTCATAGTCTCCTCGCGTCTCATGATCATTATAGAATCCCGCTTCATCACCGGACGAGCCATAGTTCCCTGAATCATCATAGCAATATCCATCACCACCCTCGTAGGAACCATGTGTCCATCATTATCATGGCAACTCGCATCATCCCCACATGAGTCATAACCTCCACAATCATCATCTGACATAGTTGCAATAATAAGAGAAAAACCTCACAAAATCACTCCATTACATGTATCACTTAATATATGAACACTCAAGGGCAAGGCCTTCAATCTCTTAGAAACCACGGTGATCACAACTAGTATGTCCAAGTATTAATTCGGAAAGGAGTTAATGGGACTCGATGTACGGACGACTATTTAAAGTGCGCACTTGAGGCCAAAGAAAGTTCTACGACTCATCTTTGAATTTTAATCTCCTCTACGCACGAGTGTCCTAATACGCTAAAGATTTAGTGTCTTTCGAGTAGGACAATTACCCTAGAAACACTAACAAAGAAGTACGGAAGCAAAGGAAACACAAAAACCTACGAAAAATTTACCCGGGCAACCTTCAGGAAAAGAGGCACCCCGCCTCAGTCCGCCCAAAAAAAATCCAGAGAGGCTGCACAAAAGTGGGAGGTCCGCCTCCCAGAATGGGCGATCCGCCTACTACTGCTTCCTGCAGCTTCGCAAAACGTATTTTTGGCTCGTTTTGCATTCAATTTCCAATGTTTTCGAGTTGTTTTCAATTCTAATGATACCCAAAGATGTATATGATGATTCTAAACAATCCCCAATAGGTTTTAACCCCAAGAAAACAACAGTCAATTGATTTTGAAGCAAGAATTTCTAGGGTTTGAAGATTTTGGGAATTTGAATTCTTCAAATTTTAAAATACATCACCAAATCATGAAATTTTGGCACCAATAGAATGTGAATCAAACATATAACAATCCCCAATGATTTTCAATGTTTGGGGGATTGAAATCCAACAAGTTCCAACAAATTTTTTTTTTTCAACTTTTTTTCAATTTTTTTGTTTTTCTTCTTTTCTCAAGAACAACAACAAACAAGAACAAGATACTAACACGATGAACAAGGAACAAGGGTTTGTAAAAACAACACTCGAGCCTTGCTCTGATACCAACTGATGCAATCTAAACTAGGCAGAAGCAACTAAACTAAACAAGGAGAAGCAACTAAAGGGATAACAAGAAATAAGGATTGGGGAGGCAAGAATTGAGAAGAAAGAAACGAATCAAACTCACATACACGGATTGAATACAATGGGAGGAAGAGAAACTTGAACCAAATCTCGGATTCGTACTAGGATGCAATCCTTGGGTTTCCATGTCGTAGGGGATACATGAGCTTCAAGCTCCAACAAGAAGGTCAAGCCTCTCTATGTTCTTTCTCTCAATTCTATCTTCAAAACTAACTAATGAAGAAAATGGCTAAGTGTGGTATTTATAGGTGCTCCACACTCTTAATGTAATGTCTAAAAAGCCCTCAAATAATATAAAAATAATACAAGCCTCGTAGGGCCAAAATAAAGATTACACGTCAAATTCCCGTCCAAAACTATGCAAAACAGGTGCCCCACCTAGTAGAGTAGGCGCCCCACCTAGCAGAGTAGGCGGTCCGCCTACTACAGAGTGTAGAAAAGAAGGTGGTCCACCTATTTACAGAGGCGCTCCGCCTAGTGCATTGGGCGGTCCGCCACTTCCTGGGAGGTGCGGAGACGGCTCAAAATGGACTCTAGGTGTTCCTCCTTGGTCCATAGTCGGTCCTCCCTCGATGGCGCTCAACTCCATTACCTCAAATCACTCTCGAATCCTCCTTCGGAGCCCTTGCCTTGTATTCTTTGTGCTCTCGAACTTGGCTCTTGATGGTTGGGACCTAAGCCCAATTTGGATTGCATTCGTTCAGCACCAACAAGGACTTTCTCACTCTTGAGCAAACCCTTACTTAGGAGGAAATAAATTTTAACGTGTCTGTAGAGTTGGTTCCGAGTTTGAGAGAACCTTGACATATAGAGTATCTCTCACTTGATTGTAAGTGGAGCACATATAAGATTGACATTGTGATGCCTACGGCGGATAGTAGTGTAACAGACCCTGCGATTGGTCTTTCCTTTGTCTACACCAATCCGTTTACAATCGATTTCTCCTTCCTATTGCACAAAATCGTGGATACATTCTGTTGCACCTATCAAGTTTGTTTGGCTCAACCGGGGCCCAATTTTTGGAGGGTGGTCAGCACCATCAGGTTCATGGCCAAAAGAGTTGGCATATCTTTTACCTTCCAGTACCTCATCTCCCTTTATTCTCCAAAGGTTTATGAATGGGGAATTATTCGATTGACCAACCGCGGAAAATTTGTGCTGCTGAAGATAGTGAGTACCCGAACGACCACGGCTAGGTGGAATATATCTTCCTTATTCCTACCAACCAGATTTCATTCTCTCCCAATTTATCGGAGAGATGGAACCCACAGTGTAAGTTTTCCATTCTGTATGTCTTCTATTTGAACTTTCATTCAAGTAACACCTCCTCTTTTTATTTACTATTGTTGCTATTGAAGTTGAACCTCATCCTGATATTTGCGGATGGGTCGACTCAATAATCGATAAATATAAACGAGTCGATATAACTTAGAGGTTTTCCGCCTCTAACAAAAAATGGGTCATGAAGAGGCACGGTAAGCCTTGTGCCTTATTCTCAACTTGCATTTTCGCCACTTAGTACTGATTTAGTTCCTCTTTTGTTTAAGGCTTTCTCTCAAACCCAAGGAGAAAAAGGACCACAAGATTGAAACTGCCGAGGTGGCCACCAAGAAGCTTGAGGACTTTTTGCCTCTAAATCAGGCTTCGCGTGCTGGTGGCATGGAGAAATCCAAGGGGCAAGTTGTCAGTCCTTCTACTTTGTTGGAAACTTAGAAAAGGAAATGAAAAAACATTGCCACAGTGGTGGAAAGGGTAAAGCGCGGACTGTGCAAAAGAGTAGTCGTGGTTGCGACTGAACCAGATGCCATTTCCCCCACCTGTCGAGGTTTGAGAGATAAACCTACTGATGAGGATCCGTAGACTTTCGATCCTCATGAGGTGATTGAACTTGATAGGTACAAAGACTCGGTTGATGGATCTAAAAGGAAGGAGAAAGAGGACAAAGTCGAGTCTCGTCCTCTTTTGTTGACTGAGAGAATGGTCGACGTGGCCGCAAAAATAAATATCAAGCTTTCTGGCGACCTTGATACTGAGGATATTATGAGGAAGATCTTGATCTCAATCCCTCGAATGTGGACCTTCTTTCAGAGCCCGGTGAAGTTGCAAAGCATTTTCATCAACTATTTAGACCTCTCAAGAGGGAACACCTCGACCAGCTCTCTATCGATACGGTTTTGTCCACATTTCCTTTTGTTGCTCCCAACGCACACGCAAGTATACGCGGTCGACAAGTAATAAAGTGATAAATCGAATATCGTTCCCACGAGGACTAAGCAGACTAATACTTAATAAACAATTTCTAACAAACTACTCAGGGATCTTTTTTCTTTGATTGTAAGAGTTTTTATAACGAAAACGCAGTAATTAAAATGCTAGAGTGTAGTCAAGCAATGTTGCAATACTTTGGTTGTTAACAGTATTAAGGGGACGATCCAGGGTCAGAGTTACAAACAATCCAGTTGATGTATCCAATTGATTCCACTTCTTAAATCCCGGGTTACTAACTGACAGAGTAAATGTAACAGTGAACACCTTTCAGTTCTTCACAGTCTATGCAAGCTACTTCAATCCCTATATGTCTATGGGTTAAATCACATGCACGCAGTAACGAATCATGTAATGAGTTAAACTAGGCAAGAAAGTATATGTCTATCCTACCCGCAAATTGGTTTCCCGATGCCCGGGTTCACAAACTAGTTCTATTCTTTCTTATTACGCAATTAAATTCCCTCTTTCGAGTTCAATCCAAAAACCATAGATAATGTATAATTATCGAACTCTAGCAATTACACAAGTGAAATCAAGAAAGAATAAGCAACCCGTTATGGGATTCAATTAATGGGAATCAATCTTCAAACAATCAACTTTCATGTAATACTCTAACCCTAGAACGTAAAGTTTAGCCACACATATTCATAATCACAAGGCAAAGATTTGGTGTAATAATGAAGTAAATGATGTAATAGATGAAAGATTAGGAATAAATCCTTGTTCAATGAGTATGTTGCTCTCAATATTGCTCCAAAGTAAGTACTCTCTTTCAAAAACTAAGTAAAAGACTATTTATAGTGTTTACAAACACCTAGTAATAAGTTAGACCCAATGCTAGACGGAATAAGAAGTGAAAACCCGCACAAGGGGCGCTATAACGGGCGCCCCGCGCCTCGTAAAGCGCCAAGTCAAGCAGAACCCGTCGAAATCCGGGCGCTATAGGCTCGCGCCACGTGAGAAAACGCGCTGGGGCACTGGGCGCTATAACTGGCGCGCCACGTGCCCCAAAGCGCCCAGCCATTATGCCTTCTTCCTTGGTCCGAAATCTTGCTCGTGTCGTGCCCTCGTGTGCTATATCCAATCCTCAATCATCCTTCAATCAATTCTTGCTCAATCAAGCTCCTAAAAGCTCCAAATGCACTGCGTAACAACCTACACACGCACGGCATAAAATTAGTGTAAAACCACATTCACAAACTATAAAACGAGCGCATAACAAGCTCAAACATGCGGAAATATTAAGGAAACCTTGGCATAAAATGCCAAACATCACCACCCCACACTTGAACCTTTGCTCGCCCTCGAGCAAGTCACATCTCACTTCCCAACCTAGGTAAAACAGGTCTGCCTATGACTATGGTTGATACCGACCATTGAACCAATGCACACATGACTACTATGGATCCACAACATGCCAACAAATTATCAAAACCAAAAATATAAGAACAACCACCCCAAAATAACTCAAATGCACCAACTCAACTTAATGCAACCATGCTCCCACAAAATCACACCTATCTACTCAACCAAGAACAATCAACTTCACCTATTTCATGCAAACCACGTGCCCTCACCAATATGAAACAAAAGAGTGCCCCCCCAAAAATCACACACAACAATCAACAACATGAATAGAACGGGGGCAATACAAATGAAGTCACTCACTCTCATGAAAGTATCACATGTCACACACAACGTACCATAGGTTTGTCCATAGTGTAGGACTCCACTAATGTAAGCTCACTCCAATCGGGATTAACTAGGACTTTGAAAAGGTCGCAATGTAGGCTAAGGGGAGGGTAGGATACATATGGTAATAGTGACTAGCTCCCTAAGCACTTTAATACGTCACATTCAAATTAAGCACCAATCTCATCAAGCCACCCAATCAACACTTCTACACATACACCTTCTCACAAGTAGCATTTTTCTATTAAGCACACACTAGCAAGGAATGGATATCTTTTTCTCTTTTTTTTTTTTTAATTTCTTTTTCCATAATTTTTTCTTTTTCTTTTCAACTTTGCTATTTTTTTCCTTTTTTCTATTTCATTATCTTCCACCCTTGCCAATGCTTTTCACTACTTCACAACTTTTACAATTATTTCCCTTCATTAGCTCCACTCAAAAACCTCCCAAAATCCAACTGCAACTCCAACATAACAACACAATATCAATAAAGTGCTTAAGGAGTAAAGGGCCAAAAGAGTCAATTTAGAACAAAGGGGTAGGCTCGGGGTGTGGGTGCCAACAAAAAGGGTCAAAGAAATCACAACAACAATTTTTTTCCAAGGTATATATGTAAGGGTAGGCAAATCAAAAGAAGGCCTTGTATCATTTCGCGACTAGAGCAAACCTAGGATTTCGCATTGCACACACACGGGGCAAGTTCTAGACATTAATATGCAACATGGAGTAAACAAGAACATGCCTCACACACACATCGCACATGGTCCACACAAAAAGTGATGCGGGGCAAACCACCATCACAAGACCCTTTACGAGAAGCCAAGCCAAAACACTTCATGATGCTCACTTACACTTGATCCGGAAGGGCATGGACGATACGAGCTCGGGAGAAGACTTAAAGACAATGCATTGGAGCTCAATCCATGTTGAAACAGGGCAGGAAACAGTGCAAGAAGCAGGGGACCAAAACAGGGCCAAAACAGGGGCATTCTGCTGAGCTTACTGCCTGAAGCTGGATTTTTGTTCTTCGCGATCGCGTGAATACCTTCGCGATCGCGAAGAGTCTCTTTTTGTTCTTCGCCTTCGCGCCATGTCCTGCGCGATCGCGCAACTAGTTTTTAAGTGTGCTTCGCGATCGCATATAATCATGCGCGATCGCGATGAACACTTTGGCAGTCTCGGACCAGAAACTAGGAAAACCTTGTAAAGGGGTGTATTTATAACACCCCTCTTTCATTTATTGCTCTCACCTTATTTTGAACAAAGAACATTAATGAGCATTGCTCTCAAACACTTGTAACTCTTTTTGGCTTGAAATCAATTGGATGAATCCAAGTTGCTCTTCAATCCATCTTCGATCATTCTATTTGCTTGAGCCTCGTGTCTCTTGAGGATAGTTGCATAGTGTTAGGTGATTCTTTCCAATCGTTTGGGGTGTAACGGAACAAGTTCTTCGTTGCTACTCGAACTTTAGTGTAAGTCTCGTCTCGCTTTTATCTCTTTATCGCTTTCGTGGGTTTGCCCCTTATCAAAAAGGTTCCATCAACAACTCTCAACTAAGCATCTAGAATGCAACTTGTGGAAATTTAAGCACTCATGCACAAAGGTTCACAATCAAGTCAAACAAGCGGACTCAAGCATCTCAAGGGGGTCGTTCCATTTTTTTCTAGGCATGCATCAAATTAAAACCCAGGGACACCACAAATAGCACATGCAATCAAGTTCAAGTCCACCAGTATCAAACAAATCAAAGGCACCTAGCATTCTACCTCTTTCCTTCGTCTAGGGTCATCTACAACTATCCTAATCCTAAAAATAAAAATACTATCCGGTTCAAAGGCCTCCTCGTGGAAAAGAACCGAGGTCATAATAAAAACCACGGGCCGGATGACATGTACCACTAATAAAACTAAAAGGAAAATCTTTTTGGAATTTTTCATTGGTTTTCTAATTTTTTTTTTTTTCATATATTAAAGCAAGAAATAATTCAAAATAAAGTCAAGTGACAAAAGAAAAATCCTATGGTACATGCATCCTAACCTCAAAAATAGATAAAGGGCAGTACCCCACCCCACACTTAAACTAAGCAATGTCCCAGTGCGACAAAGAAGTAAGTGCAAAAGTAAAAGAAAACTGCCTGAAATCCGGGTGGTGCGCAGGAGTGTGGACCTAATCCTCCTCCTCATCAGAGCCACCGCCCTCAGCATCAGCCTCCTCAACCTCACTGTCCGGATCGTTAGCAACAATATCCGAATCCGTGTTCTCATCCTCCTCCGGAGGCACCTCTCTAGCTCGAGTCATGCCTAGCAGACCCTTCGAGGTCTCCAGGAGAGGGACAGTGCGGTCAATAGCTGCAAAATCCACGCCCGACCGTCGGGCCATCTGCTCCATCATCAAATACTGACGCACAGACAAGTTGGTGTCTACCTCCCGCCACTCATCAGCCGTCAGTTTCACCAGCGCAGTAGTGGTCACCCCCTTGACCGAGGTAATATCAAAAGGCTTCCCTATGTCAGGGACAATGCGATCCCCAATCTCATCTACGGGGACTCCAGCCTGCTCTAAGTATCGGGTCAAGAGGTTCCTAAAATACAAGCGACTACATGAATCGGACTTCTGTTGCTCTCTCATCACGCGCAACATGTAGTAGCCTATGTTCACCGGCCTCCCAATCATAAAGAAGTACACCATGCACGCCCGAGTCTTGGTGACCTCGGAATAATGGGAAGATAGTAGTATGCGTGCATTGATAAACCGCATCCACACACTGGCCGGTTTAAGAAACTGCGAGAAGTACATGAACTTGTGTCTTCCGGCGGCATTGCGCTCCCACTTGTGAGTGGAGCCCTCGCCACATATTGTGTCTCGCAGAGCCTTGTAGTCAGGCTTTTTGATGTACTCCTTCATGTCATCATAGTCGGGGTCCTCGACCCCCCAGAAAGGCATTCAATGTCGTAGGATCCAACTTAACTTTCACCCCCTCACTGTTACCATATCATCCTCCTTCCATGCGTCATCCGGCTCCCAGTTGGTATACAACTCTTGCACCAAATCCAGGTTGGCGTGCCCCGGACTCTCAAATACCGAGTCCCACTTTAGAGCAATTATCGCCTCAGCCACACCTCGGAATTTCTGCATGACCCTTCTTTTATCAATGGCTTGCTCGGGGATATACCCCGCAAGCCGCACATTCTTATACCATGTTTGGCATTCACCTCTCTTTACAAAAGAGATGCCATAACGGGTCTTACCTCCGGGACGTGGTATCGGCACCGCATCTTTAGGTATCTTCGCCTTGCCTTTTGCCTTTGGTTTGGCCTTGGGCTTGGCCGGTGCCTTGCCCTTTTGCTTTGTGGAGGAAGGCCCGGCTTGAAGTGTTCTCCTCGGGCCCCCGGCGGATGAAGAACTCTTGCTTGGCAAAGGTGTGGTCACCATGGTACCTACACAACAATGAAAGATCAATGTGAGATGGATAGATGAACACCAAAAATATAAAATTCAAGCTCAATTGGTAGGGTACCACCCTACACTTATCACCCACTTTATGTGTCAAGCACTCAACTCAATGGCACGAGCAACCCCACACTTAAGCAAAACTAGCTTCGGACAAAGTATGCCACGTTTTTTATTTTTCAAGATCAAGCTAGTGTGGGTGCATCATGATCAATTCTTATGTGTGTGCAACACCTAATGTCCATGATAAGCCTAAGGAATACATTGCTACTCAAGAATTCACAATGTTATTGAATTTTTATGATTAAGGCTTTTTCACAAACACTTGGTGTGCACACTTTGAAACTATCAATTTCAATGAGTTTTGGAATGTGCCAACCCTCCCAAATTGTTGGGAGATCTCTTTTTATAAGTCACAAGCTATCTATCTAGCACCATTAGCAATTTAAGCACAACAAGAGTGAATTTTATGAATAAACTTGTAACTAGCTAAGAAACCTTCCATGAACAAGAATGAGTGCAACTTACATGTAATTGAGAGAAGAAGGGAAGAATTTACTTACTTGAATGTGTTAGAATGGATTGCACAAGATTTGGAATGATTCCAAGTGTTAGAGGTGAATTGGTGAGTGATTAGAGAGTAATGGGAGTGAAAATAGTGAAGAAATAGGTGTAGGGATCGGGTATAAGGGGATGGGGGAAACCGGATCGTGGGTCAAAACCCGTTTGACCCAGAAAACTTACAAAAAATTGGCTGGGCGCGTTAAGCACCGCGGCGCGGGCCAAAAGTGGCCACCAAGTCGTGCATTCTGCTTGCCTTGGCGCGGTGGGAGGCGCGGGGCGCTCCCAAACGCGCCAGGCTTCTTTTTTCAGCTTCCATTTGGCGCGTTGGGAGGCGCGGGGCACTCCCGAACGCGCCCGAGCACGGTTTTTCGCACCGATTTTCGATTCCAAGTGCGACCCCAAGCGCGGGACATGTCTCGAGACGTCCCGTACCCCTCAATGCATTAATTTCACCATGTTTAGCTCACCCGATTCCTACAAAAACGACACACAAAAACAACAAACTATGTGACACTATAAAACGAAAAATACTAAACTATTACAAGTACAAACTCGGGTTGCCTCCCGAGAAGCGCCTTATTTAACGTCGTGGCACGACGGGTATGAATCAAGGGTCCCTCAAAGTAATGGACGTGCGGTGATTCACCGCACCTCCCCAATAGCGTTTCACCCTTTGACCATTAACCAAGAATGTGTTCTCAGAATCTGGGGCTCTCAATTCAACCGCTCCATGTGCGGTAACACGAACAACTTCAAAAGGCCCCGACCATCTCGACTTCAACTTGCCCGGGAATAATTTCAACCTCGAGTTGAACAACAATACTAGCTGCCCGGGCTCAAAAGAACGACGCTCAATGTGCTTATCATGCCATTTCTTTGTCCGTTCCTTATATAATTTTGCATTTTCATACGCATGGAAACGGAACTCTTCAAGCTCATGCAATTAAAGCATCCTCTTCTCACCCGCTAAGGCCATATCAAGGTTGAGCTTTTGAATTGCCCAATACGCCTTATGCTCTAATTCAACCGGCAAGTGACAGGCCTTACCATAAACAAGCCTATATGGAGAGGTTCCAATAGGTGTTTTGAATGCGGTTCGATAGGCCCAGAGAGCATCATCTAACTTCATAGCCCAATCCTTCCTCGAGGTATTCACAGTCTTCTCGAGGATTTGCTTGATCTCTCTATTAGACGCTTCCACTTGGCCACTAGTTTGGGGATGATAAGCAGTAGCCACCTTGTGGCAAACCCCATACTTAGCCAACAATTTATTGAACAACCGGTTACAAAAGTGCGTACCTTCATCACTGATTATAGCCCGCGGTGTCCCAAAACGAGTGAAAATATTCTTCTTCACAAACTTCACCACCACACTCGCATCATTTGTTGGAAGTGCAATAGCCTCCACCCATTTAGACACATAATCAACTGCTACTAAGATGTATTTATGGCCCATAGAAGGTGGGAATGGACCCATAAAATCAATACCCCGACAATCAAACAGCTCAATCTCCCAGATATTGTTCAAAGGCATCTCGTGACGCCTAGTAATAGTCCCCGTTCTTTGGCAAGGATCACATTGCTTCACTAATGCGTGAGCATCTTTAAATAAAGTAGGCCAAAAGAAACCAGATTGGAGTACCTTTGCAGCTGTTCGATCTCCACGAAGGTGGCCACCATAAGGAGAGGAATGGCAGCTCTGTAGAATCGGCTCTACTTCTTCCCTTGGAATGCATCTCCTAGCTAGTTGATCAACTCCTATCTTGTACAAATAGGGCTCATCCCACACATAAAATCTACTCTCATGAAGGAGTTTACGCTTCTGCTCAGCAGTTTCCCCAGGGGGATACACATTACTCACAAGTAAATTTACCATGTCAGCATACCATGGCACCTCAGTTGCATCAAGAGCAAAAAGTTGCTCATCAGGAAATACCTCTTTAATCTCTGGCCCTTCATCTACATGATCTCTATTCTCCAGCCTTGATGAATGATCAGCAACTTGATTCTCAGTCCCCTTGCGATCTCGAATTTCAACATCAAACTCTTGCAATAGGAGAACCCATCTAATGAGTCTAGGCTTGGAGTCCTTCTTTTCAAACAAATACCGGATTACGGCATGATCAGTGTAGACAACAACATGAGTGCCAACCAAATAAGATCTGAATTTATCAAAAGCATAAACTACGGCTAGCAACTCCTTTTCAGTGGTGGTGTAATTGGACTGGGCTGCATCAAGCGTCTTGCTTGCATAATAGATGGAGTGAAAGACTCTTCCAATTCTTTGGCCTAGAACAGCCCCAATAGCATTATCACTCGCATCACACATCAATTCAAACGGTAAAGACCAGTCAGGAGCAATGATGATTGGTGCGGTCACCAACCTTTTCTTCAACTCTTCAAATGCCTTGAGACAAGCATCATTAAACACAAATTTCACATCCTTCTCCAACAATTTGCACAAGGGAGTGGAAATTTTGGAGAAGTCCTTTATGAAACGTCTATAGAACCCTGCATGTCCCAAGAAACTACGCACCCTCTTAACAGAGATAGGTGGTGGTAATTTTTCAATAGCCTCAATCTTTGCTTTGTCAACCTCAATCCCTTGCTTTGACACCTTGTGCCCAAGTACTATGCCTTCTTGAACCATAAAGTGACATTTTTCCCAATTCAGCACCAGATTTGTTTCTTCACAACGGCTCAGCACAGCATCAAGATTTCTCAAACATTCATCAAAAGAGTCACCAACCACTGAAAAATCATCCATAAATACCTCCATAAAATTTTCCACCATGTCAGTGAAAATAGCCATCATGCACCGCTGAGAAGTCCCCGGGGCATTACACAACCCAAATGGCATCCTCCTAAATGCATAGGTGCCATATGGACAAGTAAAAGTCGTCTTCTCTTGATCTTCAGGGGCTATCACAATTTGGTTGTAGCCCGAATACCCATCCAAGAAGCAGTAATACTCATGCCCTGCAAGTCTATCCAGCATCTGATCAATAAAGGGAAGTGGGAAGTGATCTTTCCTGGTGGCCTTGTTCAGCTTCCTATAGTCAATGCAAATTCACCACCCTGTAACTGTTCTTGTAGGAATCAACTCATTATGCTCATTCTTCACCACGGTCATGCCTCCCTTCTTTGGAACACATTGCACTGGACTCACCCACTTGCTGTCAGAGATAGGAAAAATAATACCAGCATCCAGCCACTTGATAACTTCTTTCTTCACCACCTCCTTCATAATTGGATTTAGCCTCCTCTGCTGCTCTATGGATGGTTTATGATCTTCCTCCAAGAGAATTTTATGCATGCAGAAAGAAGGACTAATCCCTCTAATATCAGCAATAGTCCAGCCAATAGCTCTTTTGCGCTCTCGCAATACCTGCAGCACCTTCTCAACCTGCACATCAGACAACAAAGAAGAAAGGATCATGGGCAAAGTATTACCTTCACCCAAATAAGCATAACGTAAATGCTCGGGTAAAGGTTTGAGCTCAAGATTAGGAGCTTTCTCAATAGACGGTTTAGCAGGAGTTAAGGTCAACGGTCTATCAAGCTCCTCAAATTTCTTCCACCCTGGGATGAATCTATTCTGCATATTAAGAACCTCCAAATACTCCTCAATATCATCATCCTTCAGGATATCATCATCATCACATAAGAGTGCCCGTTCTAACGAATCAACATTAGAAGCCAAGAATGACCTCTCATCAGCAGTCAACTCATCATCTACCACTTTTACCATGGACAACTCTTCATAATGAGAAGGAAGCTGGGTAGCTCTGAACACATTAAACACAGCTTCTTCCCCATTTACCTTCATAATCATCTTTCCAGCTCTGACTCTAATAACAGCATCAGCAGTAGCCAAAAATCCTCTTCCCAAAATGAGAGGAACCTCAGGATCAGCTTCATAATCAAGAATAATAAAATCAACCGGTAATATAAACTGACCCACTTGTACAAGCACATCCTAAATAATCCCCCCAGGGCATGTCAAAGATCTATCAGCCAGCTGCAGGGTCACAGTAGTGGGTCGTGGTTCACCCAGGCCTAGCTTCCTGAAAACTGAAGACGGTATTAAATTCACACTAGCACCCAAATCACATAAAGCTCGACCAACCTCATGTTCCCCAATTTTCAAGGGGATGGTAAAACTGCCAGGATCCTTCAATTTCTGAGGAAGCTTGCTTCTAACTCTGGAACTACACTCCTCAGTGAGTGCAACTATCTCAAACTCAGTCAGTCTTCTCTTGTTAGCAATAATATCCTTGATGTATTTAGCATATTTAGGAACATCCCGCAAAAGCTCCACCAAAGGAATATTTACCTGAATCTGACTCAATATCTCCAAGAATTTCTTGCATGCTGCATCAACTTTCTGCTTCTGAAGCCTCTGAGGGAAAGGTGGAGGTGGTCTCACAATAGCAGACTCGGGCTCCTTTGCTATTACTGTCTCTGCTTCTTTCTCCACTTCCCTATCAACATTGGGCTCTAACTCACCAACAGGCTTCTTTGATTTTGGGGGAACTTCTTCTAGAGCTCTTCCATTCCTCAAAGTAACTGCTTGCATATATTCTTTAGGATTCTTCTCCGTATCACTCGGTAAAGCACCCCGAGGTCTATTATTTTGTGCTCCAGCAAGCTACCCCAATTGTCTCTCAAGATCTTTCTGCGCACTGCTCAAATCTTTAATTGTTTGTGCCTGAGATACTGAATCATCCATGGGCTTTTGCTGCCCACCAAGAAGTTTCCTAAGCATATCCTCCACTGCATTAGACTGCTGTGGCTGAGTCTGTGACTGTGACCCCTGCTGTGGTGCATTGCTTTGATTAATTTGGGGTCTCTCATTACCCTGAAACTGCTCACGGTTATCCCTCCAAGAAAAATTTGGGTGATTACGCCAACCCGTGTTATAGCTGTTACCATATTGATTGCGATTCTGACCCTGTGACCTGTTCTGATTACCCATAATATACTGACTCTGGGTTAGATGGACATACTTCAGTACTATGATCTCATTAGATTGGTTGTGATGTGGACAATCTCTTAATAGAGCTTTGAATCTCTCCCAAGCTGCATACAAGGATTCTCCTTCTAACTGTCTGAAGGACATAATCTCGCTCCTCAGCCGCGCTGTCTTGGCAGACGGATAAAACTTAGCCAAGAATTTCTTAGCCAAATCCTCCCAAGTAGTGATAGACCCAGGCTTCTCAGTCTTTAACCACTTCCTTGCTGTCCCAATCAATGAAAATGGGAACAAGGTCATACGAACATAATCAGTAGGCACACCCGATGGTGTATAAGTATCACTGATCTCTAGAAAGTTCTGAATGTGTTGCTGCGGATCCTCATGTAGTAATCTATCATATTGCCCCGTCACATGCAGCAACTGAATCATGCCGGGCTTGATCTCAAAGTGCCCGGTAATAGCGGGCTTCACAACACTTGACGCTACTCCTCCCAGGCTAGGAAGAGCAACATCTCGCACTGCTACTGCTTGTTCTTCAGCCATTTCAACAGGTAGAGAGTCAAGTACGATTTCTAGTGCTTCTCGATCTCTCGCTTCTCTTTTCGCCCTTCTCAAGGTTCTTTCAGGCTCGGGATCAAAAGGTGCGAGTGATTCGTCCTTTTTATTCCTTTGCATTCAAAACCTATTGCCTGAAAGAGCACAAGAAACTCAACAAAAAATTAAACCTGAATAGAAATTAAGTAATTGTTCAAAAAGAAACTAGTCCGTAATTAGTCCCCGGCAACGGCGCCAAAAACTTGTTGCTCCCAACGCACACGCAAGTATACGCGGTCGACAAGTAATAAAGTGATAAATCGAATATCGTTCCCACGAGGACTAAGCAGACTAATACTTAATAAACAATTTCTAACAAACTACTCAGGGATCTTTTTTCTTTGATTGTAAGAGTTTTTATAACTAAAACGCAGTAATTAAAGTGCTAGAGTGTAGTCAAGCAATGTTGCAATACTTTGGTTGTTAACAATATTAAGGGGACGATCCAGGGTCAGAGTTACAAACAATCCAGTTGATGTATCCAATTGATTCCACTTCTTAAATACCGGGTTACTAACTGACAGAGTAAATATAACAGTGAACACCTTTCAGTTCTTCACGGTCTATGCAAGC
This sequence comes from Petunia secreta, assembly GCA_029990175.1. Lineage (NCBI taxonomy): Eukaryota > Viridiplantae > Streptophyta > Magnoliopsida > Solanales > Solanaceae > Petunia > Petunia secreta. Next base: position 6,151,387 of record JARKIP010000053.1, read on the forward strand.
TACTTCAATCCCTATATGTCTATGGGTTAAATCACATGCACGCATTAACGAATCATGTAATGAGTTAAACTAGGCAAGCAAGTATATGTCTATCCTACCCGCAAATTGGTTCCCCGATGCCCAGGTTCATAAACTAGTTCTATTCTTTCTTATTACGTAATTAAATTCCCTCTTTCGAGTTCAATCCAAAAATCATAGATAATGTATAATTATCGAGCTCTAACAATTACACAAGTGAAATCAAGAAAGAATAAGCAACCCGTTGTGGGATTCAATTAATGGGAATCAATCTTCAAACAATCAACTTTCATGTAATACTCTAACCATAGAAGTAAAGTTTAGCCACACATATTCATAATCACAAGGCAAAGATTTGGTGTAATAATGAAGTAAATGATGTAATAGATGAAAGATTAGGAATAAACCCTTGTTCAATGAGTATGTTGCTCTAAATATTGCTCCAAAGTAAGTACTCTCTTTCAAAAACTAAGTAAAATACTATTTATAGTGTTTACAAACACCTAGTAATAAGTTAGACCCAATGCTAGACGGAATAGGAAGTGAAAACCCGCACAAGGGGCGCTATAACGGGCGCCCCGCCTCGTAAAGCGCCAAGTCAAGCAGAACCCATCGAAATCCGGGCGCTATAGACCCGCGCCACGTGAGAAAACGCGCTGGGGCACTGGGCGCTATAACTGGCGCGCCACGTGCCCCAAAGCGCCCAGCCATTTTGCCTTCTTCCTTGGTCCGAAATCTTGCTCGTGTCGTGCCCTCGTGTGCTCAATCCAATCCTCAATCATCCTTCAATCAATTCTTGCTCAATCAAGCTCCTAAAAGCTCCAAATGCACTGCGTAACAACCTACACACGCACGACATAAAATTAGTATAAAACCACATTCACAAACTATAAAACGAGCGCATAACAAGCTCAAACATGCGGAAATATTAAGGAAACCTTGGCATAAAATGCCAAACATCACCTTTACTAACTTACCTTTTTGCAGAGCTTTATGACATTCAAGGAGGATTCTCGCCATAAACTAACAAAGTCGAAACTGAAGCTGACAGAGAAAGTGGCTCATTTCAAGACTCTACTTGGCAAGAAGGTGGCCGAGCTGAGCGAAGCGACCAATGCCTCTGATGAACTAAGGAGAGAGATTAAGGCCTTGAAAGATGCTCATGTATTGGTGCTATCCAAAGAAGGCTGAGTTGGTGAGCTTGGTTGAACGTATCCATTACTCAAGAGGTGAAGATTTAGGAGTTGGAAAGAAGGCTCCAACAAGCACCCCCATCTCAAGATGAGGTGTCCCAGCTCTAAAAATAAATGGAGCAACTGCAAGAGGAGAGGGACAATTTCAAACCTAGGTTGGAGGCCAGGAAGAGGAAAGACTACATTGACAAGCACTAGGAGATTGTCAAAACTCGCTTGGAAACGCTCAAGGAGTGCCAAGCGGGAGGATTGGACTTTCCCTCCGTGGTCACTAAAGTCGAGGATATGGCCGCTCGGGCTCGCTCCATAACTAAAAATTTCCCTTCAAACGATGAAGATGAAGACGATGTGGAAAATGAGGAAGAAGAGGTTGCTTCTGAAGACAGGGAAGTAAATGGAGCTTTCAAAAGTGAAATGGAAGGGGGTGAGACCGTTTTATTTCAATGCGGATAAGAACGACGTCTCGTTCTCACACTGTGGCATTTATTTTTAGTGCTTTTGGATAATTTCGACCATGCAACATAACTTTGGAAAGTTAGATATTGAGGTAACAGGAAGTCTCAGAATAATATCCATTTTTTCAAAAGACAATGAGTCGTGATCGACATTACATCAAGCCTAGACGTAACAAACTTAGGCATAATTTCAAAGGTCACCACTACCAGGCGTTATTTACATAAAACATAAAATAAGACAAGTCTTCGGGTCTGTCGGAAGTCCCCAGTATGAGAGATTTCAAGTCGTGAACATGTATCATTGCACCGTGTTGGATCATGCGCCTTATCTTCCATTAAAGCGTTTAGTGGCTCGCAGCCGTAGGTGAATAAAAGTAAAACAATAAAGTAAAGTCAAGTACCTTAGAGTCAGAAGTAGTATCGCTTCAAATTGGAGATGTTCCAATTTGATGGGTCTGACTTCCCATTCATCATTTCTAATTGATACGTTTGCATTCCAACTATCTTCGCGACCTTGTACAGACCTTCCCAGTTAGCTCCCAACTTTTCGGCATTACGTTCCTTATTTGATTGCATCATGTCCCTGAGCATAAAGTCGCCAACCTTGAAACTTCTACATTCGCGTTTTTGTTGAGATATTTGCGTTGTCATCCGTATTAGGGCCAATTCCCTCCGACCATCTAACATGTCCAGTTCAACTTGCATCACTTCCTTATTAACCTCTTCGATAGCGTGAGCATATCGGAAGTTCGGCTCACCAACTTCTACGAGGATCAAGGCATCCATCTCGTAGACTAGAGAAAGAGGAGGTTTCCCAGTGCTATTATTATTTGTTGTTCTATTTGCCCATAGCACTCTGGGGAGCTCATCTGGCCACGAGTCCTTTTCTTCCTCAAGTCGTTTCTTCAAGTTCTCAAATCACTCTATTTGAGGACTCGACCTGCCCATTTGCACTCGGGTGGTACGGTGTCGATACTACCTTTTTTTATCCTCTATTTCCCAAGGAAATATGTAACTTTACAGCCAATGAACTGCGGGTCATCGTCACACGTAATTTCCTTAGGGACTCCGAATCGGCATATGATATTCTTCCATATGAAGTATATGACTTCTTTTTCTCTAACTTCGGCAAAACCCCTCGCTTCTACCCACTAGGAAAAATAGTCTTTCTGGACAAGCAATAATTTCAGCTTTCTTTTTGCCTTAGGTAGCGGCACTATAATATCCATCCCCCATTTCATGAAAGGCCACAATGACAAGACTACGTGTAACGACTCAGCTTGCTGGTGGAGCATCCGTGGATGGCGCTGACATTTACCACATTTTCGAATGAAGACCTTGGCATTCGTGCCTATATCTGGCAAAAAGTATCCAGTTCTGAGTAATTTCCAAGCAACCGATTTACCCCTGGAGTGATTGCCACATTCACCCTCATGCACTTCTCTCTTAACGTACTCAATCTGCCCTGGACCCAAACACTTGGCAACCGGGCCGATGTGCAACTTCCTATACAACTCCTCACAAAGCATAAAATATTGGACCGCCTGGATCCTTAGCTTCCGAGCTTCTTTCTTATCACATGGCAGAGTCTCTGATTCAAAATATGAGATAAACGTAGTGAGCCAATCTCAAGTGAGATGCATCGAGTTTACATCATTCTTTGCTCTATCAATAGCCAAACTAAAAAGATGAACAACCAAGTTCTCTCCTGATTTATGTAGTTCATCGGCGGAACCTAAATTTGCCAAGGTGTCTGCTTCCCCATTTTCTTCCTGGAGATCTGCTCTACTTTCCATTTTATAAACAGGGATAAACTGTCCTTTACTTTAACGAGTTTCTGTATTCTGGGCTCACAGGACGTGAAGTGCCCTAGTATTTGATTCACTACTAGTTGGGAATCACTTTTCAATTTGATATTTTCTACCCTCAACTCCTTAGAAAACTCCAAGCTTGCTATCACGACCTCGTACTTGGCTTTGTTGTTTGTAACTGTGTGAAGCCGAATGGAGCGCCAGACTCTTTCACCCATTGGAGCCACCAAAAATTATCTAAGTCCTGAGCCTTTAAAAGTTGAAGCCTTATCTATATAGAGTGTCCAAACCATTGATACTGGACCTTTTGATAACAACTATTTCTTCTCTGCCTCGGGAAGTATCTTAGCACTAAAATCCGCCACAAAATCGGCTAACACTAAGGACTTGATAGTTGCGAGGTTGATTAGTAATATTATACTCGCTCAGCTCAACTATCCACCTTGCCAACCTTCCGGATAGTTCAAGCTTGTGAAAAATACTTCTTAAAGGGAAGGCAGTGACTACAGCTATAGGATGGTATTTGGAAGTAAGGTCGTAACTTTCGTGCATCAATTATTAAAGCAAGCTCCAATTTTTCAAACGAGAGTACCTGGTCTCAGCATCAAACAATGATTTTCTAATGTAATAAATCGGATGATGCTTCCCTTTTTCCTCCCGGACCAATACACCACTTACAGCCACTTCGGACACCGCAAGGTAAAAATATAAAGTTTCTCCATTCTTCGGCTTTGCAAGCAATAGAGCATTTGACAAGTAGTGTTTCAATTCTTTCAGCGCATGTTGACATTCCGGAGTCCACTCAAACCTTGTGTCTTTTTCAGATAGAAAAGAACTTATGGCATTGCTCCGATGAACTTGAAATGAATCTGCTCAAGGCTACCACATGGCCAGTCAGGCGTTGTACCTTTTTTTTCCCGTGAGAAAATCCAGTATCTCCTATATTGCCTTAATCTTCTCCGGGTTGGCTTCTATTCCCCGCTTGGATACTATGAAGCCTAAAAGCTTGCTGGAACCAATACCAAAGGTACACTTCTCAGGATTCAACTTCATGTTATATTGTTGTAGTGTTGCAAAGGTCTCTCTCAAATTATCCAAATGATCCTCCACTCACACTGTCTTCACCAACATGTTGTCAATATACACTTCCATCGACTTTCTAATATACTCCTTAAACATCTGATACACCAATATTTGATATGTTGCACCCACATTCTTGAGGCCGAACGACACCACTTTATTAGCAATAAGTTCTTCGATCAGTGATGAAGGAGGTTTTCTCTTAATCCTTTGTTTCCATCAAGATCTGATTGTAACCAGAGTAAGCATCCAAGAAAATCAATAGCTTGTGCCCTGCCCTAGAATCAATTAGCCTATCGATTTGTGGTAACAGATATAAATCCTTGGGGCAAGCCTTATTCATATCCGTGTAATCAACGCACATTCGCCACTTTCCTTCTTCTTGGGCACGAGAACAACATTAGCAAGCCATTCCAAATAATTAACTTCACGGATGATGCCATTATCAAGTAGCTTACTCAATTCTTCCTCGATCACCTTCTTCTTAATGCCTGTGTTGGGTATCTTCTTCTCATTCACCAGAAGATAATAAGGATCAACATTGAGCTAATAGGTGGTTATCTCTGAGTTGATCCCAACCATGTCAGCATACGACCAAGCAAAGCCGTCTGTATTGGAGTTCAAAAAGGCAATGATACTACCCTCGACTTCGGGTCCAACTCTGAACCAACAAACACTTTTCTCTCTGCAAACTCTGTTGAATGCGTAATTTCTTCCATCTGTTTGATTGTGGAATCTTCTGCCCTTTACTTCTTAGGATCCTAGATACAAGTGGGGATCTTTTCTATCGATTTCTTTTGAGGTTCCGCTTCAGCCCTCGGAACCAACTCCTCCACAGACCCTAGGAGCTGTGATTGCTATTTGGATGGTCCAGATGGGACGACTCCATTTTTAAGCGCAATTGAGTAGCACTCCCTTGCAATCCTTTGCTCCCCATAAATGCTTTGCACTCCCCACGAGGTCGGGAACTTGACCACCTAATGAAGAGTTGAAGGCACTGCCTCCATAGCGTGAATTCATGGTCGCCAAAGAATAACATTATAAGCCATGTCCTCAGAAATTACTTGAAACACTGTCTCCTTCGTAACTTCTTCAGCATAAGTGGTGAATGTGATCTCACCAAGTGTGATTCTCCGTGGAGTTGTTGAAGCCTATAAGCACGGTTGAATCCAGGACGATCTCATTTTTCAACCACATTCATTTCACAACTCTGTAATGAATAGTGTTTACGGAACTTCTTGCATCTACCAACACCTTCTTGATATCGCGATCATTGATTCACAACATGATTACCAACGTGTCATGATGGGGAAACATAATCCCATTGACGTCTTCATCACCAAACATAATTTTTCCTTATAATCACAGCTCATTTTTTCATGAGTCACGAAGACCTTGGCGAATTTCTTCACCGAAGTATAAGTTATACCATTGATCTTTAAGCCTCCGAAGATCACATTCATTACCCTTTTTAAAGATGCAGGCCTTGGCGGCTGTCCTCCACCCATGTTCTTGGAAAAGGTATGATTTCCTTTGTCCGTCGAGAATTCCTTCAACATCTCTTTCTTTAACAAGTAGTCCACCTCATATCGTAAGGCTTTACAATCTTTAGTAAGATGGTCGTGGCCTTCATGGAAATTCACACCACATAGTTTTATCCTTTTTGCTTGTATCAGACCTCATATCTTTGGAGAGTCTCACCCTTTTTTCCATCATCCCCCTCAACACATTCACCAGCTTTGTGTCGGAAACATTGAAATTATACTCTGGACTCGGGCCAAGCTTAGTTCTTCATAAACCAAAGACGGCCCGACGTTATCTTTTCGTACCGAGTTTCCGCTATTCTTGTTTCCTAGTCTTTGACTCATATGCTGCCTCGGAGCATCGTAGGTCTCGTACGGGGGCCTATAATTTATTCGTGGTAACTCATTCCGTCTTGATGACTCAGAATGACTGTTGTAGCCAGAGTTACGACTGACAAACTTTTTCTCTTCCTTAACTTTAATTTTAGAGCAGGTTCTAGTGTGCATATCATCCCAGGTCATGGCTTGCTATTCTTGTAATTTTTTTTCAACTCAGCAAACTCCTCCGAGCTATCACCATTCGGGTTATTAGTATATGCTAGAATCGCCAGGCTATCCTCTATAGGAGGCATGAGCATCCGTTCTGCTTGCAAACGGTCCAAGAAATCTTGGCGGAGCTCTCTTAATCTCTGCTTGACTTGGAAGATGTCTTCCTTTCTCTTATGAACCTTTTGGGACCCCTATGTTTTCTTTGATAAAATGATCAGCCAATTTATCAAACGACCCAATAGACTTAGCGGGAAGGTGCATGTACGACTTTAACGCTCATTTCTCTACCGTCTCCCTGAATTTCTTTAGGAGCACAGACTCTAAATCCAACTCCATCAGATTATTCTCCTTTACCATCTCCATATATTTGGTGATGTGATCAGTGGGATCAGATGTGCCGTCATACTTCTTCAATAATAGTAACTTGAATTTCTTGTGAAGGGGAGTCGGGGCAGCCTCCGATTTGAATGCTTGCTGCTTACAGTTAGCAATGTCTATCAGCTTATTAGACTTTGATGCTCTGGTGATCCTCTTCATCCTTTCTTCGAATTTTTCTTCGAATTCTTTCTTTAATTTTTCTAACTAGTCCAACAGGACACTTTGTTGCACTACATGAGCAATTTCAGCCACTACGAGCGGTCCCCTACCCTTTGGATCCGAATCCGTTTGAAGGTCCCTATTACTGCACCTTGAGGAACAGAAGCCGGAATTCTTTCATTAGGAATCACGGGTGGCGTGATTGTGACTCTGAGACTCTCATAGAGTGCTTGCAATTCATTGTTTACCCGCTCATTCACTCTTGACTGCTCAGTGAAAAAATTGTCTTGCGCCTCAATTCGCCTATTTTGCTCTGCCATGGCTTCACGATGTTGAACCATGACATCCCTATGCATCACTTGCCAAGAACTGAAGCTTACCTGCTCCCCCTCTATTCGTCAGCGGGAGTTGATCATGTTGATAATGAAAGTGTCATCAGCGATTTCATTCAGTGCCCTCGAGTTGTCTCCATGAACTTGTGGCCCAATGGGGTGTGATGGATCTCCAACTATTTGATTTTCTCCATTAGCAGGGTCCCATCGGGACGAGGGTTACCTTCAACCATTTTAAGGGATAAAAATTAATGAACTGGTGTAAATATTGCAACCTTAGAACTATCTCAATTGCTTGAGGCCCACTTTGGGCACCAAATTGTATGGCCTAAATTCGCTCTTTAGGTTTCAATTGAATTTCTAAAGGATTACAGGCAATTAATTGTATCAAGATTATGATTAGTAAATGTAAAGACGAAATAAAAACAAAAACAAGACACGAGAATAATTTTATGTTATTTCTTGATATTTGAGAGTACAATTTGGTAGAGTTTCAACATATATTTGTGAATTCTTTTACAAATGATTGAAAGAGCTATTTATAATGGTAGCCTATTGAGCCTTAACTCTATATTTAAATGGACATGTTCCTATGTTGGATCATGGGGAGCACACAATCTTGGAACACCTTTAATGTGCAACTTGACGGTTACAAACTCGGAAGGTGCGACTCCGAGCTAAACAGACACTCCATGGAGCTTGCTTTCGGATAATTTCATACATAATATTTTTTCTCAACCTCCCATGTTCCAACTTGCCGTTGGCCAACTTGTTCGCTTTTCTTTTAGTGCCAGAACCAATCATCTCTCTATAACGAAGACATGTCCGTGTGCTGCGTGTCCGTGAATACAGCTAGTTGGATCATGGGTCGCCTATATGGACTGACCCGATCCAACCCATTTAAAGAAAGATATAAGATTTAAGGAGGTTACCCACATTCAAATAAACTGCTTAGTTTTTTAACATAGGAGTGGGGATAAACAGAGAGAAAAACCTGCAGAACACACTTTTTTCCAAGAGAAAGAAAAGTAACATACATTTTCTTCTTCTTCAAACGAAAGAACCACAATTCTTTAACTCTTTCACAAAAAAAAAACACACACATAGAAGACATCTAGTTTGTGAAAACCTGACTTTTGTTTCCTCGTGATTTAGTGTCGACTTGGGGAAAATCTTTTGGTGGTGATATCAAGATCTTTCGTTGTGTTGGTTATGTTAACATGTACGCAAATTTATTCATGTTACAACTTTAATGTATAACATTGTTATCAAAGCCTGTGTTGATTGCCTCAGTCGTTGGTTGCTTCCATAAAAAAATTACAGTGCTGTTAGATATGTTCATTACTACAAAAACGGGATTCTATTTAGTTGTGTCTAATGCCCGTTTCAACTTTGAACATCTAATTAATTAGAGTTGCAGTTTTTTCCTTTCGGTGCCATATGTATCATGTTGGAATATTGATATTTTTAGTGCTTGTAATATGCACTCTATATTTTCTATGGTTTAATTATTTAACTGAATAGTTTTTTTCATAGTAGTGATGATTTAAAATTTGATTGATTATCAAAGGTTTTCATAATTGATGAGTATTTTGTAAATCCGATACACTGTTAAGGATATGGCATAATGAGGCAACACTGAAGTTTTTCATTATGAAAGAAAGAGGTCCTCTTATTCTTTTAAGTGCATAGAAAAGCAAAGTCCCTAGACCTAAAACCAAAATAAAGGTTCATGAATTGAAAGTTTTCTTTCTTTAAAACCAGTAAGATACACTTTAATCATAAAAGGTTTTAAATGACAACCGTTTTTTATGTGCTATTGTCAATGAAATCTTACTTTTATTTAATACATGGTAGATTATGCCAAGTCAATTGGAAACTTTGGTAGAGCTGGATTTGTGTGCACAATTTACAGTTTAAACTAGAATGTTTGGTTTTGACATGATACTCGTATAGTAAGATCATTAAATGAACTTACATTATTGGATAAAGCCAGCAGACAACTCGATGATTCTTTAGTGAATCGTTTTAGCCAAGTCTAAGTTAATACCTTAACTTGTGAATTAGTCATCTTAAAAGTGTTTTAAACAAATTTAGATATGAACCATAGCCTTATTCATTTATTTTTGTTCTCCTAAATAAAGATTAGTCATAATCCCTCTATTAAAATTTCTTCTACAAGCTGTGACATATGTTGTCGTTTGAATGGTAATAGCCATTTTTGTTTCTTTATTCCAATTTTAGATATGGCTGGATGGGGACAAGCTCGACTTACTCCTAGTTGGAGTAGTGCTGAAGATCGAGTAAAGAAACAATGTAGAAGAGTGCATAGGAGGAGGAATAAATTCTATAATGATTCAAACTCAGTGTTTGAAGTCATAACGAGAGTCCTAAGGATAGAGCAAAATATCCTTAGGAATGAGAGGAATAAGTGAAGAGAAAGAGAAAAGAAATTTGAAGAATTTAAGAAGTTAAAAATGGCCACAAATGCTACCATACCGAGTCACATACATCTTTTCTGGTCAAGACGTTCTGAACTGACTGAGTATAATTTTAATTGATAATCCCGTAGCTTTACGTACGTTAGCATATTCTCTTCGAGAAATGACTGAGTATAACATTTTAATTTATGATCACGTAGCTTTAAGTATGTTAGCAGATTCTCTTCGAGAACCTTGGGGTGAAGTTTTAACTAACACTTATCACGAGACATGGAAAACTGCACCTTATTCTATATACATTCGCTATCTAGAAATTGAGTGGTAAAACTATGCCTAATATGAACGTGGGACTTAGTTTGCCTTATTGTATATATTTTTTAATTTTATTAATGAATTTATGTTATTCTCTTTAATTACATGTCATGCTATTTTTTAATTTGAAAGTAGAGACTTAATAAATCTGTAAACGATATAATCTTTACATAATTACGCGTACTGAAAAATAATTTTTTTAAAATACTAGTTGAACATTTAGCTGTAGATGATGAATGGAAATATGGTAGCCTTTCGATTCTATACTAAGTGTAAAATTAATATTTTATTTAATTAATTTGCCTAAGCATGTATATATGCGAAAATTATGAGTAATAAATACACTTGCATAGTTATTTTATTTTAACAGACAACGACATCAAAAAGTATCATTGCTGACTTGAACAAGAGTGAAAAACTGAACGGTGAAATTTATGATATTTAGAGCCATAAGATGTGGTATGTACTGAAAGAGAAAGATGCTCTAGAAGCCATTAACCATGCAATTATTCCCTAGAAGAGGGTAACACTACCCTACATAGGATAGACTTGAGGCTTACAATTTTTGAAAAATGAAAGATGCCACTGCTCGTGGAATCATTGTAAGCTCAGTTGTGGATGATTTCATCCATGAATGTGAACAATTCTCTACTGCTTATACCATGTGGGAATATTTGAGTAAAACATATGAGGGTACAACTATGACTCGCCTTAGATGGTTGACAATCGAGTTTGACACTTATAAGAAGCATCATGATCACAATGTGAAATAGCACCTAAGGGTAATGTCTAACATGATTGCTCAATTCAAAAGTGTTGGTCATGTTCTCTCTGATGAAAAGCAAGTTCAGGCAGTTATTCGGTTTTTTCCCAACGATAGGGAACATCTGAAGGTAAACTTGACCCACAATGATACCATCAAAACATTTGCTGATGTTGCCCGACATGTGTAGCTTGAAGATGAGCGGCCTGGTGTTGCGAAAGCTATACTCAGTGCCCATGTGGCAGAATCAAGAGGTAAAAAGCTTTAAGGATTCAAGTGCAAAAATGAGTGAAAAAAAGGTGGGAAGGCAAGGAGACTGGAGAGAGACCATCTAAGAAAAGAAACAAACAGAACTCACAGAAGAGAAAGCAGTTTTTCAAGAAGAAAGATAAAAGTAAGATGAAATGCTACAATTGCCAAGTGTCGGGACACTTTTCTCATGATTGCACTAAGCCGAAAAAGGTAGCATTTTGAAACGCATCTCTAAGTGATATATTTGTTTCTAGCATAACTTTATTAACTAAATCTTATCATGTGTGGATTGTAGACTCAGGAGCCACCGCCCATGTGACCCATGATCAAGAAGCATTGTAGAGTACTATCAAGTCCCATCTGGATCGAGGTAGATTTATGTAGGAAATAATGTGAAGGTTGAAGTCAAAGGGCTTGGCACTTGCAGGATTGACTTGAGTGTGGCCGAACTTTGATGTTGCATGACGTCTTATATGCTCCAGAAATTCGATGAAACTTAATATGAGTGTATGTTCTTCTTAATTTAGGTTTCTATTTGAACTTTAGTCACAATATTATGAGAATTGCTGTAAAGAATGTCTTTTATGGTTCTTGATATCTTTATGATGGTTTCTTTATGTTGAATTGTAATAATTCTACTTATGACTATTATGTGGACCGATGTATAATGACATGTTCTTTTAGTAATAGAGATGTTGATATTATTACATGGCATGTTAGATTAGGTCTCATTGGGCAAGATCGAATGAATAGATTGGCTAAGGAAGGACACTTGAGTTCTTTCTCCAAAATTGAAATGCCAACTTGTGAATAGTATCTTGCCGGAAAGATTACATGTAAACCTTTTAGGAAGACTAAAAGAGCTGACTTCCCATTGCAATTAATCCATTTAGATATTTGTGGTCCAATGAGTGTGAAAGAAAGATCTGGTTCCTTGTATTTCATTACATTTGTTGATGATTTCACGTGTTTGGATTATGTTTATTTGATTTCTCATAAATCCAAAGCACTTGAGTGCTTCAAACGATATATAAATGAAGTTGAGAATCAATTAAACAGAAGTATAAAAACTCCTAAGTGCCGATAGAGGGCTTGAATATCTATCAAGATAATTTAATGAATTATGTAATGAAAAAGGCATCACCAGACAATTAAATATTCGTCATACACCTCAACAAATTGGTGTCGTAGAAAGGAGGAATAGAACTCCTTTGGACATGACAATGATGGCGCAAGCTAATTTACCTATCTCCTTCTGGGAGATGCGATGTTGACTGCGGCCTATATATTGAATAAAGTGTCTTCTAAGTCAGTGCCTTTCATTCCTTATGAGCTATGAACCGGCCAAAAATCAAACTTGAATAATTTACGACCTTGGAGTTATGTTGCATTTGTAAAAAAAATCCTTTAACAAGTTAGATAAACTGGGTTCAAAAGGCAAGAAATGTATCATTATATGTCTAAAGCACTCTTCAAAGCAATGGTACTTGAGATTTTACAAAGAAATAATCTCATTTAATTTTACTATGTTTGATGAAGACCATTCCATATATGTTAAAAGGTACAATGATATGTTTGTAATTCTTTCCCTTTATGTGGATGATATATTGATGGCTTAAAATAATTTGGAGTATCTAAAGATTATCAAGTCATGGCTTTCAAAGTCATTTGACATGAAAGATATGGGTGAAGGAGACTACATCCATGGATTTAAGATCCAAAAAAACCGTTCCAAAAAGTTATTGAGTCTATATATATATATATATATATATATATATATAGAGAGAGAGAGAGAGAGAGAGAGAGAGAGAGAGAAAATTTTGGAACACTTTTGAATGAGTGAATGCAAACCCATGGATACTCCCGTAGCGAAAGGTGAAGCTTTATGTCTTGAAATGTGTCCACAGACTCAAAAGAGAAAAGAAAGAAATATCTCGAGTTACATACTCAAGTTCTATTGGAAGCTTGATGTACGATATGTTGTGTACTAACTCGGATATTTGTTATGCCATAGGTTTAGTTAGCAAGTATCAATCCAATCATGGAAGAGATCATTGAAAAGCAGTGAAGAGGATTTGTCGATACCTGAAAGGAACTACAAACTATTCACTATGCTATGGTGGATCTGATTTGATGTTTAGAGGTTATATAGATGTCAATTGACATGGTGAGTTGGATGAGAGAAAGTCGACCTCTGGATATGCTTTCTTACTCAATGGTGGAGTCATTTCATGGAATAGTAAGAAATAAACTTGTATTGTCTTTCGACTATGGAAGCTGAGTTTGTAGCTTGTACATATGCAGTACAAAAAGCTATTTGGTTAAAGAGATTCTTTGAGCGTTTGGATATTGCAAATAATCCTCAAGGATCAATAATTTTAAATTGTGATAGCCAAGCGCCTATTGATTTTATAAAAGATTTAAAGCATCATGAAAAGACCAAACACGTTGACACTAAGTATAAGTACTTGAGAAACATAGTTGCAAGTGGCAAAATTCCAATACAATACATGCCTACTGTAAAAATGGTAGTTGATCCTTTCACAAACAGAGGCAGATCTAGGATTTGAACCTTATGGGTTCTAAATTTTAGAAAAATGATGTTAAGAGCGATTTACTGGGTTCTCGTCTTGATTTTTCTATATATTTAATAATTTTTTAACACAAATACATTGCCTGCACAAAACCTACTGTGTTCCGCCGAACCCGCTACACATGCTCTACATCCACCACTGTTCACAAAGGCGATATCTTGAGACCAGTTTAAGAAAGATGTTATGGCTCTAGGTTTGCATCGTAGAATATGACCATGTTATGTATTGTAAAATGATTTGTATGTTATGCTCATCAATATATTATTATTTGTGTTATGTGTGTGTGATGAAATTTATTTATGTTTAGTATGTCGACAAGTCACGAAATCGGCTCTCTCATAGGAGCGATCGCCTCTGACGTTGATGAACGTGGAGAGATGAAACCAATTGGAACATTCTTTTGTCACGTGTGTACTTTATCGAAAATGGTCGTTCTTGGTTAAAGTTCAGACTTATGAATTCTGAAATTCTATATGACTTGTTTCGCAAGCCAAATGTGAATTTATTAAGAAGATTAGATTTGAAGATTGTTTGAAGAAAAACTCGGGTTAGACATTTAGAAGTGTCTAGACCAAAATCTGTACGGTGTTTATATATTTAAGAATGAGACATACGCACTGAATTAGGCAAGAACACTATAACATGTATTTCATACCATGTGTGGAAATCACCCAATAGGGTAATAAAAGAATGGATCCCTTCATCTTCATTGTGTGAGACCCTGAATGCGATTTTTTATTGGAATACCCTTTGACCTTTTACTGTATCATGAAGTGTCAATCTGTGTCGCTACTTTAGCGTGTTACTAATAGCCATGAGTGATTTGGCAATGTGGTGCATGTCTAGGAAAGCAACTGATTTGGAATGGATAGATTCGAGTAGAAAGGAAACCAATTAAAATAATTTATAACTTAACTTGTATTCACAGGTCGACCATTACATTTATCACGAGGGTTTCACAATGTGATATAAAGTTAGATAGGAACTCGAGTTCGCCTCAATCGAGGTTGAGTGATCAGATAAGTAGCTACTAGAGTAACGAATGATGTTCGGGGTATTGCGAGTAATAAGATTTTCTTATTAGTAGTGAATCCTTTCCATAAGTGATTGGATTACCACATGGAGCTTTTGTACAACCTTAATAGGTATGGCTCTTGATGATCCTCACAATTCATAGAAACTATTTGTCAGTATGAATTGTGTGTGTAATTGACATGGAACTAGTTCAAATCCAGTCCATCATTTGCAAATTGGGAGATGTTTATTTTTAGTTTTGGGTCATTGGCCGTCCATGTGGACTGGATCCGACTCATTTAAAAAAAAGATGTAAGATTGAAGGAGGTTATCCAAAATAAATTGCCTAGTTATTTAACGTGGGAGTGTGTGGGATAAAAGGAGTGAAAAACCCGTAGAACACTCACTTCTTTCCAAGAGAAAGAAATGTAACGTACATCGTCATCATCATCATCTTCTCCTTCTAAAGAAAGAGAGACACAATTCTCTAACTCTTCAATAAAAGAAACACACACATTGAAGACATCTAGTTGTGGAAACCTGACTTTGTTTCCTCGTGATTCAAAGTCAACTTGACGCAAATCTTTCGGTGGCGATATCAAGATCTTTCGTTGCGTTGATTACATTAACAAGTACGCAAATTCGTTCCTGTTACGACTTCAATTTATAACATCTTGAAATATCAGATAAATATTACTATATATTAAAATGAGATCATGAGGCCGTTAAATATTGTGTTTACTTCACTGAGGATAAAATGTCACATTAAATGGAAATGGCGAAGGACGAGCGTGTTCATTTGCTACTAAAAACATGATCTGAACATGCAGAGAGTATTTACGCTAAGGCTTCGCTTAAACATAAATCTCTTTTACTTTTCCACTGTTACTCTAAATACCCAAAAGTTAATTCTAAGCATCACGAGAGCGATATAAACCTATGAAGGTTAAACAGAAAACATACATTTAGAGTGATAAAAACCTATGAAGTTGGACAATTTATTGAAGTTTAGATTTATCCAACCTTCACAAAGGTTAGATGTTCAGACTCAATCAGAAAAGAACTGAATCAAAATATGCTCATCCAAGGAGTATACAACAAATTGATCAGTCATCTGCAAACAAAGATCTTAGATTTTGGGGTACTTCCAAGCTTAAAAGCAAGCTAGCATTGGGCTTAGTTGAGATTATAGGCCATGAGGCCTCAGGTGAGGTAATTGAATAGCTCAGTAAACCACATTGAACTAACAAGAGATGAATTACAGTTTTGGTGAGAAGCATACCTGATGCCATCTTATGCAATGACAAATGTAGAGATCATTCCATCACAATACACATTGGATATTACTTCGGTTATGATGACTGAAAGCGTAGACCAAAATACCAGTGTATTCTAGACGTGAAAAACATTCCATCACTAACATAATGACAAAGTGGAGTAACCATAGCTCCCCAATCTATACAGGAACATTACAGGTTTATTAATGATATTAAAGCTGCGTTTAAGGCAAAAATAGAATGTATAAAGAAAAAGAAACATCAAAATTCTTTCAAAACATATCTATATGTGCACCATTCTACAAGAACTTCTCTATGCTGGTGCTCAATGTTGATTTCGGAACTGCACCTATCACTGCATCTTTCTTTTCTCCATTCTTGAAAATCATGACAGTTGGGATACTCCGGATCCCGTATTCGCTTGCAGTGGAGGGGCTTTCATCCGTGTTCATCTGGAAGAAATTAAACTTGCCAGCATACTCCTGTGATAGCTCATTAATGATGGGGTGAATCATTCGGCATGGACCACACCATGGAGCCCAAAAGTCAACCAAAACAGGTAATTCAGACTCGAGTACAAGCGACTTCCATGTTTTATCGGTAACAGCAGGCACTGCATTTTCCATGAACCATGTTACACGAAAAAAGGAGCTGATAAATGATGGGATTGCTAAAGAAGCAGTGCTTTTTGGAGCAAGTCATGTTCTGAAGCATGCTGACATTAAAGCAACCTAAAACTCAGAAATAATATGAAATTTACTACCCGAGATAGCTAATGCACCAATCATCCTAATATCCTATTTAGTCAGTGCAAAGGGAAAATTTTACAATAACATTTGACCTCATTTTCCCAACAAAGGATTATTCTAAATACTAGCACTATGTCTATTCTCGCGCAAAAGCATAATGATTCCCACTTCACTAAAGAATGTAGCCTCCCCAAAGTCAACCTCACCGATATTCCCGACATCTGAAGTAGTCATACAAAGTTGAAGAAAAAGCACAACTTACATAACATATTGCATAATTGATCTTACTCAAGGGTAAAGTACTCAGAGGCGCCTGAAAGTTGACACAGAATTTCTGTGTCGTTCCAAAACATACCTCATCATGAGTAATGAACATGCAAGGTAAGTAGTATAAATGAATTTTAAGAAGGTTAGTAAGTAGCAAATTTCCAGGCAAAATATCAGAGCTTTGAAGATGCAACTTGGGCTGACTGCATACTTGTATTTGTTTTGCTGCAATAAAGACTCTATAGCATCTACATTTTACAATTGCAATTTTATGTGTCATAACTAAAACAACTATTGCTTCTGTATAGCCAAGTATTCCAGAATATGAAAGTGGAACCTTCATTTCAAGAACTAATGAGAGATGTGTCGATTCAGAGTATACTTGAAACAATGAGAGATGTTTGCACTTTATTTAAGAACTAATCCACTTTTTGAATTGACATTCTACTCAGGGTGAAGAGAAATTCTAATTTAACTCAGAAAGCAGAAGTAATAGAGCAGAAATGATAACAGACAAACTATAATGGGAAAGCATAGCGTTCAAGCATCAAAAATAGGCATCTGTTCAATGTTCAACTCAGAGATTACAAGAGGATGACGAGTTGAACATCCAACATTGGGAACACAATGGAAGCAAAATGGAGTATCCGTTAAGTAGTGAAGAGAAAAAATGAACACCTTTAAGAGTAGTTTCCTGAGCTTCACAGACGACACGTGCAGTACGGGGAAGTAGTACTGATTTTGAAGCTGACCTGAGTGAAATTAAGTGAGTAACTGGCTGGGCCTTAAGGCCTCTGAATTGAGAAAAATTAACCCAACCACCAGACAAGGATGAATCCCCCAAACGCGCGGTGGCGCGTGGAACTACCATGGTTTCCAGCACACCAGCCATTACTAGTATTTTGTAAAGACAGAATACTGATACTCTATATTTTATTTCTGGTCTGTGGCTGAGTGGAATTTGTTTTGAGATTTCATGGTGCCAATGTGCGTACCTTGATAAATAAGGATGAGGTTTGGTTTGGTTGAGTCCTCATCTCTCCACGTGCTTCCCACGTGATTTTTCATATCCTCCCAAATTTTTTATTTTCGAGGGTAGAATGAAATGAATGTCTGTACGAGAAAATATCTTCTTTTCTACAGATATTACTCCCTTACTACTTAACCAAACACCAAGTTTAAGAAATGGAGGTGTACTTTGAAAAGTTTCAAATTTATTCTTGAAAAAATATGAAAAAGAAGATTAGAGTAATTAAATAATTGTTGCTAGCTTTTAAAGTAAATAGGGTCTGACAACAATAAAATAGAGATATTGCAATATATAGTTGTCAAATAAAAAAATGTGATATTATTTTTTGGACAAATTAAAAAAATGGTGTTTAACCTAGATCCGATTTTAGGCCAATTAACAATTAAATTTGTATTTGCGGTGTCACGATCAATAGTTTAGATTAAGAGTTTAGCCAAATTAAATGCGGAATTGCACTTATTACTAGATTATAAATATACAAACGATTTCCAATGATGATAATTGATGATATGTAAATAATAAGAGATAATCGAGAAATAAATAAGATTAAAGCGCAAATAAAATAGATAGAAGGAACCGTATTGGATCACTTGATACCGGTGAGGATTCTTCGTTACTGATTATTCTTGAAGACTTGAGAACAAAGTATCCACTGAATATAAACGATGAACAGTAAAAGAGAGTATTCTTATTGATATTGTAGACAGAAGATAGAATGTGTGTTACAATGATACGGAACGAGAGCTATTTATAGATTTGATAGGTATCTGTTGGGTTTGTAACCGCTGGGCATGTATCCGTTGGATACGTAACCGCTGGATGTGTAACCGTTGCCTTCATGACCATTCATTAAGCAATCGCGTACGATCAGGTAACTTCTCATTCAAATCGCGCTGATTTGGGAAGCGTTACGTTACTGCTCTGGGTCTGCTCGTGGTAACCGCCTGGCTAATCATCTGTCCATTAGATGTCTGTCCGGGGAAACTTCTGCCCGTGCCACGTGGCAGACCCGTGTCACTTTTTAAGTGACGTCGGTTTTTATCCAATACAGATAGTCCCCGCACTTCCAGAACCATGAAAGTTCTGGTCTTTTTCTATGCATCGTTAACACGCACTGGTCTTACCTCGCCATGTGCCTATGCCAATGTCCACGTCCCGAAGTTGATGAGCGTAGATCTTTTGAGGTGGACCTGCTGAGGGCTACGGAAGAGTCTACCAAAGCCCGAGCTGAGCTGCAAGCCGCCAAAGATCAAGTTGCCCAGTCGGTGAGCGCTCAGGGCGCGTTATCCAAGGACTTGGCCAACTTGCGTGATCAATTTGAAATCAAGGCGAAGCTTGCTGTACTCGAAGCCAAGCGAACTGTCACGACCCAATTTCCAAGGGCCCGTGATGGCACCTAAACAACATTTGCCTAGGCGAACCAATGAAACAAGATGCGGAAAAGAACAATAATGTGAAAAGATCATAAATGGATATATAAATATAAAAGGGTGAAGTCCAAAAGAATATATCCACAAAAGAATTGGAGCATTCTAAGAGTGACTCAATAAAGTATGAATATACATCAAAGAAATCTAAGTCCTATCTCTAAGTGACTCCGGCGGTATGCCACCACGGTCTGTGTGGTCGGCTCACCTCAATCAAAAGTCTCAGAAGCCTCGGGAACCGCTAACGTCCGGGCTGCTGACTGGATGAAGGACCTGCGCACGTAGCAGAGTAAGTTATGAGCCGAAGCCCAGTAAGATCACCGACAGGCCCGCTAAGGTACCCTTGCGGGACAAGTCGCTACATGCATCATAAGCAACAACATACTATAGTAATCATACAATAAAGTAGTGAAATCACAAATAGATGTAACACATTCCATACACACAAGTAGTAACCAGAAGTCTCAAGGATTATGCCCATCCAACGTAAGGCATAGGTCAACTCAGCGGCGGTTTGGAGGTCCAATCTCTACTCCTGTGCCGACTAACCTAGACCTACGATGGACTAGCAACACCACTACTAAGTATCAACCATATACCGTGACCCGAAGTCACTATCACAATCATGAATAAGTAGACCAACGACCCGTAGTCGTTGGCTCATCTCAAATCTGTCTACGATCGCACCACACCCCCTGTCAAGTGCGTCGTATCTCAATAAATCAAGTGACCACACCACACCCCCTGTCAAGTGTGTCACATCTCAAAGATCAAGTGTCCACACCACACCCCCTGTCAAGTGTGACACATCTCATAGTATAGGCGACACCACACCCCCTGTCAAGTGTCCCTCTAACAGTATTAATATCCACGACATTAATAACAATAACAGAAATAATAACAGAAATATTAATAACGATAATATTTCACAGTCACCGTAACCCAGGTTGGTTATGCTAGCTGAACGTAAGGCGAAGGTTAACCCGACCACAGTTTGGGGGTACAATCCCTACTCCCATGTCGTCCAACCCAAGGTTACGTATAGACAGCACTACCCAACCCGGCACGTGAACAAATCAAGTACCAATATCATACAAAAGCCGGCAAAATCCTCGGCAAGACATTTATCATGACATGCCGGCAACATCCTCGGCCATGTCCCAAGTTCTTGCTATCTAAGCATGGCGTAGCAAGCGTTACTACGATATAAATTTAAGCTACCTCGACGTAGCGTTTAGACCGGCACATACCTCGGTCGAGTCACAATCTCGCTATTTATAACAAACAATAATAGCAAGTAATTCACATCATTAATCCTAACCATTGTTAGGTATATATATGCGTACATGAAGCATACTAGCATGAAGGAAGAGTCCACAAGCACAATAGAGGTCAAGTCTCACTTACCTCGAAATTCGGGCTCAAATGCCGGGAAGAATCTCCTTTCCCGCTCGCCTTGTCCGCGAAGGACTCTCCACTAGGTCTATTAAGACAAGATATAGCACATATGAGTGCTCAATTATAGCTATTTAAGCCTATAGGCATCCTAGGGTAAAAATTACCAAAATGCCCCCGGGTAGGGCCGAGCCCTAAATTTAAAAAATATACTTTTCCGGACTCTCCACGCTCCCGTGAGTCTAAAAGTACACTTAGATTCCACATGCGAGCCTTGCTCGATGTCTTTCCCCAATTCTTAAGAATCTAGGGTTCTAATCCATTTCCAAGAATCAACCCTTTGATTCTTGTGTTAATCAACATAAAGATGGATTGAAAGGGCTTACCTTAAGTGTAAGTATGATTGGGTCTTCAAGAAATACCCAAAAATCGCCTCAAGAGCTCACCAAATGATTTTTATAAGTTATGAACCGAAATGGCCCGAAATGGCCTTTTTATAGCAGTTTTTTGCCTCTGTGACAGCTTCTTTTGAAAAAATCATAACTTTTGATAGGAATGTCCAAATGACCTGAAACCGGTGCCATTAGAACCACAACTCAAAGGGATACAACTTTCATGTTTTGAGTTTTTCCTAATTCCTTACGGATTGGCCGGAAAATCAGCTTTTATCCGGCTGTTTGCGCCAAAACAGAACAGAAAAGTCGCACCAGATTTTCTACTGTTTTAGGGGCAAAATGGGACCCTACGAAGCTCAGAATGATCCCAAAGTTTGCACACAAGCCATAAAATACTTGGGTGACATGCTCGTCAAGACGGAACTCAATTCGGACCTCCAGAACTCAAAAAGTGGGTCCCACGGCAAAGGTTCAATTTTCGACTTTCGCCAAAATAGCGAAATTTAACCAAACGACCTCGGAATCCAATTCCGAAAGTTGCTACAAGTCACAAATGACTATACGAACCTAACGGAACTTTCGGATCTCTCATCGGAGCTCATTTGCTCAAATCGAGCTCGGAAACCTCTTTTAACTCTTTTAAACTTCCGAAACGGGGACTTTATCAAAAGTCCTATCAAACGAGGTCCGTTTTCAATTTTGAAGGTTGCTACATATCATAAATGACGAGACGGACCTAACGGTGCGTTCGGATTTTCCATCGGGGTTCGTTTACTCAAAACGACCTATCGAAACCCCAAATTCCTTTCCGGAATTTCATAAACGGATCCTTTTCTCGAAAACCTATCAAACGGACTCCGTTTCGACTCAGATTTCACAGACGGGTCATAAATGACCTAACGGAGCTTTTGGGACTGTCGACATGCAAATCGAGGTCCCGGATCCCGTAACGGCTATTTGAGGGTCGTTACACGAACATTGCTCGAGCAGGTCCACGCCGGTCAGATCAACGTTAAGGACACGATGCTGAAAACAAAGTGCGCTGTTCGTGAAGTGAGGCAAATCCTGAACCTTTCTCCTGAAGAGCCTGAAGCAGATGAAGATGAAGATGATGATGAGAGCTCGGGTGACGAGGACAGAGCCGATGGAGCTAGTGCATCGTGTTCTGGTCGTAGCCCCCAAAATTGATGCCCTCCAAATTGATTAGGTTGTAGGCTTGTGTATCCGGCGAGAGCCGGATGATTGATTGTGGATAGAGGTCTCTTAGGGACCCTCTGATCCTTGTTTGGCCGGTTCCATTGGCCTTGATCACTGTAAAACTTCTGTCAGCCGTTTTCGGTATTTTATTGTTTTGTCAGGATAATGTATATATTTTCAGATCTTTTTTAATTCAATGACTATATATAGCCTGAATCTTTGATCTTTCGTTTGGATGTGTTATGGCCTTCGTGCCTTTTGTTTAAGAGCTTTTTAGAAGTTTGAACTTTGCTAAGTTCTGGTCTTTAAAAGTCTGTCCGATTGTCTTAACTTAGCCTTTCCCAAGGAAGAGGCCATAAGTTGTGAATGATCTGCGCAGATGTTTTATTCTGACCGAGTCGTGGTCAATAAGTTCTGGCTGGATCGTTGGCCTTGCGAACAACTTTGCTTATCGTTTTGATAGTTGAAAGTCGTCACAGAAAATTTATAGTTTAACTCTGGCCGAGTCGCTGGCTTCGTGAACGGCTTCTCTTATTTTCGTGGAAGCTTGTCACATAAAAAGTTTTAAAAACTCGCCTTTTTTACAAGGTCTTTTGCCTTTATGAAGGTCTTATCAGGCCTACAGGGGCCTCTCACCTCCCTCCTTGTTTTTATGTTGAAACACGGGAAGTTGTAAAATAAAAAGAGTTAAGGCTGATTGTAGAGAAAAGAACACATATAACCAAACGAGGAGTGTGGCCGTTGTGGGATTCGAACCCATAGCCGCGAAGTTGAAAAACTTCGAGCTCTACCAGTTGAGCTAAACGGATCTGGCCTTGTTCAGGTCGTTAGTACTATTTAGAAGAAGTATAGTAAAAGTAGGAATTGTCACAAAAGTAAAAGGTAGGAAGAGAATAACTGACTGTTTTACCATTTTAGAAGTGATACCTTTTGAGGTGAATCACGTTTCAGTTGTTTGGGACAATTGAGCCATATGGTCATGCTAAGCGGTAAGATCCCTTGCCGACTGAAGCGCTTACCTTGTAGGGGCCTTCCCAATTGGGGCCTAGCTTTCCTGAATTTGCTTCTTGTGTGTTCTGAGACACTTTTCTTAACACAAAATCTCCGACCTGGAAAGTCTGTATGCGCAGTCCCCGATTGTAATATTTTTCGATCCGCTCCTTTTGGGCGACTACTCGTACGAGTGCTAGTTCCCTTCGTTCCTCGAGGAAATCTAATTTTACAAAGAGGTTGATCGAGTTTGATTCTTCGGTGGCATGTGCATATCGTAGGCTGGGCTCTCCGATTTCGACTGGATTAGGGCGTCTGCACCGTACACTAATGAGTAAGGTGTCTCTCCTGTACTCATCTTTATTGTTGTGCGATAAGCCCATTACACACTGGGCAGCTCCTCTACCCAACACCCTTTGGCCTGCTCGAGGCGTTTTTTGAGAGATTCAACGATTATTTTGTTTGTTGACTCCGCTTGTCCATTGGCAACCGGGTGGTATGGAGAAGAACTGATCCTTTTGATATGCAAGTCGTCGAGAAACTTAGCCACTTTTTGGCCGATGAACTGCGGGCCATTATCCATGACTATTTCCTTAGGTCCTCCAAAGCGACACACGACATATCGCCAGAGGAAGTCAATTACCTCTGTTTGTCGTATCTTTGCATATGCTGCCGCTTCGACCCATTTGGTGAAGTAATCGGTGATGACTAACAAGAAATGTACTCCTCTTGGCGCAGCGGGGAGAGGACCAACTATGTCCATTCCCCATTTCAAGAACGGCCACGGGTAGATTATTGAGTGGAGCGGTTCTGCTGGTTGATAGAGAAGATGCGCAAACCTTTGACACTTGTCGCATTTCTTGACGAAATCATTCGTGTCCTTCTCCATTTTATCCCAATAATATCCTGCGCGAATCAACTTGCGCGCTAATGCTTTGCCTCCAGAATGATTACCACAACAGCCTTCGTGGACCTCTCGCATCACATAGTTGATCTGGTTTGGTCCTAGGCATTTCGCAAGGGGTCCTGCGAACATCTTGCGGTAAAGATCGCTGTTGATGATCGTATACCGAGCGGCTTTTATTCTAAATTTTCGAGCGGCTTTCACATCAACGGGCAGAGTTCCATGAAGAATGTAATTTGTAATCTCATTTCGCCAGTCCCAAGTTGCGTTTATAGCATTAACTTCAAACTTCTCTCGATCTATGGTTGTGCAGAGTAGTTGAACGACTGCGGAGGAGCTAGCCGCCCCAATTTCTGCTACTGACCCCAGATTTGCTAAAGCATCTGCCTCATGGTTCTCTTCCCGTGGGATTTGGAGCGCTTCCCATTCGTCGAACTGGGCCAGGAGTTCTTTCACACGGGCAAGGTACACTTGCATTCTGGACTCTCGTGCAATGAAACCTCCGGTCACTTGGTTGACTACTAGTACTCTTAAGTTTGATGATGTTTGCTCCATAACTTCGGGCTAACTCCAATCCTGCAATTACGGCCTCATATTTGGCCTCATTGTTAGTAATAAACGGGCACTTGATGGCCTGCCTGACGGTCTCTCCAGATGGGGTGATAAGAACCAGTCCAAGACCGGACCCTTTGACGCTCGAGGAGCCGTCAGTGTAAAGGATCCACGCACCAGGGGCCTACCCAGCATATAGAATGGCATCCTTTTCTGCCTCAGGGTATATATTAGCGCTAAAATCGGCTATGAAGTCTGCTAGGGCTTGTGATTTTATTGCTACCCTAGGCTGGTAGGTAATATCGAATTCACTTAATTCTATAGCCCATTTAACTAATCTTCCCGAAAATTTGGGTTTATGCAAAACATTGCGCAAAGAAAAGGTCGTAACTACGGCTATTGAATGACCTTGAAAATAAGGGCGCAGTTTACGGGCAGCACTTACTAATGCTAAAGCCAACTTTTCTAAGGGTTGGAAACGTGTTTCCGCATCAATTAGAGCTTTGCTAATGTTATAAATAGGAAGTTGTTTACCTTTTTCCTCTCAAACCAAGACTGCGCTTACCGAAGACTCTGAGACTACTAGATAGATCAGTAACTGCTCCCCGTGTTGGGGTGTAGAGAGAAGTGGTGGATTGGTCAGATATTTCTTTAGATCCCTCAGCGCTTGTTGACATTCGGGGGTCCAGTCGAATTCCTTGTTCTGCTTCAGGACATCGAAGAAAATTTTGCACCGGTCAGACGAGCGGGATATGAACCTGCTCAAGGCTGCCACCCTTCCGGTTAGTTTTATGACGTCCTTCCAGTTGTGGAGTTTGTCTGGAATTGACTCGATCGCCTTGATTTGAGCGGGATTGACTTCAATTCCACGTTGGGAGACGATGAACCCCAGGAATTTTCCTGAACCAACCCCGAACGCGCACTTCTCTGGATTAAGCTTCATGTTGTATTGGTCGAGTATTCGGAAGGCTTCCTTCAAGTGTTCCAGATGATCCTCTGCTCGTTTTAACTTGATCAGCATGTCATCGATATACACTTCCATGGTCTTCCCGATTTGATCGTGGAACATACGATTGACCAATTGCTGATACGTTTCACCTGCATTTTTTAATCCAAATGGCATAACTTTATAGCAATACGTACCTCTGCACATTATGAATGATGTCTTCTCCTGATCGCTGGGATCCATCAGTATCTGATTTTACCCTGAATATGCATCAAGGAAGGTGAGCACCTCGTGCCCGGCGGTTGCATCAATCAGCTGATCTATCCGAGGAAGGGGATACGAATCCTTCGGACAGGCCTTGTTTAAATCAGTAAAGTCGATACAAACTCGCCATTTCCCGTTCTTTTTTGCCACAACGACCACGTTGGCTAGCCAATATGGATACTTAACTTCACGTACAGAGCCAATCTTCAGCAATCGATCAACTTCGTCATTTATGATTTGATTCCGGAAAGCCCCCTGCTGGCGCTTCTTCTGCTTTACCGGACGGTGGTATGGGTCGACATTCAGCCTGTGAGAGATAATCTCTGGTGAAATACCTATCATGTCTGCATGTGACCAAGCGAACGTAGTATGCCGCTCCTTGAGGAACTGAAGGATGTCTCCCCGTAGGCGTTCATTCAATTCTGTCCCCAAGTAGACCTTTCGTTTCGGCATGTCTGTGAAGAGCTCTTCCGGTTCCAAAGCTTCCACGGTTGTTGTATAAATTTCCCGTGCCTCTAGCTTTGTGATGAACTCCGGGACCTCATACTCAGCTTCCCCATTTTCCGCGTCAGGTCCCGGTTGCTGTAATTGCTATTTGCTTTCTTCTGGCAACTTGAGGGTCACCGAATAGCAGTCTCGAGCAGAGCGTTGCTCTCCTCGTACCTCACGTACTCCCCACTCTGACGGGAATTTCAATACCTGATGATATGTAGAGGGAACGGCCTGCATATCATGGATCCATGGCCTTCCAAGGATAATATTGTAGGCCATGTCTCCGTTGATAACATGGAACACCGTTTCCTTTGCCAATCCCTCGACAAGAGTCGTGAGAGTGATCTCGCCAAGAGTCTTCTCGCTTGAGTTGGTGAAGCCAGAGAGAACTCGTGATACTGGCACGACCTTCTCCATTAGTTGCATCTCCTTGGCAACGCGTGACTGAATGATGTTCGCAGAGCTACCCACATCAACGAGCACTCTTTTGATATCATAGTCGGCCACGCGCAATGTAATGACCTGTGCATCAACATGCGGGAACTGCAAGCCTTCCGCGTCCGAATCATCAAATGTTATTGTTTCTTCTGGCCGTGGGTGCTTGGTCTTTGTAATAGAGACCTTTGCATATTTCTTCGCTGCGAAAACAACGGAGACGACTTCGATCCCGCTCGAGATAACGTTGACAGTCATCTTCGGGGAAGATGCCCGTGGAGGACCAGATTTGTTTTGTTGGCCCTCGCATGAGTTTGCTTTCCCTTCTCGGTTAAGAGCTCCTTCAAGAACCCCTATTTCAATAGATGTGCAACCTCGTACCTTAGGGCCTTGCAATCTTCAGTGGTGTGACCGTGGTCGCGATGGAATTCACACCATAGGTCCTGGTTCCTCTTGCCTGGATTGGTTTTCATGTCCTTTGGCCATTTGACCTTTTCGCCCATATCTTTGAGCGCTGCAATTACTTCAGACATTTCCACGTTGAAATTTGGTAGACTTGGGGCTCCACGAGTATCTGACTCTAGATCACCTCCCCGTGCCAGCCCTTTGTTGTTGCGACCGCGCCCCTTGGAGTTTTTGCGCGATTGGTCAGGATACGGTTCATAACGTACGTCCGACCTCTCCGACTCCATCTTTCCGCCAGAGCCACCGCTTCGTGACTGGTTTCTTCCTCGGGCGCTGGTTCCTATCAGTTTGTCTTCATTAATGCGTACCTTGGAATTGTAGCGATTGTAGACATCCGACCAATCGGCCACTGGGAATTCAAGAAGAGATTCGTATAGCCTGCGCGTAGCCTCTGAACTTTTGACATCCAGGCTGTTTGTGAATGCGATGGGTGCCCATCTGTCCGGTACCTTGGGTAACAACATGTGTTCCCGCTAGAAGCGGTCCACATATCTTCGGAGTGACTCGCCGGGCTTTTGCTTGATCTCGAAGATATCCTCCATGCAAGTTTCTGTCTTCTGGGCGCCTGTGTGGGCTTTCACGAACAGTTCAGCCATCTCTGTGAAGGACCCAATGGAGTTCGGTGGCAACATTGAGTACCATCGTAGAGCTCCATCTGCGAGGGGTCTCCACGAATTTCTTCAATTGGACCGATTCAATCTCCTCGTCAGTGAGATCACTTGCCTTTATAAAATTGCTAAACATCATAAGATGATCATTGGGGTCAGAAGTCCCACGATATCTCAGAATGTTTGGCATCTTAAATGTTTTTGGTATCGCCTTTGGTGCCGCTTCCTTCTTCCAAGGCCTCTGCGAGTAGCGCTGAACGTCGATCTTCTTTAATGTGGGTAGAGCACCTGGTATCTGGTCGATCCTCTCGTGGAGAGATTTTTGAGTGCTTCTTGACTCTCTTTGAATTTCTCGGCGAGTGCCTCCATGACGACGCTCATCTCAGTGGATACCGCAGATCCTCCGTTCTGATTTTTATTTGCTTGGGTCGTCGGATCCATGGTTCCTCCGTTGTTGGCTGCGTTCTGCTCTCCATCTTGCCTTGAAGTTCGTGAAGAAGGGACGTCTCGACCTTGGGCTGCAGGATCCGTCCTCGTAACCGGAGGGATCTGCCCTCGAAGAGAGTTGATTGCCTCGTTAATTCACCTGTTGACCTCCACTTGTTGCATGAATTCAAAGATCGTCTCTTGGAGGTTCTTTTGATCGGGGGAGACTCCTATGGCGCCGTCTTCTAGGTGGGGTCATGCTCTGAGAGTGTCCACGCCTGTTGTGTTGCCTGATTGGTCCTTGGGAAGAGAGCTCCTGTCCGTCGGACGAATAATCTGGAGAATAATTGGGACTTGATGAAGGAGTACGTACCTGACTTTCGCCCACTATAGTTCGTTGCGAGTCGCTTTTTGCCATGTTAGTTGCAAGATAAAGAGATCGACGGAAAGGAATACAATGCAGGAAAAGATAAACTATTAACCTATAGAGGCTATTGACTGGCTCCCACTGTGGTCGCCAAATTGTTTAACCTAGATCCGATTTTAGGCCAATTAACAATTAAATTTGTATTTGCGGAGTCACGAACAATAGTTTAGATTAAGAGTTTAGGCAAATTAAATGCGGAATTGTACTGATTACTAGATTATAAATATACGCACGATTTCCAATGATGATAATTGATGATATGGAAATAATAAGAGATAATCGAGAAATAAATAAGATTAAAGCGCAAATAAAATAGATAGAAGGAACCGTATTGGATCACTTGATCCCGGTGAGGATTCCTCGTTACTGATTATACTTGAAGACTTGAGAACAAAGTATCCAGTGAATATAAACGATGAACAGTATTGAGCAAGAGTAAAAGAGAGTATTCTTATTGATATTATAGATAGAAGATAGAATGTGTTGTACAATGATTCGGAACGAGAGCTATTTATAGATTTGATAGGTATCCGTTGGGTTTGTAACCGCTGGGCATGTATCCGTTGATACGTAACCGCTGGATATGTAACCGTTGCCTTCATGACCATTCATTAAGCAATCGCGTACGATCAGGTAACTGCTCATTCAAATCGCGCTGATTTGGGAAGCGCTACGTTACTGCTCTGGGTCTGCTCGTGGTAACCGCCTGGCTAGTCATCTGTCTGTTAGATGTCTATCCGGGAAAATTTCTGCCCGTGCCACGTGTCACTTTTTAAGTGACGTCGGTTTTTATCCAATACAAATGGTGCCACATAAATTAGGACGGGAGAGTATCAGAACTTTCACACTATCAAATTTGGTTAAAAAAAAAAAAGCATTAATTCCCATACCTGATTTATCCTATTTTACTATTATCAATTGTCACGAACATATTTACTCAATATCAGAAAATCAAATAGCCAATATTCCTTCAATAAAATATTTTAGTGACCACCATTCTGTGTATATTAAATGCTTTCTTTATGGTCAATTTTCAAGAAAAGTGGATTTTGATTTTTTTATTGTGATTACCGAAAATTGATTTCTAAAACAAATTAGTAAAACGATCTTCGTTTGAATTAGTTTTGTAGAAACGTTTGCATAATGTTTCTGTCTTTTATTGCGAAATTTTAAATTAACTGCAACTTCCTTAAAACTAAACAATTCTGGAGTTTTTCTTAATTATTTATAGTCTGTTTGACATTGTTTCTTCAGAGCTAAAAATATTTTTTCAAGAAAAGGTACTTATTTTAAAATTTTGAGGTGTTTGAAAAAAAAAAATAGGTAGAAGCAGAAGCAATTTTTCTACTGTTAGGGAGAAACTACAAATATCTGATTGCTTCTTTAGAAGCAGTTTATTATTTTTTTCAAGACAAAAATATTCTTACAAGAAATCCATATTTACCAAATTATCCCTCATTAATTAAACATATCTCTCTCAAAATAAAATTATACTCCATCCGGTCCATATTATTTAATTTTTTGACTGTTTTCACACAGACCAAGGAATCCATCTTTTAGCATTAATTAAAGATGTCATTTACTAAATTAACCTTCATCTCTTTCAAAATTTACTCATAGAAAATTGTGAGAGCTTTAGGGCTGTTCATTTTTCAGTTTAAACCGAACCGATAAAAAGTTAATGGTTTATAAATATTGGGTTATCGGGTTATCGGTTATTTAACGGTTTGCAAAAAAATTTTATTGGGCTATCGGTTCGGTTGTCGGTTTTGTACATTTTCTTATTGGTTAAACCGATAACCCAATAAGGTTTTCAAATTTATTATATTGTGCTTATGTGCATAAAAGTAGTATACTTAATTACTATTAGTTGGAACTTGGAAACATCAAACTCTACTCTTCTTTTACTTGTGTAACTTTCAAGTCTCTCCATCAATTTCAACCACCGATTTACCATTTCACTCCTTGCCTCCTCCATTAGTTTATAGAATAATGAAGTATATTTGAATCTACTGTTGGTTGCTTTTTTGAATATGGCGAATGCTATAAGAGGCATTTGAATTCGCTGCGAAAATAAAGCCGATTTTATATTGGATGCAATCGTTTAAGAGATTTTTTTTTACACTTGTTAGACCTAAGTTTCTTAATGGTTAAACCGAAAACCGAACCGATAAGAACCTAAAATTGATAACCCAAAAATCGATAACCGATAGCTTATTGGTTCAGTTATTAGTTTAGCACTTTTAAACACCGAAAATCGATAAGGTGCAAAACCGAACCGAACCGAACCGACCGATAAACACCCATAGAGAGCTTTATGTGTTTAATTTATTAACAAGAGTAACTTTGAAAAGTCAAAACAAATTTTATCTTGGTTTTTGAAAAAATCAAATATTTTGGACCTAAGAAAAAATACCAAAACATCATATAAAGTGGACCGGAGGGAGTATTTCTCTTTTCTCCTATTTCTTTTCCTACTACAGTCAAACCTCGCTATAGTGGCAGCGTTTGTCTAGAACTTTCATGACCGCTATAGTGAGGTGTTGTTTTATATGTATAATGGCGTTTGACGTTAAGATCTCATTTAGCTGTTATAGCTGAAACGTACGCAAAAAATACATGTTAATTTTAAAAACTCAATAGATTTTCATATTTCATTTATAAAGTAATTGCAACAGTTAATATACTATTAATAAATTCATAACTGATTGTACTGTACTGACAAACTATAAAAATTTAAGAAACATATGCATTAAAATTAAAAAAATTAAATAAATCAAGTTGGACGTAAGAATTCTACAATAGTAGGTTGTTTTTCGTAAATTGAAGTCTTTTAGTAACAATATAACGCTTGAATTGGCGAAGATTTTTGTCCAAAATTTCAGCAAAAGGGTATTAAATAGCTTTTCCTTGAAGGCTGTCTAAGAACTCAACAGTCGACTCTTTTATATCGGCCCAAGTAGCAGTAGGTTGAGGCTTTTCATCAGCACTTTCGTTGTCACCTTCTGCTTCTGTTATCTCTTGTTATTCCACTTCATTGACTTGTGCAATAATCTATTCATCAGTGTAAGTTTCAAGAATATGAAGTGTCGCGAAACTCCATATAAGTAGTAGCGTCCATTGCTTGATTGGTATTATGAGATGGGATTTAGGCTATGCGTAACGACACACTTGATAACAACTTTTTTATTTATGAAATGTGATACATACTTGATACAATATTTTTATAATTATTTTTATGGTATGAATTTGAAAGGAAAAATATATTTATGGTACAAATGATTATCATAAATATTTTGTATTTTATATTATACATAATATATATCTTACAAAATATAATTACATAATATTTTCTTATGGCTGTTATAAAGAGGTAATTTTACAAAGAGTGTACCGCTATTGTGTACGCCATTGCTGTTATATATAGAATGTTGCTATAGAGAGGTAAAATATAACATGAAATATCGGTTCCGAAGAAAATTAGGTCGTTATACTGAAATTCCATTATAACGAGGCTTGACTGTATGTACTTTTACAAATCCTCTTCTTCTTAGAAGTAGTTTTTATTTCTAGGTATTTCTATCAACCGTATATAGGATCCCGTATTCTTTAACTACTTTCTAAAAGTAAATAATTACTAGAAATTCCTAATTCTATTATCACTTTGATTTAACTATATTTATGTTGTTCAATAGCTCAATTTATATTTTTCTCTTTATGTTTTATATTTTAACTAAATAATTTTTTAATTAAAGTCTTTTACGATAAATATGTAAAATTATTTTTTTTGTTTCTATTAATCCAAATGTAAAATGAACTTGGATGTCCTTTTCGTAATTTAACACTCAAAAGTACTTTTCGTAAAGATTAGTCAAACACAAATTATTTAAGAAAAATTACTTCTCCAATGAGTTGTCTAAACACAAGCGGCTTATTATCAAAAAATACTTGTGCCAAAAGTACTTCTCAAAATAAGCAATTTTTTTACAGCAATCCAAACATACTCTTATTATACCCCGAGTTTCTTGATTGATGTTAGTTCAACTTTACACTCCCAAAAGAAAAATACTGCTATTTATTCCGGCCGCACTTTAAAAATGACTACGGAAGAACAATTTGGAGAAAAAGAAACCTCTGCGAATTCACCTCTTCATTTAGGTGTTCATTCGTTACGATCTAAAAAGTGGTTGGCTAATTAGTTAGATGGGGCAGCATGTTGAATAAGACTGGAGAGAGACAGAGAAAGGTGGAATCTGCACACTTAGAAAATATTTGTAAATTTTAGCAAGTATTTGATGACATTAGTTTTATCCGAAAGTTTCTTCAGATACAAGCTAAATTTGGAGTTGCGTCAAATAATTCTTACTTGAATATGCGTCGCACTATCAAATACTTGGCATCATTAGACTATTTCTTAATCGAGTTTAAATTTCCAGTCTCTTCTGCTAATGCATTGCACCAACAGTTTATGTTTAGTCAGAAGGTACAACTCATCTTCTTTTCTGTCAACCTCCCTTAACAAATATGTTTTCATCTTTCACTGGCTAATGATCAGAGAGAAGCAAGTCACTTAATTATATTGTTAAGCAGTCCTCTTCTCATTCTCAAAGTTGCACTCAGAGGCCTATTTTGCCTCTCACGGCAGCCGAAAAGAACAGGATGCCTATGCCAGCAGAGGACGAAGCTGGCTGCAGTGACCACAAACCTTAACGTACAGGCAACATGTATTTCAGGCAGTGACCACCAGTCTTAACGCACAGGCAATATGTTCACTGATCACAGAAGCATTAACACCTGCTGCACGTTGCTCCTTCTCTTATTCTCTTTGCTGCATCTGCGTTTAGATATGTTGCAGCTATGAAAGTTGCTTAACCTTATATCACTAGCCTTTCTCCTACAACCCTTTCCTTCATAATTAATCGGGATCTGATTTGCAATCTCATGCACCAAGACTATACATTCACCAAGTCAATGCTCTCCTCTCACCAATGGATCACTGACTCGGAATAAACAGGCTTAAGCTGATACAGAATAAGCCATGTCTCCCCTGTTTGAATGGAAAAATGTAGAAGAAATAGGGACATTTGGAGCTGTGAGACTTGAAGAAATAGAATGGCCCAACAGAATGGGCAGGGACAGTCTATCACCAAAACTGTTACTTCACCATGTATCGACACTTCATACACCAATAAAACCCCCCTTTTATCTTTCCCCTTGTCCACTATTCACAGGAAAAACACACACATACACGTTGACAAGGTATTTGGCATAGGCATCTCTCTTGTTGATGTTATTTATAGTACAATTTAATACTCCTATCGTCCGACTTTATGTGACGCTGTTTAGTAAGCAATGAGTTTAAGAAAGAAAGGCTATCGAAACTTGTGGTCTAAAAGACACCATAGATAGTTGTGTAGCTATAAATAATCTCATTAAGGGTTATGGGAAGTTTATAGTTAATTGTTTCTAATATAGAACAGTGTCAATCTTCCTAGGATAGTCCAAAAAAGGAAAATGTTTCGCATAAATTGCAATAGAGGAATGGAATTTTGATGTGTTTGCAGTAGTAATTACCAAATAACATCCCTGTATTTTGTTTCTTTTTTACAGAGGTAGAGTAATAAGAAGCTGCTAACCTGCACGCATGACACAGCTGATGCCCAAACATGGATTACCCCTTTAAGCAATTACACTGTTATTTGAATAATATTACAGCTCACAGCGCAAAATAAGCTCAAACATGTTCAAATATTACCAATAACTTAATGAAGCAGATAAATGTTGTTCAAACTCAAAGAAAATACTATAATAAACAGTCAGGGAAGTTGTACCTCAGAATAGCTTTCAGTTCCCCAAACTCATCTATTGACATACACAAATAGGGTTGTCTCTGGACAAAACCCAACTTCCCCTATGAAAGAATAAAGACAGCCTTGCCACAATAAAGTAGACCTAGGTGAAACATAAACATTAGAAAACACTAACATATGAACTATTTGAAAGAGATACAAAAAGTCCCTATTTCTATTTCTTCACAGATAAACAATGAAAGATAAACGACGTATTAATTACAAATGCAAATGGAAACCAAAGAACACCTCAATACCTTTATGTGTCACAAATTTCATCAGCTTATAACTCACTTTTCTCTAAGACAAGTTCCTCTCACGCATGAAGCGCTCTATCTTCTCTACATCTTCAGGGGTATCAACACCATGGGCCTCATGATCAACTTTAATCACCTGCCCAGAAGAAAAATTAGAGGATTCTTCCAATTATGTAACTTTCTGAAAGTTAAAAATAACCATAATTATTGAAGAAAACCAATTAACGTGAAAAGTGCGACTTTATATATAAGAGACTGCAACATTTGCAACATATTACAGGAAATCCTTGGTAACCTTTCCGAATATTTTCTTCTTTTGGTTTCTTTCGTAAATTATTATTTCATCTAAAAGTATTTCTCCACGCCACTCAAACAAAAATAATCAGCACAGAGTTGTACAAATCGAGGAGAGTTTGGTACCTTCATTTTGTACCCATTCTCAAGGACCTTTAGCTGTTCAAGATCTTCTTCTAGTTGCAATGGTGTTGGAGCAAGTTCTGGATAAATTTTAAGGAACTTTGAATCATAGCTCTGGAATGAAAAGAGACACGGTATCATTCAGTCATATAATGTTCTATGGAAATACTAAATGATAGGTGCACCAAAATTGGATAATACCTGGATACCAAGGTGCAGCAAGTATGGAAATTGAGGATTAACCTTGCCTGACCTGAATGTTCGAAGTTGCTCAGCTTTTATACATGGAAGATATGACGAGAGACTGCAACAGGCTTACTAAGAGAAAAAGGGACTAACTTGTTATAAGGCATAAGCCCTCGTGAAAAATATATTGCATAACCACGATTGTCAATGACACATTTTACACGATTAGGATCAAATCCATCCTCAGGTTTCAAAGACGTCACAGCAGTGCTAAAGACTGCATCTGATGCAGCCTGCACAAATCACAGAGTATGTTTTAAGCCATTTACAACCAACTAATGATGTTGTGAAGATAAATTATTCAATAAGAATTCTCATATAAACTCCACATCTCAAAACATGTGTCGATATATGGATCCCCACCATCTTAAACATCTACATAATCTGCTGATAAATCATATCTATCATTAACAGCCACAACCAGCAAAGAGGCTATGGTGAATATGAGTTTATGCTTATAATTGTCCATGCACTGGACTAGTATCTTTAATCATTTTTGGCTTTAGATCTAGGGGTCAAACTTCCAGACTGCTCCCTCTTTTTTTTTTTTCTCTTTTTTTTTCCTTTAAAAAGCTAAGATTTATTGATGTACAGCAGAAGCTGGAAAGGTACATCCAATAAAGAGAGATGTGCATCACAGAGAGTGTAATGAACAGATAATGTCCAACAGTGCTCCTTCTTACTGGTATTTACTGATCTACAGCCTAAACAGTCCCAAGAGGATTAACATTTCCAGATAAATGGTAAAGAATGCACAAGACAAAGAAATCAAACCAACAAAAAACATCTTCATAGTTTGGACTATATTCTCTTGATTTGATATCTTATGATTTGATAACTTACTCACAAATTACAACTTCCAATAAATCTTAAACAATCTAGACATACCTCCTAAAAAACAAAGTTTATAATCGCCCATTCAGCCTTGCCTACATAAATCTACGTGCAATCAAACAAAGCTACATAAAATATAATGAAGCGAATAGTTGATGAGAGTCAAAACATTGTAGCTCTAGGTTCATCTAATAATGCATATCCTACCATTTAAGTTGGGGTTCCAAGTCAACAAACCTCCACTGGTCTGTTCAACTAAGAGCTATTGTATTTTTCTTTTAGCAGATAAATGAATGAATCATTATCCGTAGTTGGACATACCTTTCAAATACTAGCTGGCATATGATGGAATGACAATAAGAAACTTCATTGTCATAAAAATAAGTTACTCTTGATGGAGAAAATACAAAGAGAGCAAACTGAAATCAAGATAAATGGAGCACTAAAGTTTGTGGTAAGCAACAAGAAGAGAAGACTATGATTAAAAATTCATGTTTCCAGTTATAGCTCTCAGACACAAAAGGGAGGACAATTTAACAGTTCAAGGGAGTTTGGTACTCAGAACGAAAGGGTGAATTTCCAGTTTAAGTTCGGTGCACCAAAGTTGGAGTAAGAAAGATTTAAAAATCATCTAAATATAGATGATTCAACATTCTTTTGTATTCAACAAAACTCGGCTTAAAAGACAAAGTAGTGAAAACTTGACTGTTGACACTGATAATCAACAAAACTACCAACCAGGGAGGACGGAGAAGGGCTGGCTGGTGCCATGACACTTTCCAAGAAAAACAAGCAATTGCATGCAGTCTCCAAAGAAATTAACTTCAACAGTATAACAACAATTCTTATCATCATTAAAGAGAAAATGGAGGAAGGCAAATTTACCTGCAGGGCTTTGACAATGCCATCTATTATTTCAGGTTCAATAAGAGGTTCATCCCCTTGTATATTAACAACAATGTCATACTTGTTACCAAGCTTTTGAAGAGCTTCATTACAACGCTCAGTTCCTAAAAATTATCAACTGAGCATTAGCAATTCACAAAGTGAAATTTCTAAAAGTTGTGAAAAGAGGATTGAGAAAATAAATTGCAATGTGTATACCATTTCTACATGATTCAGAAGTCATTATCACTTCAGCACCAAAACCCCGACAACACTCGGCTATCTTTTCATCATCCGTTGCCACAACTATCAAAGTTCAAATGGCCAAAAATATAAGAAACTGTGATGACCCTATTCCGAAACTTCACCCACGCACTCTTGTCTTCCTTTTTTTTTTTTTTTTTTTTGAGTGGGGGGGGGGGGGGGGGGGGGGGGCTAGTTGCCATCAATAATGTAGAGGCAGTCAAGTCAGGTAAAATGGACACATACCGACTTGATCCAGTGTCGCAGCAAGTTTTGCCCTTTCCCATGTTCTCTGAAATTAAGATTGAACGGTGAGGGCATCAATTTCTGTTTGGCAACCATGTTGATGACAAAAGTGTATAATCAAAGCTATTAACTGGACAATAGTGCAATTCTAGGAATTTGGTATCTAGTTTGCCCACAAATTTAATACTGACAACCTGCGGGGTAGTTGAAGTTTATTTTGATCTCCTATGTATTGATATTGCCAGAGGAGAAGCAGCTTGAAGGAGCAATTACTCCATCTAAAAACTCCACAAACCCCTAATTTCGTGTAACCAAAACTTATAGGGATTACAAATCATTTAGGTAGAGATCATTCTCAGGCGTTCATGTGAAGATTGATGTTTATTCTGCAGTAGTTTTTTCATAACCAATACTCCACAGGGCATTAGTGGTTTACTCAATATTTTCTTCTAACTTGTCAATCTTTGCTTCACTTTTATCCTTGTTATTGCTTCCCTCATTTAAGTCCCGTCAATCATTTTAACAAATGTGGCAAATGGAGACTATTTCATGAGCCTCGGGTGCATTTTTGCCTCAATTTACATATAAAATTACAAATGCAGCAATGCACATTCAAAAGTATCTAAATTATACTAAAGTTTAACACAAAGGATCAGTAGGTGCAATAGTACTCAAAACTCTAGATCCGCATCTG
Source organism: Petunia secreta (assembly GCA_029990175.1). NCBI lineage: Eukaryota > Viridiplantae > Streptophyta > Magnoliopsida > Solanales > Solanaceae > Petunia > Petunia secreta. The sequence continues at coordinate 6,190,178 of JARKIP010000053.1, forward strand.
TCAAAACCGTACAAGAACTAGAACCTGTAATCACTTTCTCTTGCATACATGTTATTGACAGCAAAGATTTTAGATTGAACCCAGACATTTTTTAGACGTGTAATCGTGGATGTTTCTACATTGTATAAAATATACTAAAATTTCAAATACTAAAAAATTTAGAGTACCTGGATCATGGGCTTGCCAAGGATATGAACGAGGGGTTTCCCTTGAAAACGAGTAGATGCAAAACGGGCGGGTATGATGCCTATGACCCGGCTCCGAAACTTGCTGGATCGGCTAAGGTAAAAGCGAGCGCCAAGAGCCACGGCTAGAGCAGCTCCAACAACTAAGCCATGAAGGATCCATCCTCCTTTTGTGGAGCTACTAGATGATGACGACGAGCTGCAGATCGACATTGGTAATCTAATAATGTGCACAAGGTGTTGTTTCAGTGAGCTAACTTTGCACAATGCAATATTCCAATGAGTTTTACACTAATTCATATTCAGGATCACCAGTTTTTTATCACCTAACATTCTCACCAAACTACTCCCATAATACAAAATGTAATTGAAATTTTATACATTAGGTGTTGTTTGATAATTGGATAATAATTCTTCTATTAAATTTGGGATAATATCTGTTACACGTTTGGTTATTAAGTAAACTATGATAGCTTTTATACTAAACTAGTTTTAGTGTAATTAAAACTTTTATATGTAACGTTAACAAATAAAAGAATAGAGTTATTTAAAAGTTATGTAAATTTAATTTTTATAAATAATTAAAGAAATTTTATTGTATGTTTAGCATCTTATTACATAACAAAATACCAAACCTTTTAAGCCATCTCAAAATCTTTATGCCCTTGTATAAAGCTGGACATATCACTATTCATGCACAGCGGCGGAGCCAGAATTTCAAATAGGGGTTCAAAAATATCAAACTTTGCATTTGAACCGGTAAGCTAGGGCAATTTTTGAACCCTTTGCCACCTTAAAAAAAATTTCATCATTTGAAGAGGGTTCAATAGCTTATATATGTAATAAAAATACCAATTTTTACCTTAATTACAGTATATTTTTCCAACAAAGGGGTTCAATTGAACCCCTCAGAGCAAGGTGGCTCCGCCCCTGTTCATCCACATATTTTTGTATATCTATAATAAAGTTATATTGTCTATTTTTACAAGAAAATCTTTTAAATAATTCTTAAAAATATACGCAAACTTGAACTGAGTAACATTCTTGGGTCGTTAAAACTTAAGTGTTCTCATTTAGTTTTACCATTTAATGAAATAAAATCCTTTTAATTTATTAAAAAGGTCTAATATTCTAATAAAATTATAGGATATGATGTATAATTTATAAATATCCATGTCTTAATGAGTAAAAAAAAATTAAAAACTATCCATATATTTAATATAATTAAAACTGAGTTTGATCTATAAAATAAATATGGAGTTATAATATTACTAAAGCTCGAAGTAAGCAAGAAAAATGCTAGAACACGCAAATCATTAATTTGAAGATTTACAAGAGAAAATTTAAGGATCAATTGGTTATTGTTACCTACTATTCAATTAATTACAAGTCACTTAATTGGAGTACTACATACTTTTTTTTTTGCACAAAATCAAAACTGGAATAATCAAAACAAACTATTATCATTATAAATGTATTGTAAATAAATGGAACTTAATGTTAAAAGAGTAATATAACTATAGAAAACTATTTCTTCGTCCTTTGTTAGTTTGATCAAGAAGTGGAGAAAGGAGGGCAGTTGGAAATACGTTCTATTCATCCTTTCCTTTGTCAGGCGCAAGATTTGTCTATATACGGATAACAGGAAATATAAGTCTAAAAGCTAAGAATAAGAAAATATAACCTATAAAAAATATTATAGACAATTAGTTGAGTATTACTTACACTTTACAGGAAGGTAAAGGTATTCCTTTTTGGTTTGGCCATATTAACAACTTAAAAAAATTATTGTAAAATACTTAAAGGTTAAATAAATAAGTGTAAGTTCATGAAATTAATTAACGTCGGTCCTATTTTGCGAAAAAAATAAGGACAAAATTGCAAAGAAAAATTTACAAAATTAAAGAGAAATATATTAGTTCAAACTGTATATTGTCATACCACATAAGGTTAGTGCATGAATAACAGGGGGCGAAGCATTTGGAATATTTTCTGTAAGACAATTCCATGGTTTTAGGCCATGGAAGACAATAGAGGCTTTAGATTAAGAGAATGTAAAACCAAGCTATTACGTGATTACCTTATGTTTCAAACTCAAGGCTGGTTTGAAAAGCCACCATGTAATTGGATTTGAGTGTAATTATGTGTAATTACACATTTTCGTTTGTTTGTGACAAGTAATTATTTGGTCAATATGGAATTGATTGTAATTGAGGGGAGCTGAGAATTGGAGGTAATTATACTATGTAATTACAAGATATTTCTACTTTTTTTTTGTTATTTCATTTATAATTTTCTTTTCAATTCTATTTCATTTATTTTTATTTAAAATAAAACTTCTTATTTTTTCTTTCTTTCTTTCTTTCTTTTTACTTATTTTATTTTTTATTAATTCTTTAGTTGTGATATTACCTTGTTTATGAGTTTCTACATTCTAAATAATTTATTTTCTTTCCTTTTTTTAAATAATTCTTTTAAAAATGAGGATTTTTATTTCATTTCTTCCCTACTCGTGCTTCTCTTTCAATGTTAGTCTTCTTGATGATTCTATTTTTATACTCTTTTTCCTATTTTTTTTACTACATATTTTCTTGCTTCAATTTCTCTTATTATATATAAAATATTTTCTAATTTGAAGGTCCATATAATTTTTATCCTTTCTTGTTTTATTTTTAAATAAGTTTATAATAATTTTTATTTTCTAGATAGACAGGTAAATATGATTAAAAAAAATTAAGCAATTATATTTTATAACTTCATATGGTATTTAAATAAGTTAGCAAGAAATTTAAACATGTTATTGAAAATTTTATTTACTAACTTAAGCTAAAAAATATTTATTTAAAAGAACATCTTTTATGATATTAATTACCAATTTAGAGATATTCAATATATATTTTATACAAGAATATGTTTTAAATACTTAACAATAAATAATATTTAAAATTTCTTGTAGACACATATATTTGACTACACATTGATACTTATTTGCATGTTCATATTAAATTAATTTATTAATTTTGATAAATAATTTTTATTTTAAAAATTGTTAATTGTGTAATTACATTGGTACAATCAAACATGACACAGGAAATTACACAGTAATTACAATATGGCAAACAATGCAATTATTATAGAGAGTATATTATAGAGAGTAATTATTAGTTTCCAAACAGACCCAAAAATATTCTTCAATCGAATTCCCTGCCAATAAAGCTGAACATGTTCGTTAATAAAAAGCACCTGCAACATAATTATGAGAAGAGAGAACAATTTGGCATTTACCTTGATTTCCTTCAACAATAAATGACAAATCATGTGTGTTTAGACCTAATGGTGCAAAGACAATGAAACATACAGTGTGACATATAAACCATTACCCGAGAGCTTTAATTACAAAACATTCTGCTTCTATAGTCAATAATATATTGTACTAATTCTATGCTTGTTTAGAAGGAAATCTAACATTGAAGACATTGCTTACGTATAGGAGAGTGGAGAGCAATTATCATTGCCGATGCAACTTATGAAGCCTTAGAGTAACTTCAACAAATACAAAGCCGAAAAGCAAAACAAAACATTATAGGAGAATAAAGGAATTCAACATAAAATATGAACCAAAAAACTTACTAAAGTGTGTGCTAGAAGAAATAGATTTGGAAGACCTACAAACTGACGCTAGTGATTAGAAGAGGAGGAAGAAGAAGGCACGGGATGATTTATAATTTATACAGTTAGTTAATTGTAATACCTGAAATCATTCATATTTGGATTGAAATCTTTGAGCAAGTAGAAGTCTTGAATCATAGTAGTGTTTAAATAGATAAAATCTTGGAGAATAAAATAAATAGGAATATTAGCTGTAGTAAAACTCCTTGGTTATTGTCACAGGGGTGATTTTGATCACTTGAAACCACCGAGGCTTGCCCCGTGCGGCAGCCAAGCAGTCCGCCCGCAAGGCTCAGCCGTTTGTCACTCTAACGTAAATTTAGGGTCGTTTGTCTTAGATTCGAAAATAGGCAGCAATGGTTAAGTGTTTTGGGCAGAAAATTGAATGTGTATATAGTAAAGATCATGCACAACACTGAAACGTTAAGGCACAAAAGTAAACGAGACAGCAAGTACGGAAAAATCCCAACCTTTATATTATTCACGCCAAATACAAAGGAAAGCCACCAAGGCCAATGTTTTCTTCACCTAAGAAAACTAAGTAATATCTGTCTAAGTAATAAAATGCACGAAATAGGTTTTAAATACAATAGGGGAATCAGCCAAAGGCATTACAAGTGGATAGGGGAGTTATTCCAACTAGGCAGGCCATGTAGGCCATGTTTCAGCACTTCCAGCGCCCAAATAGGCCAGCTCAGCCACGTTTTTAGTCCATTTCTGATCATGTCTAAGCGCCTAACTGCCTGATCATGTGCCCTGCACATGTGCCTGACACTTGCTCTTTGTTCAGCCGACTTTAGCTCACTGCACAGCCGACTTTGCCTAGCTTCAGCACACTTTGCCCCAACCTTAGCCAAACGACATGCACTACGTTCAGCTTCCTTGCTTGCCTTGGCATCAAGACGTCAAGTCTTGACACCCTATTGCCCACATTATCGTCTATCTCGTCTTGGCTCGCTTGCCACCCAACAAGCTGCCGGTTGCCATCTTATCACCCGCAAAGGCACAAGGCTGCCTAGCCGTTGCACCAACACCGTTTGCCAATCAACTCATCAATGCCATGATCCAACCAAGTCATTTTAAGCCCGCCCTTGAAAAATCACTCCACAAACATGTTGCTTTCAATCCGGATTTAGCTACAACTAGGAGCAACACCCCAAATCCCGTCATAGCCATGTCGTGCCATAATTTACCGAGTCTTAGGGTCTAACAGTTATCTTATAACGGAGAAAATTTCCAAAGTTTATCGGATCGCTAATTTTTATTAGGGTTGAAAAGGTTTGATTACAATAAAACTATGAGAGTGTTTCAATTCAAATAAAAAAAAGGATTCACACAAATTAAAAATCGTAATTGATTTTAGTCCTAAAATTATGACTTCCTAGCATTAAATTTTGGAAAAATAAAAGTAATAAATAAAATAGTAAATGACAATTTTGTTTATTCGTTAATTTTTTAATGAAGGGCAAAAAGTTCAATCAACATTTCACTAGGCCCATCCCTATTTTTTTAGTCAGAAAATCAAATGATTAGGGATCGGTTGGTTTGAAAGTGACACGACCTGAATTCCAGATAGGTCGTGCGGGCACCCGACAACCTCCACCAGACCATCAGGCAAATCCTATCAAATTTAACTAACACAGTGAACATAAAATAACTCAAAAAGAGATTCAAACATATAAATACAAGTTGCTAACAAAGAAAAGCAGTCTACCCAAAACACAAGGTTTAGAAGCTATCCAGATCAGACATCAACGAGTATAAAAGATTCTATACATTCTCACAAGGGACTAAATAATACTAACAAAAGTAAAAGTAAAGATTTGCGGCCACCACGAACAAAAGTTGGCTCACCAGTAACAGTTGATTCGTCATTGCTCCTCAGTTGCGCGTCGAGCTAGGTCCTGGAGTGGAATCTACCGAACCAAATTGACAAACAAGATACAAACAGGATTTGACTCAAAAGGACTCAATAAGTGGGGGCTAGCTAGCTACATTGAACAACATGTAGACTAGTAAAATCAATTAACAAACTGCAATAGATAATAAGTGCTGAAAAACTCAATGCACACAGTCATATACAACTCATCAACTAAAGTAATGGAATGAAATGAAATGTATTATAATGCAATATGATGCAATCGGGTTACACGTGCCCAAAACCCTTCCCTAGTGCGGGACCTACATCGACTACCGGGGGAACCGGTACGGATCCTATATCGACTACCGGGGGGAATCAGTGCAGGACCTACATCGACTACCATGGGAACCAGCACAACACCTACATCGACTACCGGGGGTGTATGAAATAATATAATCATCGATGGAGCGGTACCTGCATTGTCGACATAGTGGTACATAATGAAATCATAAGTATAGTAGAATACTTCTGCTCCCAACCTAATATCACACTCATAATATGAAAATACAATATGCAAATCCAATCCGAAGCTACGACATAGTAAGTACGCTTTATCGGCAGCTACGCACGTAAAGAGCACGTGAGAAGAACATCCACGCTACCAAAGTGACACGACCCGGATTTCCGGATAGGGCGTGCAGGCACCCGACAACCTTCCCTAGACCTGTCGCACGAACTCTATAAATTTTAACTCAACGTAAAGAGATAGAAGAAAGTTAAAACAAGACATAGAGGACTCAAAAGTGATATATAACACAAATATTATAAGCTACCCACAAATGTAGCTAGCTACCCAGTACAAAGATCTAGAGATTCCTAGATCAGACATCTAAGAAAGCTAAAAATATATACATTTTCCGAAGGGAACAAAAATGTAAGATAATAATAACATCTATAGCTGGTGGCCTCAACGAACAAGTTGGCTTACCATCGACAGCTCAAACCGTCTCGCTCCTCACTCGTGATTGGCTAGGTCCTAGAGCGAAATATGTCGAAATGAATATATAAAACAAGAAACAGATAGGGAGTGGGTCATAAGAACTCAGTAGGCGAGGAATAACTACTTAACTCAAAAAATAGTTAAGTTAACTAGGGAAATGGTAAGTAACGGTATATAACAGATAAAAATGTACAGATAGGCAAGTAACAGTCATATACAACATACATAAGGATATGAAATTAATGCAATCATAATACAAGGAGGTCACATGTTCCCAATGAATGGAGCGAAATCCTCCTACTCCGGTATGAAATCTTCCTATCCTCAATATGATGCAAGAAGTGGAATCCTCCTACTCCTAGGGCGGAATCCTCCTGCCCTCAGATGACATAACAGCCTAGAAACTAAGAAACATAACCAGAAAATAAATAACAAGGATGTGGCATAATAAGTACATCATATCGACAGCTATTCACGTAAAGAACGAGTAAATAGATCATCCAAAAGGCCAAAGGCCGTCAAAGAAGTGGATAAAATCACCTACCTGTAGTTCTGGGTCGATAATGCTACTCTGCAACCTCCTTTTCTGCCTGACGTCCCTTAGAAATATCCTTCTCTGAGTTAAGTAAGTGCAAACGCACATAATAAGTGCCCAAAAGATGATTATTCAAAATTTTGACGGATAAAGAGAAAAATTATGAAAATACCCCTGCACCAGGCTTAGTCGAAAACCCATAAAATATATACTTTTTGGACTCCTCATAATCCCACGAGTCCAATTGTATCATTAGTTTTCATATCCGAATTCAATTTTATTAAATTCCCTAATTTCATAAATTTGACCCAATTTTCAATTCAAATTCAAGAAATTCTAGCTTAGAAATCATAAATTAATGAAATTAAATATTATAGGATTGATATCTGATTATTTCTAACAATTTGGCACTTAAATTCTCCCTTGGAACCGACTTCAATGTACTGGAACGAGTTTTTTTCAAAATGAGCTGAAAATCAGCTGTTATACAATTCAATAAGCAGCTTATTAGGCAATTTTCGCACGAGCAACTGATGTGTTGGTTTTTGGATTCAAAAGGAATCATACGAAATTTGGAATGATCCCAAATTTTTCACACAAGTCGTACAAAACTTGTGTGACATGCTCGCGAAGACGGAACTCGAATTGGATCTCCAAAACTCAAGATACGACTCCCACAGAAAGAGGTCAATTTCTCGACTTTTTGAATTTCAGCGAAACTGACCGAATGACCTCGAAATTCACTTCTGAAAGTTCCAATAGGTCATAAAAACCTAACACAGCTCTCATATTTTGAATCGGATCTCATTTACTCAAATCGAGCTCGAAAATCTTTTTTAAGCTTTACCGACAACTAAAACAGAAACCTTCTCAAAAATCCTACCAAACGAAGTCTGAATCAGCTTAAATTTTACAAACAGGTCGTAATGGACCTTACGGAGCTTTTAAGATTGTCGGCACACTAATCAAATTTTTTACTCTCGAAACGATTACCTAAGGTCGTTTAACAAAGGTTGTCAAAGAATTGGATGCTGCTACTTACCTCAGATCCTGAGCCAATCCAGCTACTGAATGATCTATTTCCTCTTCCGAATTCTCTCAAAATCTCCTTGCTCTGAGCCATAGAAATAGGATTGCACATACAAGTGCTAAGGCGAATAATAGATAACTATAACACAACTTTATCAAAAACTCTAAATTACCTTTTTGCCGATCTTTTGCTGAATATCCACAAAAGATATACTTTCGAACTCCTCATAGTCCCACAATATTAATTATGCCATTGAATTTAAATTTTGACTTCTTTTTACCCAAATTCGCCAATTCCAACAAGTTAGGGTTCCAACTCAATAGAATTACTTAAAATTCATGAAAATCGTCGCACGAAGGTTAGAATTTGTTACATGGATGATTTGGTCGCAAAAAAAATTGCCTTAGAACTGAACCCCCTCTTTGCCCCTCCACACCGGTAATTTTGATAGAAAATGAGTTATGCCGACCCGTTGATCTTTTTATACTCTGACACTGTTCTATCGTGAAGCTGCAGACGTGGCCGCGACTTAACCTAGTGTTATCGTGATTAGGAGCACACGATCACACAGGGCAGCCAATTTCTTCGGCGTGGTCGTTCCATGAAGGGCATTGTCGCAGGTCTGCGCGCTAGTAGCCTGTCAGCACAGGATGGTGCTGTATTTTGGGTCCGACTGGGACCTACGCTGCTTGGAATCACACCAAACTTTGCATGCAAGTCCTAAAATATTTTTAAGATTTATTGGCGAATTTGAATCTTGAAACGGAATTCTGATACGCAAACAAGGGGTTAAATGGAAGGAGGAAAAACTTCCATTCTGGGAACATAAGCAAAAATTATTCGAACAACCTCATATTTTACTTGTGAAAGTTTATAGAGGTAGCAAATGACAATGCGAACCTGATGACACTTCTGAACTTCAAAGTGGGGCTCATTTAATCGAAACGAGTTTCGAAACTATAATACGACTTTACCGACACCAGAAAACAAAAACTTCTTCTAAGACCTATCAAATGAAGTCTGATTCAGCTCAAACTTTACAGAAAAGTCCTAATAGACCTTACGGAACTTTAAAACCATCGGTCCGCAAATCAAAGTCTGAACTCCCAAATTGACTGGTCAGGATTTTTCAGAAAGAAAACTTATGTAAAGATTATTAATGTAGGGATTTTTGTAAAATAAATAAAATATAATAAAAATGTTAACAAGAAATATATAGATAGGAAGAGCAGATTTTCTTATTCTCTTTCATGTATGAATTTTATACAAACTTGGATCCAAAAAATGAGAAAGGAATGTCCTATATTTATAGCAAAATCTTCCAACTTCATATCTCTTCATTACCAACTTAAGAAACTTCCATATGAGTTGTAATTTGATATTTAGAATTCATTGACATCTTGATGATATCTATAGAAGCAAACTTCAATTTGGTAACTTTCTTCTCCAACTCAAACATAAGGTTTCCATAAGCAAGTTGACGAAGAACAAGCAAACTTGAATTTCTCCATTGGCTTTAGTCCAGTATCTCTAAATCAATCTTATCAAAAAATCTATCCACTTGACATTAGGATAAATGTTACACAAGTTGATGTTTCTTAATAAAGACATCCAAATTACAAGTTGAAAACTTTCGTTTATAATACCCCCATGGATGTCTTAATAATAAATGTGCCTTGTTAAAACCTTACTAGGAAAATTCCGGTGGAAAAAAAGCAGTGAAGAAAAAGAGTACACACATTTTAAAATATGCATTGAGATCTACTTCATTAAAAATACTACCAGGAAAATTCAATTGGGACAAAATCTTGGTTAAGGAAAAAAGAGTACAAACGCATATTTTACTCCCCCTATTGAAACTATTACTTGTATCACGAGGTGATATTTTCAAATCTTGTATTGAATGTCATAATATAGTTTTGTATTCATATGTAAATAAATAGCATGTTTAAAAGCATCCTTTATGTGGATCAGAAAAAAAATCTAGTATCAGCGTAACCAATCAATTGTGACTTGGCTTTACTTGAATCTCATATCAATAATCCCTTAGAGGTATATGAATTTATGCTTAATACACTTCCAATAATTTCATTTTGGTGCAGGACTAAATCTTGTAAATAAGTATACAACAAAATATACATATGGTCGAGTATTGTTAGCAAGATGATCGGTGCACCAACTGCACCATGAAACTCTTCATAATGTTCACAAGGTCAAAATGGACCTTTATTTACATCAAGCTCTCACAACCATTGGAGTATTGGTATGTTTTATCCATGTAAAATAACTTTAAAATCATTTATGTATATGTTAAATAGTGGACATATATATCACTTAGCAATTTCTCAATTTAAAGACCTAGACAAAATTTTGTCTTTTGAAGGTCTTCATTTCAAATTCATTTTTTAAAGACTTTCATTGTCTTTAGAAGCTCTCCAGGAGTTCCGATGATCTTTAAATCATCAATATATACCTATATTATAATAAATGCATATTCATAATCTTTTTTACAGACATAAGGACAAATTGCATAACTTTTGAATCCTTCTTTCGAAGATGTATGCCCTATAGAGATTATATCATATACGGCCGTAATGTTTCAATCCGTATAGGGATTTCTTAAACTTTATTAAAGAAGCTTCTGAGTAACTTTTAAATGCTTCAGTAATTTTGAATCCTTCAAGGAGTTTCATAAACATTTCATTTTCCAATGAGCCATATGAATAGGTTGGTACAAACCATTAGACGCATATCAAGTCTTTCATGTAGTGCCAGACTTATATATCTGAAGGTGATTTGCATCCATCATAGGACAATATGTCTCCATTAATTAATGGCAGGTCATTACAAAAACCCTTGTGCCTCAAGTTGCACGTTATATGTAACAACTTCTTCTCATTTTGTTTTCGCACACAAAAAATCATATGTTCTCTACTGACTTTACACCTTTATGTGATACTATAAGTTTGAAAACTTCACATTCTTCAAGTGGAGTCAATTATGCTTGAATGTGTTTCTTCATTTTGACCAGTAATATTATGTATATATTCTGAACTAAGCTCAAGATGATCCTCATTATCATTTATCATATTGAGCTTTGTGATATATGTAAGATATCATCGATGATAATCTTATATCAGTTCTCTATGCTAAATACTCCCTCCGTCCCAATTTATGTGGTACCATTTGACCGGGCATGGAGTTTAAGAAAATAGAGGTTGACCTTGTTAAATATCAATTTTACCCTTGAAAAGTAAGAGAGAGAAGATTTGAGTAATAAAAAAGTTGTTGGTAATTAAAAGTATGTAGGGCCCAACAAGGGTAAAATAGAGATGATGCATTAAATAGTTGTCAAATAAGGAAAGGTGCCACTTATTTTGGGACAAACAAAAAAGGAAATGGTGCCACATAAATTGGGACGGAGGGAGTAATTTATTGATCTCTTCATATTCATTATTTCAAATACCTAAACCTCTCCTAATAAGATTTCATGAAGTATTATGTTGTAGGCTCTTCTAGAGCTCTAACTCTTTATTTGACCAACTGGAAACATTTGCTCTCTTTCATTTTCGAGGATTTTAAATCTTGGAACTGAAGAGTCTACCAAGCTTCAAGTGAGCCGTAGACTCATTTACATAAATAGATTGTTGATCGCGCACAAAACTCGTCCTAAAAAGGATAAGCGGTCGCTGTAAATATAACCCCATTTAACAAGTCCGAGGTCGAATCTCACAAAGAGCAAATGTTAATTTGTAATTCAACTTTTACCAAGTTTAAGTTCAAAAAATTTTAGGAATGATTTATAATAATTTTGGTATGTAAACTAGAAATTAATGATAATTAACTAAAAGCAAGTAATAATTGCTAGAGACGATTCAAGGATAAAAGGCCTAGGACATGACTTCCCCAATTAGTAGAGTGATGTATCGAATACTACACAATTAATTTCACTTGACTATTCCTAATTATCGTGAGCTCTTAGTTTACTGCTGGTATTTTTCAATAACAAGACATAGCTATCCTGAGTTACTATTCTAAGTTAATATAAGATGATAAGTTGGACTACCCACATGACCACGACAAGGGTTCGTTGTTCCTGAACTCTCCCTGCTCTTCTTTCTTAAATAATTCATTATTTAGGTTAAAGTGTCGCTATTCAACTAACCCTAACTTGAAACAATCTTCCAAGAGTTACAAGAATAAATGACACATTGAATTGTTAGCTCTACAATCAAAAGCGATCATAACATAGTTGAATAAATAATAATGTCAAGCTTGATAAATTCATAATATATTCAGCACATCATCCAATAATGGCTTCGTCAAATCCTAGAATGGGTGACTTAGTTGCTCATGTTCACAAGTTTCATGACATAAACAATCATAATCAGTCACTTACAAGAAAAGGATTGAAAGAGTTAAGAAAATCCGTTAGATCCTTGTTCTCCACTGCCCTAGCCTTCTTCTTATTCTTTCTAGGTTAAGAATTCCTCTAAAAATTAACTTTTAGGCCTTTATATCATGTTCTAGAGCCAAATGACCAAACTGCCCCGCTTTACAAAACTGCAGAAATTTTGTCGAATGTCTGGAACTTCTTCAAAGGTTTATGCGACGCACATAACCCTTCAGGACCCCCCAAACATGTTTTTCACATCTTTTGCGCGATGGCTATGCATTGGGAAGTACCTCGAAAATATTTTTCTTCATCAAAATTTCATCTAAAGGATGTGTTATGGCCATGCGATGCACAACGCCCTTAGATTTCTCCAAATTTTTCTTTTTGGCTCCGGTTTTGCTCAAATCATCTTCCTTTGGAACCATTAGTATCTTACAATCCTATAAATCAAAATACAACCAATTAGCTCAATTTATCATATTTTTTACGTCAAACGTCACTAGAATGCATAAAAGTATGGGTAAAATACATCCAATTATGTATAAATTTGGTCTATTATTAATTGTTGTAGAGGGACATTAACTCAAATTGAAGCATTTGAAGGTGGAATATAATATTTAGTTATGGGACAGAAAATTCATCTGACAATGACTTGAATTATCTTTCAATGAGGATCATACCAATAGTAATTCATTTCTTTTATTCCTTAGTTGATTTAATTATTCAATCCCCCTAATGTTAGGAAAATCAAACATTCATAACCGACCTTATTTGGGGTCCATCTTTGTGCATCGTAGTGGAATAATTGATAATATACTATACATTAAAATTATTAGATGAAAAATATTTGGTTCCTAACCCTGAAAAAATTATGAGGGGGAAATCCTTTTTTGGCATGACGTATATAAGTATGCTTTATGGTTATACTATATCTCATACTCATTAAAGTAGCTTTATTCGTGTATGCATAGTTAGCTATTAATTGGAGCATTTCAATATTTAAATATGCTAAACAACCTTTGATGTAAACCAATATTTTTAAGATAAATAGTCTTGATTGTATATTCTGAAAATTGTGCTCTTAATCAAATTATTTGAGCAAGTATTTAACCTTGCAAGTTCCATTGCTTGTTTATAATAACGCGTATATGACCTTCTCATAGATGCATCTATTTATAATTATATAAAAACTAGATGATCCACACAGCAAGTGAACGAGCCCATATCACCTTCTATATGTTCCAGAAATTCAGGGATCAAAATCTCAGTTTTAGCTGGTCTAGTGATTAAGTTATCATGAGAACAAGCAACACAAAAAAAAAAAAAATCTTGAATCTAGATTCTTCAATATATACCTATGCAAATTCTCAGTTATATATTTTTTTTAAAATATAATTGAGATAGTCAAACCGGTCACGCCAACTGGTAAAGTCCCGTCAAAGTAAACTTTTTGATTTACTATAGCACGAGATATTATTTCAGTAATTTTTTGGCTTATTGTGAGATTTATGTAATTTCACCATGCTTATATTTGTGTAGTACAAACCGGAGGAAGAGAGGGGTAAATCCTTCATGTACATCTTTTTTACCCGTTAAGATTGTAGTACTATGAAGATATTGAATCTTTCCATATTTGTAGGCTCAATATGTTAGTCGTTTTGGAATATGTCTTTGAAACTTCATAAGTTTCTTTCGAGACTTACTACAATAAATTACTTTATTAGTAATCAATTTCATTCCTGCGGACAGTAATAAATTTTCTCTTCCAAAGCACTCCATTAGTTCTGTACCGTATATATTTTATGACATCGTCCTTAGGTGAATATCTCTTTCAAGGAGAAAATCATATAATTATGATCATGGTCAAATCATTATAGGTAAGATTTATTTCTTACTTCACTTTCACTTGCTCTTTTGTAATTTATAACAAGGCTCAACAAATAATGTGCAATAAGTACGTGAGCAATGTCCAATATCATGCCACAATAAGTTATATATTCAAATGATTCTTCTTGCACCTTTATTGGAGGTAAGTTGTAGTATTTATCCACAATGCATGGGCACGTCCATTCTCATATATAATTTCTATCACTTATTGACATATTTAATTTCATGAATGATTATGTTTTCACAGTGTTTATCACAAATCTCTACTCTTCAAAGAATGGATCATAATTACTTGGACGTGCCTCAGATTTAAGAATCATAATTGTTCTCTTATTTATTTTCACTATGATGACGATTACTAATTTGTCCCTTATCCCATCCACGACCGTGGATTGACTAAATTAATTATATTATCTTCTTTCAGATATAAAATTATTTTTGTCTTCTTTTAGGCATAAAATTATTTTGCCTTCTTTCAGCTATAAAATTATTTTTCCTTCTTTTGAACATTTCATATATTGCTACAACTTTCATCTTCGAGAGTGCAGCATGTGTTGGTTCCACATTCATCTTAGGGAATGGAGCATGTGTTGCTATCATATTCACCGATAGGAATGAAGCATATTCAGTGGGATAGGTTTCATGATTTTATAGTACCTCACAATAAAGGCGTATTAGGTCATAATGTATCAGGATTCAAACCCAACTTATTATCATCATGGTGCTCTAGGACTTGAACCTAATATCTTACATTTATCTCCGATGGGAGTTGAACTCACCGTCTTACTTTACAAATAGTATTATAGGTCAAAGAGTGTGAGGACTCACCCTCGAGTCATACTTATAAAATGAAATTCATAATAATTCATGTAATCCTTTTCATTTTCGAAATATTATATATTATCATAAATAAATTTGAGGCATGTACTAGATAGAATATTTCTTTAAGTGTACTCAACAATAATCACAGTGAGCTTTAGAAAATAGTACAAATGTTCCTAGTCATATGACTTTACAACTATAAGTTAAATAATATCCTTTTCCAAATTAACAATATTTAGCTCCATTGAACTTTGAAATTTGACTTGAGGAGAAAGTAAGGCCAAACACATGTCTGCGTTTTATATTTAGCCACTTAAACTAATCATATAACCATTTAAATACTTAAACTCAACTAGAAGTGTTACATTTAGACACTTCTTGTAGACATGTCATATTGCATAATAATCACCAACTATAATCGCATGAGATTTGAAAAAAGTAAGAATCCACCTGAAATGATCATCACATTGTGTGTATTTTCTCTCTTCTTAAATGTCTCTGCTATCGTATACCTCCATGAAAACCATTAGCTTGACTCATTCAAACACCAAACCAATTTCCATTTTTTTCAGCCAACAAAAGAAACCTTATCTATAATTCAATTTTGAGTTATTTATTTGCATCTATCTACCACTTAATTTCTTCTTTTCTCTCTTTCTCCATCTTGTCTCTACGCCACCAACAACCCTCACATTTCCACCACAAAGCCCATTTCAAAAATTTTTGGAGCCAACATTTCAATTTTTTGTTGCTCCTTTAATTTCCACATAGCTACAATTAAAGACAATAAAGAAAATTAAGCAAATGCATCTACAAGAATAATAAAACTTCACCGATATAAAAAATATAATAGGAGAGATTCTAATACTAGCTAGTGTCTCAACTAATTAAGCTTGTAAATAAGGACCTATTGACAATGAACAAGATCAAACTCTAATTCTTGACATGTTTTAATTATAACAAAAGATCTTGAATAAGGAAATTGAAATTTCAAATGGTGCTTTTGATGAAGGTGGTGAAGCAGGTAGATAGAAGAAGGTCTGGTGGAAGAAGATGGAGACATTATATTCTGGGAAGAAGAAGGAGGATCGGGGCGGGGTTAAAAAATCTATCATTTTTTGTACGTTCAAAAATTTTAAAAGTTTATTAGTTAGAGATACCAAGGCCACGTGTCTTTTTTTAGTTGGTTAATTTGCCACACGAGTGCATGTGAACTACATCCATTTTACTTGGTTGGTTTCTGTGCTAGAAGCGTCTAAATGGAACACTTTCAACCGAGTTTAAGTATTCAAGTGGTTAGGCTTAGTTGAGGTGTCCAGATGAAATATTGAAACAAGTTTAATGAGATATTCATATATTTGGCCAGAAAGTAAATATTATTATCCTAATTTTCTTGTCCTAACTGCAACTTATACAGTAATTATGTTATGATTTACTAAACTTAAAACACACACTTAATGCTCTCGGTGCACTTTAGCCCAATCTGCTAACATACGCCCAAAGCTTGATTCCAATGGTGAAACAACTACGAGAACGACCTAGAAAGAACGGTAAACTGCCGATGGTGATAGTAAATAACAGTATTAAAGGAGAATCATCAACTGTGGAAGCAATGGTAGCAAAAACACCTGTCAATAGGATAACAATTAGCCCTAAGGAAACTAAATCAAACGAATATATGCAATCACAAAATGCAACTACCAGTAAATTGGAGCTCCAACTAAAACCACCAACTCCCTCAGCAGCTAAGATGACGAGAGATGTGGAAATGTGGGGTGAAATCCTAGGAATTGGGATGGGACCACCTAAGAACATGGGAGCTAAGATAACAAAGATGGGGAGAACAAGTGGAACTGAGAAGAGAGGGGTTAATTATAAACTGATGAGGTCCAATACGCAATCCCCATAGCAAAGGTATATGAGAATGACCAGAACAAGGTGGCATATGAAGAAGAGGAGCAGAATGCAGGACAAAAGGTTACATGGGCTGGATTGTTCTCAACTAATCGAGTCCCAGGGAATGGTATTTCACTATCTTTCATTATAAAAGGGTAAACCTGTTGTAACTTCGGAAAGAACTGACATAGAAAAACAACCTGAGATCTGAACAAATGTCTTAGTTATGTACATGATTGGGAATATGCCGAGCTATACTACTATGGCTAATTTCATAACTCGAAACTGGAACATGGTTGCTAAACCTGAGCTATACAACCATGAAGAAGGTTGTTACATAGCAAAATTCTAGAATAGCCAAGATAGGGATGACATACTGTATTCTAGGCCATATACCTATAATCATAATCCTTTCATTTTGAAGAAATGGACACTAGAATTTGACTTTAAACAAGAATTACAATTTCCCTAACCTACCATTACACTTTTGAGGTCCTGAGGGTTTGAGCAGGATTGCTAGTAGACTAGGCACACCTCTGTACGCTGATAAATATACCACTAGACTAGAATGTCTTATGCCAAATTTTTAGTGGACATGGATGCTACACAGGATATGCCTAGGTAGATAAATATTGTAGACCCTTGGGGTAGGAAATTTGTTCAACAAGTCATGTATGAGCGGAGACCTTTTTTCTGCAAAAAGTGTGCTATGTATGGACATGAATACCCAGAAATGCAACCTAAAGAGGCTATTCGACAACCTGAGTCTAAGAAACCACGTAGAAAAAACCAAAGAGAAGTCAGAAAACCACCAGTGCAATAGTGGGTAAACAAGCAACAAGGCACAATTGGCTCAGAAGAAATGAGAGGTCAGAATGTGAAATAAAGTGAAACTGTTTCTTCCGTTCCTAAAATACAGGAGCAGGTTGAAGGGAAATCTATAAATACTCAACAGAAGGGTACAGCAGGACCAAGCTCATCACTAGCTAGAAAAGTGCAACACTGCCTCTCCCCTAGCAAGCAAGCAGGGGTCTAATTGAGAGGTAATTCTTTCTCCCCTTTAGCTGAAGATGTAAAAGTTATCGAGGAAAGTACAAGACCCCTGATAAGAGGAACTTAGTCAATGCTCAATGACCTAGATTGTGTGGAATGTGAGGGGTATTAATAAGCCCTTCAAACAAAAAGAGCTTAGGGATTACCTGAAGAAGAATAAGGTTACACTGGCAGGAATTATGGAAACCAAAGTAAAGGAACATAAATATAGTAAAATAGTAAATAGCATAGCAAGAAGATGGCAATATGCTCATAATTATACTCAAGCAAGTAATGGTATGATCTAGCTCCTATGGAGGGAGGAGGAAGTGAAAGTTGATTTCTTAGTCATTCATGAACAATTTATCCACTGTAAAGCTTTAAGCAGAGGGAATGATTTCACTTGCCAGTTGATAGTAGTTTATGGGAGGAATTCTGTGGAGGACAGGAGAAGTTTATGGGCTGGACCAATGTGTATTTGAGCCACAATAACTGAATCATGGTGTGTCTGGGGTGACTTTAATACCTCATTAGAAAATGAGGACATGATAGGGGGCCAAGATGTTTCAGATTATGAGACTAAGGATCAAGAGGATTTTGAAAGTCTCAACTTGACACACATGAAGGCAACATGGAGATACTACACTTGGACCAACTCACATGTTTGGAGTAGAATTAATAAAGTGTTATGTAATTATGATTGGATTATATCCTATGGTACCATCACTGCCCAAATTCAAGAGAATGTTTTTTCTAATCACTCCCTTATCCAAATTGATCCTATAACTTGTCAAGGACACATCAGAAGACTTTTTTTCATATTCTTGAGTATCCTGGATGACTATGACAAATTCATGCCTTTGATGGCTGAGACTTGGAGACATGATATTCATGGTACTTGCATGTTTAGAGTATGCCAAAAGCTTAAGCTTTGCAAAAGGCCCCTGAAAATATTTATGGAAGATCAAATGAGAAATGTAGACAATAGGGTAGCTACACCTAAGGAGAAGCTGATTGCTCAACAAATTGAACAGGAGCAGAGTATGTAAGAGAAAGAAGTTCTAACAGAACTGAATAAATGGTCAGATATCCAAGAGCAAATACTAAAGCAGAAATCTAAAGCTCATTGGATAAATACTGGGGATGGAAATTGTCATACCCAATTTTGGACTAAACTCGAGGCGAGTCGGATTTCGGATTTGACTGGGTAACTCATTTGAGTTTAAGAAGTTGGAGTCGCCACCTAACATATTTTTTAACTAGGCGTATTAGGGCACCTACTTAGTTTCTAGCTAATTTTACAACTAACTCCGAAACTTAGTCTACGAACCAGAAATCTGGGTAAGAGGTTCAAGTTAACTCGAGAGGAAGGGGTTAGGCACTTCTCGAGCTCCACCAAATGTGGTTACCGGCCAGACTTATAATTGGGATTCTATAAAATAACTAACTAAGCAATATAAGCTAGAAATAATTATTAAAATCAAATAGAACAGCTCTTTCTAGTAATTGTTTTCTTCCTTAAAGCACTTCAATGAAGGAGACCCTTGCAAAAATCAATTAAATTAGTTAGTATATCAAAATGCTATAATAATGATTAAATAAAAATAATATAATTTAAAATACATTTTTGAGGGCGTTGTTTTTCAAGATTGTCCGTCCAAATGTACCTTGCAAAAAATGTGCAAATGAATTAATACGCCAATAAATACTAATAATAACAATGTTAATAAATAATAATAAAAATAATAAAAGAATTTAGTTCTCTTTTAAAAATGAACCGCTGTCGCTTATCCAATTTGACCTCGCAAAAAAATAAGAAAATGAGTTAGTAAAAATAATAATAGTCATGATAATAATAATAATAACAATAACAATAATAATAACAATGAAAATGATAACAGTAATAATAATAATAATTTTAAAATAAAGGGGAAAGGGATTTTTGAAAGTGTCGGCTCAGGTGTGTATGAATTGGGTGGAGGTTAGGGACGTCGATACGGCTGCGAATACGTCGGTCGGTCGTGTTGCCATGCCAAGTACCGGGCTCATCACTCCATCACCGGCTCGCTTGTAATCACGGCTTATACACGTCATCACAGCCTTTTTGTTTTAGGGACGTGGGAATGGGACTGTTTGTCCATTCAAATCAGTGAGCCTCAAATAATAATTATTTTCCTTGGCCGTTTTCCATCAGTGATAACTGTCCAGATTTATGCCAAAATTCCAAGTGCAACAGCGTCGATTAGTACTGCAAAATTCTCAACAAGTGATCAGTAATAATCAAACCAGTTCATAAAGTGTCAGTGGGACCCAGCTGATATAATCAAGGACAAATACAGAACCACTATATAGTAAATCATATGCTTTAACAGTAAGGAGTGATTATAGATTGTAGGATAGATGGGTCAAAAACAATTAGAAACCCCATATCTTCTCCGTCACTTGAGAGAATCAATAACAGAGCACAAAGCTGATACGCCGACGTATGATTCGCCGGCGATAACAACGGGGGAGACAAAATGAATCTTCCGGTAGGAGTGGCGACTAAAAACGGCAACCAAGCGCAGGGAAGGAGGAGCGACACCGACCAAGGGATTGGTGGCGTCGCTGCCACCCCGACCCAACTCCCATCGACGTTGAATCAATTTTCAGCGATGGGTATCGGTGTTTGGGTGTTTTGTACTCTGTCCCGCTTCCCCGATCTCCATCCCGTTTCTGCACTCCCTTCCCCATTTCCCTTTTCAGATTTGTGAAAGTGTGTGTTGTGTTTGGTAGATATGTGTACTGGTGTTTGATGATGATGATGATAAAATGAAGGGGGCCACGTCTGTGTGTAGTACTGATATTTGTGTATGAATTGAGGAGGAGGGGAAGCTTAGGAAGCTGGTGAGGAAGAAGACGAGGGGGTTCGGAGTCTTCTTGTAATCGTACAGGTGGGTGTGTGCAAGGGGTAATGGGGGAGATTACAAAAAGGGGAAAGTCAAGTGGCACCAGCGTGTGCCATTGTCTGTGTCTATATGCTGACAGTGTGTAATGTATTGTATATGCATATGCTTTTCCTGTACTGATGATAAAAAATGGAAAAGAGATGGTGTATATATCCATCTTTTTGGGAAAAAGAGTTGTTGGGAAATTCAAGAGATAATTGTGGGATTTTTGAATTTAGAGGAGAGATTTAGGGGATTAGGGAATTAAGGAAAGGTTTAAGGAGGGATTTTAGGGAATGATTTTAGGGATTAGGATAGTGATTGTAGGGATTTGAAAAAAGGTTAGGGGAGGACGAACTTGGACATGGTTTTTGTAAATGATGTATTTGATTAGGAAATGTGGCTAGGTTCAGAGTAAAAATGTAAATAAATAAAAATAAATAGAGATAAATAAAGAATTTTGGGTAGTAATTTTGAAATAAGAAAGAATTAATAGTAAAAAGAATTTGGACACTTTTATTGGCCAATATTTAACATAAAGGTGTAAAAATAAAATATGGATATACATATATTATAAAATGCTCAAATAAATATTAAATAAACTCAAATAAAATTATTTAAATATATATAATCACAAATAATTACTAATTTTCACAAATAATCACAAATCGAAACAAACTTGATATGTAACCTAAATGACATAATTATATAATATAACCACTAATATTATAAATATACTAATTTTACAAATAGCCATGATTTTGACAAATGGCCTAAATGAAGCAAAAGTTGCATAATATAGCCCCACTTAAGTATATAATATATAAATAGAGGATAACGCACGTAAATGCATGATTTCTAATGCACATTTTGCACAAATAGTCACATTGCACCCTTAAGTTGAATTATGGCCAATTTTAGAAAAATGAGGGACAAAATTGGGTGTCAACGGCTGCCCCTTCTTGCCCGGGGATGATGAAAGAGTCTTCGGGCAAAGATAGTTGACAGAGTAGCCAATTTTGTCACGATTGGTGGGCAAAATGATTGAAAGGGGAGAATGGGAGTTTTGGGGGTATTTTGGCCGAACCCCGGTCTCTGAAATGCCTACATATCTCGGGTTTCACGAGAATCAGGTCGTGTGTAGTTCAAGAATGGCATTTTTCCTGTGTGAGAGATTTATGAAGCATGATTTTAAATTTAAAGACTAAACTTGTCCAGGTATTTAAAGTTTAGGTTCGTGTATGCTTTGCCTTTCGGCAAGATAAATGAAGAATAAAGCAAAGGCACTAGCGAAGGTAGGATAACCTCAATAGATCGAGTGTGGGAAAAAAGGCTTATAATCGTCCTAGTTGTGAAAATGTGGCGCGCTACACACCCATAAAGAGGAGTTTATATGTATATAGTTTCCACTTCGTCTCGATAAATGAGTAAACTCACCTCTAATATTGCCTTGATTGAACTGGAAGAATATGGGGGGCGAATTTTATAAATGCGCACAACTCAAGCAGATGGGCACGATTAAACACGAAGAGACGCACAATTGACGCAGATAGTTTTGAATAGACAAAGTAGGTATTAGTTGGAAGGAAATGCAAAGTGACGTCCTAATTCGCAATGAAGGATTAGGCAGATTACTTGTGAGCGCATGAAATGACCGGCTTTCAGGCATGTCAGAATTCGACAAAATAGGTATCTTGAAGATAGGACAAAGGCGTTGTTGAAGTCGAGACAGCATCGATAGATCGGGTATGGTGAAATAGGCTTGTAAACGTCCTAGTTATGAAAATGAGGTGCACGACACACCCATAAAAAGGGGTTTACATGGGCACACCACTATGACTCGATAGAGGAGTCATCTTGGCCTCAACATTGTCTTGAATGAACTGAGGAACATGGAGTAGTAAAGCACGATGAATGCGCATGATTCAAATAGGCAAGCACGAATGGGAAGAAATGCGGAGCCGGTACCCAATTGGAAAGGAAGGATTAGGTAGACCAGTGGTGCAAGTACGGAACTGTGGTTTTGAGCGTTTTGGAATTTGGGATGATGCTTTGAGGTATATTTGAGGTTTTGTGTTTGCACAATTGGTAGTGATTTTGGAAGCAGATGTGAGAGTGGGATACAGGGGTTTGTCGAGAGATCAGAGAGTCCCTATAGCAAAATCAAAACAAATGCAATTTGAGATAAAAACAAAGATAAAGTAAACTTCCCTGTTGGGTTGAGCTCTCCTTTGTCTGATCCGCTTTCAAGTGATCAGTGCTGGGGAACGTGTGCCTCTCCTCTGGGGATATCCATTTGCTAAGTGCTTTTCGTCAGGAGGTAATTGCTTTGTCGTGCCGGATTGTTGTTGAACCATCTTGCCAGTGCTACGCCGGATTGTATGTCCATTTGCTTTTTGTTCTTTAAATGTGTGCTTGTCACGTCGGGCTGTATATTCCTTTTGCATTGAGCTGTGTATCTTTCCATGCAGGGTTGCCTATCATTCCTTCATTTTGGTTGCACATCCATTATCATGTTGTCCTTTCAACGGGTTGTCTACCCTCCAGGCTGTCTTCCTGTTACAATGTCAAAATTTGCATCGGGCTGTGTACCTTTCGCGGTGTCAGTTTCGACATCGGGCTGTGTACCCTCCCTCAGTGCTTCGGGCTGTGTACCCTCAACCGATGCTTCGGGCTGTGTACCCTCGGCTAATTTAAATGACAAATCGATATCGGGCTGTGTACCCTCAACCGACGCTTCGGGTTGTGTACCCTCAGCTAATTTAAATGACAAATCGATATCGGTATGTGTACCCTCAAGCGACGGCTCGGGCTTTGTACTCTCAGCTAATTTAAAATACAAATCGATGTCGGGTTGTGTACCCTCAACCGACGCTTCGGGCTGTGTACCCTCAGCTAATTTAAATGCAAATCGACATCGGGTTGTGTACCCTCAATAGACGCTTCAGGCTGTGTACCCTCAGCTAATTTAAATGACAAATCGATATCAGGTTGTGTACCCTCAACCGGCGCCTCGGCCTGTGTACCCTCAGCTAATTTAAAAATACAAATCGATATCGGGCTGTGTACCCTCAACCGACGCTTCGGGCTGTGTATCCTCAACTAAATTAAAATACAAATTGATATCGGGCTGTGTACCCTCAACCGACACTTCGGGCTGTGTACCCTCAGCTAATTTAAAATGCAAATCGATATCGGGCTATGTACCCTCAATCGACGCTTTGGGCTGTATACCCTCAGCCAATTTAAATGACAAATCGACATCGGGCTGTGTACCCTCAGTCGACGCTTCGGGCTGTGTACCCTCAGCTAATTTAAAATGACAAATCGACATCGGGTTGTGTACCCTCTGTCGACGCTTCAGGCTGTTTACCCTCAGCAAATGAACGTGTGAAATTTGACATCGGGTTGTGTACCCTCAGCAAATGAAAATGTGAAATTTGACATCGGGCTGTGTACCCTCAGTCGATGCATCAGGAGTAAACTAAAGTGCAACAAGTAGAATACTACTGTTATATCATGCGATGTGCTAAGGAGACTATCATGATGCTGTTATGAGGAAATTTTTGATGTCTCCTCAAATAGTTCTGCCCAGTGTCAAGTTTGCGTCATTTGGAATTTTTGAGGTGATCCTAAAAAATTCTGCCCCAGTTTATTGTTTATGACAGATCACCGAGAGGAGGCGGTTGCATTGCACTGAACACCAATGTATTGGCTAAAATCTGTATTCGTCCTTTGGTGTGAGGATTGGATGTATTGATGACTATGAATATGTGGATATTTTCAGACTGAGGGTTTGATATTTGGATTTTGGTGAATTTGGAGATTGTCTAGAATTGTATTTGTCTTGGGTTGTGATGTTTCATACTTTTCTGTTCGGCAATCGTGGAGCTAACTTTGATGGATAGGCCTTTGTAGAAAGTGTGTTTGTGGTTTGGGAGTTGGAGTTTCCCTTTCGTTGGTTCTTGTTGTACCATCGTTTTGCTTTGGGTCAACCAGGCTCTGAACTTTGTGTTTCGGTGCTGGATGTCTTGCGGTTTCATGGTATGGAATGTTTGAGTGTAGATCTTGTTGCATCGAATTTAGGAATGGTATCCATGAAGTAGTTTGTCTGCTGGTTACAATGTCATTTAATTGGGCTAAAGGAACAAAGGCGTGAGGTTTTGTCTTTTTGTATGTCTTTGGTTGTGTTGAGCCCGACAGGGTTGTAGTTGAAAGTCTTGACTGAGGGGAGGTTGTTTATTGTGTAAGTTTGCGTGCAATGTGAGGTTGTGAGTTTTGTCAGCTTCGGTTGTATAGTGATCGGACTTCTTGGTTGTGACTCTCGTGTGAGTATAATGAGGTTGTACGGTATTGGGATTGTCTGAATACTCTTAGTGTCATATGCTGATGGTTCAAAGGACTTTATTGTAGGAGAAAATGTTTTTGGTTTGGCTTGCCACTTAGGCTTCTTCGAATACAGACACTTGACCGATTTCGGTGTTCGAGTTCAAGGCAACCATAACAGAGTGGTGAAATTCACAAAAGAGTGTGGGCATGTTAGCAAGACTTGGAGCAAAAATGACACATGAGCTTAAGAGAATGCCTAGACCATGGATGACAGATTAGCGCTTGAATTTTGAGGGT
This sequence comes from Petunia secreta, assembly GCA_029990175.1. NCBI lineage: Eukaryota > Viridiplantae > Streptophyta > Magnoliopsida > Solanales > Solanaceae > Petunia > Petunia secreta. The sequence goes on from JARKIP010000053.1 coordinate 6,216,044, forward strand.
GTGATAGATCGTATAGATATCACAAGAGATTGCCTAAGTGCTTTATGTAGCAGTCAAGGCAAGGATTTTGGCCAAACGACCGACGCTTGTTTAAGCGGGAGATGAGGAGTTGCATGTCATTGAAAGGTGGCAAAGATGTTGTGTAAGAAATAGATTGTGTTAGAAATAGATTGTGTTGTGTAATAGAAAGGGATGTGGGCTTTTGTCGAATACCAAGACCTTGAGTGCATTTATCATCCTTCCTTGCAAATTTGTCTGTCATGATGGCTATGTGTCTTTCAAAGAGGTTCTCAACGTCTTTCATACTCGTCGATCCTTGCACCAACTTTCCTTGTTGGATAATGTTTTATTGCCAAGCCATTGAACTCGATATAGGTTTCCTATATCATGTATATTCTTAAATTGCTGCGTCCTTTTGTAGTTGGCGTCATGAGAAATCATATCACCCCAATAAAGCCTTCGACCAAAAATTTCTCCAGGAAGTCTTCAAGTTTGTCATATAATGATGGCTTTGTCACTGTGTTTTGTCTCCCTTTTGCAAGTTGAATAGACTTGCTTGTTTTGGTTGTTGTGCACAAGTATATGCTACACCTCTGTTTTTCAATATTGTATTTCACTGGCCCTTTGACTGCTATTTCGATCATGATGGGAATAAGTTGGAAAGTGCTTTGGGTCATAGTCATGTATTGTAGGTGGTGTGATAGTGTGGACAGGTGCAACAAAATGATCTTTGGATGTTGGTGTCAAAAGGTCTTAAGGTTCCTTTAAGTTTGACCAACATTTTCCTTGCCTTGTCAATTTTCATATTGCTCGATGGAACAATTGGGGTGCTTGGACCAATAAGCCCGACAATTTCTCATTTCTCGAACAAATGAGTGTGGGATTTGGCTAGTGGAGTGTAGTTTCTTTTCGGTCTTTGGTTTGCACCAAGGCGAGGCCTTAGGAGGATATGGTAGTGTATTTTCGGTAGTTGGATTGGGTGTTTTGCTGTATGGTGGATGATTTGGTGTTGGGATGTGGAATATAGGTCAAGTGGGCTGAGTGTTGTAAATAAGATTTTTAGGTGGTGTATGAGGGTAAGGATAAAACGGTAACATTGTTTGATAGTAGTGGTTGAAGGTAGGGTCTTAAATGGTTGCGACAAAGAGACTTCATCTTTCCTCTTTCCGAAAGGCTCGTATTTTCAGGCTGACTAGCCTTATTGGTAATTTGTAGCGCAGTGGTGGTAATGTAGAGATAGGAGAGGGCTGGTGGGAACTGCTGTGAAAACTTCTTAGTTTAAAAAATCCCTGACAAGTGCACTCGCTTAACCATGTCCTTTGCCTTGGCATTCGACTCGAGCCAACCTTTTGGTAATAGACTTTTGAGTTTAGTAGTGAGTTAGAGACAGTTTGGATATGCGAAAGATTTTAGATACCAGGATTTGATCATGGAGCAGGGAGAGGAGGTGCCTCGATAGGCGATTGAATATGGAGAAAGAATTCCTTTAGAGACCTAGAACAACAGACAAATTCATGCAATGTACACATATCAAATAAGAAATGCATCCTACAATATGAAGAATCGTTTTACTCACGATGATTTTTGAAAAACGCTTTGTGCCACATGCATCATTTCATTTGCTAACAAAATGCTGAGCCTAAAAGATAATATTTTACTTTATTGTATTTCGTTACATTGACTGATACTGAAACAGTACAAAAGGTGGAAAATAATGATAGAGGATTAGATCATGGCCAGGTGAACATCTTTATGTTGATCCTTCCCCAGAATATTCTTCTTCTTCTTCCTCGGTCGAATCTTCCTTGGACAAGCTTGCCTCTGATGAGTACCCTTGGAAGATGATATTGTTTGCATCAGTTAAGAGCCGGGATATGTCAAATGTGAAGTTCTTCAACATTTTCCAAGTCTTTCTTCCTTTCTCCTCTATTCCTTTGTTTGCCACAGAGTTCATCCCCTCGCCAACCCATACTCCAATATACTCTATGCATTTTGTCAGGAGCTCTGCCTTGCTGCGCCATTTGCCTTTTTCTTCGTTCTTTGCTTCGACCAAGCTTTGCTTCTTTGCTATTTTCCCTTGTGCCCTTGTCAGTTGTTTGCGTAACTTTTTGTACTCAGATTCTAACTCATCAGCATTTCTTTTCCTTTTTGTTGTTGCACTTGGTTGAATTGCCCTTGCTATGTCTTTCCTAAGCCAGTCTGGGTAATCTTCATCATAACCAGCGTCAAATCTGTCTCGTCCAATAATCTCGATTCCCATTCGTTGCCTATCTTTCTAAAGTTCTATTGTATTCACGTCAAATCTGAGGGACGTCAGGCAGAAAAGGTGGTTGTGCAGTAGCTTTACTCGAGGTAACTTGTAATATCAAGCATTTTACGGCATTTGGCCATTTGGATATTGTATTCACGCATTTTTTATGTGAATAACTGTCAGCATGGCGTACTTACTATGTCACAGTCTTGTCATATATTTTATGATTATGTTTCTTTGATTCTGGGTTGTTATGTCATCTGAGGGCAGGAAGATTCCGACCTAAAAGCAGGAGGATTCCGCTCCTTGCATATATATTGAGGGTATGAGGATTTCGCTCTAGAGTAGGAGGACTCCGCTCCATTCGTTGGGCACATGTGATCCCGCTGCATTATGTTTCATTTGTTTCATACTCTTATATGTATTTTCTGTCTTTATATGATTGCTACTTTCCTATATGTGCATTGCCTATCTGTTGTTTGACGTTACTTTCTGTTTTCCTGGTTAGTTTGACCATTTCTCAAGTTTAATAGCTATTCCTCGCTTACTGAGTCCTTATGACTCACCCTTTATCTGGTATTTTTATTTCGACAGATTCCGTTCCAGGACCCAGTCAGCTGTAGTGTGATTGAGGTGCAGGACGTTTCTAGCTGTCCACTGTGAGCCAGCTTGTTCATTGGGGAATGAAACACGGTAATGTAAGTTGATTGTTCAACAATAATTCAAACACACACCAATGGGTATAATCACAGGTTCAATCTGAAACTAACTGTTGAAGTGATTACCTTGGATAGAGAAAAGATAAATGAGCTCAAGAGAAAATAGGCGAAACGAAATTTATTATTTTAGAGATTTTTCTAATTGTTAAAAGCTCTGAGCAAAATAAGGGGATATAATAATAGCAGACATGCAGTCGCAGAAATTCCAACATCAAGGAAAATCGAAATATTCTATCTCACCACTTGCTATGTCAAATCAAAATCCTCAACCTAGATTTAGATTTTAGAACATCAGTAAGACTCGCCGATTAAAGGCAGTGGAACGATATAAATCTCCAAGTGAGCGGCAATGAATCTAGCAACAACAGCCAAAAGCAGAGAGCAACTTAAATTCAGAAGCGCGTCCATATAGATAATTGAAAAATAATCATGAAAACACAATAGTTTTAGCATCTTCTCTCCGCTATTTACTATTGTAAATCCTAAATTGAACCAACACGTGTTAGAAGACGGTGGAATCGAAGAAGCTGTTAAATGTTTGTCAAAATGAATTGAACTAGCTAACTTGCTTTTTCTTGCGTCCAAGGGAATAGTATGGGCTTCCATTTATAGTTGCTGAGAATGGAACTAAACGTAAAACTATATTTCAAATATGAGACCTTTTGCATGAACAACCTAATGGCAGTCAGCTTTCTTGCATGTAGTTTGTAGTTGAACCACAAATTTCAGTTTGTAGTTGAGCCACAACTTGACATTACTACCATATGAGTTTAAAAAAAAATTACTTAATTATGCTAGAATTATATGTACAGTTTCTATAGTTATACACTTACTATTGGCTAACAGAATCTTTCGCAAGTACAATTTTACAACTAGATAGGTTGGTAAATTAAGCACAAAAACTTGTACTAGTATATTAATTCTTACAGTTTCTAAATATATACACTTGCTATTGGCTAACAGAAAATCTATCGCAAGTACAATTCTACAACTGGATAGGTTGCTAATTGAAGCACAAAAACTTGTACTAGTATATTTATTCTTACTTATGGACTTGGAAAAAGCTAGATTAATCATTAAGGCTCTAGTTCCGGGGTTGTTTCCACACCTGTTTTAATGAGTATGGGGTGATGATCACAGAGTTTAGAAGTGAAAAAAGAAAACAAAAAAGAATTAGCAGGACCAATGTTTTATCTGTTGCTCGAGGCAATCTGAAGGATAATTTAACTATTTAAGGCTAGTGTCAGCTTTTGATATCACGGTTAGAGTTGGTCACTTTCACTAGAAAAAGCTGAACACATCCAATTTTACATACAGGAGAAGAAAACAAAAACTTACCAGTTACCAGACGTTCAACAATTTAACTGTTGAACGTTTAAATTGACCGAAGGAAAACGGACTTTCATCTTACAATAGCAGTTCACAGTCTAGCCAAAACTGGTATTACAACACCGAATATAATCTTAACCACTTCCGAATCAAAATTTCTGTGCATTATCCAACGCACTGTCGCCTGATCAGAAGCTCACATGCCAGCATATGTAGCACGGAAATACTGCCGTTCACTAAATAAGAGAAAACAGGCACCTTGGCAACCCAATGGAGTTTATGCTGTATAAATGCTGCATCTCCAGCGAAACATAAGTGCAATTACGGCAAGGTTCGTCAATGACCTGGCCAACTGATTAAGGTTAAATATGTTGAGGCATCCCAGTGAACAACTCTATAACATTACAAATATCTCTGTCGTTTTATCACCATCTATTATGTTTCCACTGCTTCTTCATACGTTTCTCTTTCCTTGAGGCATACTCTTCATCTCCAACACTACTATGCCCATTTTCTTTCACCTTCTTAGCAGCCTTTTTTTCCTTAGACATTTTCCTCTTCTTCCCTGAGGATTGCCCTCCACTGTCCTCCGCAAACCCATTTCCTCTGGGGAGTGCTTCTTCATCGTCATCATTCAACCGCCAGTTACAATAGATCTCCTGCTGCTCACCATACTGCTGCAGCCCCTCCCCAGCGCCTGGAAGCAAGTTATTAAAAGTCACTTCCCCATTAGATCCCCCTTTCCTTTCCACTAGTATTTCATCTGGTCTAATTATTGTGCCAAGAATACTCCTGTTGGGACCTAAGCCAAAAATGGCCTTTGCATTTGTCAATGTCGTGAAAGCCATTGCAAAAGCAGATCTGACCTGCAACAATACAAACAAGAATAACCTCAGAATGCAGATCCAGTGGAGGCAAGAAGCAACAGGACCAACTGTATTTAAACAAGAGACAACTATGATCAGAAGACATTTTGGTATTTTTACAGGAGTTGGTAATAAAAGTTGACTCCATTTTTTTCATATACAAGCTGAGCACACATCAGAAGGGATCACATAAAAATTAGCACACCATTCAATCTATACTTATAGTCCAAACTTGGGTGTTTGGAATAGCAAGCCGTATCCAGAGTAGCTAAAATAGACCTACATGATAATACATGCTTGCTTGTCAAGAAGCTGTCAAATAATACCCAATATGCATGGCAAGGGAAACAACTATACAAGCAAAATTCACAATTACTAACGCATATATATTGCTATACTAAGAAGCTACTTATCCCAACAGATGTCAAGCAGTCTTGCTGAATAAAAATCGGGGTCATTTCCTCTACTAGAATTTTGATGAAATTGGATAAAAAGCTTAGCAGAATTTGAAATTGTGTGGAATGAACCTGAAAATAGTTGAAGGAGCTCTTTCCAATGTCATTTTCTGGTGTCTGCAACCACAAAAAGAATATAGTTTTGTATTGTTAGTAATGTACACAATATTCAAAAGAAAAAGGTACTCAGTAAATATAAGGTTCAAAATCCAAAGCTATACACACACACACACACACACACACACACACACACAAAAAAAAAGGAAAAAAAAAATAAAGGGGGGGTGGACCCAATCCTTCTCTTAATTACTCCACCAGAAAACAAAGCCAACTGAAATAACTGACACCACTACCCTGGCAGCCCACCCAAACTCAGGTTCAGAACCCTAAAATAGTCAAGCTAAGAAACATAAATTAAAAAAAAATGGAAGGAAAGAACAGAATAGAGGCAACAATGTTGATTCATGGATGTTCTCTGTGATATTCGAACTGACTATATGGAATTGTGAATAACGAATTGTGAACAACACAGATATAAAAAGTAACCTGTGGATCCTCAATGGAAATAAGAGATTGCTTTCCTTTTATTGAGAATCTGAAGAACAAAAAAAAAAGGCAACAAAGTAAAATTAGCGATCAGCTATCTCGACAACTTAAAGTAAAACACAGAGACAACCTACTATATCAGTCAGCACTCATACCCTTTGCTACTCTTCAGGAAGAAGGTACCTTCTCCATTACAAGATACACCAACATCTGATGTATTTAATTTGCGCCCATAAATATCAAAGAAATTAACCTAAATTCACAGCATATGAGCAAATGTGAGCAGCTTACCCTGGAAAATACAAGCCCAATTGGGCTCAAAACATTTCAATTAGAAAGGGATTTTTTTTTTTTTTAGATTTAGCACTCCTAAACATATTTTTCAGCATTTAGTGCTGTTGTTGTGATGCAATTACCTTTTTCTCAAACAAACAAAAAAGGAACAGAGAGAGAGAAAGGAGAAGGAATGAAGCCAGGAACTGACAAAAAATTTAGCTCAGCTTGAAAAAATATTGCTAGAATAAAAGATAAAAAAAGGAAAGTGGACATAGAACATGAGCAAAACAAAAAGCACAACCGGCATTGCACTGCACAATTTAAACCGTTCAGGTGTCCTTTTCTCTTTAATGTTTCTGGGAAAAGGAAACTTCCGTTAGAAGCCTTTTAAGTTGGTGAAAACTAAACTCCTATTAAAAAAAATGTGATGTGGCTCTAGTTTTATGAACATCTTATTTTCCCAGTACTTTTGGCTTTTTGGCTTTTAATCATCTATTCAACATGATTTAGAAGTTCAGCACATGCATGCTAAGTGCTTTGTATTTATATAAGTTGATCATTACAGTATCTTTCAGGTAGGCTTTCATCTTCAGAAAGACCTTCGTCTGCTAAAATTATCCCATTGAAGGATTTTTCTCTTTTGCTTGGATATGGAATTTAGGAAAAAAAAAATACCCTTTTACCCCATTCTCCCACCTGCATGCCATCTTTCTTGAGATTCTCTTCAAAGACAAGAACTTTGTTGAGTCATCTGAGATGCAGCATTGATTTCTTTGAAAATTTAAAGAACTCCAAGTGTGAATAGAACATACCAAAAGAAATCCCAGATTCTGCTCCGGAGAAGCTTGGCCATTTCGATGATTCTGGCAAAACGAATTATAGAACATAAACCAAGTACTCCATACAAGGTAAACATAAAAAACACATCGGTGACAACTAATTTTACATACATACTAGCACATCACAAGAATACTCCCATTGGGAGTAAAGTTGATTCTTAAGTATCTAAAGAACGGTAAGCCCAAAAGATTCATTCTTTTCTTGTTCTTTCTCCAAGGAGATTTCACCAAAAGTCTTTTAAAGTGGTTAACAGAAAAGCGATGAACAACAGAAATTTGATCAAATCAAAAAAAAAAAAAAAGCACGACAACCTTTTCCAGATGGATGAACTATCACATGCAAAGGAAATAGGTAGCACAACAGAATTCCGTAGAACCTTAGATCTCCAATTGTTTCTCATCTCAAAGACTCAAACTTATATCTAGTAGAAGACACAATTAAATTCTTCAATCCTCAATGCCAAACTGTCAGTGAGAGAAAAGACAAAAACTACTTAATCGAAAACAAAAAGGATGACATGCTCGAGTTGCCTTTTTTCAATAAGGTAATGTTTGTTGATATTGAAATGTCAGCGCATTGCTGAAACAAAAATACAGACCAAAAGAAAAACATTTACATTTCATGCCATCTTGCAATGCCATCTTGCACCAAAAGCTAAGCAAAAATATACACTTGAACTTGATCTTTGGAATATTATCTTTTTTACTCTCAAAAATCCTATCATTTCTCTCTTTCCAAATAACCCAAAAAACTGCTTTCCTTTTCCAAGCCAATAGAAAATCCTGAGTGGATCTGGGCATAGACCATCTCATATTCAGAATATTGGAGATCATGATCCATATGTTGTATGAAACTTTGCATTGGAGGAAAAGATGGTTAACGTCTTCAGTTCCTTCCTCACATAGAGCGCTTCTGTTGCACAACTGGATGCCTCTCTTTTGAAGATTATCTAAAGTGAGACATTTGCCATGAGCCACAATCCACAAAAAACATTTAACCTTGTGGGAAGCCTTGCTCCTCCAAATAGTTTTCCATGGCCAAGATGTAGTAAGAGGAGGCACAACATTGAGGGAGAAATAGTTTCCCTTCACTGAATATACCTTCTGAATCAAATGCCTATTTGAGGTGGTCTGAATAGGGTGATTTGGGGGAATTGTTAATAAGCTGAAGCCACTGCATGAATTCATCAACTTCCCAGTCATTTAGGTTTCTACGAGACTGAGTTGACCAGACTTGTGGTTGCCTGAGCTATGAAATGGTAGCTTCCTGATCTCTGAAGTGGTAGCTTCCTGGGAATTGGTGCAATTATACAGATCCGGAAAGGGACTTTCAAAGGTGAGTGCCCCGTCCAGCTGTCTTGCCAGAATTTTTTTCCTTCCATCTCCTAATTGGACAGTTAAATGTTCCTAGAAAGAGCCCCACAAGTCTCTGATGTTTTTCCAAAGAGCAAGGCCAATGAGTAGGGATGAGGGTTTGGTGATCCAGGGATTCAACAAGCCATTTGTCACATATAACCTTTCTCCAAAGTGCATTTTCTCTAAAAGACCAAACCTCTACAACCATTTGCGTCTCAATACTATGAGACTTCCAAGCACGAACTCCCACCTTATTTTAGAAACTTGTATTTAATCAATAATCCTTCAATTTGAGATGTATAAATATCCACCGTCCTTTCATGTAAGAACAGAGCAGCTGTATTATCATGCCACATGTATATGGAGAGTGAAAGGAAAGGGTTGACAGAGTTGAGAAAGGATATAAGACCAGTGTAATAGCAACAAGGTCTTTTTTCCGGCCGGCGCAAGCTTCGAAAATTGGAGGATAAGGGTCTGCCCTTCTACCATTCTCCACTTAAATACCAGGCTTGTGTGTACAGCAAGGTTTGAATACATCACATGCACCTAACCCACCCATCACGCGTTACACTGATACCGCTAAACCGAAGCCCTAGGGTGCGACAACGTATTTTTCTAAGTGAGAATAATTAGAGGACTGCCCGAAAACTAATACTTCACTTAAACATGATTTCACTCTACCATCTACGTATAAGAACACAAGTCTAATTATTCAACCTAAACATATTGACCAGTCGTATTTATCATTCACACAAGCCTAATTATTCAACCTAAACATATTGACCAGTCGTATTAATCATTCACACAATTTTTTTTTTGGTAATTTGTCATTCAAACAACTAGAATAAAAGATTGAGTTGATTTACCTGCAACACTGCTATGAGCATCACAAGCAGTGCATAAGAACCAATCCCACCAGTATATACCTGCATATAAGAAGATCATAAGTCAAAATAGAATAGATCGAAACCTAAACATGCTTTTTATGCATATTTCTGCTGACAGCAAGTTATATATCAGAATTTATTAATAACATGTTACCTCATTCAACTCTCTCTGTTGTAAGAACACTTTCAAAATCAAACATAATGGCCGTAGAGGGGGCCAGTTAGACATAGCATCCTGTAGAAGTTTGCAAAAACAATTACATCAAATATAGTTAGTTTTTACATAAGCTGATTTTCAGTGTTCAGTGAGAGGATACATCAGCACAAACCTTAATAAATTCAGCAGCTTTGGGTCCATTTTCCACGTCAAAGCTGTGCCACAAAACAGGAAATTAGAGGTAAGGAGTTAACTATATAATGGCATATTATAGGAAGCGATATGAAGACACCTTTTTTCCACCCATAGGAAACTTATCTTCAAAACACACAGAGCCGGTTTGGGTGAGCTTATTATAAGTAGCTTATAAGCCACTTTTGAGAAGTTAGGATTTCCTAGCTTCTCACTTTTGGCTTATTCTAAGCACATAAGTGCTTATAAGTTATAAGCTCATAGCTTTTTGAGTTACCAAACACCCATTAATGAGCTTATAAGCACATATGGGCTTTTAAGCCACTTTTAAGCTTACCCAAACGGGCTCACAGTCTATTCTTCTTCCCTCCAGTCACCCTCCTTAATGGAGGAAGACTAGCATCTCCAAGTCATCTCAACCAACTAAAAAATATCGCACTTGGGCTAAATCGATAATAGTACCGCTTTGCTCGCTAAACCTTTTTTTATCTAGATGAGCCATCCAAGTAACTTCGTTATGGAACCAGCAACTCAAACAGAAGTTTATGCCTCCGTTTCCTCTCACTACTAGAGGTGTCAAACGGGCGGGTTGGATTGGATATGGACGGGTTCAAAACGGATTAGGGAAAAATGGATAAAATATCCGACCAACCCATAATTAATATGGATATAAAATGGGTTAACCAATGGATAATGTGGATATCCATGTTATCCATTGCTTCTTGAATTTGGTATTTTTTTAACATCTTCTCTGACTACATACTACAGCACACCATTATGCAAAGGATAAGATATGTTACTCTGTTTTCTTAGATGTTTAATGATTTTCTTAGATGAAAACTAAAATAACCTAGTTTAACAAAAAAAAATTCATTTTTTAGCCAAAAATTACAGTTTTAACTCTTTGTTATTGTTATATTTGTTGCGTATTCTGAATTTTAGTTGGTTTAGTTGTTTATTTTAGGTAAATAATGATTTTCTTTTATTTTAATTCAGTTTCAAAGCTCAAATTGCTCAGATCTATGATTTTTTTTGTTTTTATTTGCCGAAAATTACAGTTTAGGTCTTTTTTATTGTTATATTTGTTGTGTATGTTGTTATTTGACTGTTTTGTATATATTTTTGTGTGAAGTTTCTCACATCTACTTTATTTTATTTATTTTTGTGTTAATTTAAGTTGATTTGTATTAATTTCAGTTTTAAAGCTTAAATTGCTCAGATGTGTGATTGTCTTTGAATAAAAAAAAGTGTTTTGGTTAAACTAGGATTCAGTATATCTGCAATCTCAATAGTTATAGTGTTTTGGTTACTTCAGATGACCAATTCCAAAAACTCCATCAAGTATGTACCAATTGGGTCATTAATGGTAAAATCCATGGTGAAATTCATTTTCGACTCGCGGGTTATCCATTTTTTTGAGCGGATAATATGAGTTAATCCATATTTGACCCACTTTCAAATGAATCAGATATCCAACCCATTTTCGAGCGGATAATATGGGCGGATAATTGAAAATGTTATCCAATTTGCCACCTCTACTCACTACCATGGTACCACCCGTTCCCCATCACTAAATATCCTCTCCTAGAGGTGTGCATTATTCTGTTTACACCAACAAATCAACTGAAACAAAATTTTCATCAGCCTGATGTTTTCTTTCTTTTTCTTTTCTTTTTTGGTGTAATTTTGAGCTCTTCAGTCATAGTTGGTTTTAAGGGATACAGAATTTTGATTTTCCGGTTTGGTTCCTGACTTAAAAGAAATGAAATAGGAGTAAATGTATCATGTGTGTCAGCATTTGCCTTTTATTTAGGAAACTCTCTCACTACAGCCAAGACGAGCAGAGGCAGCAGAAATGCTGCTTTTTTCTCTTTCGCTGGAATATATTCACACCGACATACATCAGGCAGTCGCTACTTGGTATTCCTCCTTCCTCGTTTACTCTTTCCTCCTAACTTGCATTTCTTTTTTCTCTTTCGCTGGAATTTATTCACACCGACATACATCAGGCAGTCACTACTTGGTATTCCTCCTTCCTCGTTTACTCTTTCCTCCTAACTTGCATTTCTTTCAATATTCTCAGGTTTTCCCATTCCAAGGAGTCTTGCTCCCTAACCCACCCCCAAAAAAAATCAGTACATGTTCTCTCCATCCGCTGCTTTCAGTATCAAAAACTGAGCTAGCGTTTGGACATAAATTTGGTTGAAACATGAAAATTTGAGTATTTGAAGTTGAGTTGAAAAATAGTTTTTGGAACTTGAAGCAGTGTTTGGACATACATTTTCGCTTGAAAAGGAGTTTTGTGAGTGGGAAAAAGTAATTTTCTCAAAACTCCCAAATACTACTCTTTCGCTTGAAAAGGAGTTTTGTGAGTGGGAAAAAGTAATTTTCTCAAAACTCCCAAATACTACTCTCAACCAGAATTTGGGAATTTGAAATTTTGATTTCAAATTTTGCACAAATCCTATGAACAAACAAAAATTTGAAGTATTATTTCAAATACTACTCCCAAATTCTACGTACAAACGGGGCCTGAGAATTTTCTCTTTCTCTTGTTTAACACATAATGCAAAATAAATATTAAGTTGGAGAAATAAAGTAGAATCCAAAAGAGGTTTAAACCAAGAGACAAAAGCTGATCCAAATAAAAACTCATTTCTATTCGATGGTCAGTTTGCATACCTACATCAAATCAATCCAAAACCGAAAACCAACAAAATTCACAGCCTACTCCCATCACCAGCTCAACGTCTCTAAAAAATTGTGCAAAGACTGCCAAGTACAAATTTCTGCCATCTACTGATACAGTCAGATTGTAGGCTATGGAGGAAGAGCTCCAAAGACAAGGTACATTCTAGTCTTTTAACCACACATCACTTTAGTCAATATCGAACTTGGTCACAGGAATTCAAAAGGCTGATAGTCTTGTTTGTATAGTAAATGGTTTGGCTGTACTTTCAAAAAAGCTTCTATTAAAACAATCTTGTATGCATCAAAGCAATCTCCAGTTATAGATGGTGAGGAATGGGTTGTTATAGGTTCTTTTCAGAAGTGTAGAAGGGAGAGACTGGTCAATTCCATATGATTTTTGTTGACTCGTTAACAGAAGGACTGAATTAATATGGACAAATTAGCCCAAAACACAAGATAGAGTTACTTAATAAAATCTGTGGAATTATTTCCATTGGATAATGAACTGACACCAAGCTTGAAAAAGCAAAAATCAACCTCCTTGTCCAAACTACCCGCTGACCACCAAGTAGGGGGGAGTACATTCGCAAATCGCAGCAAGAGACTAAATGGACAAAGTCCTAGCGAATACAAAACACAGCTTTATTTAGCTATGATTTTCAGGATAAGGACAAAACAAATAAACATCAGAATATGAAAGCTCATAACAATATTGTCAGGTTCTCATAAAACTAGCACACAATCAAACCTTATGTCAAATGAAATGCCACTTTTCTTCTCCACAAATTTAATTATCGGCACACGAGCCCTTGAGATAACCTAATTGGAAAGCATATGAAAAATCCAGATGTAAGTTTTCTTGGCAGAAACCTATCATGGGGTTGGGGGGAGAGATCATGTTCTCATTGAGAATCACAGGGTCATGTGATGAACCTGTATCTTCTTTGCAACTCCTTTCTGTGAGAGAGCTCTGGAAAGAGCTTGTAACCCCTTTTGAGGACTTTCAATATTGGACCCTAAAATCACCAACTGTTGTTCAAAGAGTAGCTTATCAGTTCAATTTTAACTTCGATCATTTTTCTTTCTTCACCACAATCAACCAACCAACAAATCATTTATGCATGAGAAAAAATATTATCCTCAAACAAAGCAAGTCTGCAATCTTAAAAGTTAAAAAAAAAAAAAAACATTTTTGAGTAAAGGTAAGTTAGATCTTATTGATCTTAAACACATTTACAACCACTGCATAGTAAACTCTTGGTAGAATAATCACCATAAAGTAGTGTCGCGGTCCAGAAGTATTTTGTCAATAAGCAGCAAATTATGTTTCTTTCCTAAAAAGCATCTACAGTTTAACTGGGTAACAACAACCTTTACATATCCACGTCATGGAGGAAGGGATCAAGTACATGATGTCCAGCCTAGTATGACGGTTTTGTTACATGTTATGTGGAGGATTTGCGACCTGACTGGTCTGGTAAGGATGCTTTTTGAATTGAGTAAATTTTGTTGTTATTCATAACGGGGATTTTGAAACTTTTGGCAGAAGTTGCAGCACTTCAGTGAGAAACTTCAAGGAAAATAACTTTATACCAAGAAAGAAAATCTGAAATTTACTTAAAAGATAAGGAAAGTAAGCTTACATCAACATCACTAGTTGGAAGATAAAGACCAGTCTTGAATGATCCGAAGACCTCTGGCTGGAAAACGAATAAGATTGATAATTAATAAAATGAACTTTAACAGAGTAAAAGATCTGCTTCACATATATAGTGCAACATACATACCTTGCAGTTGGGCCAGATATATCTGATAACATCAAAAACACATTCTATGGCTGCATCACGAGATGCTTGCTCCTCCTGGGTGGGCGATAAAAACTCGCAAAAATCTATTATCTCTGCAAATATCCCAGACACCATTTATAAAAACAAACTTAACTGCACTGCTTCTATGTCAAAAGTACATACATACAAACACACACACACACACAGTAGCAGGGGCACATGTAGATTTTGGAATACAAGTTCGGCACATCAAGAAATTCACTAAACATGTACAAAAATAAAATACAGTTAGTAGCACTTGATATCACTGTCTTAGAATCTAGTATCAATTAAGTTCAAACCATGGACGCGCATCTAACAGTAGTAAATAAGTATAATATATACTCGCTCCACTCCAATTTATGTGAGGGACATTCCTTTTTAGTCATTCGTAAAAAAGATCAACACTTTTCAAAATGAGTCACAGTCACACAAATTTCTATAGTTTGTTTTGAACCACACAAATTTCAAAAGTCTTCATTTATTTCTTAAACTCCATGCACAGTCCAACTAGTTCACACAAACACACATTGAGAAAGCATAATACCCTTGTGGAGCTGGAGCATGGGACTCTTAAAGCGACAATTAGCGCGAAACCAATTGCCTTCAAGCACTCTTTTTGTTTCCTTAAGCACCAATGGAGTAGCAGCCGGCGTCGATACGGAGCTGCTTTTCACCTCACCGTCTCCTTCTCCGTCTCCGTCGAGTGAAAAGTAATCGATGGCAGCAGTTTCCGGTGAGGGACACCGGGTAGTAGATAGGGAAATCTCATTACGGAAAACGACGTAGGGTTCGGAGGAGGATGACGGCGGAGGTAGGTGGTCGGTTGTGGTGGAGAGAGGGCTCAGAGTTTCGTACAAAAACCCCTCCCCTTCCATTGTTGAACTGGACCGACCGCACAATGTTCCTAGGATAGTTGCACTGTCGGGGAATTTAGTTGGACCGTTTTAGATACTGTCCATAAAATTGATGACTGCTGCAAACCCTGAATCTAATTTAGGGCTTTGCTTTTGTTTATTCTTTATTAATTATTATAGGAAAATTTACCCCACATGACTATCCTAATTACTTAATTACAAAAAATAACAATATTTTAACACTATTTACATAACATAACAATAGTTTTAAAAAATTATCCTAAATACCATTTTTTTTATTTTCCACACTATAAACTACAAAACCATATGCTTTCCCCTTCTCTCTTTCTCCCCTCTCCTCGCTGTGTTACCCACCCACCCCACTCGTCATCGTCGCCGTCACCCATCCTTCACCAGCGACCAACTCCTTCTCCCTCCTGTCGCGTTGAAATCTGCCTTATCGTTGTTGCTGCCACCGCAATGCAGCGGCGTTGCTGCACTACGTTGGCACGTTGCTCCGATCTTTGTATTTCCGGTGGTTTTTTCCGATTTGGTTCCTTTTTTTTCGTTTTGTATATGTATACATGTATAAAATTGTATTTTATGTATAAAATTGTATTTTTTTGTATAAAACACCTATGTTCATCTCCGATCTGCTTCTTTTTCCCATTTTTGTATGTGTATAAATGTGTATGTATTAGTATATTTTGTATTTTGTATATATAAATATGTATATCTTTGTATATGAATGTCTACATCCACCTTTTTGTATGTGTATGTGTTTGTATATATGTGCATGTTGTTGTATGCTTGTGTAGAATGGATAGTTATTTGTATTTGTGGTTTTTGCATTTTTTTGTTTGTGTTGTTTATATCTTTTGTATGTTTATGTATATTTGATTATTTATAGTTTCAAAACAGTAAAATTTTTAAATTTTGCAATGTATATATTTGTATTTTTGTATGTTACATCTTGTAGATCCAAAAAAAAAAATTATGGTGGTGGCAGCGGCGGACGGCGGCGGCTGTCTGGTGGCCGGCGGTGGCTGGTGAGTGGTGGCAGTAGCCTGCAAGCAGTGATGGGTGGGAGAAGGTAAGGAAGAAGGAGATGAAACCCTAAATTGTAGGTATTTGTTGAAATTTGTATATGGAATGTAAAAATACTATTGTTATATTTTGTAAAGTGATAAAATATTGCTATTTTTTGTAAATATAGTGTTAGGGTTGTATATTTGTGTAAATCTCCCATTATTATATATGTGTATCTGTTTATGTGACCTTATTTTCTTTTTAAGAATATAACTCAGTTGAAATTAGAGAGAAGAAATAAAATTGATTTTCGAATTAAGAGTGGTTTAGCAAGAATGATCTTCACAAACTGAAATGTGTCTTTTTGAATGAAAATAGCCCTACAAAAAATATAATAAGACGTGTAATTTCACTTCCCTCTGTTTATCCCTTACCCAATAGATTTCATCAAATTCAAATCCTAAAAATCTATAAATTTCCATAAAACGAAGATTTAAAGGTAAATATCTTTAGTATCATATTTATTATACATAAATTTTGAATTAAATTTGGATAAATTACATTTACAATTCATATAATTTGTTTCAAATTTCGTATGACACTCCAATTGTTCCAATGCCCAGGGGAGAGGATGTGGCCGCTTATGCTGCTCGCAAACGAGCCGAAGCATTTGGTGAACTGAGGGATCGTTCGATTCCGATAACGGTCCCTAAAGACACTGATCTGCTCAGACATCCAAGGCACATTGTTGAACATCTCTATAAAGTGACCAGCCCATGGAGCAAGCTCGGATGAACATCCGCAATGATTTGAAACTCGCTTCTCTCACCGCTTACAATGCCTTTTGGGTAATTCTAATCTTCGCATATTTTCCTCTTTCAATTACTTCTAAGTATTTGTTAACTGAAGTTTAAGTTTTATCTCAGACCACTATCTTGGCAGTTGAAAACACCGAGCGGATTCGGTAGCTTGAGTCGACCGTTCGAATGTGGCAAGATCGATTCACTACTGTTATAGAAGCTAATTGCTTCCTCCATCGGGAGCTTAAAAAGGTTAAAGTTAAGGATACTCTGTTGATTGAGCTGTTTGACAAACTTAAAGCGATCATCGAGGTTAAGGTGATGCTTGAATCAGACTTGGAAGCCCAAATCGCCACCTTGCATCAGATAGAGGTCGACGATAAGGAGAAGCCGGCGGCTACTGCGGCCGAAATAAAAGCTAATAAAGATAAGATTCAGTCCCTGGGAAAGGACCTTGAGCTTATGAGGAGAGACCTCGAGGCCACGCAGAAGGGAAGGAGCGATGCCAATGCCAACAAGCTGCAAACCAAGAATCGGGCCCTTGTCTTAGAAAATCGCGACCTGAGCAAGCAACTGACTGATCTGAAGATCGAAATGGATAGTCGCGAAAACCTCAGAATCGCGGAGGCAAGAAGGAATGCCCTCTTAGATTTGTCGGACAGAGGGCATGACAATGAGGTAGAGCTGGTTGAGGGCGAAGAATTGTAAGGATCTACCGTGAAGATCTTGGTCTTTCTCCTGAGAAAGTTGAGTATGAGACTGATGATGAAGATGCAGAAGGTGGGAAGAAAGGATGAGTAGATTGTCATCGCCCATTATCTTTTTTATTTTCTGTTTTGTGACTGTGTTTTGGTTGTTTTGTAAATACAATGAGGCCATTGACCAAATTAAATGAATATATTTCCTTTCATTTATCACTATGAGTGTTGGTTTCGAAGATAAAGTTTACGTGCTATCGTTTTGCAATTCCGACGGCTTCATCGATTTATGCTTTCACAGTTCGAAGTTTCAACGACTTTGTTTATTATTATAAAGAATTGAAGTAATTGGGGCCCAATGTAATGGTGCGTAATGAAGAGTGACGTCTCACTTTCATGCAAATGTACTCCTCGAACACTATGTTCGGAATCATTAAATAAATTTTAAACACTTAGCCATTTTTACTAGCATGAAGAATGATACCGAGTGTTTGACATGAAGTGTGTTTCATTGATAATAATATCGGCCGATGAGTGTTTGACATGAAGTGTGTTTCATTGATGATAATATCGGCCGCTATAGGGCGCATAGTACATGATGTTTTCCGACCTTTGATAACGATTGGTTTCTAAGCTCGGCCATTTGAGGTACTTTTGAATATATTAACTAATACTTGGCCGCTAATGGACCATTTACATATCAGTCAGTCTAAACTACAAACAGTCTCCAATGTGAAAGGGAATTTTGTCTTCAACGATTTTTTGAAAACCTTGGGGCAGTCCCCAATTTTTTTTAAACGGTCACTTACTTGAACTTGGGGCAGTCCTCGTTATCTGGGTAGTCCCCAGTCTGCAAGCAACCGACTAACTTTTTATTTAACGACCCTCCGATCACATTCCTGAAATAAGGATGCAAAGAAGAGAAATGAAGTTGCCTTAAAGATGAAGATCGCGTTAGAGAGTTCGTCAGACTTATCGACCCAGACTTGGAGCATTTTAAGCTCAAGTATTCATGGGTGATGTATGTCATCACTTGATTCCAACTATGCCTATCATTTAAAAGTATTAGTACCAAAAGCAATAATATAATGTGTCCGAGCAGGAGTAAAAATAACAATGAAAATGAAGAAATTATACGATATCGAGCCTTTTTCAGAAGTAGTACTTCTTTAGCTGAGTAATGTGCCAATTGAATTCGACTGGCTTCGAATCCAATGTTTCTAGCTGATAAGATCCTCTACCGACCGCTTTTTTGACTCAGTAAGGTCCTTCCCAATTGCCCTCCAACTTGCCTTCATTTGGTTCATCCTTCTTTGGTCGTTTTTTCCTTAAGACATAATCGCCTGGGCTGAAAGTTCGATACCTGACTTTTTTGTTGAGATAGTTCTCTGCCCTTTGCTTTTGTGCTTGTATCCGAATCAAATCCATGTCTCACTTACCTTCGAGTAAGTCTAGACCTATAAACATAGCTTCTTTATTTGATTCATTGGTGGAATGGGCAAACCGAATGCTCGGTTCACCAACTTCCATCGTAATCAATGCTTCCATTCCTTAGACAAGTGAAAACGGAGTCTCACCAATGCTATTTTTCACCATTGTTCGGTGAACCACAACACGCCTGGGAGCTCATCCGGCCAGTTTCCCTTTGACTTATCCATCTTATTTTTCAAATACTCAATTATTGTCTTATTGAAAGACTCAGCTTGTCCGTTCGTGCTAGGGTGATATGGAGTTGATGCGATCCGCTTGATCCCCCATTTCTTGAAGAAAGCTGTGATTTATCTCCCAATGAACTGCTTGCCGTTGTCACAAGTGATTTCCTTCGGAACCTCAAAACAACACATGATGTTTTGATGAATAAACTTAATAACATCCCGTTCTCGTATCGTTGCCAATGCAACACTTCCACCTTTTTAGAAAAACAATCAGTTAAAATTAAAATAAATTTTACCCCACCGGATGCTGTTGGAAGCGGCCCAACCAAATCCATCCCCTATTTCATAAACGGTCACGATGACGTGACCGAATGAAGGGACTCCGCTTATTGATGAATGAGATTGTCATGTCGTTGACACATGTCGTATTTTTGGACAAAGGATTTGGCATCTTCTCCCATTGTTGGCCAATAGTAGCCGGCTCTGGTTAATTTTTGCACCAGAGACTTGCTTCCGGAGTGGTTGCCACACTCGCCTTTGTGGATTTCCCTCATCATATAGTCCACTGTCCCCGGTCCCATACATTTGCTAAAGGGCCGCTGTACATTTTCCTATAGAGTTTATTATCCATAAGGAACATTAGCTTTGAGCGCCTGGGCAGCTTTCTTGTCTACGGGAAGAGTACGTGCTTGCAAATAAGATAGATATTTATTTCTCCAATCCAAAGTGTTGTTGATATTGTTTACCTCATTCTGAGCTTGGTCGGTGACTCATACAAGTGCACTACCGATTTATTGAGGCTGCCCTCAGTATTGGCCGCAGAACCAAGGTTGGCAAAGGCATCGGCCTCAATATTTTCTTCCTTTAGGATTTTCATTATCTTCCATTCTTGAAAAGAAATCAAAAGATTTTGCACCTTGGCCAACAACTGTTGTATTATTGTATTTCGAGCGTTGAAGTCTCCTTGAACTTGGTTCACAACTATTTGGGAATTATTTTTTATCTCCACCCGCTCGACTTTCAAGTCCTTGGCTACCTGCAGCGAGGGCTTCATATTCGGCCTCGTTGTTAGTTTTAGCATGTAGTTTGATTGAATACCTTAGTTTTTTGCCTGTTGGTGTTATGAGCAAAACTCCAAGGCCGGTCCCTTTTACATTCGAGGCACCGTTCGTGTAAAGCATCCATACACTAGGGTCTGGATCTTTCATCATCAATTCCTCTTTCTTCGCCTCCGGAAGAATATTAGCGCTAAAATCTGCTACAAAATCAACCAATACTTGTGATTTGATGGCGGTGCGAGGCTAGTATGTGATGTCATACTTACTCAGCCCGACCACCCATTTCATTAGTCGTCCGGATAAATCTGGTCGGTACAAAATACTTCCTAGAGAAAAAGTAGTAATGACAGATATAACATGGCATTAAAAGTATGACCTTAATTTTCGTGCAATTATAACAAGTATTAATGCTAGTTTTTCTAAGTGTGGGTATCTTGTTTCTAAATCAAGTAGAGTTTTACTAACATAATAAATAGGGAATTGTTTACCTCCGTCCTTACGGACGAGAAGTGCACTTACAACCACTTTTGAAACAACGAGGTAGATAAGCAACACTTCCTCATCCACTGGTTTTGAAAGCAGCGGAGGGTTTGATAAGTATTGCTTTAACTCCTTTAGGACCCGTTTGCATTTCGGTGTCAAATCAAAGTTTGTATTTTTCTTCAAGACAGAGAAGAACTTGTGATATTGTTCAAATGACCTCGAGATGAACCTGCTGAGATAGGCTACTCGACCGGTCAAAGGTTGAACGTACTTCACAGTTGTCAGTACGTCTGGTATATCTTCGATTGCTTTGATTTTGTCTATACTTGCTTCGATCCCTCTCTGTGATACGATAAATCCCAAGAACTTTCTAGATCCGACCCTAAAAACACACTTCTCCGGGTTCAGCCTCATGTCGAATTGCCTTAATATTGCGAACGTTTCCTTCAAATGATCCAAGTTACTTTCCGCTTTCAATGACTTCACCAACATGTCATCAATATAGACCTCCATTTTCTTTCTAATCAAATCATTGAACATTGTCATGACCAACCGTTGATATGTAGCCCTGGCGTTCGGAGTCCAATTCTGCCCCAATGTGTACACTTTCCGCTCCAGTTTATCTTCGAACAAAATTACTTCTTCCAATTCCTCTATCGTCGAGTCCCCTGCTTTCTATTTATTTGGTTCCCTAAGACATGCCGGAATCTTTGCAAAATCTTTATCTGTAGGGCTTACGTCACGACCCAACCTAGGGCCGCGACGGATAACCGTCACTAAGTGTCAATTATCGCTAAACCTATTAATAATCTATGAATTATAGAGATGAGCTGGCAACCTGGTTATGAATACATACATATTTACTGAAAATATAAAGTTTGGAAAGATGACAAGGCTATCACACGATAATATATATAACATACTGACTACACCACACAGGGACATATCTACAGGCCTCTAAGTGTGCTGAACTGAATATACAAAGGACGGGACAAGGCCTCACCATACCTACTCGACATCTATACAACATACCAAAAGTAGTATACTCCGGAAGAGACGGAGTGACTCCAACAGCTGGTAGATAGCCTACTAACGTGGCTCAGGGTCTGCTCTCTCTGTACCTGCGCGGCATAAAATGCAGCGCCCCAAAAAAGGGGGCGTGAGTACGATATGTACAAAGTATGTAAGGCTTCAGCATATAATAAATCTTAGCTGGATGAAACTGTAAGGCTCGAATATAAATGTGTAAACATGATCTGAAGCATAGCAATGTAGCAGGAAATATTAAGACGTACTAAACATGGTCTGAATATAACCTGAAGTCTAGCTGAATCTGAAACTGAAGACTGAGCTGAACTATACTGATAAATGACTGTAATATGACTAGTAACTGGTAACTAGAAATTAGAACCGAAAGCTGTCAACTGATACTGACACTAAAAACTGGTGGCTGATAACTGAAAACTGATAACTGGTACTGAGCTAAAACTGAACTATTATCTGAACTGGTACCTGCCTGGTGTTATGGGCTATATCCCCCCAAATCAGGTAACTGAACATCTAAACTAGCCTCACATATAATCATGCAGTGCATACTGTGGCTATATACGCGTATATAACAAACCTGGTGGGTGTTATGGGCTATATCCTCCCCAGCCAGTAATATCTAGTCTCTCTTGTCAGAGTGTGTGAATGACACCCGGTCACACTAGGTGTTTCAACTCCCGCCTGAACCAAAGGGGATGTATCCCCCAGACGGGTAGTATCACACGCGATCGGACTGTGTGTCTAATGTCCAGCCTCTATGGGTGATGCGGGGCATACCTCAAGGCCGTTCACTAGGAGTCAAGCAAGGTTGATTCAAGACACCCATCTTTACTTGATTTGGAGAGACATGGATGAAGGGTCCGAGAGTAGCCGGAAGATCGTGCTTTTGAGTGCCATGGATGGTGGATCACTTAGGCCACTTGAAGAGACATCCGGAGCACGTTTGGAAGCAAATCAAGAAGCTACAGGAACGGGCGGACCGCCTACTCAACTAGGCGGGCCGCCTACTTTTTGATCACTCTCTGGATCTCAACCAGGCGGACCGCCTCTGTGAAACGGGCGGACCGCCTAGTCCAAGGAGGCTGGCCGCCCAATCCAAGTAGGCTGACCGCCTACTCCAAAGGGCTGGGCGCCTACTTGGGCGCCTACTTTGCTGAAGGGTGCGGGAATTCCTAGTTTTATGCTATGTTTTGGACGACTATAGCCCTACGAGGCCATTATTGTTTTAACCCACTTTAGGGGTATTTTTGAGCTTTCATTACATGTAAGTGAAGTCTATAAATACATTACAAACCTCTTCAAACCTTAGCTTACCTTTGAATCTTATGAATGATGAATAGAGTTTATCTCTTTATTGAAGAAACCCTTTCTTTGGTTGCTTGAATTCGCTAGTGGGACCTAGTTGAGTCTTGAACCGAAAACCCGATCATTCTACTTGCGAGTCCCGGGTGCGACTCGAGGGTGGTTGCATAGTGTAGGTCCTTCTAGACACCGATTCGGGGGTATCTCGGGACAAGTTCCCCGGGGTTACTTCGAAGGGAGTTCGAGAAGTGTCTCGCTCTCCTATCTTTATTGTTTTGTCGTTTTGATCCTTATCATCTTGGTATCAGAGCAAGGCTCGAGTTTTATTTCTACAAACCCCCGACTCTTGATTCGTCGTGCCTAGGTTGGTTTCGATATTAGGTTCTTGTTTGTTATTGAAGAAAAGAAGAAAACACAACAAAAAAAAATATGATCATGGATTCTTGGTTTGATAGACCCATTGTGTGATTGTTATTGGGGTTTGTTCCTTATTGGAAACCCGTTCTTTTGGTACCCTAAGCATCCAGTTTGAAGTAGAAACACAAGAATTAAAAATTTGAAACCCCTTGAAAATTTAAAAATTTGAAACCCTAAGCTTGAAGTTGATGAACATGGTGGATTGCTTGTTTTTTATTGGGGTTTGATAAAAGTTGTTGGGGTTGGTTCCTTGTGGTTGAAACAACATTAGGGTACCTTTGAATTGCTAAAACAACGTGTGAATTGATGAATTTTGGGGTGCAAAACCAAGAAAATCGTGTTTGAAACTGTGCTGAAACCTGCAGTAGGCGGGGCGCCTAGTGAAACGGGCGGACCGCCTGTTTTTGTTGAGCTCTCTGGATTTTACAGAGGCGGGGCGCCTACTAGAGTAGGCTGACCACCTATTCTCCTCTGCAGAGAACCAGGCGGACCACCTAGTCCAAACAGGTGGGGCGCCTACTTCTGTTGGGCATGGTTTCGGGTAGTCTTTCGTAGGATTTCTTGTTTCTTTGATCGCATTACTTCTAACTAGTACTTCTTTGAGTAATCTTACCTACTTGAGATGTGCTAGCCCTTCTAAGCTATTAGGAAAACTCAAGCCTAGACCGGAGACTAGAATTCAAAGAAGACTCGTAGTCTCTTTTGACTCAAGTCCGCACTTAAAGAGCTTAACGTTCCAATAGAGTCATATCAACTCCACTCACCCCGGAGTGCATTTGGCTTTTGAGTCGAGTGATTAAGTTGAGGTTTACTATTCAACTTAGTGAAGCTTTGGATTCAAGCAAGAGTGAAATAGCCACCACCACTAAACGAGTGATCCGAGTGAAACACTTGTGAGGGAGTGAGTGAGGTTGTTTGCTAACGTTTGTTTCTTGTGTAGGTACAATGTCTACCGAAGGCGAAGACTTTGCTAAGAGTGCCCTTGCTACTATCCTTGCCAAATTGGATAGTATGCACTTGAGGATTGAAAGCCTTGAGCGGGTGAACGCTAGTGCTCTAGTTGAGCAAGGGACTTCCAATGTCCAATCGGAGAAAGGGACCCCGAGCGTCCAAGTTGAGAAAGGGACCCCGAGTGTCCAAGTGGAAGTCTCAAGTACTCCTAACTTTACCCCGGAACAAGTTAGCCATGTCATTGAATTGCTCACTCAACAACGGGTAAAGGAGGATCGAGATAGAATTGAACGAACGGGCATTCCCCGTATCTTGGATAATCCCCCAAGAAATATTCCACTACCAAGACCCATCCGAAATGTGCAACCTCTTGAGCAAGTCGATGAAGCTCAAGAAGGGGAGGAAGCCGACTATGGTGATGATATGTATGGGTTTGATGATCACTTTCAACCAAGGCGAGGTATGAATTGGGGTCGAAATGTGGATCGAGGTAGGGGCCGAGGTCGAGGGCCACCTATGGGGTATGTTGGAGGGAATGCGAGGAGGGAGTATGGTGTGAATGAAGATCACTATGGGGGCCAACCGAAGCCTTTCCGTGGGGGTCGTGACAACACCAACCTCAATAGTGTGAAGCTTAATCTCCCAACCTTCAAAGGGAATTGTGATCCGAGTGCTTACATTGAATGGGTGCTACAAATGGAAAGATTGTTTGACACAAATGAGATAACCGATGAGAAGAAAGGCACTTATGCTATTTCATCCTTTGAATCCTATGCATCTACTTGGTGGGAATCCGTCAAGAGATCAAGGAGAAGAGCGGGAATTCCCGTGAATGTGGGTTGGAATGACTTGAAGGGTATCATGAGTATCAAGTACATCACTCCTAGATATCGTCAAGAACAACTCAAGAAACTTTATGAGTTGAAGCAAGGTGTCAAGACGGTGCATGAATATTATGATGAGTTTGAAAGAACTCGAATGGCCTTGGATATGGACACCGAAGATGAGGAGCAAGCCGTGATCCGTTTCATGAATGGTTTGAGCTATGGCATAGCTTCACAATTGAGATTGCATGCTTATCTTTCACTTCAAGAAGTCCTTGATGCCGCTATTCAAGCCGAGCAATGGCTTGACAAAAAGAAGTCCAACCGTTACAAGAGTAACACTTCTACTTCCATGACCAAGCAAAAGGATTGGAAAAATCCTACTCCCAATGCAAGATTCACAAATGCGAGTGGCCCTAGTGGAGCAAGTACTAGCAAAGATGTGAAGAAGTCGTTTGAGAAGTACACACCCAATGTTGGAGGTAATTCTAAAACCCAATTGAATACTCCTACTTCTTCTTCCATTCAATGTCACAAATGCAAGGGGTATGGACACTTTGCTAAGGAATGTGCCTTTAGTGTTGAGAAGGTAGTCTTCCTTGGGTTTGTTGTGAGTGCCCAAGGAGTGGAGGTGGATGAGTCTAAGGTAGAGGCCATACGTGATTGGCCTACTCCTACTACCGTGACTCAAGTGAGGAGCTTTCATGGTTTTGCTAGCTTTTATAGACAATTTGTGAAAGACTTTAGCTCCATCGCCGCTCCACTCACCGAATTGGTGAGGAAAGACCAACCTTTTGTTTGGGGAGAGCCTCAAGAGAAGGCCTTCCATGAGTTGAAAAGTAGGTTGAATACCGCCCCTCTATTGCAATTGCCCGACTTCGGAAAGGCATTTGAGGTTGAATGTGATGCCTCGGGGGTGGGAATTGGTGGTGTTTTAATGCAAGATAGCAAACCCATTGCCTACTTTAGTGAGAAATTGAAAGGGGCCTCCTTGAATTATTCTACATATGACAAGTGTTGTATGCCTTTGTGAGAGCCCTTGCCCATTGGCAACACTATTATGGCCTCGAGAATTTGTAACCAAGAGTGACCATGAGTCACTCAAGCATCTAAGAGGCCAAGAGAAGCTCAATAAGAGACATGCCAAGTGGGTTGAATTCATTGAGTCTTTTCCCTATGTGATTCAATACAAGAAAGGGAAAGACAATGTTGTGGCGGATGCGCTTTCGAGAAAGTTTGCTCTAGCCACCACCCTAGCCTCCAAGCTCATGGGTTTTAAGAGCATTAAATTGATGTATGCTCATGACCCAAAGCTAAAGAGCATTCATGAAGCTCTTGAAAAGGGGGAAAAGGTTGACAAAAACCAATGGGTTAATGGATATATCTTTAAAAATGGTAAAGTGTGTGTTCCCGAGTCCTCTTGGAGGAATTTGTTGATTCGTGAAGCTCATTGTGGGGGCTTGATGGGACACTTTGGGAGAAACAAGACCTTGGCCATTCTCATGGAACAATTCCATTGGCCAAATATAGGGCTCCAAGTTGAAAAGCTTTGCCAAAATTGCCTTGAGTGCAAGCATGCGAAATCTAAAGCTAACCCCCATGGTTTGTATACTCCTCTCCCCGTGCCTACTAGTCCGTGGGTTGATATATCAATGGATTTTGTGATGGGATTACCACGGTCTGGGGGGGCCATGATAGCATTTATGTTGTCGTGGATAGGTTCTCCAAAATGGCGCACTTCATTCCGTGCAAGAAGTGTGATGATGCACAACATGTTGCCTCCTTGTTCATTGACAATGTCTTGAAATTGCATGGTGTGCCTCAAACCATTGTAAGTGATAGGGACTCCAAGTTCCTAAGCCACTTTTGGAGAAGTTTGTGGGGTGCCCTTGGCACCAAGCTCTTGTTCTCTACGTCCCACCACCCACAAACGGATGGGCAAACCGAGGTGGTAAACCGGACTTTGGGTGCTCTTCTAAGGGCCATGACCCGAGGTAAGGCCGGGACGTGGGTTGATAAACTTCCTCTCATGGAGTTTGCCTACAATCGTACATTGCATAGCTTGATTGGCATGACTCCATTTGAATGTGTGTATGGTTTTAATCCCTTGATTCCCCTTGGTCTAACCCATTTGCCAAGGGAAATGGTTGTTAATTTTGAAGGGAAAAGCCGAGAAAAGGCTATGGTTGAACTTCATGCTAAAGCCAAGAAGAACTTGGAGGAGGCCTATGCAAAGGTTGCTTCCAAGAAGAACAAGGGAAGGAAGAAGCTTGAGCTCAAAAAGGGAGATTGGGTGTGGGTGCACTTCCGAAAAGAGAGGTTTCCACACCTAAGGAAAGGGAAGTTGGCACCCCGTGGAGATGGACCTTTTCAAGTGCTTTCCAAGATCAACAACAATGCCTATGTGATTGATCTACCCGGTAAGTACAATGTGTCTAATACTTTTAATGTGACTGACTTGACCCCTTGTTATGTAGGAGATGGTGATGCCGGAGAGGAGGAAGCCATGGTTTCGAGGACGAAACCTTCCCAAGAAGGGGAGGATGATGCGGGGCATACCTCAAGGCCGTTCACTAGGAGTCAAGCAAGGTTGATTCAAGACACCCATCTTTACTTGATTTGGAGAGACATGGATGAAGGGTCCGAGAGTAGCCGGACGATCATGCTTTTGAGTGCCATGGATGGTGGATCACTTAGGCCACTTGAAGAGACATCCGGAGCATGTTTGGAAGCAAATCAAGAAGCTACAGGAACGGGCGGACCGCCTACTCAACTAGGTGGGCCGCCTACTTTTTGATCACTCTCTGGATCTCAACCAGGCGGACCGCCTCTGTGAAACGGGCGGACTGCCTACTCTAAGAAGGCTGGCCGCCCAATCCAAGTAGGCTGACCGCCTACTCCAAAGGGCTGGGCGCCTACTTGGGCGCCTACTTTGCTGAAGGGTGCGGGAATTCCTAGTTTTATGCAATGTTTTGGACGACTATAGCCCTACGAGGCCTTTATTGTTTTAACCCACTTTAGGGGTATTTTTGAGCTTTCATTACATGTAAGTGAAGTCTATAAATACTTCACAAACCTCTTCAAACCTTAGCTTACCTTTGAATCTTATGAATGATGAATAAAGTTTATCTCTTTATTGAAGAAACCCTTTCTTTGGTTGCTTGAATTCGCTAGTGGGACCTAGTTGAGTCTTGAACCGAAAACCCGATCATTCTACTTGCGAGTCCCGGGTGCGACTCGAGGGTGGTTGCATAGTGTAGGTCCTTCTAGACACCGATTCGGGGGTATCTCGGGACAAGTTCCAAGGGGTTACTTCGAAGGGAGTTTGAGAAGTGTCTCGCTCTCCTATCTTTATTGTTTTGTCGTTTTGATCCTTATCAATGGGGGACTCCAAATCATACATAACATGATCACAATATAAGCATAAGCATGTATGAGGCATAACACATGTGGCAACAATAGATATGGACTCAAGGAATGACAAGAAAACTCTTGATAGAATTATAAACACAACCTAGGACTCAGAATTTGTCAAACTTTTTGAATTTCTATAAAAATTTCGGCAGAGTTTCCCTTGAAACTGGATGATCTGCAAAACAGAACCAACACTGTACTATACACGGGAATGGATACCCGGATAAACTGATAACATAAACATGTTAAACGGATAATAAGATGAGACAACTGGATGACATAACTCATCCACAGATAGAATGTCTGGACAGCACCACTGTC
Organism: Petunia secreta; assembly: GCA_029990175.1. NCBI lineage: Eukaryota > Viridiplantae > Streptophyta > Magnoliopsida > Solanales > Solanaceae > Petunia > Petunia secreta. The sequence continues at coordinate 6,245,290 of JARKIP010000053.1, forward strand.
CTGACTTTCAACCTAATTTTCAGAGTGTAGATCAAAGATATAGACTTCATGGTCTTCATGAAAGATGTAGATATATGTCTTAGGATTCTGGGGATTCTTAAATAATCTTAATATCAATTTTGTACAAGGTGCTATGATCAATATACTAACAACTGTCCAAAGATCAAAACAATTTTCCAGATTTTGAAACGTTTTGTCTTGCTGATTTGGACGTCTTTCACCTTTGATTTTAGTACCAAATTGAGTATATACAAGGTTTTCTTGGTACCATACAATTTTCTCACAAGAAACACTAAGATTAGAACTAAGAAAAACTTCAAAAGCTAAAAGATACATGCCTTGCCAAAAGAAAGGTTTAGTCTTACATACCTTTGATGTTTCTAGCTTCTAAACTTTGTTTCCTTTGAGTTCCACACCTTCTAAAGCTTAAACAAGCTATAAAATAGAATTTAGGTACTTTATTTAGCTACGAAGTAATTCTAAAACTCAAACTATAGACGAAATTGAAGGTAGCATAATGTTACCCTAATCGCGTAGAGCGTTTTGACGCAATCCGTCTTCCGTTTCGAGTCAAAATTGATGTTGTTTCTTCAAAATTAAAAAAAATGGATTCAACTCTAGAGAGGTCTGTTTATATCGTGGTTTTCTAGAAAATTTCGACAAAATGAATGATTTCTCTTTTATAACAAAACATTTCATTTCTCGCCCTGTTTTGCGCTTATGTCCTTTTTTCTAGTTTGACTTCTGATACTCATATCTTTTTATTCAAATATTGTATGAACAAACCGTTAAATGTTTTGGAAACTAGACTCCAAGACCTTTAATTTGGTATATCATATGTCTCCAAAAGACCTCATATAACACACGGAATTAATTGCTGAAAAAGCTCCATTAAAAGGCAAATCCTTAGTCGGTTTTTCCACAACTTAAATCTGATTTTTTCCCAACCTTTATATTCAATATATAAAAGTCATATATGGTCCAATTATGACTTTAAGATCACTTAAATCATTCTTAACATGTCGTTAGAACGATATACCTCACTTTGGACATACGAGGTGTAACAATCTTCCCCCCTTAGGAACATTTGTCCTCAAATGTGAAATGAAGTATGTAAAAGCATTAAACAAGGATCTATTATATACTTGAAGTAGTGAAGAGATGTGGATACTTGTCTCTTATATAATTCTCAGCTTCCCAAGTTATTTCCTCTACGTTATTGCTTGGCCATAACACTTTAACTGAAGGAATGTCTTTCGTCCTTAGTCGACGAATCTGCCTATCTAAAATTGCAATTGGCACATCTTCATAAGTTAATTTCTATGTGATCTGTACATCATCTACTGGTACAACTCTAGAAGGATCTCCAACACATTTTCTGAGCATAGAAGCATGGAATACTGGATGTACCTCCTGAAGGTCTGCCGGAAGGTCTAACTCATAGGCTACACGCCCAATTCGCCTGATAACCTGATATGGACCAATAAATATAGGGCTAAGCTTTCCCTTCTTTCCAAATCTCATAACGCCTTTCATAGGTGATACTTTCAGGAATACCCAATCGCCAATCTGAAATTCTAAATCTCGACGTCGATTATCTGCATAGGACTTCTATCTGCTCTGCGCTGCTAATAATCTTTTCCTGATCAACTTTACTTTATCAACGGCTTGTTGGATCTGGACCTATCAATTGAGACTCGCCAACCTCGAACCATCCTATAGGAGACTTGTATTTGCGCCCATACAAAGCTTCATATGGTGCCATCTGTATGTTGGAATGATAGCTATTATTATATGCAAACTCTATCAATGGTAGATGATCACTCCAACTGCCTCCAAAATCCAACACGCAAGCTCTAAGCATATCTTCTAAGGTCTGAATGGTCCGCTCAGCCTGTCCGTTTGTCTGTGGATGAAATGCTGTACTCAGATTCACCTGTGTCCCTAAACCTATCTGGAACGATCGCCAGAAATTTGCTATAAACTGTGCGCCCCTGTCTGAAATGATAGATACTGGAATACCATGTAGGCGCACTATCTCTCTGATATAAAATCTAGCATAATCCTCCGCTGTATATGTAGTTCTAACAGGCAAGAAATGAGCTGATTTAGTAAGCCTGTCAACTATAACCCAAATAGAGTCATACCTGTTCCGCGTACAGGGCAAGCCTGTAATGAAGTCTATATTCACTGCTTCCCATTTCCATGATGGAATCTCGATTTGCTGTAACAAGCCACTAGGTTTTTTATGCTCGACCTTAACCTATTGGCAGTTAGGACACTGAACCACAAATTCTGCTATGTCACGCTTCATTCCATCCCACCAGTAAATCTGCTTAAGGTCATGATACATCTTAGTCGAACCTGGATGAATAGTGTACCTGGAATAGTGTGCCTTAGTCATAATCTGTCCACGTAAATCTGCAACGTCAGGAACACAAAGTCTATCTTTATACATGAGAACCCCATCACTAGTAACTCTGTATAGTGACTCCGGTTTTCTTCTGGCTATTTGTCTGTATTCAACTAGAACTGGATCCTCATACCGACGCTATTTTACTTCTGTAACTGATGTGGGGCATATGACCTCAAGGCCGTTCACTAGGAGTCAAGCAAAGTTGATTCAAGACACCCATCTTCACTTGATTTGGAGGGACGTGGAAGGAGGCTCCGAGAGTAGCTCGAGGATCATGCTTTTGAGCACCATGGATGGAGGAACACTTGGGCTCCAAGGGGATCCGCCCCAAACTCATTTTGAGCCTCTTGCACAAGTTCCAGAGGGAGGCGGAGCGCCTCAAAGCTGAGGCGGAGCGCCTACCAAAAAGCAGAGAGTTGAGCAGAAGAAGGCGGAGCGCCTCATCAGCTGGAGGCGGAGCGCCTCCCCTTGTGATGGCCTGCGGGATATTTTACTTCTTTTTGTGTGAACTTCCAACTATAGCCTTGCGTGGCCTTATTTGTTTTAACCCACTTTGGGGGTACTTTAGACCTTTTAGTATGACTAAGTGAAGCCTATAAATACTTCACTTAGCCTCCTCAAACATTAGCTTACCTTGAATTTTATGAATGATGAAAAGAATCTATCTCTTGTTTGAAGAACCCTTTATCTTGGTTGCTTGAATTCACTAGTAGAACCTAGTTGAGTCTTGAACCGAAAACCCGATCATTCTACTTGCGAGTCCCGGGTGCGACTCGAGGGTGGTTGCATAGTGTAGGTCCTTCTTGACACCGATACGAGGGTATCTCGGGACAAGTTCCCCGGGGTTACTTCGTAGGGAGTTCGAGTAGTGTCTCGCTCTCTATCTTTATTTTCCGCGTTTAGTTTTGATCCTTATCATCTTGGTATCAGAGCAAGGCTCGGGTTTTGTTTCTACAAACCCCCGACCCTTGATTCTTCGTGCCTAGGTTAGTTTCTACGTTAGGTTCTTATTTGTTGTTGAAGAAAAAGAAGAAAACACAAAAAAATAGAAAAAGTTGAAAAACACAAAAAAAAAAAAAAAAATTGATCATAGATTCTTGGTTTGTTGGACCCGTTGTGTGATTGTTATTGGGGTTTGTTCCTTATTGGAAACCCATTCTTTTGGTACCCTAAATACAAGATTTGGAGTTGAAACGAAAGATTTGAAAATTTGAAACCCTTTGAAAATTTGAAAATTTTGAAACCCTAGTTTTGAAGATGATGAACATGGTGGATTGTTTGTTTTTGATTGGGGTTTGATAAAAGTTGTTGGGGTTTGTTCTTTGTGATTAAAACAACATTGGGGTACCTTTGAATTGCTAAAACAACATGGGAATTGTTGGATTTTTGGGTGCAAAACCAAGAAAACCCGAAGTGAAACTTTGCTGAGAGTTGCAGGAGGCGGAGCGCCTAGATTCTGAGGCAGACCGCCTAAGGTTTGCAGCCTCTCTGGAATTTGCTGAGGCGGAGCGCCTCCTCCAAAGAGGCGGAGCGCCTCCAACAGAGGCAGAGCGCCTACTCATCTGAGGCGGGGCGCCTACTTGTGGGAGTTGTTGCTTTGGGTAGTTTTTCGTAGGATCTCTTGTTTCTTTGATTGCATTGCTTCTAGCTAGTACTTCTTTGAGTAATCTTACCTACTTACATTGTGCTAGCCCTTCTAAGCTATTTAGGATAACTCAAGCCTAGACCGGAGACTAGAATTCAAAGAAGACTCGTAGTCTCTTTTTACTCAAGTCCGCACTCAAAGAGCTTATCGTTCCAATAGTCATATCAACTCCACTCACCCCGGAGTGCATTTGGCTTTTGAGTTGAGTGATTAAGTTTAGGTTTGCTATTCAACTTATTGAAGCTTTGGATTCAAGCAAGAGTGAAATAGCCACCACCACTAAACGAGTGAACCGAGTGAAACACTTGTGAGGGAGTGAGTGAGGTTGTTTTGCTAACGTTTGTTTCTTGTGTAGGTACAATGTCTACCGAAGGAGAAGACTTTACTAAGAATGCCCTTGCTACTATCCTTGCCAAGTTGGATAGTATGCACTTGAGGATTGAAAGCCTTGAGAGGGTGACATCAAGTGCCCTAGTTGAGCAAGGGACCTCCAATGTCCATTCGGAGAAGGGGACCCCGAGTGTCCAAGTTAAGAAAGGGGCCCCGAGTGCCCAAGTTGATGTTGGAGAAGGCACAAGTAGTCCGACCTTTACCCCGGAACAAGTTGCGAAGTTGCTTCACCACCAACAACGGGTAAGGGAGGATCGTGA